>JAOWCC010001634.1:52355461-53615479 GCA_030867875.1 Actinernus sp. WN-2022
ACTCCCGCTCCCCGGCCATCTTGATTCACTTTTAATGAAGTGGCTAGTGCGCATGCGCTCCGTTTTTCCGCTATGTTGGCTACACCAGGGTTTGAACCCGGCCACTACCTCAACAGACCAACACTGGAGCAAACTGGAGCCAGTGAGTCTGTGGGCCAAACTTAGTTCAGATAAAAATTAATGAGTGAAATTATACATAAAATGATACACATATAACTGAAATGTAAAGTAAGTTATTAGTTCTCAAATAAATAATAGACTAACTGATCCCAAATGATGTCTCGCATTTCAGAAATAAACATGCGATGTCCACTCGGTCTTTAGATAATTGACATTGGAGTCGTCAGTTTTCACACCAAATTGTGGGAATGTTTAAAACTAAAAGTACTCCTTACTCGTACAATTTAAGTGCTGGCCTACTGTAAGATCCAAGAACTGAAAAAACGGGCCAGTTTCTACTCTATTTGAAGAACGAAACAGCTGTCTATGGCTGCAATCTAGTTCGAGCACTTTTCGTGTCAGGCCTAGCTAACCGTAGTGCTTTGTTTTGGAATTTTACGTTGTATATCAGCTTTGATGTATAGTCTTCGGACTTTTCATTCTTAATCGTTTATCTTTTAGCTGCATAGGTCCTTACTTCGGATCCAACGTATTTTTGCAGGATTTTTGTTCACGGTATTTGCTTATGTATTTTCTATTTGAAGCCATTAACCTAATAAATGACAACACTGCAAGCTTGTATTAAAGTTTGTGTTTATTACTTACAATTCGGTTATAGTGTTTTACCCGGCCAGACTAGCTAGCTGTGCGTCCTTTCGTAAATGTAAGAATTTTCCATCGAAAGTCACTAAACGTCCTGTCAGCCCTAGAATAACTGAACATCTTGTTATTTCAGTCGAAGAAACCTTTGGTTTCAGCAAAATAATGGTTAAGAATGGCTCAAATCTTAGCTCCCATTCCTTGGAATATCGGATCGATCTTGGCTCTCTCTGAGAACCAAGTTCCTAATCTTAATCTAATTGGTTGATTATGTCACGTGTTGTCCATCGAACAATGGGCTATTGTGTAATCTGATTGGTTAACGGCGAAATAGTTCGACGTTGGGAAAAAAAACACTTGCGATTTAAGACTCGTGCCGGCCTGGCCCGAGTAAAAAAATGTTAATGGCTGGTGTGGGAATCGAACTCCAAATCGTTGGATTCGAAGCGCGCGCTCTAAACCACGTCGATTCACTTGTAGACCAGTTTCAAAATAAGGTATATATGTATAAGTTCTGAGCCAGTGTACTTTGGGAACTAGCCGTCCTCAAGCGTTGTCACACTTGTTTTAAATTGTAGCCACGCGATTGGTTACTCAGTACAATAGGCGGCACGTTAGACCCCGTAGGGAGAGAGTAAAGTATCTGGCAATTCATTGACTGTCCCTCTACCGGAAAGAGGAATTTTGTCAGCAGACCATGCTACAAAGCCGAGTTTGCAACGGTCACGTCCGAAACGATGCGAACTTGTAGATTATGACGAATAATGAGACAGTTTTTTCAAAGAAATGAGTTCATTTGGAAGAGTTAGGATCAGATAATGATTTCTCAAGTCTGAAAACTAACTATCAATCTTTCACCTGACGGAGGAAATTACGCCTATTAGACGGGTTTTCGTGAGAAAAATCGGCCTCAAGTGAATCGTGGTTTGAATTTGAGTGTGCAGCCTTTCCTTTCTTTTAGACAAAGAAGAGAGAAAACCCCAAAGTGAGAGAAATGCCCCATAACCGCCATTTCTAGACCCCAGAGAAACAACAGGACAACAACAAACTCTTAATGGAAGTTTATTTTCTTTATCTGAGAATTTTGTGAAATAATAGCAGTCACACAGTGCAAATACAGAGCTTGGGCTGCCTGTGTATATACAGATTTGGTTTGTTTCTCCGGCCAGCCAAACAATCAAATGACTTAAACATTACCACGATTGGTAATGTAACTTATCAGATGTAAAAATTACAAACAAAGTGTTATCAGCTGTAAAGAAAACGCTGAATAAATCGGGGAAAAAAGCTGACTGATTTCGTATACTGCGACGAAGTAAACTCTAGAATTTGCACTTCAACTCTCTGGATGATACGAATTATATTAGACACCGGCAATAATTAAGACCACAGTGAATAGTCGCGACGGGTAAACTATAAAAAGGCAAAGGTACAAAATCAAAACAGGAAGAGAAACGAAACATCTAATTAACAGCCACATTTATCCCTGAGAAGAACCAATGTTGTCAGGCATTGTCAACTGATTATGTTCATGAGAGAAAGCCTGTCTTCCTGAACTGACATCCTGATATGACGTGACTGAAACATCCAGTAATGTTTACACTAGATCGGATACGAGTAATTAGCAGTTTACTTTATCTGATAGTAATGAAGTGACGAGGAAACTATTACGAATATATTTTATCGTCGAATTTTCAAGAAACGTGTGTGTATCATCGCTGGAATCACACAGCACGAAATTACGGCGTAGCAGGTTGAGAAAGAGCCGCTGGAGAATACCAAATGAATCAGGGCACGTGCTGGATGAATATGAAGACGAACTGAACTCAAATTGTGACTAAAATGGTGAGGTAAATTCTAATTTACATTGAATAAACATTTTATTTTACTACGGTTAATCGTCTGGGGGGATATATATAGAGATATCGCTCTGCGTCGAGATATCGAATGTTAAAAGTTACATTAAAAGTATGTAGTCATCGCGATTAGCAATTTAACTTTGGATGTGGTGTTTGAATTTTCTTCAGTGAAAACACTGTTTTTTATCCCATTCATTTAGAGTACCATGTTTGTGTTGAAACCGAAGGAGAAAAATGTCCTCAAAAATGGCTTCAAAGGACTGAGAGTCACAAGTATTCAATTCTTTAGTTTACTGCAAAAATATCATATATTTCTATCCCGATAGAAGAGAAACTATAGGCATGCATCAAGGAAATAAAAAAGGCTTATAACTTATAACTTTCCTTACAACGTTGTCCCAAAATGTATATGATAATCTAAAGACCGTTACTTGTAAAAATATGTTTTAAATTAGAAGATACTCTACAATCTAGAACATCCAAAATCTATAATGCGAGAGAGGTTTATTGGTTCAAATACACAAGGTGGCGCACCAATATAGAAGGTGACACACAAGAAACAAAAAGCTTGACGGCATCAGAGGAACGAACGTCAGAAGGAGAAATTATAGGGTTTTAAACAGACTTAACATTGGTTGTAACAATGGCGTTGTTTCACCTGAAACTGTCTGTTGCTATTTGAGTAGAGCTACATGTAGGTTGTACTTATGGTGGGGTTATGAATAAAGTTACTTTCTTAAGAGTTATATAGAAAACGTACTAGGACACCTGACAAAGCATAAATTTCCCTCCAAATATGTAGATGGTAATATAGAGATCTTAGCAGAAACAAATGTATTATTTTACATTAGGAAAGTCACTAGAATCTAGAAAATCACACAGCACTGGGTTAACAAATACGTGTTAATCGGCGAGAAAAATATAAGTTTAATGTGAGACCGGGTTGACACAAGGTTGACGCATCAGTACAGAAGGTGACACAGGAAAAAGAAAGGTTTGACATCAGAGGGAACAGAACGTCAGAAGGACAAACTACCAACGTATTCAGACTAAACTTTGGTTTAAACAATGGCCTTCTTTCACCTGAAGCTTTCTGTTGTTCTAGTTTTGATGTAACTATGGTGATGTCACGAATACGTCAAATCAAAGTTAGTGAGATTTATTTCCGTCGTATAGGTTTCTATACGGTAAAACTCAGATATAACTCACTAGTCTATTTTTCAAGATGTTTCTGTCGGTAACATGTAGTCACTATACTGCTTTGGTTATTTCATATCCTTGCAACCAATAGCACAGAACTGTTGTGTTCTGCTAAAGTCTAACAATTAACAATTGTATGATTAATATTAACTTTATTGTATTTTCCATCTGGCTCTCCATATAAAGAATAAAAGATCATGGTCTGTTTGCTTGATTCCTACACTTTAATTTGAATCTAATTTCTTCAGCTACGCGATTAGCCCTTTCGTAAATTGCAAAAGGACTGGGATCTAGTGTGTAAATTTAATCGAATTTAATAAAATTCATAACTAATCAGTTTGTTTTATTTTTAAATCAACCCAGGAGGAATTTCATCGAAATTAATATGTTTAACGAGTTTGAAGATGTTTGAGTAAATAAGAACTGAATAACAGGCATTTTGAAAATAGGAAATTAAAGTATGGATTGGGGGGGGGGGGGGGGGGGGGACATCCCCTACTATTCAAACACTCCCTATTCAGTTCTTGTTTACTGAAATATATTCAACCTTGGTAAACATAATAATTTCCATGTCGTCTTTCTTGTGGTGGGGTTTATTTTTAAAAATTAAATTAGGTTTTAATTCGTTTAAATTTGCACACTCGGTTCCAGTCCTTTTGGCCGATAGCAGAGATACATTCTACGTTTAACAGCCAGTTAAACTAGGATTATTTTTCCGCGTAACTTGTTCTCATTTCAATAACTCTTTTCCACTGTGATATTCCGATAGGGTTCTGAACTACTGCCTTTTTACATCGCATATCTACTGCTCCAGTTTGGATCAAGAACTCTTGTCTCTCAACACTGTAGCGAATCTATCACAGGCCTTTCCTTGCGAGAGCATGTTTACAAGACTTTACAATCTACCAACATATTCAACTGCTACTATGAGTGCAAGGGTGACCTAGCTTGTCAGAGTATCAACTTTTTCATAGGCAGGAAGATCTGTCAATTAAACAACAGGACCAGGCTGTTGCGGCCACTACACGTCGTTGCCGATGCTGACTCGGTGTTTTTCGACAATCCATCTCGCGGTAAGTTAAAATCAGTGTTATAATAACTACTGTTCATGCTCTTTCTTGTCCAATATATCTATGATCCTGATAAGGTATTTTATAAACAATAACAACCTACTAATGGCGTTGAAACATATTGATCCACATATATAACTGAAATAAATTAACCTCTGATGGGTCAATCGATGTTCTACTGTGAGGGCAGGCATTAGAGAAACAGAAAAAGACCACTATGTGCCCTACCGTACTCATAATAATACTTGTTGGCTCGTTTGGTATTGAAATTGTATTTTTTTAAACAAGTCAATGGAGGGGACACGTGATCAATTATTGAGCAAATCAGGTCTCGTGACCTGGAACTCGATTTATTGATAAGTGTTTTTCTCCTTGGTATAAGGGTAGGTTTATGTGTCCCCAAGTCTTTCCCATTGGCCCATATGTAGTTGAACTTTCATGTATATGGAAGGGTTACGTCATATGTCACATTGCAGCAGTTTTTGTTTTACTGTGTGACCACTTTAACTGGTGTCACTTTGACAACGAGAATCGATTACATTGCCGAATGAAGCACACATTTCAACTTACGGTTTTTTTGAGCCAATCAGTGTCGAGTACAAGGCAATAGCATGTCAAACTTGCCCAAGTTTCGAGCAGGCAAATTTGGTGGACTAGTTCTGAAGTCGAAGTCTGTGAATGAAGGAAATATTGTGGATATGCTAGGATTTGTAAGCTGAAATGCTTTATTTTCGTTTGGGACGCATATAGTTCTCGCTGTCTAAGTAGCCCTGATTACAGTAGTAGTCACACTGTAAAGTGTTAAGATTGACAGATGATGCCAGTATGTGCAATTTGACAAGGACTGGCTTAAACAAGAACCTGCGCTATAAAAGGCCTCTGGCACTCTCATACCTTCAGTTGTCACTCAGCCTTTGTCAAGTGAACTTCTCTGAAACTCTGCATTCAGCATGGGATGCTCTGCTTGAGTGACTCTGAAGCTATCGCGCGAAATTCAAATCCAACATTTGAATGTTTAATATCTAAAATAACAGTAAAGTGTTTCTAAGCTGTTCTTAAACACTACTGTCAGGCATAACTGAGCAATTAGCTTCCAGCTGTTTAGTTTTCTTTGGCTTATTTGTATTTTAGTCTCAGAAAGTATGTATTATAACTGGAGAGGACTGAACGTTTGCTCACTTGCTTTAATGTTCTGAACTTGAATGTCAACGTTTGAATCCCAAAGGGCGGGAAGGTGGGAGGGATAATGTGAGACCTTGTTTAAAACAAATTGCATAAAAGATATAATCAATGTTAGCGTTGTCTTGGGAGATGACCCAGGTGCATGCATTAACTTTAATCTCTCGTACGCAGTTCTTCTCGGATCGACGGACAGACTTCCTGCTGTATCGTGTACAGAGATAAAGGACGCCGATAACAATGCGGTCAGCGGTCGCTACTGGATTATGTTGTCAGGAAAACCAAACAAAGCTTACTGTAACATGACAACCGCTGGTATGTGAGCTAACTCATCTGTTCAAATGATCACACTCAACTCATTTGTCATGATCATTAAAGTTCATGCTTCGATGCACAAAATAAGCAATACTATCCATGTTTTCTTTCAGCTGAGGTTCGTATTTTGTTTTGGCAACCCATTATAACACACTTGTATAATAAATTAAGAATAGACTATGGTATGCTACTTGCCGTGACAAGTGAATAGCAGCTGACGTCTTGAGCGATAGACCTTCGTCAGGGGCTAGTGCTCCAACGCTGCTACCGTAGAGTCCCGAAAGTAGCGAGGGTCCTTACTTTCGATTTTTGCAGCCCTGACCATATATTACTTTCGAGGGATCGTTACTTTCGAGGGGTAAATTTTGTCTTAAAATAGCCGGCAATAACGGTACTCAGTCCTTCTTTTCATAGACTACGTTTCCGTGCCGTGGTTCTTGTAAGCACACAGACGTCTGCGGAAAAAATCCCGAGAGCAACGGACTAAAAGAAGTGGAGTGTGTGAAAAAACAGAGTGACGGACTCTTATGTTCTGAGAGATATAGAGGTCTCGCAAGTCGCATTACGAACTTCTGAACTTTTAATAAAGTGTAAACATTATTTTAATTGCTTGGCTGCGTATATAATGGGACTAAAATGAAACCGACACCAACTTTGGTAAAGGGGTCGCTACTTTCGGGACTCTACGGTGCTTGCTTTCCACCACGGTTAGCATACCTTAATCGGGTCTTACACAAGTGTTATTTTCCCCAACGACGCAGTGGTCTAGTATACAGGAATTATTTATCAATTATGACACACTCTAACTACGCACTGTGAATGTATGCAGAACTTAGCGACGTCACGTCAAAACAGTACTTTGTTGTCAAGATATACATTTTGGTCTGAGAAATAAAATGCAAAAAATGATATTGAAATCATATATAAGCGAGTGTTGGTGAGATAATGAGTAAAATAAAATCGCGCACGACGGGGAACGAGTCGGGATACACAATTCAGAAACTAACATTTGTAGCTACCGATCCGACCTCTTTGTGTTTCTTCACCTATAAATCGCTGGGCTTTGAGAGGAAGTTTAAAAAAATCTCACATTCTCTAAGAAACGCGTGAGGAACGAGTATTGCTTATCTTGCCTGACTCGTCCCAGTCCTGCGCGTTTTATTGATTGTCATGCTGAAACATAGATTCGCTTATAGCTTGTCCAATGACGTCATTGTATACATATTTAATTTGCACGTCGTTTGATTTCGTCGATAGTGCATTTAACACTTCCTTATTTTGCGTGTGTTTATTCTCTTGTTTTCGCGCAACAGGCTGAGCATTGACTGAGTTCAGAGAGTAACCGATTCATGTTCCAGTTTTTGTCTATTTTTCTATTCCTCAGTGATAATTCAGTGTGCAGGTACCCCCTGTCAGAACGGTGCGACGTGTGAGTACCAGGGGGGCGGTGCATTCAAATGTACTTGCTCAGAGGGATATACTGGGGAACGCTGTGAGACTGGTTAGTCTGGAAAACATAACATTGATTTTCCTTCGTTTGTCTAACTGGCGAAAAAGCTAGCAGTCGAATATGCTTAAGGCAACTAGAAAAGCGCAAATAGCAATGTTTAATTGATCATGAATGTTTGTCACTCATTCTAAAACTAGTTGAACTTATAGTTATACGAAATAAACATAATTGTCGATCTCTTTTGAAAACCCTTTCGAAATGAGGCCATGGCTCAAACTTTTTTATATATATTGAAATATATATGTTCTTTACATTTGTCCTAAAAGCGGAGGCTCATCAAGAGGACTTATGTAACATAATATACTAACAATTTAGAAGGAAATGAAAAAGACAATATTAAGAGACCTGGAATAATACGCCCTGAATAAATTAATTAATTTAAACAAAAAGCAAAACAAACAAAAATAAGGCGGGAAAAACTCAATTGAAGAACCTGGCTTTTAGCGCTGAATACATACATGAAATACGAATTCAACTGATCTTTATAGATAACATTTTATCAATAACTATTGTTTAGGACTGAATATTTCAGAATCTAAAATTCTTTGGGGGGTATTTCAAACAACAGTCGCCATTATCATTGAATTGTAATTCGGACGATCTATTGCTGGCTTTCACTTGACGTCATAGCCGCCATGTTGGTGCCTTAAAGTGCCCCTCAACCCTTTTGCAATTTTTATATATATGAAACTTTGAAAGGTTTTGAGTACTTCTGCTTGTTTGAAATGGTGAAAATGTGACCTCTCCTGACCCATTACTGTGTAGGAAAAAGCCTGGGTCGATTCCCTATCTTACGTCACCTCATTAATGCATTATTGTCCATGACGTCTTTCTACCACAACAGCATCGATATATAGAGGATATACACAGTCTGTGAGATTTTAGTAAAGAAAACAGCTATTTTAGACAAAATGCTTAATATTTATTCAAGTTATTGCAAAGTCGAATGAATTGGATGACGTAAGATAGGGTATCGACCCAGTCTTTTTCTTACGCGGCCATGGGTCAGGAGAGGTCACATTTTCACCATTGCAAACAAGCATAGAACACAGAGTATTCTCTGTAAGCCACAAATTTATTCGCAGAAGTATTCAAAGCCTTTCAAAATTTCAAATATATAAAAATTGCAAAAGGGTTGAGGGGCACTTTAAACAATACATTCCTCGTTAGGTTCTTTTGTTGGGGCACCAACATGATCGCCATGCCCTTTTTCATTTGAATCTCTGGGGATTGAGTGAACAGCTGCAATAGAGCAGCACTTAAACTCGGAAGCGATCAGTGCTATTAAGGCAGGTGTTTCCTAAGAAAATGACTGCAGCTGAGGTGAAGAGCTCAGTTTGTACGAAGAGCAATATAAATTGGGCTATTTTCCGTTAGTCAAAACCTAATCTTAAACTTGAGAAATTATTGAGCCTGGGGCTAAAAGCGTTTCCATGGTAACATCATAATTTACATAATGACGTGTTTTTACTTATTACTAGTATACCTAAGAGGTAGTGAACGCTCAGTTAAGGAAATGTAGTAGAAGTAAACCTACAGTAGCGTTTTCGCAGGAAAAAATATTACTTGGTAACAACAATGTCAAAGTGTAATGTGTCAGATGAATCGATTGTGTCGATTGGAGCCTGTTTGAGCTGTGGCGTGTTTTCTCGAAAGTTGTCCCGGTTTATTTTCAGGTTGTCCCAATATATCAATCATTTCCCGGTAACTTACTTGAATCTACGAATTTCGGATATTTTCCGCTTAGGATTCCCAGCAAAAACCTGCTGTTCTCCGGAAACAGACATGCATATATTGGCGTCCGATGAAGCGTAAACACCGTAAATCAACTGTTATTGAGATATGGTAAATTGTGTGTTTTGAACCCCGATGTCACTTTTCAAATTGTAACTATATTGATTTGACTTTCTATAAAGTAATAGAAGAAAAGTATTTGTTGCTAATCATGTTGATAAGTGGCGAGATCTTGCTTTTTGGAAAATAGTCATTATCTCCGCCCAAAACTATCGCGTGGAGTTGTCAACTTAGCATGATTATCAAGTTACAAAACATATCTTGTTGGTTAGTAAACTTCACATCAAAACGCGAGACTAATAAGGAGCACTGAAGGAATTGTGGTAACAATACAAACGAAAGAGATCACAATTTATTTACACGCTGTAGGATGGCAATAACACCATATTCTATGTACGGATAAGGGCCACATTCACCTGAAATGCAAAATCAAAGCAGTAAAAATATTCCCACGTTTATGCCCATACGAACGCCACGTGCGGAAGACCGCAAACATCGTTTCTGTGTCCTTGCGCATGACCACAATGCTCTTCGTTTGATCTACGCATATCGTTTCTGTGTCCTTGCGTACAATACACTGCTCTGGCAATGCGCCAAAAAAAGGGTTCCATTACACAAATTAGTAATGCTGACTTGATCGCTCGTTTCAGGCTCGCTCGCTGAGACAGCAACGTTTCAAAAGCAGATATTATAGTTTCAGCGGTATTGTCCCGACGGCCTCACTTCAATTAGTAATGAAGCGCCATTGAAACCATCATTCTTGTATGACACCAGCTCTTAAACGACTAATTTAGATACACAGATTGAAAAGTGCTTCATGACGTTGAAGTAAGGCTTTCCGGTCAATACCGCTAAAACTGCGAAAATAATAAATGTCTTTTAAAACGTATCTAAAGACAGTAGATTCCTCATTTCAAATCAAACCTATTGAAGAGAGGCAAGTCCACAGACTACTAAAGAAGCTCCCTTTAGCTAAAGCCACAGGATTATATAATATCCCTTGCAGGTTACTAAGAGAAGCAGCTGAAATTGTCAGCCCCTCTCTAACCTCGCTATATAATATATATATATATAATATAGCAAAATGGATCTTTCCGAAGATTGGAAGCTTACACGAATTACTCCTCTCTTTATACAGGGTACTAAATTTGACCAGATAACTATACACCAATCTCAATTATTCCTGATGTTTCAAATGTATTTGAAAGGCTTGTATTTAATCAGTTTTACGATTATCTTCTAGAACACAAAATCCTTACTAATAGCCAATCGGGATTTCGTACCCACTACTCTACGGTGACAGCATTACTAGAAGTTACAGACCAGTGGTACTACAGCATAAAACATGTCAATGCTGTGTTATTCCTGTTTTTGAAAAGAGCGTTTGACACTGTCGACCACGAAATTCTTCTTGAAAAAAAACTTACATTGTATGGATTAGATCAAGCCTCTTTGAACTGGTTTTACTCATATATTAGTAACATGCAGCAACGATGCAGGATAAATAATGAAACATTAAGTCCCAGAACCCTTAATTGCGGCGTGCCCCAGTACGATCCTAGGGACCTTCTATTTTTGCTCTACATCAACTATATATCCAACTGCTTACTAAAATATTTTCCTTGGATGTACACTGGTGATAAAAACTTAACGGAAACCGACTAGCGTCCGAGAGGGATAGAAGAATCATTGGGACTCTACCTCGAAAATGTTAGAAATTAGCTTTGCGCAAATAAACTCACCCAAATTTCCCACCAGAAATTGACAAATTTTCCAAAAGAGTTATATTTTACTATTGATGATAAAGTCATAGAAAGAGCTACCTCAACAAAAAATATTGGTGTACATCTAGATGAAAATATGTCTTGGCCACATTAACAAACTCATGAAGAAAATATATTCAGGTCTACGTGCGCTCAGACGTATAAAGCCTTTCACACACCTCAAAGTACTACTAAGTGTCTATGATACACTCATACTCCCTAATTTTGATTACTGCAGTGTTGTATGGGAAAACCTAAACAAAGGACTTGACGAGAATCTACAAAAGTTGCAGAACCGAGCTGCCAGAATAATAACCGGTTTACCCTTTGATACTAAGATTGATGAGTTCCTTAGTACTCTAAATTGTGACAGACTATATATTCGACGAAACAAACAAAAAGGAATAATGATTTATAAGGCTTGAAATAACCTGTCTCCTGAATATTTATCCTCAAAATTTATACCACGTTCAGCTTGTACAAATTACAATCTAAGGGACTAACCCTCGAACCAATTTTGGTAAGTAGGCGTTTCGCTTTAGTGGGGAACGTTATGCACTTAACTACCTGTGGATGTAAGACAATCAACTAATTTAAATAACTTCATTTTTAACCTTACAAAATCGAATTATTTTAACCATATGTAAACGTTTTTTTAAAAGGCGAATTAATTGGATGACGTCACCTCGGGAATCGATCCAGTCTTTTTCTTTCGCCGTCATTGGTCAGGAAATGTCCAATTTTCACCATTTCAAATAAGCGTAGAACATAGAGTATTCTCTGTAAACCAACATTTCTTCGCAGAAGTACTCAAAATCTTTCAATGTTTCATAGTTATGAAAGTTGCAAAAGGAGTTATAGGGGCACTTTAACCGTAAGACGTCATATATAATCTCATTTGCATATTGTAAAATTCTCATTTCCGGTGCATTTTAAGTTACAAAATATTTTATGGGACCAGGGAGTGCATTAGGCTTGTCCATTTTATATCTGTTAACTTTCTTGTTAAATATTTCATTATTTAGTTTGTTTTTGTTCGGGTGTTCTTTCTTAAAGTGCATATGAATTGAATATTATTTTGTGATATATTTTAAGAGAAACTTATTTACAGTTATATAAACCCAAAAGAGTTTTTGGAAAGAAAAAGAAATCGCGGCAAAACAGTTTTCCGTGACGTGGTTGAACTCAGATTTTATGGGACCTGGGACGCAATTGTGATGTCAGTTGACTTGCAGACACTTTTGTTTACAGTGTGAAAATCAAATCAACTGACGTCACAGGCTTAATTTACTTGCTTTGAACTCGTGAAATTTGAACCAAAATTGTCGCATCATTTAGTCAGAACGTTACGGGCTAAAAGTGGGATAGAGTAAACTTTCGACAAGGAAAATATATATCTTTATCTTAGTTAAAGATAGTTTGGCAAATTGGGAAAAAATAGTTTTTAATTCATATACACTTTAACTACTAGTGGTTTAGATGAAGAAAAAGCACTAACAAGTTATTGAAAACAGTGTTTCGTCCCATTCTCTTTAACTAGAGGGAACAATATGTAATTGTCCACTTTAGAAACGTCAGTAGGGGGATGGGGCGAGTTAGATTTCGCAAAGGTGCTTGGGATCGTTACTGGGGACAGTTAATTGCGATATTTGCCATGTTTCTTTGTATTATGCAATTAGGGTGTCCCCTGTAACGATCCCAACCACCTTTGCGAAACCGAATTCGCCCCAACCCCCTTCTCGTTTCTAAAGTGGGCAATTGGCTTATTAACATTGTAATGTGTTCCCATGGCAACAAAGGAATATCACAACACATTTACAACCATGCAGCATCTTCGGGTTTTGATGTAAAGGTGAAAGTATCCTGATACAGAGAAAGACACATTCATTAGCTCACTTTTGATATATGCTTCACTTGCCACGCACAAAGTTTTCAATATGAGTCTCCGAAGTAAATTAAATGTCAGTATTCTATTCTCCGAAATGATAATAAATTACATTTATCCCGGTGCCTCATATTGAAAACATTTGGTGCATTACAAGTGAAGCACATATCAAAAGTGGACTATTCAGGAGAAATAACATTTCCTTCTTTTACCAGTATCACTTTTTTAGTGTGAACATCAATATGTGTCTCCGTCACGACCATGTGTTGTCACTTCATTCACAGACATCGATGACTGTGTAAGTAGCCCCTGTCGCTATGATGGCACTTGTATCGACACTGTTAATGGCTACACGTGCAAATGTGCACTTGGATTCACCTTGAAGAACTGCCAGATGGCCTCAGGTAATATCAAAGGAAAAAGTTCGCTGCCACTGGCAACTTCTACATAAAACACTCTAGATTGAACCTACTAAACCAGTCTTTTGCGAGACTTGGTGCAAAGATATGGAATGGTGTCCCCGTGATTTTCGTAATTTTAGGAAAACAAATTTTAAGAAACAAATTCACGATATACTTATGAACATTTTAAAGGGTGAGAATATCTATGTTGACATTCCCATTCTTATCCAAAAAATCGCCCATCAAAAGTTACCATAATATAGTACTCAATAAATCTACTATCTGTACTTTGTAACTAAATATCTCTGAGTCTTACACTTATATTACATAGTTAAATCGTTCTGTTTTCTTTTTCTTAAATTATATAGTTTTGTACAATCACCAATTTAAAAAAATAAAAATAATTAAACATATATATTCTTTGTGTTTAGCTCATCTAGGGAGCTTACACAACATTTATTTACAAATAATTACTTGAAACGAAAGGAGGAACTAAGCTACATTAACATACATGATCATTATAAGACTTAAATTGAAATAACACAAAAAGAATAATAAGCTAGAAAATGACAAAACACTCAGAAGGCGAGTTGCAAGGACAAATCAGAAAACAACGATTTTAATCCATTAGAAAGATTTGGACTTCCTTAAAAATACATTCGTTTTGTGCTAATGATAGGCTGGAGTCTCCAAACAGTAAAGTTCTTAACTTAAATTTGTCCGTGCAAGTTTGCCAATTACTAATAATAATCACCTATTCTCTCAGCGATCTATATAGTTAAATATGTATTTAGTCGAATATTATCACTACCCGCCTTGACTAGCCATTGCTAATTACGGATTAGTGCTTAAAATTTTATTAGGAGTGAAAATAAAATTGAAATTGAATAGACCAATAGAGGTTTTGCACCACCACGTGATGGCAGCCATGTTGGTGGCCAGAACAATGAGATTTGTTCAATCATGTGAAAAATTAAATCTCAAAGGAATAACATTCTATTGTTCTGGCCACCAACATGGCAGCCATCACGTGGTGGTGCAAAACCTCTATTTAGCTTTTAGTTTTTAGCTTTTAGTCACCTGACTTTTCCCTTGAGTAGTGTTTTCTTGTTTTTCTGTATCCCAAGAGGAAATGTACAAATTTATCTAATTGGAAAACAAAACACTGAATCCACTGGAGAGCTGTCACATGATCTGAACTGGGACAACACATGTATAATCGGTGCTGTTTACATGAAGGGAAGGTTGATACTAGCACTAGGGCTATCTGGGTGATCTGCCGAATTGGGACAACAAAGAGTCAAGCTGAATTGGTCGATTACACCACGACAATTTTTAGGCCTCGTTTTTGGGGGACATCCGGGTATCCCGAAAAAGGTAAACACCATTTGACAACCGTATGACCACAATTCCTTGCGAACCCAACACGATCAAAACAATACGTAGTCAACATTTATGCTCTTCAATAACAGTGGATTGGCAACACCATTTGTACTTGCTTGTTTTTATGATTTAAAACCTCTCTACCGCGATTTTATAACTGATTTAAAGTTTCTTCGGCGCAAAGGTTTGTGGGTAAAAGTCCAAGACTCCATATTTTTCGGTACGGTAGATTCCCACATGGCGTACTAAAAGTAGCGGCCACTTCCTACATTTCAGAGGACGGAGATCAGCAGGATTTCGAGGTATTCTAATTTCGGAATAGCTGGAATAACGTTTCAGAAAAAAAGGTAAATTTCGTATGAATGGGCAAGTTACAGCACGGTTAGTTTACGACATGCCGTGACATTCAATGGTTCCCCTACTGTTTTTTGTATTTCTGATCCAATTAAATTACATAGTTACGGTATACTCAGATATATTAAGGTATGGGTCAAGGACTCTCACACTCCTAATAAGTATAGGCGGGTGGTCTACTTTAGTTTGGGTTTACTCGAAAACCTTGATTTCATGATATGTAATGTAAACCCACCCTTCAATCATTTTTGTATTGATGGTTGCCACGGCGATTGAAGCTGTGACCTTTGAACTCATTTTTAGAAATGTACAATTCAAAGCTTCGGGAGGAATGTAAAGCACACAAAATTCAGAAGTAAAGGCAGTGGAACTAATGCAGCTTACCATGTAGTTCATCCGTCCAATTAGACATTGTTGTAATGTTTGTTAATTCAGTAGAAACTTGAGGGGTATCATATTTCATACTAGCCTTATAATAACCAACATTTCTAATTGGAGCAGCAAAGTGTGCACTAACCTTGATTCACTTGCATAAAAATATCCACTAAGAGAAAAGGTCAAAACAATGGATTTCGAATGGGACCCAATGTTGTCAGGGGAGGTGGTGGGTGGCGGGTAATACCCCTTACCCCTTTTTCGAGGGTGATTTTCTCGCGTTGTAAAATAGGGATATCTGATTTTAATACAGACACACGTTCTTCTCTGCCTGTACAAACTAGAAATATAGTTACTTCTTCAATAAGTATTTTATTAAAGAAGATATTTGTGGTCAAAAATCGAGAATTTGTCAAAATAGGTGGTGGGTTCCGGGTACAACCCCCCTTCCCTCAAAATTCGGACCCGTAAAAGTACCATTGTTTTGACCTCTTTACTAAATTAGAACCTTTTACGGTACGCCAGGAGATTTTTCTAAAATTTACTTTAAATAAAGGTCATAGGTCACATTCCGTGTTTCCATGGAAACTGTCATGAAAATGTATTAAGGTTGTGACGTTATCGAATCTGTCAAAGTGTCAAGAATATATCTTACAATCACGAAGAGATAGACAACCCCATGTTGATTTGCGGCGGCCATATTGAGACCCATGCCTTAACAGAACGGTCACGGTAAGGCTACGGACGTGCGGTATACTTGGCCCACTCATATAAAATCCACTCTATAGTTATATCATCTTCAATCGCTTTCAATGTCATGGTTGTTTCAGGCCTTACTCTACTCCCACTGGAAAAAAAATCGAACGATTTAAAGACTTTGAAGAATTATATAAAGTATGTAAAATGTTTGTAAAATATGAGCATTATCAGACACCTCAAGGGAGCACGGCAGACTTACCTGTTTTGTTTCACTCACGATCTCTTCCAGGTTTAGCCGCCATCTTGAAATTCCTTTATTACAACTGATGCGACTTTCCGGAACTCGTGAGCGTGAGCGCCAACATTATTTAGGGTCAGCGGAAAGTCGCATTGTAATAAAGGATTTCAAGATGGCGGCTCAACCTGGAAGAGATCGTGAGTGAAGCAAAACAGGTAAGTCTGCCGTGCTCCCTTGGACACCTTACAGACTTTGTAAAATGTTTGCAAAATGTATGTGAATGTACAATTTACAGTCATTTTTTTCAAACATTTTACAGGGTAAAGTTATAATACTACAGACATTTTGCAAACATTTTACAAAGCCTGTAAGGTCTCTTTCTAATGCTCATATTTACTTTTTACATTGTTCTTCAAAGTCTGTAAATGGTTGTATATTTCCAATGAGCTCCGGCTCTAAAACGAGCTTCTTTTTCAGGACCTGAATGTAGCAATTACAAGAAGCTAACCGATCCGAGCAGGAACACTGCATTTTCTGCTGCCTCCTTCTCAGCTCGCTGTGACGACAATATCCAAACGGGTTGGTATCGAATCTCCGGTAAAGCAGGATCTCGGATGCCTAACAGCTGTGTTCCTGCAACCAAGTGTGGCACAAATCGCTCTGGTTGGCTAAAGGGTCAACACCCTAGGATAGGAGATGGTATCGTAGAAAGAACCGTGTGCTTCTCGTGGGCAGGGAATTGCTGCAATATGGAGCTCAGCATTCAAGTTCGTGACTGTGGACCGTTTTATATTTACGAACTCAAGAAAACTCGTTGCTTTAATCGATACTGTGGAGAGTATTAGAATTACTATATGTAATCGTCTGATTTTTGCTGCAATTTACAATAAATACCGTGAATGATGTTTCAAAATTTCATCAAAATTGTACGAGCTCGCAGGGCGAGTGCAATTTTGCAATTTTGAAATATTACGAGCAGTATTTATTTTAATTGCACTAAGAAAAATAGACAATTATTTGTTAATCATTTACCTAAAACATATCTTGACTAATGAATTACGACAGCAAAGACGTACATGTAGTCAAAGAAACCATAGAAGTGCAGGCATTTTATTTAAGTAACCGTTTTTTATTTATTTCATTGAATCAGGTGATCTCTGACAGAGTTTTCTGAACTGAATGCCAGGACTGTTCTGAAAAAAGAAATGTTGCTATAGTAACTCTGAAATTGTACTGAATTCAGTTCAACTTCCTGCACTGAATTACAAAGTCATCAATGAAAATCTCTCAGAATTCATCATTTCGCCTCCCAAATTTTCAGGACCTCCTTACGCCCCTGCGGCTGCGTAATAAAACCCATACCAAAACAACCAAAAACCTCACACAAAATAATTCAAACAGAACAACAACCTGTAGCCACTTTTAGCCTGGACTTTCGTGCCTTTTTGTACTACTGTCTACACGTTTGAGTTTTAATTGCGTTTTTTCAAATTTTGAATGTTCAATATTAAACTTTGAGATAGGAGGTGTTACAGTTCCATAATTGTTTCTTCATTCGTGTGATGTACAATGGCTCTTTTCCAAACACATAATCTCACAGAAAACAAACAATGCACCGGAATAATATCTACATAAATATGATTGCATTTAAGAGTAATAATCATAAGTCAGAAACGATTTATCCGATATTGCGGTTTGTTCGGCACTTGTTCACATTCTATCGGTTGGTATTGGTGTTACAAATGGGCCGCGTCAGGCAAAACGGGCCCGGACGACATAATATGTAAATGTATTTTGAAATTGTACCATGTTTTTTATACTTGTGGTACGATTACAATATGCATCGCGAGCACCACATTGTGCTGCTAACAAGTAGTGTTGATTTCATGAAATTGACCAGTGAAATCGAAGTCGAAATTTAAGATATTTTTACACGAGGGTGTGATCACAATTTTAGGAGGCGCAAATGATTCCTTATCATCAGACGATTGTTTCAAGGTGTAACTTGTACTAGCTATTGCTAAAATCATATTATGGGCTACGGGGAGTAGAATGACTGCAGAAAATATTTTTTGGATCAAAAAGTGATCAACTTGTTCATCTTATCTATTTTTTACTCTTTAATGTCAGCAGGTATAAATGAATGTCATACATCAAAATCATCCCCTCTGACAGGATTCCTAATTTTTGTGGTCATATTTGTAATCGGGCCCTTACATCAAAATCACGTAAATTTCACCCCTGATTTTTGTTGTCAATATCTTGAAACTGACATTTATTGTTAGGAATGAAATGTAGCGCTTCTCGTCAAGAATACAATACAATCTTCAAATTGTTATTAGGAACACCGTTGTAGGAATTATTTAACTTGAATGTCGTCCGGGCCCTTTTTGCCTGACACGGCCCAAATATGAAGTCGAGATCTCTATCGCTATAGTTAGCCCGAATATCACGCCAAGTCCACCTCGTGTGCTGACGAGCCACAAAGCAGGGTCAGCCAGGGGTTTTGGGTATATTGGACTCCAAGGGTTTTATAAATTGAGTATACGGTAATTTTACATTGAAATATGAGTATGTGGTATATTGAAATTTTGGGATGTTTCGTTATAAAGTATAAGGCAATATTTTGACATCTGATTCGAATGTTCCAACATCTTCTGGCGCTGTCTCACGACTCTTAACTCTTAATTTGGGTATTAATTATGAGTATACCAGTATACCCTGGTCGACGCTGAAAAAGGCTTTTTTGGAACAGATGAAAAATTGGATCAAATTGAAATAAAGGCATCAGAAACGTGGAAAATATCAAATACAATTTACCAAGAAGAATTATTGAAATTGGCGAAAAAATAAATTAAGGCTGACGAAAACTTTGACCAGCAAAACATTTGTTTTTACATGTCGAACTGATGAGGTAGAGTTAGCCTTCACTAGGGTCACCCTACGAGGTGAATTAATTTTACATTTGTTTTACATGCAAAACTAAATATGAGATTAGATAACCCTAGCACTAGGGTTCTTCTACCACGTTATTTAAAAAAAATGTGTTTTACATGCAAAACTGATGAGATTGGGTAAACCTAGCACTAGGGTCCTCCTATCAGGTGGAGTAATTTTACAGTTGGTTTACATGCAAAACTGATGAGATAGATGCATTAATTTTACAATTGGTTGACATGCAAAACTAATATATATATATACGTTTATTTAACCCAAATTGTAGCAAGTGCTAAATTACATGGGTGTCAGCTCAAAAATTAAGCATACAATAATAAATAATAATAATTACACATAATTTACACATATTGATATTTATAGGTAATAAAGTTGTTTAGCCTGTCTGTTTTCCCTACAACACCCTGTTGTCTGGAGCTACCAGACCGCAGGTTGTAGCTATGTGCGATCTCATGGCTCATGGGTATTAAGTTACAAGTTGAATTGCATGTTCGTAACTTAGGAATAAACTTTGTACATAATACGATGCGTCTGTCTGTGAGTGTCGGAAGTCCCGACTGGCTTAGAGCAATGGGTTACCCTACCAGGTGGATTAATTTTACATTTGTTTTTACATGTAAACTGATGAGGTAGGGTAACCCAAGCACTAGGCTCAAGTATATTTAATTGATTTACATATTCTTTTCTAAATTAAAATATACATCAGGGGCGTAGCTAGCCATTTTTGGTTTGTAAGCCCGTTCCAAACTTTATTATAAAGCGAGAACACTAGTTCAACGGGGAAAATATAGAAACGCGTTCCAAAATGGGTTGCGATATTCTAAACACAAAATGTCTGCACGATATGACTACGTACGGGGCTCCGTTGCCTATTAAAAAAGAATCTTTTCAGGAAGAATCCTCTGTTGAATGTTATTATTTTGCCACGTATTGTCTTATGGTAGCACAACAACATATTACAGTCGTGAAATTAATTGATGGATTGATAAGTACAGTACATCTTTATTTATACATGGAAAATCATCAGTTACATACATAGATTTAAAAAACACTAAAATATGAAACTGTTTTACATGAAAGCCATGTTGCAGGGACGAATAAGAAAAATAGGAATGTCATATCTAAGAAATATTTACATAAGGTTAAAATAACTCGATTTCGTAAGATTAAAAATGAAGTTATTTAAACTAGTTGATTGCCTTACATCCTCAGGCAGTTCATTCCATAACTTAGCCCCACTAAAGCGAAAAGCCTTTTTACCGAAATTGGTTCGTGGCCGTACGAGGGTTAGTTTTGTTGATGAGCCCCTAAGATTGTAATTTGTAGAGGCTGAACGTGGTATAAATTTTGAGGATAAATATTCAGGAGACAGGTTATTTAAAGCCTTATAAATCATTATTGCTTTTTGTTTGATTCGTCGAATATATAGTCTGTCCCAATTTAGAGTACTTAGGAGCTCATCAATCTTAGTATCAAAGGGTAAACCGGTTATTATTCTGGCAGCTCGGTTTTGCAAGTTTTGTAGATTCTCGGCAAGTCCTTTATTTAGATTTTCCCAAACAACACTACATTAATCAAAATGACGGAGTATGAGAGTATCATAGACACTTAGCAGTGCTTTAGGGGGTATGAAAGGCTTTATACGTCTGAGTGCACCTAGACCTGAGGAGATTTTCTTCATGAGTTTGTTGATGTGGGTTTTCCAAGACAAATTTTCATCTAGATGTACACCAAGATATTTTGTTGAGGTAACTCTTTCTATGACTTTACCATCAATGGTGAAAGATAAATCTTTCGGAAAATTTGTCAATTTCTGGTGGGAACCCACTAGCAACAATTCAGTTTTTGTTGCATTTAGGGTGAGTCTATTTGCACAAAGCCAATTTCTAACATTTTGGAGGTCGAGTCCTAAGCATTCTTCTATCTCTCTCGGACTCTCGCCGGTTACTGTTAGGTTTGTATCATCGGCGTACATCCGAGGAAAAGATTTTAATAGGCAGTTGGGAAGATCGTTGATGTAGAGTAAAAACAGAAGGGGCCCTAGGATCGTTCCTTGGGGCACGCCGCAATTGAGGGTTCTGGGACTAGATGTTTCATTATTTATCCTGCATCGTTGCTGCCTGTTACTAAGATACGAGTCAAACCAGTTCAAAGAGGCTTGATCTAATCCATACAATTTAAGTTTTTCAAGAAGGATTTTGTGGTCGACAGTGTCAAACGCTTTTTTCAGATCCAGGAATAACACAGCATTGACATGTCCTTTGTCAATGCTGTAGTACCACTGGTCTGTGGCTTCTAGTAATGCTGTCACCGTAGAGTGGAGGGTGCGAAATCCCGATTGGCTATTAGTAAGGATTTTATGTTCTTGGAGATAATCATAAAACTGATCAAATACCAGCCTTTCAAATAATTTTGCAACAGCAGAGATAATCGAGATTGGTCTATAGTTATCTGGATCAAATTTAGTACCCTGTTTAAAGAGAGGAGTAACTCTTGCAAGCTTCCAATCTTGGGGGAAGATCCCTTTTGCTATAGATAAATTAAATAGTGAGGTTAGAGAGGGGCTAACAATTTCAGCTGCATCTCTTAGTAACCTGGAAGGGATATTATCTAATCCAGTGGCTTTAGCTAAAGGGAGCTTCTTTAGTAATCTGAGGACTTGCCTTCCTTCAATAGGTTTGATTTGAAATGAGGACTCTACTGTCTTTAGATAAGTTTTGAAAGACATATTATTATCGGAGATCTTTCCTGCTAATTTGTGGCCGATTTCGGCAAAATGCTGGTTCAAAGCCTCGGCGATCTATTTTGGATCTTCGATCGTATTTCCCATAATGTTAATTTTGTTTAATATGGTTGTATTAACTTTATGGGACCTTAGCTCTTTAATAGCTTTCCACATTTTCTTCTGATCACCATTATTAGTTTTAATGGTGTCATGGAAGTAGTTTGCTTTAGCATTGCGGATATCATTATTCAATTTATTTCGGGTTTGTTTGTATCTTAACCAATCTGCTGAATTGTTTGTCTTAATTGCTGAAGCTTTCAGCCGATCCCTTTCAAACATTTTTCGTTTCAGGTCATGAGTGATCCAAGGAGATTGTTGGGGACGGATACGTTTTGATTTAAATGGAGCATGTTTATCAGCTACTTCTAGGAAGAGTGTTTTCCATAATTCCCACGTCTCGTTGGGATCGTTAATTTGGTCTAATTGTTTCCATGGTTGCTTCTGTATGTCATTCTGAAAGGCTTCAGGGTTAAATTTAGAGAAATTCCGAAAAGTCAATAGTTTGTGTCCGGCATGCTTATGATTTATTATTTTACGGTAGGCATAAACCAAGCTATGGTCGCTAAAACTTGTGTGTAACACACCAGAGCAAATATTTTTTTCTGGATAATTAGTTACAACTAAATCTATTAGACTACTCGTTGTTTCAGTAACCCGCGTTGGTTCCTTAATGAGTTGAGTTAACTCATATATAGTAAAGATATCCTTTAGTGTTGTAATTAGGTTATTGTCATTGGTTAAAAAGTTGCAGTTCAGGTCTCCCAGTACATAGAGCTCTTTCCCTTCAGCATCAATTTGTCCAATCAGATTTTCGAAATGTTTCATAGTATCAATAGGAGCACTGGGAGGCCTGTACCACGTGAGAATGATAAATGGTTTACTTCTAGGTTTTTGTATTTCTACACATAAATTCTCTAGTTCATTCGTAGACAGATCATCCCGAAGGGTGTAGTTAATACCAGCTCTAACATAGATACATACTCCACCGCCGTTTCTATTTCGATCCCGGCGAATTAATAAGTCGATAAGTCGATAAGTCGCAAATGAAGATTATTTGTATATTTTGCACAAAGAGGAATTCGTTGGTTAAATGATAGACATATGTTATTCGATTGACCTACAACACAAAAACAGCAAGTAACTTTTATAGCATTATAACCTTTATTTTCCCCATTACGGTTTTCAAGTTAAGCATTTCAATGTTTTGAAGAAACTATGCTAGCACTTCGTTTGGCACATTTACTGTGTCCAAAACAACTATTTTCTGTGCAACTTCAAAGTATATTTTTAAAGCATATGCTAACTTTATTCCTTCCTAGTGTTCAGCAAAATTCAATGACTCTTGATCAGTTACTGCCTGTTTATGTTCGGCAAATGCTGAACTCGCTACATTTGTAAGTTCGGCAAATGCTGAACTCACGGCTAAACTATTTCTTGATTATGTTCAGCAAATGCTGAACTCACGGCAAAGCCATTTCTTGATTATGTTCATGCAGCAAATGGTGAACTCGCTACATTTGTAAGTTCCGCAAATGCTGAACTCACGGCTAAACTATTTATTGATGCTGAACTCACGGCAAAGCCATTTCTTGATTATGTTCAGCAAATGCTGAACTCGCAACATTTGTAAGTTCGGCAAATGCTGAACTCACGGCTAAACTATTTCTTGATGCTGAACTCACGGCAAAGCCATTTCTTGATTATGTTCAGCAAATGCTGAACTCGCTACATTTGTAAGTTCGGCAAATGCTGAACTCACGGCTAAACTATTTCTTGATTATGTTCAGCAAATGCTGAACTCGCTACATGTGTAAGTTCGGCAAATGCTGAACTCACGGCTAAACTATTTCTTGATGCTGAACTCACGACAAAGCCATTTCTTGATTATGTTCAGCAAATGCTGAATTCGCTACATTTGTAAGTTCGGCAAATGCTGAACTCACGGCTAAACTATTTCTTAATTATGTTCAGCAAATGCTGAACTCTCGGTTAAGCCATTTCTTGATTATGTTCAGCAAATGCTGAACTCGCTACATTTGTAAGTTCGGCAAATGCTGAACTCACGGCTAAACTATTTCTTGATTATGTTCAGGAAATGCTGAACTCTCGGCTAAGCCATTTCTTGATTATGTTCAGCAAATGCTGAACTCGCTACATTTGTAAGTTCGACAAATGCTGAACTCACAGCTAAGCTATTTCTTGATTGTGTTCAGCAAATGCTTCAAACTCACGGCTAACTGACAATTTCTTGAAATCTTATGTTCAGCAAATGCTGAACTCACGGCTAAGCTATTTGATGATTGTGTTCAGCAAATGCTGAACTTTCGGCTAAGCATTTCTTGAATGTGTTTTGTAAATGCATGCTGAACTCGCAGCTGTTGCTCAGTCCCTAATAAAGAACTCATAGAATACCCGGCTCCGTTTGAAGTTATCGTACGTACCGGTAAAATTAAAATTAACTGCGACCGCGGTCCACAGTCCCAAAGTCTATGAATTCTTATAAGTGTAAGCCATGAAACGACCGTGACTGGAGGACCCGGTGTCCCAGGAAATTTGCACCCCTGTAAATTTGCACTCCCGGTGCAAACCGAAGTCCTACCTGAAGCTTGGCTGATTGAAAGCGAAAACTGATTATGATTATCCACAAACTTTAAAAAAAATAACGAGGTTCAAGCCATAGATAAGATTCGAATGTCACTTCTGCTATGATTTATGCCTGGGTAAACTAATCAACGTCTTAACAATCACTTAAATCTGTTTTTCTTTTGCAAACTTTGTAGGAATTTGTGCCCCCGATACAGGAAATTTGCACCGGGGAGTGAAAATTTCCTAGGGCTGCAAATTTCCTGTGACACCAGTGGCACTGTGATTCTATGACCTACGTGGAGTGAACGTGTATTCTATAGTTTAGCCCTTAGGAATGGATTAACTATTTCTTGATTATGTTCGGCACTTTCTGATATAACTTACAAACTAAGCTATTAAATCTACACATACAGCTTTCTTTTGTTTTCCATCTTCTCTGCTCTATTAGCAACAATTTTCTGAAAAGAGAAAATAGGTATTTAAGACTGACATATATTCTGAAAACTATTCAACTTTATATTCGTTGTTACACTATGTGGCACAGCTAGCTAATTTCGTTAAGTGTTAAAGCTGTCAAGGCTAATAATAACCAGATAAATAAAGTGACTGGAAGTCCAATTAAATGCTGGCTATATAGGATAGTATAATTCAACTCATACATGATTCAAAACAAATACTTTTTATTTTAGCACGGATAAAGTCAGCCCAGTAGTGACATTTAGTTTGCACAAAAAAATCTTTGGTCTGAGGAATTCTTTTTTCCTTTTGAGATTGGTCTCAGAATTTTTTTTTTGCGGGGTTCTAGAAAACACGTTTTTTTCCTAAACCAAATTTTTTTTTTACTCAAATCAAACAAAAATATTCTCAAAACTTTTGCTGAACACAATCAAGGGATAGCTTAGCCGTGAGTTCAGCATTTGCTGAACTTACAAATGTAGCGAGTTCAGCATTTGCTGAACTTAATCAAGAAATAATTTAGCCGTGAGTTCAGCATTTGCCGAACTTACAAATGTAGTGAGTTCAGCATTTGCCGAACTTACAAATATAGTGAGTTCAGCATTTGTCGAACTTACAAATGTAGCGAGTTCAGCATTTGCTGAACATAATCAAGAAATGGCTTAGATGAGAGCGGTTCAGCATTTGCTGAACATAATCAAGAAATAGTTTAGCCGTGAGTCCATCATTTGCTGAACACAATCAAGAAATGGCTTAGCCGTGAGCTCGGCATTTGCTGAACTTACACTGAAATGTAGCGAGTTCGGCATTTGCTGAACACAATCAAGAAATAGCTTAGTTCATGAGTTCAGCATTTGCAGAATTTAGCAAGTATGCAGAAAGTTAACTTTATATATCAGATGCTGTAAAGCGGCAATGTTATTTTAGGACCGATATAAAGAGAATTTGCCAGGACTACCATAGGACTTAAATCAACAATTCAAGTCGGTCACTGCCGAAAATGTTCAAGGTTAAAAATAACAATATAATTATTGAAATATGCTTGAAGTTTGACTAGTATTCGTTCATTTTGCTAACGTGAAATATTAGCGTGGTTGCCTTGTTCAAAAGGTTAAAAGAAAAACTTGGCACAAAAAAAGGCGGCAAATTAAAACCAGTGTGATATGCTCAATATTTATATAGAAAATATGAACTTTAGAATATCGGAACCCATTTTGGAACGTGTTTAGACATGTCCAGAAAGATTGTAAGCCCGGGATTACTGGCTTAAAGGCAGGTACGCCCATCATAACGAGTAAGAGATCATCGGAAGTTCGGAAATGCGTGCGGGCCGGTTGCTATGGAGTGACGTCATAGTCGTGGCAAATATCAATCATTATTGTGATTTGCGGTTTTCGCTTGATCGCTTTGGTAATTACTGGATGAATGGCCGCAGGATTGTCGATGGAAAGGTGGGTGTCTCGCAACGACATTCGGCGTTTGGCGGCAATTATGCGTCAAAATCAGAATAATTTCATCTTAGCGAATTACCAGTGCATGGCTAATAAACAATTGAAAAGAACAAACCACTCGCAATCATTTCTCGGTCAGGACGAAACACCAACCCGCCACCGACCCCGCCAGCCTCTTACGAGGAGATCGATCCAAAGCTTAAAAGTGTCTCTGGCGAGAGCAAACGAGGAAAATACATCCCTGTAAACAGAACGAAGGAAATCGAGTAGCGAAAATGGCGGGAAGTCCCAAAGTTCAAGGTCCAGAAGAGCTTCAAAGGCTAACATATTTGGAGTATGATCAGCGATATTTCTGAGAAATATAAAGTCCCTCTGGTGTCCAGAATTCTGATTTCGGCAGTCAATGCTAAACCAAATCACCGTAGAAGTGACCAAGAATAAAGGGGAAAGTAAAGCATCTGACGTGATGCTTGCGGAAAGTGCCCCAAAATATCTACAGTCCCAGGTTGAAGTCTGAGCACTTCGGGATATTGAACACAAGTCCAAAAGAGATATGCCAAACAAAAGTTATTTTTTGAGTTGTTCTGTATCCCAGCTGGTTTACCCAGGTTGAAGTCCATGGCACTACAGTATGCCTGAGCACTTAGAGATATTGAACACAAGCTCAAAAGAGATATGCCAAACAAAATCTATTTTTTGAGTTGTTCGGTATCCCAGCTGGTTTACCCAGGTTGAAGTCCATGGCACTACAGTATGCCTGAGCACTTCGGGATATTGAACACAAGCCCAAAAGACAGAAAAGAGATATGCCAAACAAAATTTGTTTTTTGAGTTGTTCGGTATCCCAGCTGGTTTACCCAGGTTGAAGTCCATGGCACTACAGTATGCCTGAGCACTTCGGGATATTGCCGACACAAGCCTAAAAGATATGTACGCCAAACAAAATAGTTAGCCTACAGGTCTACGAGTATAGCCATTACCCATCGCGAAATTTGCGCAAATCAGATCAAAACAACCAGACGCGAATTACTGGTAGCGAACTGCAGCTATACCGACTACAAACAACAAGACACGAGAAACCTGCTGCCAGGGTAGGGTAACATCTCTCACATCTCGATATCTCATCCGCTTTATTTTCAGAATCCGCGATAATAATTTGGGATCCGAATAATAAACAATAAGCAATAAGCAATAAACAATAAGAAAAGCTGGAGTTACAATGGCGCAAAGTCATGGAATACCTTGCCAACTGAAGTAAGGGACTGCGAATCGTTTAATTCCTTCTGCAATCTCATTTCTTCCTCCATTAACCGTTAGCATGCATCATTCCTTTCCTTCCGTACTTTTAAACTTTTAAACAATTAGTAACGCTACCATTAAATCAGCAGTTGACATTATAGTACATTATAATGTCATATTATTGTAAATACGTATCATGTGTTTTTAACACATCTTAAATACCTTTATATATATTTATGCATTATATGTGTTTTTAGCACATTTAAGTAGTCATCGACTTTTGTATTATAGTTTTAATTAATTGTATTGTTCACGCCCTTCATGGAAATCAGCTACAAGTTGTAGAGGCTAGCGTGCCTAAATAAAGTTATTGATTGAATAAGCGAAGTCTGCGACGTTTCGAACGGTAATTGGTAAGCGTGTAAGTCGCATTTTCGTCTCATTAAAGTAAATTCCACATCGTTCCCGACTTATGAAATAATAAAAAGATTATGTATTGTTGATTTTGAGAAATTAGCTGAACGTCGGTTAGGCACATACGGCACACCAGATAAATCGTCGACCTCGATCGAAACGTACTGAAAATCGGGCTACGAATGCCTAGATTTCGTGCACTACTACGGGCAGTCGACTGATGAAAGGTAAAATGCAAAAGTAGGTCTTTATCACACATTGACACCTACGGATTACGATATCTAGGCGCTAAAGTAGGCACTTTAAGGTGATATGAGGCTGGACTTAATTAAATGGAATGCTCCTGCTTCCTAGAGCACCCCCTGGTGATAGGGGACCATTGGTCCCCTATCACCAGGGGTAGTTTGGTTGTTAAGAGTGTCAGTGGCTCGTTATGTACATGTCGCATACCTGAGTAAGTCTCACCTACCTAGATTAGCTTTATAGTTATTTTATACCGAGTCATTTGCTCGTAATAAAAAGATCGCGAGCTCTTTCATGATGCCTTTTCTAGTGTATCCATACATTCTTGCTTTGCTGATCTTGCTTACTGTATCCATAATGTTGTACATGTATACAATGACATTTGTAGTCAGTTTTGCATCTTGAATAAAACCATGTAAAAATTGTGTGTATGTGCGTGGGTGTACTGTATGTATGATTTATACCCAAAAAATAAATGAAACTTCAGCCAAGTGGTTACAGTACACTGCTATCTCCTCACTTTTGAGGAGGAAGGAAAATTGGAGATCAACACAGTGAAAAACAATGTAATAATTGCCATTAATTTTATTGTCCAACTTTTTGAAATCCATATTTGGATTGAACAAAATTTGATATTAACACATTTCGTTTTATTGGAAACTCTTCCATTGGATGCAAATAGAGAATCAACAAACTGAACTCACTTCAGTACAGCATCACATAATAAAAGCATTTGCTATGCCAAGCTGCATCCCAATCCTAAATACAAGCATTCATTCCATCCTTGCTTGCTTTAATTAAATTAAAATAGGGATATTTGTAAAGGAATCTTAAGACGGTTCCAGTTTATGCAAACTCTTTGGTACCATACTAGATAATCTAAACAGTTTAATGTACTTTTTCTTACACTAGCTAACACTTTTTACAGAAATGTTTCCAAGTCCACAGAGGAAACAATTAAAACTTGTGCGAGCACGCACACGTCGTTTTAATAGAAGACTTCTCTATTATCAAGGCCAGGAAAGAGGTAATTTACAAGCATAAATAAATATATACACTGTAAATATTAAATCATCACTATATAATGCAATATTTTGCTTTCAATACTTCATTAGACTACAAAATTAAAGGAGCATTACAATGTAGCTGATTACCTGCTATGAAAAACTTAAGATATTACTAGAGATTAACCATTAACTCCTTGCCAATGAAAGAAACCTTTTTATGCTAAAAGCTTCATGGAAAGAGGAATATGAAACCACTCACTTAACATCAAAATAGCATGTGGCAGACAATCACAATCATTATCTTTCTGCTGTGCATGTAGTGTTTACAATATGAGCAGTAGTGTTGTATCGGCCTGTACAATCTCCAGCCGAAAGCGAGATTGTATAGGCCGATACAACACTCATGTGAACGTTGTAAACTACTTGTGAACTGAAACTATATATAATATTATTGATAAAACATCAGTGTTGTATCAGACATACAGATACATGTACTAATAAAACATCAATGTCTGTATCACTGATACTCTTGTATCACCGGTGATCTCGGAAAGCGCGCAATGCATGATTTCCGTGACCGAAAAAAGAATCAATCCCTAACATGACTGCGCGCTTACAAGTATGAAAATCTGGCGGCCATTAATTATGAAAGGGGTTCGACTTTAGATGCCTTTTTAGAGCTATTTCTTGAAGTAGAAAGTGCATTGCTTTAAAAGGAAAGACACGTGTAAAGATATATTCTGTATAATTCTAGCGTTTGGTATATATACACTATGACTTGGCATAATCGATGAATTCTCCCGAGTGTTGTGATTCAGTGGCTCAGGCTCGGAGATGTAACAACACCGGGAACAGCATTCAACAGCATGGCATTTTGCAACCGAATCGGAGTTGTTTTGGACTAAATAACAGGACACATTCTTCATTGAGGTTTGAACAATGATCAACTTTATATGTCTTGATGTTTATGGTAATAAATCAGCTTATTTTATTACTTGTGTCGATTTTTATGTTTTGGCGGGAACTTTGACTTTGTTCGGCCTGTCAATGTTTACTTTACATCTAGCTAAGCTTTGGGCTCCCTTTGGGCTAGACTTTAGAATACCCTGTAACTTTTTTAGCTACCATAAAGTACTGTCACCGCGGTCCGTGGTGGCGCGCGCATGTAAAACGTAGGTTTCTATTTACGTTAATTGACATTGACTTCTAGGCGATGTTCAACACAAATAGTATTGTGTCGTTCTCAAAAGATCAAGGATGTTATCGACTGCGAGAATGCGTTACGTTCAACACTAATACAAATGATAATAGTATTGCGTCGTTCTCAAGACACCGAATTTCACTGCTTCGCCGGCAAATTTTACTTTCTGAAGGAAAGCCATCCAATTTAGCGGCGTGCGAAAATTATCATGATTTGTTAATATGAAAGCAAGCATGCCGCGCCGCTTTATTGAAAAGCAAAACGGTAATGTAATTATGACTCTCAATTAATAAAGTGAATTCCAGATACAATGGTAAACGAGGTGACAAAGTAGGTGCGTGTGCCGCCCCGCGCACAGCCAATGGCTATGCTTTTCAATTCACCCCTTGGTCGCCTGTTTAAACTCCCTCGTTTAGTCTCCGTATATGTGTATAGTGTATAGGGTGCTCGATCGCTACTGAAAAGCCCACACCAGTGTCACACTGCCAGTCAACATTATGTATGCGATTTCAAATAATAGATTCCAGGTCTAAAAGGCTCTTGTTAGTAGATAGTAAATAGACGAAAATCAAAGATAGATGTGCTATTATGAAAATGTGAAAATAAGACCCCAGGGAAGACCGAGCACGAGAGACAGTGCTTCGGAGGTGATTTCTGCATGTTTTCATGAAAAACTTGCCCCTAGCTTGTAGCCGTTCATCCAGGGCTAAAGCATTTATTTGTAGTTATGATATTGAAGCATTTATTGCCGAGTTATCTGCTGAAGAACTTAAGAAACATTGTTTGCCTTGTTTGAGTAAATTAGTCAAACCATGGGAGTTTTTACTTGAAAGTGCTAACACTTCAAGAGGGCTACAGGTTAGCTAAATTGCTTCTTATTTTGAGGAAACAAGGGATGCATTATTGCATAAGTATCCTAACTAGCAGTCACTTTTTTAACGAAAGCCCAACCAGTAAGCCATCTTTATGCAACTGTCATAGTGGTGATAACAAGCAAGTGATGGCTTTTGTGCAGAAAAACAAGCATACTTTTTAAGGACATGTTTATGCCAATGGTGTATGAAAAACACAAAGGAAGATTTTTAGATTTTGCCTGTGGGCTTGTGGGTCACTGTGTATCAGCTTGGCTTGACACTGGCTTGACACTGGTAACAGTTCTGCAAAGTCCACATATCCAATATGTGATGCCCCAGAGCACAATAACCAGTTAGGGGACATTACTCTTGTTACTACTGGCCCTGTATGGACAGTTCAAGATGCTAAGGAAAGGGGCTTAGTTAAGTGGGAGGGTTGACAATGTTCAGAACAGGCGCGAATTTGCAAAGTCCCACCTTGGCAATCCTGGTCATGAAAATTTGGTTGGTGCTAATCTGGTCAACTACTTTCCTGGAGCAGCACATCTTGCTTTTCGGTCAGCAGAATCAATTACTGGACGCATTGGTCAATGTGCAACTGGTAAGTCAGTTTTAATATTACGAATACAGTGAGGTAACAAGTTTTACCAATAATTATATCCATGGGTAAATTCAATAAACTTTTAGTTGTATTTTACAAGTCTGGCCATTGTTTTCATGCCAGAAAACAATACTAGCCAGAATCGTTATTAAAACTACATGTACAACAGACTGTAAATGTTTCATTGAATTGGCTACAGGATAAATTATACAAAATTATGCTCTTGAGGTGAGAATATTTGTTTACATGGAGAATAGCTTAAACAGTAGACCTTTCATTAAAACATCCAAAAATTGTTTCTGTCCAGAGGGCCTATAAAACCCTGAGCCCAGTTGTTTGAAGCAAGGGTGAGCATTACCCCAGAGATAAATTGCTAACCCAAGGTTAAAATGTACAGCTAAATAATTATTACATACATAGCCTTTCCTCAAACAACTGGACTTGGGTTGAAAAAATCTATCCATGGATATGTTTAATGTTTATCCTAGATTTAAGGAAGGAATAGTTTGGTTGTAAAATGATAAAGCGTCTATACTTTTCTCTAAGGGCTTCTGGACTCCTCTAAACCATTCTACAATTCACTGTCTACACTTGCTAGAACTGTTAACCCTTTCAGCCCCAAAAACGACATTTGTTGTGTTTTACTGGTTGCTTTGAGAATTTCAGTCTGACTAAGTTGAAAGAGCAAGGCCCTGAGATTGACACAACATAATGTATAGGCAAATGATCCTACAGAACTGCATTTAGGCATATTAAAATTGAATCATTTCATCTAAATCCTCCTTTCTTTGCAGAAGTTAACTACAATTTACATTATTTCATTTCAGAAAAAGACTAAAATCACACTTACTGAAAAAAATAGTGCTCCTCAGATTCTAATTTTTCTTACAAAAATGCATGTTTCACATCAAATGTAGGCTTTCACGTTTCCACCAACCTCACTTTCCGTCCCTGAACACTGAAACTTGCCCAGCACCAAGCCACCATTCCATAAGCACTTCAGAGCAAGCTAAATTAAACCACTCTGACCGCAAAGCATGCCAGGAAATCCAATCCACCGGCAGCATAGCACTCCCCCATCTTCATTCTTCAAAATATATACTACAGTGTAAGTCTAAAGCCATTTCGACCTAATAGCTTCATATTGGAATCAATGGCAAGTAAATATTGTCCACTATTCCAAAAAAGCTCCAGACCCCCATTTATAAAGCCCACGCTAAAGTGACAGAAGAAGTCCTAGCCCATTCACGAGTGGGAAATGAAGCTCGTTCTCTATCACAATTACACTGGCACAGACTCGGTTCTTTGAGAAAGTGCTGATTAAAGCTCTCATCAGACTTAATGATGTCCTCCAGCACTCTATAAATGGAGTAAAAGGCTTTAAAAAGCCTGAAATTCTGTATTCCCCCAAACAAACTTCCCTCCAGCTCCGTAGAGATCTGACGTCAACATATCCAAAATGGCTGACAAAAAAACCCCAGTAGTATAGGTCAGTTGAAAATTCCATGGTAACAGTGACTACAGTTTTCTTAGGGGGGAAGGGTTTGTTGCAGTCTAGAATGAGCCAAAAATCACTAGTTAAAAGCCCTTGGGGCTTAACAAAGAAGACTGTTCCATCAAATTTGATGAAATTGGAGTTTTGGCTTTTGGAGAGAAGATGCCCGTTATTCTTGCTGAAGCTGGGTTCACCATTAGTTCTACATTGTACCTATCATACTTTACCCGACACACCTTCCTTGCTTACTGGCTGCCAAATTGAATGCACTACTCGACTACTTCTTGGCTTCGAATTTGTTGTAATTTTTGGTACAAGCTGTGTCACCCCATCGATTAAGCAGATTGTTGTCTACACCTCATACTACATCGACAAGGCCCGGAAAGATGGTGAATTGATTGGTGTGCCACTTAAATTCAGCAACTTCTCTGATGCAGTTATGGAAACAGCCCACAAATATGCTAAGCAGGGTACCTTTTTATTCAGTGGGGGTAGGCAGGGCACTACAAGCTCCATAGAATATCAGAAGTTAATTCTCTCCCAGCTTTTTCATAATGAGTTTTGTCGAATAGCTGACAGAGAAGACATCATGATGAGGTAATCAGATGCAAAGGTTAATCCCGGAAGTGACAGCACCCTCTGAATGACCAAGATGATGAGAATTATGCTAAGCGACTGAAGAAAAAATCGGTAGGCGTTTTCAAATGAACTGACCCATTATTCGTTAAATCCTGAACTTATGTTTAAATGTATCTGAAAATGAATATTTTCCGAATTTCCATTCTAGTCTAAAAAGAACACATAATCATTCTTTTTAATTTGGATTCAAAGCAAGGCAATTATTGTTTTTTTTGCTAGGCTAGTCTCACACTGAAGGATATCAGAATGTAGCCTGAATTTCAGCCGTCTCCTCTGGTTCGTTCCTCCCGAGAGAGACGTCTGAATCCAATAGCCGATAATGCAGTCCAGTGACGTCAAGGCGGATTAACAATTTAATTTATGCAAATAAAACTGTCACGGCGGTAGTAAGAGTTCGTGGGTCACAAAAACAAAGCCATCACTCGCCTTGAGAAATTATTTGAGATTATGCCGGCCAAAATAAAAGCCTTACCTATATATATATATAATCCATCCCATTCGTTTCTCAAGCGCCTCTTATGTTGTGAAAACCTTTCCGAAGCAACAAATAGTTATTATATTTGGAGGCAAAGTACAGTTGATCTTTGTCTTTCCGTTGATCTTTGTACATGTCTCGCGATCTGCCGTTCGAATCGACACAGCTACGAGATATTACCTATGTAAATGATGCAACAGAAAAGTAGAAAAACATGAAAAGTAATGGAGAATTTTCGAAGAAATACGACTTGACTCTCTTACGGGAAAGAACAGTTCCTTGAAGAGAGTAGCGACATTCTTTACCACTGCGAGTGTGAACAAATAATCGATTGTCAACAACCCTGCGGACGCGACGCGATAAAATGTACATGTTTCACAGGTTAGTAGGCCGGTTATTGTGCAGGACACTTTCAATCCATTTCCAGATGTTTTCCTTACGAATTCAAGGTCTTTGCCAAAGACAATCACTCCACTGAAACTCAACGATCAACAATCGCGAGTCCAAAGTGAATCCTGCCGTCTTCTCGGCAGATAATTATGATAATTATGCGAAATTATAGAATATGAACCAATCAAAGATCACTACCAGGTTTTCTGGTAGTGACGTCACTGGACGGCATTATCGGCTATTGGATTCAGACGTCTCTCTCGGGAGGAACCAACCAGAGGAGACGGCTGAAATTCAGGCTAATCAGAATGAGTTTAGCCTTGCAAAAACAAAGGATGGCCTCACTTTGAATCCAAGATGGCCACCGGGTGAAATAAGTTAATTGTGCATTGTTTTCCACACCTACTAGTGAAACTGCTGACAAGCAAGTACAAAATACAACAAAAGCCTTATATGCTACCTTTTAAAGCATGAAACATGATAACTGTTGTGTAAGTGATCAGTGGTTGATCATGTATACTATATCATATTCCTTCATTGAAATCCTACAAAAATGGCACCAAAAAAACAACAGGAAATGAATACCAAAATAAATAAAAACAACTCTCTGTGTGTTTCTAAGATGGAGCCAACTGATACTGAAACAAAGAACAGAAACGAGAAGGTAACCATCATTCAACACAACATATTATTCCATGTAAAATATTTCACTGAAAGAAATAAACATATCTGATTAACATTGAAATATGAATGTTAATAATATTATTAGTGATACTTGTGTAATAAATATAAATGGATCATTGTAAATTAATGTATTCAGTTTCATCTCTTGCAGTCTGAAAGATTGGATGTGAGTTTCTGTCAATCCCAATAAAATTATTACTTTCCACTACTGATATTTTATTACTTTGGATTGGCTAGCAAACTGACTTTATGGGAAGTACGGCAGTTGATAATAATCCTCAAGAAGAAGTGGATACTAATGTAAGTTAATGTAACCTTTATGTAATAGATACATGTACAAAATGTGTGGCCATGCTTTATGGGATTTCAGACAAACTCAAGCTGAAAACGAGTTTGTAAATCCCATAAAGTATGGACACAAATTTTGTATCGCACTTATCAAACGTCTAGATGTATAGAGTTATGATGTCAGTTATTTTGCCGATACGACTTATTTTGGCTGAGAAAATCGAAGCAAAAGTTTATGGAAATCAGGACGAAATCTCTAGCAGATTTAAAGATCACTTATCACTCGGTGATTTCCTTTGTTTTCGCTTCATGAATTATTAATTAGTTTGATAAAGTTTGATCCAACTTTAGATCAAGTAACTTTTCCTCTTCCCTTTCAAAACATATATTGTCAACAACTACTGGTGGATGTTGACAGTATGATTCTCTCGTCAGGTTTTATACTCATTGAAGGACTTGCATTATGTTAGTATTAATCTTTAACTTATATTTACTATTGACACTATTTGCTATTTTGGTTTTTCCTCACTAATTTGGGTGATTAGAGCTACACAATGTAGTCACTAACTCATACATAGTTAGCAGAACAACTAGCATACGTTAAAAAATGTCAACCTAGTTAAAAATTATAACCTAGGTTAAAAAAATTAAACCTAGTTTAAAAATTTCAACCTAGTTTAAAAATTTCAACCTGCAATAAAATTTACCTGCAACATATATATAACCATCATTGGAATGCTTTGTTTTCATTCTGCAATATGATTGGTTCTCACTGTATACATTTTATGTACTGGTAGGTGGCCCAGTTACAGCAGTTGCACAGTAAGAAGCATATTATACATCATTCTATCCTGGAGCTTGGTAATTGACCTATCTCTAACAACTAGCATAATTATTACTTCTGTAGGAATCGTACAATTCCTACAGTGACATCATATTCCTACAACCACAATACCTAACCACAAACTTAACCCTAATTCTAAACCAGGGTTTAGGGCTAATTAGTGATTTCTATAATGATTGATACTGATAGAATAATCCTTGAATCATTACTATTCACAATAATTATTATGTACTTGTACAAAATAATTATTATGTAAATGTACTTGTACAAATTTCTCCCATATGCATGGCAATGGAAACATGTTTATAAAACCCAGTTAATTAAACAAATAGCTATTCTGAAAAAAGATGCACAAAATAATCATATGCAATATACAGCACATACTTGCTTTATTTCCAGACTGTTCATTATATGCCTCTGCAAATGCCTCAAATCACAGCCATCCATGATTGCTAAATACAGAAGGGCAAAATAAAAACTTTGTATAGTAATATTACACACAATAACAATCTTAGTGATTATATCAGTATGACTATTCCATGCGAGGTTCTGTACCCCTTCAAAGCCAAGGTCACAATAACTATTTACAGGCCTAGGTAGCCTGAAACATCTCCCCTGGGGTTGGGCTGAGGAAGAGATGAGCGGCTATAATGATGAATAAAAGTAAAATTAACAGGCACAATTGCAGAATACCCCTCCCTTCAAAACATCACTCGAAAACTGTGCTGGATTCTCCATTTTAGTTCAGCTGTAGTTAGTCGAGCTTTTACTAAGTTTTAGTCAAAAAATTATATTAATTATTGGGATAAAACATTCATAGAGTATTTTTTTAAATTTTGGATTAGGTTTTGGATTTTTTTTAAAATATGAACAATTGGCATACTTACGCAAGGGAACAGTAAAACTCAAACAGCCGTCGATCAACCAAAGTGGAGTCAGCCGCCTCTACAGCTGGGCGGGTCTCTTCGTAGAACTTGTATCCCTTTGTCTTATTTCCATAAGTGCCATAATTACTCGGGCCAGGCCTTCGGCTGGCGCGAGTCAGAAATCGCAAGTGTTTATTTATTTTTTATTTTTTATTTGTGTCGAGTTTTGGCGCCGTCGACCAATCAGATTTCGAATGGTCACGTGACACGTACGTTGCGCCAGCCATGTGACATGTGAACAGTGGACAACATTTTCAGGTTTTTCAAGATGGCGACGAGTGGGAGTTTTGACTTAGCAAAACCTTTAATATCAGCTGTTTTTTTGTGTAAACCAAAGGTTCCTTCAAGTGCAATACCAAGATTTTTGTCTTTTCTAAAGCTGAGAGGTGTTTCACGGGCTTTGGACGGGAATTTATCACATATCCAGATCCACTCAGGGATCCACTCGTGACAAAAAACTTAAACTCTGAATTTCTAACGAGACCTGAAACAACCATGGGGGCTGATCAAAGCCAGGTCCCGGCTAATCCACAGATCGAATTGGAATTTAGCGTGTTGGTTTTTGCGGAGGGAGGAAAACCGGAGAACCCGGAGAAAAACCCTCGGAGCAAGGGCGAGATACCAACGAACTCAACTCACATATGGCGCCGCGTCCGGGATTCGAACCTGGGCCACAGAGGTGAGAGGCGAAGCGCTTTAACCACTGCGCCACCCGAGCTCACATAGATGGCTAAGATCTGATCAACACTAATAGGACTAAGACTAAGAGTGAGACAACAGTTTGTAAATGTAAGTAGCTAAACTGAACATGATAACTTTTATACCAATTGACCGTGGTTGTGTTGTTATTCATTGTTATTAACTTCTCGGAAAGTATAGTAGAAATGACCCGATTTCTCGCGATTTCTCAGTTCTCGATCTGACAGGGTCCTTTTAAAATATTATATGCACATGTTTTTATAAATTCGGGAACGAAAATCTAGCAGGATATGGCGTGAACTCTACCCTGGGTACCAGAGGTTCTCACTTCGCAAAGCTTAGGCAAGAAGCTTTTCCACCGAGGAGCGAAGCGACGCTTGCTCCTCGACACTTTGTCCTCGCTTCGCGTCACCCAGTTTTTTGTTTGCCGACGATTGATACGAACGGGCTTCAAACTCCGGCTTTGTCTACTTTTTATTTTGCTGAAATGCACAGAAGACCTTGAAATTACCGTTCAATAAATCTACCTTATTTATCCTAAAGAAAGCGGAATATGGACAGTGGTCTAGTAACCGGTGCTGTTTTCCTGGACTTGTCAAAAGCGTTATATATGTCAATGGTTTAACAGCAATCTCTTGACACTGAATACATCTAAATGCAAGTTCATAATTTATGGCAGCGCACGCAAGCTAAAGGATTTCAGAGAGGTTTCACTGACCATAAATGGCTCTGCTCTTGACCGAACTGACTCTTTTAAATATTTAGGAGTGACAGTCAGTCAGAACATGAGTTGGTCAGAACACGTGGATAGAGTCAGTAATAAAGTCAATCAACGTCTTGGCATCATCCGCCGGGTAAAGCATTTGCTGCCCTTGCATGCGCGGCTAACTCTCTATAAATCTCTTGTCCTTCCCTTACTTGACTATGCCGATATCGTCTGGGGAGATAAGAATAATACCGTCCTCATGGATCACCTTCAAGTTCTTCAGAATAATGCTGCTCGACTTATGCTCGACTTTCCTTCAAGCTCTTCTGCATCTCAAGTACTCGAACTATTAAACTGGAAACCACTGTACCTTCGACGGCGCTATCATCGCTGTATTACTATCTTCAAATGCTTAAATAGCATGGTGGACTTCAACTTTAAATTAAAGAAGAATCACGACTTTCATACATATAATACACGCCGTCAGCACAATCTACATTTACCATTCGCACGTAGGAATTGGGGACAGCAGAAGTTTACCTACCATGCACTATTAGACTGGAACTCTTTAGACTCTGAAGTTATACAATCAACTACATTATCAATTTTTAAATCTTACTGGCACATAACTTAATTTCATAATAATCCTTGTTCTATTTCTATTTTATTTCGACCATTTAACTATCCTGTTTTCCATATATTAGTGAAATATATATTTTTAATACAGGACCTCCCTGAAAATCACAAATTGTGAGTGGAGCTTTCCTGTCAAAATATTATTATTATTATTATTATATACCCTCGAAGAATGAATTTATTTTACTTTCTTCACTTCGCCTTCTCTTTCCGTTAACAATAGGAAATGGACAATCAGAAATCTACAATGAACCTCAAATGTTTACCGTCTCGTTTTTCTCGGCCAATGGAAATCGAGATACCGTGGCGCTGTAATCGTTTTTCGGCGGCAGGAAAGGAGTCGGGTTGAACTTCTCGAAACGAGCGATAGTATTGGCCTACACAACAATAGAAAACAGCCTAGTGTTACCCTCTTTAAATAGTTATTTTCCAAGTGGTTTACATGCATGAAACCAACACACAATATTTTATTAAACATCAGGGACTTGTCTTGCCAGTCAGGAAAAAACAGCCTCACAAAGTCTGTTAAAGTAAGCTACATTATAGAGTTTTCAAAAATTTGCTATTCCTTCAGTTTTAAAGATATGAACCTAAAACTTGGGCTTTTTACTAATTTTGGCTTGCTCTTGTCCTGCAAAGGGCCTATTATCAGTAAAACTTTGTAATTAGAAGCTCCAATAAGGGACCATGACCACCTTTGGGGGTTGAGAATTGGAAGAAGGTGAAAAATAGCATTTACAAACAGGTTTTGTTAATAACACTGCCAATCTCATACAAGTGCCTTTAAATATATGAATTAAGATTTGTTTGCCATCTAGTACAACCATGTGATTGCAGTCCTGTAAAACGTCCAATCCATTATATGTAAATTATCACGAGCATTAGTAGTTAATCAATTATCCAGTTCCCCTAGCACAAACCATGTTATGGCACAAAAATATGCTAGAACTCCATGTATTATAAATTAGCCTATTTCTAGGTGGCCCGAGTTAAGGCCACTCAGGGCCTCTTGTTACTCGGGCCAGGCCTTCGGCCGAGGCGCGAGTCAGAATTCGCAAGTGTTTATTACTCGGATTGCACTGGTCACGTGGCACATTGCGCCATGCGCTTCAATCGATCTCTTTCTTTGCGGACGAGAAGCGAGAAGGAGTGAATCAATATTCATCTTCTATTTCTGCGCTGATAATCCTCGGAAACGGAAGGAAAAGGTTTGTAGGAGTGGTTTGTATAGTTGATATTATTGAGTCGCTCTCTTCTTACCAGCGCACACGAGGTCGGCGGTAGGCTCACCTAAATTCTCACAATCATTGTCCCCATTCACATTTGAGCGAATCATTTTGAGTCGAGCTTTTTCCGCCGTCTCAAAATACCACAATATACTCAAATATACTCAAATATACTGCCAAATATACTGTACAATACTATACAACTGAGTGAGAAGTCGTCTCTTGACCAAAGCCAAACTCAAGTAACCGACAAGAGCTGAATCGTGATCGCTGAACAGTGAACAACTAAAATATCTGCCATGAAGGTGAGATTGAAATCATTGTGTGCTTATATCTGCATTTGTTTGTTTGTTTGCATTTGTTTGTTTTTCGATATGAAAGCAAATATTATTTGTAGTCAGTGTACTTTTTTACTGTATTATTAAACATAAGAAATAAAACAATGGTGCCATTTGAAGAATTATATCGTGTCAAAAGTGCATAACGAAGAAATATATATCTACGGACGCGAGCAGCTCGTTTCACTTTGGTCAAATTCGGACTGTTTACGACTGGAACCTGCAGTATAACAGAACAGCAGACTAAATTGTAAACGTGTGTTGCATGAATAAGTAGTGTTTACAGTAAAAGGTCAACTACTTTAATTTAGGGACGGACCATTTGAAAATTGATGGGGGGGGGGGGATACCCGGATTTTTTTTTGCTCGAAATTTTTTTTAGGACTCCTACTGCTGCAATAATTTTTTTATGGCGTCGGACCTTGCACGATATTTTTTTAAGGCATTCACTATTTTGGTTTTACATCAAGAACATTTTACACAATTTTAATGTTTCTAGATTTATGGTATTTTCCATGTACATTAATTACCTTTGTTTAGTAGAAAACATATATATCAGGCATGTTTTCACAAAAGGAGCCTTAGAACCTAAGACCCCCTTTTGTGAAAACATGCCTGATATACATGTATTCTTCTTGAAATCTCTACCTCACACTCCTTCCCAGATGGATACTTAAAATTATACTGTTAATTCGTACATCATATTGTATTGCAGTGCATCATATTGCATTGTTCCGTCGTCTCAAATAAAAAAATATAAAATGAAAAAGTGCTCAACATTGACTCTTCTTAATATTTATGCGCATATAATTAGCTACTCGAAAACGAGGCTATCCCCGCATCGTTGCTTCGCTCAAAAGCAAAATGGCGTCGCGGATGGAGCATTGCTGTGTTCCTCTCAGCATTGCTGTGTTCCTCATTCATTCCTCTCAGTATGCGTTGGAAACAATTGTCCTTTCGAACTAGAATGCATGTTGCATCCTCGATGCGGGGATAGCCTCGTTTTCGAGTCGGTGAATTAAATATGCGCATAAATATTAAGAAGAGTGAATTGGCATATATAACTAATCTCTTGTACACAAATGCATTATTTGTCCTATGGGAATGTGCCTTTGATTATGAGCTTAGATAAAATACCGTCCTGCGTATGGAAGAAAAAAACAGAATGTCTTTAAATATTGCGAGGGCAAAAGGCCCGAGGCAAAATTATTGAGATTTTACTGCTCTCTAAAACACTGGTTTCCTGTGTTCTGGAGACTAAACATTGGCTGAACCTGTTTCAGCTAATGAACAAAGTTTCACCCTTGCTCGATTTTTCTTCGGAGTGATTTTGGCTCGTTCGCTCTTTTTTCTGTGGAAATTCGGCCTGCTCGATTATTTTTTGGGGATTTGCGGTACCCCCCATCAATTTTCAAATGGTCCGTCCCTTACATACGAGAAAACAAAAATATTAAATTACATACATGTATATATACTAGGGATGAAAGTCACCGCGCTACCGGCCACTCCTAAAGACTGCTAATATTCAGCTAATATTTCTTCCCTTATTACTAAGAGGATTTCAAATGAAAGTGTATTTCATCTTCAATCTCATGTGGCCCGAGTGAAAGCCCAGATGGGCTCTTGTTATTATTCTTTTTTTTAATTTTTAATTTTTTGTGTCGCTGTTTGGCGACGGCAACTAATCAGATTACACAGGAGCCCATTGTTCGACTCCCAACACGTGACAGGATCAACCAATCAGATCCGACACCCGCCAGAGCTCGGCAAAGCTGAAGGTTTCTTCGAATGAAAGCTGAAGGTTTCTTCGAATGAAATATCAAGATATTCAGTTATTCTAGGGCTGACAGGACTTTTAGGGGCTTTCGATGGAAAATTATCACATTTACGAAAGGGATGTGGCGATCCAAATATCGCACAGTAAGCTAGTCTAGCCGGCCGGAGGACTCACTCCGAGGAGTGATGGTTTTGGTCCAATAATCCACGGAAACTGAAAGAAAATGCCTGTACTGCTGCATCTAAGTGCCATACGATTGCAGTGTTGCGTTGTTGATATTGTTGAAATGCTCTACCATCACACACTGTGAGGAGATCAAATGAGGGATTTTGATTGTTTGCAATGTTGGCTGTAATTGTTTACTGCGAAGTCCTAGCTCTCCTGAAAATGAAATACTCGAGTCGAGATTATACAACTGGGAAGTCTTGACTAAACCAGTCAACCAATGCCGAACTTTACTAAGACTTCAATTCAAGAGTCGCAAAAGCTGGAAGTGAACAGTGATTGACCCCCGCTTTGAACGCGAACGGAAATCAGAACTGGTGAGGTTGAAATTATGTGTTTATATATGCGCACACAAATCTTGCTTGTTCCCTACTTTTAAAATTTTATTAAGTGTAATGGTGACTGTAATTCGAACTGGAAATGAAATCGTCCGTAAGTTGAATTGTATGTGACTTTATAGAGACCAAGAAGAAAAAGTTAAAATCGATCGTCAAAACAATAACAGAACTCAAAAGATACAGAGAGGCATTCGAATTTACTACGAATTATACCCATAAACAGAACTGGATATGACTTACAAACCGAGAATACCGAATTAAAATTGAATTGGATGTGAAACTGTCAAAAGAAGAGCAGGATTTGTTGTGTAAAGCCATACTGGAGAGTACGATTATATAAGTTATGGCTCTATCAATTCCAAACCTGCCCCTCCCCCCTGGATATTTGTGGGGCATCAGAACGTTGCAAATGCCCCACTGTGAGGTCAAATGCTCCACGGTGGGGCTTTGGTATGGGTGCAAATCTCTTATCAAATTCGCTATTTTGACTCTCTTTCTACAATTAATGAATTCCCCACCCTGCCAACTTTTGTTTGCTCCAAAATGTCTCACCCCTGGGACAAAAACTCAGTCAAATGCCCCACTTATGACCCCCACCCTTGGGGGATGGGCAGGTTTGGAATTGGTAGAGCTATACACAGATACTGAAACTGATTAGAACAATCATAAATAGAATTGGGTTTGGAGATTTATTTACCAAGCGAACACTATTGCCCTGAAAAATTTGTCGAAAAAGTCAACTTCAAATACTGAAGAAAGAAGACAAATGTAGGACTGTCAAAAGAAGAAAAACGAAAATTGAATTAGAGCTGACTCGAAAAATGGAATGACCATCATCAGAAAATTGTATAATACTAAAAATAGAATAATTTAGGTTTTGAAATTGGGACAATGGGATTTCCTGTGCATTTCTCTCTTGGGGGCATATTACTGATCTTCCAAGCCTAACCCAATCCGTCCAATCTACTTTTATAGTATTTCAGAAGTATTTATGTTTTTATGTTTTCAGATAACGAATTGAAGTGATATATAATTTATATGCATTCACTTGTATACTGATATTATTATTACAGTCTGAACACTGAGACAATATTTAGCTTAATTAGTGACATATTTTAATTGATATTAACTCTTTCGGGTCCGAGCCTGTAAATATAGGTGCCCTGACACCTATATGAGAAAAAAATATTGCATCACATCTAGACATGCCGGAAAGACGATGTTGCGATATTATGTGAAGGGATGAATGGCTTCAAAGTCAAAGCTATAACAGGGATCGCTTGACTCTTTCACTATGGAGAAAAGCTCATTTGTTTTTGGCGTTCGTTTTTGTTTCTTCGATTTTCACGAATTCTAAGGAGCTGAAAATCGGCTCAAAACATCCTTTCCATTCGCACTTGAAATCAAGAGCAAACACAAAATCAGCACTCAGTCGTTACAGTACCTTGTTTAATCTTTCCAACCAGTAGGTTTTTTTGCACAAAACACACCAAGCGGCTGTGAACCACGCCGATGTTTACACTGCATTTCTCTCCACCACGTTCTCCTGTACCCACCTCCAATTGCATGCTGGGTAATGGATAAAAATCCACAAGGGGTCCCCCCCTCTGGGACTCCGGTAGTTTTTTTTTTATAAGTCTTTTACCCCTACAGCCAAGAGCGGTGATTTGGACTCAAGCCGTTGCTTTAAAGTGACAAAAACACATCCTAATAGGTTGAGCAGGGGTAAAAGACTGCCAACTGCAGGAGTTCAAGGATTTCATTGAATAATGTTTTCCTGTGTCTGAAATCACAAACACAACGGAAAAACCCTGTGAAATCCCCTCACAAGGCCTACTAAAAGCAAACCAAGTACTTTTCAGCCATCCTCAGACTTAATGATGTCTTCAAGCTCTCTGACAGTGACATTTTTCTCCAAAATTAGAGCAGATTTCATTGGAAACCCTACAGAAGTTGCAATACCTACCGTCGACCAGTTCATATAATTCACCCGAATGGCATTGTGGGGAAAGTTTGCGCCCTTGGCTTAACAAGTCAGCAGTATTTAATTACTCCGGGCTAGCCAAACTGGAACTGAGGGGGGAGGGTTTAGTTAGCACTCAGGATTTCACCAATTGAACTCACACACGATCGGACGACAAAGAGTTAATCTAAATCATGTTCTACATTTGTTTCAAATTTTTAATTACAAGGAAGTCCACGCATTTCTTAGCCTCCCCCACAGTTGTTTTTAGGGGCTCATACCTAGCCCCTAAAAATGACTGTGGGGGAGGCTACGCATTTCTATGTGTGTACTAGTTGGTGTTACCCTCTTTAAATAAAGTTAATTTTATTTTCCAAGTGGTCTACATGCATGAAATCAATGCACACAATATTTTATTAAACATTAGGGACTGGTCAAAAAATAGCAGGGGAGGTACAAGGGGGGGTGGGGGGGGGGGGGGGGGTGGAGATTTAAAAAGTCTAAAATTGTAAAACCCTCCCTGGACAATTAGTATGAAATATTTTGATCCTTTCTCCCTTATAACCAATCCTTTTGCAGTTGCCCATTATTTATGACCCTCCAGTTTTGGGGATTCAAAAAAATACAATCCTCCCCTTTCACAACTCCTTCCCCTGATAATTTCTGACCAGTCCCTTCAGCGACCACCCTTATGCAACGTGGTTTTAATTTTTAGTAAAACTTTGTAATTAGAACCTCCTTTAAGTGACCGTGACCACCTTTGGAGGTTGAGAATTGGAAGAAGGTGGAAAATAGCATGTACAAATAGGTTTTGCTAATAATACTACCAATCTCGTACAAGTGCCTTTTAATATTTGTTTGCCATCTAGTACAGCCACATTATTGCATTCCTGCAAAAGGTCCATTCCATTATATATATATTATCATAAGCATCAGAAGTGAATCAATTATCCGGTCCCCTAGCACAAACCATGTAGGACACAAACATATTACTAGAACTCCATGTATTAACCTATTTATAGGTGGCCCGAGTTAAGGCCAATCAGGGCCTCTTGTTATTTTTTGTGTCGCTGGGTGGCGCCGTCAACCAATCAGATTTCGACTGGTCACGTGACACGTACGTTGCGCCAGCCATGTGACAGTGAACAACATTTTCATGTTTTTCAAGATGGCGGCGAGTGGGAGTTTTGACTTAGCAAAACGTTTAATATCAGCTGTTTTTTTGTGTAAACCAAAGGTTCCTTCAAGTGCAATACCAAGATTTTTGTCTTTTCTAAAGCTGAGAGGTGTTTCACGGGCTTTGGACGGGAATTTATCACATATTATGCGACATGCTTTAAGATACACTCGTGAGACGTGACACTGTCAGCTAGTCCGCTCTGCGATCAACACTGACTATATATAAAGACAACAGCTTCTAAATGTAAGTAGCCGCTAATCTGAACATGATAACCCGTATACCAATTGACTGTCGTTGTGTTGTTATTTATTGTTATTAACCTCTCGAAAGTGTAGTAGAAATGACCAGATTTCTCAGTTCTCTGACTGACAGGGGCCTTTTAAAAGAATTACAGTCGTTTTAATTCGCCCCCCATGCACATGTATTTAAATGTTTATAAATTCGGGAACGAAAATCCAGCATGTAGTGAGTGAGTATAAACTGAGTAAGTAATCAGAAATGAAGAGTTTTTCAAACCAACGATAAATGACTCTGATGTGGAAATCGCATATTTATCTGTGGCGTGTTGTTGACACTGGTTTTATTTTGTTCTATTTCCCGGGTCTATTTACATCTGGCCTGTACCTCTTTGTATTTGATTATTATTTAATGTTTTTTTAGAACTGACATAATGATATTATGTATAGAGTAGTGTATTTATCATTATTGCAAGTTTATAACATAACTAAATTTGGTCCAGAACTGAGAGTATACTTACATGCAAGTGGCACTCTTTCTTTCCCTTTCCCTTCCCCTTTCTTGGTACCATTATATATCCATGCAAGCTAGATCTTGTTTCAGTGTTTTCCATCTGAGGTGGTCCTGGCTTAAGATAACCCTAAGGTTACCTTAAGGACCTACGTACCTTCTCATCATTGTATTTCTTATTATGACTTATTACTCGTAAACATTTCCATCATCTTATGAGAAAATAAATGTAATTGTTGTTGTTGTTCCTCAGTTCTTGACGTCAGCATTGTCACTTTCACTCGGTCATGATAAGGAGTACGAGTACTTTTACGAACTATTTGGGAATGAAAATTAATCTTGCTGCGACCCCAATGATATAAAAAGAGTGGACATTGCATGTTTATTTGTGGCCTGCCATTATAAGTTTCAGTCTCCTTTAAGATGTAGAAAATGAGCACTAGCACAGTGACAGCTCACTAATACTAGAAAATGGTGGTCTGTAGTTTATGACCTCAATCGGAAATATTGTATTGCGAATTTAGCCTGAATGTCAGCCGTCTCCACTGGTTTGTTAATAATTGAGAATTACAAATAGATGACTTTATTTCACATGTAGAATGACATTACCTAACTATTCACAGTGAATAAGCAACATTATGTGGAATTTGTTGTTCTAAATTGCTTGATTTCTCATAGTTGTACTGCACCTGATATAATTACAATGCATCAAATTTGAGTGACTTAATATCGTGCAGACTACTCAAATAACCATTGCACTTCAATCAACAATACCCATACCAAGTTTGTTTTTTTGTAATTCTAACGACCCTCGAGGAACAATAATATTGAAAAGAAAGTAATATTAAACTACAGAATTGAGGGAAATTGTGGCTGAAATGTACATGCATGTGTGTGTTGTGTGTGTATTATGGCTCTATCATTTCCAACCCCCCCCCCCCCACCCCCGGAATACGTGGGGCATTTGCACATTGACATTTGACAGACAAGAGCATCAGTAGAGAACCAATTCTCTGGCTACTCTAGCACAAACCATGTTGACACAAAATTATGCTAGAACTCCATGCTGCCAGTACATGCTATAGATGGCCCGAGTTAAGGCCACTCTTGTTGTAATTTAAATCACAGTCATTACAGCGTAAGCATAACTTCATGCCACGAGACGAGCCTTCCAGATCTAGATAAACAATTTCACATGGTTTATTGTGAAGGCACAAGCTCTTGCTACACATTAGGCAGCTCTCCGTGGGAGCAACGAAATACATGAAATTCGGCTTCAATGCAGGATTGAGAATTGCGTCGGAACAACTGTCAAGCAATTCGATGCAACTCTCCAGCTCATCATCCGTTAAACTTCTTTCACCGGAAGACAACTGCAGATAAAGTTCACGGACGTGAACTAGCCTGTATGTCTAAAGACACGAGGAACGCTCCTACTTGCCTCTTTCAAACACTCAAAATTTTTAAATCCAAATTTGAGTAAAAGAAAAGCATAAACTTCTTCATTGGACAAAATGCCAACAGGAACTTGTTGGTCATCCCTAATAGAAAAGGAAGATAACGAATCCTTTGTTTGTCGGGCAGCGTTAGCAAATGCGTAACAGTCGGGCATTTCGTCCAGTTCGTCAAGTGTTCGGCGACCCTTCTTACGAACATGTGCCGCCATCTTGTAAGAGAAGAGATGATGCTAATTTCCAAGCCCTCCGCGTATGTAATGTGTAACAGTGTTACTGAACAACTGCCCTGAATTTGGTCATCCTAAATCGTGCATCATCCAGACTTTGGCAGAAACCGTGTTCCTGACGTCATTTAATTTCGACCAATCAGAGCGAACGTTTTTTTTTTGGAGAACTGAGGTATGCGTGGAATGTCTAGTGGTGCCTGCATGAAGGAGAGAAGCCAAAATGGCGGACGATACAAACGGACTTGATATGGCTTTGGAGAAAGCGTGCGAAAACGCGAACCTTTCTGCATTTCTGAATTATTCCCCGAACAGAGAAACTCGTTTCCCGGAAGGACCTTGGCCATCACAGCTGCATCTATTGGTGGTGTGCAACCCAATCCCCTGAGATTCAAATAACAAAGACGTGGATTCTTTTGTTATTGTCATCCAACATGACGAGGATTCTTTTGTTATTGTCATCCAACATGGCGGCCATGACGTCACATGCACACCAGCAATAGGCGACAACCAGGTAGAGAATCGAGAGGAGAAATTATGTAGCCTTCTTCACGCACTTTCCTGCACTGCAGAATTATTGTTTTACAGCTTCAAACCTATGTCGATTTCTCAGAACTAACCCTAACCATATCCTGTTTGAGCTGCTCTGGTTTTTTGGTCAGCAGGAACTTTTTAAACATGATTTTTCGTACAGTATTTCAAGCGCATGGTCACAACACTGATCTAACGACCGGATTTGTTGTACTTTACAATTTGTCAAAATCAAGACAAGAATTCTGAAAACATAAATATTTAGGCAAATGTAATCCAACTTATACCATGACATATTCACTATATGTGTTCACTCCTGTAGAAATTTCATGCCATTCCATGAAATATTTAGTCTTCTTAAGGCGAAAAAGCTAAGATGTTTCAGCTTTTAGGACATCAAAATTGTCAAAATAAAGTGTGTTAAAAATTCTGCAAACATAAATAATTGCCCAAATGTCGTTAAACTACTACCATGACATACTCAGTATGTGTGTTCACTGCTGTAAAAAAATCAATAGATTTCATGAAAGATTTGGTCTTCTAAATGCCAACATTCTAGGAGACATTACATTTTAACTACTACATACAAAGCGGTCGAGGATTAATGATTTTCCAAAGCCCGTAGCTAGTAGATTCATAAACATCGCGATATCGATGCACTTCCTATCAGATTTTCCTGGTACACGTCTGAGGATAACATGTTTCTCCACGTTCTGCTTCTATAAGTTTGAAGCTCTCTCGATTCTCGTCGCCTTATAGATGCAGCTGTGGTAGCCAAGATCCTTCCGGGAAATGAAGGATAATAATGCCTTTCTCTGTTCGGGAAATAATTCAGAAATGCCAAAAGTTTCGCACGCTTTCAAGTCCGTTTGTATCGTCCTCCATTTGGCTTCACCTTCATGCAGGCTCCACTAGACATTCCACGCATACCTCAGTACTCTAAAAATAAAACCTTCGCTCTGATTGGTCGAAATGAAACAATGGCCAGAACACGGTTTCTGCCAAAGTCCATCAGACGAGGTGGGAGGAAGTGAGCGGACGACCTCGACCGTCTGAAAATCAGGCTAGTATTCCCCAGGCAAATTTAATTCTGTTAATGAGTTATACTGGTGCGTGTAGTTCTGTGCGTGTATTACACTCAAATGAGTGTAGACACGCAAATGAGTGTAGTGACACTCATTTACGTGTAGTACACTCAACAAACTACACGCGCGATACACGCAAAAAATGTTAACAAACTTTCGGCCGGTACTGTATGATGAGAACAAAGTAGTGCGCCACGAGACGCAGTCAAGTAGCGTAACTGATGTTCTCTTCACGTTTTGGAGCCATTTGTTGCATCCGGTAAGAGGACAGACGCAGGGCTGAATGGATGTATTTGTTTTATATAATAATCGCAAACTAAAAACTATGAAAATATCCAATCAAAACGAGTTGAGAAATTGGTTGAGCACGCTCATGACGCCATCCATGTGTGTGTCCTCTAATAACACACGCGTTTCGGACTGATTATCATAATATGTAAGGGTTAGAGACTGCTTGTGAGTTCTTTATCGACAAATACAGGCACGCGCTGACTGTACGATGAACGAAAAATAATGAATACTGCATGAGGCCCGAAGGCCGAATGCAGTATGAAGAAATTTTGAGTTCATCGTACAGTCAGCAAGTGACTGTATTTTTCCGATAAAGCACAAACATAAAGTCTCTAACCCTTTTAATATTCAAACTGAGTGCACTGTCAGCCGTGAATTTCAATTGAAATCAGTTGTCAATAACAATTTCATAAAGAAGTCCAATATTTCGCATGAATTAAATCATTTTACGGTAAATATCTCCACAAAGAAAAGTCATTTCAATAGACAATGAATAAAAACAGAAGTAGATAACTTTGCAAAGAATAATTTACTTTGGCGTTCGGTCAGTTTAGTTGACGCCTTGCGAGTACATGTTTGTACATTTAACTCGAAAACGTTTCTCTTGGAGCCATGTATTAAAATATCGAGTATTTAGTCAAATATTTCGCATGAATTAAATCATTTTACGGTAAATATCTCCACAAAGAAAAGTCATTTCAATAGCCGGACAATGAATAAAAACAGAAGTAGATAACTTTGCAAAGAATAATTTACTTTGGCGTTCGGTCAGTTTAGTTGACGCCTTGCGAGTACATGTTTGTACATTTAACTCGAAAACGTTTCTCTTGGAGCCATGTATTAAAATATTGAGTATTTAGCCGGCTTAACTCCTAGATAGTCTACTTTCTTTAATAGTTTCTTTCATTCGAAAATAACTAACCTGCAGATTCCAGTGAATTGAAATCTTGAAACCGGCCTTCATGTGCTCGGCTGTGATGCAAACATTTTCCAAATAAAAATATCCTAGGTTTTCGAACCTTCCACTGAATTGTCGCTTCATTGTCTCCTCTTATTGACAGAGTAAGGTCTCGCCGGAAATAAAATCCATTTCTTCAGTTTCGACTGCTAGAGTGTTGTAGAAACTTTTGTTTACTCAGACACATGTTGACTTGTTAGTTGTTGTACTTCCAGCGCTTGCATATCAGCCATTTCTAACGAACGATTATGCAAATGTTTGCCTGAAAACATAATGTGAGGCGAATAGTATGATTGTACATTTAACTCGAAAACGTTTCTCTTGGAGCCATGTATTCAAATATCAATTATTTAGCTGGCTTAACTCCTAGATACGATAGTCTGCTTTCTTTAATAGTTTCTTTCATTCGAAAATAACTAACCTGCAGATTCCAGTGGGGCAGTGAATTGAAATCTTGACTCGAAACCGGCCTCCGGCCATGTGCTCGGCTCCGATGCAAACATTTTCCAAATCAAATATCCCGTGGGTTTTCGAACCATCCACTGAATTCTCGCTTAATTTTCTCCTCTTATTGACAGAGTAAGGTCTCGGAAATACAATCCATTTCTTAAGTAAGACTACTAGAGTGTTGTAGAAACCTTTGTTCACTCGGACACATGTTGACTTGTAAGGTTGTACTTCCAGCACTCGCAAATCAGCCATTTCCAACGATCGATTATGCAAATGTTCGCCTCAAAATATATATCTTCTGTCACACAGGCAACAGAGTTCAATCCTGCCGTTACCTTTCTAGTAATTGTCTGCATTTTCACTGTTTAATATGCGATGAGGTTTTCCAAGCCGTCCAAACACGTAACTAAGCGAACGACTAGGTCTCCCTTTCCCTAGGTAAGAGAGGGTCTGGGTCGAGTGCTGTGGTCACCAATAATGCACGCTCATTAGCCAATCGCATGCTTGGATTTTGTACAATGCACGAAATTTGAACATTAAATATATATATACAGCGAATTGCAAAAATTATGAGCTGTAAACGATGTGTACTTGTTATGGTGTCAGTTATCACGGCTACTGTTCTCTTGGGGACGGCTTTCACAGTTCCTATTATGCTGACTCGCGGTAATCCCGCGGGATCTAAATGTATGAGAAAACTCTTTGATTTGTTCAGAATATTTTATTACTAAAAGTTTCGTTTACAATCGCCCTCGGCTCGTGATGGTGTGTCTGTCGGTCGGTAAAAAAAAAGCATTAGCGGATCTGAAACCAAGTCGGCTTGCCGGACTCGCGTAAAAATGTCACGAGTCATGTATTCCTCGACTACTCTTTCCTCTACTAGTTGTAGATTGACAATTTGCAGGAGAAAGGCAGGAAACTAATACGTAGAGAGCTCGGATTTTTTATTTTTTTTTACTTTTCGAGCTTTAAAATTATTCAATCATGATCACAGATTGTCAACAATTAGAGTGCATAGAGCTGGGGTGGCGCTGTAGCCTGTGTTTGATTTCATGATCACAGATTGTCAACAATTAGAGTGCGTGGAGCTGGGGTGGCGCTGTAGCCTGTGTTTGATTTCATGATCACAGATTGTCAACAATTAGAGTGCATGGAGCTGGGGTGGCGCTGTAGCCTGTGTTTGATTTCATGATCACAGATTGTCAACAATTAGAGTGCATAGAGCTGGGGTGGCGCTGTAGCCTGTGTTTGATTTCATGATCACAGATTGTCAACAATTAGAGTGCATAGAGCTGGGGTGGCGCTGTAGCCTGTGTTTGATTTCATGATCACAGATTGTCAACAATTAGAGTGCATAGAGCTGGGGTGGCGCTGTAGCCTGTGTTTGATTTCATGATCACAGATTGTCAACAATTAGAGTGCATAGAGCTGGGGTGGCGCTGTAGCCTGTGTTTGATTTCATGATCACAGATTGTCAACAATTAGAGTGCATAGAGCTGGGGTGGCGCTGTAGCCTGTGTTTGATTTCATGATCACAGATTGTCAACAATTAGGGTGCATAGAGCTGGGGTGGCGCTGTAGCCTGTGTTTGATTTCATGATCACAGATTGTCAACAATTAGGGTGCATAGAGCTGGGGTGGCGCTGTAGCCTGTGTTTGATTTCATGATCACAGATTGTCAACAATTAGAGTGCATGGAGCTGGGGTGGCGCTGTAGCCTGTGTTTGATTTCATGATCACAGATTGTCAACAATTACAGTTCATGGAGCTGGGGTGGCGCTGTAGCCTGTGTTTGATTTCATGATCACAGATTGTCAACAATTAGAGTGCATAGAGCTGGGGTGGCGCTGTAGCCTGTGTTTGATTCCCAATCACGGCACCTGCCATATGTGAGTTGAGTTTGTTGGCCTCGCCCTTGCTCCGAGGGTTTTTCTCCGGGTTCTCCGGTTTTCATCCCTCCTCAAAAACCAACCTAAATTTCAATTCGATCCAGGAATTGGTCGAATACTTTTAAGTATTCGACGAATAAACTATTTATTTAATTTTTATTTGCTCGCCTTTTACATTTTGTTAAAGTAATTAATAATTCAATAATGTTAGTTCAGCTTAAATTTTCCATAAGATTTAAGTGGAAAAATCTTCCACAAGTCAGAAATGTAACTTTATTTACGAATTGTGAGAACTGTTGCAGCGTTGAAATGTATCAATCAGAAACAGACTAGCCAACCTCCAGACGAGACGAGCGAAAGCCAAAAAGTATGTAATGACTCTCAGAGAATTTGTGTCCAAATCCAACTGCCTTGTGGGGCTCCAATACCGGCCACATCCACACCTGAGAGCAGACCCTGGTTTTCAAGAAAAGGTGAAACAAATCTGTACCAAGGCACAGAATGACCTGCTGAACTTAATGGTTACGCAACAGGACAAGAACATAGCCCAAGACAATGAGGCCATTACAAACCTCGAGTCCAAGCTAAAAGACCTCTACGAGGTCCAACCAACCCTGTTAAAACAAACTCAGAAGAAGGTCAAGGATGCCACCCGGTTGACAGCAGCCATACGAGTCCACCACAGGAAGCCCGAAGCGGCCAATCTACGGACTATTCATGAACAATTTGATGAACTCAAAAAACTTGTAAATTCCATTAAAATGGACAATAAAACAAGAGTTGAAAACTATATTGGTGTCAGCTTCACTCATTACACGTGCTCACGCCCGGCGCGACCATTATGCCGAAGCAACAAAAAACGTTCTAAACGCCGCCTAAACCTCAAAAGCATTGCGACAAGCAAGAGTAGAGCTCAAAACGAAGCATATATCCACAATGTTTCAATTCAAACTCTATCCGATAATGAGGTTAGTTTACTAGCGAAAGGGTTAAAATTTATTCCTACGGAAGCAGTACCCACTCAACCTGCTAAATCCTTATTAAAGGAATTTGATGAGTTCGCACGCCGATTGCGCTTACGATATATGTTCGCTAATACCCCTAAACAACCGCAACACCCATTCTATGTAAAATCGAACTGGAAAGCCCCGGTTCAACCATCAGTAGCGCTTGAACAGTATCTTGATGATACACGGGAAGAATTAGCCAACATTGAAACTTTTCCAGTCATAGACAGTCTTCGTAACTCTCTTAAACCATATAATTATAAACATATACTTAAACTCTTATTTATCACAAATCTGACCCCTTCACATCATACTTATTTGTTACTAGTTATAATATGCTTGTAAATTTATGTTTGTTAATCTGTGTATTGATACTTTTTTCTGTAATATAGTATTACAGTTTATTTATTTATTATTTATTTTTCTATTACCATAATTAGTCTTATTTACAATTACTACATCTATTGTAACTGCTTGTATAGTCATTATTAACTGTCTACCCTGACCTCTTTGCCAAATAAGCCTCTGGCTTCGGCCTTAATTTCTGTAATTTGCTAGCTATGACTATTCAGAAAATAAATTGTATTGTATATTGTATTGTATAACGACAAGCCTTAGTAAGCCTAAAGAACAACAAAGAAGTCATACTCAAAAAAAGCAGACAAAGGTACTACAACAGTCATTATGGATACCGCAACCAAAATAGAAGAGGCCAAATGTCAGCTCTCTAACGAGAAATGTTACCAGCCTCTAGAAAAACCTATGGTATCCGAAACAAAAATTCGAGTTCGTAAAATAGTCAACAGACTATTTTTACACGGACACATTGACAAAATGACACACAAATGGCTCAACGTAGGAGCAAACTCTACCCGCATCCCAGAATTCTATATATAATATACGCTCACTAAAATACACAAGAAAATACCAGTGGGCAGACCTATTATATCTGGAAGTGGCGGTCCAACAGAACACATATCATCCTTTGTAGACTCTCTTTTGCAACCTATAGCAAAAAGTCAAGAGTCCTACATTAAAGACACTAAAGATTTTATCAACTTTATCGAGAAAACACGAGTTCAGGATTCAGTTGTTCTAGCTAGCCTCGATGTTAGTTCCCTCTACACCAACATCCCTCAGAACGAGGGAATCAACACAATCTGCCTAAACTACGAGGATTTTTATGGCTCTAAACTCCCAATTCCAACCACGGAATTAAGGGAACTTATGAGACTAATCCTAGAAGAGAATTCATTCTCCTTTAACGGCAGCCATTATTTACAAGCACACGGTGTAGCTATGGGAACCAAAATGGCAGCTACTTTCGCCAATGTGTTTTTGTCACATATTGAAAAGCAACTCCTAAACGCTAGCCCTTACAAACCACTGATCTGGAAACGATTTATCGATGACATCTTTTCAGTGTGGACAATTAACATAAGCGAAGTTCAAAATTTTGTTAACTTCGCCAACTCATTCCACAACACAATTACATTCACTTGTGAATTGTCATCGCAACGAACACCAAGATTCGTAGCCGAACAAATACTCGATGTTGAGACACATTTCAAGCCTACTGAAACTTTTCAGTACACACATTTCTCCTCGTGCCACCCTTTCAACTGTAAGAAAGGATTCATAAAAGGAGAAGCCCTCAGATTACTGAGAACCAACTCTACCGAGGAGATTTTCAACAAAAACATGCGAGATTTTGAAAGCCGCCTTCTCAAAAGAGGGTATCCTTATGATCTCGTCAAAAAAACTTTGTCAGAAGTTAAATTTCCTCTCAGAGAATCAGCGCTTGAAACTAAACAACAAGAAAAGAAAGAAATTCTACTTTTCGTTACAACCTACAATCCGGCAACACCGAATATGAAAAGAGTTCTAATGAAGCACTGGCATGTCATCAAAAGTCAACCAAGGCTTGCTAACATATTTAAAGATGAACCTCTAATCTCCTATCGAAAGGGAAAATCACTCAAGGACATACTAGTCCGCGCCAAAATCCCTAATCGTTAGAGATTATGAATCGGTTTACAAAACAATATCGATAAGTAGTCGGTGAGGACTTCGCAACTTTATTAAACCTTAATAGTACAATTCTGAACTGCTCAGACTGCTCGACATTACTATGGACTCCTGCGGCAAACTTCATACCCAGTGGATGTATGTTTTATAAAAAGACATTAGAGGAGTATAGCATTGGCCGTATCTCACTATGAAATGTTATCCCACGATCCTTGTTAAATTTCAGATCGCTAGTGCCATGCTACTTTCCGCTCGGCCAACCAATCACGCATGCGTAGTAATGCGAAATACCTTTGTGATTTCCAAGATGGCTGCCGACAATGATGGTTGTTCGCGAATTGATCAACAAAATTTTCGTTTTGTGCCGTTGCACGAGTATATGTCGGATAATCGCAAAGTTTCAAGGAAGAAACACATCCTTAATTACAAACAGGAGCAACTTTTCGTTCCAGAAGGCCATTCTTCATGTGTTTTGTGGGACAAAACTTCGGGCGAGCTTGGTGTGAAATCGGTTGGCATTGCGTTTGTCGGTGGAGCTCGTCACACTGAGCCTTCAACGTGGGAACTGGGTAATTCTCTTACCATTCTGGAATGCTCTCTTAGCAATGAAGATGCCGAAGTAAAGAACTGCTTTGTAGTTGCTGCCGACAAAATGAGAGGCTCTTCGCTTTACCCTCTACAAGGCTCTTCGATGGTCAAATTCAGCTCAGAGCCAGAGAGAATTGACACAGCCACAGCATATGATATTTACATGTGGGGCGGATTGAATACGAAAACCATGACTTGTACTTCAGAACTCGTCAAAATAGCTATATCCCAGAAAGGAAATGCAAAGAGGGGAAGACCTAAGAGGGCCGAGGCAGCTGCTACTGAAAGTTTTGCCTTTAACATAGACTTGACTGTGTATGCAGGTGAAACTGACAGTGGCAATAAGTTCTACCAAACTGGAGACATACCATCAGCCAGGACTGGACACTCACTCACCATGGTGTCAGAGCATTGTGCCATTTTGTTTGGCGGAGTAGAAATGGAGGACAGGGAGCATGGTGTATTCAGGCAGACATGTAAAGATTGCAAACTGTATGTTCTGGACTTACAAGAAGTGAAATGGTCCTGTTTGAATGAAGAATTGGGATCACCCCGTGCTTACCATACAACAGTTTTGGGGTCGAACAGAACACTTTTTATCATTGGTGGGATTCAGCTTCCAGAAACTAGTTCTGTGCAGTACTACAATATGGGGGAAATTATGACTGTCAAGTTTGACCTTGATTTAAAAAACTTTACCCACAGTTTTTTGGACATTACAATCGTTCCTCCTCTCTTTTTGTCTTCACATGCTGCTCATCTGTCAGACAATATACTCTATGTATTTGGTGGCTATCAAGCTAAAGAGGAGGTTATATGTGCCAAGCCAGCCACAAGTGGAACTATGCTGGTGATCGACTTGCAGAATCAAGTAGCTGTTACGAAGAGTACAAGTGAGGAACATGCCACTGCAGGACACTCGTTATTTATGCTAAGTGATGCAGCTTTTTTGATTTGTGGTGGGACAAAAAAAGAGATTTTGTTGTTCACTAGTTTAATGCCTTCAGCAGACACTTGTGAACTTGATGATAAATGTATTATCAACACTACTGGTGTAACCTTCCCAGTTCCCTGGCTGAAGTGCGATGGTGTGTGTAAGCGCTGGATACACCAGGCTTGCAGTGGGCTACATGTTATCCCAAAGGATAAATATATTTGCAGAGATTGTAAATCGAGCAGAATTCCACACAAGTAGTTATTTTCATGTATATATATGTACTCATATCATTTATTCAATACAAGTCAGTCAACAGGTATATTTTGGATACAAGAACCCATTTATAACAATGAAACAAAGTAAAATTAAATAACTAGTTAATGTTATCAGGTAATTATGTATGTTAAACATTTGGACAAAGTCACAGGCAGCTCATTATTATGCAACTGTCGAGCGATTACACTTTGCCCATTAATTACTATGCACCATTCTCTCAGGGTTTAGTCATTCCAATAAACTTGGGCACTATCACAAATGATGGTATAGACCTTTCAGCTTGCCTATTTGTTGCTCCATTTCAGACCACATGACTTTTCCCTTGAGTAATGCTTTTTTTGTTTTTCTGTATCCCAAGAGGAAATGTACCAATTTCTATAATTGGAAAACAAAGCACTCAATCCTATGAACAACTATCACATGGTCTGAAATGGGACAACAAACAGGCAAGCTGATAGGGTCTATTGGACATTACAAAATAATGTAACTATTATTTTTGATTCTTTAGAGTCATCCCAATAAACCTGGGCACTACTGTTATATTGTCAGGCTAAGTGCAACAACTCTATTAATATCTATAATGTGATGGTCTTTCATTGTTGAAAACAGTAAATAAATGCACAGATAGATAAACTGATTATATCTGTATGTTACTTTGGATTTGTTGGACATGAAATACAGTTATGCCCAAGCTGATTACATTTGCTGCATTTGTATTTACTTCTAGAAACATGACTAAGTTTGCTAAGTTTCTGACTGCAGTACAACCAATGAAGTGTCAAGACATCTGTGACACTGTCTAGCGTACTACCCTTACGAGAATGATTTTTGCGCAAGTGCCTAAATATCTTATTCCCAGCCTCGTTACCTTCACCCGAAAACCCTCCCAATGTGTCATCAGCTTCAATGACTTCTTGCACATGCTCTATACATTTATGTACGTAATTGCTCCAGCGTGCATATGGGTAATTCTTAATTAGCAAACTGCCAAACTCCATACCAACTGCCTTGTATTGCTTCCATTCATTTGGATATCTTTCTTTTGGACTTCGGCAGCTAAAAATCTTGTGCATAAACTGAAGCTTAGATAATAAAGCAATGAAGTTGTGCTTCTGCTCTTCAGATTTCAAAAGGAAAACCACTTTGCTCTCATTTTCAGGAGCAAAAAGAATTCGAGCATAATTTCCAGGCATCATTAAACTTGGATTAATTCCAATTGTTTCCTTGAAATGCTTATCTAACTTATAAGAAGCATTTTGAATCAAATGTTTAATATCCCTTGATTCCTCCCACTGTGTCACCCCAGCAATCTCTCTGACCAGAAGCTTGTAAGTAAACTTTCCAAGATTGATCTTAGCATGTGTAGCATCCACTTTGTGCTGAGAGTGTTCAATATTAAGAACTGGGTGGGTTTTGACGCCTTTAGCAACAGCAGATAACTGAGATGGATTTAGCTTTTCAGGATTGAAGTGCAGCAGGTCTGCTATCTGCCTAGTCTCATCAAGCGTTCTAGATACACTGAAAGTTCCAAGTTCAGATTTGGCAGTTTTCTGTGTTGCATAGCACAAGTCACACATATATGTTGAGCCAGCACCCTGTAGACCTCCATCTGCACGTGTTCGTTTCTCATCTTCCATAGAATTAACGAACCTTAACTTAAAGTTCCTCCATTTGCCTCCCATTTTAACCCTCATGATGCTTTTTGACATTTCCTCACGCTCATGTTCAATTGGAGAAACACATACCACCATGGCTGCAGTCTGGTTTTCATCGCATATTGCCTCTATAAGACACCTGTTTGTCCGCACTGAACCTGGAGCCTCCTCCTCCCACACAGTTTTCATTTTGCCATTCTCTTCTATTTTTAAGTTCATGATGCAAAATGAATACCTGAATGCCTTGTCAGAAAGGTAGCGATCTCCCTTTTCCTTGTATAAAGAGACATCTCCCAGCCCATCCCCACCATCCTTTATTAATACGTGTAGGGTAACGTCATCCTGAACCACCTCATCAATTTCAGTGTTGAGTTCAGACAGAGCTTTGGCAACAGCATCCTTATAATTCCAGCGAACACCAACAACATTGGGGGTTGGAAAATTTGGAAGAGCATCTTGAAAATCATCCATCAAGTTTATTGGCTTTTGGACAGACTCTTCATGCAAGTAGATAACACTGCTGTCAGTCAATTCAATAAGTTCATATGTAATGAAGGATGGAAGGTATGTTTTTTCAACACTGTCAACCTGGCTTGGAGGCTTAAATACAAATTGGCCCTTTGAATTTAAAAAGTCATACTGATTTTTGTATTGGTTCTTTGTCTGCAGTAGGTCGACTCTGCTGGCAAGACACTCATCCGCAGTAAGAATGGTATCAGTTTGCTGCTCCCACAAATATTCTATTTTTTTTCCAAGCTCTTGTTTCCCATTACCATGAAGTGTTGAAGCCAACATAGAAAACAGGACATCCTCTGCATTCTCATTATTAGTAGCACAGAATTCAGTCAAGTTTTCAAACATTGGGGCAAGTCGTCCACGCTTCGCATACTGACGAGAGACATCATATAGCTTTACTTTTTTATAGGACCCCCTTTTATGGTGTTTGCCTTTAGAAAACTTGCACTGAACTTCATGGGGAAAGAGTAGTGAAGTCTTCAAGAGTTCTGTACAGCCATTAGCAGAATACTTACACCTCACTGTTAAAATCTCAAATATTGTAAGCATTTGTTCCTTTAAAGGCAAAATATCTTCAATCTCAGCAACTTGCCGGCACGAGGGGCAAACTCCACTGCTGAAGGTCAACCACTTTGTTATGCAGTGCTCACAGAAGATATGGCGACACCCTGCAAGTATCACAGCAGTAGTCGGTAAATCTAAACAGATGGCACACTGAAATATCTGTGCAAAATCTCTCTCAACAAACCTATCCAAGGGGATACCAGTTAGTTCATCTTCCTCAGACAGTTCAGCACTGGTCCCAGGAACTGGCCTGGGTTCATATGTGGCAGTCTTTGATGTTGAACTTGTTGAAGGCCCTGCTTGAGTAAAAAGGTGTCTAAAACAGCCTTTTTTTTCATCTGACTCACTGCTCTCCTCTGCTGCAGCTACATGTACTCTCTTCCTTGGGCTCTGTCTTTGCGTGTAGGAACATACAAAGCAGCTACCTACATTATGTAGGTATTCTTTATGTGTTTTGAAGTTAAAACAGTTGCCTTTATCTCCAGGAAGCTTGACTCGATTTTTGTTCTTAGCTTTTTTGAACCGTTGAATTTTTGAAACACAGCAACGGCACAAGAAAGGAGGATGACTGTATTTGTTGTCACTGGATATATCAATATTGTCAATCTCAAGGATTTCCTTTGCGTACTTTGAAGCAGGCTGAGGCTTGTGTCTGTCCGAATCATGATTAAAAGGAGTCCCACATCTTCGACAAAAAGTCTTCAGTTTGTCTTTGTGAAACTCGGTCTCCAGCTCCATTAGCCGAAAAGTCCTCAAAGTGCTACTTTTGGGAGAGAAATTTGAACATGTTCACACGTGTGCACACACAAGCGAAGGTTCTCAGTAGCTTCGATAGGCACTGTAAAGCTTCATTAAAGCGAAGATTTGGGCCGGAGAAATCCGGAAAACTCAACAAATCCAAGTTGTATAGACCTTACTTCAACTCTGTGAAGGAAATTGACTTCGATTTCCAGTAAAGTTAAGCGAAAACGTAGAATATAAAGCGCGAACGAGTAAGCATTTCTTTGTCAAACAAACCACGGGGAAGCGAATGGTAAGTAGTGCGCATGCCTACAGTTAGTAGATTTTCTTACAGGCGTTCCACGCATCAGTGAGGTTGAAGAATGGCGGAAGTGTGACCGGGATTTTTGCAAAAAAAAGTACTGGGGACTAGTAATTAGCATATTTGAAATTTAATAAGAACTTTTCATAGTGCGCGTTTCCACGCGATCGCGACGAACGACGAAGTGAAAACAGGTCTACTAAACAGTTCGAAATGGAGTTTACTTGGATAAAGAAACAGTGGAAGAGTATCACAAAGCTACCACGATGTATCTAAGAAGAGAATCCTAAAAAGCCGTTCATTTTCTGTTAGCGTTGAAGCGAAGAGATTGATAGCACATGTTCAGATTTAACGGCTTCTCCTGGCTTTCTCACTGATGAAACTTAACAGAAAACTACCCAGTAATACACTTCATCTATTGCTCTACCTACACAACGTGTTTTAAGGTTATTTAAAATCGTTTTATCGATAAAATTAGATCAATCGAATCTATATACAAAGACTCAGTCCGTTTGGCCAATAAAAAGCATCGTTAGAACAATCCTTGTGTCATAATCGAAGAGCCAATCAGAATACGTGACAGTTCAGGGTTTACCATGGTCTTCTCTCGGAGTAGCCGCCATCTTGGATCTGACCGAGAAGACCCTGGTCACGAGGTTGGTCCTAGTCTTACACGAAATTACACGTGGGTCCACATGGGTTAAAAAATAAGGTATGGCTGAGCTGGTGAAGTATTTACTCGCAAATTCCGGCTCTAAACAGCTCTTGGAACTACTGGCAGGTTTCTTAGACACTGAAGATGAAAGTCGTGATGCTGAATTCTATTCCTCGTTGGAATCAGTGTTGTCGATTTTAAAGGAGAGCGGCGATCTGTCCCTCGAGTTAGTTTCTCGTGTTACGCGAGAGTTGTGTTTACCAGTCATTCATCACAAGAATGCATTGTTACCAGACCATCGGCGCAGGCATTATGTTGTATGTGAAGTCATAGCACTTTGCTGTGCTATAGGACCCGAGGATTTGTTGCGAGAGGTGAGCGATCAGTGCCTGGAAACCCTTTCACTTTACACTGGAGACACGCACACTACAGTCGATGGGCTACCTGTGGAGATTTCCTTGGATCTGATTGGTTACTTGCTGAAGCATCGGTTGAGCCATGTTGATAACAGTATTCTTGGTGAGGAAATCGAGGAACGTTTATTTGAGTACCTGCTCAGGGCTCTAAGACACTCTGACGAGTTGATGTGTGCTAAGATTACAGGGGGTGTAATTCCTCAGTTATTGTCGCTAAACACCAAGAACAGTCAACACAGAATTCAGGTGAGTAATTACTATTAAATATTGCCAAATTCTTTTATTTGTTTACTTTTTATATTGAGAGTCTACTTGCTATTTGCGACTAAAAAATATTCAGCAGTTGCAAAATTTTGACTTGTTTTTGCTTTTATGATAAGTCTCCCATGTTTTTTGCGACCACAAATGACAAATTTGCAACCGAATTTCAGGTTCTAATCGCTAATTTGCAACCAGTATTTTATGTTAATTTCGAGCCCTGTAATCCCAAAGGGGAGACAAGGGGTGGGGACTTGATAGACTTTGTTGCCCCAAGGGGAATAGCCTGCAAATACAGCCATCTCGCATTGGGAACCACAATCAAAATGTGGCCCCCGGGAGAGATGTCTGTGTCTTAAGACGGAAAATTCCATACTGATGGTGTTTCACAGCCAGGATCTGGTTGCGTTATTTGATTGGTCAGTATATTCGCAGGCTATGAGGGAAAGAGTTTTAACATATATAGTATACCTGCCCCAAGGAGGGGTTATTCCTAGATAAAGTATTAGGAAGATAGGGCATTTAGGTGGGGAATTTTGATGGTTTTTGACATTGGGGGGGGGGGGGGGGATGTCAAATCCCCACTTCCTCGGGATTAACATTGATAGTTACCCTAAGCTCAGTTAAGAATGATTAAGAATGATTAAGATAATTATTAATAATTTTGAATATAGTATATACCATTACATATTTTAATGCAGTTTCTATTTGTCTGCAGTCTGTTTGGATTCTTGTGAAGAACATGGCCAAACAAATTGAAGCTGATAGCAGTGATAAAATGAAGTTTTACCCAGCATATGCTGTACTATGTGGGCTGGCTGATTTCTTCTTTGGTGAAAACAACTCTGATACTACCCATAAGATGCCTATTTTTCATGATCCAGAATTCTGGCAACTTATCCAACAAGGGCTCAAATTACAGGACCCTCTATCACACAAAAGAGCTATGTACCTGCTGAAAAGGGTCCTGGACCATATTGACAAGAATGAACTGTCCCTAGAAGTCATAAGTGAAGACAATGAAATTGTGTTCTTCTGGAATCATCATCAAAGACTTCAGTTGATTGATATTTGGCAGGAATATGTGTTGTTGATGGAAACACTAGATGAAAGCCAGGCAAGTACTATACAGTGGAACCTCTATATAACAGCACTCTATTAAGTGGCCTCTATATAACGGACATCTATTAAGTGGCCTCTATAATGGCCCTCCATTAAGTGGCCTCTATATAACGGCCCTCTATTAAGGTTACCGGATACCTTCAAAACGAAAAAGATGGGATTTTTTTTATTTCGCACAGAACGGTAGTTTTAGTAGTAGTGTCTCGTATACCAAAAACTCAGTTCAATAAAAAATTATGTTGACGGAGAAATACCAAAAGGAAGTTTTAGACCGGAAGTAAAAGGTTCCGTTTGATTGACAGCAGATCAATAAACACATGACAAGTGCTCACTCGTCCGTAACGACGGTATGGGGAAAGTTAGCACATATTAAATTTATTTCATATACCAATGTTTACGTTTATTGAGAAGTTTTTCCACACACGATTCCATAATTCCATCGGTTGTTGGCCTTATGCCTTCCAAAAGCAAGCAGGATGCCCTTAGCTTGGAAAACAAAGAAAAAAGAAAAGCAAAACAAGGCCAAACAATACACTACAAAACCACATAGGAGTCCTCGCAAAACCCAACAAGGGTTCGTATTGTCACTTTCAGACAGTGCCGAGTGGTCCACATCTGAACATAAAGAAGAATCGATAGGAGCCAGCTGAGAGAATATTTGTTTCCAAGAAAGCTTATAAGGAAACGTCTGATGGTGACTCCGAATCGCTTGAAACCAACACCACAATCTCGCTATTGCCGTGCTGTTTCAGCCGCCTGCAAATCGGTCTCCTCTACTAACTATGCTGGCATTCAAGGCGCCCCAAGGTGTTCACCTTGGCTTTGTCCCTCAAGGTCTTTTTGTCACAAGAAAACTAGAACAACCAGCTATATTAACATTTTCTCGATGCGGCGCATAGCTTTGATTGGAAATCAACATTGGCGGGAAATCTTGACAGATAGTTGAACTTTGGTGAGAAATGATTGGCCAAGAGTTCACAATTTTTTGGAGAGGCGGGGCTTCAGATTCACGCACAACAGATGGCTAGATTTTTTTAAATTCTATTTTCTACGCTTTCGATTTTTAACCAAAATAGAGTTTTTAAAAAGCTCCCACTCAAGAGGAATTTATTCGATTTGTTTGAAATTTTCTAAAAAATGTCAATTGATATCTCAGCTGCAAAACCATGTCGGGGAATTGGAAAATTCAAAAAAGAGAGCTCTTGACGGCATTTTCCACATATCTACTCTGATTATTTTTCGCCTTTTCATGGAGAGCATGATAACTTTTGAACTAAATCGAATTTTGAAATTCCCAACACGGTTTTGTAATACGATTCCTCTGAAATGCGACAAAGCAAACAGATTTTAAAACTTTAAAATATTTTTGGAGTCGGAGCTTCTGAAAGCCATCTCACTAGATCACAGAAATGGGATCACAGAAAATTCAAGATTTTCAAAGAACTCAAAACTTTTTTATGTATTCCTGTAGCCAATTTTATAAGCTTTAAAATGATACATGGATTATTTATCTGTGATGTTTCCTCGAGGCGCTACATAATTTAGACTGGAAACGCACCCTGAAGGTATCCGGTAACCTTAAGTGGCCTCTATATAACAGCCCTCTATTAAGTGGCCACTCTCTACATGTATGTAGTGGTCACTTTTCAAAGTCTCAAAAAAAATCCATTCAAACTTTGTAAACGAGACCTCTATTAGGCGGTCACCTCTATTAAGTGGTCACAGTCACCTTTATTAAGCGGTCGCGACCACCTCTATTAAGCAGTCGCGGCCACCTCTATTAAGCAGTCACAGTCACCTCTATTAAGCGGCGGCAGTCACCTCTATTAAGTGGTCGCTACCACCTCTATTAAGCAGTCACAGTCACCTTTATTAAGCAATCGCGGCCACCTCTGTTAAGCAGTCATGGCCACCTCTATTAAGCAGTTGCAGTCACCTCTATTAAGCGGCTGCAGTCACCTCTATTAAGTGGTCGCGGCCACCTTTCAGCAGTCCCGTTTTTAACTATCTTTGTATCTTTAACCTCTATTAAGTGGCCAGTACAGAAAGGGTAATGTAAAACCACAGCTAATTTTAGGTTTTTATTTCTACATATCCATCGGCACACTTTCCATATTCAAGATAGCACTTTCTCATATAACCTAAATACACTGCATGTACATTCAGAGGTGAATGTACTAAGTAATGCCATGATAAAATATCGCTTTTACCACACCCACCAATATCATTTTTCAGCTGACCTCTATTAAGTGGTCACCTCCATATAACGGCCACTGTAGTTTGATGTGGAACTGATAATTTATAATTACATGATAATTTATAATTATTTATCATTGTAATTTCTTGTTTGATTCAGGTTCATCTTATCATACCTGTGCTACCACGACTATCCAAGATTGTTATTGCAACTGAGAGAAAACAAGATGGTAATTCATAGCATTACTCAACATTATTTTGAATTATAATTTAGGCCCATTTATATACCATTTTTTTGAAACAACATCATTTCCATCCCTCCTCCTTGCTGTTAGTGTGAACATTGTTTTGTTGAACCTGTGCATAAAATGAAGGTCTAACTCTTAATAACTACTTGTTGCAGGTACTCCAGCAATCCATGTTTCTTGGCTAACAACCATGTTTTACAAAGCCTCCAAACATGAGAGCAAATTCATGCGTAAGTGGGCTCTACTTGAATGCCTAACAGTTGACCTATCAAAGTGTCCATTTCTCAGCACAACAAATTGGAAGTTCCTTATGGGGCCATTTCAGAGTATGCTAAATGAATACACCTTATTTGGGAAGGAAGATGAAAATACAAGAGGAGAACCTAACCCTGTAGAGATGGCCCTTCACACATTCTACAAACGATGCCATGAACATCTACCCCAAATCCAGTGGAATGATTTCCTTTGCAAGCTGATAGCTGCCATAGAAAAACAACAGTTCACTGCTGTACCATTGGTTTTTGTATCTCGTGCATTAGCCAACATCCCACCCTGTCCTGCGTGGGGTGTTGAGTCTCTCATTAGTGTACGACACATCCTTGCACACCTTAAAACACATGCCATTCATCTGCGCATAGCAACTATGGGCTTCCTCTTTAAGGCAGTGACAAAACTTTATGAGCCCACTCACGTCAGTTGGGACAACATACACAGCCTTTTATGTTCAACGAATTTAGAAGAGTGTTTCAGTCGTGGTAATTGGCTGTGGAAAGAACTCAGTCAGTGGCTGTGGACAATTGAATCAAAAAGATGCGTAACTGTAGATGACACCAGCCTTTCTACAGAGAAGCATATTGGTGCTGTAAGTCTGTGTGACTACCTTAGGTCTGTTGTTAAGAAATATCTCAGTGTTCCTCAAACACACAAGCTTTCGTTTGAATATGACTTAAATGGTTTTGTGTATATGCTTATAGCAGCTGGCCATGATGCTTCCAACACTTCCCCACTTCAAGTTGTCCTGGGTATTGTGGTTGGTTGCATAACCCATGCACATGTATACACTCCTGAGGCCAAAGTAAAGCAGGCTGTAGCGCTACTAACAGCTATTCTACGAGTGTTGAACAACATTAAGGCCAGCAATTCTACCAGTCCTGATCAAGCGACGAAGAGTGGCTATAAGACAAATAATGGAAGTATTACTCAGTCTTACAATTCTGAAGTGGTAGCTGGTGAGATGAAAGGCCCAACTAATGAATACAGCATGCCGAAGCTCACCAGTGAACTTGTTAATTGTTTACTAAGGACCTCTCTCTCTGAAATATTTTCTGTTTTATTGAGAAAGATGACAACAGCTGAAGATGGACCATACACTGGGAAGAACATATACCTAGAGTTATGCAAGGAGCTTCATTGCTTTCTATTGAATGATGCTCTTCAAGCGTCATTTTGGCCTCAGTTTTACGAGTTTGTAGAGAGCATTGCTATATGCAGCATAGATACAGTTCAGCAACTTCAAGATACGCGACCTGGGATCGTCGAGTGGAAGGCATTACAGCGAGCAATGCTGTGTATGGCATGGGTATGTGATTTAGATGGTCAGTCTACTGTCCCTACATCCCTCACTCACATGCTACTTAGTTCCATCCCTACGTTTGTGTTGAATATCAAATTCAACAAGCCAGATGCTGGTAACGCGAGTCTTGATGACGTTACTCCTTTCGATGACGTAATGAACAGGTGGGGCTACTCAGTTTCCCAATACATCACATCACTTTGGTCGGCAGTTAGTTTCTTTCTTCAGCAGACCAAAAGCAGTAATAATTTGGTAGATCTAGAGCAAGCTACCACAGTTACTGTAGCTAGTCCCCATACGGCTGTTCTAGAGGCTGCACGTGACGCTCTCGACATCGCTAACATTGTTGATTTCCCTGCCATATTAAGGTGTTTAGGATTACTAGTGCCGAGGCTCCTGGTTTCTGATATTGACCTCTGTTCTCAAGTTCTTGACGTCACTTGGAAAATCCTCCAGGATGCAAAGGAGAGTGATTGGTTCTGGCTGATGTTGGGGGAGGCCGTAGCTGTTGTTTTCTGTTCTGCGTTGCTAATGCTGCCTGAGGAACATTCCCTGACTGACAAAGTGAAAGATTATTGGAGTCAGTTGCGAGTTTACGGTGACAACCGGGCTGGTGTCTTGAGTGTAGTTATCAATCAATTCAGCAAAGTGTGGGAAGGAGCTGATGACGTCAGTCGCACAGCAAGCCTTCTTGTCTATCATGACGTCGTGTTGGATGCCAGCCTGTTCGGCTCCTCCATGCAGAAATCTCAACAAATCGAAAGTGACGTGGAGACATATCTTCGTAACCTTGGCAACGAGACTTCTCTGTCTATCCTTAAACCCGAGGACTGGCGTGACGATACTCAAGTACGTGTAACCATCACTAACATTCTGCTCTCCCTTGACATGTGCAAGCCACGTGATATGGTCCTTGCGAAACACATTGCTCGTTCATTCCTGGCCTATGACAAGCAGTTAACACTTGATAAGCCACGCATTTATCTCAGCTCCCGGTACCATCGTAAAAAGCATCGAGCTTGGCAAGGGCTGCTGATCTTGATAGCAACCATACTCAAAGATGCCACAGAACGTGAGTTTGCACAGGCGGTGTTGGCAGATGTGTTCACTGCCATGCTGCACGAGAATCAGAATTCTGTCAAGAATTACCAGGAATGGACTGCGATACACATACTCTCAAGGTAATTTAGTTTATCCCGGCTGCGCTCGTATCATAAAAACCCGGCTGTACTCACTCGTGTATACTACATTCAAAACCCATATCCACGTGGGTCATTTGCGATCCTTTATGTATTCTGTAGTCAAAGCAGATCAAATTTGAAAACAAAGCTTTGACAAGGCATTTTGTATTTTACTTTTGCTAATAACTTTGGCACTAATATTTTGTGTCAGATGATGCGATATGTTTCAGACGAGCTTCTTTTAAATCTTTATTTGGTTTGTGATATTTCTCTGAATAGAAGTTATGAATTGAATAAGCTTATGCTTAACTTAATATTTTCTTGATTGTATAGGTACCCGGAACTGGAGTCACTGCTATGGAAAGAACTGAGTTTCGACTCAAACAAGAGAACCGGTAGGACCTGCTCTCTTATCACCATAGCGACGCTTCTTTCTATCTGCTACGTTCAAGATATGCCAGAGGCGTTCTTCAGCAGTGCAATGACTGCAGTATTTCCCTGGGTTATGATCAATCACAGGGCAGTGCGTGTATATGCTCAAGTGGCAATACAGAGATTGTGGTCGTGTTGTATAACTCAAGATCGTGATTCAGTCATGAAGGAGAATTCTCTTCTCAAGTCTTGTATTGCCTTCATGGAAACCAGCAACGATAACATGGCGGAGAAAAAACGACTGCTGGAAAACTACTTCTTCTTCGATCTTCATCCATTGAAGGATTTCTCAATAGAGTCAATTTACCTTACCATCCCTAGACTCTCTGGCATAATTGATGAAGAATGGGTTCCTGTCAGCATCTTCAAAGAATCCTCAGTGGGCATGCGCGTATGGAAATGTAATGAACGCCATGGAATACCTCTGTACAACCCAGACAGGAGACTGGCCCAGTTGACTGTTCGTTCGTATTCGTGGGACCTGAAAAACGTCAGCAAGCACATCCTCCGCCGTATTGCTGGGGAGAGTTTCGAGCAGAGAGAGATACTACCAACGATGAAGAGTGCAAACCAGTTGGGCTCGAGCATGCACACTGGTGACGTACAGAAGAAGATCATTGCTTGGAAGATCGTACCGCCGGAAGAGGTGATGATATCAGAGCTACAGGAGCAAAGGATGGTAGCGATACAGCGGTCGACAGGGGGGAACTTGGTTGTGGTAGCGTCGCTCATCGACAAGGCACCTAATCTGGGAGGTCTGTGCCGCACCTGTGAGATATTTGGCGCGAGGAAGTTGGTACTAGGCAGTAATGAAGTAATGAAAGATCCGTACTTCAAGGTCAGTTGTGTAAATCATATTTCATTGTCTGTGATGTTGAAATATTGGAAGCTGATGTGTGCTAAAGTTCTTCCCTTGTTACTAGTTAAGCCATTTAGTAATCCAGTAGTTTACACAGTCAATATTCTAGTTGATTATGACTTTAAAGCCAGGGGAAATGAAAGGGAATTATATGATAAGTTCTACAGGCTCAGAAATTAATTGGTTTCCTGATTTCTCCAAGGGACTCAGCGTTAGTTCAGCCAAGTGGGTAGACGTCGAACAAGTGCGGCCAGCGGATCTCAAGCCTTACCTAGAGCGCATGCGTCGCGAAGGTTACTCATTGATTGGCGTTGAACAGACTGCGAACAGCCACTGCCTCACCGATTACACCTTCCCCCACAATACGTTGTTGTTGCTAGGCAACGAGAAGGAGGGGATCCCTGTGGATCTGATTCAGCTGCTGGACGTGTGTGTTGAGATACCACAGGTCGGCATTATCCGCTCACTTAACGTGCACGTTAGCGGGGCACTCCTTATATGGGAATACACTAGACAGCACATGCTTGCTGGGGATCGTACCGCTGCTCACACGTAGTGCAGGACATATCTGAGTTTCACAGTTAGGGTTGTCCACATTATGCTCGAATTTTTCACTATTATGCTAATTCTTTATGCTCAAAAAATCTCACTATTCTGGCTCGAAAGGCATCACAGTTATGCTCCATTATGCTCAAAAAATGAAATCAAATAAAACAAATTTGTATTAATCCATTAATTCTGAAATGTTAGCGCTTACAGAACTGAAGCATTATTATTGAGCTTTCGATGTAATCTTCCAGCAGAGTCAACACGTGGACGTTGCACTAGCATGTGACTCAGGATTCCTGTGGTGATGGCGAAGAGGACCATAGCACAGGAAGCCCAAATTCCGAACTTTTACCAGTTTCCGTAGTATTATTCCGGCATAATTTTCGAATGTTTTGCCTCACTATTATGCTCGAAATTATGCCGGCATAATGTGGACAACCCTAGTCACAGTATCACATCTTGCCTCGCCTCTTAAAATGTCACAGAACTGGAAAACGATCCGATTTTTTTATCCGTGAAACCGCGATGTTAGGAATGACTTTTTACTGACTTAGTGATGAATCAACGGCAAAATCTTGTGAGCTCGATCCCCTTCCTGCTTCTGTGTTAAAAGGAAGCATCGATGTTCTGCTACCGGTGATTACCAAGATTGTGAACTTGTCACTTGAACATTGAAGGCAAGGTTCACGCTTGGTTCAAGTCCTATCTCGGTGGACGTATGCAATTCGTCTCTCTTGGCAATGCGCGCTCTTCCAGTCCTCCCTTGGACTGCAGAGTTCTTTAAGGCTCTATGCTGGGTCCAGTACTGTATCTCCTTTATACAGCGCCGTTGGGTGATATAATGAGGCACCATGGAGTATCGTTCCACCTCTACGCTGACGGCACTCAGCCTACGTAAACTTTTAAATCGTCTTTTGCGTGTGATCTTGACCGTGCACGATTTAAGCTGTGTACGCGGGGATATTGATAAATGGATGTTGCGTAATAACCTTAAACTTAATGTTGATAAGACGGAGATGTTGGTATTCCACGCTAAGCATCGTCCCGCTCCAATCTTGGACGATATTCAAGTCGCTGCTGCATCTGTTGGGCTCTCCAATTCTGCGAGGAACATTGGAATTTTATTCGACACGACTCTCTCACTGGACAAGCATATTATGCAAATCTTTTTATGCTATTAGGAACATATCACGCATTAGAAAGTTTCGAAGTGTAGATATAGCCAATATTTTAGTTCACGCATTTGTCACGTCAAAGCTTGCCAATTGTAATTCTTTGCTCTATGGTATTCCTAAGACATTGTTACAGCGCCTGCAATATGTCCTAAATTCAGCAGCTCGTTACCCCATTTCTTATAGAATTGTACTGGCTGCCTATTGAGCAGCGCATAGAATTAAAGGTGTTACTTTTTACTTCTAAGGTGATGAATGCTACTGCTCCTCAGTACTTGTGTATCTATTAGAGTCTTGTGCTCCACAACGCAGCCTGAGATCTGCATCGAAGTTAATGTTACAGGCGCCAACTTTTAATCTTAAAGACCCTGTGTCCGAGCCCATGGTGCTTTGCGCCAATGTTATGATTAGTTTGTTTATCAACGGCCGCACAAATTAAAGGCCAGCTTTTACGCCAACTAAAATGCTCTCGATTGTTTATCAGTTTAATAAAAGAAGTACACATACACTTTGGATAACGAATTTCATAATTTCTACCGGATTAAAAACCCAATCGAGCCCACGAATTTTCCCCGGATGCTTCGAATATGATTTTAACAGTACTCGACAGGAAGCCAGTTGTTCTGTCTTCAGATTCTAATTAGGTTTACGAGTGCGACTTTTCACAACTCTACAAGCAAACACATACTCCTGCTACCTTGTTTTCATGTCTCCAGTATTGCTTAGCTGTATTTGAAGATCTCTACTTTCCTTGCGTATGATACATTTTGAGTGCAAAATTAAATGTCGTACTCGCACTAGAGTCAAACTCACAGCGAAGTAACAGCTGAACTCGGCAGATTGGATTTTGCCCCGCGATCGTAGTTTTGGTAGCAAGACTTTCTGGACGTACTGAAGGATGAAAAAAAAGGTTAAGGACATTGCTTTCTCTGCTAATAAAAATTCAAAACGTATACAGATAAGTCTGTAACACCGCAGTGGAGCTCAGCCGTGCGAAATTATAATTACGAATGATCTTGATACCAGAAGTGGTTGCTTTGTGCCGCTTTGTATTTCCAACGAAGCCCGCCGGTCCCTTAGTGCAGCAAATCCCCGGGAAACTCACATAGTCCTTTTGAACCACAAGTGGTCTCTTGTAGACCTAGAGAAAGTAAAATGTGGACTGCTGAAGGATTATTTGTCGAGTCACCTAAGTTAAGATAAAAGAAAGTCAGTTAAGCATATATACCTATGAATAATTACACGATCGCCCAAACTAGGGATGGATTTCGAAAGATTCGTGAGTCGCATAACAACAACAACGATCTTTCTGTTTTTCGTAGCCTACGAATATGATTTGCGCGCGCAAAGCACCATGGGCTCGGACACAGGGTCTTTAAATCGTACGGTTATAGAGCCTTTTCTGTATGTGCGCCGAAGCTATGGAACTCGTTACATTTTCACATTAAGATTAGTCCTTTACAAAATTGGCACTGGGTCTAGTTTGACGTCATCAACAGAACACGCTCGATGCGCTATTGCACGAAAGGCCTTGCCGAATAAAGCTCTTCGAAACGTTTAGTGCGATATCATCTTTCTCGGTTATCTATTCAATTATTTTGCACATAAGCCAACGTTTTAAAGCCGCGAAGAGACGAGTTATGTTGATGACGTCACGTTTTATTCTCGTCCAGTCCCCGAAGGTGCGCGGAAATTATTCTACATTTGGAAGTTTAGTCGCTAAAAAAATTATGAAAACATTTTTATTTAGAAATTTCGGAATTTTTTCTCTACCTTTTAAGGTCTAAGCTTAAAAAAAAAGCGTAATTGGCCACTTTTTAAGGAAGTTTTTTATTGATTTTTCGGATATCGACAATTTATTGTAATTTTTGTATTGATAGTTTTTAGCTTAATTAATTTAGGAACTTTAAATATTACTGTATTTGTAACAGATGTAGATTTTAATTAGGTGTAAAGCGCTTTTGGTCTATAAATGTGTAATTATTATTAGTAGTAGTAGTAGTAGTAGTAGTATGTCCGTGAACACAGACCGTAGCCTAACTAATCCTGCCTGTAACAGTCTGCTTGAACTCTTATCCAATATATCAACAGCAATTAATAAACATTCGTTTCTTCGTAAAATCTGATTAATATTTTATTTTTCGCGAGAAGACTCACGGGACACTTTTCTCAAGAATACGCGTGGTACTTGGGCTTAGTCATCGCGCGGGACTCGGTTGACTACGCGCGGGAATTTATAACAACTGCCTGGTAGTTACCGCGCGAGGTCTGAGTCGGAGTCCCTCTGCCCACTCGGAGTATTATCCCGAGTTTAGGGATGGTTACACAGTGTTCACAGATTCGCTCGGGAGATACGGGATTCTGAAATCTTCTGTGTTCAAAAGGACAGAACATGAGCGGATTTCGATTGAGTGTCGAAAGAAATCCGTGATTGCTTTGGTTTTGCGTTTGCTCAGTTTTCCTATTGGCTGTGGAAAATGTTTTGCGATTATCAGCCAATCAAGTGCTAAACTAAAACCAAACGTGTTTTGGTCCATCACGCCATCAATCATCACGCCATCCACGATTGCGTTTACTTTTCCTCGTGATTGGTTCAAGTAAAGCCAATCGTGAATTACTTCAGTTCGTGATTGGCTCATTGTGTTTTTACTTGCTCGTGATTGGTTCTGTGATTACTGTGGTTTTGGTTTTACGACACTCAATCAAAAACCGCTCTAACGGTATGTGTATTAAAGTTAGAACTCCCTGTGGTAAAATGTGATTTTACGTGGATTTTCAATATACAAATTTATTTATTTTGACACTGTGATATATAAGCCCAATGTAATGCTTCTGTCATAGATTTAATCATTAAATCTCATCCGTTTTTACACAGTAGCTTGCTTTTTATGACATGAAATAATTCTGTAAACAGGAAGATGTCTTGCTAAAAGGTCGAAGGCATATCTGCGTGATATAGGGTGTATTCGTTTGGGAAAATCCAAGTGATCCGGATTTCCTGGATTTCCAGTTCTCACAAAAACACGAAATCCGAAAAGGGATTTGTTGGTACGGCAACTGTTTAACCGTCTAATTGGTCCACAGGCAGCCCAAGCTCACGATTTGTGGCTCTTACAAATCCTACGTAGATTACGTGATTGCTCGCGCAAGATCGATTGCGTGATAGCGCGCTAGAGTCACCGTTTTCTCCACAAATTTGCCTTGTCATCTCACTAATAGAGTTTGTATGTGTTGATTTCTTATCGTGGTAAAAATAAAGGTAATGAAATAACATTTTGCAATAAATGTACCCCGAGTGTCCTTTTCTTATGTCCTTGGGTATTCTCTGCTATTTTGCGAGTTTTTGATTTTTGAGATCTCTCTCTATAAGTGAAATGACAAGGCTGCACAGTCCGTTGAGCACATCAAATCACTCGAAGGGCAAAAACACACACTAACATCACTTCAATCGTCGCCAGGCTCCACAAAAGGACGTACCGAATATCTGTCTACGTTTATTTCGGGGTGGAATTCCAAAATTTTACATTTTAGTCCTCGTATACCACATATTTGTGGTATCAAAAATCGCTATTTGAAAACCCGCAGATGCTGGTAACTTAAGCCCGAGACAGCGGGACGTCCCGCGGATGGGGAATGCGCTTTGGTTGGTCGTAGTCACGTGGGATTTGTCGTCGTCACATGGTGGAGTCGGACAAACCCCACGTGATGACGACTAACCAATCAGAGCGCATTTCCCATCCGCGAGACGGTCGGCTGTCTCGGGACTAAGTTACCAGCATGTGCGGGTTTTCAAATAGCGGTTTTTTGATACCACAAATATGTGGTTTACGAGGACTAAAATGTAAAATTTTGGAATTCCACCCCGAAATAAACGTAGATATAAATAAACGAAATAAACGAAATAAACGTAGATATTCGGTACGTCCTTTTGTGGAGTCTGGCGAGGATTGAAATGATGTTAGAGTGTGTTTTTGCCCTTTTACAATCGAACTCAATCGAACCCTTATCGTTCGATGGAGTTCGATTAATCCGAACTCAATCGAACGATGAATCACTAATCAGTTCGATTAAGTTCGATTTTGAATTTTTATATGGACAATAATATACACACTCGACAGTTTAAACGTTTATCAGAAAGAATCAGCACTGTCTATACATTGAAACAAATCACATACGATATTATTAACTGACTAATGAAAACAAACAGGTAACAAACTTTTCGTGTCCGACTGCTGGAAATAGGTGAATGATCGAGAATAACACACTCACATCAACTTCTTCGATTTCGAAATTATCAAGTAACCTTCTCTATCCTAATGGAATCGCGCGCTGTCAACTCTTGACTGCTTTGAATTGAGATTGATGCAAATTCTGTACCCCGGAAATGTAAACTGGTTTGACTGGATTTCCAATTTCAGAGTTCGATTAGGTTCGATGGAAATGAACTGAGTTCGATTAAGTTCGATTACCCGATTTTTGGGTGAGTTCGATTACGTTCGATTAAAAGATTAATCGAACTCGATCGAACGATTAGGGTTCGATTGCCGGGATTAGAGAGAGAGAGATCAAAATTCAAAAACTCTCTAAAACCGATCAAAACTAGCCCAGAATAACAGAGAACACCCAAGAACATAAGAAAAGGACACTCGGGGTACATTTATTGCAAAATGTTATTTCATTACCTTTATTTTTACCTAGTGAGATGACAAGGCAAATTTGTGGAGAAAACGGTGACTCTAGCGCGCGCTATCACGCAATCGATCTTGCGCGAGCAATCACGTATATAAATCTGTACGTAGGATTTGTAAGAGCCACAAATCGTGAGCTTGGGCTGCCTGTGATTGGTCACGCTATCGCTGCGCTCTTTTTCTTTTTGATGAGTTTTTTGATAATGAAATAGATGCAGATATTTTGAATGAGTGTGATGACAATGAATTCGAAGCTGTTCTTTTGCAATTGCTTCTCATGCAAAGTAACCAACGGACGAACCGAGTGCGAATATCATCGTATTTTGAAGAGGTTTCGAAGTCATTTCCGTATGTCTCACGGGTCAATTTCTTTTCTGGAAGGCCTTCTTGCTGTTTGTCTTGAGCTACCTCAGCATCAAACCCACGGAGGCAGGGCCCCAGTAGATTTAAAAAATCAGATTCTCATTACAGTTTGGATACTGGGTAATCCCGAGTGCATGAGGTCAGTGTCAGATCGATTTGATGTCACGACATCCACTACTTTTGAAGTTTATCACCGAGTCTGCAAGGTAATCGTTTGGGGCCGAGATTCATCCATTTTACAGAGGGTCAGGGGGTAAGAGAAACAATCGATCAATTTGAAGAGAAACGAGGATTCCCAGGTGTAATAGGTGCAATAGATGGCTGTCCGCATATACCTCAATCTCGTACCCAGATCCCATTTGTTTCTTACTGCGCATGCTCGACGAAAAAATAGGGCTCTGGAAGAATCCGATTTTTGTGTATTCTGATTGGCTGTTCTGAACAATGCAATTTCAACGGAAGTCAAACATAAAGCATTTCTGGAGGGTTGATTTATTTGGACAAAGGCATCGGAAATATGGGGCCGGGTTATCTAAACGCTAAAAACCGTTGGATTTTACCTAAATGGATGCTGCTAAAAATCTTCAGGGATTCTTAGATATTTGCTTGTATCCACTCGGGAGTTCGTATCACTTCATCGTCAACATACATCGCACACAGTACACGAATATTCTCAGAATTCGAAAATCGAACTCAACTCGATATAGCCGCGGGATTTACCGTAACAGATAGGTAATACTCTACATTCCCATATTAACAACAATGTTCGTAAGTGCTCTATAGACAGAAGTGGCGTTTTCCGATTTCGTAAAGTTGTGAACAGGCGCTGATCGCTTAAATATAAGCGTTTGTATGGGAATGTAACGAACTCCAGCTTTCAAGGAGCTATAAAAATACGAGAGAATCGTAAGTAAAAATGCCTTGACTTGCTTCTACGGTGTATTCAGTTGCTGTTTGTGTGGTCATCTGGCTCAGGTAAGGCGATTTCAGCGAGTTTTCGATCCCCATGAATCCTCTTGTTTACTCAGGAATCTGTGATGTCCATCACACGATAAAGAAACACGATCCTGATGCATGAAAATAAAGACTTAAAATCCAAACTACAAACGGCAGAAGATGAAAGAGACTCCCCAAGGCTTGCCCTGACACTAGCAAGCAAAAGATCACTATCAAGATAATAATAATAATAATAATTCGTTTATTAATCACTCTCGCAGCCAGTGGCTGAATTACAGTGTAGGTCAACTATACATATATACTAACGAACAGACAACTTCCTAGTAAGTTACTATATAATAAATAATACTAATAGATATACATATCTATATTATGAGATATAACCGAGAACTAGTTAATGAGCGCTCTGGACGCATATTTTGTGCTGACAAAACCGCCAAAGCGGTCGGTTTTTGTCGCCATAGTGGTATGCGCTTTTGGTCTCATATTATAGTGAGAAGACTGTCCGGTGATCCGAGAATGTATAAGAGAATACAGGGGGTTTCCAGGAGTGATTTTTCTTATAAACTTGGCGCATGCCATATCCCTGCGCTCCTCTAGGGTGGCGATCCCAGCCTTAGCCATCGCGCTTGCATATGGCAGGGAAGGGAATATGATTGCTAAAGCGCGCCTCTGTACCCTTTCAAGATCTTGTGATAAGTATTTAGGAAGGTTGGCGAACACGACACAGGCGTATTCTAGAATAGAACGCACTAGAGAGCAGTAGATGCTGACCAGGTCTACTGGTGGAACACGACATTTCTTAAGTTGTCTAATTGCGTAGAGGCGCCTGTTAGCCCTCTTCACCACGTACCCGCAGTGATCAGCCCATGAGAGATCATTAGAAATGAACACTCCGAGTAGCTTGAATGACGTCACTTCCTTGATATATGTGCCGCCGATGGCAATGGGCTGAAGTTCGCAGCTATTGTAATGAAGAAAGCTAACACGCATCTCCTTGCACTTTTTCGGATTAAGCTGCATGTTGTTATTGCTAGCAAATTCTTGAACATCCTGAAGATACCGGGTGAACGTCTAAATCCAAAGCAAAACCGAGGCCTGAGGCGCTGAGAGAGAATCGAGGGTGACGTAATGATAAGCATGCGCAGATTCAACGGAAGTCCGTGATTCGCGGACTTCCGGAATCGGATTCTTCCAGAGCCCTATTTTGTCGTCGAGCATGCGCAGTAAGAAACAAATGGGGTCTGGGTACGAGATTGCATATACCTAGGCGCGATACAGATGCGTGCGCACAGCATTACCGATGAATATTGCTGTTCATTAGTACTATTTTACTAATCCGTTTTCGGATTTCCCAAAAAAACACAAAGGCAGAAATCCGGATTTGGATTAAACCACGAAATCCTTCTCAGAGATGGATTTCTTGGATCATGCTAAAGTCGAAATCCGTTTTCGGATTTGTCAAACGAACACGAAATCCGTTTTCGGATCTCGAAATCCGAAAACGGATTTCCCAAACAAATACACCCTCAGACAGTTGTTAGCATAATACCATAATGGACAAATTAATCCCTAATTTTAACTTGAAATTTCACGCGCAATTTGTAATTTCACGCGCGCTTAAAAATTTTTTTCTGCATCGTAACTTGCCCTCCCTAATTTTAATCGTAATCAAATAGTGACTCGTGAAATTAGGGATAAATTTCACTTGTGTTTGTCAAAATCTACGTAATTAAGCGGCTCGGGAAATTACTTCGATTTTGACAAACGCGCGTGAAATTGATCCCAATTTCACTTGTCGTCATTTGATTATCTATACTAATGATATTTCACAGTGATAGCTTATCAGCAATACATATAAGGCGACGACTGTTGGCGAATGGAATTTCAGGAAATTTCAGGAACTTTTCCGAGTAAACACTTAAATTTAGATTAAGTATGCCTTTTTTGCTGATTATTTGAGAACGAAGGTAAGTATGGGATGGAACTAATTGTGGGCGTAAGAGGAGTACTAGATAACACATTTGGGGAACTGCATCGGGTTTTTTCAAAACACGAGTGCTATGAAAGTTAGGATTGTTTATGAGGTCGTATGTTTTCAGTTTATAGGAGAATTACTTTACAAACATGTCAATCATCTAATACCTGATATATTTATTAGATTTTTTCTTCCAATCGTTCATAGATATGACACCCGTTCAAAAACAGTTACAACAATCTGTCCCTCCAAAAGCCAAAATCAAACTGGCAAATTTAATGTTAAATACGCTTCTGTCAAAGTCTACATCTACATTTAGTTAAGTTGGTAAAGTCTGTATGGACATCACACCAACTATTAAAATAAGATAGATAAATAAATAAAAGTGAAAATATAAAAAGAAAAAGAAATTAATTCGAACTATTAGTCAGATAACTGGATAAATGAGATCTAAAAATGATAATAGAGTCTGCATTAACTATTTCAACTGGAAGGGAATTCCATTGTCTAATAGTCCGTGGGGAAAAAGAACAGTGAGAGATATCCTTAGTAGTTCTGTAGGGATAACACTTATAGGAGTGTAGGTTTTTGTCGAGGGTCGAGGGTCGAGTGTAAAAAGTCGAGGGTCGAGTGTAAAAAGTCGAGGGTCGAGTAAAAAGTCGAGGCTAAAAAGACGAGGGTCCAAAAAAATTGCTTCAATCTATCTATACTATTATAATTTATGTCCCTACGACGTTGGGCCTCCTGAACACCCCTGATATCTCGGTAATGACTGAACGGATATTCACCAAAATTGGACACAATGACCTTCTAGACCAGAGAGACCATCCCAGGGGCCCATCAATAATGACGTCATCAGTCACGTGACATTTCTGCTCTCTTCGCAAGTTCTTCCATCGTAACAATTGCTCAAACCACAGAGAAAGTCGAGAAACTATCCTGGTTAACTAATCCAAGTCGTCCAAACAGCCAGAAAGACTGAGCTACCGAATACGAGCTTGCCGATGTCAATCAAAGTCCATATGCCATGGAGTGAAATTTTAGAACGTGTTCCCGACGGGACCCCTGTACTGTTTCCCGCTTCAAGATCACATGACTGAATAGCCCAGCCTCCGTTCGAGATACATGTGCTTCGTCGTCTCGAGCGGATAGCTTTTTGAGTTCCTTGTTACTGGCTGAGGTCACACGAGCAGGTTAAGCAAGATTTAGCGACCTAAATCACTATTCAAAAAAGTGTAAAAACTAATCACGATTTACGAAACTCGAGAGGTATGTTAATTAAAACGAAAAGCTAGTACATGTAGCTTTCATTATACAGACAAGGCGGCCATGCTTGTCTGCAGTTTAATTTACCGAGTGCTTCGTGATGCCGGTCTTGTTGCAGGATTTGCTATTTTTCTCCTGAGACAATACATAAGTAAATCCCACTCAAGACGCATGAAAAGGATGAAGATACTCCTACTGCAAAGAAGAATGCCGCCAGATGACCGGGCACTGACATGTCACACGGATTTGAAAAGCTTGTGAAGCGGGGACGGGCGAGCATTGATGACGAATAACTCGCAAAATTATTTACCGGTAAACTTATTTGTCATAAAAATTTACGCAAATGTTTGGACCATCAACCTTTTACCCTCGACCCTCGACTTTTTACACTCGATCCTCGACCCTCGACAAAAACCTATAGACCAGTTCGCGGTTAATTCCGACATTTTGAAAGGGATGGCGTGAACTACATGTACAGTGTTTGTATGGGAATCGGATGCCAACTGATTATTGGTAAAATCGAATTTCTGAAACATTCACTGTCTGCAAACCTAAGATACCAGGTAAAAGATTAACTGATTAAAATTTGAGGGATGTAGCTGTGCTCGAGTCAAAGTCCACCGGGAAAATTACAGAGAAATGTATGGAAAACGAAAACACGATTGCGCATACACGCTTCCCAGCACAGCTACATCCCTCAAATTTTGATCAGTTAGTCTTTTACCTGGTATCTTAAGTTTGCAGACAGTTTATATTTCAGAAATTCGATTTTACGGAAATTATTTGGCATCGGATTCCCATACAAACTGTCATTTCGCGCCATGTTTGCACCCCTTTCTAAATATCGGAATTAACCACGAACTGGTCTATTGTTACCGCTCAGTAGTATTCCAAAGTGCAGCAAGACATGACAGACGCCGAAATAAGCCACTGGCACTGGCTTCGACTTTACATCTATCTATTATAAACATAATATATATAGCTCAATAAATGTTCAAATAAATAAATAAATAAATAGCAGCGATTAACTCAGTTTGAATTCAAACCATATTTCTATTGGCACATCGTCTATTTCATTTGACGATTGGCTGCATGAGTGCGAGGGAAAAGTAGCTCGGACTTTGGTATTACTAGACTGAGAAGTTGTAGCTGAATGACCCAATATTTCTTAACAGAGAAATTGTATTTCCTGCGCTGGGGATTGAAATTGTTTTTAATTTCCTGTCAACTGAAAAGAAGAACCATTAAAACGTTATTACGAGAACTAGAGCATTCGATGGGCGAAAACAAGAACCTTATTATAATGACATTATGAAGACTGATAAGTTCACTTCGCTAATGATATGGCTACATTTGATTTCTGCTTGTCCATTCCACTGACTGCACGAATTGCCTTAATTTCTAGTATTTTTAATACCAGCAGCTCGCAGTTGACTCGCGTCTCATCCGGTAACCATTGCGTAAAACCCCTGGGGGTTTTCTATAAGCTAAGTGTTTGATAAAAATGCTCAAAGTTCAGACAGCGCTTCTGTAATATGCTTTACACGGATTAAAAGGTTCCGTCAGTTCAACTACTCATTCAAGTCAGACAGACATTGCTTAGTTCGGTATAAGCCATGTCCACCTTGTTCATGTGGGTGACTTCAGGGCGTGGCCGCTCTGGTTATAATGACTTTTCAAACTCGTGAATAATTATTTACATCTTTAGTCAATCATTGAACTGTATTTTGTCACGTGTATGGGCTTTGATACCTCGGTGAAACACTGGTGGCTTGATACCCAATGAAACACCACAGGAACATCACATGTCCTGAATCACTAGTGATCTTCCTCCGGCTTTCTATTGAGCATCAAGATTCATGCATGTGATAGACCTAATTAAGCTACAAGGTTACATCATAAGTGTGACTTTACACGAAAAGAACTGGAGGAAAAGATGGAAATAAAAATCGACGTCAGGAGTGTGGCTCGTGGTTGCTAATCCTCTGTCTTGTCCACACACTATCAGGACGTTTGTCGAAACAAGCGTGAAGAAAATAACAATCACAACCGTTGTAGTCTATAACTGTATGCAACAAAATACCAGGCAAACAATACTTCCTAATGATTTATGAATAGAGGTATTGTTTTCGTGTGAAAAGTAATATAAAAAACTCGAGCTTCGTATTTCACCAGGACCTCGAAACAATACTTTGAAAAGCACGTCTGCCGAAGCGGTCTCGTGCTTTCGTCTGTTCTCGGTATTTGGTGAAACACTAGCTCTTGTTTTTGATATATTACTTCAACTCTGCTGGTAAAAGTTTCGCGCGGTGAAAGCAATTCAGGTTGAACTTTGATCTCAGGCACACTAAGAGGCCTGGTAACAACTTCTCAGGCTTTCTCAAACTTCAACCGCTTCACCGATCGAGTAACGTCTGTCGGTTCCAGGATTGCAATGTTATTAATAATGAAAGGACACTGGCCATGTTATCGTGTATAGCCTAAATACATGCGTTTTCCCCCCTTTTTTAGTAATTCTGCATACAATATTTTACTGGTCATCCTCAAATTCATACTTCAATGCAGAGGAACAAAATTTGTGGGGAAAAGCCGACTTCTGAAGGACCTCTCTTGAGTCCTCTCAAGTTGGTTATCTAGTGGCCGCTTAGGTGTTGTGTGTTCTTATCATCCTCAGCTTGCTGAACACCTTGCCGAGATTGACCTTAATAATGGCACTTCTAAAGCGCCAGTTTCCCCAATAGTAGATATAAGGGTTAACACAGCTGTTACACAGAGCTAGTCGGTGTTCACCCACGGGAAGATCCTCCAAGCGACTGAAGCTTGGGATTCAAAGCTCGTAAAAAATGACAGCACGAGTAGCGGTGTGTAGCAGGCATAGAAAACTCCAACAACCACAGCAATCAGCTTGGCGATCATTTTCTCGCGAGCAAGGCCGGGAACTAAGTTCCTACTGGACAGCGTCGCCGGGAAATGGCACTTCAGTTTTGAGCACTGAACTCGAACGATAAAAAAGATTGCGGAATAAAGGACAGCAACAACAAGAAGTACCGCGATGACGTAGTACTGGGTGAAGAAACGGGCGTCTCGCGAGAAAGAATTGGAAATCCCAAAAGTTACTGAGATCACCCAAGGGATCCCGACAGCTAGCCATGCAGTGGTAGAACTCATCCACGCACGGTAACGATACAGGATGTACAAGACAAGAAAACGGTCGATAGAGATAGCCAGCAAGCTGGTGACAGATGCTATGGTTGCGGTCCATGTTACAGCACTGCGGATCACATTCAGAGCACTGGGGAGAGCCTTTATCAAGTGAACGAGGTACAAGGGCTGGGCAATGAAGCACACAAGTAAATCGGAACAACATAAACTGCACACTAGAAACTCAGCCTTTTGACGACCAAGAAAACGAAACTTGACAACCACAAACAAGACCGTCAAGTTACCAAGAACACCAACCAACGAACCGATAATGTTTAAAGTTGACAAAACTATGATCTCGATCAAACTAACGCCGTCGACAGTGTTTTGCTGCGAGTGGATATTCCTCTCAACTAAACTGCTGTCGTTTGTGGCGAGCAATTCAGTCAAATGAAGTAGATTGCGAAGCATTGTGTTCCCGGTGCCAAATAGCAGAAGTGATCGCACGGTAGTGTTGTAGTGGATTATTGTAGATTATTGTAGATTATCGTCCGTCTTGCTTCCCAGGCAGGCTAGGTACGACTATAGTCACAACACGCGGCACAAACCTCTGCATTCACTCTGTCTGTATCGGCGTTGTTTACAGCTATAGCGCTGAGCCATTTATAAAGTCCAATGACGTATTTTCTCGCAGACTCAAGTGCGTGCTTAAGACAACGCCGGAAAATAATGTAAAAAATCCATTCCGTTTTCGCCCGAGGAGGGGCCGTAATAAATTTAGTACTCATCTAACTGTGGTTGGCCTGCTGTCGTGTTATCGATTGAATTAGTGGCGGTCTTAACCAGACTCAACTAAATTACAGAGCAGTGTTTTGTGAATACACTTATCCGTGAAGTGAAAATATCATGAGATCATCTATCAAAGGTTTAGAGTGTGAACCGCTAAGATCGACTTCAGATTTACAGCGATAACTGACTCGATGTTGAAAACTGATTAAACGACGCGTGAATTAAGTTTCCGGTGTTTTTGCTGCGCAGTGAGTGAAGCGAGCGGAGCAGCAATTAATAATTTGGACAAAATCTCCCAACGATTGATTGCGTTAATTCGCTGTTTCGACCACAATCCCTTGCCTGGCCGACCACAATGCACTCCTCCCCTCCCCACTGGAGGACATCTTTGCAGCCACTGATACGATACTGAAGATAGATAGATACCGAAGATGAACTTTATTTTAACAGGGTGGCCCATTCAGCAACGTTGGCTGGTATCCAAAGGGGCCCTGTAAATCCAAAGAGGCAAGATCCGCGCGTCATTGATAGACTATAATTACTGTGTAGGTTATATGCTTGGCTGGTTGTATTCTCCAACATTTAAGCTTCCTTCTTAATTCAGGAAATACTGGTACCGTAATGGTTGCCATTGGGGAGGGGAGGAGCAACCTTTGACGGGTTTATATATATTTCGCATTCCTTCCTCAAATTCCAATTCCAATTCGTCGGAATACTTAAACATAAGCCTCTGGCTTGGGAGACCCGGTAACGGCTTCCTGTATCTTCGACGTAAAATAAACCATTTATTTCAGTATTTATTACTTGCACTTGACATCTGGAAGAGAGCGATTTACAAATTCGCTGTACTTCAGGCTAATTCTGATCGTCTTCGTTTGTATACTTACTACAGTTCCTTCAGTGCTCCTTTGTCTTGTATTTTGACGTGAAGTTTACTAAAACAGTTTAACCCTCAAAATATGTTTCGTAACTTGATGATCATGCATGATATAAAGTGCACGAGTCACTGGAGTCGTGTAGGCGATCACACTTAGTGTGATCATATATAGTTTGATAGTTTGGGGCGGAGATAAAGGCTATCAGTTTCCAAAGAGCAAGATCTCTCCTGTTATCAAGATGGTGAGCAGCAAATACTTTTCTTCTATTGGCCTTCGATAAAGTCAAAACACAATTAGCACTTACAATTACATTTATGCCTTTCTCGTCAATAATATTTGTGTACATAACAAGAGCCCATCTGGGCTTTCACTCGGGCCACATGAGATTGAAGATGAAATACACTTTCATTTAAAATCCTCTTAGTAATAACCAAAGGGAAGAATTGTTAGCTGAATTTAGCAGTCTTTAGGAGTGGCCGGTAGCGCGGTGACTTTCATTCTCTGCTCCCTTAGTATATATGTAATTTAATAGTTTTGTTTTTCTCGTATGTTGACCTTTTAATCCAAACACTACTTATTCGTTTAACACACTGCATTTGAGCAGGCATATATTCATTGTTTTGAACCCGAGAATTAACCGTACTTCATGGTCCCTTTCTTTAGTAGTGGGTTGTCGGTCAGGTGATTGTAAACTCTCGTCATTTAGCACAGAAAATGTATTCTGATGAATAGGGATCGGGTTGTCATGTAAGAAAGATGGCTCTTGAACAAACTGATAAGCTTCAGTAGGTTGGGTAGTCTCGGAACACTGGAGACCTTGGTCTTTCATTGTCTTCTTTTCTGTATTCTTGATTTTTGTTTAAAGTATGAAAGTCGGATCTCAGCTTTATTATATCCGCTTTCAACTCGCCATTTTCAACTTCTAGGTCAATAATATATTCGTGATGACAGCATCTTGATTTCGGTCTTGTATATATTATCTTGCTGCACTAATTTGTCTTCCAAATGACTGAGTTTGGTTTCTTGATTCGTGTTTTGATGTTACGAGAGTAAGAATTCATTACGCATATCAGTTAGGTCAGCCTCCGTGTTACAAATCAAGGTCATTAAAGCAGCGAGAGAGTTCTTATTGCGGGCTAACAATCCTCGTGAAGAATCTAAAGAATTCCGTCTCTTCCGGTTTGAATTTGACTCATGTGTATGTTGCTTTTGGAGTTTCAAGGATATGTTGATCCAAAACTACAGGCTCTTGGGGTTTTTCATTGACTTGTGAACTTGCAGGCTCTGTAATTTGTTTTGTTTTCTTAGTATAACATAAAGTGTTGAACATGTTCATGTTCTCAAGCATGTCGCGCGTGACCTCTGTTTCTTCATTCATTAAGTTCTCTACTTTCATATGTAATCTGGGAAACTCAATCTTTGCCCATGCCTTGGCACATAACTATTCCTGTTGTTAAGTAGACGTGGATGATTATAAGTAAAATCCTTCGACAGCTTGTACCGTTTCCGCTAGGTCAATATCCTCGCTGGAACGAAATAACTTGATCTCAATACTCTCTGATCCAACTTACGGTAAATTTAAATCTCTAACAGTTTTTAAGAGACTCATAATATTGGTCTTGAAGTGCCTTCACCCAAAATAAGATGTTCTCCTCGGATGTTTTAAATGCAGCACAGCGAGCCGATGGCTTATAGATTCCAATATCTATTTCTTCGAATTTTAGCTTTCCGGATCCTGGCCCCTACACTGGCTTCAGGTCATCGTACGTGTCGTATATAAAATCACTGGCCATCTGGGTAAAAAACGCGGTCCTTCGGCTCCGACAATAGCGCCAGTTGAAATATCCTGAGCCTGTTGGAAGGCTTTCGCACGAGTGAAGTTAAATAAAACATTAAACTGGCTTACATTTGAGAGATGAGATTCCAAATTAGAGAGAAAGTTCCTCGCGGGTCCTCCGCCATCTTGCTTTACTGTATTAAATTATGTAAATAAATTAACCTGGCGATTGTTGCGTGACCAGCACAGTGCAATCTGATTGGTGTGAATTTGACCTTTAACGCATGCGCAGAAATTTTGCGAGACCCAACAACAAAAAAATTAATAATAACGACTTGCATTTTAAGACTCGGTGCTGCCACAGGCTGCCCGAGTAATAAGTTGTGCCTTTGCTATTGATGCTAAGCTCTGTTGCGAGGCAATCAAAACACATACATCCTTGTTTGGGATTTAAATGGCTATATGAAAGCATATAGCCGTTTTTATTTAATTAAATTTCAAATATTAAATTACAATATATTCTCAAAATATTTTGGCCTCGCAAAGGTGAGGGCCACAGAAAAAACGCCATACAAGAGGTGGTCCTAGCTGGGGAGGAGGTGGGAAAAACACAACAGCTTCAAATTGTCCAAGTTGCAAAGATGGCAAGTTGACGAATGCAAGCAAATGTCGTGTGCACTGACCCGAAACGTTCCTAGAGGGGGTTGGTCTTCTCATTGTTCCGGCCCCCCAAGCTATAACACCCGGATGTTTAATTGCATGACTAATATAAAAGGAACATGGACGAGAAAACATAAAAAACCTTATTCGCAAGCAAATAATCACCTACTCGATTACAGTTGATTTCCGGTGTTTAAATGTCGGGAATTGATAGGCTCAGGGAATTTACCGGGAAATCGTTCAGATATGTCGGGACAAAATGAAAATAAATAATAATAATAAAGGTTTATGAATATAAGCTAAGTTAAAATATCTTACAACAAGAGCCCATCTGGGCTTTCACTCGGGCCACATGAGATTGAAGATGAAATACACTTTCATTTGAAATTCTTTTAGTAATAACCGAAGGGAAGAATTATTAGCTGAATTTAGCAGTCTTTAGGAGTGGCCTGTAGCGCGGTGACATTCATTCTCTGCTCCCCTAGTATATATATGTAATTTAATATTTTTGTTTTTCTCGTGTATGTAAATTAAAGAAGTTGACCTCTACTTATTCATGTAACGCACGCTTACAATTTAGTCTGCTGTTCTCCAGGTTCAGAGTACTAATATATGAGTGTCTCAAATGTATGTTTATATTTGTCCCATATTATAAATTGTATCCTGTCCACTTATGATGGAGCTATCACTATATTTTTCTACTGTTCATTCTACCCTGCGGCTCTTTATCGCAGCTCGCGTCCATATTGGTATTTATTAACTGAAATGCCTGTTGGTTATCTATATTTAAAAGCTTTTACCTTCCTTCCCAAAACTGCAGTCTGCTCATTATATTACAGAACTATAAAGAGAACTGTTGGAAGCCTTTAATTTCTCGAACCAAAACCTCGGCCGTGAGAGGATTCTTGTTTAAGTTTACCTTGAGAGTTGAATATTGCTTCGCTCATCATAAATTATTCTGTGCTGAGTGTTTATTTCTCCGGGGTATTTCTGGCTTCGTTTTGGCGTGCGACAGCCAAAAACACGCTCAAAATTATTTTAGTGTTGGCCTACAGATCACGGTGTTTGCGCTGGTATGTATTATGACCGAGAGTAAAATGAAATGTGGCATAAAACCTACGAAACGTACTTCAAACAAGAATACCGTCCGATGGCAAAATCTATCAGCGCCACGAAAAAGAAATGCAGATATAAACACGCAATGATTTCAACCTCACTGTACCTTAATTCATGACCTGACAAGACACTGTTCAGCTTTGCTCTTGAGTTGAAGTTGAGTTTGGCTTTGTTAAAGACTTCTTATTCAGTTGTATGGTATAATTTGTGCAGTATATTTGAGTATACCAATCCACAGAGATTCGAATAACAAAGCCGTGGCGAAAGAGAAGCTTAAACGAGAAATATTTTGTCCTCCTAAAAAAAACACAACATCTTGCCATTTCTATCGAAGAAGCCTTCGGTTTCAGCAGCAAAGCAACACGCTAAATTCCAATTCGATAGGTGTGGATTAGCTGGATCCTGGCTTTGAGTTTGAGTTTGATCATGCAGCCCCTTCAGGTCGTCGTGTTGTATAGAAAATCACTGGCCATCTGGGTAAAAAACGCGGTCCTTCGGCTCCGACAAGAGCGCCAGTTGAAATATCCTGAGCCTGTTGGAAGGCTTTCGCACGAGTGAAGTTAAATAAAACATTAAACTGCTTACATTTGAGAGATGGGGCTCCAAATTAAAGAGAAATTTCCTCGCGGGTCGACCATCTTGATTTACTGTATTAAATTATGTAAATAAATTAACCTGGAGAGTGTTACGTGACCAGCACAGTGCAATCTAATTGGTGGTGAACTTGAAATTTAATACATGGGTCAAAAGTCACATTTTGCTGCACGGAACAAAAATAATAATAACCGCTTGCATTTTAAGACTCGGTGCTGCCACAGGCAGCCCGAGTAATAAGTTAAGCTAAGATTTTATTATTATACAATTGTATATGAACAAATTAGTTAGTAGACTTATTAAAACACATCGCAGGAAAAACAATTCTCTTATACCTTTCGGTGCGACACTTAGGCAAGGCAAACTAAGGTTTTGGCTATTGCGCAACTCTCGGCCGTGCGCGCTTACTCGAGTGTCAGGCAGAAGGTGGTGGAACCGTGAACTAGGGCTCTTTAGAGCATAGTTCATGCCTCCTGGCATCAAGGCGAGAGCAGTTACATAGAGTGAGTGCTTCAGAGTAACGTTGATATGGCCCGGGTGATATGGATGGATGATTCGTAAGGCTCTCTTTTGGACAAGCTCGATTTTGTCAGTTAAGTAGCACGGTAGGCTGGTATGCCAACTGAGCACAACTATATTCAAGAATGGATCGCACCAACGAAAAGTAAATCAGAACAAGATCGCAAGGAGGAACACCACTGCGGCGGAGGACTCTTAGAATATGAAGCCGTTTAGATGCCTTTTTCACTATATTATTGATATTGACGACTCACTTTAGATTATGTTGAAGCGTTAAACCGAGGACCTTATAAGATGAAACACGTTCAAGCCTTTGATCATTAATATTGAGATAAGTGGTGTCAGGTTGCTGACGGAGGAAACTAATGGACATTTCTTAGGATTAAGTTTCATATCATTACATTTCGCCCAACGCGATATTTCGACCAGTCAGATTGAAGAGTGGAATTACCGTTCGCTGTTAAAGATTCCGAGATCGTAATGTCATCAACATATTTCCAATGACTGGTGTGCGGCGATTTTAACGAAAGATCATTGACCATAATCAAAGAATTGGACCAAGTTTGGTGCCTGGGGTACACCTGCACTGACGGCTCCCCAATAAGATTTGACACTGCCAAGTTTCACAGATTGCTGGCGGTCACAAAGAAAGTTGCAGAGCCATGGAATTAAGCATCTTCTAACTCCAAATGTGATGAGCTTCGGGACAAGTACATTGTGATTGATACGGTCAAAGGCCTTACTAAAATCGAGGAAACAAACTCTAAGGAACTGTGAGGGTGTATCAAGGGCCAGCAGCCAATTATTGAGCATGTCCAGAAGGCACAAAGTAGTCGAAGAGCCCTTGAGAGAACCGAACTGCTGAGGATCTATTTTATCACTAACGTCGTCTATCATCCACTTCGCAACGAAGTCCTCGAGTATTTTAGACAGGCAAGATGTTAAAGCAATTGGACGTAGTTCGTCTTCACAAGTTACGGGCTTAAACTTTGGTATAGGGATGATATAAGCGTCTTTCCAAATTGACGGTACTATCCCTGAAGATAACGAGAGACTAAAAATGTTAGTGACAGGGATAGCTAGTCATATGCAAAATCTCTGATGATACGGTTGGGGATACCATCAGGGCCGTGTGATTTAAATAAACGGGCTAGTTTTAAGCATTTTGGCACAACTTCCACTGGTTGTAACGACTGTAATCGGGACAACGTTTGAGAAAACACACCACAGCAGTCGCACAATAGCCCCAAAACTACAAAATATATTCATCTAACATCTTTGCATTTTTATCAGCCAGTAATATATTTTTCCTGCCAAAGAGCTACTGTAGGTTTTCTTCTAATACAGTTCCTTAACTGATAACTATTAGGTATACTAGTTATTATTGCTAATTTTGCATATATTAGTTTCTTAGCACAGATTCACGCTCCTGGTAATGGCCGGCCTTATATTAGCTGTTTCTGTAATTTAGCAGCAAATCGTATTTGAACAATATACCAATACAAGTCAATTTTCTGTTGCGTCAGCATAATAGTGTGGTCAATTTTCGTCGTTAATTAACGGCTAAAAGTTCGAACAGTATAATATTCACGCCAATTTCAACCGTTAATTAACGGCTAAATTAACGTTCCTCGTCACCATTGCGCACTATGACCTCCTCCTCCAGCTCCACCTGTCTTATTTGCGCGATGATTACTAATAAAATTATATCCGTACAAGTTCAGTTCACCAAGTTAGGTTAAAGGACGACCAAATTAGATTATTCCATTTTTCATAATACTTTTGTAGTAAGTCTTTTTGCCTGGCAATTATCTGCTCAATTTGGTAAACAAACTTAATTATACTTATAAATACCTTCAATGTAGGTTTTTGTTTCTTATATTTAAGTAGTATAAGTATCGTTTTCCTAGAAGTAAAATATGATTAATAATCAAAAAGTTGTCTTTCAGTTCAAAGTTTCCAAAATAGACTTGTTCGAGAGTTAAACTATTTTAGTATTTAGTCTGATGTTAGCATTGGGCCAAGTAAAAAAAAACGAGCGCGCGGCCCTTTTTATTTCAGTGTTATTTGTTATTTTCCCACCATCGAATTCTCCGCAGGCAAAGGTGCTAAATAGGTTCCGTAAGACTGAGAGCATGCGACTGTTTACTTAATAACCTTTAGATGCACTCGTCATTGACCAATTCATTCCAGTTCCCATTGCTCGTCAAGACTGTCTAGTTTAGACAAGAGTATGGTTGTTCCTGGAACTTATAGTAACGCGAGAACGCAATTTAAGATGTTCCCTTTATTTTGTACTTATTTTCGCTTGACACTAGTGCCCGCAGAGTTAGACACAATTTATCTTCATGTAAGGGTCACACAGTTAATCACCTCCCTCTGTTCGTCACTACTTAAGTGGCGTCAAATCATACTGAACACTTTTTACAGGCGTGGATTACTACTTTTCCAAGGATTTTGTTCTTTCCTGAACAAGACGCGGTGTTTCCCGTAAAGCTTTATAACCCCCAGTAGGGCTCCACCAGTTACGCCCGATATTTCTGATACTTTATATTTTCGGGTGATCCCATTACTTATTTCCAGTCACAGCGTATCACCAGGTGTGTCACCAAGTGGTTCAGCTAGTACCAGCACGCCACTCGTGTGACTTTATTTCCTTTGACCGGGTCATAGGGCCTGCATATACTTCTTACAAAAGTCGGTTCATTTCTGAATTTCTTCCGTTCACCCAGGGGAATTACACATTTATTAAGGGATTAGTCCAATGCAAAACATAGTGGCCTTGAGGGTGAAGACTTTGTTCAGTGAGCCACAAAAAGAGAAAACAACCCGCCGTGGACGCAGAACGGGACACTGGTCCACACGATACACAGATTATGTGCAGTACTATAAACTTAGTTGACCGATCGACACTGTAGAGTTTACCGATCTTCCACTGAACAGTGTTCCACAGGTAAGATCACTACGTACTATCGCTTACGACATGGTCTCTTTATATAGTACCAGCCCTGCTCCACGTGCCCAATACCCGACTAGAATGGATCTCCGCCGAACGATGTGTGTGTGTGTGGGTCCATTACTAACCAACATGGATCGGAAAATGTTTAATTTGGTTGTATTTCTGGATCTAAAAAAGGCATTTGATACGGTCAATCATAGTGTTTTACTGCGCAAGTTAGAACTATATGGTATCACCGGCAATGCCTTATCCTTAATACTATCATACTTAACTAACCGCAAGCAAAAATGCCAGCTGAATGAAGCAGTGTCTTCGGAAAGTCAGATTACGTGCGGTATCCCCCAAAGCTCTATTCTTGGCCCACTCTTCTTCCTCCTATATATAAATGATTTACCAGAGTGTCTTATTCGGGCTTCTCCTCGGCTGTTTGCAGATGACACAAACCTAACGACATCTGGAAATACTATAGAGGAAGTTGAGACGGCCATGAACGACGACCTTGAATGTGTAAAGCAGTGGCTATTAGCAAACAAATTAAGCTTAAATGTCGCAAAAACGGAATTTTTGTTAATTGGCTCGCATTATAACCTTAGAACCCTTCAGTCTCAACCGTGTATTACGAGTGATGATAAAACTCTAAAACAAGTTTACCATAGTAGGGTTCTTGGCGTTGAAATAGACCAACATCTATCCTGGGACAAGCACATTGATAATGTTGCCAAAAAAGTCAGCTCAGGAATAGGAGCCACGAATTCGAGATTTTGTTGAAATAGCCACTCTAGTCAGCATATACAACGCATTAGTTCAGCCTCATTTTAATTACTGTAGTGAGGTATGGGATACCTTTGGTCAAGGTCACTCTAATAGGCTTCAGAAACTCCAGAACAGGTCTGCAAGACTAATTATGAATATGAGTAACGATAACCCTGCCATAGAGGCGGCTTTAAATGCCTTAGGCTGGGAAACTCTAGAAACTCAACGAGCAAAGTCAAAAGTAAAACAAATGTATAAAGTGATCAATGGCTTACCTCCGAGTTGCCTTGCAGATCTGTTCTCGAGTAAGAAGAATACAACTCAATATAACCTCAGGGGCTCCTCTGCCTCAGTCACTGCAGTTACCACTACCAAAAACGGAATATCTCAAGAAAAGCCTCTCATATAGCGGAGGTAAATTGTGGAATTCGCTTCCTGAAGCCATTCAAAAATCTGACTCCCTATCTATCTTTACTAGCAGAATTAATGCTCACACTTTTACATGATTCTATTTAGTAAAGGTTTTTATAGTAATATATTAGAGTAGTTATTATTAATGTAGTAGTTATTATTATTAGTCGTTAGTATTAATGTAGTTTCAGTATAACTTTTAAATTAATAGTTTAAATTTTTATGAATTTGTAACCACACGCCCCTTGTGGAAACCAGCTTTTTATCTAATAGTTGACGGGGCAAGCGTGTATAAAATAAAGTTTTACTTACTATTACTAAGCTTCGTCTAACCATTCGATTTAGTACCACGTCGTTTCGTGCTCATAACACACAGCTAGATTTTTGGGTTTGCAGTTGGTGGCAGAGAGGTTTATTTTATTCTGTCGGAGTTGTTATATACTTATTTTAGCCAGTCACCTTTATTAAACTTCTATACTGCCAATAACAAGCTGTGTTGTTATTAGGGTACTCAGTTGTGGGAATTAGCCGTTCATTTTCCGTTAGCGTTGAAGCGAAGCGCTAGATAGCACATGCTCAGGTTTAACGGCTTAAATTATACATCTAACAACGCGTTTTAATAAGGTTATTTAAAATCGTTTTATTGATAAAATTTGAGAAAATTAAACTACCGGTATTTATAGTTCACCACAAAATTTTGGCGCGCGCTCATTGGCCAAAAGTGATCACGTGACGTGATAGTTGTCGTCCGCGGATGCAAACTATCAGGTGATAGTGCCCGCTGAGAGCTGAAGACAATTTTGTGATGAACAATAACGACAAATAGACTGTGTTTGTCTTGGAACTATCGGCTGATAGTTTCCCTTGGACATTTGATGTTCTTAAAACTAGCATATAAGCCCTCGAACTGCGTTCTCGGGCTTATATTTGTTTTAAGAACATCAAATTTCCGCGGGCAACTATCAGCCGATAGTTCCTCGACGGACACAGTCTATTTGTATAATAGTCACCGGTATACTAATCAGAAATACGTCACAGTTCGTGATCCGGACCGAGAAGACCCTGGTCACGAGGTTGTATAATTAGTTGTTGTCCAGCGGTTTGTCTCGAATAATTATGCTCGAGTTTTTACTATGGTAACGGACAAGGTACTCAAGATGCAAGTGCAAGAAACGTGAAATTCTAGCCAGTGGGTTAAATACAGCTACGTTAATTTATTTAATGGCTTACTTGAAAAACACTTTACAGAAAAAGAAGGAATAATATGTCTCACAGGTAAGCTTGAAAGTTTGTATTGGTTGCAGTGTCTTCGTTAAAGAAGTTAATTAATATATTACTCTTAGCGCTGTGCATTGGTTTTTTTCTGGTGGTCTGAACCAACTGACAACTCTATCTTTATGTATATGTATGCCTTCCATCAAGAGTGAAATCAAATTGTTGTTGTTGTCGTTGAAGAAGAAGAAGGGAACAAACTAAGTACACTGATTAGCTATCTAATGCAAATCCATTCAAATTGTAGTTTAGATGAACTTGATCGAAGCAACCATAAATAAGGGTCTTTCTGAGGATCTAGAATTAACAGGTTATCTCTAAATGTGTCAAAATCAAATTGTTTACTTTTGTACAAAAAAACAAAACGATTACCAAGTCTCCAATACTGAAAATTGATCAGGAAGTAATAACAGAAAAAAGCTTTACAAGATATCTTAATTGGAGTTATAAATTGAACAAAACCTAACCACTAAATTGGCTGAAACTCTAGGGATTATAAATAAAGCTAAACACTATGCTCCATCTTCCATTTTATTGCAATTATGCTATTCATTATGTTTTCCTTATTTAAACTATGATAACCCGTTATGGGGAAATGCTCATTCTACAAAACCCATTTGAGTTTTGCAAAGAAAAGCTATTCGTGCAGTACTGAATAAAGAATGGAACTGTCATGAATACTAAACCTTTGTTTCAAAAATTTACTTGCCTAACACTAGATGACATACATAAACTTCACACCAGTTTATTTATGTAGGACATCTTCCACAAAAATATTAGGCTAGATTGCAGAATACCCCACCACTTTGAAATATCACTTGAAAAGCCCTTACAAATTGTGCAAAATTATCCATTTAGCTCAGGTGTATTTTACCCTGGGTTCCAGAGGTTAATTTTGCCTTTTGTTGGTAAAGGCGCGAGGATCGTCGAGTGCACGGACGGCAAAATTAACCTCTGGGCCAGGTCTGTTTGAACTTAATTTATTCATCCAAAATATGGAGACCGATAGCCATTGGCTAACGCTCACAACAACCTGTAATTGGATAATACCCATCACGTGTCCAAAACCACTCAGGTTGAGCACGCGCTCGATGTTCGAAATGGCGTGCAGTGATGATTGCGTCAGCAGCGCGCGCAAACTAAAATTGAAAACTTTTCACCCGAAACTTCCCCTTTCTCTGCAGTTTTCTTTATCAACTACGTGCTAGAAATACGTGTGTACAAAGCTTAAGGTTACATTTAACATCAGAATCTTTGGTTTAGAGACTTTGTGAAAAGGTAGTGTAATTTGAATTGGTGTTTCGACTTTTTTCACTGGTCTTTCAATTTTCAAATATAGATTGCGCTGCTCTTAGCCAATCAAAATCTAGACCTTTTTTGCTGACGCATTATTCTGCATGAAAACGAGATTCAAACAGACCTGGCCCAGAGGTTGAATTTGTTTTGCCTTCTGCGCGGCTCGCCGAATTTACCAACAAAAGGCAAAACATTTAACCTCTGGAACCCAGGGTAGGTGTATTTAGACTCGTTCCATGAATGATTTGGGGTTGATCTTTACCGGAGTCGTCGACAACATTGGGCTTTCCTGACTTAATGGCCAGTAATGCGGTGGCTCGTTTCGAGCGGTACAGGATGGCCCACTTTGGCGGTATATTTTGGGACTCAGGTGGAGCAATGTTATGTTTACATCGGATTTCATGGAAAGGGGTGGAGCTTTCAATGACGACTTGATGAAAAGGGGCGGGATAATTACAACTCGATGAAAGCATGGATCGTAAAAATAAAAGGGGGTGGGTAGTCATTTCCTCTGTGTGATGTCTGCAGTGAGTGACCCTCCTTTTCTTCTTCCGCTCGCTCTGCTCGCACGCATCTGACATTCTTCACTTCGCTCATTCCGCTTGCAAACTCACTATCGATGGAGGGAAAAGGAGGGACTGCTCGCAGTCTAAAGATGTTGTTGAAAGAACTCCTGGTATACGCCAGGCTGGTGGGATTCGGCCACTGATTGGCTAGATGTTTTGCACACACTGATTGGAGAATTTCGAATAGCGTGTGCATTTTTGATTTAAAAAGTTAACTGGTGTATTTTGCATTGCACATTCAAAATTCGTTGAAAACTACTACCAATTTGTCAGAACTTAGCGTTTTTGCTTTTTTAATACTCAATTTGCAACTTGGGTACAAGTAGAACAATGTACGTATGGTTGGAATTCATTGGGATCACACTTCAACCACTAGCCTCAATTCAAACATTTTTTAAAGGTTTTCCCATGATTACAAAGCATCATGCACACATTAAGTGTCCGAAAATGGGTATTGCTTGTTCAATAATAGGTTAATCTGTCTGATAATGGGTTTGTCAACAACAGATATCTTCAGTCAATTTTCAGGGAGAATAGTGTAATTTGAAAGGAATCAGGTTATGCAAACGTAGTCACGACTATTAAAGATCACGAAGGAAGAAAAACAATAGCCCCCTTCATTATACGACTGGAAGTGATCAAAATAAACTGTCCAATATTTAATAGGTTGTGTTACGTTAAATTTGGATTGACTGTCGACAACATGTACACTTTGTCAAATTAATGCACATTCAAGTATTTTAAAAATTGCATTGCAAGTGCTACTATAGTATGAATTAGGCAATTGCAAGGAAACATAGCTTAACATCTTTTTGTTCTCTATCAGCTACTACAACAAACAATGGTGGGACACACAGGGTGGCATCATCGACATACTGGAGGTGGAGTTACCGGCAGAACCAGTCAAACCGGAGAAGGTATGGCTTATAAGAGAGGAAAGAATGCACCGAAACAATTTTCAGATTTTCTTTTTCATAAATACCCATGTGGAGAATGTGCACAATTATTATAAGTTACATGTATTCCTTGGTATATAGACTGCATTCTCACACACATACATTTGTACCAGTCGAGATATTAATTTAAATGGATTAGGTCCAGTTCAAATGTCAAACTTCTCATGTGCCAAATCTAAGTTTTGTATTTTAAAAGTGCATGAAAAGTTTGGCATGTTAACGTATCAATTAAATTTGACAGATATGTATTAAGTTCGCCTTGTCATTTTATGCAACTGGCCATCATCATGGCCAGCCGAATAAAAAATGTCAAGTTCGACACTGATTCAAATGTTGAACTTCTCATGTGCATGCTGAATCTAATGCATACATTATGTATTTATACCCACAATTCTATGCTTTTGGGCTAAATGTTATACACAGACGCCTGCATCACCTACATTCAGACATGGTTCAGGGGGATAGTCTCCTATATTTGGTGGACGGAGATGATCATTGTATTTTTTAGGGGTTGAAATTGATGATCTGATATTTTATAGGGGTTCTTCAAGCAAAAACCCAAATATTTTTAGAATCTGGTATTTTTTAGAGGTGCAGCCTGGATCTTAAGACTGCCATACCATAGCCAATTTTTTGTCGCAAAGCTGGCTCGAGAACTGATCCATAATGGATTGGCGTAAATTTGCACATTATTTTTTAGGTTATTTCATTTTCTGGGTAAATACCAAGTATACACTTGTTTAGGTCTATTAGCCAGGTAGCCTGCAAATACAGCTGTCTCGCATGGGGAGCCCTGATCAAAATGCATCCCCCTGATTACTGATTACATTTCGTGGCCAGGATCTTGTCGTGTTATTTGATTGGCTAGTGTATGTTATTACAATGGCAATTAGATATATTAGCCAATCAAATAACACAACAAGATCCTGGCCATGGAACGTCATCAGTATGGAATTTTGGGCCTTGAATCGCAGATGTCTCTCTCAGGGGATGCATTTTGATTGTGGCTCCCCATGCGAGACGGCTGTATTTGCAGGCTATTAGCCAGGATGCCTTCAATACTTCTGTATGAAGTGTAATCGATGGAAGACTGACTCCAGGCTGGAAATCGGGTAGATCAGTTTCTCTCTGTGAACCATAAATTATTTATACTGGTGGCAATTACAAAATGACACAAATCATTGTGTTCAAGCAGAAACAAATCATTCCTGTGCTACTGGAAATTATAGTGATTCCTTGAAGAGAAAACTTAACAAAGAATTGATGGCAGTTGCATCAGTTGGTATTGAATAATTTTTGAAAAGAAAACTGCGATCCTCTCACTGGTTCACACAGTGCTCTTTGTCCACCATATCATGAGCTTGCAATTGGTGGCCAACCAATGACTTTGTTCATCATGTAAACATTCAGCTAGCAATGTAGATTTACCCCATTAAATTCAACGTTTGAATCAAACGTATAATTAATTATTTGGTTCAACCCAAATATAGGTATTAGATTCGGCACCTGAGAAGTTCGACATTTGAACTGGGCCTAATAGGTACCTTATGACATGAAATTTTCATGACACTTTAATTTCTCAATTTTGGAATGGCCATATTTCGTGACACTTTAATTTTAGTGATTTCATCATAAATATGATAGGAGATTAGGAGAACTAAATAAAAACGAAAACAAACCAAACAGCAGATACTACCATTTTGGTGTTTGCTCTTCTTTAATGAGTATGGTACAATGTATGTGTAATTATCTCCTATGGTACCTAAGATACATCCGGTAATTAAGATACATCCGGTAATTAAGATACATGTATCCATATAGAAATGCAACTGCAATGAAACTGTAACTTGGATGTTATAAGATTAATCTAAAAATGTCAAATACCTAATGAAGGTACATGTACATAAACTTGCAACTATTTGAGGTTAGAGTGTAACTTGGTGAACAGAAGAAAAGTAAATGCTATTTACAGTCATTTGGGCTGTTTTCATTTAAAGTTGATATGCATGGTCATTTAATTTTCACAGCCATATAAAATTTTCATGACACTTTTTCTTCACAACATCAAATATTTGTGATTTTTTTCAATTTGCGAAATTAAAGTGTCTTGAAAATTTGATGTAATATATAATTTTTTTTTTTTTTTTAATTCAGGATCGAATAGCAGCTTTTCAGATGTTTGCTGTTATGTATATCAAGTATATCCAGATTTTCAGGAAGATTGAAGAATGTTATGACCAGGTTAGTCTAGAAATTGAATGTCCTGGGACTAACAAAGCCATAAAACAGCGAGTCGGGGGGGGGGGGGACTGAATAAAAACGAAAAGCTAGCTATCTTAAAGGCAGTGCCTTTTTCTCTTTTGGAAGCAATCATAAATATATATAGAAATAGTTTTCATTAATTTTCTTGGTGGATTTATAATAGTAGCGTAAATTGCTTGTCAGCAGTTAGGTGTTGAAATTGGAGGTTGTTCTGTTCTCTCAGATCTTTTGGAAGCAATCATAATTGCTATTACTATTTAATATGAGTGGCGATATTGTAACAGATATACAATGGCGAGCCGCTTCGGTGAAGTTGTTTGCAAAATTTAACGTGCACCTGTTCAATGGGATCACGGAATTCATTGTATTTCCTGTCGAGTCCCCAGACTTCGCTACAGTATGTAAGAATCAACTTAATTAATTAATGTATCAAAGAGGTGCATCGAAACTGATACATCCATTATTGTGGGCTGCCTTCATGTCTTGCTGGGTTAACTGCATGCCTTCATGTCTTGTTGGATACCTTTGTCTTGTTGACTGATTGTAACTTGAATTCTATGTGAAGTTGCGACCCTCTTCAGTAAACTGCTGTTTTATTTCTTATGTTCGAACATATACCTAAAATGTCCTTCAAGTTAGCTGCAAACATTCTTGTACCTGTAAGATTATCTAAATGGATGTCATCATAGAAAGCTTGCTCGTTAGTTCTACCATCTCTTGTGTTGGTAAACTTGCTGTTGTCGATGAAAACAACATTCTCTAGTCTAAGCATGTGCACATACACTGTACATGTATATAATTATCCTGTTTGTACATAATTATATTATGTGATAAACAGGAGTACCCCTCCCCTCCCGGTCCCACACCCACATTTGTGAGTCCCATTAGGCCATTAAGTCCATTAAAATAGTTGCCACCATCTTGGATTTCATCAAGGAGGCCTGACTGACCAGTTTATGAAGCCACACACCGAAATAGCCTGGCTTGTACCTGAGCCTTTCCCTCCATTCACAAAAGAGACTGTGAGTAATATGACAAGCTCGGTCAGAGAATGATTGCCTGGGACTATAGGCTGGCACCAAATTTGAAGCATTCTTGTGAGGATGGTTGCCATCTAATAAAAGTGAAATGTGGCGGCAGATATGCCAACATATGACAGGGAGAAAGCATTGATGCAACAGTTAAGTGATTTATGCATCTTTTGAAAACAATATTGCTTCAGAGACATGGGATGTGCATGCAGGTAGATAAATCACTGTAGAAGTCACAAAAATGAATTAAGCTATGTGCAATTGAAGGGGTGCCCAGTGTGCAACAAGAGCATTGCAATCCTGATCACATTCTAAATTCTCCTTTTGGAACATGACCAGGAGTCCCTTGCACCCTTGTTGCGCACAGCCCTTCAATTGCACAGTGTGTTTAAATCTTAATTTGCAATCAAATGATAGTTTTTAAAAGATTTGAATAAGTATAACCTTTTAACACGGAAATAACAGAGTTTTCTTACAGACTGTTAATTAATTAGTGTCATTGATGCTGTTAATTAACTACATATGTTTAATTAATAAACATAGGATGCTGATGATTTATGGTAAATATGTCCAACAGGTTGTACATCCACAGAAGAGACGAGTGTTAAGGCATTTATTAGATGGAATAATGGGAAGGTGGGTACAAACTTTATTTCAAAAAGGGAAATCTGGTACCAGCTCCTATTTTTCCCCTTCAAAATTATACTTATTTTACTGTTTTAATTAGTATGTGTTAATTAGTACTAATTACTATTCTCATTAAATTATCTTCAAGGATACTTGAGCTCAAGCATGAGATGGTTCAGCTAGAATTCTCTGAGTTTCACTACTTTGACGATGTTCTATCAGATCTCAAGCTCACTCCTGTGAGTCACTTAAATAAATAAAATAAATATTTTATTCATTATAGCAGGCTAAGTATTACAGCTTATAGCTGGTGGGGCCTGCTTTTACTCCTCACACACTCCCCACAACATTAACTGTTTTTGGACACACTACACTCGACTCACAGTTGATTTTTACCGAGGGAGGAAAAACTTGAAACTTGTCCATTCATGAATATAAGTTTCAATAGATGCAGAGTTTCCAGTAAGAGGTCATTGGGTTGCTGTCTAGTTCTTTAGCTCTTAAATACCATACTAATCTGTAGCCTGGGGAGCCATATAAATATGTGCCGTGGGATAGGGTATAGTTTTCGAGGTGCTGTACCCTTAAATCATATAAGTTTGTATATTTTAATATCATATCTTAAATAAAATATCCGATCCTTAAATAGGGTACAGTTTTTTTCTTTCCCCTAATTTTTGATTTGCAATATTGTGCATTAATTTGCTCAATGCCTGCTAAAAGTTACAATCTTCAATAAACATATCCATTGCATACAGTGTACTATATAGCTATGTAGTAATTCTTTATTATCACTTAATTGTCCCTTAAATATCGTCTCACATTTCAGGCCTTGGAATGGGTACCAATTTTCCATTTTTTCACCCTTACAGTACATGGAAAGAGTGCATTAAAATTAACAAGTTTACCAAGTTTGGGGACATTTGATTGGATAGTTAATGTGGCATGGTGAGCTTTCAAAAGTCGCAGAAATAATTAAGAGATGTTTGTACTGATTGAAGTGCCTGGGCCTCCAATAAACATCTGTGATGTTTGTGATTTTTGAAAGTTTGCCATTCAGTATCTATTTTACCAAATCAAACTTGGTATTTGTACTAATTGCGATGTGGTCTTTCTTATGACAAGCTTTATTATTTGTTAATTGGTTTAACTTTACAAACTCGGCCCCAGTCCTTTTCAATTTGTTAGTGGAGAATTGTGTACACATTGAATATTTAGATACCAATTAACTCCTATCTATTGGATGATAATATTTTCCTGTCACTCATCATTACAGAATGACATAGAAATTCCCATTCCCAAATACTTCATTTATGAGAACTCCAAGGAGCTACAAGAGAGAGAGAAACTATTGGGTGGAATACTGGCCAAGATGGGCCCACAAGAGACACCTGCTGTGAGTGAAATAAAAATGTTATGTCAAAAAATGTGATTGACAGTAGACAGTAAGATATCCTCACGACCTGGCACAGAACTTTTGGGATTCCAGCTTGGGTTTCCTGTATTTGCGTACGAGGATTGAAAATTTGGTGTATATTACTGGTTCAACATTGGTAACATCTGGTGTATATTACTGGTTCAACATTGGAAACATCTAAAAAGAAGCCTGCAGAGAATGCTAATCTTGAAAACTGAGTTTTCTGATTGCTCTTACAGAATAGTCCAAATGCAATATGTTATAAAAACCTACCACCCAACCTCAAAGTACATGTACTGTAAGTCAATGAAGGGCCAGAAATGAAGGCTTTTTTACTGAAAACTGACATACAGTAAACCAACAGAACAAAATTATATAGCTTCAGGCTGAAGAGAACAAATTATTGAAAATACTGTAGGAGAGACAATTATCAGCAAACAATTTCCCTGAAATGTAATTTAACAGTTGAGAGAAAGTAGACAAAATGTGATGGAAAATCACTGGCAAATAATTTTGATAGAAATCGAAGAACAGAACCAAATATGTAGGAGACAACATTCCCTACAAAATCAATCACAAACAACTCCTGAGACAGTTTAAATGACTGTTCACTGCACTACACATATTTTTTTATTATTAATAAAAACATGTTTTGTGATGAAATTGTGATGAGGCCTCTGCATTTTAATAATAAGGTATATATTACTAGTTTCATTTATTTATGTCATCAGCAAAAAGAAGAAATCCAGATGACAATGGATGATGCCATTAGACTTGTCCAGGTAATGTACAATGTAGTTATAAACAATAATTATTAAAATGACATTTACATATGTATTTCATTAAGGATGTTCTTTTATAAGTCTATATATGTGGACAAATGATGTAGATGCATGTATACCTCAATGACAGTCAATATATGATTTTCCTTCTGTCAGGTCCATGAAAGAGCAAGACAGGGAAGATTGAGAGCAAAGTTCATGAGAGAAATAAGGTGAGCTGCTGCATTCATTAATGTATTGTCTGTTGAGGATTTCAAAGCTATTCAGCTGTACTGATCAATAAGTGGTAGATAAAATACGAGCAGACAATCTTTATGGTCATTTACAATCATATGGCAAGCCTCTTCGGTGAGCCATTGTAAATGACCATAAAAATCGGATGCGAATATTTTATCATGCTTGTGAAATGAAACAATAATTGGAATGCATGTTATTGTAATGTGATTCTGTGTTATTCTAATTATGGAACTTGACATGACCATGTATGTCCCATAAGAGTTACAGATCTTTATCAAAAGTTATGCATACTTATTAGCTGAGTACGAAATCTTTATCAAAAGTTAATTTACTCATTAATAATTTTATTGGGATTTACAGTACTGTGCATGTTTTCCCCATCATTAATTATTCATGAATTTTACAAGCATTTGTACAATATTCTAGTTATCTTCATGAATAAGTAATTGGTTGGTTACACATAACTGTAAACCTTTTGATGACAGACAACAAGAGGAGAGAGAGCGGCAGGCTCAGCTGAGGGGTGCACCAACAATGGACCCTGATATAGCGGCAACTTCAATACAAAAGGTAGGAATTGTAACATACATTAGACATAGATATAATATGTGATATATTGGATGTATGCCAGACGTCTTTGGATACATTGGATACAATTTATTTTATAATTAGCATTTTAATATCAGTCATGTTACACTACAGGTGTGGAAAGGATTTTCCCAGAGAAAGAAGACACGAAAAATGAGAGAAGAGGAGCTAATCTTTGTTGGAATGGTGGGTTCCTTTACATGTGTTAATTGATGCTCATTTTGCTTCTATTCCATATCCCATAATTATGTGTTTAATGTCATTTATCATGTTGTTATTCATCAGGCAACTGCACAAAAAGTAGACTCGAAGGACACACCTATGGTTTTGGCTCACATGACTGAGGTACTGTGTATATAGTCATTATATATAATTTATACAATAAACAGTGAAAAACGTACTCTGATTGGTTGATAGCCATGATGTATTACAGTACAGTCTCACAGCTGATGCCACAATATTATATGCACACTATTTTGTTGGAAAGGTTCACTAATCATTGTATAAAACAAATGATTTCATTGTGCCGTGTGTCTGTCCTCTTATAGTTGCACAGATGACATCACAATGTGAAGAGAACATCTGTTATGCACTTCTTTGTTCTCTTCACGTTGTGACGATGCCATCTGTGCATCTAAAGGGGCCACACCCACTACAAAATGACATCTGTTTGTTAAATATCAGGCCCTTCAATCCCTTCCAGCCTGCCTATCTTACCATGCTGCCAGCCTATCTTACCATGCTGCCAGCCTATCTTACCATGCTGCCAGTCTATCTTACCATGCTGCCAGCCTATCTTACCATGCTGCCAGCCTATCTTACCATGCTGCCAGTCTATCTTACCATGCTGCCAGCCTATCTTACCATGCTGCCAGCCTATCTTACCATGCTGCCAGCCTATCTTACCATGCTGCCAGTCTATCTTACCATGCTGCCAGCCTATCTTACCATGCTGCCAGCCTATCTTACCATGCTGCCAGCCTATCTTACCATGCTGCCAGCCTATCTTACCATGCTGCCAGTCTATCTTACCATGCTGCCAGCCTATCTTACCATGCTGCCAGTCTATCTTACCATGCTGCCAGCCTATCTTACCATGCTGCCAGCCTATCTTACCATGCTGCCAGCCTATCTTACCATGCTGCCAGCCTATCTTACCATGCTGCCAGCCTATCTTACCATGCTGCCAGCCTATCTTACCATGCTGCCAGCCTATCTTACCATGCTGCCAGCCTATCTTACCATGCTGCCAGCCTATCTTACCATGCTGCCAGCCTATCTTACCATGCTGCCAGCCTATCTTACCATGCTGCCAGCCTATCTTACCATGCTGCCAGCCTATCTTACCATGCTGCCAGCCTATCTTACCATGCTGCCAGCCTATCTTACCATGCTGCCAGCCTGTCTTATCTTCAATCCTGATTCTGTTGTGTGATTTATCTCATAGAATCACAGACATGTCATCCAAGAGGAACATGAACGCGAATATCAACAGGTACAGTTACTAAACCCACTGTTTATCAAAAATAATGCTGGTATAATATTCCTATGGATGTGCTTGCATGGATATCGCATTGCTGATTTGGGCTGGCATAGAGTAATATTTCTTTACACATGTGTAGGCTCTAGTGTCAATCAAGGAAAAAGTTCGAGAAATTGAAGGCCCAGACATGAAGGAGAACATGCAGGACCAGATAAGACAGTGGTTCATTGAATGCAGGTACTGTTTGCTTTATTACATGAAGCTTTGTGCAGAACATATAGCTCATACTGCACGGCCGTATAGCTCAGGTGTGGTAGAGTTCCTGCAATCATGAGTGGAGCATGAGGAGATCGTGGGTTCAAATCCTGGCTGTGTCCATGGGCAGGGATATAAAAGCCATTGGTCTTGTCTTCCAACACTTTCTCTTCATAAATGAGGGACATTAAAGAACCTGCTGTGCCATTCATGAAGAGAAGGGGATTGTTACCCAACACAACAGTCTGCTTTCCTTTAGAGCACCTGACCATGTCCTTGGGCAAGACGTTAAATCATATTTAACGTCGGTAACTTGTGACAGTCTGATAAACTTGTGGCCAATGTGGGACCTACAATTTTACATCCTTATCCAAGAAGACATGAAGGTCTAACCATTTGCACCTTCTACTAGTTACTTTAAGACCCTGAGTGTTGGTCCGGCTGAGGTTTGAACCCGCAACCTCCCGCTCAACAGACCGGAGCTAATAACCACTGAGCTAACCAGGAGGCTAACTTCAGAATTAATTAATCTTGGTCAGTTAGCTGATGTATTTAATGAACTATTAAATAATCCTCAAGTTCGGGAATAAATAACCTTTTTTTATCATCACCAAATGAAAATAGGCATGCAGCACTCAAATGTTATTAGTTTCCACACTCAACATCATTTGTGTATATCTCTACCAACACTGTAAGTATTCCATGCCTGTTTGCTGCTGATGGCACATAACTTGTATGTACGCAGGCCACTATTACAATATAGCACTTATTTCAATCAGGGACAAAACAGGCAAGTTCCCAGAGTACCCAGATGAAGATGAGGGGGGTTCAGCAGCAATCTTCAAACAGAAAGACCCTTTGGAGGTGAGATATGGTAGCACTGTGCTCGTGACAATTCTTGATAAGTGCTTATAATCATATACCAAGAGAGTTTTTAATAACTAGCTGGTAAACAGTGTTGAGAAAGGAGACAAATATGGTAAGAACTTAGCTAATATCCCATAAGAAAGATAATCTAGACGCTTATCCGATTATTACGAGTATACCCCAATGCACAGAGCTCACTATATTAGGGGTTACTTTTCAGTCTAAGCTTATCAGGGCTAATAACTGTCTATTTATATTTAGATCCTTGTGCAAAGGATATAGTCAGTCTGAAATTGATCATTTTGTTTTATTTGTCTTACCGAATATAACTTATGGCCTATCAGTCTATGGTGCATCCGAAGCTGAACTTACTACGATTCAATGCTTCTTAGATCGCTGTTTTAAGCATAAATAGACGTTTCTCAGTCTATCAAGGTTCTCTATGTAATGTTTGTTAAAATCTCTTGGCAGAGTAACTGAATTACAGGAACTTTACATTAAATATATATGCAAGCCTACACAATATTTGTAATAAAACATCCCATGTATAATAAAACATCCTATATTCTACAAAATATACTTGTAAGTAACAAAGTTTGCCATTGCTTAAATGTTCAGATTTATCACCAGACCTACTAAGGTTCTAGCCGTGATTTGGTGGTCAGCTGAAAGGAGAGATTTCAACGGCCCCCCTCTTTGATTTTGTCTTATAAATTGTTTACAAATATTCACACTCCTATCAGACAGTGAGTCCAGCTTGGCTACCTTGATAGCCATGTCATAATGCAAACCTGGGTAGACAATCCTCATTGCACGTTTCTGGACAGTCTCAATGCTGTCACATAAGTAAGCAGGTATACGAGCCCAGGCTGGGATGGCATATTCAAGAACAGGCCGTACTAAACTACAGTAAATGGATACAAGCTCAGTGGAATGGTAGCCTACCCTCCATAACTGATGCAGTGATGTAAAGTCGTTTAGTAGCTTTCTTGACTACGCCGTCGCAGTGGGTGGACCAGGTTTGATCACTACTAAAGTAGACACCAAGGAGTTTAAAGGATGTAACATACTCAATAGCGTAATTGCCAATAAACATTTTTTTAATAAAGTAAGGAGACTAGATATACATCACTACATAAACTTCCTAAAGTCAGACACTATAAGTACAACCTTCGAAATAGAACAAGTCTGCGCCCTAAAGTTAACTTTACTAGATTCAAGAATAGTTTTAATAATAATCTCATTTTAAAATACAATTTGGCTGTCTGAGACATATATACTTTCATGCATTTTATTGTCTGTTGTAGTAATATTAATTGTAATTAGATTTAGCATATTTTAAGTTATTGTCACTTAGCTTTTTACCTTTATACAACTTGTAACATAAGATACAGTATGTATTAGTTTTATCTATGCAATAAAGACATTATTATTATTATTATTGTTATTATTATAAGTTTGAGCAAAGCAAAGGTTGCAAAACAAGATATGAGTATCTGTATCGTATCTACAGGTGACACAACAGAGTGAGAGGTAAGATGCGAAGAGCACTGTTTGTGTGACCCTTGTTGTTGTCTTCATTAACTGGTATTTTAAATTGTTTTGCAGCTCGAGAAAGAGGAAGCACAGAAGGTAAGAGTTTCGTTTGTATGTACATAGATCACGATCATGCTGTGAGTAGGACAGTACGATTGTGCTGATAACGCTCGTAATACTCAGAACGCTCGGAACGCTTGCAATTCTCAGAACGCTCATAATGCTCAGAACACTCATAATGCTCAGAACACTCAGAATGCTAAGAATGAAATTGGTTTCGTCTTGTGTAGGATGAGGATGGTGGGAAGAAAGGTAAAAAAGGAAAGAAGAAGAAGGACAAGAAAGACAAGAAAGACAAAAAAGACAAGAAGGGGAAAAAAGGGAAAAAAGGAAAGGGCGGAGATGAGGTGAGACATGACAAGCTTATATTACTCAAGACTTGCTCTGGAAACCAGAGATCATCACAACTGACATGACAAGCTTACTCTTACTCAAGACTTGCTCTGGAAACCAGGGATCATCACAACATGACAAGCTTACTCTTACTCAAGATTTTGCTCTGGAAACCAGAGATCGGCACATTTAAACATATACTGTACTGGAATCAGTAGCAGAACCGCTAACTCCTTACTTGTTTGGTGTATTTATAGGAAGAAGAAGAAGGTATCAAGATGGCAGTATCTAACTTTGTGCCAACTGTGAACGAAGCTGCTGCAACATACAAAGGTATGTACTGTTCAACTCTACATGGCTGGGGCATTATCTTCAGTCCAGCACTTTGTCCTCTGACTATGTCCTCTGTACTCTATTCAACACTATATCCTCTGACTGTGTCCTCTGTACAACACTATGTTCTCTGACTGTGTCCAGTGTTCTCTATCCAACACTACGCCCTCTGACTGTGTCCTGTGTCATCTGTCCAACACTACGCCCTCTGACTGTGTCCTGTGTCCTCTGTACAACACTGTCCTCTGACTGTGTCCTGTGTCCAGCACTATGTCCTCTGACTGTATCCTGTGTCCTCTAAGTATGTCCTGTGTCCTATGACTGTATCCTCTGTCCAACACTACACTTTGTCCTCTGACTGTGTCCTGTATCTTCTGACTGTGTCCTCTGTCCAACAGACGTCTGGCAGTTTCGTGATGAGCAGGGGAACTTCGAGCAGAAACATGACGCCGAACTCATTAAAGAAGCTAAAAGGTAAATACAACACCAACAGATGCAGTAACCTTCCCTGTAACTCAGTTACCATTCTCTTCTTCAACAAGTAACTGTGTCTATTCCGTGTCATACAGTCATCTGGCAGGAGTTAGGAGTCCCCTTCTTTGCCGTCAGTTCTATTTGACGTACATGCTCTAAGTTAAACTTTTCGATGTGGATTTCATATTTCAGAATCGAAGTTGACGAGGAAATAAGGAAACAAGTGGACGAGTTAATGAGACAGGAGCTGAAAAATCTAAAGATGGTAGAGTAGACGTCAATATTATAGAATGAGTGAAATAAACTGTTAAATGAATTGTTATACGAGGGAATACGTCTGAACAACAAGTGCCCTGAATAGAGACAATCAATGAATGGCCTTACCCCACCGCCCCCCGACCCGTCAAATTTTAAGCTGTTTTTGTTGCTGGACGTACACCTTGAGACGCCTTCTGAACCGATATTTTTAGTTTATGTACAGAACAAGTACAATCCATTAATCCAAAGTATCCAAAACCAAGCTTGAAATAGATGGTATTTTTCATTTGACGATGAGAAGCACCTACAGAGTTGGTTGGCATGAAGTTGTTGTAACTAACTCCAACGTTCCTCGTTTATTCGGAACGCGTTTTCAAGGAATGGTTTTACTTGTTCACTGATGTTAACTTTGGTTTCGTAGGCTGTTGACAGAGACAAGGCTGGCAAGAAAGGCAAGAAAGGAAAGAAAAGTGGCAAGAAGAGTGGCAAGAAGGTCGGTCTTAACCAGGAATTAGCTATTCATTTTGTGGAATTGCTATCAATAAATTGTTGTATTTTATGACGTTTCTATTTATTTTGTCCCCTCAATACAGAAAAAGAAGAAGAGTGGTAAGAAAAGTGGAAAGAAAGGAAAGAAAAAGAAGAAGGAAAAGGACTTGACAGCAGACAGGTCAGTAAGAGTAGATTGTGTGCTACATAAGTGTAGTCGAGTGTAGCCGTCGGCATTGCGATGACTCCTGCTTTATTGTTAGTAGTGTCATTTTACAACTCACCGATAACTTTGACCTTTTCTACAGGACTATAGAGTCTCTGTATGAGGAACTGGTACACGAGGGCATCATAGTGCGGCCTCCTAAGATTCATTTGTGTGATTTCGTGGGCGAGTACAGCTACCTGGGTACCACCCTACGTCAAGCCAACATCGAACCCATGCCCTCTCTGTCGGATGTACGTCGAGTCGTGACAGAGTTTGCCATCCTACCTCTTGGTGAGTTATTATATAAAGAGGTTATTACACGGAAAGTTGTGTAATACGGTTGGGTATTTTTACGAGTCAGTTTTATTTTTTCGAGCCTGACAGGCGAGAAAAATTAAAATTGACGAGTAAAAATACCCAGCCGTATTACACAACTCTTCGTGTACTAAATTGTTTATTATACGACAGCTAACATGAACAAAAAAGGTTTGTTTCGCTTACCTTACTGCTTTGTTTGAAGAAAATCTCGAGAGAAGAACATCTCAGCCTCAGTTGAAGTCCAGTGTCGGGGGCGGGCGCGCACTGAAAAAGTTTTTTTCGTGCGCTATAAGCTGTTTGGCTGTTACACAAACAGCCCCATTTCGATTGGCTCGTGCGCTTACAAAACCTTTTAAGTGTTGAATAAACCTGTGCAAACCTGTTCGCGACCCGTGTAATATGGTCTCATATTTGCACTCGTTTGCACTCGAAAACGCCAAGTCGTATAATAAATTGAATTATTGGTTTAGTTCTAATTGTTTGATAAATTAACCAGATAATAATGATCTAGGTTCACAGGCTGTACACGAGAAGGCACCGCTGGTCAAATCGGTGTTGATCACGGGCCCACGTGGTGTTGGTAAGAAGATGATAGTACATTGTATTTGTACTGAGACTGGTTCAAACCTGTTTGACCTGACTGCTGCTAACATCTCCGGCAAATACCCTGGAAAGGCCGGCCTCGCAATGATGCTACACATGGTCTTCAAGGTTTGTTTTACTTCATTCATTCCAGTTCAAACGAATAGGCATTAACACCTTGATATTAAATGTTATCTATGATATAACAGTTCCTAAGTTCTTTAGTGATTTTTTCCCCAACCTTCAATATTTCTTCTTTTGCAGAACGTTTTTCATCCTAGTCGTACTATGAACCGGATTTATTTTGCTTTGTCTGCACTTGACGAATCTTCTTTCACAAACGATTATTTGTAATTGAAAGGTCGATGTTTATAAACATTTTTCATTGACCTGTAGGTGGCGCGTCAGCTACAACCATCAGTAGTGTACATTGGAGATGCGGAGAAAACATTCGTCAAGAAAATTCCCAAGACCGACAAGGTTGGTGATGACGTAACATATATTTTGGTTCATTCTGTTTTACCACTCAAAGGTTGATGGAGAACTTAAAGCCCTCTATGGATTGGAGGTTTCCGACCTTAACCGAGATCTAGTATCCATTTGCAGTTCGATCACAAAGGCAGCACCTTCTACTCAGTTATTTTAAGACCCTGAGTGTTGGTTCGGCCAGGGTTTGAATCCGCGACCTCCCACACAACAGACCGGAGTCGAGCTTCACCACTAAGCTAACTGGGCGGTGATTGCCCCAGTTATCTGTGGCTCTTCCTAAGCAGAGCGTGTCTGGGAATGAGACAGATACGGCCCACTAATTCATGCTGGGCCCACGTAATTTTAAAGTATGTAAATACTTTAATAATCTGAAGACTTTACTGATTTATCCACTCCAGACCGACCCTAAGCGCCTCAAGAAGGACTTGCCAAAACTCCTCAAGACCCTCAAACCAGAAGACCGCGTACTGATCGTGGGCTCGTCCAGACAACCTTTCGATATCCTTTGATGTTGTGATCCAATGACCAGCCTCGTTCCCAGGCGCTTTTCTCGGGATTGGGAACCTTTGCGCTCTCTCCGATCCCTTCCCGTGCTCCTTTGTTCCCAAGTATCTCTTTTCAAAAATGGGTCTGGGTCCGGCAGCCAGCGAATGAGTTGTTGAGGCCATGCACGCAGGTTGGTAGCGAGTAGTCAAGAGGTAGACATACAATGAAATCTATCAAATATCTTCCAGTTTAATAGAGATAGCATTAAGTTAGTATTTTCCTTAATGATATCTACATGCTGAAGTGAAGCCATTTTGTGGAGCATATCAAAAGATTATTTTGGTGCCGAGACCGGACTACGCATCTAGATACCGTAAGTCAGTCTTGTCATGTACCCTTCACTGATCTAGATACCGTAAGTCAGTCTTGTCATGTACCCTTCACTGATCTAGATACCGTAAGTCAGTCTTGTCATGTACCCTTCACTGATCTAGATACCGTAAGTCAGTCTTGTCATGTACCCTTCACTGATCTAGATACCGTGAGTCAGTCTTGTCATGTACCCTTCACTGATCTAGATACCGTAAGTCAGTCTTGTCATGTACCCTTCACTGATCTAGATACCGTAAGTCAGTCTTGTCATGTACCCTTCACTGATCTAGATACCGTAAGTCAGTCTTGTCATGTACCCTTCACTGATCTAGATACCGTAAGTCAGTCTTGTCTTTGCACCTTCTCGCTGGTATTTATGAATGTTTAACTTCAATATGAGGCTAACCCTGCATACATGCGTCTGTAGTCATTGCATTCAGTGGTAAGTTTCGAATACGAATCAGGACTATTGTATTTATTATTATTACTAGAAGTAATCATAGATTATCAAAGTGCGTTCGACATATTATTTTGTATGAGAAAGGACTGGGCTTCCTGTGGTAACCCAAAAGACTGAAAGATTGCTGCAATAATGCATGTACATTGTAGATCGACTGTGGTGTAAATAATATTGATCAAAAATATTTTATTAAATTGTTATTATTTTTATTAGTAGTAGTAGCAGCAGTATTATTATTATTATTATTATTATAGCCTTTCCAAGCGAAACTCTCTCAGCTAGTCAATAAACCACAATTCCTAGAAATCAGCCGCTTTACTGTGATTACAAATAATTGGAGCACCGCGCGCCTCTAGGCTTGCCTCTATGTATATATTCCAGGCTATTATCTATTTATTATTTTTCATGTACCTTTTTCTAGTATTATGGAGAACGCTGATAATCAAGCTCGGTGGTCACGTAACAGATGCGATGGATCTCAGCTCCTTAGCCAAGATTACAGACGGCTACACACAAGGGCACATGGAACAGGCCATACAACAGATATTATCAGAAAGGAGAATTCAGCAGGTAATTTACACTGTGCATGTTTGTCTTCATCTTATCAGATGTGTGGACTGCGTGGATTACATGATCACTGGTTAGCTCAGTTGCTATCAGGCCCAGGGTAGCCCAGGGTAGCCCAGGGTAGCCCAAGGTAGCCCAGGGTGGGTTAGGGTAGCCCAGGGTAGCCCAGGGTAGGGTTAGGGTAGCCCAGGGTAGGGTTAGGGTAGCCCAGGGTAGGTTTAGGGATTTCAAATACAAGTTTCCGAGGTCTTAAACTTTTTTAGTAAATAATTTTATAACTTAGGAAACTCACAGTGAATTGCAAATGAAGAAAACTTCATCTCTACATCTACGATCTGCAAAGCCATAAGCATCACGCAGATTTATAGAAAATATACGAAATATATGTAATAATTATTTAACTTAAAATATGTAAACGTTTAGAGCAAAATAATAGTGGTAATAATAATAATAAGCAAATAAATAATTATGTAAAAAAAAAAGAAATTGAATAAGTGAATAGGTGAATGAATGAGTAGATGAGTGAATAAATAAATAATGTATAAATGAATAAATAAGTTTAGCAAATTTCCTCTGGTTTTCCGTGGTGTGGACTCTTATTTACCACGATTTACGTCATCACATGGTCAAAATTTGTTGTGGACTCACGAGGCGGAGCCAAGTGAGTCCACAACAAATTTTGACCATGTGATGACGTAAATCGTGGTAAATAAGAGTCCACACCACGGAAAACCAGAGGAAATTTGTTTTTTACAACAATATTAGAAAACGTACAAGGAAGTTTCGTTACAAAGCGTGACAGCTTTGAAAGAGCCAGCGTTGTCTATAACTTTCTCGCGTCAGCACCGTTGTCTGGACTCTCATTTACCACCGTACTTCAACGAATCAGATCGCGAGATTACCGGCAGTTGTGGTAAAAAAAATATAGACAAATAATTTAACTTATTACTTATTGACTAATATTGCTTGTACTAAAATGTTGGAAAACTGAAATCTTAAAATTATCTACATTACTACCTGAAATACAGTTGGTGGAAGTGCATTCAATCACGTTCAGTTCTTGGGAAGAAACTGTTGATATAATAACTAGGGCCAATAGCCATTTGGATAAAAGACTGAGTATGTTGACTTTTAGTAAATCGGTGATGGTTTAAGTACTTCAACGTGTGTGAGTCTTAGCTTTTATGTAGTTTTCTTGTTTTTCGCGAAAATACGCATACGTGAGCATACGTACTTCAAATGAGAAACAGGGCGAGTGCTGCTGTTTTCGTTTAGTTTCGGCGGGAAACTGGGGAGACGCGCGCGCGACCGGCTCATCAAAAGCGCATACGCGTGACGTTTTGCCGCAGTGGGGGAGGGGAAGAATGGAGGGAAAAAAGAAAGGAAGGCGACACAAGTCTTAGCCTACGTCGCATCCGAACTGAACCCAGTCCGTCTGCGTAACAGCGACCGAAAGCTTGTTATAATCGATTCTGATTTGCTTTTACTAATGCTTATTCTTATACGTCTTCTGATTGGCCATTCAACTGTCACCAGCCTCGTGGCGATTGTTATGACGGGCAGTTCATATGTCAGAGGCGGCTCGGTTGCTGCCTCGTCCCCAATCACTCGCTTGCTGGGTACGGGATGGGGCGTGAAAGGAAAGATGGAAGAAAAAGAAAAGGCACGAAACCCTTGCGCGCTCGTCCCAGCTTTTCCGACCGCACGCTTCGAATTCTCGTTGAGGAGGCAGGGTGATGAGGAGACGGCTGAAATTCAGGCTAGTTTTGAAGTAATGTAACATAATAGGCTCTCCGTGGTTTAGTTCCCCGTATTTTGATGATGGTGACAGGTTGGTGACAGTTGAATGACCAGTCAGAAGACGTGTAAGAATGAGCATTTTTAAAAGACAATCAGAATCGATTATATATAATCTTGTAACCATGCTGGGGGTCGAATGAAATGGATTTCGTAAAAGTATTGGGATGCGCTTTACAGTTCTTCCCAAGTATTAGTCTTAAGCCTGCACAAAACTTTGTCTCAAAGGTAAAGGCAACAAAAGGTAAAGGTATTCATTTATATTGCGCAAATTCTATATGAATATATTCAAATGCACTTCATAAGGTTATTATTGTGATACGTCCTATGTAAAAAGTAAAGGTATTCATTTATATAGCGCAAATTCTATATGAATATATTCAAATGCACTTCATAAGGTTATTTTTGTGATACGGACTGCTATTGTGGCGCAATGTGCTGCCGTGCAGTTTACAATCATGAGTGATTGTTAGTACCTCAGAATACCAGGCTGTTGTGTCGGGAGATAACCCCCTACTCTTTCTCGACATAACACAACAGGTTCTTTCACGTCCCCCTCGTATAGATTAGAAGAGGAAGAAGACAAGACCAAAGGCTTATGCGTCCCTGCCCAAGGACACGGCCGGGATTCGAACCCCTGACCTCCCGCACTCTAGACCGTGCTCTACCAACTGAGCTAACCAGTGAACCCCTGACCTCCCGCACTCTAGACCGTGCTCTACCAACTGAGCTAACCAGTGAACCCCTGACCTCCCGCACTGTCGACCGTGCTCTACCAACTGAGCTAACCAGTGAACCCCTGACCTCCCGCACTCTAGACCGTGCTCTACCAACTGAGCTAACCAGTGAACCCCTGACCTCCCGCACTCTAGACCGTGCTCTACCAACTGAGCTAACCAGTGAACCCCTGACCTCCCGCACTCTAGACCGTGCTCTACCAACTGAGCTAACCAGTGAACCCCTGACCTCCCGCACTCTAGACCGTGCTCTACCAACTGAGCTAACCAGTGAACCCCTGACCTCCCGCACTGTCGACCGTGCTCTACCAACTGAGCTAACCAGTGAACCCCTGACCTCCCGCACTCTAGACCGTGCTCTACCAACTGAGCTAACCAGTGAACCCCTGACCTCCCGCACTCTAGACCGTGCTCTACCAACTGAGCTAACCAGTGAACCCCTGACCTCCCGCACTGTCGACCGTGCTCTACCAACTGAGCTAACCAGTGAACCCCTGACCTCCCGCACTCTAGACCGTGCTCTACCAACTGAGCTAACCAGTGAACCCCTGACCTCCCGCACTCTAGACCGTGCTCTACCAACTGAGCTAACCAGTGAACCCCTGACCTCCCGCACTCTAGACTGTGCTCTACCAACTGAGCTAACCAGTGAACCCCTGACCTCCCGCACTCTAGACTGTGCTCTACCAACTGAGCTAACCAGTGAACCCCTGACCTCCCGCACTGTCGACCGTGCTCTACCATTGAACTGAGCTTGCTTCTCAAACGGAAAGGATGAGTATAATTTTATACCAGTTGTTTTCTCACAGTTCTGGAAACCGAACAACAGGAGAAACAAACATCTCACCGTCGTTGTAGCCGTCAGTCCACTGGAGCTGATAAGAACAGCTTGTAGCGAATAGTATCAAAGCTGTGGCGCTTGAATGCTGCGAAATTTGAAATGATAGTTCTAGAACAAAATCAAACTCATGACCATATCAAAACAGAGTGCGGAAGAAACTGATAGTTCTTTTTGTAATTCAGTACAGTTGTTTGTTCTGTCGCGTCCAAAAGTCGCGACCAAAAGAGTAATTGGTAACAATTTATACCAGTATTGAGATAACACGTATATGAATAAATTAATGAATAGATAATAAGCGATTTCAAAGACGGGAGAAGAGATATTTTTTCAGCTTGGATTGAAACGAGGAAACGGTCATGGCATCACGAATGTCTGCGTTCAGCGAGTTAAAAAATACTGGACCCTTATAATAAACGGAAAACTGTCTAATTTTGGTTCTACATAAAGGAATATAAAAAAGTTTAGAATGGCTAGTATTATAATTGTGAACTTGATAAATTCGTAGAAAAGATTTGTCAAAACTTCTAGGTAATAAATTATTTTTGAACAGGAACATGAACTTTCCTAAATTTTATAAGTAAATATATTTCAGAATCAATTTTTTTTTAAATATAGGGTCAGTATGCGCATCGAATGCCTCATTATTAATAACTCGCACTACGCGTTTTTGAAGCAGAACAATACGATTAAGGTTGGATGGATAGGTAGAGCCCCAGACCGTGATACAATATTGAAGACATGGATAAACTAAGGAATAGTATAAAGTACGTAATGCTGGATTGGAAAGGCAAAAACTTGATTTGTATATAATTCTATTGATTTTGATATTTTACTGGCAAGATGGGAAATGTGAGACTTCCAAGACATATTTTCGTCCAAGATCACACCCAGGAATACGACCTCATTAACCTTGTCAATCCTAACATTGTTTATTTCTATCGCCAGATCAAATGTTTGCCTTCTCTGCCTTTGTCTAAAAATCATATAGTTGGATTTTTTTACATTCACCGATAACTTGCTAGCCTTAAACCAATCCGATAGCCTAGCCATTTCTGTATTGACTGCATTCGACAGACAAGATAAATCATTATGGGAAAAATAAATTAGTGTCATCAGCAAATAAAACCAGATCAAAAACATTAGAGACGTTACAGAGATCATTGATGTATATTAAGAAGAACAGTGGACCGAGGATTGACCCATGTGGAGCACCACACTTAATACCATTAAACGAATAACAGGTGCCATTATATTTAACGTATTGGAATCTATTAAAAAAGTAATTCTTTATCCATTCAAGGGCCAATCCGCGGATGCCATAGTGTTGAAGTTTATCAAACAGAATCTCATGGTTGACCGTATCAAATGCCTTGGAATGGTCTAGAAAATCCCCACTGTGAATTTTTTTTGGTCAATAGCAGATGTAATTTTGTTGAATAAATGAAGGAGAGCCGGGGAGGTTGAATGGTTTTTTCTAAAGCCGTACTGATTATAAAACAAAATATCATGTCTGTCTAAATACTTCAGTAAGCGATTATAGAAGACCCTTTCGAGCAGTTTCGAGAAGATTGGTAAAACCGAGACTGGCCTATAATTAGGAAATAATCTATTGTCGCCAGATTTGAATAACGGGATGACACGAGCAATTTTCATTTGGTCCGGAACAATACCAGATTCGATGGACAAGTTAATAATATGAGTCAATGGTTCAGTAATTAAAGCAATATAATCTTTTACAGACCACATCGGAATCTTGTCGAAACCTGCAGCCGTCCCTGGACGAAGATAATTCACAATTTCAATTATTTCTGTTTGAGAAGCCGACTCAAGAAATATAGAGTCCACGTAACTACCAGTAAGAAAAGAACGATGAGTATCTAACGAAGTGGGAATTTTCTTAGCCAGGTTTGGACCAACATTAGTAAAATAGTCACAGAATCTATTAGCAATTTCCACAGGATTGGAAATATTTTCATTGTCAATAGTAAAAACTGAAGGTAATTTACTAATGCGTTTTTTCCTGTTTATGACTTCATTTAAAATGTTCCAAGTACTTTTCATGTTTGATTTAGCGTCTTCCAATTTCTGCTCATAATATCGGCGTTTTGCAATGCTCAGTGAATGTGTCAATTTGGTTTTATATTTGTTGTAGAAATTTTCATTTTCAGGGCTAGAGGAACGAGGTATTTCTTGTATAATTTATTTGTTCTCCTTACGGACTTCAGAAGACCCTTTGATAGCCAAGGTTTACGAGTGTGTTTTGCAACTTTTGCCTTTTTGAGCGGGAAACAAGAGTTATAAATGTATGTAAATTTATCCAAAAAACTAGATTACGGGAAAGACTACGAATGTTTAAAGTGCCTATGAAGCTTATTATTTTATTTTAGATATCAATTCTACATCAAGTGAATAGTAAAATGATACAATATATCTTGCTTTGAATGCTGTGCCGCTGAGTTAAAGAGGTTTTAATATCCAAAATGCTAATTACATGACGTCAGGGGAGGCATCTGCAATCATTTCTTAGTGGTTGTGAATGGGCGTTTCTACTGATATAGGAAAAAAAATTATAACATCATTTTATTTCAACCATGGGTATAACACTGATAATTTTAAAAATGTGTGTAATTGTAACAACAAATTTTGTATAATAATTGTGCCTCCCCTGACGTCATGTAATTAGCATTTTTGATATTAACACCTCTTTAACTCAGCGGCACAGCATTCAAAGCAAGATATATTGTACCATTTTACTATTCACTTGATGTAGAATTGATATCTAAAATAAAAAAATAAGGTTCATAGGCACTTTAAGTGAATCGGGGATAAACAATCAGAATTATGGGGTATCGGTTTTGTAAGTACATCATTAAATTGACTCTCAATGTAATAATCGCAGTTCAAGGTGTTCGGAAAAAAATTTGGGGTCTAAGTAACTAGAAACAGCTAAGCTTCTGTTACCACCCGATAATAATGGGTTGAATTTTTAGCTCGACAATCTATACTCGTCAAAATTAATCTGACCATTTGAGAGTTCGTAAATAACTAGATTAAAGTTATCGTCATCGAGATGATTGAAGGGCAGGACATTACTTAATGAAGCGAACACTACAATATTTAAAACACAAATATAACTACTTATCTAGGTTTACATGCGAGTCCATCTCTCGGCTCGGAATATCCATACGTCTTGGGATAGAATATCAAGGAAAAGGGCAGTCCTTGAATGTGGGACTTGAGGCGTTGTTCATGAATAATATCAGTTGTTTACTCTTGGATACATGTATGAACTCATTTTCCATTTCTTCTTAACTATTTTATCAGTGCTACATAGACCATGCCTTGACCTATTAGTACAGGCCTTGTCTTTGTATGCCAGGTCTTTTTGTCAATATTTTACACTAAGATAATGAGTACGTAGTATCATATTATTTGTACTTATTCTTAGCCAATCAAATTATAGTAATGATTGATAAGTGTCAATCAATGAGGAATTCTTGAGGTGGCTCTATATAAGGAGCGCCCCATGTTCTCCTTGGTGTTGCACTGAGACCACATCTAGAAGAGAAGCTGAGAGTAAAACTGAAGTCCACTCAAAGATCTCGACTCCCGGGTAATCCCTCAGTGTGTGGTGCAGAACCAGTCCGCAACACGTTACCTGTGACATCAAATCTTATTTTGCAGCTTCCTAAGCGTCCCCTTATGGCTACTGAGTTCGTGTCCCCTCTGGCCAGAATAGATCCCATTTACAAAGAGGAAGAGGAGGCCTTTAAGGTGTGTTCCCTACATTTGTCTACTAATACTGGAAAAATCGAACCACTTAGACTTTGAAGAACTATATGTAAATCGTCTGTAAAATATTTATTTACAGTATGCCATTATGCGAATGGTCGCCTACAAATGACATGGCTGCTGCGTATAACAGAAACTATTCTTTTGTTGTCATTAGGCGTGGTACAGCAAGACACCGCTGGGCAAGAAACGAGCTAAAGCTGCTGCTGGGGACGACGAGGGCGACAAGAAGGGCAAGAAAGGCAAGAAAGGCGGCAAGAAGAGCGGCAAGAAAAAGAAGAAATAGATCACCACGAGGCCAAACTAATTTTCAGTGAACTTTACAAATCACTACATGTAAATAATTGCAATGTTCCAGTAACTAGTGTTAGAGATTTTAGCAATAAAGCTTTCCTAGTGAATAATGACTTCTATTGGCCTCTCAAATCTGTTCGACGTTTCCAGTTGAAACCTTTGCTTCGATGGGCTCAATGAAGTTCAGTAAATATCATGTGATATGCTGTGCAAGGACGCGTTCTTTTGGGACCTATTGCAAAATCAGATTACCTTGAAATCTTGAACAGAGTGACTGTACATTAGTACTAGTGACGACCTCTATGAGGCCAGAAACGATGTCAGGGAGAGGAACTGTGGTATGGAAGTGACTGTACAAAGTGCAACTGACGACCTCTATGAAGGCCACAAACGCATGTCGGGGAGAGGAACTTTGGCTAGAACTCCATGAACTACATATATTCACCTATATTCCTAGGTGGCCCGAGTTTAGGCCACTCTGGGCCTCTTGTTGACATTTATAAAATAATGTAAAATAGAAATGTTTTCTATTCGGCTGAGCGAAGCGATAGAATAGAATGCTTGTTTTCCGTGGTTGGACCTCTCTTTGGAATATGAAAAATAATATGACAATGTTATATTTTTCTTTCATATGTTCAATAACTGAGAATGATGAACAGGATTTATTTTAATAGTTTAATGACAGCATTTTATCAAAGCATTATATTCTTAGACCTAAAAATCACAGGTAAATCAAATCACGACGCATTCTCCTTAATAGACCCTTTGCACGTTACGTCATGTGGCTGAAAACTGGTACAGTAAAGTATTCAGGATTTTAGCTCGTAAAATATTGTATAAAATGCCGCCATGAAATTTTGAAATACATTTCTTTGGGCATATCTACACTTCTAATTAACATTTTTGAGTGATTGTAATTGTTGACGGGTTTCCTGTGCTGCATTGTTGTGCTAGCTTGAGCCCGTGACTTTCGATTCAGCGGATTGCCATATCAAATTACATTTCAAGATGGCGGACGGTGATGAAACCCATCGGCTGCGAATGTTATCTTGATCATTTCCTCATGTCCAAAAACCATAGTTGAGCAATTAAAATCACTCAAAAATGTTAATTAGAACTGGATATATGCCCAAATAAATGTATTTTGAAATTTCATGGCGGCCATTTTTAAAATATGGTGCCACGCCCCCTTAAAAGGCAAATTTCGTTGGGGTCCACCTCTTATCCTATTTAGCACCTGTCATGTACCAAATTTGATGCTTTTATCAAAATGTGAACGATCCATGTGCTTAGAAGCTGTACTAACATGGCCGCCATGCCTTTGTCATTTGAATCTCTGGGGATTGAGTAAAAAAAACATCTAGACCCTTTCAGTTGCCCCATTTCAGACCACGTGACTGTTTCCTTGAGTAATCCTTTGTTTTTATTTATCCCAAGAGGAATTTTAAAGCGCGCTCTGATTGGATTGTGCACGCTCTGACGTAACAACCCGGGGAATGTTTTTTCACGATTTTTACCAAAACCCAAATGTGAATATTTGAGCTCTTTGAAAAATACGAGTATGAATTGATCCTAAATTGCACGAGAAAACCGTAGGATTACCTTGTAATAACTTTAATGACAAAATTAGACAAACAAATAAGTTTTACTTTCCTTCATTTTCAGTCGCGCGATCGTACAAAAGCAGCTTTGAGCGCGCGCTCTTTCGAAAAAGGCGTGATGGTTCGCGCTAACTAGGGGGAAATAGGGGAGTTCAGTCCTGGTGCCCCCGGGCTGCCCCCAGCTGGTTTTCGAAAGCATTTAGACTAAGTCGAGCAAGCACATAAGCGTCCGCGTAGACAAATAATTATGAATCTACCTCGCGGCGCATTCGCGTAGATAAAGAATTGGCAATTATTAATCTACCCCGCGGGCCCGCCCCCACCGGAGCCCCCTTTCCCAGGGACCCTAAAAATTAGTCGCCAAACTACCTCTTTGTTTCAACTACCACTTCAGACTACCTGGTTCTGTTAGCTGCCACGAGGCCTGGCACACCAATAGGAGAGCATTTTTTTTGTACCGCCTCCAACACTATATAGACAGACAACTATATCCAGAATGACATCCAAAGTGGACAACGCGTTGTCCATTTCTATGCAAGCCAGCGATGAATATAGATCAGTGGGAGGGAACAAATTAAGAACATTCCGTGAGTTCAAAACAGAATATAAACTCGAAGATTATTTACTGAAAGGCAAAACATAGATTATCGCAGAGCACTAACTAAGTTAAGAATAAGCGACCATATTTTACAAATTGAAAGAGGCGTTATAACAGAATTTATGCGAGTCCTGAATTGAGAATATGCCCACATTGTCAAATAATGGGAAACGAAGAATTTTTTTTATCTAAATGTCAATTATATTCTGATCTGAGAAATTCTCTCTTTCAAGATATAAACAAAAAAATTAACTATAAAGATTTAATCGCGCCAAAAAAGCATAAGCCAGAAATAGCAAAATACATCTACGAATGTTTCAAAGTTAGGCAAACCATCCCTGTATAGAATATTGGAGAAGTATGCCTGTGTACAGTCTGTCGCTTGGCACTCTAATAAAATATGTCTTGTCTTGTCAGTGAAACTCCTGGGCGAGTCTACCAGCACCCCTCTTTCCCAAGGATCCCCTAGATCGCCCACCAGACCCAGCGGAGTCTCCCGGCACCCTTTCCCCGGAACCCTTTAGATCGCCCGCCAGGCCCCGCCGAGTCTCCCAGCCCCCCTTTCCAGGGGACCCTTAGGATAGCCCGCCAGCACACGGCGAGCCTCCCAGCCCCAGACAAATCTCAAGCATATCCGCGTAGTTCTACAATTGCCAAATTAGAGGGGTGGTGTACGTAGGTCATACAACGATGTGGGGAACAAACCAGTGCCCTGGTTGAAGGTGAATACTACTCGGACCTGTGGTAATAGTTGCATCTACGAATATTGCAAGGCCCACAGGCAGCAACTCCGCGAAGGCAAAACACCGCCCATCCCCTGTAGACGTTGTGGTGTAGGTACGAAATCAGTGACCGTGTTGTGTAAGCCGTGCGGTCAGCATCGCATTGCCCAGAAGCTGATCGAGACAGAAGCGCGCTCGTCGAGACTACGCTAAGGTGTTGGTCGAGCTCCAAACGCCCAATTAGAGCGAGGTATACGTAGGTCATAAGGGATACATACATACATCAACTTTATTAACGTGTCATAAATTCTAGCGCCAAGGCACTAATAGTGGACACAACTCAAAATTAAAAGAAATATAAAATGTTAAAAGTTAAAAATGTGGCATATATAAAAACTATAAGATATATATATACATACATATTCTAAAATTCCCACCCATTGAAAATACTTTTTTTTATATATTTTCCCACGAAAGGTCATGGTACTAGAGTTAATAATAAGATTTATAAAATAACTAATTATTAACTGTTGCATAAATAACAATTCCTACAACTACCTTTCACAGCACTTTCAAAATCCTTTCTCCTTATGACTTTTTTAAAATTAATGACATTATTTAAACGTCTTTCTTCTTTAGTAAGCTTAGACCATAGAAATGGCCCTAGGTACCTCACTGAGTGCTTTCCATAAGTTACGGTATTAAAACGAGGTAATCTAAAATCGGAATTCCTCAAGTTATACACTTTGTCCTTATTCGTATTACAATAGAATAGATCCTGTATATACATAGGCAATAAATGGTTCTTAGCTTTATACATAAGTATCACTATATCCTGTAATCTCCTACTGTTAAGTGTATGTAGATTTGCTCTCTGAAGCAAATGTTCATAAGTGTCTGACCAATTACTAAATACTGCACGAAACGCTCTCTCTTGAAGTCTTTCTAGTTTCCGCTTATCTGATGCTCGACAAAAATGCCATACCATATGGCAATACGTCAAATGTGGCAAGATAGCAATCTTATATAGCTGTAATTTGGCATTAACTGGTATAAGATTTCTTAACCGTAAAAGAACGCCAACCTGTTTGCTAACCTTTTTACAAACTTCACTAATATGGTTGCTAAAATTTAGGTGGTCATCTAAATGGACACCTAGTAACTTGATTGATTGAGATTGCTTGATTTTAGCATTATCAATTTCTATATTTATTGTCTTATCAGCTTTCTTAGAACCCAATACCATGCCTTGATATTTGTCGAAGTTCACTTGTAGTAGATTATCCTCATACCACTTAGTAATCCTATTCCCATCTTCTATCAACTTCTCCTCCACACTTCTGGCTGAATCACCCGTTACATAGATCTGGTGGTCGTCGGCATACATAGAGATGTTAGAATCCTCAACTGTCTGAGTAAGATCGTTCTGAAATATATTCCATAGAAGAGGTCCAAAAGTGGACCCCTAAGGACAGCCTCTAGTTACGGTTCTCCACTGGCTGTTGACTGAACCCATCTTGACCCTATTTTCTCTTTGAGCAAAGTATGAACGGAACAAGTCCAAAGCATTTTCTGAGAAATTATAGGATTCTAATTTCTTTAAGAGAAGTGGCGGGCATAAAGAGTCAAACGCCTTACTCATATCTGATGACAGAACACCCACCAGTTTCTTTCTATCAAGTTCCATTTTCCAGTTTTCAACAAGTCGTAGTAGAGTGGTTTCACAACTATGCTGCTTTCAATATGCCGTTATGAAGTTACTAAGTCTTGGATCTACATATTCCGTAAATTGTCCACCTAATAGTTTCTCATATATCTTGTCTACAACTGGTAATACTGTGACTGGCCTATAGTTCTTGTCCTCTTGTCTATCTTCTTTTTTGAAGATGGGTATCCACTCACCTCGCTTCCATTTTGTTATCCATAACCCTTGCTCTATGCTTCTATTGTATATTATAGTCCGTGATGGCGCTAATTCTTTTGCCCCTATCTTTAGTACTCTAGGGTGTAGTTGGTCGTAACCAACTGCTTTCCTAGGATCCAGTTTTTCCATTGCATCTTGTAATTCTCTGCAGTTTACAGTTCTAAACTTGAATGGTTCATTTGATGTGTCCTTATTCATCATACACGCAATAGACAATATTCGTATTCTCACGGACGAGCTGGAACGAGTACTCAATGGAGGCTCATGCGGGGGATTCTTTTCTAATGCTAAATAGCTTCTTGCAAATTCCCCCGCATGAGCCTCCATTGAGTACTCGTTCCAGCTCGTCCGTGAGAATACGAATATTGTCTATTGCTTGTAGGCTGTGATGGTCTTTAAAGTCTTCTTCCACAAGTTTCTCCACATAGCTGCCGCCAATCCCACTGGCCGTTGTTGAGAAATAGTCCATTAAGTGATCTGCTACCTTCACCTGATCTTTCTCCAGTTTGTCATTAATATTTAAACAAATGTCACTTTTCCCTGCACTCTTGTCTTTTCTGTCAATAAAAGGTCTAAAAGTGTTATAGAACTTCCTCGGGTCAGACCTTATATTATCTGATACTTGTCTCCAATAAGCCTTTATTGCATTTCGCCATTGCCTTGTGGCCTCATTTCGCCATTTCCTTTTCAGCTCAAAGTTTTCCTGTGTTTTGTTCTTGCTGAATCTCTTAGCGAACCTTCGTTTAGCCCTTATTGCATTTTTCCACTCCGTAGTCATGAATGGCACGTCTCTTGCCCTTACTTTCATTTTTCTAACAGGTAAATGCTCGTCCACAATTGTATTCAGTAACGTGTTCCAATAATCATATCTATCATCTAGTGAGTCAAAATTTCACCTACATGCCATGGGGCTATTTTTAGGTTTTCTCTGAAATGTTCTTCGTCCAGATTCTTATAGTCTCTAAACGATATTATTTTATTCTGATGCTGCACTGCTTTTTCTGTCAAAAATCCATACACCATAGCATGATCACTGATCTCAGGATTATATACCTCACATTCTTTAAAAAGTTCCGGTTTGTTAGTTAGAATGACATCCAATAAAGTCTCAGTCGTTTCCGTAACTCTGGTTGCCTTGGTTACCAAACACTCGAGTCCATGTACTTCTTCTAAATCATGAATAATTTTGCCTTCTCTCTGTTCTGGATGCAGACACTCAAAGCCCTACGAGTATTGGCAAAGCAATATAATATGGGCTGCCCGTTTGAAAACGGGAAGGTTCCCAGCCCTGCAGGGTGATGTAGAGAACCCCCACAAGAGGGGGCAGAGCGCTCGTGAACTCCGGCACCTCAAGGACGAGACCCACACGGCCCTCCGGGCCAATGCCTACACCCAGCGGGTGAAGAAGCCGCCGCTTGAGAGCCTGGCCCCGTTGCGGAGGATTTCCCGCCGACGCGCGCGACCAAGCGTCCCGTGCGGCTCTCGCGCGGCAAATAGCCGAAGAGGGGCCTCGTATCCTCAACGAGTTCGATGGTGAAAGCGAGGGTCCGGAACCCTCGGATGACGAACAATACTACTCACTCTTCGTTGATGGTGCACACCGTCGGTTTCCAAATGGGGAAGCAACGATGTTAGGGAGAAACATCACTCCCGAAACCTACGAAGAGGTTCGTGAGCTGGGTGAAACTGGTGCCATCGAACCAAGGCCTGTCGCGCGCAGCCCTGATATCGACGACGATGGCTCAGTTTGGTGGGTCTCCCACGAGCAAGAGGCCCTTCGAGCTAACGTGTTACTGCCAGAAGCGCTGGAGACGGTGGACCCTGACCAGCACTACAAGCTGTTCACTGTGGTTGGAAAGGCACCTGCCGAGCCGGTGGCCGTAGTATCCGAAGAAGAGGGGCCGCTCCGAACACAAGATAGGTGGGACGTTGGTCATAAAGGGAGACAAGATCACCATCGACGCTCTAGAGGGCATATAGACGGCAACATATCGGGAAGATGGCGCGAATATCTGGTCTACGTCCGATACGAACTTCGACCACTGCCAGTGCAGAACGGCGAGCCGGGACCAATGCATACACCAGGGGAGGGGGGGGGGGGGTGTCTTCGCTAACTGCGTCGTGAAAAACGTGGCCTACTGCTGAGGAACAAATGCACTGTACGTTCCTTGAAGCTGACCAAGAATCGGATAATAATAATAACTTTTATTACAGTGTCAATGTATTTAGCTGTTCAGCTAATGGGGGACACTTTAACAAAAGATAGAGTAAAATAAGAAAAAGTAACCTAGAGTTATGTACAATTTTAAAATCTACTATAACTATACTTAAATATATTATAAAATCTAAAAATTTATATGCAGAGCTAATTATATCATGAGCTGCATAATATGCAGCAGTAAGAATTGTTATCTATTAAGCTTGATATATCTAACTTTCGTATATTATGTTTAAACGAATTTAGACTGGACACAGTCCTAAGACTAGGCCTAAGCTTTGTCCATATAAATGGTCCCAAGTATCTAATTGAATGTTTTCCATAACTAACTGTTTCAAACCTAGGTATATCGAATTCACTGTTTCTGAGCGAGTAACGCGTACTTTTACTTTTGAACAAGCCCGAGACACTACTCGGTACAAGTCCGTATTTAACCTTGTACATCAGTGTAGCAATATCCTGTAAACGTCTATTATACAATGTTGGTAGCTTGGCACGGTTCAGGAGTTCCAGGTATGACTCTGACTTAGACCTGTAGACTGCCCTCAACGCTCGCTCCTGAACACGTTCAAGCTTCCTGCAGTCTGATGACTTACAAAAATGCCAAACTAAATGACAGTAAGTTAAGTGGGGCAGAATTGACGACATATATAGTGATAGCTTAGCTGTACAAGGTATAAGATTACGTAATCGCATAAGTACTCCTACTTTCCGACTAGCCTTGGTGCATAATTCACTTATGTGACTAGTAAAATTCAAACTTTCGTTAATGTATACACCTAATAGCTTAATCTGCCCTGTTCTCGTAATTTCATGGTCGTCTATACGCATAGTTTCATTCTTATTATTTTCAGCATCTACGTCCCTAGGATTAATTATTAATGACTGGAATTTGTCTGGGTTGGCTAGCAAGTAATTGTTCTTATACCAAGCTGAGGCTAACTGGCCTTGCGTCTTCAGACTTAATCCCACTGTGTCATGATCCTTTCCCATTATGTACAATTGATGGTCATCAGCATACATTGTGAGGTTAGCATTTTTGACATGAAAAGACATGTCATTTTGGAACATGTTCCATAGGAGGGGTCCAAATGACGAGCCCTGTGGACAGCCTCGTTCCATCTTTATCCACTCGCTTGTAACATCATTTAGCTTTACCCTATTCATTCTGTTGTCAAAGAATGATCGCATGAGATTAAGTGATCTACTGCCAAAGCCATATGCGTCCAGTTTCTTTATGGTGAGGGAATGACTTAGGGAGTCGAAAGCTTTACTCATGTCAGTGGACAGAATTGACACAAGATCTTTCCTGTCTACAGCCAGTTTCCAGTCTTCGACTAACCTTAATAAAGTATTCTCACAGCTGTGCATTCTTCTATAAGCTGTCATCCTGTGATACAGAGTTGCGTCATAGTGGCCAGTAATCTGCTTACTAAGCAAGTGTTCGAATATCTTGTCCACAGTGATGAGGGATGTAATGGGCGGTAGTTCTTATCCTCCTGCCTATCACCCTTCTTGAATGCAGGAGTCCATTCACCCATTTTCCATTCACTAGGCCATTGACTCAGCTCGATGCAGTTATTATAGAGGCTGGTTAGCGATGGCGCTATTCCGCTAGCCACATTCTTAAGAAGTTTCGGTGGCGCTCCTGGATCCCACCCACAAGACTTTCTGGGATTAATATTTTCATAAGTATACTGTACTTCAGCCTTGTTAACGTATTTTTTTTATTTTTTTATTTACAACATTTGGGCGTAACGCCACAGGAAACAAGCAATAGGACTCAAGGTCCCCTACGAGGCTTGTCTCCGCCATGTCAGTGGACCTACGATTTTACGTCCTTATCCGAGAAGACGTGAAGGTCTAACCATTTGCAGTTGGTTCACAAAGGCAGCACCTTCTACTCAGTTATTTTAAGACCCTGTGTGTTGGTCCGGCCGGGGTTTGAACCCGCGACCTCCCGCTCGACAGACCGGAGCTTAACCACTGAGCTAACCGGGAGGCGAAGTATTTGAAATCAAACTGAGTCCCTTCGTAAGCGTCTTGTATAGCCTTGACACTACTGTGGTTAACATGGTCGTCCTCAGTGAGGCTATTAACACGGTCTCCTCCAATACTTGCAGCTGCTGTAGAGAAGTAGTTAACTAATCGCTCAACCACTTCCGTTTGATCTTTCTCAACTTTATCTCCATCAGTTCTTAAGCATATCGAAGTGGAGTCCTTGGCCTTACTGCTAATGAAGGGCCTGAAAGTATTGTAGAACTCACTAGGCCTGGATTTTAGCTCTTTCGATTTAGTGTACCAGTATGCCTTAATAGCCTTTCTACGTTCCCGCGTTGCAATGTTTCTGTACTTCCTTTTCAGTTCAAAATTCTCAGTAGTGCGGTTCTTAGCAAACTGAATAGCATGCCTCCTCTTGTTCATTATGGCCTTTTTCCATTCAGGAGTCATGTAAGGTATATCCTTATCACGGACTCGTTTCCTTTTGATCGGAGCGTGTTCGTTAACAATACTCTTAAAAAGGCCATTCCAATAACCGTACTTGTCATCAGTATTGCTAAATATATCTCCTACATGCCATGGGGCATCAAGCAAATCCTGATTAAGTTGTTTAAAATCAGTGTTTTTCATCTGTCTGAATGTTATGGTTTTCGGCCTATGCTTTCGTACCTTCTCAATCATTTCGCCATACACCATACAGTGATCACTAATTTCTGGGTTATAAGTACCGCATCTCTTAAACAACTCAGGAGTGTTGGTAAGCACTACATCCAAGAGTGTTTGAGAATGACTAGTGATTCTTGTAGGTTCTGTAATCAGACACTGGAGGTTGTTTACTTCCTCTAGATCTTTTAGGATCTTCCCTTCGCCACGTTCTGGTCTTAACCTGTCCATATTTAGATCTCCTACGATTACGACGGACTGTTTTTGAAAGCACGCCCATTGGCAGATGCCATTGATTTCCTCCTCCACTCTTTGAAGATATTTTAAACTCGAATTGTTTTCTTTTCCAGACTGTTTAGGTGGCCTATAAATTGCCAGAAATAGTATGTCGTTCCTCCCTATCTTAGACTCCACAGCGATGGCTTCGAGCGTTTTATAGGCCTTTGGTAGTGCCACCTTCTTTGAGGGGATAGATGAGGAGAAATATGCTATCAGTCCGCCTCCCCCTTTCGCCCTATCTTTCCGGTACATGTGATACCCTTGGAGGCTAAATTGGCTATTAGGATATGAACTGTCAATCTTAGTCTCTGATATTACAAGGATATGCGCTTTTAAAGAGTCATTTAGTAACTTGAGCTCTTCGAATTTATTCTGTATACTGTTTATATTTAAGTGCATAATAAATGCACCGCTTGAGTTGTTTTTCCTTTCTTCAAGTATGGAGCTCCGCTGGGAGTTCGGTAGGTTCTCATTAGCATATCCACCATGAGTTTCACTTCTATTTATCGGTGAGTTTGCTGTTTTATTTAGATCACAAGCAGGCTCCACTTCAAAGGAATAATCCTCAATCCTAAACGGGAGGGAGCACAGTAAACATGTCCATTCGATATTTGGATTGTCCAAGTAGTACTTGAACATAGCTTTGGTTAGCTCCAAACATTTAGCATGCGACCAGGAGTTACACTTGATACATAATATGGCGTCTTGATTAGAGCGAACGTTCTTTCCACACTCCTTGCAGGGATATTTCGGAGTTCTCTTTCCAACAGGTCCAGGATTTGTGTGGATATCGCCTCCTAAGATTATTCGGGAAAGTTGGAAGCTACTTGTGCCGTTTTCAGTGTGTAAAACTCTCGAAGCCAAATAACTTTTGCCACGGCCCCGGCTTCGTAGGATTTTATAGTGACAATTGGCAGGATAAGATAAATTTATAGCAGCTAGAGTCGATACTTTGACCTCCCTTCGTACTGAAATGGTTAGCCCTCGGTTAGTAAATGGGTTGTCCACTTTGCTGGAAGCGAGCAGGCCAGTCATGAGCAAGAAAGCCACAAATCTTTTCGAGCTCAGTAGATTGCATCCGGCCGCCATCTTGCACAGTAGTACCCCGGATCGAAGTTGTGGAGGAGTTCGATGCAAGACTGGCGGTCTCGGACTGTACTAAAGACGATCTCTACGAGCTGGAAAGGAGGCTGGAGATCAAGCTTGTGGTCGTGGACGCCCTTGGTAACACTCTTTGGGACTCTGGCATTTACAACAAAGGATACACGCGTATCACGATTCCCTGCCACAACCACGCGTGGGTCGAACTCCCAACCGACCCGCCAGCAATAGAGAGCGTACACGGGCTCGACCCCGAGGCAGAGCCTCGACAAGTGCAGCCACGAAGGCGCGAGAGGCAAAGATACGCGAGGTACTCATTCGGTTTGTCAATAGGGCCACTACCAGAAGCATGCGAGTATGGGTTTGTGGCCACAGCATCGTGTCGCACGAAGGCAAACTCTTCCGCCCCAAAAGAGATAGCGTCGCCATCGACCGGGCGTTCGGAGATGAAACCGAACACGACCCTCAGTGGCTCCCCGACGATCAGGCTTGGAAAGAGTACGAGGAGGCTACCCATTCGATGGGAGGGGCGAATGGGTACCGCTTCAAAAAGTGGTTGGTAAGAGAGAACAACCGCCCAACGCCTCCCAAGTACAGAGACGTGTGGCAGCCCAGGTAGAGTCCAAAGTCTGGAATTGCGACGAGAACTGGGGCAAACAGCCTCGCGAGCACATAGATATGCGCGCCGCCTACCTCGGACAGCGTATTGGGGGGGGGGGGGGGGGGGGGGGGGGTGGTGGACGCCGGACGCCATAGATCTCGTCCGAGAAGCCTACGAAGCCTACGGAAGTTTATCGTAGTGCGAATAATAATAATAATAATGTCTTTATTCACCTTAAAAATATATGAGATTTTACAATATTTAAGATTGTAAAATTCATTAATAATTCATAAGGGTACTAGCCAATCCCATGTGCTGAATGACACCACATGATCGCCTCTGTATACCCCCGTACAAACCTGATTAATAAAACATCAGGTTCTGTATCGATTTACAGACCCCATTGGTCCGCGATACAGACACCATGGTCCGTGACAGCTCTAGTAGTATTCTGTATCAGGTACAGAATACTAGCTAAGCTAGTGAGGGAAGTCTCATGACCGATCACTGACTTCCCCTATCCCGGGAGGGGTAAAATGACCAAGTATATATGCTCTCTTATTATGTACACACCATCTATTCCATGTGGGACCTGTTTTTCTGCACGCTACGCTCTGCTCTCTTGTTGCATACACATTCTCTTCGATGTGGGATATGTTTTTGTGAGAAACTAATTCATCCCACATCGATAGCAAGGTGAGAGAAATCAAAGGTTAAAATTTTATGTCGTGCATATCAATCAGCAGCCCTTCACCTCTCAAAATCCAGCATTTTATTGGACCCCATTTGGACTGCACTGACAAAGAATTGCATTGTTTTAGGGTTAGGGTTTGTATTGTTTCAGGGTTACGTTCCGAGGAGGTGAAGGCCGCCCCATATCAACGGCTTTTAGTTATCTATTCATTTTAACGCACGTAGCTCACCATTAAGGACATACTAATTTATACTTAATAATTAGCCTATTAGTAAAGCTATAAAGTGGGTGTGTCGAGTTATTGCTGATCTCATGAAATAGTTTTCCATCGGCTTTCTCTAAAAGTTGGTGAATTAAGATATAAGTTAGACGTATACCGCCTCTTGTAGCATCTATTGAGAAAACATTGCACAGTTTATAAATCCGCTTCACTCGCTCTATATACTGGTAGACAGTACATTATTTTCGGTAGCACGATGGATTTATAAAGATCATCTACCTCTGTGTATATCCTTCCTTTCTTAGGCTCCTTATAACATACATTCGTTGGGTTCTTGGAGTTTTTCTTTTACGTGGTAATTAAACTTACAATCTGACTGAAGCGTGACCCCGAGCAGTGAGCTTTTCATGTTGGTGAATATCATGCACTGGTTAGCTCAGTTGATAGAGCACGGTCTAGAGTGCGGGAGGTCGGGGGTTCGAATCCCGGCCGCATCCTTGAGCAGGGACGTTTATAAGCCGTTGGCCTTGTCTCCTACTTCTAATCAGTATTTGAAGGGGACGTGAAAGAACCGGTTGTACTACTCGAAAGAAAGAGCAGGGGATTGTCACCCGGTACAGCAGCTTGGCCATTGCATTAAGGCTGGTTCTCATATGATCGCTGACGATCGCGGATCGTCCAAATCACTCAACCAAGGATCGCTGGCGATCGCTGCCATTTGTTCACATATAATCGCTGGCAAGTTTACGCGCCAGTGCGTGTAAGTTGGATGGACTGTCAAGTTCCCGATTTCCCAGATTTGAAACTGACGCTTTGTGCTCGATGTGCACAGCAAGCCAGTCTAGATTCATAAACTCGGCTGGCATGGGAACAGAATCTCTTCCGGAACCCAACGGAATGTTCTTTCTCCGTTTGAGGTATCTTCCATACGTAGTCCTGATATGTTTTCCTCTACAGCAGCCGGTGTAATGTTGAACTTTTCACTGATTTTCGTCCTACACATTCAACTCCTTGTACGTCTTTATATTATCTGCTGTATTTGTTATAAAGGCATTCGTATTTGTGCAGCTCTTCCATAAACCCTTCCGTACTGCAGCCCGCCATGTTCGAAGTGAATGCACGAGCGACAACAACACAACGATAAACCGTTGCCATGGCGTTGAAGTTTGGATCTAGGAAACATTGCATTGTGGGATGGCACAGGATCGCTGAGAAGTGTTCTCATATAATCGCTAACGATCGCTGGAGTAGAACCTTGCTCTACTCCAGCGATCGCGATCGTTGACAATCACTGGATCGCTAGAAGTGTTCACTGATCGCTGACGATCGCTGGTCAAATTTTGGACGATCCGGCGATCGCCAGCGATCGTCAGCGATCATATGAGAACCAGCCTTTAACCACTCAACATTGTAAACTGCGTGGCAGCTATTAGCGCCGTGAAGCAGTCCGAAATAATTCACTTACGGGATATGTCAGTCATATGTAAAGCGCCATGAAAACTGTGGTTGATATGGCGCTATATAAATATGGCCATTATTATTATAATTAGATGTATTCCCTTTCTTACTTAAAATGAATTCCTCTCACTTAGATGTGTTGCAACTCAATTTGGTACTTCTTCTGAGTAGGCACATATGGCCTTTGTGGGTTTGGTCTGCGTATAACCACCGACAGGCTGCCTGGCGATCCACTTGCGTACCCTATCCAACGAAGCGGAACCCTTGGGAAGCTTGGCATGGAGGGCGGTCACTCCTTGGAAGCCCCCCTTGGCGTAATAGATGGGGTGGAGGAAGGCATCTAATTCCTCATCGGACATGCGTTTCGTTTCTCCAACAGGCAGCTGCTGTGCAGGGAGGGAGCTGCGCTGTACTTAGATCAGATGGTCCTGTGAGTACACCGGATGCGTACCACCTAAGGGTTGCCTCGTTTTGGCGCCATAGTTCTAGGCTTCTATTCGAGATGTCTCCAAAGGTTTGGAGGCCACCGCCAGTTATTTTATCGCGCTTAGCTACCACAGCGACTCCATGCATTGCACACCAAGGCTCCTCAGCCAATCCCATCGCGTATACGCACATGCATATACGTACGTAGAAAAAAGTTTTTTATTAATCTACAGCGACCGGCTGACAGCGTACCAGAGGGCGAGCATGCCACCGCCTACATAGACCAACTCACCCGTTTTTTGTGCAGACGAGGGTCGGTAGTAGTCCGAGAACAGAGGCTCCTGGAGATGGAGTATGCGGTGTAACCCAACATGTGCTTCGTTATAGAGCTCGAACGCGCGGTTCGTGTCATTAATATCTTCTTGGGCGTAACGCCGCAGGCTCTCCTGCTCTTGCACCCAATCAGCTAGCTTTTCGCGCGTGCGCCAACAGCATACATAGGTGCGCGCTAGCTGTATACTCAGGTGAGACCTCGCTGTGGTCCTGTGGTGGACCTGCTAGCTCCTAATACCGACCTTGCTGTTGCAGTGCGCTACCTTGTTGCGAACTAGCAGAAAATACAGGTGCGCGCCAGCAGCATTGCTAGGTATACACGGGTGCGCGCAAGCAGTAGACATAGGTGCGCATTAACAGTATTGCTCGGTATACACAGGTGCGACCGCGTTGCGGCCTTGCTGTCGTGCTAGGTATACACAGGTGCAACCCAGCAGTATACATAGGTGCGACCCAGCAGTATGCTAGGTATACACAGGTGCGACCTTGTTGTGGCGTTCCTGTTGTGCTAGGTATACACAGGTGCGACCTATGTATACTGCTGGGTCGCACCTATGCATACTGCTAGTGCGCGCAACAAGGTAGCGCGCGGCAACAGCAAGGTCGGTGCTAGGAGATAGCAGGTCTACCACAGGACAACATCAGTACACATAGGTGCGACCCAACAGTATACACAGGTGCGACCTTGTTGTTGTCCGTATACATATCTAGGCGCCCCAGGGCCCCGACGGCTCTCCGAAATCCGGGGATTTCCACCTATACGCCAAGGCGCACTACACCTTTTGCCCTTCGGACACGGCCAAAGGCCAACGATTTGCTGCCCAGGCGCGGCGAGACACTCAAGCACACAAATGCTGTCCAGGCGCGCACTACACTTTTTGCCCTTCGGACGCGGTCAGTCGTTCCGACGAGGCGCGGCGAGAGAGAGACAAATGCTGTCCAGACAATTTTTGCCCCTCGGACGCGGCTGTCCAGGCGCGGCGAGAGCCACAAATGCTGTCCAGAAACATTTTGCCCCTCGGACGCGGCTGCCCAGGCGCACTACACTTTTTGCCCCTCGGATACGGCTGGATGCGGCCAGAGGCCAACGATTTGCCGTCCAAGCGCGCACTATACTTTTTGCCCCTCGGACGCGGCCAGTGGGTTCTTCTAGTTTTGGAGCCATCCCCTCCAGGCTATATATATGGACGTCGAGAAAGTTCGTGGATGCGCTCCCCGCTTCCCTTTGCGTCCCTTTGTGGCTGCGCGCAAAGCATATCTGGCGGGGCTGACTCGAGAGTTGTCGAAAGAGGAGTTTGTGGTCTTGTACGAGGGGGACGTGGCAACAACGAAGGTGGGTATACCGGAGAGACCGCGAAAAGGTGTAGGGGGTGGGATTCGTTGTGGCCTGCAGAAGAGGACTCGCCCGTCTGGCGATCGATGGGGGCGTCGTGGTCGTCTAGGGGGCCGTATTGGAGCCCTCTCCTACCGTATATATACACCGAAGCACGGATACCGACAAGGCTCGCCACGAGGCAACTCTGACGGCTGTCCGTGCTGCTATACCGTGTTTCGAGCCAGATGCTATAGCCCGAAACAGGAAATGGCTGCAGGCGGCGGTAGAACATTCGCCGGATGCCGGAAGTATGCTGCGCTTCTGCTGCCAGTACGAAGCCCGGAAGGTAGGGGACCCTGGCGGTGCCATAGAGCAGATAGCCGAAGAGACGGCCGACGAATATGTTGCCCGCATATGCGCTAGAGCGCCTGTTCGAGGGCAAGCCGCATAGCCTTATTCTTGGTCTTGGTGGCGCCGAGCTGTAGAGTACGCAGCAGCATAGGCTTCTCGAGTAGGGGTGGGTTAGCTTGGAGTTGGGCTTCGGCGAAGGCGTTGGAAGAGTACAAGCGCCCTTGGATCTCGAATGCGTACTTCTGCACGCCGCGGTACTCGTACCGGCCAATAGCTTCCACACGGAACTCGCTGTCCGGCTCGAGGAGCACACGCATCTGCTGTGCGCGGTCGTGCTGGCGCAGCGCCTCATCGGCGGTTTGTGCTTCTAGGTCTAGGGGTGCGGCCTCCTCTTCGGCATCGCGCATGGCTTGGAGCTGCTCGCACACTGCTTTTGGTGCGCGGAAGTTGGCTAGTTTGGGTCTGCGATAGCCGTGGGAGCCAAACGGCGTGTCGAACCCTTCGAGGACGAAGGAGAGCGGCGCGTTTCTCTCTTCGCAAATGTGGAATGGGTATCGGCTGGCGTGCTTCGGAGGATAGCACGTGGTGGTCCTGGGTTCGGATAGGATCTTGGCCATGCTCGAGGGTGCCCAACATAGCATCCATCCTGGATGTGGGGTTGCCGCAGCTGGGGCGGCGCGTGCCTGGTGGAAGTGGGGGGCAAGTTCTGGAACCCCAACACCTGGATGCACGCCGGCTCGAAGGGCTGGCTTTGGTCCTTCCATAGGTCGAGTAGCTTCCGCGAACTCTTCCTGGTGCGGAAGTCGCGGCTAGCCGCCTCGAAAGACTCCCGATAGCGTCGGACTCTCTCTTCGAGTGCTCCCTTCTGCGCCTCGAGCTCTTTCAGCTGTCTGCGTGCAGAGGCGCGCCGGTCGACGATTTCCTGTCTCTGGGCGCCTTTGGCCGCTTTCTCCAATTGGTTGTTTGGATGTGTTCCAACAACTTCTTTTTGCTTTTCTTCTTTGAGCGTTGGGCCCTCGGTAGCGCTTCTTCCGCCACCAACTGCGCGCCTTGGGCTTCTGCGAGGTCGGCACGCAGTCTTTCCAGCTCTTGGCTCTTGCACAGGTTGGCCTCCTGCAGTTTGGTGTTGTCCAGAGCCAATCTGTGGCGTTCTTGCGCCCATTTCTGCGCCTCCCGCTCTGCTCAGAATCTTCGAAATCCCGGATGCGTTCTTTTGCTCTTCGACCTTCCAGCTGGCCCTGTGCTTCCAGCTCTCGAATGCGTTGCAACAAATCTTGCCGCGGTTTGGGCGCCGAACGTGTCGCCACGGGGGCTTCCGCTGCTTCCACACGCAATTTGGCGTTTTCCACTTCCAGCTGTTCGATTCGCTCGAGCGGCGTCCGCCCATATTCTCCGAATGTGAGCCTCCCCAACGTTGTATTTTTTGGCTATACGTCTGATTCCGTGCACCCCTCTAGCCGCACGTATTTCCTGCACTTGCTGTTGCGACAGTTCTGTTGCCCTTGGCATAGTTGTGTTGTCGCGCCTATATAGCCAACTCTGGATATAGCTGTGTGTTGTTGTGTCTATATAGCCAGCACTGGATATAGCTGTGTGTTGTTTGTCTATATAGCCAGCTCTGGATATAGCCAGTTTCGGTCCAGGGTTCTCGCTGGCTTGCATAGAAATGAACAACGCATTGTCCACTTTGGATGTCGTTTCGGGACTCGCTGGCTTGCATAGAAATGGACAACGCGTTGTCCACTTTGGATGTCGTTCTGGATATAGCCAGTTCTGGATATAGCACGTTTCGGTCCAGGGTTCTCGCTGGCTTGCATATATATAAGTTTAAATATTTTTAAAAATTGACAACGCGTTGTCCACTTTGGATGTCGTTCTGGATATAGCCAGCTCTGGATATAGGCCTCTTTCTAGAGTGTTGCAAGCGGTACAAAAAAATGCTCTCCTATTGGTGTGCCAGGCCTCGTGGCAGCTACCAGAGCCAGGTAGTCGGAAGTGGCAGTTTTAACCGGAGGTAGTTTGGGGGACTAATTTTTAGGGTCCCCCGGGAAAGGGGGCTGGGGGTACCGCTGTGGGTACCGCTGGGGGGTGGGGGCGGGCCCGCGGGGTAGAATAATAATTGCCAATAGATGGTTTACACTCAATCCCCAGAGATTCAAATGACAAAGGGCATGGCGGCCATGTTGGTGTACAGAACAAAAGAAGCTAACGAAGAATCTATTGTTAACTGTACACCAACATGGCGGCTGACGTCTCGTGCAAAGGGTCTATTCTTTATCTACGCGAATGCGCCGTGAGGAAGATTCATAATTATTTGTCTACGCGGACGCTTATGTGCTTGCTCGACTTAGTCTAAACGCTTTCGAAAACCAGCTGGGGGAGGCTCGGCGGGCCCGGGGATACCGCCCAGGACTGTTTCACTGAACTCCCCTGGTCAGCAAAAAATATTGATTTTGAGACACTTTATGAAAAGGTAATTTGCACTGGTGTTACAGATTTCCGTCTGAAATCTGAGCGCGCAAGGTTAGTAGAATCTGTAACCTGATCAGAAAAACATAGGGCAACTAAGGGCAACTCGTGGATGGTCAGTGAGCATTTTGGTATATACTAAGAATCACGTGACCAATGACGTCATCGTGACGTCATCACCACTAAGTGAATCGTGAGAAAATAATACCATAGACCCATTCGAAAAATGACGTCCAATTTAATTAACTATTGTTTAAGACTGCCTAGCCTCGCTTACACGTTCAAAAGCTTTTGTGTGGACTGACTAGCCTCGTGTTCACGTTACCAGGACAATAGATTTTTAAATTGGTCTATTTTTATATGGGTCTATGATACCTGTCCAAGTTTGAACTGTCTGGCATTAGAAATAATAATAATAATAATAATGGTTTATTAAGAGTACTTCCACTGGGTGGCTCTTCGCCTGTTAATCTAAATAATGTAAAATATAAAATGTTGATCAAATATGACTAAGATATAACTGAGATGCAATGATAACAGTACTAAGGATTAAAATATGGCTATACGTAACTATTGTAAAATTAATCAATGGAGTCTGTACGAGCGGAGAGAGTTCTGCCGATACGAGCGCAGCAAGTTCTGATACCGATCCGAGCGAAATAAGCGCCAGCCGCAATCTTACGGAAATTTGAATTCTGCCCTTTTCAGCATGGATTAACATGATTATTAAACATGTCAATCAAACTTTTGTGTTCGTAGCTTTGTCGTTATCTAATTATGGGTGCGTTTCTTTGGGAGAATCCAACTCCTGATCATACGGATTTTGTGGCGCCCAAAGAAACGATGATCTGAAAACGGATTATTTTTCCATGGCAACTCCCGTTGGAATGCATGTACACGGCCCACAAAAATGGCAGCCGGCAGTAATTTTGTTTGATATGCCGCTAGCCACAAGTATTCTTTTCGAATCCTTTCCCAAAGAAACGCTTCGGATCATGAATCCAAGAATCGGAATTTGGATTTGATCCTTCGAATTCATTCTGAGTATGGATTCAACGGATTCAAAATCCGTTTTCGGATTTGGGTAAAGAAACGCAAAATCCATTTTTGGATTCAAGAATCCGGAATCGGATTCTCCCAAAGAAACGCACCCTTAAGATGTGTGGTCAAAACATTGCACAGTTCATTGTTATTACCTTTATTTCTCCTGTCCAAGTCTACAGTGTGGGATTTATTCACTACCACGGCCTCTATAAGTCGCTCAGTCCCCGCTCAGTTTTTCCTTCATCAGTTCATTTACTCGCCCTTGACTGACTCTTTCACTCGAACAGCCTCTGACAGCAGAAGCGAAAATTACTTTAGGGAACTTCGTAATTTCCTTCAGTTTTACTTCTAGATCGTAGAGAGAGAGATGGCTTTTTAAGTACCAGTGTATTTAGTTTCGATTAACTGATCCTTCACAATGCTTTGCAAAATATAGGACAATGCCTCGACAATAACTCGACTTTCACGGCAAACAGTTGGATAATAAGGCTTTCACCTGTTGATAATACCGCCAAAATATCTCGCCTAGAAAGTACAAATGTAGACTATTCACTGCCTGCTTTGTTCTTCTAAATACTCTCCTGGATTAATGCTCAACCCTCGATCACTTCTCTCTTGTCGCCGCCATTTCAGTCAGTTCGCATGAGGAATGTGCGACATTTCGTGACAGCTAATTGACCAATCAGTATTTCCCGTGCAAATCTTGACGGGAAATGAAAATGAAAAAGGGATGGCTGCAGGCCCTCCTTCTTCTATCTCGTGCCAGTCTCCTTTTTCCATTTTCACGCGGCCAAATCATTTTATCACTCCCTTTGCGTTGAAATAAAACTGAGGGCCCGTTTCGCCAATCTCGTTCCCAGAGCCCGCGCATTTTTCGGCCAGCGGTGACCAAACGCTTCTAGGCTCTGGGATAATCCATAACCGGAAGCAGGATTTTATGCTTCCGGTTTGAGAGCGCATGCGTGAAAGGTCGTTCACTGAACATGCGTCGTGTATCTAATGTACTATGAATATGCGCAGAGAAAGCAACCGCTGTGGTAATAGAGCGCTGGCTTACTAAATTGATAAAATGGCCGACGGCTGAGAAAAAAAATATTGTTCGTCCGTCTCGTGGAGAAAAAAAGAGAAAAAGATCCTAACGACAGTGGAACTGCTAAAGGTACCTTTTTGCCAATCGATACTAGGTTCCCTCAGAGACAAGAAAGGTATGATTTAAACTGCCGTGCTCCAAAATTCACTAGGAGGCGCTAGGTCTTAGGACTTAGGTCTCAGGATGCAGTAACTGAGTAAGTGGAGTTTGCTGAGAAACATGCTCCACGGGCAGTCCTTTTCGTGTCCTGGACGTGTAATTTTCTTGAATCGGTTGAATAAATGTTGTTTTAGTTGATGTGGTATAGTTATCGTTGAATATTTCGCGGTGTAACATATCGCCGGGATATCGATAGCGGATATAATTGAAACGTTGATTTATTTTGTTACTTTGCCTTTGCCTTTGGTTGATTGTTTTATATAATATTCAAATATAAGTTACAGGTCATTCCGTTTACATAAATTTACAATCAGCCTTGATTTTTTTTGGGTGAGTTTTAATAAGCTTAATTACTTTGTGCTAGAATTAACTTTTAATACTCTTCTTTAATTAGGAAACTTTGCTTTCCTTCACCTTAGTATAAGCTTATGTTGTATCAAATATATTTTATTCATTTAAATCTTAAAGAATGTAATGTACCTATCAATGGGGAAATTTCAGTCAAATTCTCTAGGGTGGTGAAACATTGCTTGTTTAGTTTTTAATCAAAATGTACCACCCAGAACCTAGTTGTTCGAAGTAAGGGTAAGCACTACCCCGGGGTTAAATTGCTAACCAGATGGTAAACTGTACAGTTTTAGCACTATCCTAGGGCTAAAGTTACCCAGTTGCTTATCAATATTGACAATGGCCTAATTAATGCTGTTCTATTCCTAGACCTGAAAAAGGCTTTTGATACACACTATGCATAACTCGCGCGGTCACAACACGAAAAAGAGGCCGGTAGGTCCTCTGCAATGTTGAAGTTGAAATATTAGGAGGAGGTGTGAAACGTTGAAAAATTCTTTATAGTGCAACCAGCCAGGCGCATAGCAAATTAACGGCATTGTTTCACTGAACCTTCGTTCAGTGCATTTCACAAACTCCCCGTGCGCTTCAATTTAAACATTCCAGAGCACCTACCGGCCTCGTTGACATGCTAGTTACTAGGATTTATGCATAGGGTCTATACCATTGACCATTCTATTTTGACATCTAAAATGAAGCTTTATGGTGTGCAACCCAAAACCCTAGGTGGTTTATTGGCTACTTGTCCCAGCGTTCACAAAGAACACTGGTCAATGGCACTCTTTCTTATCCAAATATAATCACATCCGGTATTCCGCAACGATCCATTCTGGGACTTGCTTTTTCTGTTGTACATAAATGATTTACCAAACTCTAAACTAGTATCTAATGTCCGCAGATGACAAGTTTTACATATGGCTCTAGCAGCCCGGATGAATTATCGCATACTATCAACAACGCGGACCTAGCAAACGTGCATGCATGGCTTAATGCAAATAAACTTAGTCTGAGCACCACTAAAACTAAATGTATGTTTTTGGGTACACTCCATAAACTTGGCCTGCTTCCAGAAAATCTAGATATCAACACAAACTACTAAGGCATTAGAAAAGTGATGGGGTGGTGTAAAAAGTAAAAGAAAAGGCAAGACCACTAAAGATGACCAAAGTATAAGGTTTTTTGCAGAGGGATCAGCCGGAAAAAAATTGCTGCAGCAGGGACTGGGAAAAACAAATATCATGTGCTCTGAAGAAAGTCCTGCATAAAAGCGTTTTCACATGTATGCGAAGTTCATCATTATAATCAATAGTTATTGAAATTGGACGCCATTTTTCGAATGAGTTTTATGAACGAAGCCGGAGGCCGCAGAGGTAAGCCTTGCTTGAAACATTCCTCCCACATAAGTTGTAACGACGACATTGTTGACGACGAATATAGAACCCAATTTAAGACCGGGCTTGCCTTTGGCAGCCCTAGTAATATTTCCCGAAAGGTATACTCCACATATAAGCTAGGGTATGTATGGTTTTCGAGATACTCAATATCTTTCTGATCTTTATTCATTTCGTTCTGTTACTACTAAATATTATCAAACGCTGATTGGATGAAATTGATCATGTCAGTGGATGCAAAACTATTACAACAATAGTGTGTGTCTGTCGAGAGACTATCGGATGATAGTTGCCAACGGACATTTGATGTTATCAAAACAAACAATAGTCCGAGAACGAAGGTTTTAAGAACGTCAAATTTCCGATGATAGTCCCGAAGAAAGTAACCCTTTGGACCCGCTAAAGTCCTATTGCCATTTTGAATCATATCCTTCAATGTTACGTACGTACCCTACAGAGACAGCAAAAAAATATAATTCACCAAAATATTGGGGGGGGGGGGGGCTGCTAGTATCTCTCTGCCTGCTCAGTTGATAAACTCGGCCCTCAGAAAGAGAATTTTTATGTTGAGACTCCGTGTTGAAACCAACTTACTAACTAACTTTCTAGAACTGACGGCGCTATTGTAGCAAACGTCAAGAAACGTTATGAATCGTCCTGTACACGATAGTCACACAATCCATTATCCAGGTGTGTGTCATTCGACCAACATAGCCTTGACGGCCTTGGAGATACAGCTGGCTGAGATGCCAAACATGTCCATAACAGCAGGTGGTGGTCCACTCTGAGGTACACGAGACACAGCAATGTGGTGAACATGCACGTTATTATTAACCACTGCAGAGCACACTGCCTCGCCTATACCACCTAACAAAACAACATGGAAAAATTGATATGACACCCTTTATATATTAGCTATTCTAATGCTTCTTATGTTAAAGTTATTGATCCAGTTGTTCAAAGCAAAGGTTAGTGCTACCGATGACCTGAGGTTACAGATTACAATTAGATTTGGCGGTATCCTAGGGTTGTTGGGTTTACATCTGCATGTGTGACCACACAACGACTTGAGCCTTTCTTCTTTTGCGACAATGACTATTAAACACACAACACACCTGCATAGTAATGGTCCTCCACTACGACAATCCTGCTGCCCGCAGCCTGTGCATTCTGCACCAGAGCATCCTTATCAATAGGCTTGATGGTGAACAGATCCATGACACGAATGTGAACACCTTCTTGTGCCAGAAGATCAGCTGCAGTTAGTGCCTCATGCAATGTGACACCCCCGCCCACCACAAGTACTTTGTCATTATCAGATTGGCGCACGACCTAAAGGAAAACAAACATCTCTCGAGGTAAGTCTCATGACCGATCACTGACTTCCCCTATCCCGGGAGGGGTGAAATGACGAAGTACATCTGCTCTCTTATTATGTACACACCATCTATTCCATGTGGGACCTGTTTTTCTGCACGCTACGCTCGTATCGCCAAAATAACTGACAACATGACTCTCTACATCTAGACGTTTGATAAGTAAGATTTTCAGCTCGAGTTTGTAAATCGGATAAAGATCGGCTGCTCATTATTTATCTAACACTTAGACACCTCACGGTATTAATGAACGCTTTTCGTTCATTTAATTTCAGAATTCACGTCTTCAGTCACACTTAGATCAGCAGTTTCCTTAGTTTACTCATCAACATTTCCTGTTACAACTATTAGCATTTCTATTGTTGACACAATTTTCTTTGAACCCAATTGATCCGAGTACAAATTTCCTCAGCAGTCTTCATGCACTCAACGCTATATAAACCGTTTCAACAACAACAACAACAATAATCTTTTATTGGCTCACACTATAAATTACAAGAATGATATAAAATACATTATAAGTTATAAAAGGAAAAGACAAAGGAAAATAGAATGTTTGTTTGAGCCTAGAGGCTAAGGGAACCGTGAGGTTTTCGAGTTAGCCCCTAGTAGCTATCTAAAGTTTGAGTTTGTTTTTTTTATATATAAAAGAAGCAGCAAGGAAGAGGAACTGGGACTAATAAATAATGTTTTGTGTAAAGGTAACTAATGACTTTTAAAAATGAAGAACGTATCTATTTAAGTTTCTTTGGGCGTTGTTCTGACAGTAAATAATGTTTTATTTCTTTGGTAAAGGAAAATGTACTGAGGTCTTTCAAATGGTGAGGTATCTCGTGCCAAAGATCAATTGCCTGGTAGGAAAACATTTGTTTTCCAGTATTTGTACGAACACGTGGTTTACATAAATTTTGTTTGGATGCATACCTTGTGTTGTATGTATGCCGGTCACTGGCATATTGAAAAAGATCATCAAATAGGCTAGGCAAAAGCCCTTTATGCCACAAATGCGTAAATTTGAGGGCGTGGAGGCGGTAAACATTATTTACAGTTAGAATGTCTAATAGGTTTAGGATAGGGAGAGCGCTTTCAGTATTGGGTCCAGAAACATTAATCTTAGGACCTTATTTTGCTTATCCACAATTCCCTCTTTTGCTCTAACGAAGGGCTAGCGCTCGAAACGTCAGCTGCTACTCGCTTTCCACGGCGGTTAGCATACCTCAATCGACTTTAGTTGATTTTATACCAGTCTTAGGAGTAAGGCCTGGTTACAGATAAAATAATCCATTTTCCTGTTATTTCGCGCGGAAAATAATTTATTCGCGCATGTAACTTCAAAATGGCGGAGAATGACTCGATCAACGCTACTGACAAAGGAAGAGCAGATTTTACCACGGTCGTGTCACCTTTACGGCGAGCCAAGTGCCTTCTCCATCTAGAGTATGTGAACGTCGACTATCATTGTTCTCAACTGGCTGCCTTGCCAGGCTTGACAACATCTGGCGAATAAAGTCAGCCGATTGTGCGAGCGATCGCCCTTTTGGTTGTTTGGCCGGTGAGGGAAGTTGCATTATTTGATGTTTCACATGTGCACACTCAACGTTTCGCAATTGATAGTCTGCATAAAATCTGGTGTTCCCGAATTTGACTTACAGAATGGAATTTGGTGCACCAAAATTTAACACTGTTCCCCAATTTGACGTTACCGAGAATTAGAGAACAGAAGTTAGTGATTCACGGAATTTAAGCCTGGACGAAATTTAGCGTTTACCGAATTTGACTTATAGAAGAGAAGGCAGGTACAATTGGTTGGACTTGCTGATGTTTATGTCTTATTTATATCCAATGTAACATCAAACAGTACCTTGGCCTTTCCTATCTCGAACTTCTCATCATTTGCATAGATGACAGGAGTGGCAGGTCGTGTAGCACGTGTGTATGTCATACCATTAGTATTAGCAGCCAGTTCTATGGCACGTTCACATGACACAGCATCACTAGGGTAGAACACAACACAGTTTGGTAGAGATCGGAACAAGGCAAGGTCCTCTAGTGCCATCTGTGATGCACCATCTTCACCTGAAGAAATAACACAAATATCAATACAAATACCAGTACAAATACCAGTACAAATACCAGTACAAATACAAGTACCAGTATAAATACCAGTATAAATACCAGTATAAATACCAGTACAAATACCAGTACAACTGTACATGTATATTGGAAATATATAAAACTCATTTAACAGATATGTTGACCAGCCTACTCCCAGGCGTTCTGGTTGGCATTTTTACTGATTGGCTTAATAGGATCCCTGTGGTTTGTAACTTGCAGAATTCGATCCAAGATGGCGGCCACGGATTCGGTATATATTTGCTCGTAAAGAGCTTGAACAAGTATCAAAGCATTGGTTCGAGGCTTTAAAGGGATAAAAGGGGAGCCAGGGGGAGCTGCAGTATTTAAACGCTTCGCCTCTCACTTCTGTGGCCCAGGTTCGATTCCCGAACGTGGCGCCATATCAGAGTTGAGGTCAGTGTTGGTACCTCGCCCTTGCTCCTAGGGTTTTTTCTCCGGGTTCTCCGGTTTTCCTCCCTCCACAAAAACCATCACGCTAAATTCCAATTCGATCTGTGGATTAGCCGGGACCTGGCTTTGATCAGCCCCCATGGTTGTTTCTGGTCTCGTTATAAATTCAGAGACAGTTTTGCTTGGATTTGAAAAAGCACTTTGCCTGATTTGGCGTGGAGGGAACCCACTTTAGATGAATATCGTGTTGATTTTCACGGCTCAACAACTTGCTGTCCAAGAAAAACCGTGTCACATACCATTACGATAATTACCGATAAGCCTTTTAGAGGTGACAGGATCAATTAGCAGATCTGTCCTGCAATATTGATAATGATCTTTAGGTCTCTAATAATTCTCCCATCACCCTTGGGCATTTGACTGAGTTTCTGTCCCAGGGGCGAGACTCAGCAAAGAAACATTGGAGGGCATGGGAAAAGTCAAAATAGTGAATTTTACTTCACTGTTTATAAGAGATTTGCACTTGTTACAAATAAAGCCCCACGGTAGGGAATTTGCATACATGTAGCTTTCGGCTGACCTTTGCAACGCTCTGATAAAAAAAATGTTACTCCGCCGTTCCATGCACCAAGCCTCAAATTACACCATCCGACTTAATTAGTGTGAAGCGAATCTTTAACACATCTCTCTTGCCGTTCACCTTTACATTCTTCTAGTTGAAATTCAACAGACTTTTCATAAGCTTCTCGAAATCAAGAATGCTCCTTCTCTGTCTCCAAATGCATTTCAAACCTTATGAACTCAGGAATACGCACTCATATGACAAGAGATCAAAAGCTTAATGATTTTGCATGCGGGAATGAGTACATGTGAAGAATCGCTGAAGATCTCATCTAAATAAGGCCTGTACAGTATTGTAGACTAAGTAGCGGGTCCATATAAAAGCCTGTAGAAGATCGTCCGTGAATATCTTTGGGCCAAAGAGCAGAAATGAAACGTTTTGAAGCGCTTGGCCGTCGTTGTTGTTGTTGTTGAAATCGTTTCTGTTCTGCAACGCAGCATGCAGTCGGTTGGTTGGATTTCCCGGCATGCTTTGTAGTCAGAGTGGTTGAATTGAGCTTGCTCTGAAGTGCTTGGAATGAATGGCTTGGCGCTGGGCAAGTTTAAGTGTTCAGGGAAGTGCAAACTTGAAAGTTTATATTTGATGTGAAACATGAATTTTGTATGAAAATTTAGAATCTGAGAAATATTTTCTTTGTAAGTGTCATTTTAGCCACTTTTACTGAAATGAAATGTTATCTGAAGTAAACTTATGCAAAGAAAGACGATTTAGATGAAATTATTCATTTTTAATATGCCTAAATGCATTTCAATAGGATCATTTGTCTATACATTATCATGCTGTGTGGGAATCTCATGGCTTTGCTCTTTCAACTTAGCAAGACTGAAATACTCAAGCAATTAACCAGTAAAAGGCCACAGAGGTGGCATATGGGCTATAAAGGGTTAATTATGACAAAACAACAAGCAAACATCTAGCGGCCCACTCACGTCAAACCCGTACGGCTCCCATCACATCACTTGTGTAAATGGTTTTGAAAGGAAAGCGTGCACAGAGCCATACAGGTCATGTAGTAATTTAGGATAGTTCATGTTTGTGTTTGTTATGGTAATATAAACTCACCAATCGAGCACCCAACATGTGAACCTAAGAAGTTAACAGTGGAGTTGGACACTGCTGCCATTCGAATCTGATCAAAGGCACGTGTAAAGAATGCAGCAAAGGTACTGACAAATGGGATGGTACGACCACGGGTAGCACATCCCACAGCCACGCCCACCATGTTCTGTTCTGCAATGAAACACTCGATAAAGCGGTCAGGGTGTGCCTTGAGGAAGGTGAGTGAGAAAGTAGAATTTTTCATGTCTCCATCCAGGGCAACAACACGGTCACAGGAGTTACCAATCTTAGCCAGAGCATTACCATATGCATTACGGGTAGCAATCTAAAAATAGAAATTCACATAAGAACATCAAACAAAAGTTTATCAGTCTCACCAGACTGTCACAAGTTACCAACGTTAAATAAAGTTGCTTTACTTCACTTTTACTTTACAACACCAATGCTGAATGTTCCAGAAATATTGTGAAAAATGACATCAATCTTCCACCAGTTTTTCTCAATGGTGTGACAAAACTCCAGCAATTTGTCTTTATGTACTTACTGTGCACAAGGAACATATTTATCAATATTATGATTTGCATTGTAGTATCTTACTTTATCGCCTAGAGTGTAGTTTGGTGGCTGAGAGAGCTTCACATCAACCTTTTGAATGGCTGCAGCATCATTTACAACAGCAGAAGGTCCCAGTCCATGCTTTGGGCTGGATATCAGTTTCTCAATTTCTGCAATGGCCTCAACACCCTTATCACCAAGGGCCTTTCCATGAAATCCTTCCTTATCCTCCACACCTTGAAAGATTAGGATACCATTTAACAAATTTACCATGGTTTATCTTGGTATGTACTGTTTACCCCGATTCAAGCATTGAATTTCTGCTGTCTTATTTAATTCAATTATGTTCGGCAGAAATGTGATAGTTGATTCATATGATGAATTTAACCTCACACTTATAATGCACTCAAATGAATCAACTGTCACCTTTCTGCCGAACTTAATTGAGCTGAATCAGACACGGCAGGAATTTGACGTTTGAACTGGGCTTTAATTCAGTGTTGGCACTGCATGTGTTGTTACCAAAAAAATTACTTCCGAACATTAGCATAATGTATGATTCGATTCGATGTTTGAATCAGTGTCACTTCTGCCACATAGTGCGACAAGGCCAGTCGAACCTTCAACAATTTCAATTGATTCAAAGTTGAATTCATATCTTATTTGTATAGCCTGGGAGTCATATGCAATTCGGGATAAATTCGAACGAGGGAGTATTCCGCAATGTTCAACTCTTAAAATTTTAGGAGTTACATTTCAAACTTAATGAAGCCAATAAGTGTTAATATATTTTAAGATGTCTTAGGCAAGCAGGATATAGTCGGAAAGAAATCGATCACCTTTTTACATCTATTATCAGTACTCCCTAAAGTTAACTTATCCTGCTTCTCCGCCTGAACTTACTACTATCCAAGCTTTTTAACTCACTGTCATAAACATAGATACATTTCCTCTATGTAAAATATATAACTTCCCTTTTGGAAACCACTGATCACTCTATATGTAAAAAGATCAGGAAAATTAGTTATCATGCATCCACTTAGTGAATTGTTGCCTCACATCAAGGACTCAACTTTAAGACTACGGAGACAAGAAAGCTTATATGGCCAAGGGATAAATACAGAACGTTTTATAAATAGTTTTATAAATAGGTGTATTTTTAAATATAATTTAGCTTTTTAAATATTGTATAATTAATTGCCGATGTTAGATTTGTATGTAGATTTAGTACTTTTTTATCAGATTGTCCTTTTATCATAATATTGTAACTACTGGTATGTAATTTATCATTAGTAATAAAGACATTATTATTGCATTCGACAAAGGAGAACGCATCCTGATCTTGCAGTGGACTCCATGTGGTCATGTGTGGGCTACCTGTGCTTCCCCAGCGAAAGAAATCGAGATTTGTATCCTCATGTCCGTCCTCATGTCCGTATGTTTGTACTTTTTAGAAGAAATTATCTCGGCCGGGGAACTGGTAACCACACGATGCATGCTAGCACCAAAATGGCTGCTCGCATGGTTTCTGTTTTGCTCGCGATCGGTTAGTTACTTGCCTTATTTTCCGACAATCCGTTGTAATGATGTAATGATCTGGAGGACTGACAAAGTCCACTATGGTCTGTTTTGTACATTCACCTCGGCCATAATTATTTATTTATGCTGAACCTGAGTGAATCTGCAATCGAAAAATATGCTGTTGGCTTGCTCTCTGCATTGAATTGTGCTGTTCGGTTTGCCTACACCACACATGTGTGCATAGTGGTGGTTTCATTGTGGTTATACAAATTAACACTGCATTCTGGGTATAACCACACTTGGAATTGGATATGTCAAGGAACTTAAATATGGAAAGTTGAATTTGGACTTCTTAATTCTTCACCTATTTCATTTTAGTCATTGAGTGACTCAATTGAATATTCCGGTGCATGGCCAATCAATTTCTGGAGTGAGTGCTCGTCTTTGATAATGACGGTTTTCTTCAGCTTGCTGTCTAGCTTGAAGCCAGAATTCGGTGAGGATTCTTGGGCGCCCTCGCCAATTAATAATTTTTGTTGCTTGTCAAAAGTATTTCCTTGTTTTCTTCTTTAACAAAGATTGCTCTGTCGATCTTGAGCAAGCTAAGTTGTCGGTTGAACACTGCGTTGGCGACATTGACTGCTGGATGAGCACAGACTTCCTTAAATTGAATCAAGACAGAACTGAACTCAGTTATCAGCTCTAGATATCGTCCAAGGCCAGATCTTGAGCACATACTAGTTGATAATGAACGCATTGCACCACGGTTGCATTGCTGCTGTTTAATGTGGGGCCAGGGGACGTTCTTGTATTAATCCTCGGGGCTGTCACTCGTCAGTTCCGTAGCGGTTCAGTTGGCTTTTATCGCGACTCGCACGCCAAGTTCATGTACGAGGTCAAGGACTCTCAAACCAGAGGAAGCAGATCACCAGAGCAATCTGCGTAGAAGGGAATTCTGCAGAAGTTTTCAGAGGCGAGGCTTCTTAACGTCACATTACATTGTCTCTAGATCTGACGGAGACGAAACAAATAAATATTTTGTCCGCCATTTTATATCCCGCTGACCAATGTTTGCAGGCGTGAGGACAACGAACAAGATGGCGGCCATACAGTAAGCTGAAGAGCGGGCACTAGGAAGGCCAAATAGTCAGGTTTCTAAACGAGGTAGGGAGCCTAGGAGTAGGAGCCTAGGTGCTAGCTAGATGTTAAGAAGCTTTTTCAGAAGGGGTGCCAAAAAAATTGGCCCGTGGGGGGGAGGGTAGGGACAATTTAGTAAAGACACCAATTTCACCAAGTATAACAGCTTTGGGAGACAGAAGAGAGAGTTTATTGTTCTCTAAGATGTTTTTGAGATGTCCTTGAAGATTATAATGGCATTTTATTAACACGGCCACCAAAAAAGGAAGGCCAATGTTAATTTCAGGGGAGGGGAAGGGGTAGTTTTGGCTAAAAAGTTATAAATGTACACGTTTGTATAGTATAATAAAGCTAAAACATCTTTGTACTCTATTCAGTGCTTTCTTTACTTTCTCTACATTAAAAACAAGTGCAGAAATGTTAAAACAACGAAAATAAACAAACCACAGGTAGCCCAATATCAAGCAATTTATTTGAAATATTGTTTTTGTATGGTTTAATACTACTAGCTTGTTATATATTAAGAGCAATTAGTTCTCAAAATATCAGAAAATATAAATAGTTTAGCTTACAGTTACAATAGATTAGAGTTTGGGCTACCAAGCCGTTTGGTTTTGGTGCAATTAGGTACACCACAGGTAGCCCGAAACACATAACATGCTGTTCAAATTATTCAAAAAACACTGTTTTGGCCATTTGTTTTATTACATTGTTTTGACTCATGGTCGACTAACTCATACAGATACCTTGCAAACCACCTCAGAGAAAAAAAACGTAAAAATGTTTTGAAATTCATTTAAGACGGTAATAACGTTTTCAGAGTATGGGCTACCTGTGTTATTTCATATCTCCGCCTTTTTCGCGCGCAGAGTTGGTGTCATTTATGGCAAGTTCAGCAGAAAATGGAAAGTATCTGTTCAAGATTTCGTACCTTCAAGATTTCATGCAATTATATTAGGAGAGCTTCATGTTGAGCAAACAACTGTCCATAAAACATGCCTCAAGAATAACATAATTGAACATTACAACGTCGATGTCCAAGACCAAACTGATGGAAGAAACACAATTCTGGCATTCAATGAAGGCATGACAAAGCTTATCAAAGATGCTATAGCCAATCGAGATTACGGCTCGGAAGCATTTACACTGGCAAAGGCTGCAAAGAACATCCGAAATGAAGAGTTTAACCCTTTCACTCCCGGACGTGTTTGGGCTCAATGGGTGAAATGCAGAGTGCTAACTCAACCCTCCCCCCTCAGTTCCAGTTTGGCTAGCCCGGGCTAGTTAAATACTGCTGACTTTTTAAACCAAGGGCTCAAACTTTCCCCATGATGCCATTCGGCAGAATTCTACGGACTCGGCGGCGGTGAGTATGGTTTCTTCTGTAGGTTTTCCAATGAAATGTGCTCTAATTTTGGACAAATAAGCCACTGTAAGAGAGCTAGAGGACATCATTAAGTCTGATGACGGCTGAAAAGTACTTGGTTTGCTTTTAGTAGGCCTTGTGAGGGGTTTCATAGGGTTTTTCTTTTGTGTTTCTGCTTTGGGACACATGAAATAATTCTTCACTGAAACCTTTGAAATTCTGCAGTTGGTTGTCTTTTCCCCCTGCTTAACCTATTAGGATGTGTTTTTGTCACTTTAAAGCAACGGCTTGAGTCCAAATCACCGCTCTTGGTTGTAGGGGTAAAAGACTTATAAAAAAAACCTACAGGAGTCCCAGAGAGGGGGTCCCCTTGTGATTTTTTTGTTGATTACCCAGCATGCAATTGGAGGTGGGAGCAGGAAAAACATGGTGGAGAGAAGTGCAGCATTAAGAATAGCATGCTTCACAGTCGCAATGTGTGTTTTGTGCAAACAAACCTGGTGGTTCGAAAGATTAAAGAAGGTACTGTAACGACTGAGTGCTGATTTTGTGTTTGCTTTTGATTTCAAGGGCGAATGGGAAGGATTTTGGAGGGCAATTTTCAGCTCCTCAAAATTGGTGAAAATCGGAGAAACGAAAAACGATCACCAAAACAAATGAGTTGTTCTCCAAAGTGGGAGAGTCAAGCGATCCCAGTTATAGCTGTGGCTTTGAAGTCATTCATCCCTTGAAATAATATCGCAACATCGTATTTCCAGCATGTCTAGGTTTGATGCAATATTTTTTCCCAGGTACATGCTTCATATTGGCCGCTTTTGGCCGCTCTAGTAGTGAAAGGGTTAAGGCGACAGGATTTCGCCGATTCAGTCGTGATTTGACCGAAACTGCCAGTCCAGGTCAGTACCCCTTAATCTATCGTGCTTAATTGCGATGTTGCTTAATGGTCCGAGTATAAGAAACCAAGATCCCGATGACTGTCAAGCTTGTCTGACCATTGCACGCTGTTGTTTTACAATACGAAGAAGAGAGCTCCATCGCCATGCTAAAGAGAGGGAAACACCGTTACCTCTGTACATTGGGCTGACCATTCATGCCCAAACCAGAAGTAAGAAGCTCGTCAATCAAATGAATGCCCTCGGCCTGAGCGTTAATTACAGCAGGATAGATGAAGTATTGAATGGGCTGGAGACATCGGTTTGTAACCATTTCAAGACTAATGGTGTAGTTTGTCCTCTGGCAATGATTAAGAGCGGACTATTCACTGTTGGAGCGATCGACAACATTGATCATAACCATCATCTACAACAGCACGGGGGTCGTTCCATGGAACTGGAATAGGTTTATTTCAAGCTCAAACTGAAGAGTCTATCAATCAAGCTATTAATGAGCCAATTGATATTTGCTCTCCTGATTTACTGAGAGATATCACGAGTATTCCATCGTTCCAATTGTGGCCTTCAATACATCGCAGGTAAATGTTCCCACCAATTTAAGGGCGAGCTGTAGCCAGGATGATGGTAGCCTTCTTGCTGATTCGATATCCAAGGAACACCAATGGCAAGAACACTGTCGAGAAAATCTCAACACAGACCTTGCTAAAGGTATTTACCTATCATGATAGCATGACTCTTTGACAGAATCCGGCAACCCTCTACCTTGTGTCAGCGGTATCCTCCCATTGTTTGACGAGAAAGCTGCCACTGTGTCAATGATAAAGCACGGCCTGGATGTTCAGAGAAAGGCAACACAATTTATCAACCCAGGTCAAATCCCTGTAACTGCTTGTGATCAACCTTTTTTCGCCATCGTGAAGACAATCCAATGGCAGTGGCCTGAAAAATATGGCGAAGACATTCATGTTGTGATGCTAGGTGGCCTCCACATCGAGATGGCTCTGTGGTCTGTTTGCGGCGACCTCTTGGATGCATCAGGATCGACTGATGCTCTGATGGAGGCAAGAGTTTCTTCATCAGGTACCGCCGACTCCTTCCTCAAGGTGACTCACTTGACAAAAACACGACTGGCTCATCAGATAACATGCGCCGCACTACATAAGCTGATGTATGATGCTTTTGAGCATCTAGATGGTAATACTGATGGCTCCCAGAAGTGACGTGAAGGTATGCTGCAGTCTATTACAACCTTCAAGTTCTGGAACATGATTATGGATCTGGAACTCTTAGTAGTGACATTTGTGAAAGCACATAGTGAGAAAAACTTCGCTTTGTATATAGAAGTGTTTGAAGTACTTGCTCCTTGGTTCTTTGCCCTGGACCACACCAATTACGCCATGTGGGTGCCCGTCCATATCAGATATATGAAGACCTTGCACAGATTAGGATTAGGATTAGGCCTTCCAGGACAATGTTAAGAGTCTTGCTACTACAATTGCTGAGTATGGGAATCCATCGTCATCGTCATAATAATAATAATAATCAATTTATATAGCGCCATTTCCACTAAATGACCAATGGCGCTTTACATCACTAATTCAAAATAACTAAAAAAAAAAAAAAAAAAAAAAAAATTACTCTATCTACGATAATTAATATTTATATAGTACTAATATAAAAAAACACTTTAGGATAAAAGGTTAAAAGCTTGTTTAAAAATATATAAAAAACAATTTAGGATAAAGGTTAAAAGCTTGTTTAAAAAGATAAGTTTTAACTCGACTCTTAAAAATGTTAATTAACTTAGCACCCTAATGTCTGGTGGTAGTGAGTTCCATAAGGTAGGAGCAGAAACTGAGAAGGACCTTGCACCGTAGGTTGTGTTTTGGAACTTTAAGTAGATTCTTACATGATGAACGTAAAGAACGAGATGGTACATAGGGATTTAGAAGTTCAGTAATATAAAACGGAGCAGTATTGTTAAGATTCATTCATTCTTTGATTTCACACCTATTATTATATTTACAGTTCCTTGTTTGAAAAAAAAAGTAGCAAAATATGAAAAAGTCAATGACAAAAGTACAATATACATATTAAAGGTGTCTAGGGGCTAAATAAACAAAGGTTTTCTAGTTAGCCCCTAGCCATGTAAAGATACATGTAGTGACACAAATAAAACAAAATACGAACAAGAAAATACAGACACATACAATAACAAACATTGGCAGTTAAAGGTTTGATTTAAATTGCTTTTGAAGTAGAAATTGTTTTACTTTTTTTAGGAAATGTGAAATTGGTGAGATTTTTTAAATGACTGGGAAGTTCTTGCCAAAGATCAACTGTTGCTGATGATACAGACTGTTTTCCAATGTTGGTTCTTGTGCGTGATTTATAGAAATTTTTGTTGGTGGCATATCGCGTACTATAAGAATGGACTTCACTAGCATACTGAAAATACTTTTGAAATATATTAGGTAACTCATTTCTATGCCATTAATTTTATGAGCAAATTTGAGGGCTTGTAAATTGTATATAGAATTAACGGAGAGAATATTTACCAGATTGATAAGGGGTAGAGCACTTTCTGTGTTAGGCCCATGGGTAACAGCAAAAAACATAACTCTTATCACTATATTTTGTTTCGTTTGGACTTTTTAAATTTGTGTTTTATAGGCACTAATCCCCATGCGAGGATGGCATATGAAATGTAGGGGTAGACAAGGCTATAGTATAATTGTTTTAGTTGGGCTAGAGACATGTAATGCCTTAATTTATAAAAGATGCCAATATTTCGGGCAATTCTGGACCAAGTATAAGCTATATGGTATTTCCATGTGAGCTTGTCGTCAATTAACACTCCCAGATATTTAATATGGTCCTTTTTTTTCAAGAGACTTACATGTTCCATCTTTATTTGTTAATTTGATATTTAGGTTTTCAATTCCTTTTTTCCTGGGAGATTTAATTATCATAAAATTCGTTTTCTTAATGTTTATAGATAAGTTATATATATCACACCATTCTTTTATGTTGGCAAGCTCTTCGTTAACAAGTGTTTCAAGATCGCTGATGGAGGGAGACGATGCAAATACGTTGGTGTCGTCAGCAAATATTCGAAAGGATAATTTGTCCGAGCAGTTTGAAATGTCGTTAATATAGATTAGGAATAAAAGCGGACTTAGAGAGCTTCCCTGTGGGATGCCACATACCATTGTTTGTTTTGGTGATTCCATATTATTTAAATATACATATTGTTGCCTATTTGAGAGGCAGCTAATAAACCATTGTAAAGGGGTTCCTCCTATACCATATGCCTCTAATTTCTTCAGCAAGATTTTGTGGTTTACCGTATCAAATGCCTTTGAGAAGTCTAGAAATACCCCACACGTAAAAAGATTATTATCAATTGCTTTTTTAAGATTATCAGTTATTTCCACTATAGCCTGTTCCGTTGATCTACCCTTCCGAAAGCCAAATTGGAATTTGCTTAGAATTTTATGCTTTTCCAAGTAATTTGAGTAGAGTAGACTAGCTTTTCAAAGATTTGTGCAAAGGAGGAGAGCATAGAAATGGGGCAAAAGTTAGATGGATCCGTTATTTCCCCACCTTTGTCTACTAAGGTTACTCGGGATATTTTAAAGATATCTGGCATAATACCTTGTTCGAGAGAAAAATTAAAGACTGCTGTCAGGGCTTCGCTGATGTGGTCCACAGCCAATTTGATACATTTTTGTGTAAGACCAATAGTTGATTAACTGTTTTTTAGACCCTGAACTGCATCCCACACTTCATGAACATATATGGCACGGAACATAAAACTATTTCTAAATGACCTTTTAATATATCGAGTAGGGTTAGAATTATCGTAAGTTGGTATTTGCGCAGCTAGGTTGTGTCGTGGAATATTTTACGCACATTCTAGATTATCATTCGAGGAAGTTGAATCACGCCAAGAAGTCTAATTTTAACTTGGTTGTGTAACATGTAATCGTATACGCCTTTGTACGTAAACGCGTGACTATTGATAAAGGGTTAATCTGGGAGGGTCAGATGACGCGCTAAGTATAGACAATAATAGAGTTGTAACTATATCGTTCTAGAATGAAGAAACGTGAATGGGATGGGTATAATACGTGGGTTAAATCATTACGTTAGAGAAAGTACGTTGTAATAATGGTATTTAGTTCCTGTGATATTTGTTATAAATGTAGCTCAGAACATGATTGTATAGAACGCATCAGAGATCGAGCAGAAAGAGATTGTGTAACAAGATTGTGTATGGATCGTGGAGAATAAAGGTATATACAGTCACAGATCGTGTGGTGTTCACTGGTTTCAACAGCTGCGGCCTGCCTTGTGGTTAGATTCCACAAAACCTGGTCCTTCGAGCCGGATTGAAGCAAGAGTGTTGAAGAAACGAACCAACCGCAGCTGAAGAAGTCGAGTGAGATGGCCGAGCAATTGGGAGAGAAAGAGAAGGTTCGTTCGGCGCAAAGAGGTGCGGCGACGAAATTAATACATAAGGTCAAAGAGAAGCCGAGCCAAGACGACTTGGATGTGGACGAAGAGAGGATATTGCTCAGGCAGATGGGTGAGAGCGCTAAGGAAAAGGTGAAAACTCTCCGAGGGCTAGATGATGAAGTTATAGAACTAATGGTAGGAGAAGACATTGAGGACGCTAACGGTGACTTAGAGAAAATAATTAACGAGGGCGACGAGATGAGAGCAGGACTGCACAAGGTTGTGTATAGGCTGGAGGAGCTGATGACCAAAGACGAAGTTCAGCCCGCGGCTGTCAGCACGCCCAGTTCACCCGCAGTTAGTGCCTCGGCTAGCAGCGGATCCCATAACGTGCACAGAATCAAAGCTAAACTGTCGAAGCTGGAAGTGAAGAAGTTCAGCGGGAAGGTACAAGAATGGCAGGAGTTTTGGGATTCGTTCGAGAGCTCCACAGATCAGAATGAGTCACTCGCAGATGTCGATAAGTTCGCCTACTTGCGTGGGCTACTGCTGGGGCCGGCCAAGTCAACCATCGCTGGGTTTGCCCTGACATCGGCAAACTACACAGCGGCCTTAAAGTTGTTGAAGAAACGATTTGGTCGGCATGAGGCAATACAAAGGGCACACATTAATGACCTAATGAACTTATCACCAGTGTTTAACGATGGAGATACTTTAAGATTAAGGACATTTTATGACCAATGTGAGACGCACTTCAGAGGGTTGGAGGCGTTAGGAGTCCACGAGAGGCTCTATTCTGCCATTGTTGTGCCTGCGCTGCTACAGAAGCTGCCGAGTGCCTTTCGCTTGACGGTCACAAGAGGGCAGGAGTACATGCAGTGGGGTATGGAGGACTTGCTGGAGCAGATACGGGGGGGAGATTGAACTGAGAGAGGAGCATCACTACGCCGTGACGAACAGGAGAAGTGACGGCGGGACTAGCAACAAGGGAACAGTGAGCGCTCTTCTCGCAGCAGAGGGAAACGGGACCTGTGTCTTCTGTCTGGGAAAGCACGCCTCAGAGAAGTGTGACAAAGTCAAGACAGCGAAAGCACGTAGGAGTCTATTACTTAAGTTTGCTAGGTGCTTTAGGTGCTTACGTAAGAACCATAGAGCGTTTGAATGTAGGACAAAAGAGAACGTTTGTAAGGGCTGCGGGAGGGAGCATCATATTTCTATTTGCGAGGGTCAAGGAATCCAAAACAAAGGGGAAACCCCACAACCTAATCAGTCCACGCAGGAGATGGGGGGAGATAAGTCAGAATCATCGAGTTCTAATCATGTCGTATCTGATAGTAGTACGGGTAATTTACATGTAGGATCTAGTGGCCGTGTAGCGCTGCAAACCATGCAAGGAATTGTTAAAAACGGTAGCGAAGGGGAATCGCGCGTTAGAGCAAGGCTTTTGTTCGACGCCGGTAGTCATCGCTCATTTATTACGTCGTCGACCGCTTGTCACGCAGGGCTTCCAGTAGTCAGGCGTGAATGGCCTAGTCTTAACGCATTTGGTCAGCGCAATCAGAAAGGCGAGTTGCGAGAGGTAGTCGAGTTGAGCGTGAGTCCGGTGAATGGAGGGGATAGTATCACAGTAGAAGCATTTGTGGAGCCCGAAATATCTAGTATTCCCAACGGCCACGTGGAATTAGCCAGAGAGCAGTATCCTCATCTGAAAGGTTTGTGGTTCTCAGATGTTAGTCTAAACCAGGAGAGGTTAGAAGTAGATATATTAGTAGGAGCAAACTACCTGTGGGAATTTCAGAAGGATTGTGCGATAAGAGGTAAAGGAGACGAGCCGGTAGCCATAGAAACAGCACTTGGTTGGGTAATATCAGGTCCAATGCAGATAGATTGCGTTGATTGTAATGAGTGCGAATGTAGTGAATGTCAATAACATTGTAGCAGTACCCGAGGGAGCCAACTTAGAAAGAGAAATCCACAAGTTGTGTGACCTGGACAGTCAAGGTATCAGAGAGACTAATGAAGTACACGAGGCGTTTAATGACAACATTGAAGTTAACGGAGAGGTATTCGGTGCGATTGCCGTGGAAGGTAGGTCACGCTACGCTACCGACCAACTACGGAAATAGCCTGTCACGCATGAAAGGTCAGCTGAGAAAACTGAAACGAGAGCCAGGGTTGCCGACAGAGTACGACTCAATAATAAAAGAGCAGTTAGCGTCGGGAATAATAGAGAGAGTGCCGGAGTTAGATACAGCGGAACTCGTGCATTACTTGCCCCATCAGGCGGTGATCCGCCGGGATGCGCTCACGACCAAGGTAAGAGTTGTGTACGATGCCTCAGCAAAGGAAGGTAAGCGCGGAGTATCGTTAAATGATTGTTTACATGTGGGGCCATCGCTTAATCCATTGCTAATGGATATACTGTTGAGATTTAGGGAGAATAGAGTCGCACTAGTTGGTGAGATAGAGAAGGCATTCTTAAATGTAGAAGTGGACGACTGGGACCGAGACTACTTAATATTTGTGTGGCCAGATAACATAACCGAGGACAACTACAAGATAAAGGTGTATAGGTTTTGTCGCGTAGTGTTCGGATTAAATGCATCGCCCTTTCTACTGAACGGTACGATTAGACACCACTTAGGCACATATGCGACCGTAGATCCCGAGTTTGTAGAGAAGATGGTCAACGGGTTCTATGTAGATGACTTAGTTACCGGAGACAATACGGTGAGTGACGCATTTGAGTTGTTTAGCAAGGCAAAAGATAGAATGGCGAGTGGAGGATTTAGATTGCGCAAGTGGCTCACGAACGACTCTGAACTAAGGGAGAAGATCCAGTCAACTGATAAAGCGGTGAGTGAAGTAAATTCTAATAGATTAGACGATACAGAAACGTACGCGAAAGCATCGCTAGCAACACAGAGTGTAAGTCCGATAGCGCAGAAGGTCTTAGGGCTTTCATGGAATTGTGAGACAGACACGATTCACTTTAACTTTGAGCAGACAGCACAGAAAGCGCGCGAGAAGCAACCGACTAAGCGGAATGTGCTGAGTATAATTGCAGGCTTGTTTGACCCGTTGGGGATTTTTAGCCCGGTAACAGTGAGTATGAAGATACTTTTTCAGGAATTGTGCATAGCGAACGTAGACTGGGACTGATCAGGAACTGACAGGAGAAGTGAAGGTAAAATGGGACAAATGGGTTTGCGACTTAGTTAAGGCCAGGGAAATTAGCATCAGTCGGTGTGTTCATGAGCAACCACGGGAGTGCGTGACCGAATGTTATTTACATGGATTCGGTGACGCGAGTAAGAAAGCCTACTGCGCGATCGTGTATTTAGTGTATCAGTTGACGGATGGGTCACGTCAGGTCAAGATGTTGGCTAGTAAGACTAGAGTTGCGGCATTAAAACAACTAACTATACCCAGGTTAGAACTAATGTCAGCAACGATATTGTCGAAGCTGATGGGTACTGTCCAGAATGCGTTATGTCCACAGTTAGAGGTAAGCAGAGTTACATATTGGCTTGACAGTAAGACTGCGTTATGCTGGATTCAGAATCTAGGTGAGTGGAAACAGTTCGTGTGACTCAAGTGAATAAGAAGATCCTTGAGCGCACGAGAAAGGACTGCTGGAGACATTGCCCAGGTGAGCAAAATCCAGCATACTTAGGGTCTAGGGGAGTTACCGCAACAGCACTCAAGGGTGAGCAACTCTGGTGGGAGGGGCCGAACTGGTTGTCACAGAATGAGAGCGAATGGCCGCCCGCACTAGAGGAGATAGTTCAGACTACAGAGAGCCAGGACGAGGCAAAGAAAGTGACAGTAAATGCCCTAGTAGTAGACGCTAGCCAGGAGGCCAGTATTGGGAATGCAGTAGACATTAATCGTAGCGGTACTCTAAGGAAGCTAGTGCGCGTAACCGCTTGGGTTTTGCGTTTCGTGGGTAACATTAAAGCGCAGATCAGCAATGAAGGTAAGATGGTAGGTGAATTAGAGATTAACGAGTTAAATAGAGCAGAGGAAGAGTGGGTGAAAGTGGCCCAGAAGGAGTTAAAGCAACAGAACAACTACAATCACCTGGTAAGTGAGCTAGGGCTAGAGGAGGTAACTGGAGTAGTGAGATGTCACGGTAGACTAGTAAACTCAGACTTAGCGTTGGAGGCCAGGAAGCCAATAATATTGCCAAAACAGCATAGGTTGACGGAGTTAGTCATAGTGGAGTGTTACAACAGAGTGCTACACAGTGGTCTGAGGGCAACACTTGCCGAGGTAAGAGCAAAGTACTGGGTGCCAAAGGGTAGACAGGTGGTAAAGAAGGTCGTAGGTCGGGAAAGCTTATGGCGCACCACAGACCGCAGCATTACCAGAATTCAGAGTGAGAGAGGTGCCACCATTTTCCAAGGTAGGAGTAGACTTTGCGGGTCCGTTATTTGTAAAGAAGAGAAACCAATGGCAAATGGCAGTTGTAGAAGAGCTTATTCAGGGCAGTGACGGTGTGACAAGAGGAGCGAGAGTGCGTGTGCTTGTCAAGGGTAGACCTATGCGTTTGTCTAGGCCTGTACAGAAGCTATACCCCATAGAGGTTAGAAGCGATGAAGCCACGCGCCCCGCAAGAGTTATGCGTGTGGAACATGAATCGGGCGCTGCAAGAAATGTGCCGAAGCGCAATGCAGCATTGGACGCAAGGTGGAAAACCAATGTTATGCTTGACTCGTAGGCGAGTCAAGGGGGGAGAGTGTCGTGGAATATTTTACGCACATTCTAGATTATCATTCGAGGAAGTTGAATCACGCCAAGGAGTCTAATTTTAACTTGGTTGTGTAACATGTAATCGTATACGCCTTTGTACGTAAACGTGTGACTATTGATAAAGGGTTAATCTGGGAGGGTCAGATGACGCGCTAAGTATAGACAATAATAGAGTTGTAACTATATTGTTCTAGAATGAAGAAACGTGAATGGGATGGGTAAAATATGTGGGTTAAATCATTACGTTAGAGAAAGTACGTTGTAATAATGGTATTTAGTTCCTGTGATATTAGTTATAAATGTAGCTCAGAACATGATTGTATAGAACGCATCAGAGATCGAGCAGAAAGAGATTGTGTAACAAGATTGTGTATGGGTCGTGGAGAATAAAGGTATAATATACAGTCACAGATCGTGTGGTGTTCACTGGTTTCAACAGCTGCAGCCTGCCTTGTGGTTAGATTCCACAAAAGGTTGGGACCAATATTAATAAAGTGAGAATTAAGTTGTTCGCAAACGGCTTTCTTATCCGGCGTTTAACACCTGTTATTATAGAACAATTTATTTATAGAAATGCAAGACTTCTTTTTCCTGTTGATTAACATGCCTATCAAGCTCCAGGTTGCTTTTATATTTTCTTTATGTAGGTTAAATTGAGATGTGAAAATATTTTTTTTCACTGATTCTTTAAGTTTGTTTAGTTTGTTATTATATATCTTATATTGTTTTACTTTGTCTAAATCCTTACTGAGGAAGTGAGATTTAAAAATGTTTTGTCTTTTTTTTTATTGAAATTAACAAGCACTTTGATATCCATGGCTTTCTCAATAACCGCTGTTGCACGTTAGAGGTTTTCTTTATGGGGGCATGTTTATCAGTAATTGCTTTTGAAGTATCAACAATCTTATTCATACTCTGATTAACATCTGAGCTAACAAGATTACTACAATTTATGCTATTTAAAGATCATCAATAAATAGTTCATTGCTGAAACTGGAAAAATCTCTATAATATCTGCTCTCCTTTACTGTCGGAAGTTTATTTGCTATGGTACAAAAAACAGGCAAGTGATCACATATATCGGCAAGGCAAATTCCAGATTTTATGACTTTTTGCGGAACATTTGTATAGATATGGTCAATGAGCGTAGCAGTATGGTTAGTGACTCTGGTTGCTTTAGTACCGTAATTTCCGGCCTATTACCCGCGGGTTATCTGTTAATTTGTCACCAAACCACGGCTGCTGTGGGTAATAGGGTGGTGCGGGTAATGTGTTATATTCTAAAGACTGAGGAAATCAGTGCCGTAAATGAGAAACACGAATTGCGTTACTTACATACGTACGGTATGTGTATAAACACCATCCCGCTAGTCTAATATTAATAATTATTTTAAGCGAGTAGTTTACTGGTATGATTTTCGCTATTTGTCCTATTACGTTTTTTGTGTGTTGTGTGTGTGTGTGTGTGTAAATAAGTGCCCGACCAAAAATATAATCTTCAATATGCAAGCTGACAACCTGGCATTTTTTACCTTTAGGTTATTTCGGGTTGCCAGTTATGGTTGCCGGATTGTTGCAATATTCAGTAAACCTATTTTACATTCAGTAAACCCGATTTTATATTCAATAAACAGGTTTTATATTCAGTAAACCATTTTATATTCAGTAAAACCGATTATATATTCAATAAACAGGTTTTATATTCAGTAAACCGATTTTATATTCAATAAACCCGATTTTATATTCAATAAACAGGTTTTATATTCAGTAAACCATTTTATATTCAGTAAAACCGATTATATATTCAATAAACAGGTTTTATATTCAGTAAACCGATTTTATATCCAATAAACCCGATTTTATATTCAATAAACAAGTTTTATATTCAGTAAACCATTTTATATTCAGTAAACCCGATTATATATTCAATAAACAAGTTTTATATTCAGTAAACTGGATTTATATTCAATAGAAACGATTTACGTTCAACGTTTTAGTTCAATAAATTATTGCTTAATATGTTCAATCCTCAACCATTATTTATTCAGTAAACGCCATTTATATTCAATCCCTATTATTTTATTCAGTAAATTTCATTTATATTCAATAATTTCTGCAGTCCAATATGGTCAGCGGAAGACGAAATTCGCGCGCCATTTGTATCACGTGACTTGCTTATTGAGAACAAGATGGGGAGGGGGTGGAGAGAAGGATAAGGAGAGGAGTAGCTGCTATCAGAAGTGTTCCCACTAATGATCTAACTCAGGATTCCTCGAGAAGCTTATCTTCAGGTACTGATGATGGTTCACTTAAGCTTACAAATATATATTATATAGACCGATTTCGCTATCACTGCACTATCCCTTCATCAAGAAACATAGCTGGAATGGTAGGTAGCCATGGCCGGGAACGCAGTGTCTGGTTCGTTGTCGCAGGGTCCAAAGCGTCATGACAATAGTATCACTGTTCCGGAAAACAAGATGTCATTTTCCCCAAAAGGATAATCTTGAATTACCCGAGAGCTTTATTTATTTATTTCAAGATTCGCCAAAAAGGCAGGTGGGAAAACACTAGGACACGAAGTCCCCTACAAGGCTTTCACACCCAAGGGATTTCACATCCAAGGGCTGTTCCTATCATAGTCAGCAAATTCTGATGGATCCACCTAGTCGGCACAGGCAACTTCAAGTGTCTTTTTCTCAGTTCAGGATGTTTCACCTTTGATTTGTACGCAGTGTACGTATTGGTGACCAAGTCTTCGACGCTTTGGACCCTGTGACAACAAACCAGACACAGCGTTCCGGCCATGTCTACCACATGTGCACGGAGCAGATCACGGGAACGACCTACCATTCCAGCTATGTTTCTTGAAAAAGGGACATGGACTGCCAAACCTACAGAGGATAGCACTTGTCGATAGCCAAGTCGGTCTATATCATAAATAGAAGTGAACCATCATAGTACCTGAAACTAAGCTTCTCGAGGAATCCTGAGTTAGATCATTAGTAGAAACACTTCTGACTGCAGCTACTGCTCTACTAACCCCTCTCTTCGCCACTCAGTCTTCGATCTCGTGCAAGCTTGGGTGATCACCCGCCATCTTGTTCCGAAAAGTGACCCACGAATTCCTAGGTACTTCCAGGTACTTCGTGTAACGTACACAAAGACTATTGAACCCGTAGTTGACGGTTAGGTTTTTTTAAAATGTAGGGGTAGGGTTTGTATTAGTCTAAAGGAGCATTAAAGAAGCATTATATTTATTATAGTTATATATTTATATATTTGTTGTTTAGTGACCTCCCACAATACTCTTTGTGTACGTTACACGAAGTAGCTACGCACGAATTTCGTCTTCCGCTGACCATGTTGGACTGCAGAAATTATTGAATATAAATGGTGCTTACTGAATAAAATAATAGGTATTGAATATAAATGGCGTTTACTGAATAAATAATGGTTGAGGATTGAACATATTAAGCAATAATTTATTGAACTAAAACGTTGAACGTAAATCGTTTCTATTGAATATAAATCCGGTTTACTGAATATAAAACTTGTTTATTGAATATAAAATCGGGTTTATTGAATATAAAATCGGTTTACTGAATATAAAACCTGTTTATTGAATATAAAATCGGTTTTACTGAATATAAAATGGTTTACTGAATATAAAACTTGTTTATTGAATATAAAATCGGGTTTATTGAATATAAAATCGGTTTACTGAATATAAAACCTGTTTATTGAATATATAATCGGTTTTACTGAATGTAAAATAGGTTTACTGAATATTGCAACAATCCGGCAACCATAGCCAGTACCCTTGTACTTTTTAAAACAAAATAATAAATGTAGCATTCAATTTATAGGGTAATAAAAGAAGATTGTTGTTGTTGGTGCCTTATTTCATCTGAAAACTTTATATACCTTCTGTACGATGTAGTTTCACACTTGACCGTTAAATCCTTCAGGATTTTAGCTGAAATCATTGCTTATGTTTTCAAGAAGCCAGCATTATCAAAATATCTCATTCTTGGAGTTGACATGTGCATGAATTCTCTCAACATTGTCTGGTTTTTGACACAACAACACTGGAGTGTCATGCTCTGTGAACTTCGCTGGTAGCATATAAAGTGTGGCTTATTCACCACACAGCTTCTCAAATTATTTGTGAAAATGGAAAAGGTCCACCAAAGAAAATATTCTGGATAGTTCTTTTTGTTAATGTGGAATCCATTTTCAAAGGTGAGGAGGTTCGAGTCTCTCGAATTCCACGACACAGAAGCATAAATTTTTCCACGAACTGAGTGTTTGTTTTGCTTTGTGATACATGCACCAAGCATTTCTAAAAGACAAAGAGATTCCAAATCAAATGTTTTGAAAGTTTTTCTTTTATGTACTGTTTAAAACACGAACAGCAGTGTTTTATCAAGTTTAAAAATTCGAGGGCGAAGATTGAGAATTTTTAGAGTTGATAAAACACGTGCTGTGAGTGTTTTAAACGGCTTCAAAAACTCTTTAAGAATGTAATGATAGAAAGACGCACATCTCAAGGGAATGGTTACTTAATGAACCATTGAACCTTTGTATTCACAACGCCATGCAAAATATTCGAGTAATCACCGCCTGCAATTAGCCAGTAACAAAACGAGCAGGGGACTGGAACCGAGTCAGTAAAACTAATTCAATTAATAACTAGTCAAAGTGAGCATTATTTTCCAAAAGAACAGATCAAACTTAACTAGTCCGTAAAGTTTGGTGAACTTTGGCTCAATATTGACTATGCTAAAAGGCATCAAATATGTCAATTTTCCCATACAAACTCTCTTATTTTTTAACGTTGTCCCTCCAAACCATACATTCATTGTAAAAGTTTGGAGGGACAAAGAAATTTCAATTGCTTATAATTCAGACAAGATTCACTTGAATCACGGCAAACTTGGCATACATGCTAATTTCAATATGCTCTATCATGTGACGAACTTCATTTTAGAATTAGAGTAATTCTGATAAACTCGGTTCCAGTCCCCTGCTCGTTTTGTTACCGGCTAATTACGAACATCTCAAGAGAATGACATGAAGAAATTACCATACTATGTTGTTTGAAGCGGCGTTTCGCAATGCAGTTGAAGGATTTGGTGTAGTGGCTTACCTCGATAAAGTTCAAGACTTGGAAAGCGATGTGACTGACATGACGGTAGACTCTAAATTTTTGACTCCGGCACAAAATATGTAAGTTTAATGCACGTTTTTATTATTTTACGGCTTTGAGTTTGGTTTCATAATTGGAACTAAACAGTGGCTCGGTAAACAAGTAATGGTAGTTGGATAACTTCATTTAAAAAATACTATCTGTGTATCTCGGTAGTCTGCTGATATTAGTAAATTTAGTGCAAAATTTATTATGTAATATAGGTACCTTATGTTCCGTGTATCTTTGGGTCTTAATTAGGATGAAACTTTATATATAATTTCATGTTCATTAGTATTCTTTATATAAAACGTTCATCCTAATTAGCAATTCAATGATAAAGCTGAAACATCAATAGAAATTCCATTGTCTCAATCATTAACACCGTTTCCCCCTGGGACAAAATTCAAATCCCTCCGCGGGCTTTTAGAATGATGAGATTTTATCAGGTATAAAGGGGCATGCACGTGACTGATTTGCTTCGTCTGATTGGACAAAATGCTCATTAATTATTCATGAGTTTTTGAAATTCATTTCGTGTCTGAACAATTTCGCCTGATGCCGGAAATGCTTTGAGTCGAACTCTAAAATGCCGAGGTGAGTCGATTAGTTTCTAAATTGCTGTGAAATCGCACTGTATACATTAATGGTTTACAACTTCTATTTATCAATATACCTGGAGGCCATTTCGGGTCCGCTTTTCTCCATTTGACTGGGAGGTCTCTTGTAACTTTGCGAGGTCCCTTTCGTTATCGAATGCATGGTGTTGTTTAGCGGTCTCATTCTTCTTTATGTAAATTCTTCCATTGTGTGACCAAATAAACTTCCACTTTAGCTTCTTTCTAAGCTTGTTGATGTCGCCATAGAGCTTTTTCCTTCTGGAGTTTAAGTGATTCCGAGATATAGATATTGTCTCCAACAAGGAAGTTTCTGATATCAGGATCCTCCAAACGATTTTTACCTGCGAGTGCTTTCCTTTTCGTGTAGAACTCGTTGCGAACATTCCGACGTGTGAATTTCGCAATAATTTTAGGTAGAGCATCTTAATTTGTTAAACGAGGGTAAGGGATGGGCGATAGAGATATCGCTTTCATTCATATTGACGTTCAATGTCTTGCCAACGCTAGCCACGATGTCTTCGCTACTGTAATCGAGATTTCCAGGCAGTCTCGTCGCAAGTACTGCACCAGTTCATCGGCTTCGTCTTTTGTTTCAAGAACCAAATTCCTGTTGGTTTTGATGTCCGCCTGGCTAGTTTTTGTTGATTTAGTTAGCCCAGTAATTTTCTCGTTAGCGGTTTTGGTCTGTTCAAGAAGCTGGTCATACCTTTTAGATAGAAACTCAAACGAAGTCGTAAATTGCTTGAAGTTTCCCTCCAACGCATCAAGCTTGGCGTGAATGGGCGTCATTTCGTTCTTCAACAGTTTTTGAATTTTGTCCAGGTCTGCCATATTATAACTTAGAAACACAAGTAAGGCCACTACATAATAAATTCTAGCCAAATGGCCACACATAAAACTAGTCAGAGCAGGAGCTCAAGACCGAGCTCCTCACTCACTCTCTGGCAAAGAGCCTTAAATGTAAGTAATAATATCTTTAAAATTATTCTTTGCTCTACGGGTAGCCAATGTAGTTCTCATAAAATAGGAGTAATATGATGAAATTTACGCGAACAAGTGAGAAGGCGAGCTGCTGAATTCTGCACGTACTGAAGCCTCTGTATCAAGTATTTAGGCAGACCATATAATAAAGAATTACAGTAATCTAATTTAGAGGTGATAAAAGCGTGAATAAGTATTCGGCTGGTTTCAAAAGATAAAAACTTTCTTACACGTGCAATGTTCCTAATATGGTAAAATGCCGATTTACAAACAGCAGCACTTGATATTCCATCGAAAGAGTGTGGTCGAACAAGACTCCAATGTTCCTTGCTGACATAGACGGTTCGATGATCTCGGCACCAACACGGATACTTTCGAGAGGGGGTTGTGGACGATGACGTCCTAGATGACTGCCCAGAGCTGATTACACTTTACACACAAAATTGCGCTAACAGGTCAGTTGTACCTACAATTCAGACTGTAGAGGAAACCGGGCGTTTTCAGTATAGAAAATATGTCAAAGATGTCATCGTCGAGAAAACTGCTGCATGGAGTTTGTGATACCAGCTTTTCAAGCGACAACAGCCAAAACAGGTTTCGAAAGCAACACTTAAGTTATCAGTTTTAAATAGTGACAGATATTTGTTCAGCAGATTATACATTGCAAGAATCAGATCTTGATGATTTCTTCAGACACGAAAACCAGCCATATCGACCAGCATTGTCAGAGTTTGGCAACCTTTACTTCGGCAAGAGGTCCGACATTATTCAGTATATCACTAGAGAGGTGATCCAAATTCCTCCACCTCAGTTATTTGATGTCAAAGTGTTTGACGGGGCTGCCATTGTCCATGCACTACCAGTATCATCAGTAGCGACATTTAACGAGTATGCGAAGCAGTCATTCCTGCCGTTCATGAACAGCACTTTGAGCAACACGTCTAGAGCTGATATCGTGTGGGATTAATATCGGTCGGATAGTTTGAAGGAAGCAACACGCGAGAAGAGAGGAACAGGCGTCAGGAGGAAGGTTGTTGGCAATGTCAAGATGCCCCGGAACTGGTGACATTTTTGGGAGACAGTGCCAACAAGACAGAGCTGTTCGCCTTTTTAACATCAGAAGTTAGCACCGCCTATTTCCCCGAAGAAAAGATTGTAGCAATCACCGCAGGTATGCATTATTTCTTAGTTCCTTAACACCACTCGATTGTGGTGTATTTTAACAAAAAAATTGAGACTGGTTGTTTATGGTGACATTTTCTCCTGAGACAGAAAAGGACAAGAAATGTTATTTCTGTCTCAGGTGAAAATGTCACCATAAACAACCAGTCTCAAATGCCAGCATGCAATCAAGAGGAAGCAGATACTAGGGTCTTTGTCCATGTCCGAGATGCAGTAGAGAAGGGAGCAAAGACTGTGCTGATCCGCACTGTAGACACAGATGTTGTAGTTATTGCTATCGCTGAGTTTAGCAACCTTCGCCTGATCCAGCCCAGCTTAAGAATTTGGATCGGAAATGGAATGGGGAAGCATTTCCAGTACCTATCCATACCCAGCATTTGGGAACGTTTGGGGCCATGCAAAGCAAGGCGCTTCTGTTCTCTCATGCATCGACTGGATCAGACACCACCTCTGCATTCCAGGGAAGAGGGAAAAGTCAGCCTGGGAAGCGTGGAGTGCTTTTCCCGAAGCGACAGAAGCTTTCATCTGTATAACTAACAATGTGTTTCACCCCATAACAATCGACTCACCAGTTTTTGCTGTTATCGAACGATTTGTTATGGTACCGGTACTTTAGGACAAGAGTAGCACTGCCACCAGTGTGAACGCAGCATGGAGGGAGCTGTTTACAAATAAAGGCAGAACATTGGAGAACATCTCACCTACCACAGGTATGCTGTTGCCCTTTACCGCCACTAGGAAGTATGTTATGGATATCTAATTGTTTATTGGTCTTTGTAGGATTCTCTTCTTCACCACTGCAACAGAGCAGCGTATCAGGCCAGCGTTTGGGGTTCCTTACATGCTCAACAGAGAGTTCCTCCTCCCAACGAGTTTGTCTGGCAGAAGAGAGACGGTCGCTGGAGACCACTCTGGTCGCAAATTCCAGAGGCATCCAAAGCATGCTCCGAGTTGCTAAAGTGTGGGTGCAAGACGGATTGCACAAGCTCTCGCTGTAAGTGCTTCAAGGCAAACCTTCCCTGTACAGAGCTGTGCACCTGCTCCGGAGACTGTCAAGGTTCCGACGATTGACATTCATTTAAATGATAGTGTGCGTTTGTAGACAGTTTGACTTCTGAAACAACCCACAGACAATCCTAGCATGATCATCCTAGCACGGGGGATGAAATGTTGCTTAATACGGTTATATATACAACTCTCTCACCGTTTAGGTTCCGCAGCGACACGCACTGCTAGGCCTAAACACAGAGGACAACCACATGATAAATACAGTTAAATGTACTAAGAGCAGTTCGAACAATGCAAGCATGGAGCGATATTATGGAAACAAAAGCCCATTTTTAGTTTCGTGACAAAAACCACCCCTCTACTCCCCCTTCAAATCGATATTCCACCTTAGATAACAATTGTGATATTCTATCTAAATTGCATGCTTTCGGTCTCACAAGGCTGTTAAACAAGGTGAAAGCGGTGCCAAATCTTTCACCCAAATTTTTTTTGTGGAAACGTTTCTTAGACCCATATGCATCTTTCTGCCAAGTTTGGTGCCATGAAACCATATAAAAACAATATTTCTCGTATTTCAAATAAATTGCTTTATATTGGGCTACCTGTGTTTATCTATTTTCGTTGTGTTAACATTACTGCACTTGTTTTTAATGCAAAGAAGCACTAAATATATCATCCTATACTAACATGTATATTTCTAGCGTTTTAACCCAAAACTGCCCCTCCCCTCCTCCCTAAAATTGGCCTTCTTTTTACAGCAGAGTTAATACAATGCCTTTATAATCTTAAAGGACACCTCTACGACATCTTTGGGAGCAAAAAAAACGTACTCTATCGAACAATGTTTTCTTGCTTGCCGTCTCCCAAAGCTGTTAAACGAGGTGAAATCAGTGCCTTTACAAATTTACCCCTACCCTCCCCCCACAGTTCAATTTTTGGGCACGCCTTCTGAAAACGTTTCTTAGACCCATATGCATCTCTGTGCCAAGTTATGTGCTTGTACGCAAAAGTGCACAATCTTTTCACTATCCGACCTGACTAAAAGTGGCAACCTGCTTGAGCGAAACAACTTATTGCTTACGACCGGTCAGCTATAAATAATGGCACTGAACTAAAGAAACTTCGATGAGAGGTAATTCACCGAAACGTAAGCGTGTCAGCCACGTCGATCAGGGTTCAGTTTCAGCTTCTCAATCTCGGTTTTGGAGCAGTTTGGATGGGAAGCCTGAAGGAATTGAACAGCCTTGTAGCTGTCAGGAGGATTGTGGAAAAAAGTTTTGCCCTAGTTACAAACATAAACAAGTTGATTAAGATTGCAAACTGATAAGCCAGCCTACTGCCTTGACAGTGGTGAGATCAACATGGTTGATGGGATCAAATTGCTCGGTGTAACCTTAGATAAAGACCTTAATTTCACAAAGCATGTGGCTGATATCACGCGCAGAGTCAGTTGTCAAACACAGGTCATGCAAAGGCATAAGAGGTTAATCGATACCGACACTAAGGTTAAGTTATACAATGCCTACTTATTACCACATCTAAATTACTGCTCAATAGTATGGCACCACTGCGGGCAGCGCAACTCGAAGAAACTGGAAAAACTTAATGAACGTAGCTTGCGTTTCGTCTATAAGGACCGCGACAGTACATATACGCAGTTACTTAAACGCATAGGACATCCATCCTTATATAATATGAGAATACATAATATCTTAACACTTGTATATAAGTCCTTACACAGGCTAGCTCCTGAATATATCAGTAATCTTTTTACCTATAGAACTTGTAGTATTAAGTTACGTGGAGTACACTCCCTTACTATTCCTCATGTTAATACTACTACATACAGTGCTGTTCGAAAGTAACGCAACCGAATTTCGCCGAAATTCACCGAATTTCGTTCTTTGTTTACGAAATTGAAAATTCGTCGAAATTTCGCGTGTGAATACGTCGAAATTTCAATGAATTTTCGTTGAGCATATCGAAATTTCGAACAGGACCGACCGAAATTACGGTAATATTTACACACCGAAATTTCAGTAATATGGGTCGTACGCCGAAATTTTGACGAATTTTCGTTTAACATATCGAAATTTCGAACAGGACCGACCGAAATTACGGTAATATTTACACACCGAAATGTGACAGCAGCCCAAAACATTTTCGCCTTTCACACTACTTTCAGTACAGTTATAATATTTATCACCGCCGTTTGTGTATATCGCCGGCGAAGGCACTTACCTCCTTGCTATGTATTCTGATAACCTTACTGAAAATCTTTACTTAAAAATGTAATATGGAAGCCTGAGCTTTCGGCACAAAATAATAACAAACAACGGCCGCTCGATTGCTTCAGTTCCAGTTATAAATACCGGTATTGCGAGGCCAGCTTTATAGTTTGCCGTGCAAAGCATAACACCAAATAAACTTTAGCGTCTGTAGTTTCACGGCACATCCCTGTGTTGCTCAAGGTTTCGGCTCAAATCATTGCAAATGTTCGCGGTCCTAATATAAGGCATATTTTCGAAATTAAAATCTCAAGTTCTTGTCGTCTGAATTTCTCCACGTGCAATCAGTCAGGCGTGAACGTGTCAGTCTGAGTTTTGATCGCTGCACTTTCTGAAGCCAAGTTGGCAATGAAACCGTGTAAAACTATACTCTTAGTCTTACCAGAAAACTTCTACTTGGAAAGTGGAATCCTTTTGGGTTATCAACTTCTTGCGGATTCTTGCGGGTTCTTGCGGCGCAAGAAGTTCTTGCGGGACTTCTTGCGGGTGCGTTATTGTAGTATGTAAACTAATGATTGACAGAATTCACCGCTTTCAAGAAATGTATTGATCTCCCGCCACACGAGAGTTTATTTTAAAGGCCCAGTACGGACCTTGATGCTTTGCGCGCCGCGTACCTCAAAGCCGCCATTTGTCGCAGTTGAAAATTGCTCTCTTTTCAACCGCTCTATGCAATCCACTTCCATCGGCCGTTTTTCTAATCTGAATTTCAGTATATTTATTTTCACATGTTGCCAAATTGTAAGGCATCATTTCTATAGCATTTTAAAGACATTTAGGTCGTAATGTAGGTTATATTTGTGTTACGAACAAATGCGATGTATGTTTATGGGGAAGGCATCATGGCGGAACCGTCGGTAGGAAGACCACGTTAGCCTGGTTCTGTTCGGAAAATAAGACTTTGTTCTTCTGTATTTTACGGCCGGAATGAGAGGAAGCCACATATGGGTTTTGCAGGAAAAAGAATCAGTGTTTTTGCGTTGTGTAATGCCACTGTCGTCAACGGTATTAAGCAGTCTTCAGTGATATTATAAATTGCCAATTGGCGAGTTATTCACCGCAAGAGATATCGATTCCACTGGCATGGCTGGAGTGGTCAAAGAGGAAAGGAATCATTTTACTATCATGACAAGTTTCAAGTCGATGCTATAGAAGTGAAATGGATTTTATAAGCCGTAGTTTTTGATGAGCCGATGGGCATGATTTGGGAGTTTGAAAATTTATGTGAACCCACAACAAACAGTCTGAACAACTATAAAGGTAAAATGATAGAATACTGTTACGTTCATTAAAGCAATTTACCAGATACTTTTTCTGAATTCACAACTAAATGAATTATTAAGTTGAAACATACTGGTACTGCTGTGCAAAATATATATATATACATATAAAAATTATAGTAAAAATATTGTAGGGTGGTGGAAGGATTTTGCAAGAATATAGCCCAAACATTTTGAATTTGAGACCACTACTGTATACATGTATGCATTTCAGTGATCTGCTGAGAAGGACAATCTTAGAAACTTCACATTATGGCAAAGTAATTTTATAAAAAATGTTGAGTGGCAAATTGGAACAAGTGATTCTGCATCTAATTGGTAAGAGAAACATTTAATTAAAGTTGGAACTATAGTGGTTTTAATAAAATCAAGGGTACTGTACAGGCTGTTGCTCGTTGTCACTGATATTTACTAGCAACACAGTCTAATCTATATGTAAGTTTCAAGGATAGTGTATACGACTCAATGTACTGTAAATGAAGGGCTGTGTGTGTAAGTGATTCTTAATCACATTCTAAATTCTCCCTTAGAAAATAAAGAAATTGAAGGAGAATTTAGAATGTGATCAAGAGCCACTTACGCTCTTTTTGCACACAACCCTTCAAATATACATGATAAGTATTCTAAAATAATACAAAAAGTAGGTTTACGATAAAAAATATAAGATAATATGCATATCTAGACAAAGAGATACAATGTAATATAGAGTACATTGAGTACAGGAAATCATTGTAGCAAAAGCTAAACAATGTCCACAAATAAGCAATATTCTACTAGCAACAGGTGTACGTTGTCATGAGATTTTACTCACATCGAAAAAAAATCTAGCATTTTGTAAATGCATCAAATCAAAAATCAAATATTTCGTTTACCCTCTGATATTACATTTAAGGCTTAATTAGGCCTTAATTAGGGATGAAAACCGGAGAACAACCTTCAAAGCATGGATGAAAATCAACAAACTCAACTCTCACATAATGGTGTATCCGGGATTCGAACCAGAGTCACAATAGTGAGAGGCGAGCACTAATACGCTGCACCACGCAGCTCTCCCATGAGCCTAATATACAGTCCTGGAGCCTGATTGAGCTACATGTAACCAGGATTAAGGGTTTGTTAGTGCATTTCTAACTAGTTGTAATATTAGAGTGCAGAATGACATATTTTACCAAAAGAACCAGAATCCTCTGGATTAGATGCTAATCAGGCTTCAAACAAGGGCTCTGCTATATAGTTTTCAAGTTTTAGGAAAAAGGGATAAAATACTTGAGATTAAAATAATATGATATATTGACCTTTTTAATATCCATAAAACTTCACAGTCCTATAAATTTTATCCTACCCTCTTCATTTCTGGCCTTGTAGTCATAATACTGTACAGGATCCCAGCAACATTTACCTATTTAAAGGGGGTGGGGATGCGCAGCAAGAATGATGTGTGCGATTTGCTTTGGTATTTCAGAAGTTTTTATCAGAAAATAAATCGGAACAATATTATTACATGTACGCTGTAACTAAGGTAACTCCAGTAGAATATAGCAAATTAATATTGCCTGGTTCAAAAAATACTATTGATTTTGAGGGTCAGTGTTATCTTACCCCAGAATATAAAAAAACATAAGTGTTTTTCGTGATCCAACATTAAGCTGGAGCCAATCAGCTATCTTAGGACCAATTTATTTGACATATATATTGGATCCAAGCATTGTACCCAACCTGACCGAGGCCTGAGGCTCTAAGGGAAAGGAGGCCTTTGTTACATTTAATAAATCAGTAATTCGTTAATATGTATATTTCTGATTTACCTGACAGAAGGGATATAGACACCAATGGAAATCTGTTCCATAATCGGCAGTATCCCACAGGTTGTATCAATTTTTTTTCCACTGCCATAATGTGCTGTATACGCACTCTGAACAGATTCCAGTTTTGCCATCAAAATATTGTGATGCAGCACATGTACCAAGTGAGGTGTGGGATAAAATAGTTCTGCAATGTTTTCTTGTGGTATTCCATGAATATTCCACTCCCCCCCCCCCCACCTACTGCTAAATAATGTATGGTCCCTAAGGGCTTGTGTGTATACTGAAAAATCAAGTTACTAACATTTCAGGATTAGTATGTAATTAACAGGGGACTTTAATAATCTTTGTGTGTCTGTAACAAGCTAAAAATATTCAATACAAAGTTGGTAATCACTTCGTATTTTTTGTATTTGCATTCATGTAGACACTCATAGAATCTGCAAACATATGCAGGTTCAGTAAAACTAAAAGTGGAAACAACAATATAGATAATATTGATAACTAATTTCTTAGTCTTGATTTCTCCAGAAATCCATATAGCTGCATATACTGTGCTGTCATTGGGATATCATAACTTTATCTTTCAAACACACAGAGTTATGGCATTGGATTTTGATGCAGATCAACCTCCAAAATTTCACGATCTACACAAAATAATCTTTGAAAATGTGAAGGTGGTGATGAATGTCACCCTCTCTAAAGCAGACAATTCCCATTTATCTGCAAATATACCACAGTGGTGATTATTTATTGCCCATTTCTTGGCAAAGTCCATACTTCCTCTTCCCACACTTAACCGCTTGAAGAAAACAATGTACACCCTTTTCCTGAAACAAATAGAATATTTCTTATCAAAGGTACAAAAAAAGGAAAGCAACCTAAAATATGACACTGGAGGTATATAGTGTTCAATTTAATTAAACTACCACTGTCCAATTGTGCACCTTTTACATTGTAGGGGAAGGGGGTGGCTATTAAAAAGTCCTGTGGGAAAGGGAAAAATGCTGAAAAGAGGAAGTGCATGCACATTAAAAACAATTATGCTTACTCCGAGTGACTACAAATGACAATTTGTGCAAGATAAATATCTCCCTAGCCATTTCCCATATAATGAACAGCTTGCACTCAAATAATTTGCTATAAAAAAAAGAAAATTTCAAAGGATGCATTTCTTTTGCCATGCAGCTAATGGAAATAAATGATATTGCAGCAATCCTCTTGGGTAAAATGTACTGGAATAATGATGAAATTTGCTATAATAAAAAAAAATTAAAGGATGCATTCCTTTTGCCATGAAGCTATGGAAATAAGTATATTGCAGCAATCCTCTTGGGTAAACTGGAATAATGATGTAATGAACGATAGAGAACATATGTGCTCCTCATTGTCCCAACAACAACGACCTGAGCACTTTATGCGATTCTGTACAACTTGTACGTCATATTCGAACCGCCAATTCCCCATAAACGAATTTTCTATTAGGAACAACGTAAAAATGGACAGAGTTGCCTTATTTTAGCTTACCTTATTTGTTAGCTTTGCTTCTGTCATATAAAGCTCAAAGGTTTGCATTTGGCCTTGTTCTCGCGTAAACTTTATATACATGCAAGTACCCCTTCCTCCATTCGTGGCACATTGACTTTGGTACTGCACTTGGCTTTGTTATTATGGTTCTTGGGTAGGAAAAGGTAAACACCGACAGCGACCATTGCGAATCAAGAGAATGAGTAAATTCAACTTTCGTTTTCTCCGGCCTGATTCTCACAAATGTTTACTCCGCCTGCAACAATGGAGCCGTAAGCACTCTAACTACGTTGTTAATCTTCTACCAACACCACACGATTGATAACGAAGAGTTGATTTATACTAGTTTCCGTGTTTTGCTAACATGCAAACAAATGACAAAGGTGTAACAGAAGGACGATGTTCTACTTCGGCACAGAGAGAATCGCACGTGAGGCTAAAACAATAGAAGCCTCGGTTTCATGAAAATCAAAACAAAAACAGAGGCGCGCAAAGCACCAAGGTCCGTACTGGGCCTTTAATGTTTGCTTCTGATGCGCTGGCGGTTTCTACGTTTCTGTGTTAGTTTTCATAGTTTCGCTTTTGATGCCGGCTTCGATTAGAACTCCAAACAATTCGAGGCTTAGTTCGCACTTAGTTTTATTACCCCAGAAGAAATGTCGGATAGATTCTTTCTTTAGTAGTTTCACTTCTAGAGCACACACAAACACGCGAAAGGTCTCGTTATAGCACCCAGAAAATTGTGGCTTGGTATATAACGTGTTACAAGATACAATGATACGGAGATACCAAGATACAGTGATACAGTGATACGGTGATACAGTGATACGGTGATACAGTGATACGGTGATACGGTGATACAGTGATACGGTGATACGGTGATACAGTGATACAGTGATACGGTGATACGGTGATACGGTGATACGGTGATACGAACATCTGGCCCCGCTAAATACAGGTTTCTGTATGAAACGGACTGTTGTATGGGTCACTTGAGCTCTTGTAGCCGTGGCGTGACGCTAATTTAACGGTATTATCTTTCAGCATGACTGCTTTGTCTGACTATTTTGTTATTTAATTTTAACTTTTGAACGTTACGCATTTAACATGCATTGAACCACTTTATTGCCCTTGTTGAAGAAAGGTTTTTGCAACACAAATACGAAATTAACGCTGAAAGCTTTATCATTGGCAACTAGATTTAGGGACGGACCATTTGAAAATTGATGGGGAGGGGGCCCGGTTTTTTTTGCTCGAAATTCTTTTTCGACTTCTCAGTTGCTGCAATAATTTTTTCTGGCATCAGAACCTTGCACGATTTTTTTAAAGTTTCGCCCTTGCTTGATTTTTTTTCTGGGTGATATTGCAATTGGCTCGCTCGATTATTTTCTGTGCAAATTTTGTTTTTTTGTTATTTGGGGGGGGGGAGGGATTTTGAAAATTTTCCGCGATCCCGTTTCTCCGATCTAGTGAGATGGCCAACTCCAAAAATATTTTATGGTTGCTTTGTCGCATTTCGGAGGAATCGTATTACAAAACCGTGCAGGGGAATATCAAAATTCGATTTGGTTATCATGCTTTCGGTGAAAAGGCGAAAACATAAATCCGACTAGATATAAGGGTAGATATGCGGGAAACACCGTCAAGAGCTCTCTTTTTAGAATTTCCCAATTCCCCAACAAATATTTGTTTTGCAGCAGAGTTATCAATTGACATTGTATAACAAATTCAGACAAATCGAATCAATTCCTCTTGAGTTAGAGCTTTAAAAAAAACTCTATTTTGGTTGAAAATCGAAAGCGTAGAAAATAGCCCAAGATTTCCCGAAAATGCAATGTTGATTTCCGATCAAAGCTACGCGCCGCATCGAGAATATTTTATAGCCGGTTCTAGTTTTCTTATGACTTGGAAAATGGAAAAGACGAAAGGTCCTTGAGGGACAAAGCCAAAGCGAACACCTATAAATGACAAAGGAAGGGCACAGAACTCGGATCAAAGGCCTTAAATGCTAGTGACAGCGATTTGCAGGAATCTGAAAGGTCCTGAAACAGCACGACAAATAGCGAGATCGTGGTGTTGGTTTCAAGCGATTCAGAGTTTTTTTATGTTTCCATCTAAGCTTTCTTGGAAACAAATCTTCTCTTGGCTGGTTCCTATCAATCAGATCAATTCTTCTTTATGTTCAGATGTGGACCACTCGGCACTCTGTCTGAACTTGTCGGGTTTTGTGAGGCTCGTAGTCGTATGCATTGTTTGGCCTTGTTTTGCTTCTTTCCAAGCTAAGGGCATCCTGCTGGAACTTAGCCCTGCTGGAGCATTTAGCCCTGCTTGCTTTTTGGAAGACATAAGGCCAACAACCCATGGATCGGGGCTGGAAAAACGTTTCTCAATAAACATGAAATGAATTTATGCTAGCTTTCGTTACGGCCGAGTGAGCATATGTCATGTGTTAATTGACCTGCTGTCAATCAAATAGAACTTTTTACTTCCGGTTAAAAACTTCCTTTTGCGTACTGATTTTTTTTAAACAGTTTTTGGTATGTGAAAAATTGCTGCCAAAACTTAGCTTGAATTTCAGCCGTCTCCTCCGGTTCGGAGGAACGAACCAGAGGAGACGGCTGAAATTCAGGTTAGCCAAAACTACATTTCTATGGGAAAGTATTTTCCCCCCATTCGTATCACTGTATCACTGTATCACTGTATCACCGTATCACTGTATCACCGTATCACCGTATCACCGTATCACTGTATCACTGTATCACTGTATCACTGTATCTTGGTATCTCCGTATCATTGTATCTTGTAACACGTTATATACCAAGCCGAAAATTGTCTACATTGTGTAAGTAATTTGTCACGCTTCAGGAGTTTGACCAATGAGAGGAAAGCTGTCCCACGGTCATTAGTATGCAAAAGACTGGTTTCAGATCAACAACGCTGAGCTAAACTTTTTTTGCTAGAATTAAGTTTAAGTTTCACCTATTAAATTCAGTGAAATAGACGCATTTTCTTTTGGTTTTGCACCTACAATGACAGGGACTGAATTTTTAATTTTACTCGACCTTTGAAAAACTTGAAATGGAATAAACTGTCGGCTGCACCGATCGACAACTGAATATTATGTACCTAATTACTTCTAAAACTTGCCTTTAATGATCACTTAACTACTAGAAAAACCGCCAACTGGTGTTGTAATTTCTGCTTGTCCTTTCGCTTCTTTCTTTACATGTTTCGAAATTCGCTATAACTACCAGAACCGTGCTTATCGGTAACTTGGCGCGATATGACCAGAGTGACCCCTGCCGGCATTCGGAGACCGAAAACATAACACAAACCTGTCAAGTCATCAACGTTAATGGCCCTAAGCGAGTTGAGATGTGCAGAAGCCACCTCGCTAGATTCTGATGTTTACTCAAGAAAAACTATGCATTCCTCTAATCTCCCGTGCTTCTGCACTAGAGTGCAAAAGTGTTTAGACGAGCCAAGCGTGTTCCCCCTGTGGCGAGCGCGCTTGGCATCTAAGGTCTGAATTGAACACGCCACGTTATTATCAAGGTTACTGTGTTTGCCAGTTGCAATATTTCTATTTGAAAATTCGAAGTTACGAAGTTTCTATTCGAAAATTCGACGTTACGAAATTTCTATTTGAAAATTCGAAGTTACGAAATTTCTATTCGAAAATTCGAAGTTACGAAATTTCTATTCGAAATTCCTTATCGAAATTTCGAAGTGTTTTCGGTAAAACTCGCAGCACTTAAACAATGAAACTTTCGAATTTTCGACGTATTTTCACAAGTTTTCAAATGTCGTTTGAGAGTTACGAAATTCGGCGAAATTCGGTTGCGTTACTTTCGAACAGCACTGTATGGTTTGCACTCTGTTTCTTACTATGGCAGTAAGCTATGGAACTCCCTCCCTAACACTATCAGGACACTTCCTACTGTTAGGGCTTTCAGATCTGCTATCAGTGACCTTGAATTTGATACTGACTGCTGTTCTTTCTGTAGATAGTTAATGATAGATTCATATAATTAATGGTATTTTTATTATAGCATTCGATACAAATTGTAAATTATTTTACTCTATTCTATTTTATACATATATTTATTATTGTTATTATTTTCTCTCTCGAAGATATTAGCACCCTGTGCTACCTTAAATTCGAGTCGAAATAAAGGTTATTGTATTGTATTGTATTGAGGATAGCTAGGATATATCAGCCACTTGTTATTAGGAGGATCGTGATCCGAGGGCAATGGCTGGTGATCAAAATGATAACACTAACAGTTTACAAAGACTGATAGAGCGAGGAAGGAAGATGAACGGCTTCGAGTCAGAAACGAAATCTGAAAATGATGTCGAGTCAGTTAGGCCCCAGGTGATAGCCGGCCGGGTGTTTGAAACTATGCTTAAACCGTACCTTTGGAAATCTATTGGACATCTTCCGTTTGTTGTTTGTACCTTTACAAAGGAAATTGAATATCCGCATGAATATATATACTTATCAAAACACCAATTTTGTGGATTAAGCTATTATTTTTGGATTGTGGCAGTTTACAGGATATTCAGTGACATGATATATGTCACTGAGAAGAAGAACAAGCTTTGTCTTAATTTGGATTTGAAATACGGAAATGCACATTTGTCTGAGTTACAATTAGTTTACTTATGAGGATCTATATACACTGTGTTATTGATGCTGAGATCACCCATGGGCAAGAAAATGTTGTGAGGATCTAGCATTTAAGGCTTGACTTTAGAAATCACATATTTGATGTCTAGAGCTTGCTTGCTCCTGCACATGCAGAGACTGCCTCTTATGGTTGGCTGAAGAAGAGGAAATAACTTCTTGTATTGACCATGGATGGTGTATTTCAGAAGCTGCACTTTTGTGTTGTGCCTACATGGCTGCATAGCACCTGGTCAAGGTCAAGTACCAGTAGTTGGATGCTCATAACATTGGGCCATTCCCAATTAATTGGATACAGGCAGTTCTTAATCTTTACTGACCAATAATGTTGATGTGTGACCTGTGATAGGGTTAATCTGTTATTCTAAATGGAGTTCAAGTCCTTTAGGAAGTTTATTACCTTCACAGAGTTCTTGACCTTGATTGGTTCTATCGACCAGCTCGCTACTACTACCAGACCTTGTTGAAGGTCTTGCTTTGTTGATGACATGGAATGTGCAACCTTGATGAGGTCCTATTGGCATACATTTGTGCCAGTTTGCTGCTACTTTCAGACCTTGGTGCGAGTGTTGCACTATTGATGACATGGAATTCATGACCTTGAAGACCTATTCATTAGCCCTAGGAGTTCCTGTTGGCAACACGTTCATGCCAGTTTGCAGCCACTTCCAGACCTTGGTGTTGGGGTCTTGCACTATTGATGACATGGGATTCATGACCTTGAAAAGGTCTATGCCAGTTTTCTGCTACTTCCAGACTTTTGTAGGAGTCTTTCACCATTGATGTTTTGGAATTTATGACCTTGATGGGGTCCTTCGCTTATGATGATTGGAATCCTTGACCTCAATGAGGTCTTTCACCATCAGCAATATGGAGTTTGTTACCTCAAGGCAGTCTCATCATTGATGATGTGGAGTTCATGACCTCAAGGAGGTCTTCCACCATTGGCAATATAGAGTTCATGCCCTCAAGGAGGTCTTTAATCATTGGCAATGTGGAGTTCATGACCTCAAGGAGGTCTATCACCATTGGTAACATGGAGTTCGTGACCTCAAAGAGGCCTTTCACAATTGGGAATATAGAGTTCATGACCTCAAGGTGGTCTTTGACCTCAAGGAGGTTTATCACCATTGGCAATATGGAGTTCATGACCTGAAGGAGGCCTTCATTCCTATATTACGTCACATGCTTGATGCATAAAATAAAATAAATAACACAACTTCTGGAGTGTGACTGTGTCGGATGCCTGGTGGACAACAGCAAATGGATTTTCATCTAGTTGGGTGAAATTACATAAGATAGGCTGATTTGTATGCCATCAACTATGCCTAGATACCGAACATTAATTATTTAATGATTGTATTATTTCTATGATTATCGTTAGGAATTATTATTATTATTATTATATTATATTATTACTTGCATGGTCAAAATTGTTTTGGATTCACAAGGCACTTTATCATTACTTGTTTTACAACAACAAACTAAAAAGACTGGTAGACAAGTGGGAAGGGCCTTAAAGATTAGGGAAACTGTTTAAAAACATTATTTTCACACATGCACTATTAAACAATAATATTATTGATGTGGCATGAGTGATCAATCCACTGTGGTATGTCCCTTTATTTCGAATGGTTATCTAAGCCAATCATAAAACAAGAATTCCCTTACATGTAAGTAACATGATGGGTGTGCAACATCTTTAAATCACACAATCTCTCATTCTTTGAAACAACAACTGTGATTCTAATAGGACCTGGAAAATGGTACATTATGCTGTCCATCTAAGAGTCGTAGACAATATCCTTACATTTAAATCACAACTGAAAACATTCCTTTTTAATAATTAATTCATTCATTATTGGTTTTACACAGGATTGTAATTTTATTGTATATATTATACACATGTATAGATAATTTTTATACTGTAAAATATTTATTTTATATTTATTTCATTTTTATGAGACTTGCGTTAAGTGCTCCTAAAACATATTAATATTATTATTATTATTTACAGGACTCAAAATTGCAATTCATATCATTGCCAATAAAACATGAATTTGGCAACTAAAACTTACCTATTAGTTACCAAGTTGGCTAGTAAAACTTAACTATTAGTTGCCAATTTGGTGACTAAAACTTACCTATTAGTTGCCAATAGTAACATTTACTGGCTGGTGACTGAATTTTATAGAGTTGGCAAGTGGGGACTAAGATTATTTTTATTTTGAGGCCTGATTTATGATGGCAAATAGTAGAATGCATATAAGAGGATAAACTCTCACCTAGGATTCCTCTGCCTTTGAAGGTCTTGGCAAGAATACAGGTAGGTCGTCCCTTAACATTCTCAGCTTCATAGAATGCACGGCATAACTCCTCAATTTCATGTCCATCAAGAACTATAGTGTTCCATCTAATGTAAGGCAGCAATAATATTTAGTAAGATAAAACACTGGATAAATTGTGTTGTTTTTGAACAAAATAGTAATGAAATAGAGTGGACTTATGTCAAAATAAATGGGATCCTCAATAACGTTTAGTCCGCATAGAAAAACTTTAGAATATTTTTTTGTTAATTTCTCTCTCTCCAAAGTGTTAATTCAATTATCGCCTCTTGGTATCCAAAAAAAAGAAATATCAATTTTTCTCTTGTATCTTATGCAAAATCGCAGATTAAAATATACACTTCTATTCCTCTAGTTAAAACCAATAAAATTGTTCTTGACCAAAACGATTTACAAAATATTCAGAAAGTTATGCTTTTATTCATGAAAGTTATGCTGGAACCTTAAAGGAGCTCATTCAACCAAGATGCATTGTGAGCTCAAATTTCTCGAACCGCCATTTTCGGGGGCCCCGATAATTGCTCTGGAGAGCTTCTTGAAACAAATCCTATTCCATCGGTCTCACAGGGGCATACCAGTTGATTACTTATAGGGGAAAATGTTCCTTATTTATTAGCTTTTGTGTTCAGCCATATATTTCCGAATTTTCACCTGCCAGGGGAAGTATTGAACGTACTCTGGAGTCGCCTTTGGTCAGTGAAATTATTACTGTACTGGAGTTAGCCGACTGTTTGATCGTAATTCCTACAGTTTATCCAAACCAGGGCCTTTCTACATTGGCTTGATCGGCCCGCAGACCTAAAGGACGCGGTACGTATACATTTACATGCAAGATTACAAATCTCGTAGTTTCTCTCTTAGTCTTATAGTCTTGGTTTTCGCTCAATGTACAAGGACAACGCTGAGACAATTAAGGTAAGCAAAAGTGAAATGTTGTGTTGATATCTGCATGAGCGGCTGTAAAGTGGAAACCTATTTTATAAATGTTTCTTTGCTGATGAATAAACTTCAAGTTCAATTAAGTGCCGCTGGGCGCTCAGAAAACGGGAGTGGACAAAACACTGACCCCCAGTCCATGGACTACCTATATGGACTACCGAAATGAACTACCGATATGGACTACCTATGTGGACTACCCCAAAAAATGCTATTCTGGGCAAGGGAGTGCTTAAGTAACTTCGTACCTTCTTTGTGCTGGTAAAATATAGGTCTCGTAGCTCGTCAGAAATCCACTGCTCATCCCAAACCCTACTTTTGTATTACGGGTTATATTTATAGTTGCTTTTGACACACAGGTAATAGTCATTTCTTTTATTGAATAGAAAATATATAATACAAGCTTGGGCATCCTGTGTTTTATTCAATGGTTTGTACAGATCATTGGAGGAAGAGGGATTTATAATTACTTGCATGTATTAGCTATACAGGAATGTGCTACCCCATAGGGTATGCTTTTTTAGTTGTTTTAGTCTGAAATTGGGTTATAAATTTTTAGATAGAGGCCGAAAATTTAAAATCATACATTTTGGTCTGAAATTAAGGGTCGGGGGTTCTGAGACCTGGTGTTACACCCCCACCCAAAATTCAGGGGTGTTAATCCCCTCCCCCCTGGGAGTTTGGCTATTCATGCAGCCCTTTCTTGGATAAATTTGTTGAATTAAATATCACATGCTCCCTTAAGAAAGTTTTTTTTCTGAGTAGGAATGGAATACTCGCGAAGGCTAGAGTGGCACTCAAAAATGACATCATTCGTGAAGGCTTGATCAAAAAGCAGTCATTTCTTGTTGACAGCAGAAGACCATTGCCCTACAGCCATTCAGAGGCAGTCAATGACACAACATTTCTGATAAGGAGGATTATGCAAGGCCTGAAAACTCAATACCCAATGCACCACTTGTTATCAAGAGAATTGCTGGGGGTATTATAGTCCAGTCATTTTACTGATAGACCTACCACTAATTGCAACAGAAGGTTTTTCTGCATAATATAATCTGGAATACCATCTAGAACAACATACTAAAAGTCTACATGAATCTATTTAGGGGAACATCCTCAAAATCGACTTAATTTGAAATCCAGTGTTGGATTGACATGAAAACGAGGCTCTGAACCGGAAGTTGTATTATTATGCCTTTGAATGCCTTGTAATTGCCTGAAATCTTCTACTTACTTTACGTGTTCTCCAATCGTTATACAATTCCAAATGAGCTCATTTGATTATGCCACTTTATAGTCATACTACACCTGGCTTTATGCTTTTATGGAGTCTAACATAAAGTGCTTGCCTGGTTTCAATCTTACCTGGCAAATAGGACTCAGTTTGTTATGATTGATGGCCCATTATGACCCATTATGATGTTCAAGGTCTTTCACAAGATAGCACCAGACTATTTACAGGACCTATTTACACTGACCTCAGATGTGCATAGCTACAATCTTAGAGGCAGCAAATTTGACCTACAACCTCCTAAGCCAAAAACCAATTTCATGAAACGCTCCTTCTCCTATCGCGGTACCATTGCCTGGAATGAGCTTTCAAATGAAATAAGAGAACTCGACAGCTTGACAACCTTCAGAAGAGCCCTCAAACGATAACACAATTTATTCTTATAATATAGGTTTTTACGGGGAAGGGATATTATTAGTATATTATTACTAATATGTAGGTATTAGTATATTAGTTCAGCTGTGCATTTTATATTATATAGATTATATTATATATTACTTAACTGTTATATTATTACTTCACTGTATTATTATGTATTATGTATTACTATGCACGGCATGTCTGAAAATCAGTTTTACTGAGCCGTTTACCGTGTTGAAATAAAGTTAATTATTATTTACTTCTTCCTCACGTGCCATAAGTTGTTGAGTCTCACAGTTTCTGTTTTGGGGCCGCTTCTTTACCTGATGTATATTGCTCCACTTGGAAATATCATACGCAAGCATGGCTTATCATATACAAGTGTATACCATCTTCACCTCCAATAATAATCACAAACTGGCCACTGCCAAACATCGCACTGAGGATTGCCTGGCTGATATCAATAAGTGGATGACTATTAATAAACTTATGTTGAATAAAGATAAAACTGAGCTTCTTTTGCTGCATTCTAAATTCCGCTCATACACTCCACTACGTTCCCTTACCTTGGGAGATGACACTGTATATCCATCAGACCATGCGAGGAACATCGGAGTTATATTTGACAGTACTATGATTATGTCTAAACAAGTAAATGCTATAGTAAAATCAGCATTTTACCACTGTTATACGATACTAGTAGGGTAACCTTATTCATGCTTTTGTTAGCTCAAAACTTGATCATTGTAATTCGCTCTTGGTCTTCCGCAGCATATGAGTTCAAAGCTTCAATACGTACAAAACGCTGCTGCACGGGTTATTGTATGTTTCAGCAAACATGACCATATTAGTCCTTCACTCAGAAAGCTCCATTGGTTACCAATTCAATATAGGATAATTTTACTTTCAAGACTCTACATAATTTAGCTCCGTTCTACCTACAAGAGTTGTTGGAATTGCACAAACCAAGAAGACTACTGCATTCATCTAAGTCTGTTTTGTGCCTAAGTTGCATATCTTATAAATTAAAAATCTATGGACACTGCGCGCGCTCCCAAGTTATGGAACGATCTTCCACTAAACATCAGATCTTCTGAGAATGTTAATACTTTTAAATCCAGGCTTAAAACATACCTTTTTAAGATTGCTTATGATTTGTATTTTTTTTTTTTTAACTCGTTTTATAATATAGATACGATAGTACGCACGCTCTGATTGGCTAAGAAGCCATGTTTTATCAGAGTATATAACATGGTTAGCCGTGTTATATAGTTTTCAACTGGCGGTTTCCTTTCATCGCATGCCTTCGGCTTGTGCTTTAACATTTCTCTCATGTTCTCAAATGCCCATCGTGTTTTATGATAGTATAAAACATGGCTAAGGCTTCTTTATTTGTTAAATATCAATTTTAGCTATGATTATTATTTTTGTTATTAGTATTATAAGCTATTAATTATTCTATTGCAATGTATAGGTTAAGCATTCGTAATTGTTTTGATTGAAAAGCGCTTAGAACATTAATGTATAAGCGCTATAGAAATTATATTATTATTAACATAATCGCCCTGTACCGGTGATTCTCAAGTTAGATGTTTCATTCATGGTTATTATGATAAATTCTAAGCGGCCTGTGTTTGTTACACGCTGTTTCATGTTTTACGGCATGTTAGGAATTTTACAAAAAGCCATTGTCTAGCTTAGGCGTAAGTCAAAAGTATTAACTCTCAATCTAAACTAAACACACTGTGGTTTTGAAAGTGTAAATTGTAACCGGGCTTGGTTCATAACCTATTGACTTTGTAGATGGCCGTATATTTGTCATTTTTAGATACATGTCATGCTATACGCCATACCCTTGCCAGTGGTACAAATTTTGAAAAGGTGTCAAAATGTCAGAATCAGTCTTATAATTCTAGAAAACACAGCTTTCACAATGTTTGAAGTCATATCAAAAGTACAAAATATTTTATATTTTAGTCTCGTTTTCATGATGTTGAAAAGTGTACACATACATATTTAGTGTTCATTTTAAGCACTTTGCCTTCATTGGATTTCTGTAGACTTTTTATGTTATAGAGGGTATGATTAGGGTTATAAAATCATGCAATTGAAATCAGAAAATATAGATAGCAAATCTTACCAGTGGGTTTATAAACGGGTCGCACTTTTTCCGGCACTACCATCTCCTCCCCTTCACCTCTTTTAATGTCTGCAACCCCCACCCCCGGCTCCCCGTTTCATGTTTCTAGATCGTTATACTCTCTCATTACCACAGTTCTAGAAAATTTCAGGCAATTACAAGGCATTCAAAGGCATGATAATACAACTTCCGGTTCAGAGCCTCGTTTTCATGTCAATCCAACACTGGACTTCAAATAAAGTCGATTTTGAGGATGTTCCCCTAAATAGATTCATGTAGACTTTTAGTATGTTGTTCTAGACTGTATTCCAGATTATATTATGCAGAACAACCTTCTGTTGCAATTAGTGGTAGGTTGATCTACTTTTTTTCGTAAAATGACTGGACTAATAAGGAAGTGCAGCTGAGATGCCACAAATCAATCACATCTTCTATTGAAGGTTTTAATACAGATGATGATTGGGAGTACAGCTTTGGTCGACTTGAAGTATACAACTTTTGGAATACAAATTCCAAAAGTTATCAGTCTACAGTGTCAACCAGGCACTTTCACCTTAATAATCCAGTGTGCACTAAGGTGCAAGGGAATGACTATTCCAAATCAAACCTGACCAGGTGCATGTGTCCCCAAGCCTCAGAAAGCTGATAAAGGAAAGATTTTCATATAATATTTGACTTACATGACTGTGTATGTCTGCAAACTTTTCTTTTAGCTCTCAGGATGTGTAGCTGTCATTAATTATCAATGCAATTAAGGAGGGTTGAAAATGGTGGGGCTCATCTTTTTTTAACCTTGGAGAACAGGGGGTTATATACACAAAAGGGGCCTCAGGAAAGGGGGCATAAATTTTATGAGACTTCTTCATGACTGTACTTAACAATGTGGACAAAAATAGGACATACATGTAGGTGAGTCAGGTTTGAACCCATGAGTCATTGGAGCTTTAAGGCAAGTGTGTTTGGGATTCTCATAGATAATAATTATATCTGTTTCAAAAAGGTTGTGTTGAACTTAATTGTTGGATTGTGCATTAACTGGGTCCAGCAAATGCAACAAATGTGACAAGTGAATGATTCCCTCATACTGTTATTACACTGAATAATAATAACACATATTTTTTGGTACATCAATACAATAATACATTAATTCCTGTCTTAATTGGAACAGCCAATGAAATATGCAACAAGAATGATATGTAATGTAATGATATTCCTTAATTTGTAAGCCCCTTTTGTGTCAATATGACTCATGCGTGTCTACACATTATGTCTACATATAAATGTTTACATACACTTATATTATAGGGTACTATAGTCACTCTAATGTTTGGCGTTGATGGTTTAAAATTAGCTAAATTCAACTAAATTACAGCCAACTTATATAATTTACTTATAGTTGACAGCACCTAAATTAGTGTAATCAGAAGAAATCAGGGATGTTTATTAGCTGAATGTAAACTACTGTTTGAAAATATAATTGTTGATTGATACCAATGTACAGTCTAAACTGTAAGTTGAGCCAAATGACACCTCCCCCCAGATCCGAGGACCGCTATTACATGTGATATTTAAATCAACAAATTTATCCAAGAAAGGGCTGCATGAATAGCCAAACTCCCCAGCAGGGGGGAGGGGGTACACCCCTGAATTTTGGGTGGGGGTGTAACACCCAGGTCTCAGAACCCCCGACCCTTAATTTCAGACCAAAATGTATGATTTTATATTTTCGGTCTCACTCTAAAAAATTATAACCCTATTTCAGACTAAAACAGCTAAAAAAGCATACCCTATGGGGTGGCACATTCCTGTATAGCTAATACATGCAAGTAATTATAAATCCCTCTTCCTCCAATGATCTGTACAAACCATTGAATAAAACACAGGATGCCCAAGCTCGTATTATATATTTTCTATTCAATAAAAGAAATGACTATTACCTATGTGTCAGAAGCAACTATAAATATAACCTGAAATACAAAAGTTGGGTTTGGGATGCCTGTGGTTATTCATTCAAAATGGCGGCATAGCAGTGGATTTCTGATGAGCTGCGAGACCTATATTTTACCAGCACAAAGAAGGTACGAAGTTACTTAAGCACTCCCTTGCCCAGAATAGCATTTTTTGGGTAGTCCATTTGGGTAGTCCATATAAGTAGTCCATATAGGTAGTCCATGGACTGGGGGTCAGTGTTTTGTCCACTCCCCTTAGAAAACTGATTGATCAATATTTTTTTACCCAGCATATCCAATGTACGATTAACGGAAGTCAAGGGGCTTTTAAAATGACACAAACCGGCTGAAATTCAGGCTAACAAACTATAACATTATACGGATTCGATTCCTCAAATTTGATTTCAAATTTGCATATTGCATTGCCGAGTCAAAATGTGGTATGGAGAACGCAAAGACCTTGAACACAAATAGAATGTAGCAAACAGTACTTCAACATTTCAAACCAGCATTTTGGCAGGGACAACCTACATGTACATGTAGCTCCTTTCTTTCGACTACACGTTCTTGCATGCACAAGCCTAGAAAGGAAAGAACTCTAAATGGTAATAACGCTATCGTAGATCCTTGCCACACGATCTGCATCGCTGGAACTTGGTCCAGAAGTTGGACAAGTTGGTTTGCTAGATCGAGCATGAGATCGATTGCTAGCATCATGTCGAGGAATTTTTATCGGAGAATCGTAGTAATTCCGCTCATTCTATTATATTTCCTCAAGTATAAAGGCAACCGATCTCCCCGCCGATCTCGGCCATTCAGTTCAACTCGTAAACTCTATTTATAAAAAGCCCGATATCACATTTTCTGATTGGCAGCTGTCCGATTTCAAGTAGTTTCCCGTATGAAAACAATAACAGTGACTCGCAATGCATCTTGGTTGAATGAGCTCCTTTAAGGTACCAGCACCTGGCTAATAGCATAACTTTCTTAATATTTTGCAAATCGTTTTGGTCAAGCACAATTTTATTGGTTTTAACTAGAGGAATAGAAGTGTATATTTCTTTTTTTTTGGATGATAACTGAATTAACACCTTGGAAAAAAACTAGACTATTTCATTACAACTGTTTTTTTAAAAACAACACAATTTAGCCAGTGCTGGTACCTTACTACACATACCATAATATTCTCTTTATTAACACAGAACAGTCCGAAGCTCTCAGAATCCCAATCTGTAGTTGATTGTTCTTTCCTTACCACCCCTACTTGGGCTTACACGGCTGAGCGACTTGGGCTCATACCCCGCACGGGATAGAGACCCAAACTAGAAGGAAAATAACAAGGGAGGAAAGCAAATTCACGTGATATTTAATTCAAAATAACCAGGTCCCATTTCAACAAAAAAAAATTCTACCATGCAACATCTTTTCCTTTTCAGAAGAGGGGTGTGCTAGCCAATTTTGTGGTGAAATTACTTATTTCAAAACACTAAAACAGAAAATAATACAAGATTTATCAACAAACGGCTTGATGTTCACCACGACATACCGGTACATGGAACGAAAGTAATTTCACACAGATGACTGACAACCTTGAACAATCGATTAGTGACATCAGTAGGGTAAGATTACCAGCATTTCCCTGTCAGAAGCGACAAAAGCAAAACTGTGTATTACAAATGAAGAGTTTTGGGGGTTTATAATGTTGTCAAATTCGGAAGAATTCCAATTATTGCACAATTATATAGACTGATCATCTGTGCCTCTGTTAGTGGAATCTCAGGGTGATGTGAGCAAGTTTCAATCTGATTTTCAAGTGACTAGTTGACTCGAGGATGGGGATTTTGAATCAATAATGAATGAATTAAACTCGGAACCAAAAATTCACATTAACCTTACTCAAACAGCTTCCCATGAATAGCTGACATTATACACATGTACAAGGTCAAAAACCCTGCAAAGTAAGCCAAGTTTACTTTTGAATGTTCTTTAATTGTCTTGTTTATAATCCATTGAAAAGAAATCCTTGCAAACTCCATCGCAGGTGAACCGTTGGCATTTTAATTGTGTTCAAAGTTGCAAGAAGAAAAATCCTTGCTTGTAGAACTGGATCAGTTTTCTTTTCGGCGATTATAACTGAAGTTTATTCTTTGATGTATATAAGTCTTTAATAAAAATATATTATACATATTAATCCAATTCAACAAAACAAATGCAGAGATATCGCTAGACAATATTCTAACCATGCATAACTGAAGTGAAAAAAGTCTGAATTCTGTAATCGTGTAGTGCTGTTTCTGATTTCCATATTTTTGATTTTCTGTAATTTTACTTCCGTTCCATGTATTGTGCAGTGATCATCAAACCATCACGTAACCTCGCTTTCCTCCCTTCAGCTTTTCTTACTTTTCCAGTGCATAATCCCCTGCGAAATGTATTCCCAGCTTTCTGGGAATTCCTAGAAATTCCTAGAAATTCCCACTTTTGCAAATAAGCTCTGCCTTTCAGGGCTTGGAATTTCTGGGAATTACTAGGAATTAGGTTTATGAGGGTGTAAAAGCTTGGAATAGTTAGGAATTCCTAGGAATTCCTAACAATTCCATCTTGACTTAAGCTATTTTGTGAAGGTGTTATTTTTTAGGCTTGGAATTCCTGAGAGTTCCTAGGAATTAATGAAGGTTTTCTTAAGTTTCTTAAGTCAGACATTGAATTTAGAAGTGTTCAACTTCATGTCTTCCCTGCCCTGTAGACAGAGATTCCTAAATCCCTTAGCTTCCTCTGAGCAATTAATTTCAGAGTAAATTAAGTTATAAGGATACTTGAATTGTTACCAATTGACTAAGATCATGCACTCACATATTTCTAAATACTTTATTGGAAAGCTAAGATCATTTTCATGAGAAATTTTAAAACTTAGATGTAATTTATTATTGTAAACTTGTTGTCATAATTTGTTGACTGAAGCTTAACAGAAGAAAAGCTTAATATCACGATATTTTCCTGGTTATTTTTACTATTACTCACCGATTTGACCTTCCCAGTGTTTAAATGAAGCAAAGTATTTGTCCAAATCTTTGAAAATGTGTTGTTGTTGTTAAGAAATTTAAACAGAACTTAAGGTATCAGGAGCCCTTCATGCGATCATTTTTGTGAAAAAAATTGATTTTTTAGAATGTTCAAAGTGAATTCTACAGTTTAGTGAAAATAAAATTCCAAAACATTTTGTTTTCAAAGAGAAATTACGGCGAAAAGAAATATGAACGGGAAAGCAGGCTGTCAACGGCTTATTAGCACTTGTGAAGCGTTCTCATGGAAACCGTGAAAAAAACACGTGAACTATTATAAATAAACACGAAAACGCTCACTCGTCTAGCTCTTCTCGAAGCCGTTGAGTTGCAAATATTCATTTACGTTTCACAGAAATCATATCTAAAATATAGTTTTATAATATATATATATATAGCTCAATTTGTATTTTGAAGCTAGCTGCCTTGGGAGGGCTTATGTTTGTTTTCTTCCGTGAAGAAACGAAAGTCGACACTGACGGAAAGCGATCTTGGCTGATATTATAACCAAGATAATCAGTGGGCAGAAGTTGGAGATTCTGCAAAGTCAATTCCAAGTTGAAAGAGTGCAAGTGCCCATAAACTTTGCCCCAAAGTTTTGACTGTAACTTCGCCTCCAATAGCCGAAGACGAAGAACAACAGAAACCTAACACGATCTTCCGTAACAGTTATTGTACTGGTTTGGCTGTTTCTCTATTCTTCTTTGCCTTCTCTGTGCACTCATGATTTCTGTGAAATACCATGACAATGTTAACGCTAAAATTGAACTTGTCTACTGCGATATTCAAACCGAAGATATCGCACCGAAGAGCTAACTTATAGTGGTCTGCGTAGTCCTTCACAGAAGCACGCAAAATCGCATGCAGCTAGCTTTCATGAACAACATGGTATCGTGTTCCCCTATACCTACTGCTCAACATCAAATACTGGAAAAATGACATTCTTAATGACAGATAAGTTAATTGTGTCAACAAACCTCAGTGGGATGCCAGGAAACTTTCAAATCATTTTTTACGGCGCTATAAATGCAAGTTTTGTAGCATGTATTCGAAGCTCCTGTCCCTCTAGATTTTAATAGATCGGATTGAAAATTGGCATATGGCTAGATCAATATGTTGCCAAAAAAAGGGTGTCTCAGTTTTTTTATGCATTGTTTTGTTCCTGAGATACTTTCATGTTTCGTTCTTCAACTCCTAAAAAAGGTGTTCCGGATCTTTGCAGTTGATTGTTTTCGCGATGGAATAAGATATCAGAAAACTGAGACACCCTTTTTTAGATCAATATCTCTACTTTATGAAGGTCGTTTCAGCGTGGATTTCCATCCAATTCCCGAGGGATAGGAGCTCCAGGTATAAGGTATGGTCAAATTCGATTAAAATCACAATAAATAAAAGAGTATTTACTTATGAGGAAAATCAAGCTGTTTTCTAGAATCTATGTTTATTAAGCTTTCAGAAAATATATACTTTGTAGGGGTTTTCTTGAATTTAACGCGCGTAATTGAAAGTTTTCTGGAAGCGCTCTTGAAGGGCTCCTGATACCTTAAAAGAACTCAAGCCATCACGCTTTGACCGATATCTTTAAAACTAAAAACAAATCGGAAAAAAGCACACACCCTTTTGGAGATTAGTTATTGTAGAATCACTGGACGAAATTTCAAAAATTACCGGTAAATTCTTATATGCAATCAATTCACTTGAAGACTGCAGAAACGTTGAAAAATTGTAGCCGAGAAATCGGCATTAGAAGTTCAGCAACTGATTCACACCTACTTAGAGCGGCTTTCCGGACTCGACACCCATTCTCCAATCAGAAGCAACCTGGAGTCTCCCAAAATTCCGCGGGAAAAACTAAAGGTAGAGTTTCAATATGTAAATATAATTACAAGCCATAGTTCTCCTTGTTGTCTCTTATTTCATTATGTGGGTTCCAGAGGATATTGTAATCTAGGAATTGGAGAAATATATATTTTTGCCGAGATCAATATTGTATGTTGATTTCCGATCAAAGCTACGCTCCGTATCTATAGCCGCTCACTTCCTCCCACCTCCCCAACTATAACTATAGCCGGCTTGTTTGACTTGGAAAAAAAAAGACAAAAAGGTGAACCGTTAAACTTTACGTTTCCATAAAATATTCTCTCGGCTGGCTCCTATCAATTCTTCTTTATGCTCAGATGTGGATCACTCGGCACGCAAGTGAAAATACGAACCCTTGTTGAGTTTTGCGAGGACTTCTATTTGGCTCGAAGTCGTATGCGTTGTTTGGCCTTGTTTTGCTTTTAATTTTTCTTTGTTTTCCAAGCTAAGGGTATCCTGCGTGCTTTTTGGAAGACATAAGGCGAACAACCGATGGAATTACGGAATCGTGTGTGGAAAAACGTTTCTCAATAAACGTAAACATTGGTATATGAAATGAATTTATGCGCTAGCTTCCCCACACTTTCGATATGGGCGAGTGAGCACTTGTCATGTGTAATTGATCTGCTGTCAATCAAACGGAACATTTTACTTCCGGTTAAAAACTTCCTTTTGGTATTTCTCCGTCAATATTAAAAAAAATTTAACGGACTTTTTAGTATATGAAATACTGCTACTAAAACTACATTTCTGTGCGGAAAAAAAATTGCACCATCTTTTTCGTTTTGAAGGTATCCAGTAACCTTAACCGAGTGAAGACTAGAATCAAGTTGATCAATATTTCGTAATAGCTTGCACCTGATTGGCTGAAGGAGTTGACAGGCCTCCAGGGATTGGCTGAAGTTCAAATTATGCACCATTAGGTGAGGTGAGACTTGTTCATTTCACTGTGTTCACTCGTGCGTTGGTTGGAGGTTTTACAGCTCGCTCAAAAGGTAAATTCAATAGTATTTCACGAAAGAGAATGCTTAGATGGAAAGATTATAATAACTGCTGCCAACTGAGGTACTATCAGGGCATATCAGTTCTAAATGAGATGAATTCCTGGAGAAATCTTTGTAAAAAGGTGAGCATGTTTTACTTTAATTAAATCCGTTAAATGAAACTGAAAGTTCTGTCAGACACGCATTTCACGCAAAACAAATTAAGTTTACGGTTTTTCTAGTAGTTCAGTTCGCTAATTTGTCGTTATTGTGCATTTTAAAGTAATGTTCTTGAATACATTTCAAGAAACTATTCTTTAAAGCTTATGAAAATGTGGTAAGATGCTTCTCGAACATGCATTCAATTAGGTTCCCGTGTTACGGTTTTGTTTACATTGTATATTACTTTTTGATCGGACCATGAGTTGGGCTCTCAATAAATTAAACTTGAAAACTTTGCAGTGAGAACTTCTCAATCTGTAGAGCTTTAAAGTGCCAATGAAATGAAAAATTCGATCCTGTTTTTATTTTATTTTATTAAATTCTAGCCTTCTCTTAGTCATTTTGTGCAATTAAAAATCAATTTGGAGAGCGCAAACATTTTTTTTTCGTATCGAAGTCGGGCAAAATTGCCAAAATCAGGCGACACTTTTTCTGCCGTTAAAGATATGGTAATCATATGCGTGACTTCACTAGGTCTAACCATTTATATTCGTCTCCATAAATACTACAAAATAATGCATTTTTGACCAGTTTTCAATTTAAATATGTAATACTTTGAGAAACCTTTGACGATGGCCATAATTTTTCTAATAGAATCCTTGCAGTCAGCCATACATGTATTTACTTTTGTGAATATAAATGTAGGACCTAGTGACATCACGCATGTGATTAGCATATCTTTAATGGCATAAAAATTGTCGCCTAATTTTGGCAATTATGCCTGACTTCGATAAGAAATAAAATTATGTTTGCGCTCTCCAAATTGATTTATCATTGCACAAAATGGCTAAGGGAAGCCTATAATTAAAAAAAATTAAAAATGATCGATTTTTTTCATGTCATTGGCACTTTAAGTGCATGTTTTGGGCTATGAATTGAAGGGTTAATGTGAGCTTTAATCACAGTCTCTGCTAGTATAAGTGTAGAGCACGATTTGAATAATTTTGTTTGTATATGCATATGTGTATTGAGATAATTACTCCTACATATATTAGCTCATTTAACCTCAATTATCCTAGCTTTCAAGACAACCATTGGTCAATGTGTTTAAATCAGCAATCAAGGCATTGAGCAATAATTTCTACTTTGAAAAACTCATTCCAAAAGCAATTTAACCAGTTAATTATTAACAATTTATTGGACAAGATTTGAAGCACAAGGGATTCCTTTGTAATTTCCGGTTGTCACGCCACACTGGACATGTAAAATCCTTTATCTAGTGAAGGTGTAATTCTAATTTTATTGATTATATTTATATTTTCAGGGCTTCAAGTTGCAGATCAGAAGCTTTTCAAATCTAAAAACTCTCAAAGAAAGCTGAACACTGGAAAACGTCCACTGCCAATTACCTACAAAAAATAATGTAGTGAGTGAAATCACAATCAGTCTTGTTAATACATGTATAACTCTGTATAGACTGCACAGCCTTTATAAGTTTAATAATTAAACTAAAAGATAGAATGGCAAGAAATAAGCATTGACTCATTATTGATATCTGTTAGTTTACTGCCAGACCCTAACCTATATTTTTACCCTTTGGTTTGGCAAAATTCTACCTTTTAATGTTTTTACATACATACATACAACAAATTCCTAGGAATTCCCAGATATTCCAAGCAAAATTCCTAGGAATTCCCAGATATTCCAAGAAATTCATAAAAATTCCCAGATATTCCTTGAATTCAAAGGTTTGCTGGTCTGTAGTTATTGATCTTAAGAATTCCTAAGAATTCCTAGGAATTCCTAGCAATTTTATTCCCAGCTATTCCAAACTCAACCATGTTCCAATTACCATGAAAATTGACACCTCTATTCCTAAGAATTCCTAGGCTTTCCCAGGAATTCCTAGGAATAAAATCCTAGGAATTCTTAGCAAATTCTTAGGAATTCCAAGCTTTATTTCGCAGGGGAATGGTCACTCAATTCCCTCATCTCGTGTGGGGACTTAAGCTCAAGTCCTGCTGGTATTCTTGTGAAGAAAAAAGGAGTCCCATAGCCCTGTGCATCTTCTCACAAAAAAAATGTTAGAACTCCCAGAGTTTTAGTTGATTACAGTATATACAATGTACATTGTACCAGTGTTTATCTTCCCCATCAATGTAGACCAACACTTGTTTACAGGAACTAGCTAGTTATACATAAGTAATGTTCATTAAATGAGAACCTACCCAAAAGCCTCTGTCCTCTTCCTGTAAACCTCCATGTCATGCTGAAGGGATGTTGGCTCGCTCTGACCAAGACGATTGATGTCAAAGATGGCCACAAGATTGTCCAGTTTATAGTGGCTGGCAAAATGCATGGCCTCCCATACTGACCCTTCTGCTGCCTCACCATCACCAAGCAGACAGTACACACGGTAACTTAGGGAATACAGTTAACAGTTATGTACTGTTAATAAATATCTAAATATGGTACTATAGCAGACAGTACACATGGTAACTTAAGGAATACAGTTAACAGTTATAATTATGTACTGTTCTCTAATGGTACTATAGCAGAAAGTATATACACATGGTAACTTAGGGAATACATGCAGTTAACAGTTATGTACTGTTATCTAATGCTACTATAACAGATAGTACACACGGTAACTTAAGGAATACAGTTAACAGTTATTTGTACTGTTATCTAATGGTACTATAGCAATTAAACAGTACACATGGTAACCATATTGTATTGTATTTTGTATTGTATTGATTCGCCACTAATAGAATTTACAAAGTAAATAATACAAAGTAAAATATACAAAGGTTAGTGGCAAGGAAGCCTAAAAAGAAACCATTAAGGGCTTTATATGTGAATTTAGGCTTCCTCTTAAAACTAACAGCAAGTGGATAGATGTGACCTTTCACGAGAAAACGTACACTAACGCTTTTCCGTTAAACGGGCAAATTTAAACGGTTAGTAAACGCTTTTTTGGGTCGTTTAAACGCTTTTTCAGATCGTTTAAACGCTTTTTCAGATCGTTTAAACGCTTTTTCAGATCGTTTAAACGCTTTTTCAGAACGTTTAAACGCTTTTTCAGATTGTGTAAACGCTTTTTCAGATCGTTTAAACGAATTTTCAGACCGTTTAAACGGGCAGCTTCGGAAAGCAAACGGTTTACCAAACGTTTAAATGGACTGGGTTGAAGAGCAAACGGTTTCTAAAAACGTTTAAACGATCTTGGAAAGTGATTAAACGGTTGTCAGTGATAGCCTAAACGATTAAACTCCTGGCGGAAAGCAACTCGCGAGTGTCCTGTTGGCCCTGTAAATGTTTGCGGATAAGAGCGTGTCACTGGATGGGTTTCTATACAGGGGCAAGAAATTTCACTCAAAGGCGTGATATTAGAGTGGAAACTGAAAAAAAAGTGCTAACTCCTTGCAGTTTGTCACTTTCAACTTTGCGAATAACTGCAAGGGAAACAATACTTCAAATGCCCTGACAGGTTTCAGACAACTTCAATAAAATCATTGTACACTTACATCCAATCAGAATATGAACTACTCTCACGGTCATATGATTTAGGAACAAATATTTTAGATTTAGATTTTATGAAAGTAAACTATACAAAGCGAATGCACTAACATAATAGTAGGTACTCTCTCTCTACCGCTGTCAGTTTCCCTGCTCTTCGACTGATGCAACGGGGAAAGTAATAGCAAGCCGTTAAACTCACCTGAAAACTTGACTAAAATTAATTGCCTTCTCACGATGTCTTCTTTGCAATCTTGCGGCACCGAATGATTTTGAATGCAAACTTTCCTGATCCAACTCCCGATCCAGGGTGGTTTGTTTTGGAAGTGAGTTCCAGTGTTCCGACTTACTGGTAATAACATATTAATCAGAAATATTGTGCTACATATACTCGCGCAAATGATTCGGCGCGGCGGATCCCTTGTTTTTCTGCAAGAACGCTGATTATTCTAATTCAGAGCGTTGTAATCCACGTGCAATCAGTCAGGCGTGAACGCGTCAGTGTGATTTTTTACAGAACATCAACAGAGTTTTGAAGCAACGTTTGTCCTAATATTGAAAGACGTGCAAAAACTTCTATACTCTTACCAGAAACTTCTACTGGGAAAGTGCAATTCCTTTTGAATTAAAAGACCTTTAATGCATCGGATCAGATCAGTCAGTTCGCGTAAATGGAAATTAATTGCGCCCCCGCGGTATTTATAATTGTGTCAGAAATGAGACACGCGTCTGGCTGACAGTTCACGATTGACGGGGACTTTTATTATATAAGAATCTTGACTTTTTGACGCCTCTGGCACGCAGGGTATTTACCAAAACCATCTTACTGTACGTAAAACTGTTTGTCATGTATTCGAATTATTTTGTCACGCGTTAATCCTGGTGAAAGGAAGGTTAAAATACGAAATTGTGCCCAATGAATACGCGTACGCTTGCCGAAATTTCTTTGAAATTTCGGATCACGAGCTGGTCTGAATTTTCGCTTGACAATAAACGAAATATCGTCGAAATGTCGTTCGCAGGTTGCCGATATTTCGCCTTGCCCTTGGCATTCGAATTTACGCGTATCTGATTGATTTTTCGTCTAAATTTCGAACGAAAAGTTGCCTGAAATTTCGAGGAAATTTCGTCGCGACATTCGTAGGAACAAACAGCGAAATACGTTTGCATTACTTAATTTGCACAATACTGTACAGCAACTCAATGTGAGGGCGAACGTTTGTTTACTGGCTCGTCCGTTTCCATGGCAGAGGACTCACCCGCGGTAAGAAATACGCAATATCGATCTGTCAAAACAAAAGGAAGATAAGTTCTCATGGTGAATTACGAAGCGCGGTATGTAAGATAGTTTGGTTGTTCGATTAAACGGTTTGCCAAGGCAATTAAACGGCCGAACACGGACTATTGAACGATCTGACAAATCGTTTAAACGGTTTCTGTTTTGAAGCAAACGATTTGCGAAAACGTTTAAACGGGCAGGCTGAAAAAGCAAACGATTTTTCAAATCGTTTAAACGAAATTCTATACCGTTTAAACGAATTTGGAAAACGTTTAAACGGTTTTCAAAACCATTTAAACGATTTTCGAAAACGTTTAAACGGTTTTTGAAAACGTTTAAACGATTTTCGAAAACGTTTAAACGACTTTTTTACCCGTTTAAACGGATAACAAACGGTTTAGAGCACTAAACGGAAAAGCGTTAGTGTACGTTTTCTCGTGAAAGGTCACAGATATAACGAGTAACTATGACGAACTGGTGTTTTTTTTTTGCGTTACATGTATTCTTAATAATAACTAATCATGATTAATATTTACTAAAGAGATAACAGATTTTAAATTTACTTTGAAAAGAGAAAGGGAGGCGGAGTTAATAAGTTCAGTATCAAGTGAATTAAATAACTTTGGACCTTGAAAGTATACAGAAAACTGTCTTATGTTAGTTTTGCATAAGGGAGTGCGAAAAGCTGGAGCATTTCTAGTGTTGTAAGTATGGACTTGATCATTTGTTAAAAACATGTTGTTGAATTTGATTGGCAAAAAAAAAACATTTTTGTAGGAATACATAAATAGACCTATCTGTAACAAAAGAATGTCATGGAATTTAATTATGTTTTTAGTTCTTTGAAAATAGGATGAGTGTGAGCATCAAATTTAGTCTTCATTAGGATTCTAATGACACATTTTTGAAGTAGTACTATATGACAAAGATTGGATGGGTAAGTAGAGGCCCAGACTAAATTACAATATTGAAGGTAAGGATAAATCATTGCATAATACAGTGTACGTAAATAAGTTTTGGAAAGTAAAAACTAGATTTAAAAATTATTCCTACAGATTTCGATATTTTGTTCCCTATATGAGATATATGGTTTCCAAGATAAATGTTCATCTAGTATTACCACTATAGAAACATGGTTTATTTTACTTGATCAATTCTCTGGTTGTTTATAACCAACTGAATATTATGACATTGCCTATTTTGTCTTGGCTTAAATACCATGAATTTTGTCTTTGTTAAATTCAATGTTTAAGGAATACAGTTAACAGTTATGTACTGTAAATCTAATGTTACTATAGCAGAAAGTACACATGGTAATTTTGGGAAGACATGCAGTTAACAGTTATGTACTGTTATCTAATGGTACAATTAGCAGACAGTACACATGGTAACTTAAGGAATACAGTTAACTGCAGTACTATAATGGTGCAATATAATAATAATAATAATATATAGAGCATTACACTAAGTCTCAATGCTTTACAATAATGAAAAATGAAAAACTACACTTAAATATATTAAAAAGCTAACCAATATACAATATATTATAAAGTAAGAAAATATTCACGAAAAAGGTGGGTCTTGAGAAAGGACTTAAATAAACTAAGAGTATCTGCACATCTAATGTGTGATGGCAGGGAGTTCCAGAGTTTGGGAGCAGCAACTGAAAAAGATCTATCACCATAGGACTTAGTGTTCGATGTTGGTACTGTGAGAAGGTTTTGTGAAGCAGATCTGAGAGAACATCGAGGTTGGTATACGATTAAGAGTTCTGATATACATGTATATGCAGGAGCTCGATTGTGAAGAGCCTTATATGTGAGTAGTAAAGTCTTAAAGTCAATCCTAGCTCGTACAGGTAGCCAATGAAGGCTCTGCAGAACAGGAGTTATGTGATCATTCTTCTTTACACCTAAGATTAGCCTTGCAGCAGCATTTTGAACTCGTTGAAGCTTGTCAATTTGCGTGTCTGGTAGTCCAAAGAGAAGGCTATCACCATACAATAAGATTAGAGACCAGGGGACTATGTTATTCATCATATAAAAAAAAGGTGTTACATTTGTACTCAGTGTTCTAGCCAGCCCCCCCCCCCAAAAAAAAAACAAGAACATTATGAGTATTAATGATTAAGTAATGGTCCAGATAAGAACTGTAGTAGAATCCATTGTTCTGCGGCATTGAGCCTCTCCCATATACGATTTTCCTTGAATATGCCTTAAGTGATTTAGGAGGTATCTACAGTCCAAACTACATATCGAAAATAAAGTATTTGTTATGCTATTGGCTCTTTTTTCTGTGAAAATGCAGGAAAGCCACCATCCAGCCAATCGGATATAGAGAAAACAAAGGATTTTTCAATCGCAAATTTGAGAACTTTCCCCACACACGATATTCTTCGAAATTAAACCATAGTTAGTTTGATCAATAATAAATTCAAACCACAAAATAATATCGAATGAAAATGCATTATTTCGATAGGTTTCTATTGAATTTATAAGTATCAACCAATGAAATTACGAGAAAGAATAATAGAAAATTAACACCTTTTAACATTCCTTGCCGTAGAGCACTACAGTTCTTATCTGGACCATTACTTAAACAGTTGAAAGATCAAGTATTGAAAACACTTTTTCTCTATCAAGGAATAATTTATGGAGCTTCAGGTCCTTAAAGTAAAAAAATGGCTCAAAAAGTTGGGGGAAGTGGCTTATACGGTCGAAACTAACCTGCCCTTTGCATGCATTTGGGTTTACTGTGCGCTTAATTACTAGGCACGCAAAGTCAACGCTGGTTTACTTTGTGTTTACTTTGCGTGCACAGAAGTAAACGCAAACAAAAAAGTCAACGTAAAGTAAGCTCACACTAAACCCAAAGTAAATGCAAGTAAATGCAGGGCAAATGATTATTTATCAAAAGAAATGCCACAAGCCAAAAATAGTATGCTCGAGATCGAGTAACAACTTCCCTAAAATATGGACCAGTGGTCTAAAATATTTTGGGAGACTGAAAATAGTTTCCTCTATTTTTAATGAAAATATCACTGACTACTGTAATTTCTGGAGTTCTGCTCGCAGGGAAAATGAATGCGTGCAAGCACATACTAAAACACAAATGTAAAAACAAAGACTTATCTAATTGCACACATTCGCTTCTCTATCGAAATCTTTTGCTAAATTTCCCATCTTAGCTTTGACACCTTGAAGCAGCCTCTAGGTAAAATTAATGTACTTTAGAGAAGTTGTCTTGTTTTCATACAAAACAAACCTCATTTCTCGAGCTCCAAGTGCAAGAAATAAAGCGAAACTTTGAAAGCCTCGTTTTCATGCAGTGATTGTGACTTCCATTCCCAGGTTGGCTTTCTTCAAAGGGTGTTTTGCTTTTGATTTCCTTTTAATAGTTCTTCACTCCCACAACATTTCTAAATTTATTCATCTTGTAGTAAAGTAAAGTAAGTAAGTGACTTTATTTAAGTGTCAATGTATTTAGCTTTGCAGCTAATTGGGGACACTAGTCCTACGGATTTATGTTCTTATCCGAGAAGACGTGAAGGTCTAACCGTTTACTGTATTATGTAAAGGCAGCACCTTCTACTCAGTTATTTTAAGACCCTGAGTGTTGGTCCGGCCGGGGTTTAAACCCGCGACCTCCCGCTCTACATACCAGAGCTTAACCACTGAGCTAACCAGGAGGCAGTCAGTGCAGTCAGCTTTGGCTGTGCTCTCATCAGAAATAATATTGCCAAACTGTTCTCAAGCATGTTTATTCGCAGAAAAATATTGAGATACTTCATGACATGTTTACAAACTCAATCTCAGACACTAATAACTTAATTTTATATACATATTGATCGCCCAATCTGATTTACATGCGACACTTTGTCATATTTATCTGGTTTGGGAATTCTGCCTCTTGGATGAACAGTTAAAGTGCCTATAATTAACCCTTTTTCAATTTTGATAGCTTATGAAGTTTTGAGTACTTCTGTGAAGAAAGTTTTGGTTTACAGTGAATACTTTATGTTCTACGCTTGTTTGAAATCATGTAAATGTGACCTTTTGTGACCTTTCCTGACCCATGGCCGCGTAAGTAAAAGCCTGGGTCAAAACCTGTATGTACATCACCTCATTAATGCATAATATTCTCCATGGCGCCTTTCTATCACAACAACATTGATGCATAGAAAATATACACAGTTTGTGAGTTGTTAGTAAAGAAAAAAGTCATTTTAGTCAACATGTTAAGTATTTCTTCAAATGATTGCAAAGCCAAATTAATTATATGACGTCAAGATGACGTAAATACAGGTATCGACCCAGGCTTTTGCTTACGCAGTCATGGATCAGGGAAGGTCACATTTACACGATTTCAAACAAGCGTAGAATATAGAGTATTCACTCAAAACCAAAACTTTCTTCACAGAAGTACTCAAAACTCCTCGGAGGTTCGTAAGTAATAAAAATTGCAAAAGGGTTATTGGCACTTTAAAGAATCAGGTTTTGGAATTCTCTGGTGGTAATTTCTCCCTAATTTGGGTTCCAAAAAATGTACAAAACACAAGTTGGTCATTATCGTAGCCTGTTGTATTTGTGGGCCACGCGTTTACTATGTGTTTGCTTTTTGTTTGCCTATTCCGAGTGCACGCAAAATTAACACAGGTTTGCTTTGCGTGCATTTTTAGTGCACACGCAAAGTAAATGCAAGAGTGAGGTTAGTTTCGGTCAGTCCTGTACATGTATGTGATTGTTTTCCAAAAAAACTTTTTGTTACGTGATGGTACATTGCAATACATTTCCCTATATGGTCATATATGGTCATACATGGTTATAGATGGCCATACATGTAGTTTAATTTATAATAAATGCAACTATAAATGAAAAATATTGGGACACAAAAGTAAGGCTTACATGAAGTACTAAGCAATTCAAGATGGCAGACTTGTGCACAAATGGTTCTCTGAATGCTCTCTCTTGCACTTTACAAATGTACATGTATACATTATTTACAGGTTTCAGTCTAAATCTGAAAAAGGCCACTAGGAAAACAAGAGGATGCTACAGAAAAATGAGGGTGCTAAAAAAAGAGGGTGGAGTACGTACCCTTTCATTTAGGCCTAGCTACAATGTACATATAGAACACTGGTACTACCTGGCCTTGTCAAAGTGTTTTCCAGTGTAAGCCATTCCACAGGCACAGCTCAGTCCCTGACCAAGAGAGCCTGTTGCTACATCTGTGAAGCTTTGTCTCTGGGTTTTGAACAAGAACAATATATGTCCCTCAGTCATTTGTGTGCATAGTATTTAATAAGCAAAAATAGAAGTTACAGTAACTTTGTAAGATAATTGTGAGGTAGTATATATGACATGGAATTGGTGCATGCACAGTTATATTCATTGCAAGACTTAAACTTGTAACTGGCATGTCAAAAAATCACAACGTTAGTCGCTCCAACGTCAGTGTTGATGATTTAGATAAATTAACTATACTGTACAATGAATTCTCTTGAAACATTTGGCGAAAGCTACATGTCAGACGATGTATTCAAAAGGTCCAAATGGTTAGAGTTACATTGATCTCTACCGATCGAGGGAGAGTAGGTTTGCCACTACATGTATATTGTACAAAACATCATTAAACATAATTATTAGTTATAACTCATAAGCAAGCAAAACTTCCAAGTGAAACACAGTCGAAAACACAATGTTTATCTGATACTAAAATGCCTTCAATGAGCTTGCAATTGGTTCAAGGTTTTTATTTCCACAAAACAAACAATCATTACATATTTAGGACATGTGACAAAACATATTTGCTAATGTGGAGGAGCACAAGCATAAAACCATGAGGGTTACCAAAGTTGCTTATGCCCCTAGAAAATGTATTTAAATGAATAGATATAAAAATTATTATAATACATGTATACCGATAATACAAATACAGGATATATAAAAAGTGAATGTAGATAGTGCACCAGAGCTAGTATAAGAGTTTGTGCAAATTTAACTAGACTGAAACAGAAATAAATGTATTTTAAAAAATAGGATTAAAGTAATAGAGTTTAGGTTAAGTATTATAGCTACGAGAAAGAGCAAAAATAGCAAATAGCACAAACAACATCTGCAAACGACAGAAATTTATCATTAACACTCAGGAGGAAGATCTAGAATATATTGTTTTTCAAAGATTTCAAGCTAGGAGGTTGTTTTATATCAAACCCAATTTGATCTCGATCGGGTAATGTATGCGTGGACCTCAGAAATTCTACTAAAAAGTGTATTAAAAGTACTAGGTACAACAAATTATTTGATGTCTAAAAGCAAGTTCCCAAAGTTGTAATTTGGTTATTTCATAAATATTTAATATTCCAAGGTCACAGAATAGCAGCATACTATGTGCCATATCTTCCGAGAAAGTTATTACATGCATAGCATGCTTCTGCAGAATATATAGCAGATGTAAATTTGTTTTATAAACATTACCCCATGTACTGGTACAGTAAGATAAATATGGATAGATAAGATTATAATACAAATCAATTAAGATTTTCTGATTGATAAATTTGCAACATCTATGAAGGACACTAACTGATTTGGCAATTTTAACTGCTATATTATTTATGTGAGACTCTCAACTTAGACGTTCGTCAATGAGAATCGCTAAAAAAATTGTCTTATCAATTCTCTTCAGTTTTTTTGTAGAAACATGATACCGGTAATATTATTTAAGTTTGAGTTTTAGTCTTTACTGAGATATGAACAAAAAAAAATGTTTTTGAAAGGTTAACAGTTAGTCTGTTGGCTATGGGCCATTCCTCAAGCTCTTAGAGTTCTGAATTTATAATGACTAATATTTCAAATATTTTTGTGATGAATAAGGATATTCATATTGTCAGCATAAAGGACAAGGTGAGCCAGTGTATTAAAAGTTTTAGCATATATCATCCACTTAGATTATATTTTGTATTGGCCCCAAAATCAAGTACACCACAACCTATTTCCATGGTGTTTGAGTTGACACCATCAATATATACATACAAATTGTTTTCGATTAGTTAGATACTTTCAAACCACAACATTTATTTTTTGTAGGAGTATTAACTTCTTATTAACCGAGAGCGAGGTCTTTACGGGAAAATATCAGACCGAGGTCTTGACAGTACGGACCGAGCGATAGTGAGGTCCGTACATAAAAGACCGAGGTCTGATATTTTCCCGTAAAGACCGAGTGAGCGAGGTTAATAAGTAGTTTATTATATGGCACTTTGTGAAAAACGAAGAATGAGAAAATAAGTGACTCGCGTGACTCGCGCCCCGTAACACAACGTGATATACCTAATTTGCATAAATTTACATACCAAAGTGGAAGCCGTTCAGAATTTATTCCGGGATCTATTTGACAGCTCTCCGTAAATCAATACAAAAGATGAATGGAAATACAATGTCAGATGTCAGAATCAATTCAGAATTAGAAAACCTTGCTAATTCAAAGTGCATGAAAGGTGGAATTCGTAGAAAAAGCTATCAGAAAAGAACATATTTCCACTAAATCAACTCGAAAAACAAACCGTTCGCTAAAGTCAAGTGCCATGTGGTCGACGAAAAAGTTCAAGATCTTCGTCGGACACTTTCGGCGATGACAGTTCTATGCTGTTTGTTTGTATCCTGGACAACTTTGACTGGGAGGACATCAGTGGAAAATCTGGACCTGAAAATCTCTGATATTTGCTACTGATCGGCAAAACTGGTTGCCGGCTATGGAATCAGAACGTTAACTTCCCTGGCCAGTTTATAGTGAGGGATTGTAATTTGTAAACTGGACGGACGCTGACTGATTCAAGACAAATTTCTTTAGCCGAAAGAAAGCCGGCTGCAGAGGAGTAAACTTGTTGAAATATGGACTATGACTTCTGGCTCTGGTGATAGTCGCTGGCAGAGTTGTTGTCTTGTAGTTTTACTCGCTACTTCCACTGGACGGATCGAGTTCTCGTGTCAACACTCAACAGAGCCACGAAGCTTTCAGGATCAGCGTTAGCAGGTTTATCTTTATTGAGTCGGATTATTCAGTTATTTCGCTGCTGGGGTGTTTGATTCCTGCATTACCTGATACATTACTGAGCTATGTTCTAATTTCGTTTCTATACCGAGTGGAGACTTCATGTTGGGACTCGCTTGTTCTTGCCGGCCAGAGAATATGGTTCTTCCGTATACGTACATTGAACTCTGCTAGACGGTGACTTCTGAAGCTTCTGTAGAACCTAATTAGTAGGACATGTATATTGTCTCTGTAGCACTAGACCTTTGGATGGCATTGTATTTCAACTAGTTCTTTCCTGTCCTTTTCTGGTTGACTTTGCGTACATCAATGATAATGTTTGACAACAAATGGTCAAGTTCGTTTTGGAGGTAAGCTTTGTAATTATATTTACAGGTCAAATTTTTTGATGGACCGGCTTTCTCTCTTTTAAAAACGGTATTATTACGATGTTTGTGCTGTTAAACTGCATCACTAAGTGCATAGTTATCTCTGTTTTACCGGTTCGATTTGAGTTTTCAATTTCCCGAACTTAGACCAAAATATGCGAATTTGTGACCGTTATCATGGTAACGGTCCGTACGGCAAAATCTCGACCGAGCACCAGCCAATCAAAACACTCGATTTGACATTGAGATTGGATTGCCATGTAATAAATCATGGTTCACAGTGTCAAATGCTTTAGATAAGTCTAAAAATACCCCAATTGATGATTAACCCTTATCTATAGCATCGCTTATTCTGTCAAAAAGTCAATTATTGGCAAATTGATATTGATAAAGTAGATTGTTATCTTCAAGGTACTGGCTCAATCTTTCTCAATTCTTGATGAATCTGATGTTTCTCAGCTTGTGAGTTTCTGAAGTGAAAAGAGTATAATTTGGCGATATCTTCGCTGAAACTTTAAGACTGAAGAAACACTTTGAAAGATGTACTTCACAGAGAGCCCCAATTGCAAAGCTGAAAGCAATTGCAGCATGATGTGTAATTAACTGGCAACAAACTCCATGGGCAAATTATCAACACCGACGTTGGAGCAACTCTACATACACACTGCAGTAATATATATATTTAGGCAGGCCTAAAAGTGGAGCTCCCAATTATCTGAACTGAATTAACAATCCAAATAAACAATAAATTATATAGAAAACAAACTTTAACACAAAAATAACTACATGTAGTAGAATCAATGAAAATCGGTGCAAATGGTTTAGAAGAATAAAGACAATAACAGAAAATGAAAAAATATATAATATCACTAGCAACTGGCCAAGGTAATTACACACAGATGCAGCACTTTTTCAGACACACCGTGCATTGGGATTCAGGCACAAGGGAAACCAGAAGTCGGCCAATTTCTGCTCTCATCTACATGTATATATGGAGCTCTGCTAATACAACAGTAAATATGGTATGCTTACTGGGACTGGGTGGCCTTCAAGTTCAGAGTCAATCTTTCTCAGTGTCATCAGTTTTCCTTCTGAAAAGAGCCCAGCTTCACACCATGCAGAGTACAGGATTGGTGCAGCATGGCCCTAAATAGAACTCTAAATCAGCTGTCATCCATATGTCCTATGTCCAGGACATCACGTGTGGTTATGGGCAAATGTTAACCTACCTTAGAGAGGACAAATCTATCACTAGATGGATCTGCTGGATCTGATACTACAAAAACAAGCAAACCACCATCACAAACAGTTGCCTTCCATGTTAATCTGACAAAAATGATTCAACAGTTAACTAATATCCTATACTTATTTCAAACATTTAATAAAATATAATAAATAAATTTTATTACGATAAATAACTGAACCATTCTAATGCACTTCAAAACCTACTTAATAATTCACGAGGTAATTAGCCAACTAGCTGAGGTATCAATTATTTGTACCACTTGCAGTACTTTGAAACCCCATCTCTCTGTGGTAATTTGAAATCGTTTTCTAAGTCCAAGGACTTCGAACTATGAATAGTCATAGTTCAAAGTCCTTGGGCTTGTAAAATAATTTTAAAGTACTGTAGGCATAATACCTTGAACCACTTGGGGAAGTCAGTGATCAATCAGGAGGTCTCACGACACGACTTCTCCAAGTGGTAAAAAAATGACAATGTACAATGTACAATACTGGTACCTGTCTCGATGCATACAGACTGTCTCCCCAATGTGGAACCTGTTTTTTGCACACTGCCCTGATACTGCGCATACTATGTTTTCATCAAATTTCATGCCAGGTTGTAAACATAATTGATAACATTCCTACTTTTCATTAACAATGGACGTTTGATTACTTAAGACAAACAAAGCAACTATAATATGTAAATATGCAAGTAAAACCTACAAGCCTGAAACATTGAAACTCTGAATGAAGACTTTTTAAAATAATGTTCTTGTTGTATCCCACAACAATGAGCTACAAGCATGAAATTATTAAGTAGGTTTTGAAGTTGTTTAAGGATGGTGCCTACTAATTACAAACCGATTTGTTTTCTAAAAATCTATAGGGATTGTTTGAACCCCCTAAAGAGCTTTTTAAATCAGAAAAAATATATGGGGTATCCATACGTTCAAGAGAGATAATTGATGAAAATCAAAAAGTGCTTACTCAGCATTTTGCTTTGTCCGAGAAACAATTTTTTAATTCGATTAATATTTTGGGTTATCTGGCAAAATATTATGGCAAAAAATGTTAAACATAGCGTTCTTCACAAAGGATGCCAATCAAACCATTTATCTTTAGCCTCATTAGTGACCATGAACAGACAATTTTTTTTTTGCTGAAATGGACATCAAGTTTCAATTTTATAAAGACAAAAAAATGTATGTAAACGTTGTTTAGCTTCTATATTATAGATTACAAAAAGAAAAAATGGGAGTACCCATGCATTTTAAAAACCTATGGGGATGGTACAATGTAGACCTCTTTATTGCTAATTTTTACCAAGCCCTCCCTAGTAAGTCTGAAAATTGGTTTCTTTTATTGCATTCTGGGAGATTTTCAAGATGGCGGTGGGGAAAAGAGTCAGTCCAGTCTTTCAACTTTCTTCATTGAAAATCAAACCAGCTTTATTGCTGCTTCCTTTGTTCTCAAACCCCATACATGCAGTCCTTCCTTCTTCTTTGGATTTACAAGAGGTTTACCCATTTTCACAAAGCTTATTTAACCGCATTCACACATTGGGTGAAAAGATTCATGGGTGATGGTAAACAAAACATTTTATTGGGATGGCCAGAGTCCTCCTTCCCTGCTAGAGATAAATTCCTTCCCGCCTCCCTCTCAAGACATGTGATAATTAAATAACAAATGATTTGAGCTTGTGACCCCATGGAAAGGCATTGCTAAAGATGCTGGAGCACAAGCTATCTTTAAAAACACAGTTTTAGAAAGATCGACAATAAATAGCATTTACAAACAGGTTTTGCAAATAACACTACCGATCGCGTACAAGGCCTTTGATAACAGTCGGACATGTTTTGTTCTCCAGTACAACCACGTGATTTGTGACCCCACAAAAATCATATAAAACAGTAACATTTTCAATATATTTCTGGAATCATATTTCTAATTGTAATAACTGATGATTTTACTGTGTCTAAATACAGTTGATGTATGATTTATGTATGTTATTTTGCTGTAAAAAGGCGCCTCCTGGATAATTTTGAAACCACAGGCACAGTTTCCCAGGGTCCCCCCTCCGATAACAAGTAAAAAAGATCTATGTATATAAAACTTTCGCACATATTATTTTTTTACAGCCAAAGCTGCACGCATACTAATAATTATAGCAAAGATCTGGACCTCAAACCTCTGTTAAATAATTTATAAATTAACTGCTCAGACCAAATGTTCACAGATGCTAGCTGCTGCAAACCATTTTGACAAAGACAAAGGCTTTTAAAGTAACTTGACATCGGTCAGTACTGAACCACTAACCTTTATAACGCATGGTGTGGAAGAATAGCACTGAAGTTATCTCGGCCATAGACGCACATGATGTTGGGTGGCTAAACAATAAATAACTTGTTTTACGAAAAGGGCGCATACATCCCAAAAGAAAGAAATTATGGCCGGCTTCAACTCACCCTGATTTAGCAGCATTGGTGGCCTTTATGCTATTAATACGCAGCCTGTTAGCAATATCTTTCAACGACTGCACCTTCTTTTGGTCTGGTCGGTGATAATTATCATCCCCCATACTAGATTTTCCTTAAAAAGCTGGACAAGAAAAAGGCTAGTTGAACGCCAACAGCTTACAGAATCCTGCACCACGAGAGTGTTTCGATTAGCCTCGACTTCACGTCTATACTGATCATCTCATTGGTTGACTCAAAAATCATTCGGATTGAATTAGTGAACGAATTACAATATTGGAATAAGATGCCAACGAGCAATGTTTTAGAATGGTGTTTTAACCGAATATTAATAGTCATGAGGTTTTTGCTCCCTGTGCTCTGATTAATGCAACTGTAAATGTTGGAGAGAGCTTCATGAACTATGTCAAACACGAATTGGAGTCTTTCGTCAGGGGTTCCAAATATTGAGAAAACAAATGAACGCCTCGAGGGTTTTATTCAGTTTTCGAAATATTTGGAATCCCTGATGAAAGACGAACAATGAATGTTTGACATGTCTTCTCATGCGAATGCAAAACCGACAATTTACATACGTTTGACTGTTGTATCTAATTATTCAATAGATGGCTTATTATTCTTTTTTGATGGCAGTGATTTCAACTAGCGTACTAGTAGAGTAGTGGACAAGCCGGTTAGTGCAAGCAGTCGGAAGGGTCGTGGTTCGAACTCCAGTGGAGGCAGACTTTTTCTTTCTATGTCATTCTTTATTTCTTTACTTCTTCGCTCCTTACTTGTAGTTTATCAGTATGTAATTAGTTAGTGGTTCATGAATATGATGATTAAGAAACATTGATCACTGGGTTGGAAACATGATCAAACACAAGGGTTTCACCCGGTATCAAGACCCATGCATGTGACCAAATACAGTTACTCCATTGGATCACTATCTCATGAATTATTAATGAGTTTGAGAAGTATTGTGAATAGACCAGTTCGCGGTAAATTCCGACATTTTGAAAAGGGTGCAAAACATGGCGCGAAATACAGTGTTTGTATGGGAATTGATGCGAATCCGATGCCAAATAAAATTTGTAAAATCGAATTTCTGAAGTAATGTTTAAAGTCCGACAATGAGGACTGGACGGGGATTTCAAGTCCGCGCAATTTGTTCCAGTCCGAGGCGCAGCCGAGGACTGGAACTAATTGCAAGGACTTGAAATCCCGTCCAGTCCGAAATTGGAGGACTTTGAACGACTTCAACTCCTCATTAATTATTCGGGAGGAATCAAAGACAAATAAAAGTTGCTGGATGTTTTTCAATAATTTATTCGTAGTAACTGGAAAAATTTCCAGTTACTGGAACAACTTGTTCCAGTAACTAGAAACTTTTCCAGTTACTGCTAGGAGGACTAGACCAGGTATCCAGTGTCCTCAAGGGATTAAAATCAGACCATTGGATTGGCTGAATACCTCGTGAATAATTAATGAGGACTTGAAATATTCTTCAGATACAAACTTAAGATACCAGGTAAAAGATTAACATATCGAAATTTGAGGGATGTAAAGCGTGCAATCGTGTTTTCAGTTTTCCATACATTGTCTGTAAAAACGAGTCGAATCCGCGTGAACTGATTTACAGACAATGTATGGAAAACTGAAAACACGATTGCACAGCTACATCTGAAGTGGATGACTATTAATAAACTTATGTTGAATAAAGATAAAACTGAACTTAATTTCTTTTGCTGCATTTTAAATTCCGCTCATACACTCCACTACGTTCCCTTACGTTGGGATAATATGACATTATATCCGTCAGACCATGCCAGGAACAACGGAGTTATATTTGACAGTACTATGATTATGTCTTTAGAAACAAGTAAATGCTATAGTAAAATCAGCATTTTAACACTTGAAAAACATCGCAAAATTCAGGAGATATTTATCATATGATACTAGTAAGGTCCTTATTCATGCTTTTGTTAGCTCAAAACTTGATCATTGTAATTCGCTCTTATATATGGTCTTCCGCAACATATGATTTCAAAGCTTCAATACCTACAAAACGCCTTCACTCAGAAAGCACCATGCATTGATTACCAATTCAATATAGGATAATTTTTAAGGTTAATTTACTTACTTTCAAGACCCTGCATAATTTAGCTCCGTTCTAACTACAAGAGTTGTTGGAATTGCACAAACCAAGAAGTCTGTTTTGCGCCTAAATTGCATATCTTATAAATTAAAAATCTATGGACACCGAGCTCAGTTTTCTGTGCACGCTCCCAAGTTATGGAACGATCTTCCACTAAACATCAGATCTTCTGAGAATGTTAATATTTTCAAATCCAGGCTTAAAACATACCTTTTTAAGATTGCTTATGATTTGTAATTAGTTTTTTTTTTAACTCGTTATATATCAATCTTAGCTATGATTATTATTTTTGTTATTAGTATTATAAGCTATATTATTCTATTGCAATGTATAGGTTAAGCATTCGATAATTGTTTAGATTGTAAAGCGCTTAGAACATTAATGTATAAGCGCTATAGAAATTGTATTATTATTATTATTATTATTATTATTATTATTATTATTATTATTAACATAATCGCCCTGTACCGGTTGATTCTCAAGTTAGATGTTTCATTCATGGTTATTGTGATAAATTCTAAGCGGCCTATATTCGTGTTTGTTGCACGCCGTTTCATGTTTCACCGCATCAGATGTTAGGAATGTTGCAAAAAGCCAGTCTAGCTTAGGCGAAAGTCAAAAGTATTAACTCTCAATCTAAACTAAACGGCACACTGTGGTTTTAAAATTTTAATTGTAACCGGGCTTGGTTCACAACATATTGACTTTGTAGATGGCCGTATATTGGTCATTTTTAGATACATGTCATGTTATGCGCCATACCATACCATACTGGCTAAGTTGAGTCTGCAGATCCAACTTGCCAGCGGTACAAATTTTGAAAAGGTGTCAAAATGTTAGAATCAGTCTAAATACTTTCCCCACTCCAGAAAACAAAGCTTTCACAATGTTTTTGTCATCAAAAGCACAACATATTTTTATTTTTAGTTTCGTTTTCATGGTGTTGAAAAGTGTACACATACATATTTAGTGTTGATTTTAAGCACTTTGCCTTCATTGGATTTCTGTAGACTTTTTATATGTTATAGAGGGTATGATTAGGGTTATAAATTGAAATCAGAAAATATAGATAACAAATCTTACCAATGGGTTTATAAACGGGTCGCACTTTGTCCTCCGGCACTACCATCCCCTCCCCTTCACCTCTTTTATTGTCTCCTCCCCCCACCCCCCCCCCCCCCCCTCCCCGTTTCATGTTTCTAGATCGTTATAAAAGAAAAGATCCCCGCCAAAGCAATAAATTAAGGACTTTACGCAGATTCAAGTCCAATTATAATTGTGAAGACTACCTCATACAGGTCACCAATACCAATCACAGAATAGCATTGACAAAGCTGAGGCTAAGTAATCACAAATTGGCAATTGAAACTGGGCGTTACTCGAAACCTTACAAAATACCCGAAGAAAGAATTTGCCCCATTTGTACAAATGGCGTCGAAGATGAAGAACATTTTTTAATAAAATGCCCAGCATACCGCAATATAAGGAAAAACCTTTTCGATTATTTGGAGGATCAAATGAAAATCAAAATAAACAGAATGACGCCTAATGAGGTATTTTTACTAATCATAAACCCCCCAAACAAGGATAGAGCTGTGCAAAAACAAATTGCCAAATTTATCTATGAATGCGTAAAAGAAAGAAAGAAAAGGACAACTTCATAACATTCTATGACTAACTTTTATTTATTGATATAACTTGTCTTTTATGTAAATTTATTTGGGCTACTGCCAATGTACACATTAGTATAAGGCTCCAAATAAAATCATCTGTCTGTAAAATCATCTGTCTGTCTGTCTGTCTACTCTCTCATTACCACAATTCGAGAAGATTTCAGGCAATTACAAGGAATTCAAAGGCATAATAACACAACTTCCGGTTCAGAGCCTTGTTTTCATGTCAATCCAACACTGAACTTCAAATTAAGTCGATTTTGAAAATGTTCCCCTTAATTAGATTCATGTAGACTTTTAGTATGTTGTTCTAGACGGTATTCCAGATTATATTATGCAGAAAAACCTTCTGTTGCAATTTTTTAGGTTGACCTACTTTTTTTCGTAAAATGACTATAGAGCGAACTAGCTGCTATGATAAAGCTATGTATATCAGCTTTGCTGTATAGTCTTCGGACTTTTCATTCATAAAGCTAGTGACCACAGGCAGCCCAATCTATGGGTTTGTGAAAATAGGAGATATGTATGATGTTTTATAAATCCTTTCAAATTGCCGTACAATGTATAAATAAACAACATACCTTTTCGCTTCCTTGTTGTTTTCTTTGTGGTTTTTCTTCTCATGGAACTATTTTAAGCTGTTGTTAGGAGTTTTTCACTCCCCCACGGCTCACCACCTAATTATTTTCAGAAACCATAGATTGGGCTGCCTGTGGTCACCATGCGCAGTAAGAAACAAATGGGGTCTGGGTAAGAGGGCGAACTTTCGTTAAAATTGTACGAAATCCCTAATGTCCAATATAACCAGGGGAACTCAAACAGGATAGCCTTGTGACCAATCGACATACATATGAAGCTGTAAAACAAATTATTCAGTACATGACAGCCGAAGTTCGAACTACTTCAAACCGGTGTCCTAGGAAATTTGCACCCCCGGTTAAAATTTCCTAGACATTTCCTAGGCAAAATTTGCACCCCCTTAGGAAATGTGCACCCCCTGCCAGAGTCTATCAAAGAGCGTTTTGTTCGGGTATTAAAAAGCAAGTTGTTCCCTCACTGGGATGAATTACCTCCTACACTCCGCTACAGTTTATCAAAACTGAATTGTGTGAAAAGCGCCACAGAACAATTCAAAGAGAAAAAAGGGACAGTCTCCACCGGCAGCCCAAGCTCACGATTTGTGGCTCTTACAAATCCTACGTAGATTACGTGATCACTCGCGCAACATTGATTGCGTGATAGCACGCTAGAGCACAGGCAGCCCAAGCTCACGATTTGTGGCTCTTACAAATCCTACGTAGATTACGTGATCACTCGCGCAACATTGATTGCGTGATAGCGCGCTAGAGCACAGGCAGCCCAAGCTCACGATTTGTGGCTCTTACAAATCCTACGGTAGATTACGTGATCACTCGCGCAACATTGATTGCGTGATAGCGCGCTAGAGTCGCCGTTTTCTCCAGAAATTTTCCTTGTCATCTCACTAATAGAGTTTGCATTGATTTCTTATCGTGGTAAAATAAAGGTAATGAACTAACATTTTGCAATAAATGTACCTCGAGTGTCCTTTTCTTATGTCCTTGGGTATTCTCTGCTATTTTGGGCTAGTTTGGATCGGTTTTAGAGAGCTTTTGATTTTTGAGATCTCTCTCTATAATGAAATGACGAGGCTGCACAGTCCGTTGAGCACATCAAATCACTCGAAGGGCAATAAAGCAGATAAAGCACTCTAAAATCACTTCAATCCTCGCCAGACTACACAAAAGGACGTACCGAATGTCTGTCTACGTTTATTTCGGGGTGGAATTGCACAAATTTACATTTTAGCCCTCATAAACGACATATTCGTCGTATCAAAAACCGCTATTTCAAAACCCTCGGATGCTGGTAGTCCCGAGACAGCGGGACGTCCCGCGGATGGCAAATGCGATCTGATTGGTTGGTTGTCGTCACGTGCACGTGGGGTTTGTTAGGCTCCACCACGTGACGATGACCAACCAATCAAAGTACATCTGCCATCCACGGGACGTCCCGCTGTCTCGGGACTAAGTTACCAGCATCCGAGGGTTTTGAAATAGCGGTTTTTGATACGACAAATATGTCGTTTATGAGGGCTAAAATGTAAATTTGTGCAATTCCACCCCGAAATAAACGTAGACAGACATTCGGTACGTCCTTTAGTGGAGTCTGGCGACGATTGAAGTGCTTTTAGAGTGGGTTTTTTTGCCCTTCGAGTGATTTGATGTGCTCAACGGACTGTGCAGCCTTGTCATTTCATTACTGAGAGAGAGATCTCAAATATCAAAAGCGCTCTAAAAACCGATCCAAACTAGCCCAAAATAGCAGAGAATACCCAAGGACATAAGAAAAGGACACTCGAGGGACATTTATTGCAAAATGTTATTTCATTACCTTTATTTTACCACGATACAAAATCAATGCAAACTCTATTAGTGAGATGACAAGGAAAACGGTGACTCTAGCGCGCGCTATCACGCAATCGATCTTGCGCGAGTGATCACGTAAACTACCGTAAGATTTGTAAGAGCCACAAATCGTGAGCTTGGGCTGCCTTTGCTTGAAGTGATACTAAATTAATAGGAGCGTTCATTTTGTCAGCCTTTGTTTATAAACTTATTATAAACTTTTATATTTCGAAAGATAAGCCAACACTTCATCTTTTATTCTTTGACTAGGAGATATGAGACCCAGTTAATGCTCAGACTTCCCCTGCTAACTGATTTGATATTTCAAGGATAATCACACAAGTTTCGATTTCATCGGTACATAAGCAGTGGACTGGTACAAAATGTACTACAAGTCAATGGTTTCTGATGAGCCAAGCTAAGCTTATATACGTTGTACTACATCGTAGGTTGTGTAAAACAAACAGATCATACTATACAGCCTAATTTTATTTCGTCTTGTTTTTGCAAAAATATAATTATATATATATATATACTGGTATATTGTTTTCTGCATTTTGTCAATATTTTTGCTATCATGTCTAATTTCTAAGCAACCAAGTCCAGAATTGCTTTAAACATGACGGATAGTCAATGCAACAAGTTTCCTACCCTTTATAACATTTGGCTTTTGTTTCTTTTGATACAGGAACAGAAGAGAGTGACATTCCAGCTGCTTGTGCATAATTATATAGATGGGATACTAAACCAGCATATAATTCTACTGAGACAAATAATTATTACAGAACAATATATATAGCCTGTGTAGCAGTGCAAGGGAGGGAGAGGGGGACAGTCGAGCTCCTTGTGCTGCTATGCTGGCTAAGAACAAGATTCACATTAGCTATAGTCCTGTTCAATAATACATTTAAGCAGTGGTGTCCGGAGGGAGAGGGGCAGTTGCCCCCCCCCCCCCCCCCCAGCCTTTATTTAAACACGGAGTCTCTTCATGTTACATGCTCTCCCAGGGAGCCGTGAGTAGTATGTACAATGGGGGTTCTAATTCACCTCCCTATATATCCCCCCGTTAGTCCCACGGATGGCTCCACCCCCTTCAGAAAATTTGTGACGACATAATATTTTCCAATTAGAGGTACGTAACTTTAATGTATACCTGAGATACCGAATTATAAAAAACATGCGCGGTGAGAATTTATGCAGCTGGTTAAAGGTCGGAGAGCAAGCATTCTGCAGCAAGTCGTGCATAGGTACATATTGTAAGACCCATTTATATAAAATAAGGCAGGGAAGGCGGATTCCAACACCTTGTCGCGGATGCGAGAAGGGCACCCAGAGCACTTTTTATACTTGCGTTGAGTGCGGCTCTGTGTTACTACGTGTAGAACTATCCAAGAAGGAAATGGTAGCAAGGCGGCAGTTCGTAGAAGTACTGCAAGAGCTGCTACAGATTCGAAAACCTATCTAGAGATACGTGTGAAACATGGCTGCTATAGATGAGGAGCCTAGAGGCCATCACTAGAATTCTCCACTAGTATTCAAACGCACTAAATGGGCCATTGGTAAGTTCTTACGAGGCTGGCAGATGGATGTTCCAAAGGAACACGAATTTGGTGCCGACCCAATGGCCTTCTTAGATGGTGTACGCAACACAATACATGAAAAGCTAGAGGAAGAGATTTTCGATTTAAAAGGGGTGAAGTTCCAGCTAGCCTTGAGAGTAGAGCTACGAAAGTACAAACTCGATGGTAGCGAAGAATTAATCGACGTAATACTTCGTCATCGGCAGGAGGCCGTATTGCAATCCCACGAAATCAATTCCGCGCTAGACGAGTCTTTTCCTGTGATCCAAGAGACCCTAGAGAGATGGACGCATAGAGGCTCAGGGTGGGTGGTAGACCGAGTAGTTCTGCTCTATCTCGACATCGCACGATATCAACCACTACGAGGCGGTTCACACATTTTACTACCTAAAGAAGTCCAAAACAAGAGGGCTGTGGTTAATGTCCATAATAAGGATGATAACTGCCTACGATGGGCACTACGATCGGCAATCTTTCCCGCTAAGATTAATACCCAAAGACCATCTCAGTATCCTAAAGAGAACAAGGACGGCCTAGACTTTACAGGAATCGATGCGCCAACACCCATATCACAGATTTGCAGGGTTGAGAAGCAAAACAATCTTGCAATCAATGTCTTCGGCTGGGAGAAAGGGGTGATATTAGCAAGCAATGTGTAGACACTCGCCACATTATAGAGAAACCCGGGAAAATTAGCATTATAGATAAATCCGGGAAAATTAGCAAGAACTGTGTAGACACCCGCCGCATTAACCTGCTGTTAATAGAGAAATCCGGAAAGTATCACTACACTTGGATCAAGGATTTGAATCACCTTCTATATTATGATCAGAGCAAGAACCGCAACAGGAAGCACTTCTGCGAGAGGTGTCTCCACGGATACTGCCGAGAAGATCTCCTCGAAAAACACATTCCAGAATGTAAAGGTATAGGACAGACAGCAGTGAGAGTCGAGATGCCTAAAGAGGGTAAGAACAAGCTATCCTTTCAGCACTGGCACAAACAGCTAAAAGTTCCCTACGTCATCTATGCAGATTTCGAGGCGCTGACAACCAAGATCGAAGGACCAGAGCTCGACCCAAGCAAGAGCAACACCCAGCAAACTCAACTACACGAGGCCTGCGGGTTCGGCTACATCGTGGTGAGATGTGATGGCCATACAGAGACTCCAGTCGTCTACAGAGGGCCCAATGCTACGGAAATGTTCCTGGAGGCAATACAACAAGAAGAACAGAAAGTCGAGGCAGCTCTATCTAAGTGTAAAGCCCTATGCATGACTCTAGAGGACAGTGTAGCCCACCGCGGCGCAACAATTTGTCACATTTGCCAGAAATCTCTTGATGGGGACTCGGTTCGCGATCACTGTCATATCACTGGAAAGTATAGGGGAGCAGCACACAATGCCTGCAATCTACTTCTGCGGATAGACCCAAAGAAGACCATAATACCAGTAGTATTTCACAATTTGCGGGGCTACGACTCTCATCTCTTGATGCAGAATATTTCCAAAGTAGAGGGGCAGATAAATTGTATACCCAATAACACGGAGAAGTACATTTCCTTCTCTCTAGGGAAACTGCGATTCATCGACAGTGCTCAGTTTTTGCTATCCTCTCTCGATCAGCTAGTATCAGCTAAAAACCCGGAAGGATTCCAAATCACAGCCAGATACGAGCAAGACAAACATAAGCTCGGTTTTCTTCTACGCAAAGGCGTCTACCCATACGAATATATGGACAGTTGGGAGCGGTTTCAGGATGAGCTACCACCACGCGATGCTTTTTATAGCAAGCTTTCTGACGAAGGAATCTCAGATGAGGACTATACCCATGCACAGAAGGTTTGGGAAGCATTTGGTTGTCAAACTATGGGAGACTACCACGACCTATATCTTCGAACTGATGTACTTTTACTTGCAGATGTGTTCGAAGGCTTTCGAGCGACATGTATGAAAAATTATGGCTTGGACCCAGCTCACTACTATACGAGCCCCGGCCTATCGTGGGATGCATTGCTAAAGAAGACTGGTGTAGAGCTTGAGCTGCTCGCAGACTACGATATGCATCTTTTCATCGAGAAAGGGATGCGAGGCGGCATTTCGATGGTCAGTCGACGCCATGCAAAGGCCAACAATCCATATGCTTGCCCAGCCGGGACAACCGACCCAACCAAGCCCACTACGTACATACAGTATCTGGATGCGAACAACCTATACGGATGGGCTATGAGCCAAGCGCTACCAACCGGAGGATTTGAGTGGTGTGATTCTGAGACTATCGAACGTTTCGACTCTAGTATCCTTGATATCGCGAAAGATGCGGATAAAGGTTATATCCTTGAGGTCGATCTTGAGTATCCTATAGAACTTCACAATACTCACAACTCGTATCCACTAGCCCCAGAGCGTATGAAAGTCCAGAAAAAATGGATGTCAGAGTATCAATGTGGACTACTAGGTGAAAGAGCATTTCCAATCGAAGTTGAAAAGCTTGTGCCCAACCTATTCGACAAAAAATGCTACGTCCTACACTATAGGAATCTACAGCTATACCTATCTCTTGGTATGCGATTGAAAAAGGTGCACCGAGCACTACGATTCGACCAAAGCCCTTCGATGGAGCCATACATCAGGATGAATACGGACCTACGCAAACTGGCTACGAGCAACTTCGAGAAGGACCTCTACAAACTGATGAATAATAGCGTGTTTGGTAAGACAATGGAGAATCTGCGTAAGCGCGTGGATGTGAAGCTGGTGCGTGCAAGAGAGGAGGACAAGCTTCGGCGGCTGATATCAAGTCCAACATTTGCTAGATCGAATATCTTCGACGATGGCCTTGTAGCACTACACATGCATAAAAGCAGGCTCATGTTGAACCGCCCTGTTTATGTTGGGATGAGCATCCTGGACCTATCCAAACACTTGATGTACGACTTCTACTACAACGAACTTAGGACCCAATATGGTAATCAATGCGAACTGCTATACACAGACACAGACTCACTGCTGCTTGAGATCCAGACAGAAGACGTATACAAAGACATGGCCTCAAACTCAGACCTATACGATACCAGCGATTACCCAAAAGACCACCCGCTGCACAACACTACCAACAAGAAGGTTCTTGGAAAGATGAAGGATGAGTGTGCGGGCGTCGCCATCGTAGAGTACGTCGGACTTCGACCTAAGATGTATTCGATCGTATGCGCAGACACCAAGGAGATTCGCAAGGCTAAAGGAGTACGGAAGTATGTTGTGAAGAAGCACATGCGACACGAGCAGTATAAGGAGTCTCTTTTCGATAAGAAGACATTCAGACATGGGATGAATATGCTGCGAAGCATTGGACATCAGATGTATGGTCTGCGAGTAAATAAAATCTCCCTCTCGCCCCTGGACACAAAACGTTGGATTGACCCAAACGGCATACACACACTTGCCTATGGGCATAAAGATATCCTTTCAGAGGAGGAGGTATTAGCTTAAGATTCCATTCGGAGGTAGTTCTGTATCCCTAGGCATTTCCTTTCCGGTAATCGCTAAGGTCGGCTGTTTTCCTGTCAAACGCGTAGGTTCGTTGTTCAAAGCTTTTATGACTGCAGGTAGACGAGCTACCCATTCTAATGACCTATCGTCCTTTCCTTGTGAAGCAAGCACCATTTCTTGAGCATATTGGTGTCCAAATAGCCTTTCAGATAGGGTTCGGTTGAAGCGCTCAACAATTGCTTGATCTCTATGGATATCCACACGTCCACGCCTTACAGAAACTTTATTCTTAGCCAGTAGTGGAGTAACGGCACCCATGAACTCACGTCCTGGATCGACTTGTAAAAGTTTTGGCCATGTCAGTGGACTTCGCTTGTAGATTCGCTCAAATGCCGCAGCAACTTCGTTAGCTTCTTTAGTGGCTAATGGCTCGGCTTCTTTGTATCTGGATGCGCGGCTATAGATGGTAAGAAACTCTTCGAGGACTACGGTGAAGGTATAGAGGGGGATGAGAAAAAAAAGTTGCAATCAGAGCTCAAGTCCCACAAGTTTGCTCGGTTATGCTTTTGTTTGCGAAGTCCCTTCGAAGTTGTGTTAGAGCTACCTGCACCTGTGGCATATCACGATATATTACAGTAAACTTCAGACAATGGATAAAGACCTCGAAGACATACTAGGTGAGGATGTGACAGGCCCCCCACCCCACCCCAGCAGTGGAGCTGTACGTAGCGGAGCTACATGTGAAGCTTGTAACCATGCCACCGATGAAGCACATCACATAGCAATAGGCGACTATCGGGAAGCTCTTTCGATTCTAGCCGTAACTGGTACGACGAAGGAATACCTAGGGAATAATTTCTCTCTAGTGGACATTTCTAAACTGCCTGACAAAGACGTAGAACGCTTGCATACTAGATACCAGGCCGTCTTAGCAAAGCAAATAACGAGCTGCTTAGTAAATAGAGCACTAAGTCTAGCAGCTCGTGCAACCGCATACGTGCTGCCTATAGATTCTCAACAAGAACTATTGAAGGATCTACAAGAAGACCACTTAGTCCGAAATGAGATATCTTCCATGGCTGGATCGTAGTCTTACAGAGCAAGTCCCCTTATAGCAATAACTGGTGCTTTATGTCACGTTATCGCACATTATACGCCGGGGGAAGGAATGGACGACGAAGTCGACTAATATGAAGTGGCTACCCCCCAAATAGATGAAGTACTTGAGACATATTCGAAGCCAAAGAATTGTTAACGTAATTAGTGTAATGTTAGTGCAATGTTAACGTAATTAGTGTAATGTTAGTGTAATGTTAACGTAATTAGTGTAATGTTAACGTAATTAGTGTAATGTTAGCGCAATGTCAACGTAATTGGTGTAATGTTAACGTAATTATATAGTGTAATGTTAGTGTAATGTTAACGTAATTAGTGTAATGTTAACGTATTGAAGCCGACTACAACGAAGTTATATCGAAGTTAATCATAACAACTAGGTCATAAGCTATGGCTGAAGTGGATCAAATTACTAATACGGACCCTAAGCCCGTACCTAAGGTGCCAAATCCAAACCGCGTTGCGGCTGGGAGAAAAAGGGCAGAAGACATTCGCCTTGGTAAAGAGGCTCTTCGTGAGAAAGAGGAGGCTCAACGAAGTGGTGTACCACCGGACAAATGCGAGAAGAACAAAGGCTGGTATGAGAACTTGTCTGCCAAAACTACGCTCACAGCTATCGGCGTAGGTGCTACATTAGTAGGTCTATACTACCAGTACAACGCGGGTGGTTGCTCCTCAGGCAGCAGAGCTGCCACTGAAGGACAAGCCGCATCGCCGCCAAAAGACGCACAACCCGCCCCATTGGAAACGAACACGCGTAAAGTCGACAATGGAGTAGGCCTATTCGAAGCCACACCCATTTGAAGACTGAAAACCTACAACTTATATATGGGCATAATGGTTGAGAATAAGTTGATGGAAACAGAAAAAGACGCTGCTATATTATCTGGACTAGTGGCGGGCATCGGGTTCGTAGCAAAAAAAATAACCAAGGAGTCTATGCTTAGCGACCCTTCGGCATCAATCGTGAATTACGTAAAGTTGACAGCCGTGTTGGCTGGTAGCCTTGCTGCTAAACAATATCTCGAGGACAAAAAGTACATACCGACTACATAACGTAGTATCAATCCATGGCGATCGCTGCCGCAGTTGCTTTTACTTTGGCGGGCATAGGTGCTCACTATTTCGAAAAATTGGTCGATGGTAGAGATCCAGACTTGCTGGCTATAGAGGCTGAAAGACACGACAGAGCCCTTGAAAAATATCAAGCCGATTGGGCTATTTACCAGGAGAAACGTCAAAAATTGGCTGACTGGATCCGAGATCAGGATCGTCTGCATCGTTACTCTAAGGAGAGCTATCCAATTCGGATCTAGCTTCATCCTTATACAATACGGTCCACGTAGGGATAGACCATATAAGTCTGCAGGACTTAAAGGAGCCTCGTTTCTCAGATTACTATCGCCCATCAAGTTCACAGAAAACTACCGAATTGGTGGCCGTAGGTGGTGGGGTGCTCGTTCTAGGATATGTTGCCACCCGATTTCTATAGCTATGCTTTTTATGTTCGTCGTAAAGTTGGTTTTCTACACACATTTGAAGCTATTTATATATACATAGCAGAGGCGACTTTCAACGAGAAACGAAACCATGCGAGTCAAGGAGAGCCATGAAATGCATATCATACCAGTTAATGTGAAGGCTAAGGGGGGTGGAAACTTCGTCACCACTAATGCTTTACTAGCTCTAAACTCTCCTATTTCATATTGTACAAATTCGCTCCTAACCGAGTTAGGTTTCGAAGGTGAGGTAGAGTCAGTAGATCTTAAATCACCAAAAGCCGATAATCTAACTGAGTTGGGTTTCAGCGAGGCAGAGTCAGTAGCCAAGAGCCTCTCCTTAGTAAATCTAGAATTGAAAACTCTTATGACGGACGTAGTCTTAAACCTTCACAGTGCTGTGATTTGCCCGACTGAGCTCTTAAACGGCACGATATGCGACGCTGACAAAATAGGGTTAGTAATAGGACACGAACACGTTATAGACTTTCTCATTAATAAAAATGTGAAAACGATGAAGATCGCGTGGAACCTAGAGCCCCAACAAATCAAAAGTCTACTCCATATAAAGGGTGGGTACTTAGACCTTACACCAATATATGTATAGAAAATGGCTCCAAAGTTATTCGCAAATATCTACTATAGCCCAAAAGGCTACTGGAAAGGACTCGCGGCGATTAAACATCTTGTCACTGCGGCCGACGCATCCGAGGATGTGACTCGGACGTGGGTGGAAAAACAAGCCATATGGCAGATATATTTGTCAGCACCTAAATATGTACCACGACCCAAGTTCAATGTCTCTATGCCTAACGAGGTTCACCAAGCCGATCTGCTATTTCTTCCGCACGATCAGGTTCGCTCTGGGCGAACACAAAAGCTATATAAATATGCACTTACAGTTGTGGATGTCGCATCCAGATACAAAGAAGCCGAGCCATTAGCCACTAAAGAAGCTAACGAAGTTGCTGCGGCATTTGAGCGAATCTACAAGCGAAGTCCACTGACATGGCCAAAACTTTTACAAGTCGATCCAGGACGTGAGTTCATGGGTGCCGTTACTCCACTACTGGCTAAGCATAAAGTTTCTGTAAGGCGTGACGTGTGGATATCCATAGAGATCAAGCAATTGTTGAGCGCTTCAACCGAACCCTATCTGAAAGGCTATTTGGGACACCAATATGCTCAAGAAATGTGCTTGCTTCACAAGGAAAGGACGATAGGTCATTAGAATGGGTAGCTCGTCTACCTGCAGTCATAAAAGCTTTGAACAACGAACCTACGCGTTTGACAGGAAAACAGCCGACCTTAGCGATTACCGGAAAGGAAATCGAATCAACCCCAGCAGAGCATGCACGGGTTCGGGACGAGCGAGTACGCCTCGTTGGTCTCAAAGAGCAAAGGCTTCCATTCTATGTCAGTGTTCGATATCTATATGCTCCTGGTAAGCTGGAAGGCGGTCGTCGTCGTGCAACTGATCCTATATGGAGTTTGGAAACATATAGTATTTCACATAGTATGGTCTCTTCGGAGCAGCCAGTCCTGTACTATTTATATTCGGAGGACGTTTCGAAGAAACAACCAAAGCGCGGATTTGTGCGCGAAGAGCTGCAAGTGGTTCCTAGGGATACAGAACTACCTCCGAATGGAATCTTAAGCTAATATCCTCCTCCTCTGAAAGGATATCTTTATGCCCATAGGCAAGTGTGTGTATGCCGTTTGGGTCAATCCAACGTTTTGTGTCCAGGGGCGAGAGGGAGATTTTATTTACTCGCAGACCATACATCTGATGTCCAATGCTTCGCAGCATATTCATCCCATGTCTGAATGTCTTCTTATCGAAAAGAGACTCCTTATACTGCTCGTGTCGCATGTGCTTCTTCACAACATACTTCCGTACTCCTTTAGCCTTGCGAATCTCCTTGGTGTCTGCGCATACGATCGAATACATCTTAGGTCGAAGTCCGACGTACTCTACGATGGCGACGCCCGCACACTCATCCTTCATCTTTCCAAGAACCTTCTTGTTGGTAGTGTTGTGCAGCGGGTGGTCTCATCATCATGTTTTATTTGACTCAATAATAAGTTCACAATTTGGAAATATACTTATGAATTGACATTTACGATGTGAATATTTGAACATATAATATTAACTAATATAATTATTTTATTGAGGTTCGGGTCATCCTAATAGCATAAACTAATCAAGAGGATGACCCTCGGTCTTTTAGGTAATCGCTGGTATCGTATAGGTCTGAGTTGAGGCCATGTCTTTGTATACGTCTTCTGTCTGGATCTCAAGCAGCAGTGAGTCTGTGTCTGTGTATAGCAGTTCGCATTGATTACCATATTGGGTCCTAAGTTCGTTGTAGTAGAAGTCGTACATCAAGTGTTTGGATAGGTCCAGGATGCTCATCCCAACATAAACAGGGCGGTTCAACATGAGCCTGCTTTTATGCATGTGTAGTGCTACAAGGCCATCGTCGAAGATATTCGATCTAGCAAATGTTGGACTTGATATCAGCCGCCGAAGCTTGTCCTCCTCTCTTGCGCGCACCAGCTTCACATCCACGCGCTTACGCAGATTCTCCATTGTCTTACCAAACACGCTATTATTCATCAGTTTGTAGAGGTCCTTCTCGAAGTTGCTCGTAGCCAGTTTGCGTAGGTCCGTATTCATCCTGATGTATGGCTCCATCGAAGGGCTTTGGTCGAATCGTAGTGCTCGGTGCACCTTTTTCAATCGCATACCAAGAGATAGGTATAGCTGTAGATTCCTATAGTGTAGGACGTAGCATTTTTTGTCGAATAGGTTGGGCACAAGCTTTTCAACTTCGATTGGAAATGCTCTTTCACCTAGTAGTCCACATTGATACTCTGACATCCATTTTTTCTGGACTTTCATACGCTCTGGGGCTAGTGGATACGAGTTGTGAGTATTGTGAAGTTCTATAGGATACTCAAGATCGACCTCAAGGATATAACCTTTATCCGCATCTTTCGCGATATCAAGGATACTAGAGTCGAAACGTTCGATAGTCTCAGAATCACACCACTCAAATCCTCCGGTTGGTAGCGCTTGGCTCATAGCCCATCCGTATAGGTTGTTCGCATCCAGATACTGTATGTACGTAGTGGGCTTGGTTGGGTCGGTTGTCCCGGCTGGGCAAGCATATGGATTGTTGGCCTTTGCATGGCGTCGACTGACCATCGAAATGCCGCCTCGCATCCCTTTCTCGATGAAAAGATGCATATCGTAGTCTGCGAGCAGCTCAAGCTCTACACCAGTCTTCTTTAGCAATGCATCCCACGATAGGCCGGGGCTCGTATAGTAGTGAGCTGGGTCCAAGCCATAATGTTTCATACATGTCGCTCGAAAGCCTTCGAACACATCTGCAAGTAAAAGTACATCAGTTCGAAGATATAGGTCGTGGTAGTCTCCCATAGTTTGACAACCAAATGCTTCCCAAACCTTCTGTGCATGGGTATAGTCCTCATCTGAGATTCCTTCGTCAGAAAGCTTGCTATAAAAAGCATCGCGTGGTGGTAGCTCATCCTGAAACCGCTCCCAACTGTCCATATATTCGTATGGGTAGACGCCTTTGCGTAGAAGAAAACCGAGCTTATGTTTGTCTTGCTCGTATCTGGCTGTGATTTGGAATCCTTCCGGGTTTTTAGCTGATACTAGCTGATCGAGAGAGGATAGCAAAAACTGAGCACTGTCGATGAATCGCAGTTTCCCTTGAGAGAAGGAAATGTACTTCTCCGTGTTATTGGGTATACAATTTATCTGCCCCTCTACTTTGGAAATATTCTGCATCAAGAGATGAGAGTCGTAGCCCCGCAAATTGTGAAATACTACTGGTATTATGGTCTTCTTTGGGTCTATCCGCAGAAGTAGATTGCAGGCATTGTGTGCTGCTCCCCTATACTTTCCAGTGATATGACAGTGATCGCGAACCGAGTCCCCATCAAGAGATTTCTGGCAAATGTGACAAATTGTTGCGCCGCGGTGGGCTACACTGTCCTCTAGAGTCATGCATAGGGCTTTACACTTAGATAGAGCTGCCTCGACTTTCTGTTCTTCTTGTTGTATTGCCTCCAGGAACATTTCCGTAGCATTGGGCCCTCTGTAGACGACTGGAGTCTCTGTATGGCCATCACATCTCACCACGATGTAGCCGAACCCGCAGGCCTCGTGTAGTTGAGTTTGCTGGGTGTTGCTCTTGCTTGGGTCGAGCTCTGGTCCTTCGATCTTGGTTGTCAGCGCCTCGAAATCTGCATAGATGACGTAGGGAACTTTTAGCTGTTTGTGCCAGTGCTGAAAGGATAGCTTGTTCTTACCCTCTTTAGGCATCTCGACTCTCACTGCTGTCTGTCCTATACCTTTACATTCTGGAATGTGTTTTTCGAGGAGATCTTCTCGGCAGTATCCGTGGAGACACCTCTCGCAGAAGTGCTTTCTGTTGCGGCTCTTGCTCTGATCATATAGAAGGCGATTCAAATCCTTGATCCAAGTGTAGTGATACTTTCCGGATTTCTCTATTAACAGCAGGTTAATGCGGCGGGTGTCTACACAGTTCTTGCTAATTTTCCCGGGTTTATCTATAATGCGGCGAGTGTCTACACATTGCTTGCTAATCCTGTAGACTATCACCCCTTTCTCCCAGCCGAAGACATTGATTGCAAGATTGTTTTGCTTCTCAACCCTGCAAATCTGTGATATGGGTGTTGGTGCATCGATTCCTGTAAAGTCTAGGCCGTCCTTGTTCTCTTTAGGATACTGAGATGGTCTTTGGGTATTAATCTTAGCGGGAAAGATTGCCGATCGTAGTGCCCATCGTAGGCAGTTATCATCCTTATTATGGACATTAACCACAGCCCTCTTGTTTTGGACTTCTTTAGGTAGTAAAATGTGTGAACCGCCTCGTAGTGGTTGATATCGTGCGATATCGAGATAGAGCAGAACTACTCGGTCTACCACCCACCCTGAGCCTCTATGCGTCCATCTCTCTAGGGTCTCTTGGATCACAGGAAAAGACTCGTCTAGCGCGGAATTGATTTCGTGGGATTGCAATACGGCCTCCTGCCGATGACGAAGTATTACGTCGATTAATTCTTCGCTACCATCGAGTTTGTACTTTCGTAGCTCTACTCTCAAGGCTAGCTGGATACTTGAAAGATACTTGAAAAAATTGTTTATAACCAGCTTTATTCATTTTTAGAAAAACATAATATACTCTTCAAATATCAATTTTGATTCAGAAAGGATTATTCTACTGAGCAAGCTATATTAGAAATAACAGACCATCTTAAAACATCTATTGACAAAAATATGATTACATGTGGCCTCTTCCTAGACTTTTCAAAAGCTTTTGATACCGTGAACCATGATATCTTACTTAAGAAACTATCCAAATATGGAATACGTGGCAAACCCCTAGAATGGTTTCAGAGCTACTTAACAAACAGAATGCAATATGTGAAAATGAAAACACCATCTCAACCCAACGTAACATTATCTGTGGAATACCTCAGTGATCAACACTTGGCCCTTTACTATTTCTTTTATACCTAAACGACATATCTAATTCTTCAACAAAGTTATCCTTTCGCATTTTTGCCGATGATGCAAATATATTTTATACTTGTAAAGACACCAAAGAGCTTGAAAGAACAATGAATACTGAATTGAGTAAAGTTTTTGACTATTGTACTTCTAATAAACTCTCTGTAAACATGAAAAAAACTAATTATATGATAATCACTTCCCCACAAAAGAAAACAATTAAAATAAACTTACATAATATAGAAAGAAAAAACAACATTAAATATCTAGGGATTTACATAGATGAACATCTTAACTGGAAAAGCCAAATAGCACATGTAAATAGTAAAATAGCCAAAAATTTAGGAATACTATACAAGCTACGCCATTACTTAGCCTTAAACATGTTGACGCAACTTTACTACACCCTCATATATCCCTATCTGAACTATGGGTCAATGAGCTGGAGAAACACATATACCACTAATTTAGAAAAAATATACACTAAACAAAATAAATGTGTCCGTAGCATTTTTTTTGCCAATAACAAAGAATCAGCTAATCCATATTTTAAAATTCTTAACATTCTCAAATTTGAAAACATACTTAAACTAAAAATTTGTACATTTGCACATAAGCTTCTTCGTAATCCATCTGATACGCCATCTGTGTTCCATGATTTCCTAACTCCAGTTACCAAGATACACAATTACAACACAAGATATGCTGCCAAAAATAATCTTTATTGCCAAAATGTAAGAACAAACATGGGAAAATTTACATTTAAATATACAGCCTGTAAAATATGGGAATCCGTCCCCTATGAGCTTAAGCAAACAACAAACACGAAACAATTCAAGAAACTATATAAATCCTACCTTCTCAAACTCCAGAGTCCCTCCTAATCCTAATCTTTAAAAACAATAACACATCATATAAGCTATTTCCATATAAATTTCTCCTTCATCGTATTTCCTCTCTTTCTCTCTTTTTTGTCTTGTTTTTTTTCTATACTTGTGTGTGATTTTTTCCCCTTTTTTAACCAAACTTAAGTTCAACTCGCCATTGTACAACATTATCTCTACTCACTAATATCAGCTATTACCATACTATAACATATAAGCCTAAATTTAATTAAAACAGTGAATAACTCGAAAGCCTCCAGGCTACTTTGTCCACTCAGTGCACTGTCACTCCCATCTCATACTCTAATTTACCTTATCCATTATATATATACGTTTTAGTTAATCATATTTCCCTTATTGTAATTCAAAAAGAAAAATAGTGTGAAATATAAAAACTGGAACTGGAACTTGGAACTTCACCCCTTTTAAATCGAAAATCTCTTCCTCTAGCTTTTCATGTATTGTGTTTCGTACACCATCTAAGAAGGCCATTGGGTCGGCACCAAATTCGTGTTCCTTTGGAACATCCATCTGCCAGCCTCGTAAGAACTTACCAATGGCCCATTTAGTGCGTTTGAATACTAGTGGAGAATTCTGGTGATGGCCTCTAGGCTCCTCATCTATAGCAGCCATGTTTCACACGTATCTCTAGATAGGTTTTCGAATCTGTAGCAGCTCTTGCAGTACTTCTACGAACTGCCGCCTTGCTACCTTTTCCTTCTTGGATAGTTCTACACGTAGTAACACAGAGCCGCACTCAACGCAAGTATAAAAAGTGCTCTGGGTGCCCTTCTCGCATCCGCGACAAGGTGTTGGAATCCGCCTTCCCTGCCTTATTTTATATAAATGGGTCTTACAATATGTACCTATGCACGATTTGCTGCAGAATGCTTGCTCTCCGACCTTTAACCAGCTGCATAAATTCTCACCGCGCATGTTTTTTATAATTCGGTATCTCAGGTATACATTAAAGTTACGTACCTCTAATTGGAAAATATTATGTCGTCACAAATTTTCTGAGGGGGGTGGAGCCATCCGTGGGAGCCATCCGTGGGACTAACGGGGGGATATATAGGGAGGTGAATTAGAACCCCCATTGTACATACTACTCCGTGTATAAAGGTAAAAATTACGATAATGAGTAAAAATATAAAAGCTAAAACTAAGATATTAAAATGTTCTAATCGCAATTAACATAATCATTAAATTTATTTACAGTTTACCTAAGTACCTCTTTAAATTGTATAGGTCTGGCTGCAGCTGGTAAGCTATTCCAGAGAACGGCCCCCTGATACTGAAAGCTGTTTACCAGCTTCAGTCTGTGGACGTTTTATGAAAATATTATGTGCTGAATTTCTTAAACTATGGGAGTTGGTGATTGAGGTTGCAAATAGTTTATGCAAATAGTCTGGTGAAGTCCTGTTTAATGTTTTAAACATTAAAGTTGCAAGTTGTTTGCATCTTCTGTTCTCAACATTGTCCCATTTAAGCTCATCCAGTAGCCCAGATGACGGTTCATCATAATTAGAAAAGGTAATCACTCTGGCAGCTCTATTTTGGAGCTTTTGAAGGTGATCCAATAGCCCTTTACCACACGAGGTTCCCCATACTGCACTACAGTAATCGAGATATGGTAGTACGAGGGAATTGTACATAGTATTTAAAGTTTCAAATGGTATAAGGCTTCTAACTCGATTTAAAGCTCCAATCCCTCCTAAAATTTTCTTAGAAATTTTATCCACCTGTTGTTAAGATAAGATATTTATTTCAACTCGGGGGTTGAGGCTTGTTAAAACCTCTAGCAAGTACATGCTAATTAGCTGAGACTATCTACTTACAGCTAGTACGTAAATTGAAATCTTATATACATGCAATTACATATAAGTACATTATATTAACCAAAACTAGTATTAATTACAAGTGGCCTATATAAATATATATATAATTATACATATGTATCAGTAAAAGTTAAACCAATATGGAATTGGAAATTTTAAATTAGAAATTGAATTTAACAGAGCTGATTTGTTTTTTTGAATGATATAAAGTAGGTAATGTGCGCAGAGCATCAGTTAAGCTATTCCAAGCTTTGGCAGCAGTGTATGAAATGGAGTGAAGCCCATATTTAGTTGTGTTACATTTAGGTACTGTAAGTTTACGTACTGTTGTTTCCATGTTAGGGACTCGTCAATCTCAACTCCAAGATATTTGTAAGTTGTTCTCTCTAAGGGTTTGTGATCAACTTTGATTATGAAATTATGTTCAAGGTGTCTTATTTTATGCCGACTTGCAACTATCATAAACTTAGTTTTTACTATATTTAAACTAAGTTTATTTGCCTTTAACCATATGTGCACCTTATTCAAGTCATGGTTCATTTGTTGCTCAAGAACATTAATGGGTCTGCATCAGCTACTGTAAGGCTGGTATCATCAGCATACATTCTTACTTCTGAGAATAGATCACAAGAGGGGAGATCATTAATATAAGTTATGAAGAGAAGACCGAAGTCATCAATGAAATGTCTCAGCATTCATCTCCTCCCTCCCCCCCCCCAGTTTCCCCAAATTTTAAGGGCCTCCCTATGCCCCAGCATTAAAGCATTAATTAGCTTTTCTATAATTCAGGTTGATTTGTCCCATTAAATAATTGAAGGGCTGTGTGCAGAAAGGGCGTAAGTGACTCTTGATCACATTCTAAATTCTCCCTTAGAAAACAAAGAAATTAAAGGAGAATTTAGAATCTGATCAGGAAACACTTACGCCCTTTTTGCACACAGCCCTTCAATTACGGTACATACATTGTACATGTAATTTTTTTTTTTATTGTTGCCATTTATATAAAATTAGATAATTCAAATATTTCCACATGTGTAATGTACGTGCACAGAATCAACTAATGCACTTGTCAGCAGCTTCCCCCAGGGGTAGACCCCGGGACGATCAAGAGGATTGCGAAAAGGGTAGAACAAACTTCACGATTTTCCCCAGGGGTGGGGAAATGTTATTAGTCAAAGTTCCCTGGGTCACATTTTCCTTAAACATAAAATCCCTCTTATGTGAGATTATAATCTTACAAATTCCCCCTCGCTTATCTTGGAACTTCAAACAAAGTCAAGCATTTTCCCCTACCCAGGGGCAAAACTTACATTCAATCCCCTTTTATTCCCCAACTTTGTCAGTTTTCTTGACACTGAAACCTGTTTTTTAAATGTTAGCAACAAAACTTTTAATATTTTTACAGTAAAATCCAAAGATATTTACAAAGCTATCGTATCAACCAAATCGACTGTGCCTACTGCCATGAGCAAATTTAATTTGTGTTACAACTCGGATTCTTTTTCGCTAGATTGGAAATCTATTTGCTACCTTTTAAATCCACACTCGATACCAAAATTAGAGAGTTTCAATATAAAATTCTAAATAGAATTATCTTCACGAACAACGGCTGTTTAAGATTTTGTAAGTCAGAAATTGAAATGCTCGAACACCTGTTTGTTAATTGTAGAGTAGTTCATCACTTTTGGTCAAATATCGAGGCATGGTTTAACACATGTAACATCACCCAACATACCTTGGGGGGAAAAGGAAATTATTCTTGGTATCCCCGACTTAAAAGAAAATTTGATTCTAACAAATCACCTAATTTTTATTGCAAAATACTATATTTTTTATTGCAGGATGAAAAAGACAATATTAATATCCTTCTCAGGAGTTTTCTCTAAAATTAAGAATACTTATCACAGGGAACATATTATAGCAAGTAAAAACAAAAATCTTGAATGCCATTATAAAAAGTGGAATCCTATTATTAACCTGTTAATCTAAGCACTTGGTTCTCCATCTTCTGTGTGTCTGCTTATATGACTGTTTTGTGTCTGTGTGTGTGCAAGGGGGGGGGGGGGGGGGGGGGGGGGCACAATGTCCATATACTACCTGCCCCCAAAAATATTTAATAGAGTATTAGGTTGATGTGAATAAAATACAAAAAAAATATTTACGTAAATATTTTTTTTTTATTGTTGCCATTTATATTAAATTAGATAATTTAAATATTTTCACATGTGTAATGTAGGTGCACAGAATCAACTAATGCACTTATCAGCAGCTTCCCCCAGGGGTAGACCCCGGGACGATCAAGAGGATTGCAAAAAAGGGTGGAACAAACTTTTGTCACGATTTTCCCCAGGGGTGGGGAAATGTTATTAGTCAAAGTCCCCTGGGTCACGTTTTCCTTAAAGTGCATATAAGCCTGTTATGTACCTAGAAAGCCACTAAGGCTTGAACTACTCTATAAACTCGGACTCGTGCACACACAGTACAGCTCGCTACTTGAGACCTCCTCAATCTCCCCGTATCACGTGATACTGGTTTCCCACACTAGGAAACTCCCGGATGTATAAACACTACATTCTCTCCTTTTCTCCACTAAGGCAATAAGGCGTATCTCAACCTAAACAAAACTATATGATTAACAAATGTCTCTCCAATACAATGAGCAAGACTGTTTAACATCAAAGTCAGCTTGTAACATAGTCACTAAGGTTGTTTGGGGGTCGCGTTATCCTCCCTGATCTTCTTGTAATCTGTGGCTCCTGGTTTGCTCCTATTTGCTCCTTAGCATCTCTCTGACTTAGTTGTACTTCCAACTCTGGTCCTGGTTTCGGTTCCCTAATTGGCACTGCCACAGGATCTATTACACTAGGCTCTATTGGTTCTGTGACAGGATTGATAAAACGCTTGGTGTGTTGTATGTTTCTCTTGTATTCTACACCCTGAGATGACTTTAGTTGCATCTGATCACCATAGCGTGCCGTTACTTGGTATGGTTCACTCTCGTAGTGTGATGATAGCTTGTTCTCCTTCCTTTTCTCAAGTAACACAAGATCCCCTGCCTGGACGTCTCTCTCAGCCGCCTGACGTGTTTCTTGTCAACATAGTCTGTACCCAGCTGTTTCTTCTCAGCATCACGATCTCTAACTTCTTGGTAGCCCTCCTCTCCTGACCCACACAAATCATCAATCTCTGGCAATTTTGTTGAAAGATTTCTCTTGTATAACAGCTTTGCTGGGCTCTTACCAGTTGTTGTGTGCACAATAGAGCGATACGCTAGGAGAAACTTCTTCAGCTCAGTTCTCCAGTTTCTTCTTTCCGCATGGGTAGCTCTCATAGCTTTCAAGAGTGATCGATTTTGTCTCTCAACCTCTCCATTTGCTCTTGGCCACAATGGTGTTGTTAACTTGTGCTTGATGCCCATTTCGTTCAGGTACCTCTCCATTTCCTTGGACACAAGGTTGGATCCATTATCAGTGTCCTCAGGGTAGTAGGTACTCCATGTCTGGAAATTGTGCATCTAAACACTTGACAATTACCTCAGTGTTAGTAGAGTGGATCACATCAACTTCGATCCACCTGCTAAAATAGTCTACTAGGACCAGTAGGTACTCTCCTGTTGGCATAGGTCCCAGTAAGTCTAGTGCTAGGTCCTGCCAAGGTCTCTCTGGCATTCTAGTTGGTTTCACTAGTGGAGGTATGCTTTGCTTCGTCACTAGTTGACATCCGTAGCATTCACGACATTTCCTTTCTGCATCCTTATCTATGCCTGGCCACCATACTTTAGACCGTAAGCGTTCTTTCGTCTTCACAATACCTTGATGGCCCTCGTGTGCAAGATCAGTGACTCTTTTTCTCAGAGCCTGAGGAATGACAATTCTAGTCCCTCGTAAAATGACTTGGCCAATGAACGTCAGTTCATTACGCACCATCAGGTATGGCTTTGGGGCTCTCTAGCTCCCAGTCCCCACTGACAAGACAACCTCTTACTAATTGCAGCTCTTTGTCTTCTGCTGACATGCTCTCTATCTCTTGAATCTTGAGTGCTGCTGGCACTGCTTGCAAGGTAACCATGCGAACATGCTCATCTGAGATGTCTGAGACCACTTGTCTTATTATCTGCCGATACTTCTCCGGTGCTGAGTTGACACCGAATATCAACCTCTTGTATCTGAACAGTCCATCATGCGTGGCAAATGTGGTAATATCTCTTGATTCCTCCTGTAATTCAATTTGATGGAATCCCAGGCGCAGATCTAATTTGGAAAACACAGTGCTACCATTGAGGTTCTCAAGTACTTCATCAACACTTGGCATTGGTATCCTTTCACGAACAATGGCTTCATTGGCCCTCCTCGTGTCTACGCATAACCGTATATCTCCCGATGCTTTCGGTGCGACCACTACAGGGCTAACCCATGATGTAGGTCCATCTACTCGCTCCACGATATCTTTATCAATAAGGTCCTTCACTTTAGCTGTTACCTTCTCTCGTAACGCGAAGGGGGTGCGTCTAGGCTTTTGAGCCACTGGTGTTACCTCTGGGTCAATATGTAGTTTTAATTTATAATCTTGAAGCTTGCCAATGCCATTGAAAACTTTTGGATGTTTAGCTTGAAGAACTGATGATAAATCATCCACAACGTTGCATTCACTTTTATTGCCGGCCTCGGGTCCAATATGCAGTAAGCCTAGGGCTATTGAAGTCGAATGACCCAGTAAATACCTCCCACTTCCGATAACTACAAAACACGAGTTTATTTCCTTACTGTCACATACTGCCAATTCAGCTTCAAATTGACCTACCACCTCTAATTCCTTTCCCCCATACGCGTACAACTTCTTGTGACAGTCTTTTATGTCGACTTGTAATCCTTGTGTCTTCAGTTCTTTTAACTCTTTCATCCCAATTAGGTTGCTGACCTAGCCAGAGTCAATAAGTACTTCTTTAGGGATGTCATTGATTCTCACTTTTATCACAGGTTCCTCAGAGAAGGTTGCATTACATCTCTCTCCCATTTGATCTGTCACAGTGAATGCAAAAGTACTACTCTCGTCACTATCACTCGCCTCCTGATCTCCAGCATAATTGGTGTTGCTCTGGTGTGACTGCCTATAAGGGGCTCCCCTCCGCTTGTCTCCATTGCCCTTTGGTTCACGACGATCACTTTCTCCTCTACAGCATGCAGCAAAATGTCCATATTTCCCACAATTCGCACATTTCTTTCCCTTTGCTGGACAGTTTCTATCTCTTGCCAGATAACCTTCCCTGTCACAATTGAAGCACTTTCGACTTTTCTTCTCTCCTGCACCATAGCTCGTCTTGACTGCATTGATATTCCCTTCCTCTCTCTGTTGTGGGACAGTCATGTTCTCTGCTTGTCGACCGGCTGCTTCCCAAGCACGAGATTTATTTAAGGCCTCTGTTAATGTAATGTTTGGGGTTTCCAGCAGCTTTCTTTTCAGCTCAAAGTTCTTTAACTTCTCGATCAGTTGATCTCTTAAATTGTCTTCCAAACTTCCTCCAAAATTGCAGTGTCGAGCTTGTTTTTTCAATCGAACCATAAACTGGTCAGCGGTCTCTCCGTCGTTCGGTGCCAGTTGTCGGAAAACGTGGCGTTCGTAAGGAATGCTTTCCTCGGTCTTGAAATAGGAATGGCTACTTTGTAAGTGTTGTCGCCTTCTGCTGGGACTGGACCAGGATCCTGTAAGTCTTCGAATATATCCTGCACCTCCATTCCGGCGAAATGCAGTAACTGAGATGTTTTCTTTTTGATGCTTTCGATTCCCTTTCCCTCGGCGTAATCAGATACTCGAATGCACGCTTCCATTTGCGCCACCGCTCAGCGACTTGTGAAGCAGGCCCTGACAAGCCCAACGCGGGTAAAGTCTTCTCCGACATGTTATTAGTATCCTCGTCGCCAATGTTATGTACCTAGAAAGCCACTAAGGCTTGAACTACTCTATAAACTCGGACTCGTGCACACACAGTACAGCTCGCTACTTGAGACCTCCTCAATCTCCCCGTATCACGTGATACTGGTTTCCCACACTAGGAAACTCCCGGATGTATAAACACTACAAAGCCCTAGCCAGTTATCTTTGATATCGATTGTACATGAAGTGGATAGTCCAACGGTAGAATATTTCTTGATTTGGGTGTTGCGTCTATGAGATATAAAGGTTTATATTTCCAATATGCTAATGAGGTGATGTCATCACCGACATTTGCTGAATTTCTTTGTGCTTGTAAATTAAGCTATTTTCTAATTTCTAATAATTTTTTTGTAAAATCACTTTGATAAGCTTCAGATATAACTTAGAATTTAAAAATAGGTAATTTGTCTCCACCAGCATGCTTTCGTATAATAAGTGATGTTGGTGATGACATCACCTCATTAGCATATTGGAAATATAAACCTTTATGTCTCGTAGACGCAACACCCAAATCAAGAAATATTCTACCGTCGAACTAACCACTTCATGTACAATCGACATCAAAGATAACTGGCTAGGGCTTATATGCACTTTAAACAGAAAATCCCTCTTATGTGAGATTATAATCTTACAAATTCCCCCTCGCTTATCTTGGAACTTCAAACAAAGTCAAACATTTTCCCCTACCCAGGGGCAAAACTTACATTCAATCCCCTTTTATTCCCCAACTTATCCCCGTGATCGGCCTGGGAGTCTATCCCTGGAGGAAGCTGCTAATAAGTGCATAAGAAAAGTATTTTGAAAATAAATTATTTCCTTAAAAATGTTGTGAATAGCTCTTGCTTTCCTCTCGTTTGTCTCATTTTTGAGCTGGCTTTCCAGGGGTATCCCCTGTAGCACCACCGTGACCTCTCTTGCTGGGCTGGTAATTATTCTGTCATCTGTTAAAATAATTAAATGAATAAAAATTGAGGTAATAGCTGACATGTAGTGACAGTTGAATAACAGTACAATGCCACTTTGCTCAGTATAATTACTTTTCTCAAATTTTCATACAAACCTAAACTGAACTCCCAAAATTAAAATCTTTTTTCAACCCAAAATCATTCATAGAACGAGTCTAAATAAAGCTAACATTACGTGCCAAGACTTGCTCGAATTATAATGAAGAATTTAGCGAAGTTTTCAAGTATCTTTTTAAGTGGCATGCAGCTGTTGCAATGTTACTTCCGGTCTTACATATTTGGAAGACCTGGTCATGTGATCATCAGCCATGATGATTAAATTAAGTTGAATTAACACGAACCCGCGTTCGGTCTTGTTGAGAAACATGGTGTCAGAAAAGTGGATTTTAACTTAGTTTAGATGAGCTAGCTACGCTCAAATAAGTTAAAAAAGAGAAGATTTCAAAGAAAAAATCTCCGGAGGAAATCCGCTGAAACGGCGAAATTTCTAGCGAATCGTGCACGAGCACATGGCACAAAATTCTGACTCAGACTCGGAGGAAAACGCCGTTAACTTCAACTTCAACTCAACCATCAGCAGGGGCAGCAACACAGGCTCCCATCAGCAGCAGCTACCCGTCAAATTTCCCGATACCGAGCCAGATGGTATGTAGAGGAGATTTAACAAGCAATTGGGAATTCTTTAAACAGCAATGGAGCGACTACGAGATCGCCACAGGGCTAAATCAGCGACCCGAATCTGTGCGACTGGCGACTCTCCGTTCTGTAATGGGAAGGGAGTGTTTGCAAATTTTCCTTAACCTTAAATTGTGGTCCAGAGGAAGTCACGATTAAAACAGCTTTAGAAGCGCTGGAGGGATATTCCCAAGAGAAACGTGGTGTATGAGAGGTATGTGTTTAATTCGTGCGTTCAAGGAAATGATGAAACTGTTGATAACTATATTAACAGACTGAGAAAACTTGCCTCTTCGTGTGAATTTGGCACGCTTTCCGATGAAATGATTCGAGATCGATTGGTTATAGGCACAAGTGATCACATAGCAAAAGGCAGAATGATAAGAGCGACGGTATTTTCTCTTAACAAAGCTGTTGAAATGTGCACATCAAGTGAAATAACAAACAAACAGCTGAAAACTATGAAATCCGAAGACGGCAAATCGAGCGAAGATCTCCATTACATGAGAAACGATCAACGTCGGCCACGTTCCAAAACGAAAGGCAAGCAATCTCACACTAACCGTAATCCAAGCCACAAGGCAAACCCTAATCTAGATGACAAGTGCAAATATTGTGGAAGGAAAAGTAAGCACAATAAGAAAGAGGATTGTCCCGCCTTTGGCCAGCAGTGTCGTATAAAGTGCAAAAGAAAAAATCACTTCGCAAGCATGTGTTTGGCAGATAAAGAAAAAATCCATGCAACTCAGCAACAAGAAGAGTATGATTCGGATGAGTCATTGCTGAAAATAGAGAAAATAACTGCACTGAAGGGAAATGGAAAGCAGTTACTAGCTAACCTAACATTTTGCACAGAAACAAATCACAGAGAGAAAATTGTGTGTCAGCTGGACACAGGAGCGACTTGCAATGTGATAGGTTACAGAGATCTTGCACAGCTCTTACAGAGTGGTGATCCACCACTGACTAAGTCAAAAGCCAAGCTTAAGTTGTTTGATGGCGCAATAATGCAGCCAATGGGAGAAACCACTTTAGTAGTAGAAGGGAAGCTCTCAGACCTTAAGTTTCAAGTTGTCAATATCTCGAACAAGCCACTGATCTCAGCAGAGATATGTGAACAGCTAGAACTACTCAAAGTTGAGTTAGACTCAACAGAGTCAGTGTTTGGGGCCTTGAAAACAAAGAGAGTAGCTACCTCAGCAGAGAGCAGATACTGACAGACTACAATGATGTTTTTGAAGGGTTGGGTCATATTGGTGACACAACAATCGTTGTAGATCCAGGGGTGAAACCAGTACAGCACACTCCTCGCAGGGTACCAGTAGCCCTGCAAGACAAAGTAAGATCCAAACTAGAAGATTTGGAGAAGAAGGGTATAGTGAAAAAAAGTCACTAAACCAACCGAGTGGATCAGTAGCATGGTAGTAGTCTCCACTCCGAAGAAAATCAGAATCTGTCTAGATCCCAAAGATTTAAACCGAGCAGTACTCCGCCCAAAGTACCAAATGCCTACTTTAGAAGAGGTATTGCCAAAACTAAGCAAAGCCAAGGTTTTCAGTACCCTTGATGCGAAAGATGGCTTTTACCAAATTGGCTTAGACGAAGAAAGTAGTTTAAAGACAACATTCTGGACGCCATTCGGAAGATACCGATATCTTCGAATGCCTTTCGGAATAAACCTAGCACCTGAAGAGTTCGAGCGAAAGCTCCATGAGAAATTGGATGGTCTCCCAGGCGTCGAGATCCTAAGAGATGACATTCTTGTAATGGGCGCTATGGAGATACCCAAGAAGAAGCTCAGGAGAACCATGACGAAAACCTGGTTAGGTTATTAGAGGAAGCACGGAAAGCTAATTTACGCCTAAATAGCAGTAAGATGAACCTCAGGAAGACAGAAGTGCAGTTCATGGGTCATTTGATCACCGAAGATGGATTAAAGCCAGACCCTGAGAAAGTAAAGGCCGTGCAAAATATGCCTAAGCCGACATCCAAGAAAGAGCTGTCGAGCCTTCTAGGCTTTGTGAACTATCTGTCTAAGTTTTTGCCAAGGCTATCAGAAGTAGCGCAGCCTTTGAGAGATCTGACAGCTAAAGACATGAAGTTTGTTTGGTCTAAGCAGCATGACTCGGCATTCAAAGAAGTTCGAGAACTTGTAGTGAGTCGTCCAGTTCTCAAATACTATGATCTGAATGAAGAAGTTACAGTGCAATGCGACGCCAGCGAGTATGGACTAGGAGCAGCATTAATGCAAAATGGTCAACCCGTTGCATTTGCTTCTAGGTCTCTTTCACAGACAGAGAGACAATATGCACAAATCGAGAAAAAATGTCTCGCCATAGTGTTTTCTTATGAAAGGTACAGTCAGTACCTAGCAGGTCGAGAGAAAGTCACTGTAGATTATCTGACCATAAGCCTTTGCAGACCATATTTCAGAAGTCAGTACTCTCCGCACCATGCAGATTGCAGCGAATGCTACTAAAGCTACAAAGATATAATCTAGATGTGAGGTACAAGCCAGGCTCACAGATGTATGTCGCAGATCATCTATCGAGAGCATCACTAGCCACCCAAGGGAAGATGCTTGACAATTTTCAAGTTTTTGCTTTAGAACTTGAGACCATGAATCCCTTAGATGCCATTAAGGTAGCACCAGACCGACTGAAGCAAATTCAGAAATGTACAGCGCAGGATCTTGTATTGGAAACTTTGAAGACCACAATCCTAACTGGACGGCCGGAAAGAAGAGAAGACGTTCCTGTACAAATCCGAGACTACTGGACTTACAGAGAAGAGATTTCACTGCACAATGGTGTTCTCTTTAAGAGTCAACGTGTGATCATCCCGAAAGCCATGAGATCTGAAATGCTCTCAAGAATTCACTCAAGTCACCAAGGAATAGCCTCGTGCATGCTAAGCAACCAATGCAAACACATCAACTACCAGATAGACCATGGAGTAAGCTAGGAACAGACCTCTTCTCACTGAAGGGTAAGAGTTACATTACTGTTGTTGATTACTACTCAGACTTTATTGAAGTAAATGAACTTGAGGACACAACTTCTGCCACAGTAATCCAGACACTCAAGGAACAATTTAGTAGACATGGAATACCAGACACAGTTGTGTCAGATAATGGTCCCCAGTTTGCTAGCCAAGAATTTCATGAGTTCTCACTAAGTTGGGAATTCAATCATGTGTCATCTTCACCACACTATCCAAAGTCAAATGAGAAAGCAGAATCATCGGTGAAGATAGTCAAACAGCTGTTCCAGAAAGCTGAACGAGAAAGGAAAGACCCTTGGTTAGCTTTATTAGACTATAGAAATACCCCTACAGAAGGTATCGACAGCAGTCCAGCACAAAGGCTAATGTCGCGTAGAACCAGAACACTGTTGCCAACAGTATCCAGTCTGTTACAACCAGAAACAGTCCACGGAACAGTAGATAAGATGAAGCAGAAGAGAGAGAAAGCTAAGTACTATTATGACCAGACTGCAAAGAAGCTACCAGAACTAGAAATAGGACAAGAGGTACGAGTAGCACCATTAAGGAAGAACCAATCATGGAAACAAGGCACTTGTGTTGAAAAGCTCTCAGACAGGTCATACATGTACTTAGTAGAAGCAGGAGGTGAGATGACGAGAAGGAACAGGCAGTCACTGAAACCTGCAGCAACACCATCACACAGACCACAGCAGAAACAAACAGAAGAGAAGGTACAGCAACTGCCTACACCCTCATCAGCGAGTACATCAGTTAAGTTCAAAGAGGCAGTAGCTAAACCCGTAACCCAAGCTTCAGCAGAAAGTACTACAGAGACCTCAACACATGGAGACAGCATTACCCAGACGAGTTCTGCAACTCCACCAACAACTAGGACAAGGACAAGGAACATTAGACTTCCAACTCAGTACAAAGACTTTGTCATGTCATATTAGAGTTTACATATGATGGACTATAAACTGTTTGATCAAGTATATTTACATTAGTCAGCAAGACTTTGAACAATTAATGTTATTGTTGAACATTTTACTAGTCAACCAGAAGATATTAGCAAGACTTGGTTGCAATGCTAGTTTTAGCAATTTTGATATTTTAAAGTGAGTCTTTGTAACAATTGTTTTTTTTACTTTTGAAAGAAAGGGAGATGTTGCAATGTTACTTCCGGTCTTATATATTTGGAAGACCTGGTCATGTGATCATCAGCCATGATGATTAAATTAAGTTGAATTAACACGAACCCACGTTCAGTCTTGTTGAGAAACAGCAGCGGCGTTGTATTATGCAGTTTAGCCTAATCGCCAAACGTTTCCCAAATTCAAGTCAAAAATTCAGATCGAAGATAGGTGGCGCTTAGAGGCGCTTTTACACAGTTTTATTCATACACATTTGGGGAATGATTTCCCAACTTTAGAGGAAAATTCGTCGATGCGTTTTGTCAAAGTTTCCAAGTCTCTAATGCGTGCTTTTAAGAATCTCATTCACATTGAGAAATAATAATTTCCACCGTAAAATATAGGGCTAAAAGTACTATAAACACCACCAAAATGACTCAATGATCAAGATAAATCGATAAACGATACTTCTAATTTCTATTCATGTTAAAATATGTGACGAAACGTAGAAGAAAATCTCATGACCAGCGTTTGACTTACCGCCAAAATGACACTCCTTGACTTTTGGAAAAAAAAAAATGTTTTGCGGTCGTATTGCCAGCACCACCTGCTTTAGGACCTCGTTGCATGCATGCACTCCCAGTGTCTTGCATATTTTTATACTAAAGGTGATCCGAATTGAGCGCCGATAGTATACGTACAGCTTTTACTGAAGCCTTATAAATCTGCACTCCCCGCGTCTTGCATTGTATTTCTCTAAGGTGCTTTGAATCGAACGCGCGGCCGATAGTTTACGTAACGTAGGCTCGTTACTTTCGAATATAAAGACAACAGCTTGTAAATGTAAGTAGTCACAGTTGCTTAGCTCTTGAACGATTTTATTTTGAAATTAATTGGCTTTGCTTTGCAATGTTAGCGCGTAAATAGCGGGCCACTGAATAGACCACTAAGGGGTAGACCATTAGAAATCCTGTAAAACTTTTTGTGCACGCAATTGTTTTTAGCAGTATGAGTTCTGCAATAATTATTTTTTTAAGACGATAGCTCTGCACGATTTTTTTTCAGTGCACATTCTATAGAGACTTCAGTGCACATTCTATCTAGATTTATAGCCTATGAATACAACGATAATATAATAATAATGTTATTTATAGCAGGGAATCTATGTCTCCGAAGAGTTTTACAATAGAGCCCTGCATAACATAAATAAGAAATAAAAAACATTAATAATCTTGAGTTAAAAACTAAGCTAAAAATACATTTATAGTGACTATAGCTAAAATTTATGACAATTCAAAAACATGTCTTGACATTTTGTTTAAAAATAGTTAGAGATTCGATTTCCTGCAACGAATTATATAAAGTATTCCATTCACTAAAACCTTGGTACAATAAACGTTGTTTGCCATAATTAAGCTTTATTCTTGGAAGTCTAAAATCGTTCTTTCTCCTTGTATTATACATGTGAATGTCACTGTTCTTTAAGATATTAAAATCAATCAATGAGTCCATTGACATACTTATATATTAAAATATGACTGATGTACAAGACGACGTTTGGAACGAGTAGGCCAATTGAGATTTGACAAGGCTTATGCTGAAGAACTATAACCAGGTAAATTCAAGAATTATCATCTTGGCCGCCTTATTTTGCAAAATCTGAAGATCGTACATGAGGGTTGAGTTGTATTTGTAACCCCATATTGCATCAGCGTAGTCAAAAAGTGGACATACTAAACTATTATACAAAGTAAGGCGTGTCTCGAGGGGAAATAAGTGCCTGATGCGCTTGACCAGACCAATCCTTTGGTTTACTTTAATAGATAATTAAGGCCTCACCTGGTCATGCCAAGTCATATGCTTAATAAATATAATACCGAGGTACTTGACATTGTCAGAGTGTTCGAGGAGCACGTTGTCTATTATGACATCGATGCTAGAGCAAGATTTCAATTCATATGGACTACCTATCATAACATAAACTTAGATTTAGAAGTATTCAAAGTCAGGCGATTTATACGAAACCAAGAGCCAATTTTGCCAAGTCATGATTTAAGTAATGTTCGATGTCATTGATAGAAGGACGGCTACAGTATATCACGGTGACATCAGCGTACTTGGCAATGATCTACAGTAACAACTAGGAAGGTCATTGACGTAAACCAAGAACAAGAGAGGACCGAGAATACTCTGTGGCACGCCAACTCGCACTGAGCACGAAAAGGACTGAGAGTCGCCTATTGCAGTTATCTGGTGTCGGTTATCAAGGTAGGAGGTAAACCAAATTACAACTTCACTGCAAGCACCAATGGCCTTGTGCTTTGTCAGCAAAAGATTGTTGTCCACAGTATCAAAAGCCTTGGACAGGTCTAAGAATACTGCACCAGTCACCTTGCCATTGTCCATGTGTTGTAGAATGTTGTCAGTGAAGTGTGCTAAGCCAATTTCAGTAGATAACCTCGGGCGGAAACCAAACTGATTAGGTGTGAGGATTTTCTCTTTCGAGAGATAGCCGTAGAGTTGATGATGTACAGCCCTTTCAAGAATCTTACTTACAGCAGGTAGAATATAATTGTGATAGGCCTGTAATAGGCCATTTTGACGATGTTGCGTGCGCATTGAGAACAATATACATGCAATCAAGAAAACAAAAGATTGTCATGCAACATTGAGTTTTGGCGGGCAACATTCTGGTTTTTGGCGGGCCACATGATTTTGTTTTGATGCGTGCGCAACATCGTCAAAACGGCCTATTGTTAAAATCAAAGCGATAGCCGGATTTGAACAGGGCGGTAACTTTTCCTTGTTTCCAGATGGCTGGGAAAATATTTGAGTCCAGCGAACGATTAAACAGTTTAGTTAAACCTGGAGTCATACACACGGCCAAGTCATTTAGTAGTCTCGAGCTGATTCTGTGTTAACCAATAGCTTTGTTTGTTTTCAAACCTCTTAATTGTTTAAAAACAAAGCTCTCCGGGACTGTTCGAAAAACGAAAGACATTTTTACTGTTATTTGTCCTAGCTGGAGTAATGCTGTCAATGGCGCCGACCAGAGATTGAAACTTTGCTGCTAACAAAGGTCTGATCGATGTGAAGTGCTTGTTAAGAGCACAAGCGATCGACGCTGGCTCTGTTAACTGTAGTCCATCAGATCATTCAGATTGGATAAAGGTCGACTGGAAGCCATTATTAGATCTTATTACGGCAAGTCAATCATTTATAGTTTTCCATAGAGCACCTGAATTTCCTTTGGTTTGTCTAATCAGATCTTTATAGTAATTTGCTTTAGATTCCTTGACTTGTTTATTAACTTTGAGCCGCAGTTTTTTGTAACGAGCCCAGTGATGTGAGGAATTTAATTTGATCGCCTTAGAATACATACAGTCCCGGTCTTTCATTGCTTGGATCTATTCAGGCCAAATCAAAAATGCATACCCCCAAGATTTCATTGTCCATGATGTTTTGCATAAGACAATACATGAAAAGATGTCCATGTGTTCGAAATTACTGGCACAGACTCTGTAATCTTTGAGAATGTGGACATTGAAGTTTACTCAATGAAACCTGACGTTAAACTCGGTTGAAAAAACTGCTGGCATCAGAGAATAATTTGAGCCTTCAGTAATTAAGGCCAGTTGATATTTCCATGACAACAACAACAACAACAACAACAAAACTCTGAATTTCTAACGAGACCTGAAACAACCATGGGGGCTGATCAAAGCCAGGTCCCGGCTAATCCACAGATCAAGTGACTAAACTATTTTTATGAAGGTTGTTTTCATCTGGAAATACCTGAAAATCAGGGCCGGGTTGTTCAAAGCCCAATTAGTGTTAATCCTGGATTAACTCAGTCTGCACAGAACCTATTGGTTGTCATGGAAATTATCCGTGGATTAGCACTAATCGGGCTTTGAACAACCCGGGCCAGTTACACAGACTGTGGGTAATCTTTAGAACTATATTTGGTAAAACTGAATTGCTAGTATTTTTTCAAAACAAAAATTGAACAATGCATCGGTTCCTTTGCAAAAAAATTTTCGTGCCTTAGTGCGTTGCAGGAATTTTTTTTGGAGACATTTAGCCTTGTACGATTTTTTTTTTGGACTACCTACCCTACCCCCCCTCCCAGGATTTCTAATGGTCCACCCCTAATTGAAAGGCCGCCGCAAAGTACCGTACAATTTGCTAAAATCAAAATCCTGTTAATTGAATATTGAGATAGAGTTATTATTTAATTCCAGCTTCATGGAATTAGATTTAAAACTCCTTTATTTGAAAATCTTTTTGAAAATTGGGTGCTGCTCATTATGACTTATTTTAGAATTGGTAAAAATAAGCCGTATTTCGATCCCAAGTGTTGCACACTGATAGTGGTGTATAAAAGACTTTGCGAGCTGTCATGTTCAAAATGCAACGCTAAGTTTTCGCCGTAAACCTAAACCAGATTTGATTCCTGGGTCACTTCTGCTATGTCTGCCTCAGTATACAGATAAGAAACGTTTAAGAGGGTGCAAATTTCCTAGGAAATTTCCTGTCAGACACCGGCGCTAAATTCATGACTGCTGAATTTTCTCGGTGAACCTCGCTACACTATGTCTTCGTTTTCGAAACGTTTGGACCAGAAATATTTATTAGAATTCTCTAATATTTTTACAGAAATAAACAGGGATGCTGGCTATGCGAAAGAATTTTCTTATAACATTTGAGCCAATAGTTCTGTTCTTAGATGTACAACATAAATTATGTTGACAATTTTGCGTAAAATCTGATATCGGCCGTCCAAACACTGTACGACAAGTAAGTTAAAAATACTTTCTGATGGCCAACAAAACTCAGCATCACAAAGAGCATAGACTTCTGACCAATCGACATACATATGAAGCTGTAAAAGTAACTTTTCAGTCCATGACAGCCGTTTATAGTATGAACTACTAGAAACCCGCTAGTATTAAATGAACTACTAGAAACCCGCTAGTATTGAATTTTACCGACTTCTCTCTCTCTGGTGTCAAGCTAGCCTGCGTGCAGACGGAGAGAACGTCTGCACGCAGGCTAGTGTCAAGCGCGCTACACTATTTTCAGGTTCTCCCTTGTGCTCTAGAAGTCTGAGAGTGGGTTCAGATAAAAGTAGCGTAAAGAAAGGGGGTGAGGAGGGTGGGTAACAGATAAACCTGAACACGACCGAAAGAAGGCACAAGAGAGAACATGTGAATTAATTTACCGAATACAATAGCGAAGGTGGGTAACTAGAAAGAAGACTGCGTACAATGCGAGCACAGCATACGGAATGGCTACACTAGACATTACAAATGATAACAATAACAAAAGTGACGTTTGATGATGATAATGATAATAGCATACTATTTTCAGGTTCTCCCTTGTACTATAGAAGACTGAGAGGGGGGAAATCGGTCGCTAAACCAGGGTACCGGATTACATGTATAACAGAAATCTTAACCGCAGGCCGAGCACCCAACCTGAAAAATCATAAGGGAAAATCCAACCTAACCAATCGAACAGGTCCCAACCAACAGACCCATGGGAATCCGCACATAGACCTTCAGCTGAGTACAGCAGCCGAGTAACGGGAGCCGATGAGGGGTCACGGTGGCGGTAACGGTGCTATAAAGATGGGAACGCGCATACGAAATCTTTAAGCGATTGAGGTCGGCATAAGCAGTGGTAGCCGACTGAGGAATGTGTGAGGCGAGCATATCTGAGGGACCTCCTGGGCGCAGAACTTGCGCCGTCTGAAACTATGCAGTGTTTCGCCCTTATTAAGCTTCAAACGTGATTCGGCGGCTGAACTTGTGAAAGGAGCGTTTTTGACTTGACCTTGCGGTGTCGCCGGCCGAAAAAGGAATCCAAAGGTGAAGTCCATGGCAAGTTCTGTTACTATGGCCACGTACAGTTCTATTGCACGCACTGGACAAACAGACGGATTTCAATGGCGACGAATGTCGAACATATTGGAAGAACCGTCACGTAGAGTCTTTCCCCAAACGTGGTTAAAGAGCAGACCTCCATCATCGGGAAAGCGTAAAATCTCTTGACTCTTAACCTGGCCTAAATCGGCGCCCCTATCGGCGCTAAAAAAAGAGTCTTGAAGAAGGCTTGGTCTCGCGCAAGGATGAAGAGTTGGAAAGGGGTAATGTTAGGTGTATAGCCATTCTGCGGTCAATGTGTCTGGTAAGTAACAGAAGTTTGTTGAGAAAAAGCGGGGTAGCCTGTTTAGGGGATATGGAAGCCTGCAACTGTTCCGCAGTGAAAGCTTTGAGGTAGTTTTTGACAACAGAGGATGCAGCAGGATTACCAAGGGAGAGGGCTGCAACCCAGTCGCCCTGTCGATCCGCTTCAAGGAAAATCGCCCGTAATTTGCCTATGTAGGAGTCAACCGTGTTGTAGGACAAACGATTAGGGAAGTCACAGGTAAACGATCCTCGTAGACCAAAGTGCGGACAATGAGGTTTGTGAACTGGAGTCTTGCAATCTTTATCTTTCCATGCTAAGAATCTACAGACGTCTCGAGGAAGAGCATTGAAAATACTTTTTCTTTCTGAGAGGGAAAAAAGAAAATTGAGGAATGCTTTCCTGTCTGGCGTAAGCGGAGTTAACGATGGTCGCTCGTAGGTCAATGGCGGACAGGTCACACGGTGGTATCGCCGGACGGCAAGGAAGCGCGGAGAACTTTCGCTGGTAGCCGCACATTTGACAGAATTTAAATGCGTAATCGTCGCCATACCGACAGGATGGACATGAAACAGCCGGGGTGAACAGGCTACTTGGGGGAGATCCTACGCAAAGACAAACGAAATGTCACAATAAATCACTAGCTACTTGCTAGTCCTAAGTTACAGTATATATTTATCCGTGACCAATGTCCTACCAAAGAATAAATCTCGACATCCCTAAGGCGTCGAGAACCTTTAAGGTTACCGTATACCTTCGCGGGTGTCTCTCGCAAATAAAATCGCACTCGCATCATTTTAAAGGAAAGTATAGAAACCTATATATCACTGGAAAGGTTATACAATGTAGAATGCGCTGAAATGTTTTTTTTTTGCACAAATATTACATTTTCAGTAAATGCTAAGGCAACAAGCGCAAAAAAGACGAGTCTCACAGAAGTGAATTTATGTCCCTCCGCGTTCGCGCCTACGGACGATTCCGCTGCATAATGTCAATCAGCACATGATGGCCTGTCAAAGGGTGTGAGGTTTTTTTAATATTTTACTTTGTTCAAATGCAATTCATCTTCAAAGTTTCAATCGAAATAGTTTCTGTGTTTCATCACGGCAAGTACTCTTATAAGAAAAATAATTAAAATATCGCTAAACGCTCACACACTTTGGTTCATATGTAGCTCCTCTAACACTAGGCCAAGTTTCATCAAGATCTGACTAGTCTTCATACCCTATAAATTCACCCAAAGACAGTGAATACGCATAAATATCTATCGGCGTTTTTGGCTTCTGAAGGTTAGGAAACACATCACACCTCATCAAAGCAAACGTCAACACTTAAACCAACCAGCCAATTATATGTAAGGATCCCCGGAGCTTATGAATCAAGTCCAGAAATTCGAGGGAAATTAGTACGTGGCTCAAATTGCATAAGAAACATACATACTAGTGTCGTGTCACAAATATTCAAAAGAGCGTTGTGTTATGGCCAAAACTAGAGATAATGCGCAAAAGGGGAAAAAGAAAGGTAAATCAACGGGTTGTACCAAGAAGAGAGAGGGCCGGATATTGAAAACTAAATCGCGTCGAAAGGTAACGCCGCAAACAAGAGCGAAGGGAAAAGCGAGTGGCAGGCAACCTCGTGCTCCGAACGTTGATGTTGATCCTAAACCTGCTATGTTAGCTGCGATGATTCCTTCAGTTCCGCAAAATCGACCGGCTGAACTTCGCTCAAGTTCACGATTTAGAACTCCTGGATTTACCACGGCCCAGGTTGGAAACTGCGAGTCACCCAAGACATTAGAATCGGAATCGGATGCGGACTCGCTGCTACTCTGAATCTTCCGTCTCTTTTCTTGTACCTGGCAAAAGTTTAAGCCTACTAGCTGAGTAGCTTTCCGTTGGAGTTGTAGCAGTACTAATAGAACTCGAAGTGGGAGTCGTCGAACATGAAAGCTGTTCGAACCACGAGCCATTGTCGCTTTCCGCGAGCATCACTTTCTTCTCCGTATTGAAACTTTGCTCCTTCTCGAGGTCATTCTCTTGAATCTTCTTGGGGCCTGACTTCTTTTTTTACCTTTCATCCAAGGATTATTCTTTTCTCTTCTGGACATATCCACGATCGATATACCGGTAAATTAAACGCTATAAAATCACTGAACTCACGAGTCACGGCTCACTGTGAGTCTGAAGCTACGGATGTAGTTTCCCGCAAAAAAATCAGCGGGGTGCCTGTGGCACATAATGGGATCAGAGGTATTTATCACGCCTAAGCGATTTATTTACTTTCCTTCAAATTAGTTTTTTTTCTAATATCTCGCAAACTTTTGCATGTTTAAAAAAAAATTTTTCCGAAAGATGAACATCAATCCATTAATTTTCAAAAGAATTACAAAAACATTTTTTTAAAGAAAACATGCCGCGAAGGTATAAGGTAACCTTAAATGTAATAATGGGGAAAATTCTACTTAATAGCCGGGCCTCTGCTAAACACCGTGTATACTTAAGCTGCTAGTTGGGGATACGAAAAACCCAGAGGTCCCACGGCAAGGGCCGTTGTGAGGAGAAGCCCGAGGAAGATGAGATTAAAAGGCAAGCACCCTTGTGGACAAGGATAAACCGAGACCCTGTGGCTGCGCAAAGCCAAAGGAGCGGCCACCAAAACCGTCCCCAAATGAGGCCTAAATAATTACCCACAAACGCGGAGAGAGCTTGGAGTCAACGAGAGAGAGAGACGTCGGGAAGGGCTATCTGCTACGTTATCCCGCGAACGAACATAGAAGAGGTGTAATACGGTATTGAAGTATAACTATGAAGACCTCCTTCAGAGCTTGTAACAGGGCATGTGACCTGGAGGCTTGGCTATTCCAGGCTTTGATCAGTACCTGGCTGTCAACAAAAACATCTACCCAGCGGTCGCTTATATGAAGATGAAAAGACGCAAGTGCGTTAGCCAAGGCATACATTTCTTTGGCGGCGATATCGAGAGTAAAGATGAATTATCCCAGTAGTCGGAAATGACTAATGGGATAGCATCCGGACTGAGAACTGCACCCCAGCCCAAGAAAAAGATCAGACTTGAGGCGTTTGTTATAGGTGGCTGTAAGAGGGAAAAAAATGGGGGGGGGGGCATAAAGGGAAGCCCATGCAGGGAAATGACATACAGCTAATAATGTAAGTCTATAAAACAAGTCTCCGCGCAAGAAGTGATTTGTACTAAATTCAAATACAATTGAAGTATTGATACCTAATTCGAATTTATGCGTGTATGTTTGCCTTACTACCTAGTAAAATTTGCCATCCATTATAATTGGGTTCAGTAACAAGGGTTCTGAAGATGGTCTCCGTCCAAACACCTGTCCCAAAAAATGTCCATAGCCTCGAAATACGCCCACCCTTATCCTCCGAATGCTAACCTTAAACCGTCACTACTGAGTACGGTAGAATAAACGTCGGAAGTTATAGTTGCATAAATCTGCTACCATATAGACTTTTCGATGTGCGTTACGTTTTGTGGTACCCGAAATGCTAAATCTGTCCAGAACCGATAAGTAGTTTAGCTTAAATGGCTCTGTTGGATCACCCGCTGTCGCTATCTTGGACTATACCGCTTGGTAAACAGATGTGAACCCATTCCGATTATAATGTATCCTAATCCGATTATAATCGGGGTCTGACTAATTTAACGCGCCTTAAGTGATGAAAGGACCACGCAGAAGCCAAAGGGGAAGCAATAAAACAACAGAACAATGCTCAAATATATTTATTGGACTGATATGTGGCCGAAGCCAGCTACATGAAATTTAGCGCTGATAGTTGCAAGAACCGTGACCACGATCTGGCTGTGGGAATCTATATGGGCGATAACGACCGACAGGGGCATCTTAGTTCTGGCGCCTGAAGCACATGTTAGCTCTGTGTTCGGGGATAAGACTGGGATACCACAGAAATAGCATACAAGCTGACGACCCCGTCCAGCAGGCGGGCTGACAGAGGAAGCCTCAGGGCGCTTGGAACTACCTTATTAACAGATTCGAGGATTTTGCCATAACTGATCTTTATCGTTAATAAGAGAGACGACGTACGCTTTAAATTTTGCAGGATCCTCAGAAATCTTCTCCCGGAGCAACTGGGTCGCTAAGACGAAGTCGTGGCGGGCCTGCGAGGCGGTGGCAGACAGCGTCTCGAACTTCTCAAGGGCCGCATACTTGTCAAAATCATTTGATAAATGTGTTGTAAAATGTTTAGACTGCAGTTGATTGTTGTTTTAAAATTTGAATAAATGACAAAATGTTTAAATCGATCCAAACACTGTCTGGTTTATTGAGTTCATTGATTTGCAATGATCAATTATACTTACAAAAAATAGTATAAACTAGAACTCGAAACAGCTTTAACTCGTCTTAACGACCGACCATTTAGAAGAATCATCACTTAGGGGTGGACCATTAGAAATCCTGGGAGGGGGGTGGAAAACTTTTTGTGCACGATATTTTTTTTAGCAGTGTGGGTTCTGCAAGAATGTTTTTTTAAAGACGATAGCTCTGCACGATTTTTTTTTCCGGTGCACATTCTATAGGTACAACGCTTAAATGTTCATAATAGGTCTAAGTTATGATTATCGTAAACTGAAGTATGTATAGAACCCATTCTAATATAATTCACATAACAAAGAAAATACCAGTTTAACCTTGAGTTTAAATTAAATGAATGTGTAAATGTATATAATAGACTTAGTGATAATAAATTTAAGCCATACTGTAATATATGCAACTTAAACCATAGCATTAGACTGTTCCCTAGCATATTCTTGCGAAATTGGCATTTTGGAATAACCTTTGTATGCCTTTGACTTCAATAGGGTTTGAGGATGAGTTAAATTTGTTTTTCTAGTTTATACATTTTTGGCACGCTCAATGTGAGCGATTTCAGGGTCATTTATGCCCACCGTGTACTAAGGGACGGACCATTAGATTATTGATGGGGGGGTTGCGAGAAGTTTAATTGCTCGATTTTTTTTTTTCTGATTCTAGCCCTGCACGATATTTTTTTAAAGCGCCATGACCTTGCACGATATTTTTTTCTGAACTTACCTAAAGATTTGTTCAGTTATATTAATGTAATATATTTTGTACCAACAATCCTATATATTTTTAGCGTGACTGTTTTATTTACATTGCACGCACTCCCGCTCGCTCAAGTAGCATTCCTGGTTGGGCCTTGGAAATTAAAGAAAGCCACATAATTAATGGCAAATGCCAAAACAAAGCATGGATATTCTGTGGCTGACAAACGGGCTAAGAAAAAAGGGGGAAAAGGACAGTCAAAGCAAGAAATCACCACATAGAGATCAGCCCTCTATCAGCAGAAGTGATGAAACACAAACTGGTACCCAAAACCTACCATTATCATTTATATTTCATATAACTATTTCAACTTGATCTATTTTTTGATCAAAAATGTTACTGTTGCATTAAGATTACCAGCAGAAGTGAAACCAGAAGAGCCTTGTGTCCGGGCCTTGTGTATAAACCTGCGAACATTTATAACCCGGATCATGTGTGCTGTACGCAATGTCGGCCGACGTATCGGTCGCGGCCGACGTATCGGTCGACATGTCGACCGACGGTCAGCCGATAGGCGGCCGAGGGTCGGACGAGAGTCGACCGCTACACGGCCGAGATTTGGCTATTCTGTATGTCGGCCAACATGGTTGATGATGCACCGACAGTCGTCCGATTGATCACCGACACTCGACAGCTATCGATAGTTTGCCGACAGTCGGCCGAGGTAACGGTGACTGTGATATTTTCAGCTACCGTATATGTACTTCAAAGGTTGTAGAGGCCACAACTCTATTAATGCTTTCGTACAAGGCTAACCTTTGTAAACTTAAGATAGCACAAACTAGCAGCTCTTTATTTATTTTCCAGCCATGCGCCTCTGCATTATACTCCGATTGGAGTGCGCGGAGTATATATTAGAATTAGAACCGAGCCCTACAGTAAAAAAATTGATGCTTATTAATAAATCGTAGCGACCCCAATATTTTCAAATGTTATTTTATGTCGAATACTGGGAGCCGGCGCGGGTTTAAGTATCGACGAATTCATTGGGATAGCTCGGCCTATACATGTGTCAGTATTAGTCGCGAACTTCAGTTTAAATTGACCCATTTATACGAATCGTTCGCTGCTTAGCTAAGCGGTGCGGCTAACTTCCTCTCGTATAAATGGCCCTATTGTTGAGTACTCTATTCCAGATTCAAGGCGAAATCTCCCTTCAGATTAAAAAAAATCGGTACCCTGTTCCAGACCAAAACGGTGCGATATAGCGATTTATATACGCAATCGATCTTGCGCGAGCGGATGTATAAAAGACACTAAAAAAACACAAATTAAGATATTAAACGTTGCATTTGAAGTAATTTCATCAGTCACTATGAGAGATTTAATTGTATAAAGGAACATTTTATACCGCAACAGAAAGGAATCCTGAATATTACTATACTTAGACTGAATTATATTCAATACAGTAAACCTTCCAGGTAAAATAATTCAAAAAGAGTCAGTTTATTTGAGTGAAAACAGTATTCAGAATAGTTTAATTATAACTTAACATCTCACCGATACCCCACCGACATATAACCGATACCTTACCGATATACCATCGATCCACTATCGGCCGACACATACACAGCAGGAGGGGGGAAATCGACCGACGTGTCGGCCAACACACGACCGACTGTCGACCGACATGTCGGCCACCCCTTGACCGATCCGCTACCAGCAGTCGCCCGCGGGTCAGTCGACAGTCGGCCGATATGTCGGCCAACCATCGACCGATACGTCGGCCAACATTGTGTACAGTACTAGTGCTGTCCCAATTATGCTCCAAATTCTCTGAAAAGATGCCCCAAAAATCGCCAAAAGTTGCCAAAAAGTTGCCCCAAAATTGCAAAAGTTGCCAAAAAGTTGCCTGAATTTTAAAAAGTTGCCTTAAGGATGCTACCGAGATTTTTCTTTTTTCGGGGATTTTTATAAGGAAAATGAAACCCAAAATTGAAAATTAGATGTTTTATTGTAAAGAACAAACAATAATCTGTAAAATTAATGTAATGCAATAACAAATGCACCATGTGTACAGTGAAAACAAAACAACTTGGTTCATATCGCACCATATTCCAATTATGATGTCCATATGTCTCTTATAGCAACATGTTCTGAGCCATCACCCATATAGCAATATTTGTCCAGCTTTCATGATCTGCTCAGTAGAACACCACTTAAACTTCTAGCGATTCTATTATTTCATCTTCACTCGACAAGTCCGAATCCGCCTCCGCGACCTCCGCCATTTTGAATACTCAAGAGAACGCTGGCCAACAATACAGCATGCTCGTCAAACCACAGGATGACCACACTGATACCAATCCACTCGAGCGATACTTCCGGTTTTTAGACTGAAGTAAAGTGAAGTTTGATGCCAAAATTAAAACAAAATATTATTTTGCACATTTCAGGCCAAATGATTTCCCTGAAAATCCTAAAAAACATAAAAGTTGACCTTTAAAGCAGAAAAGATGCCCGACGAGAGAAAAGTTGCCCCAAATCAAAAAAGATGCCCCAAATCCAAAAAGTTGCCAAAAAGTTGCCGAGCATAATTGGGACAGCCCTATATACACATGATCCTATAACCCTATATCCACTAGGCCAGTGAGAACTCATCGTTTACCAGATAACTTCTTTCCGAAATATATACAGTCAGTTAATACAGGGTAAGTTTCGATTTATGAGTGCATGTGACTTTTTGCGATCGATCGTCCCATCAGTTTATCTGCTGTCTTGATTACGGCCATCTTGGATAATTTACATATGTTGACTGATTCCTGGTAACCAGTCTGTGTGATCTTCAGATCTGTATTGGGTTTCCTGTGGAAATTGTTCATAACAACAAACCAGTCTTCTTCCCTGGTTTATTTCTTTGCCTTTATTAATTTAATTTGTAAATGCGTATGAGACCAGCTAGTGCTTGCTCGATATTTTTTTTCTTCATTATTGTGTGCTCGATATTTTTTTTCCGATAGAAGAGCTTGCTCGATATTTTTTGGGGGATTTGCGCAACCCCCCCCCCCCCCCCCCCCCCCGCCATCAATAATCTAATGGTCCGTCCCTAACTATTAAACCGGCGACTGAAGTAAGGCGTGTCTCGAGGAGTAATAAGTCGGCCTGATACGATTGACCAGACCAAGCCTTTGGTTTACTTTAATAGGTAGAAGGCCTCTACCTGGTCATGCCAAGTCATATGCTTATTAATTATAATACCGGCGAGGTACTTGATATTGTCAGAGCGTTCGAGGGGCACCGATGTTGTTTATAATGACATCGATGCTAGAGCAAGATTTCAGTTTATGTGGACTACCTATTAAGATAAACTTAGATTTAAGCAATGTTCGATGTCATCGATAAGGACGGCTACAATATATCACGGTCTCACCAGCGTACATGGTCACTTGGCAATGATCTACAGTAATAGGAAGGTCATTGACGTAAACCAAGAACAAGAGAGGACCGAGAATACTTCTGTGGCACGCCAACTCGCACTGAGTACGAAAAGGACTAACAGTCGCCTATTGCAGTTATCTGGTGTTGGGTATCAAGGTATAGGAGGTAAACCAAATTACAACTTCACTGCAAGCACCAATGGCCTTGAGCTTTGTCAGCAAAAGATTGTGGTCCACAGTTGCAAAAGCCTTGGACAGGTCTAAGAATAGTACATCAGTCACCTTGCCATTGTCCATGTGTTGTAGAATGTTGTCAGTGAAGTGTGCTAAACCAATTTCAGTAGATAACCTCGGGTGGAAACCAAACTGATTAGGTGTGAGGATTTTCTCTTTCGAGAGATGATGTACAGCCCTTTCAAGAATCTTACTTACAGCAGGTAGAATACCCAGGGGGTAGTCCTGTTTGTGACGTATTATGTATGTGCCGCGGGGGTAGGTCAGGGTTTTGAGCTCAGTTTGGGCAGGTAGGGTCAGGGTTTTGACCTAATTTGGGCAGATCAGGGTCAGGATTTGAGTTTAATTCCTTTTCAGGTGAACAATTTATTTCACAGGGCCTATTTGTTTTTATTTAAAGAAGGGGCAATCAGGGTTTTTTTCCCGGAAAAGGGGGCAATCAGGGTCAGGGTTCGAGATTGAAACTTTGCTGCTAACAAAGGTCCGATCGATGTGAAGTGATTGTTAAGAGCACAAGCGATCGACGTTGGCTCTGTTAACTGTTTTCCATCATTGGATAAAGGTCGACTGGGAGCCGTCATTAGATCTTACAAATGTATTAGTGCAAGTCAATCATTCATTTATAGTTTTCCATAGAGCACCTTAATTTCCTTCGTTTTGTCTAATCAGATCTTTATAGTAATTTGCTTTACATTCCTAAACTTGTTTATTTACTTTGAGCCGCAGTTTTTTGTAACGAGCCCAGTAATGTGCGGAATTTATTTAATTTGATCGCCTTAGAATTCATATAGTCCCGGTCTTTAATTGCTTGGCTCTATTCAGGCCAAATAAAAAATGTATACCCCAATATTTCATTGTCCATGATGTTTTGCACAAGACAATATATGAAAAAAATTCATGTGTTCGAAATTACTGGCACAGACTCAGTAATCTTTGAGAATGTGCACATCAGTTAAAGTTTACTCAATGAAACCGGACGTTAAACGCGGTTGCAAAAACTAATGGTATCAGAGAATAATTTGAGTCTTCAGTAATTAATGCCAGTTGATATTTCCATGATAACAGTGACTAAACTATTTTTATGAAGGTTGGGGAGGTTGTTTTCATCTGGAAACACCTGAAAATTAGTTACACAGACTGTGTGGGTAATCTTTAGAACTATATTTGGTAAAACTGAATTGCTAGTATTTTTTCAAAACAAAAATTGAACAATGCATCAGTTATGTTCCTTTGCAAGAATTTGTTTTTGTGCCTTAGTGCTTGCAGGAATATTTTTTGGGGACATTTAGCCTTGCACGAATTTTTTTTTGGACTACCCACCCCCTCTCCCAGGATTTCTAATGGTCCACCCCTTACATAACTAGACTAAAAACAACACTGACTTGTCTAAGACTTTACGTCTCGTCACGGGCATCAAATCCGCGAGGATCAAAATCGGGGGGATGAAATCTGCGAGAGGGGGATAGAATCCGCTAGCGGATTTGATCCGGGGGGATAAAATCCGCTGTGACACCGGCCTCGGTAGTATAAACAATATGTGAATAGTGTCAAATGAGCTTTGTGAAAACGGGTAAACCTCTTGGAAATCCAAAGAAGAATGAAGGAGGACTGTATGGGGTTGGAGCACAAAGGAAGCAGCAACAGGTTTGATTTTCAATGAAGAAAGTCGAACTGACTCTTTTCCCCGCCGCCATCTTGAAAATCTCTCAGAATGCAATAAAAGAAACCAATTTTCAGACTTATTAGGGAGGGCTTGGTACAAATGTCAATTTCTACCATCCCCATAACATTTTTAAACGCGTGGATACCCCCATTTTTTTCTTTTTGTAATCTATAATATAGAAGCTAAACAACGTTTACATATTTTTTTTCTCTTTATAAAATTGAAACTTGATGTCCATTTCAGCAAAAAAAGGCTTACAAAGCAAAATTTGTGAAAAAATTAGTTATTGTAAGATAAATGATTTGATTGGCATCCTTTGTGAAGAACGCTATGTCTAACGTTTTTTGCCCTAATATTTTGCCAGATAACCCAAACTATTAATAGATTTAAACGTAATTTTGACAGGGTGCTCTCGTCACCGAAGTGTTTTTCAGAGAGGCCCTGTAAATAGAAAAGCTAACTAAATGGAATACTAAGTAACGTTACAAATAGAATAGTAGTGACGTATTCAACGTGTATGGATACCCCATAATTTTCTTTTGATTTCAAAAGCTCCCGGGGGGTTCAAACAATCCATATAGATTTTTAGAAAACAAAGTTGTGGTTTGTAATTAGTAGGCACCATCCTTAAAGATTTGTATGTATGTACAGAATCAAAGGAAAGTGCCTCGTCATGCAGTTTCAGTTTATCGGCAAATGCAAGTAACGGAAGTTTCTGAAAGCTTTTTTTTGGTCAAATCTCAAAAAGCGTGGGATGCGACAGGCCAGATGTTTCACGAGATTAATCCTCATTGAACATGTATTCTCAAACTCATTAATAATTCATGAGCTTTTTAGTCAATCAGAGGACTGCATTTGGTCAGGTGGATGAGTTTGGAAACCCAAGTGAAATCACAAGTGTTTCAACTGATTTTCATCCCTAGTGGTTCAACTGTTCTTAATCATCATATTCATTAACCACAACTACTAACATACTGATAAACTAAAAGTACGGAGTGAAGAAGTAAAGAAACGACATAGAAAGAAAAAGTGTGCCTCCATGCACTGGAGTTCGAACCTCGACCCTTCCAACTGCTTGTACTAACTCTTCTCCACTACACTAATAATAATGGTTTCAGTATTAACAGTACTTCCACTGGGTGGCTCTTCGCCTGTTAATCTAAATAATGTAAAATATAAAATGTTGATAAAATATGACTAAGATATAACAGAGATGTAATGATAACCGTACTAAGGATTAAAATATGGCTATACGTAACTATTGTAAAATTAATCAATGGAGTCTGTCGGCTGCGCAGTTCTTTAGATATCCTTTCGATAACCGACAAAATTCAGCAAAAGTTGCAGAGTTCCTAATATTTACAGGTAAATTATTGAACACGGATGAACTGGTATCCTGGAAGGTGCCATTTTCAGGTGGGACCTTTAACTGTTTACTGCTGGCTGACCGTAGTGTTCTATTGGGTATATACAACTCTAATGGCAGATAAAGTGGCCAGTCACTATAATGAAGGGTCTTATATACAAACTTTAACAAGTGAAATTTTCTGCGTTCTAAGACGGGTAGCCAACAAAGTTTTAAGATATCAGTTCTACTAGCATAACGATTGAGAACAAAACCAGCAGCAGCAAGTTGGACACGCTGTAAGCGTTTGACAAGATAGCCAGGAATTGGGTGTAGCACAAACATCATTAAAGTCAAGTACGCTAGTTCAAATCACTGCTAGCAAAAAAGAATAATACATCATCTATTGAATAATTATATACAACAGTTCGAACGAAAACTTTTTTTGCTATAAATAATGTTTGAAAAGAAGCGTATGTAAATTTTCGGTTTAGCCACTCGCATGAGACTGGTAATTTAAAGCATCGTGTTTCATCAGGGGATCCAAATATTTATGTAAAAATTCTGCAATATTTTCCATGTCTTTTAATTTTGGCCAGATTCTATCACACTGCTCAGTCAAACAGTACGCCATTTTGGTTCTAGCTACTGCAGTTTGTCCACAGGCAGCCCAAGCTCTATTTTTGTGTCATTTAAAAGCAACTCACTACGAAATTTTACAGAAGTTAATAAAATGTAAGAAATAAATACATTTTCTATTAAAGTTGAGACGGTGAATTGAAAATCTTGTGATAGTGGCTAAAATGACTCCAGGAGTACACATGATAATCAAAAGGTATGTAACCTTTATTCGAGTACTGTACTTATGTACTTCTGTAAAACTAGAGCTTGGGCTGCCTGTGGTTTATCGAACAAAACGGGAAGTTGCATCTTGTCGAATGCCTCGGACATGTCAAGGTAGATTATTATTATTATTTATACACGGAAGTTCTAACAGATAAAATATCTCATTTCCATAATAATAATAATAAAGGTCTTTATTTCAATCATAAGATAAAAATACATACTTACGTTACAGTTAAAATTGAAATATATACATATAAAGAGATAGGGAGATAAAGGATCAAAATTGGAATTGTTTTTGACAGTTAAGCGAGATCACGGTTTCGAGAGTTATTACTCGGGCTGCCTGTGGCAGTACCGAGTCTTAAAATGCAAGCCCTTTTTTTTTTTTTTTTTTTTAGTTGGGTGTCGCAAAATTTCTGCGCATGCGTTAAAGGTCAAGTTCACCACCAATCAGATCGCACTGTGCTGGTCACGTAACACTCGCCAGGTCAGGCTCAGGATATTTCAACTGGCGCTCTTGTTGACCATAAAAATACATGAACAACCAGGAGCCGTAATACATTCGATCAGCGCTGTTTGGACAGATCCAATGTACATTTAGAAACGTAAGCGAAATACAATATCCAAACACGTTTGGATATCAACGGGTGTCGAATTATAATCAAAGGTTAGATTTCGTCAGGCGCGCTCAGATAAGAAAGTTCAAAGCTCTCAGACTAGGCGAGACAAGGAGATATCACTTTCAATGAGTCATTGTCAGAAATCTATTCCATCGTGGGCAATTATGCAATACAACCTAAATTGTACAGCTAAGGCATGTTTTACGACAGAATAACCAGAGTCTTTCTACTGGATTGAGAGCTCGAGACATTATACATGTCGGCAGGAGCCCATTACCAGGAGCGTTCCTCTGTTATTGGTTGGGTCCCCAGCACAGAGGTAGATGAGGCTATTTTTAGATTCGAAATTCCCGCGAAAAGAGGTTGCCGCCATGTTGGTGCCCTTAAACAATAGATTCCTCGTTAGCTTCTTTTGTTGGGGCACCAACATTTGAATCTCTGGGGATTGAGTGAAAACCAGCAATTCGAATTGCCGCGTTGAAAGTGAGAAGAATGATAATGAGAAGTGACGTTAGCTATCTGATTGGCTAAGAATAGCCTACCTTTGTTCTTTTTCGCGCGAAACGCAATGCTAAAAATAGCCTCATCTACCTCTGTGCTGGGGTACAGACACAGTGGGGAAGATGGACGCTCCTGGTAATGGGCTCCTGATGTCGGCTAATATGGGGAAAACTGAAACAAAAAATGAACTTTGACGGCAGAAACCCTCAATTGAGCCAAGCGGAATATTTACGTGTATGCCAACTGAAATGCGGCAACTACACGAACAAGAAGCATGAACTGCCAGCAAAGAGAGAGGAAAAAGTACTTGAAATGCACAGCGCTAGCTGAAGTAGGGCATATATATATAATATCTGAGACGTTAAATTACGTTACTGTGAAGAGGATCAAAATTCAAGTTTTGTAGCTTGAGACTGTCTTCTGCCGTGACTCGTGAGAGAAATTGGAAAAGATCTAGCTGTTTCATTCAGACACTGGCAAATTTATTGAAAGCTACGGGCTTACTTTATGAGATTATTATTCATTGTGGAATGAAAGGAAACAGGTTAGCTGAAAGTTAAGTTCGAGGTAGGCTTCGACTTTCATTCCGATTCAGTGCATATGTGCACAAAGGTGGGATGCTGTCAACAACACTACCAAAAGATCCAAAACGAAAGTTCAGTTACGTAAGTACTGTAAGTAAACTCTTTTTGATTTGAATAAATTTCCTCTCAGTTTGTCTGTTAATGTACTTTTTCTTCTAATTATCGCTTTATTTAAAGGAGCAGTGTCACGATTAGTATTCATGCCCAAAGTTTTGAAAATGTGTCAGGCGGACAAGAAATCAAAAGATGTGACCGGAAGTACAAGTCCGTGAGTAATCTGCTTGCATCGGCGTATTTGCACGATATCTCGAGCCAAAATTGCTTTAAAACTATACTTCAGTATTATATGGTTAGGTTTGATGTTATATTTTTAAAAAGCAGCATTTTTTTTTCAATCGAAAGGGAAATTTGCAGCGGCGCGTGACATAGCGTGATTTTGCCATTGTCTATAACAACCAATCAGAATCGTGACACTGCTCCTTTAACCTCAGAATGCGTACCTCAGAATAAATTATTTGAAAGGTCAACTGAACTCTTGTGTCGATAAGCGCAAATGTTTTTTGTGAAACAGTCTGTGAATTTGAGAAGCGGCTTAATAGAAGAGCTTTCTCATTAGGAATTACAATTTTTTTTCTTGCTATGAAATTTATGTTTCATTTCACATTTATTCATACAGTTTTAGCCGGACATTTCCCCGAGTTTTTGACCTATTTTCAATCAAATTCAAAGTCTGAATATGTCATTGTATTGCATTTATACACTTGAATTGCCAGTATTCTGTTGTTCGAATCCTGCGTTATCATAGTCATGTCATAAAAGCGATTAATAGACCAGTCTGTTTTTATGACGTTCTCACTGGCGAATTAAAGCACGACTTGTTACTAAGAGGATTTCAAATGAAAGTGTATTTCATCTTCAATCTCATGTGGCCCGAGTGAAAGCCCAGATGGGCTCTTGTTTAAATAAAGTTCATGATTTCAAAACCCGTAGAGCTGTATCCAAATTAAGGCTATCAGCTCACACGTTCCCAATTGAACGAGGTCGCTACAAACAAATTCAAAGGGATCAAAGAGTTTGTACCATCTGTCCCTCAAATGAGATTGGTAATGAATTTCATTACCTTTTTCAGTGTGGACATCGTAGGATGATAGAAGCTCGTTCTCTATTTATAGAAAAGTTATATATTACAAATCCATCATTCTCTTCGTTTGATCCTACTAGTCTATTTTATTACATTATTTCCATGAAAGACGAAAATATAGTAGTGTGTATATAAAACAAATCATGGATCTATACGACGAAATTTTAACTTAGTACTTATACATCTTCATTTACATCGTATGTATGTATGTATAGATATATATATATATATATATATATTTCTCGCTTGTTACGGTTTTTCTTGTTTTCTTTAAGTCTATTTCAATTATTGGATTTACACTGCTGTACATAAATTGTATCAAAGTGCCAATAAAAACATATTGTATTGTATTGTATAAAAAGCTAAGACTGAATAATTGCGTTCCCTGTGCCTGTGTGTGACGTGTTTGCCGGCAGCCCCAAAAAAGTTAAGTTTTTCGTAGGCCTATTACAAAATATATGACGAATTGTTCAAGCAAGCAACCGTGAACGACAATCCTGCTGGTGTACGTTGGATCACTAGTGATCTAATCGGCTATCAAATAAAAAATAACTATGACTGAGTAGCAAAGACCGATACAACGTAGAATTTTGAAATTAGTGGTACAATATTTCGGCTGGCCACACCAGCCTTCTTCAGGTACAATGAAGAAAATTTACATTGGCGTGTATTTTTGAACGTGATGCTGAGCTGTCATAAAACAGATTACAATATGATAGACCGTGAAAAAATGTTAAGAAGGTGAAAACAGATATCTAGTATGACTCTTCCCGGATGTTAAGGCCATAAGGTTCGAGTGTTCTCGCCTGTGCGATTAAAAACGCTTCTCTGGCCTTACGTAGTCTCTCTTAGAAATTGTTTTTTCGATAGGAATAAGTTGCATGTCGTTGGCAGTGTGATTAGGAGAATTAAGAAAATGTTCGGCAACTGTTGTGGGTTTAGATTTGTTGTTAGAGTTATCTATCGTCCGGCGGTGTTCGTTAAATCTGTCTTTTAAGCGGCGTTTCGGTTTCACCTATATATTGTAGATTGCAGCGGTTACATTGAATCATGTAGATTAGATTTTTGGTGTTACAGGTCAGATTAAATTTGATAGAGCGCGTTTCACCGGTGGCAAAGAAAGTATAGTTAGTAAGTCCGTCAGAAATGTAAGGGCAAGTGGCGCAGTTCTTCTTACAACGGAACGAGCCAAGTGGGAGTACACGATGGTCGGAGCAACTCTTACTTTCCCATGCAATGTTTAAAAAGTTAGCAAGCACGATATATCAAATCCTGAGGAAAGTGTGTGCTATCTCTGTAGCATTCGACAAAGTCTGATGTCCAAACTATATCAAGTCAAACACGGTCTTTTTTGTCGGCGCGGTCGTTGAACATAACAGAGAACTGAATCAAATCAACTTGGCCATAATTTGTGCTGTCCAGTAACAACCGAGTGAATTCTGTTGGCTTGCTCGCTGTATTGGATTCTGCTTTTCGCTGTACATACAGATACCAAAACTACAAACAGTAAGATGACCTGGCCGAAGAGAAATCTAGGTCTGAGTTTTCTACTATACCCGTAATCGCTGTATCTTGTGTGAGTTGCGACACTGTGTACATCTTGGTTATACAAATATTCAACACCAACATATTCAGGCAGAGAGTTAATCTATAACGACACTTTGATATGCCAAGGAACTGGAAAATCAACACAGTACAAGGTGAGGAAAATTTAAAGTACTGAGTTCATTTCATTGCTGTGTTCCCTAATCGATTAACGGCTACACTGAATTTCTGACCATAAATTATTCTGCAACTAACAATGGCAGCCAACCTTGTTTTCACTTGAAAAATACTGTGAATGATCTAAGGAACTGCATGGGGTGTACTTTATACACATGCATATATATAGTTTATGTTCTACACTGGAATGTACTTAGTATTGTGAATGATAGGAACTGGAATGCAGTTTATACACATCTGAATAGCCATACATGTAGCTACCTAATAGGGTTGATTTGTGTTCTACACTAACTCCAATTATTGCTGTATACTGTATACCACACAGCAAAATGTGCTATGGATGCTCAAATGAATGCTATAACCATATAAAACACACATGTACACATATAACCACATAAGCATTGCATCTAATGATTTAATGTTACACAAAGATAATTACAGTTTTATACCCAGATGCATTCCCTTGTATATTAACTTATAAGTCAAGACCTCAAAATTTTCTCATTAGTTAAAAACAAGCATTTTTGATCAGGACTAATTACACCGTCAACATTATTGCAGCAATCTTTCAGCCTTTTGTGTTACCACAGTCCTTTCTCTTACAAAAAAATATGTCGAACGCACTTTGATAATCTACGATTACTACTAGTTATAAAGCTATGTTATAGTTAAAAATCAATCTATTTATATAAGAGTTCTAAAACGGTTCGTATTCACTTTGAGCCGTATAGGCTTGATTTGGATCGTAGTTTATATTGAGTGACTTTTTGTTTTGGCATTAAATTATTATTAAGAGGATGCATATCTAAATTAGCTACTTTCTTAAAAATCTTTCTGTCCTGCTTCTCTAGCAAAAGAAGCCGTGTCTATCAATTACATATACTACATTATTATAAAAACAGTTCCCTTGAAGTAAGAATATATATTATGTAAAAAAACATTAACTATGTTTATACCATGGTAGCCTCGGATTCTTTTGTTCTCCGAGGCACATTCAAACCACTAATTTTCCCTGACGGGAGGGATATTTAGAAATATGCATTGTGGCGGGAAATTTCCGAGACAATGCATACTTCTAAATGTCCCCTACATGCGTAATGAGGGGAAAAATCGAAGAAAAAAGTAATGTCTGCATACCCGAGCGCTTAATTAATTTCCAATATCAAGCACAATGTCAGCACGTTTGTTTTATTTTTCTGCCCAATCAAAGCCATTGTTAGAATTTTAGTGAATTGGCGCGCCAGTGAACACTCTCCTATGATTAGTATTAGTATTGTCTGAATCCTTTTAAATGCAACATTACGTCACTTTCCAGGATATGGAAGGTAAAATCTGATTAGTCCATAACAATGAGGTGTGCATATTGGAAACTAATTAAGCGCTCGGGTTAGCAGACGTACTTTTTTTTCTTCGAATTTATGAGAGTGAAAAATACGTCTGCAGAGCAGGCTGGAAGTGAGAGGGTCAAAAGCATCAACTCACCTGCTCCCCCTGGCACGACTAGTCCTGCGCTCCCGGGTGAAAAATACTGAATCCCAACTGACCTGTTTTCATTATACCCGTCAACGTAATCCATGTGGGATGAGCTATTTCAATCTGCGCGTTATTCTCTTCATTTCTCAAGCCCGCTTCTTCCATGTGGGATACTTAAAAACATAAACGTGCATGCTCTTTGGATATTTAGTCAACCGCATAATTGCATCGTACGTTCTCGCGTATAGTTCTCGTACGATGTTGATCGCCGACCAAACTATAGACGCCTTCAATAGTTCTGTAAAGCGGTTGGTATTATCGGTATTCGTTTGTGATATTGTCTCTAACGCTCAGATTTCCATACAATAAATGAATCGACACAACATATGAACGGTTTATCATTTCACGCTGTAAAACAGACAAATAACACAGCATTACTTATCTTTCAGAGCTATTTCATCACATAAATCACACAGCTTCATTTTCAATTCTCTTTGCTAGAGATGATAGTTCGGTGTCTCACTCGCATAAACAGCAACAAGATTAGAAATGTAACAAAAATAACTAAGCATATCAACAAGTTAGTGTAACCTTTACCGTTCCAAGAGGATCCTCGTCTTTTCTCCACTTCAAGGGGAGCAACAATACAAAAGGATACGTGTCCTCCAGGTTCCTTTACCCGCAAAATAGGTGTTTATCTAGACTTTTATCCAAGTCCGTTTATGAGATACATTGTTTTTATTTCAGAGGCCTGTGTTGTATCTGAACCGTCGTCGAGTAGGAGATTTCCCTTCACTTCGCGACCGCCGGCAAGTAACCACAGAGACGTAGACGACACCGAATGCAACTCCCGACCGTGATTGCCTAGTGGTGGTCGTGCGAGCATTCCTCTGCTTCATATGCAACAACGGATGGTGCTTCGCTTTGCAGCCGGAAATTCCACATTCTTTCTTATCACGACAACTTCGGGAAATGTGCGACTCATCCAGACAGCTAAAGCAGAGTCTGTTCTTTGGTGAAGCTGAACCGGTCTTCGGGTGACAGCTCATTGAACTGGGGACAGTTCTTCGTCTTATGGCTGGCACTGCATTTTCTGTACTCGAAACTCTTCTTTGAATGGTTGGTGTTCGGAGTCGATTGAGCAGTGTTTGCATGAGCTCTTCTGCGGTGTTTATGCTCACTTCCTAAACCCCTCGACTTGTCATAATTCTGTGGGGGTAGCGCTCCCCAGTACGACCGTCCTCGTGCTCCCAGCCAGGTGCTAAATGCCTCCAGCGTCATTGTAGCCTGCCCTTCATCAACCTTGCTTCGCCAGGTCTTCGCATCCTCTTGCGGTAACTTCTGCGTCAATTCGTGAATAAGGGATGCCACGAACGGTGACGTTCCCCTGCTGTATCTTTTCAGCACCGCGAGGTGACTTCTCGCTCGATCAACGAAAGATTGGAACTTTGTAGCGACGTCATCGGTTTTTCTCTCGCAAACTGGTGGTAGCTGCATATCAAACTTCCGTTTAACAAAAGGTCACTATTAAGACGTACTACTGAGCACGCAATGTTCGAACACTTTGGAAACAACAGAGAGCAGCGAGATCGGTCGATAATTCTCCACGTGCTCTTTGTCCCCCTTCTTGAAGACAGGTAGGACACCCAGCTGGAGTGATTTGTTGTAGAGCAGTGTTAGTGACGGAGCTATGTGTTCGGCCGTTTCCTTTAAAAGGCGAGGAGGGAGCTCATCAGGTGTGGCGCTTTGTTGACATCTAGCGAGTGCAGCCAATACTCGCTCCCTCAGCTGTGACATTTGACAGAATTGGACCTCCTGGACTGGTTCTTGCGCGGAGGACTCGGCCGAGTCACTAGAGAATTTTCCTCTGTTAAGAATATGAACTGCTAACTACAAACTTGTTCAAATGCAATGTGTTTGTTTCCTATTTATTTTATTACCTCTATCATTGGAAAATAGCCCAGGTTGGGTATCCACATGTGGCACACATCCGGGACGTGTGGATCATACCCGATCATTGATCTCGTTGACTAGCAAACGGCCAAAAGATTTCCCGGATATTTGTCCCCAAACTTTGGACTCAGCGTTGGCATAATAGCTTTTATTAAGTACGTTAAAGTGTAATTATTAAGGTATTGTAATAAAAACAAATGGGTCTAATTGTTACCGCTGCTGCGTGGAAAGCTAAAGACAAGATCGTAACATTCAGTATTTACTGTTCGGTTCACATCGCTTCAACTGGAAGGTTGGACTCCACTTCTTAAACTGGTACTGAGGCTAAATACAATATATACACAGACCATAAATAGGGCGTTAAATTGCAGCGAGTCCACTTGAGCAACTACAATGTATCAGTGTACAGCTCACTCTGTGTACAGAAAAAGGTCAATTGATTAGTAAAGTTTAATAAACACTATTTCTACAAAGTAGTTCATTTAAGAAATGAAACAGATCTTCCGCGTTTGCACAGGCTCATGCAAACCGAGGAAGTTTGTGAGAATTCCCCCCGGGGGGAGGGGGGGGGGTATCACATGATCTGAATTGGGTGGCAACAGAGTTAGCCGATTACCTCTATTTACCGAGGTTTTGATCCGTTTCATTTCTTTTATAAAATAATTTTGATAAAAGAAGCACTCAAAGTACTTGTCTTACGGTCTTACGGTGTGACATGTTTGCACAGGCTAATGAAAACGTGGCTATCAGCAAATCAGAACGCGCGTACTATCTAAATTATTTTATAACACCTTATCAAAACATTAATAATTCCTGAAGCAAAAACAAAGTAAATCACCGAGCGATAAGTGATCGTCCTGATTTACATAAACCGGAGTTTGCTTCGATTTTCTCGGCAATACATCGTATCGCCAAAATAACTGAAAACATGACTATACTGATCTAAATGTTTGATAAGTCCGATACAGAATTCGTGTCCGTGCTTTATGGGATTTAAGCACGGCCACTCATTCTGTATCTATTGACATTAAATTGTATCTACTGACATTAAATGAAAATAAATAAAGGTCCCTGACATGTCTGTGGATAATTAAGATAAATCAGGAAATAAATGAATGAATAAACCAAGAGGGATATTTACAGACCCTTACCCTAACAGTGAAATTCATATAAAGATTATCACAACCAAACACTGACCTAGTCCCTTCGCTGGCCTGTGGCAAAACATCTCCGGCAGGCTCTGCCTTTGAAACAATAAATGGTAACGCAGGCAGCCCAAGCTAATGATTTTTTACAAGGAATGTATGGGAATTTTTAGAAAAAATCTAAAACTGTACTAAAATGATCAATAAAGTCATAAAATCTTACCTGTGTGTCGTGAAGTTGTTCCTCTTCATCACTGATGCGTTTATTTCTGGTTTGATGCACTTCTGGGCTTTCTCCCCCTCCCCTATATAAGTATTGAGAAGGCAGGAAACACGAGACGCCATTAGTCCACGTGGCGACTCTTCGAGGCCTCGTCATTCTTCGAAAATCCAAACTTTCAGCATTTTACCTCCAGAAACCCTTTCTTACATTCCTCTAGCACTCATTTAATCGATCAATCGCTTATTTCCTCGCTTTCTAAGTACTCAAATTCGACGGTTTCTGCAGCCAACAAAGCATGTAACGATCCGGGGTACCGTCAGCTTGACCATTTTGCATGGCTGCCTGTGCTAGTTGAACCACAGGCAGCCTGTGGTTGAACGTGGCTTTTCTTCGGAAGCAGTGACGAACGAGTGCCGAAGGAATCCAACACCTCCGTGTTTTTTCGAGGAGATTTGGAGAACGAAGTCATTGTGCTCAATCGACCAATCGCTGAACGGTGAACTTTTCAGCAAACAATACGTGAAGTAAATGTCAAATAGAAATTTAGTCGATTTCTTGATTTAGTTTTCTTCAAAAGCTGTTTCAAATGTAAAATAACCAAAAACGGAACTGGCCAAGGTAAGTTGTACAAGAATTTGTTATAGACGATTCTGTTGAACTGACTGCAATATGAGAGTGAAAAAATACGTCCGTGTAGCGCCGGGCTAGAATATGGTGTGACAAATAGGTCAGTGAGAACTCGTATTAACCCTTATCTTTCCTGGAGCCTAAAAGATGAGCAAAGAGCAGTTAGAACTGCCGAAGCAGGACATATTAGGGACTTTAAGCAACCAGCCAACGGCAATGACAACGGGACGTAAAAAAGTGCCTTTCTCCCGATATTTGGTGTCTACTATCAAGGGCACCCAACGAAGTTTTCGGTTGAAAAGCTGTTCGGGAGAGTAAGTTAGCCTAAAACTTTCGGATTTGAAAAAATTGTCCCTGGAAAATTGTTTTCTGAAATACTGGCTAGAAAAATTGTTTTCAATCCCTAGAAAATTATAGAAGAAAAGGGAGACTAAAAGGTTTCCCCTAAAATATTCGTGCGTATTCGTCTGATCAATAGAGTAAGAGCTTTCCCCTAAAATATTCGTACGTTTTCGTCTGATCAATAGAGTCAGAACGATCCGGGAAAAAACATTGGTTGGAATGGAAAAAAAAAAACATATTATCACAAATCATTTAGTGAAGCGGCCACCTAAAGTTTTCGAGAAAGCATTTTCATTCTCTAAGAAATTCTGACATCTAAAATCCGAAAGAATAAACCTTTAGCAAATGGATGTCACCTAAAAGAATTGCCTAAAGGAAAAAAGAACCCCTAAAAAATTCGTACCTCCACAAAACTTTGCAACATGAAGTTACTTGGGCTAGAACATTCTTGTTTCTGTTCTAGACTACTAGCAAATTCGTAGGCCGGGAATATTTTGCCATAGTATTTTCGGTTGACGCGATTTCCACCTAAAAAATCCGAACAGCTAATAGCTTTCTATAATACGTCAAAAGACATAGTAGGCGCCTTAAAATGGCTAGATGTGCTGCATACAACTGGTTTCAAACGAATTTCAAAACGTACTCGTTGGGTGCCCTTGTACTATTTCCCTTGTTCACCTTGAATTATTTTTTACAACCTGATTTTCGAAAAATATGACCGAGAATAGAGTTCCGTTCATGCCGAACGAAAAACAGATTGATTTACTTTCTTTTTCGTTCCCGTTCTACAATACAAACTGTACATACAATTTGGGGTTTTCACGTTGTGTTTTTGCAGAGAACGGTGGAAATGTAGGCGACTGCGTGCATTTTCACGTGCAGGTATTGTAGTTGTAATTAAGGTTATTGTTTTATGCCGTCGTCGAAGACGTTGCCGTTGTGTTTTGCTTAAAGTGCCCCTACGATCAAATTTTGACATATCAATGTTTTTGCATATTCATAAAGTAGAGTTCATATATTATTACCAGTTCAAATTGTTTTTCGATACACCGACAGGAAGTCTTATTTTTTTAGCTCCGAATATTGAATCTACACGTCCGCCATTACTGGAAGCCGTGCCCTTTGTTCAGCTTTAAACAAAGGTTTATTCACCGGAAATGATGTCATACACTTAACGCTCGCCTGCAGAACACAACGCCTGGAGGCATATTTCTACTAAAAACGTCTTCACGTACATAAGAAGAAAGTTATATTTATCTTTGCGAGGTTGGCTACTTTTTTATGCACGCTATTTCGCGCCACGAGGTTATCGTGTTAAGTGTATGACATCACTTCCGGTGAATAAACCTTTGTTTAAAGCTGAACAAAGGGCACGGCTTCCAGCAATGGCGGACAGGATTTTACCGGTAAACTCTCCTAAAATGTGTGGTTTAAGATTCCCATTTGGGAATATTTTTTACTATTTCGGATATTTCTAATACTGATTGACCTATAGACACTGAAAAAGTGGCAAATCGAAATGGTAAATTTTCGTCGTAGTGGCACTTTAAAGTCCCTATTAATATCCTGTCGAGTAAACGAAACCCAGGGGAGTAGCGTACACTACGCACATAAGCCTACGCACATACGCACGAGCGTACACTTTGAGAGGAAAATTCCCCGTTTGGCCTTATTTTTTTACGAGGGGCCTTAAAACCGGTACTGAGCTACTGCACTTGTGCCCCGGACTTGTGCGTCAGTACAACTTGAAAATGCCTAGCTACGCCCCTGAAACCGTAACGCGTCTGAAAAGCCTTGGACGAAATGTTGTAGTGGTGTGTTCTAGTGGCATTTCCGCTACTGTATTTGAAGATTCAATGAAAAGTAAAACTGTCCATTGCCATTACGCTTATCTAATGGCTTATATGCCTTCTGTTCTGCATATTTCACCGTTCAGCGATTGGTCGATTGAGCACAATGACTTCGTTCTCTGAATATCGAGAAAACACGCAGGTGTTGATTCCTTCGGCACTCGTTCGTCACTGGTTCCGAAGAAAAGCCACGTTCAACCACAGGCTGCTGTGGTTCAACTAGCACAGGCAGCCCATGAAAAAAAGGTCAAGATGACGGTACCCCGGATCGTTACATGCTAGGTTGGCTGCAGAAACCGTCGAATTCGAGTACTTAGAAAGCGAGGAAATAAGCGATAGATCGATTAAATGAGTGCTAGAGGAATGTAAGAAAGGGTTTCTGGAGGTAAAATGCTGAAAGTTTGGATTTTCGAAGAATTACGAGGCCTCGAAGAGTCGCCACGTGGACTAATGTCGTCTCGTGTTTCCTGCCATCTCAATATTTACATAGGGGAGGAAAATAAAAGCCCAGAAGTGCCTCAAACCAGAAATAAACACATCAGTGATTAAGAGGAACAACTTCACAACACACAGGTAAGATTTTATGACTTTTTTGATCATTTTAGTACAGTTTTAGATTATTTCTAAAAATTCCCATACATTCCTTGTAAAAATCATTAGCTTGGGCTGCCTGTGATGGTAAGACCTTCACGGCTTCTCGGATAAGGACGTAAAATCGTAGCCCCACGTCTTCCTCAAGTTTATCAGTCTCACCAGACGGTCACGAGTTACCGACGTTAAATAAGGTTGTTTTACCCGGCCAAGTTTTGCTAATGTGTAATTGAATGCGAATTTATGAATGACCGAGAGACGAACGAGCGCAGCTGTTGAGCCACTAAACGACGTGTAGGCCATGGCGTTGTTTCAGTTCGATCGCCAAAAGATCAAAATTCTCTTGGAAAATTTTCTCGGAACTCCAGATATTGTTAAATGTTTATTTTTATTCCATTAACACAGGAAAAATGAAATGAGCGGTTGTGAGCCTGAAACACAAATCGATTTTAAAACGTTTAATAGATAAGAAATATTGTAGAACGGAAAGGAATAAAGTGTGGGAGAACAGATTTCTATATTAAAAACTCGTAAATATCCTGAGTTGATTACACCAACTAAAACTCAGGGAACTATTGGCTTCAACAAGGTAAGCAAGGTAATAACTGTAACACAAATTAACTCACAAGCTAGAGTTGTGTTGACGATTCCCATGTCCTCCATGGTCTGGCGAGTCTCTTCTGGGTGGTTGAGAGCAAAGAGCTTTTGGTCATGGTTGTTTGGCGAGCAGCAGATGCAATGAAGAAAACAGATGCAGATGAATATGAATACGGCCAGAACGATGGCAAGCAGCAAGCCATAATGGTCATCGGTGGACCATTTGATGATGGACACGGCAGTGGTATCGACCGTCAAATTACCAGCAAAACCAGGCGGCGACATTTTGAAGCGCACTGTAGCGAGCAATTTCTTTATTTGTGACAGTTGACCAGCCTGAAAAAGTGCTTTGTAGAAAGCCTCCAGGAGACCGGAAAAGATTCCCTTTTAGGTAAACAATGCCTTACTGGAAAATAAATGGGAAATTGCGAGATGGTCAAATGATCGTTTTGTTCCACAGAACCAAAGGCCCGGAACTGAAACCGAACTCGGATTGGCTGCAAGCTATTTCAACGGAAACGTACCATCGGCCATCAAGGAGAAAATATTGCCAACAATAGCGAGTCAAACCGTGAAAATGAGGCCTGTTTCAGCTGTTGGAGAATGAAAAACTTTGTGGAGATTTCTCCTGTAGCCGATATCAACACCAACACCTTTGTAAAAAACAGTTATGACGAGAATCGATCATAACTTGTCCTCACCAATTCACTCTTTTCACCTGGTGGCCATTTTGCTAGGTTGGCCTCGCACCGAGGGATATCAGAACGAGTTTAGCCTAACAAAACAAAGGATTGCCTCGCTTTGAATCCAAGATGGCCACTGGGTGAAGAGTGAATCATTTGTCGTCGACTTTGTGTAATGTCACCTGTCATCACGGCTTACATTATAGTGCTGGAAATGCCGAGTTTGGGTAGCCAATCAGAGCACGCGAAAAGCAATGTCGTCCGGAATAACCTTTTTGAAATAGGTGTATAGGAGATCTTGTTACATATCGCCAAACGCTAAAGTGATTTATTTTATTTGCCGTCTTTGCTGTTCAATTCACATCACAGCCAACACCAAACAGAATAACGCTATGGCCAACACTTCTCAGATAAAAAAAAACAAGCCAAAGAACACGAGGATTATTGGCCTCCGAGGTCACTAATCAATAAGCCAAAGAACATGAGGATTATTGGCCTCTGAGGTCACTAATCAATAAGCCAAAGAACATGAGGATTATTGGCTTGGAGTGAGGTAGTCACCCACAAAGGTAGACTTTCTCGTCGCTCGATGCCGCTCGCGCTCCGCCGTTCTAAGTTAGGAAAAGAGGTCGACTTGTAGCAAGTCTACCACAAAGGGTTCAATATGAGGCTCAGAGATAATGTAAATTTATTATATATTCAGAGAAAGAACAAATTTAATTTGTCTCCGAGCCTCGTGCATCGAAAGAAGCCTATTCGGAGAAGAGTTATTCTCACCCTTGAAAGCAACGACGAATATCATCGTCGGACCCAAATATGGCAACATTCCCACCCACACAGCTCTCCCACGAGTGTTGGTTTTTGTAGAGGGTCGAGTGTAAAAATGTCGAGGGTCGAGGGTAAAAAGTAGAGGGTCGAGGGTAAAAAGTAGAGGGTCGAGGGTAAAAAGTCGAGGGTAAAATGTCGACGGTCCAAAAATGTGCGTAAATTTTTATGACAAATAAATTTACCGGTAAATAATTTTGCGAGTTATTCGTGATCAATGCCCGCCCGTCTCCGCTTCACAATTTTCCAAATCCGTGTGACATTGTCAGTGCCCGGCCTCTGGCAGCATTTGAAACAGCAGCAGCTAAGCAGTTTCTCCGCCTTCTTTGCAGTAGGAGTATCTTCATCCTTTTCATGCGACTTGAGTGGGATTTACTTATGAATCGTCTGAGCAGAAAAATAGCAAATCCTGCAACAAAACGTTGGCCAAGACCGGCATCACGAAAAACTCGGAAAATTAAACTGCAGACAAGCATGACCGCCTTGTCTGTATAATGACAGCTACATTTACGTTTCGTTTTAATTAACATTCCAAAACAAACATACCTCTCGAGTTTCGTAAATCGTGATTACTTTTTACACTTTTTAAAATCGTGATTTAGGTCGCTAAATCTTGTTTAAAGTGCCTATGAAGCTATTTTTTTTATTTGATATCAATTCTACATCAAGTGAATAGTAGAATGGTACAATATATCTTGCTTTGAATGCTGTGCCGCTGAGTTAAGGTTTTAATATCCAAAATGCTAATTACATGACGTCAGGGGAGGCATCAATTATTATACAATTTGTTTTGTTGCAATTAAACAAAAAAAATTAATTATCAGTGTTATACCAATGGTTGAAATAAAATGATGTTAGAAACTTGTTTTCCTATATCAGTACAAACGCCCATTCACAACCACTAAGTGATTGCAGATACCTCCCCTGACGTCATGTAATTAGCATTTTGGATATTAAAACCTCCTTAACTCAGCGGCACAGCATTCAAACCAAAATATATTTTACCATTCTACTATTAACTTGATTTAGAATTGATATCTAAAATAAAAAAATAAGCTTCATAGGCACTTTAACCCTCTCGTGTGACCACAGCCAGCAACAAGTTCAAGTTCAAGTTCAAGTTCAAGTTCAAGTTTATTCTGCACTCTGTACTATTTACAATGACTACAGTTAAAATTACATTAACAATACATTTATATGAAAATAAAGAAATGTACATATTCTATATTGAGATCGTGCGCAGTGACCAAAGTAGCGTAGCTTCCGAGTTGGACACTGCCTACGATTAAAGATACTAGATTCATTTAGGCACAGCTGAATATTCATATATTCATATTATAATATTTGTTTTTTTAAAAGAGTAGTTGTATATTTGTTTTTAAATATACTAACAGAGCAAGCACATTTCAATTCAAAGTCGATTGTTTCCCAGATTTTCGATGAGATGTACTTAAATGTATGCATTCCGTAGTTTGTTCGTGTTTTTGGTCTATTAAAATTTAGATTAGCGGCAAATCTTGTATTATAGGAGTGATTTTTTTGGGCAAGTATAATGTAATTAGAAAAGACAGATGGCATTTGTGTTTTCTCATTAATAATTTTGTAAGTGAATGCTGCAATTCTTAATTTGAAGATATTATCAAGTTTTAGAAGCCTAAGGATATTAAAATATGGCGTTGCATTTTCTCTGCTATGAGCAAAAAAGATGTTTCGTAAGCATTTATTTTGGCAGGTGCGTATTTTTGATAACTTGGTTGTATATGTGTTACCCCAGCTCATGAGGCCATAGTTTAAATATGGGTATACGAGTGTATAGTAGAGTTGCTTCAATGTATTTAGATCAAGGTAATACCGGAGTTTATTTATAATTCCAGTATTTTTAGCGATTTTACTATTTACATGTTTAATTTGTTGCTCCCAGTTAATGTGTTCATCTATATAAATACCTAAGTATTTTATATAGCTTTTTTGCTCAATATTAGTGATGTTAATTTTAGTGTTTTTTTTCTTTGTTGAGGCTATAATCATGAAGTTAGTTTTTTTCATATTAACAGATAGTTTATTTATTTCACAATAACGGAGAATTAATTTGAACTCTTGATTCATTACAGTTTCAAGGTCGTTTATATTATTACTTGAATAGAATACATTGGTGTCATCAGCAAATATACGAAAGGAAAGTTTGTTAGAGCAATTTGGCATATCATTTATATATAGTAAAAAAAGTAGTGGCCCAAGTGTTGAGCCCTGAGGTACTCCACAAGTCATCTGTAGCATACTGGATTTAACGTCATCTATTTTTACATACTGCTGTCGATTATTTAAATAATTGCTAAACCATGACAAGGGTAAGCCCCGAATTCCATATTTCTTTAGTTTAGAAAGCAGAATTTGATGATTGACTGTATCAAACGCTTTGGAGAAGTCTAAGAATAATCCACATGTTAATTGTTTATTGTCAATAGCAGTTTTTAACTGATCCGTTAATTCAAGTATTGCTTGTTCTGTGGAGTACCCTTTTCTAAAACCAAACTGATGATCAAATAGGATACATTTCTTTTCCAAAAATGATATTAACTGATCATATAAAAGTCTCTCTAATATTTTTGCAAAAGGTGATAATGTTGATATCGGTCTATAGTTATAAGGATCAGTAACTATATCACTTTTATAAATTGGAGTAACTGCAGATATTTTCAGTATATCAGGCACAACACCTGTTTTAATAGATTCATTGTAGATATAGGTAAAATGCGGTGAAATAGTTTTATTTATTATTTTAATTAATTTATTAGGAATACCTATAGTGGCCTTATTATCCTTTAAGCCTAGAAAAAGTTCACAGACTTGTTGTTCAGTAACGGGAGACATAACGAAACTTGAAGTTGGTGAATTATGAATATAGTCAGTCGGATTCTCATTTGAGGGTTTAATTAAGTTAGCCAGACTGGGGCCAACATTAACAAAATGCTGGTTGAATTGATTAGCTATGTCTAATTTATTAGTATATATCTTGTTATTTCTTATAAGTCTAGTTGGGTATAGTTGACCTTAGGTTTTTCTTTTAATTAGTGTTCCAATCAATTTCCAGGTGGTTTTTAAGTTATTTTTGCATATCTCAAAATGTTTATAGTAGTACTGTGTTTTACTCTGTGTTTTTATTCGATTCAGTTTGTTGGAGAATTTCTTATATTTATTTACCTTTTCCAAATCATCCGAAAGAAAATGTGTGCGATACATTTTCTGCTTAGTCTTAATTGATTTTAAAATGCCGTTGGTTATCCAGGGTTTAGTTAATTGTTTTAATTTACTTCGTGGGACTACTTTGTATGGAGCATGCTTATTTGTTATTTCATTTATAGCATTAATTACATTTGAAGTTCCTTCATTAAGATCATTATTCTCGTATAAAAGCTTGCTCCAGTTTATAACATTTATGTCGTTTAAATAAGCTTCTTGATTGAATTTTTTAAATTCCCTGTACAACCTTTTTTCTTTAGTTCTTTTTACAGTAGTATTAATTATGCAGAATACTGGTAGGTGATCAGAAATATCATATAGCGCAATTCCAGAGGTAGTTTGGGTTATAGGTGTATTTGTATATATGTGATCAATTAATGTCTTAGTATGATCAGTAATTCGTGTTGGTTTTGTTATAATTGGAATAAAGTTATTTGTGTATAGCATATCCAAATATTTTTCTGTCGGTTGATGGTTGACATATTTAAAGAAATCAATATTTATGTCTCCTAGGATATAAACTTGGTATTTACATTGATTTAAATGTTTAAGCAACTCCTCTAACTGATCGTTGAATAGTTCGAGGTTCGCTTTAGGGTGCCTATATATACAACCAATTATCAGATGATTTTTAGCATTGCCAGGGTCTATTTCAACCCAACAAGATTCCACAAGATTAAGATTAAATTCAGATGTAATATCCGATCTGGCTATCGTTATCAAATCATTAGCTATATATAAACCAGCTCCACCAGCCGCTGTTGGTGAATCTGTGTGGAAAAAATTATAGCCTACTATATCGATATTAGTTACTGAATTTTTGTTTAGTCTAGTTTCAGTTACGGCCATCACATCGGTTTTTTTTGAGAGAAAATAAAAGGTCATGTAATAGTGTTAGATTCTTATCCAAGCTTCTCACGTTACAGTGGAAAAAAGAAAGGGCTTTCGGCCCGGCTCTTTCTAGGACAGTATTTATTTTTGTAGCTGTATAATAATCAGAAACTATTGTACTTAACATAAGGTCAGGATCATTTTCATCAAGTTTATCAGGATTAGGAAGCATTTTGTATAGATCAATGTCAATATCTAAATCTCTGGACCAAGTGCCGAGTACGGCACTAAGTTCTTGATTACTTAGATTACTAAAGGGTAAATGTTGTAAAGAGTCACACTTACTTGGTAAGTCGAATTCGATTTAAATTTACATATATTGATGTTTGTTTAACTAACCCAGCGATTCCTTGAAGCCATCGAATTCTTCGTTTCTTGTAAATCCAAAGACCTTCGAGTTGTCTGATTTTCGTAGGAGTATTTTCCCGTTGACTGTCCATATGTGTTTGTATTGATGCTCTTTCTTGAAAGTATTGATACGTCCAAAGAGTCTTTTGCGGTAGGAAGTGAGAGATTCATTGATGAATATTTTTCCTTGCTTCATAATACTTGTTCCAAATTCCTCCACAATTAGCGGGAGGTCTTTTGTTGATTTTCCAACAAGATTGCTTCTTCTACTGTAAAATTCATCCTTCATTTCGCGATGTACGAATTTGATAATCATTCTATCTTGGGTAGTATTTGTTGGCGGTAAACGATGTGCTGTGGATATGTGGTGTTCAGATATCTCCACACCTATTAACGCACCTAACTCTACAGCTAATTTTTTTACGTTATCCGTCGGTGGGGTCGGTATTCCAGTCACTTCAATGCAGTCACGCCTGAGGTACTGCTGCATGTTGTCAATGATGGCTTCAGTTTCACGCACATTTTCCTCTGCAGCAGTCAGTCTTTCCTCGTGGTGTTTGATGTTTGCCGCTACTTCTGTTAGTTGCTTCTTTGTGGTTTGCAGACTTTGTATGAGGTTGTCGTAATCATTTGCTAGGAACTTTTGAGATTTTTCAATTTCATCACATTTGTTCGTTAGCACTTTGATATCTTGTTTGATGGAGTCTATTTCGGCTTTAAGTTCTTTTTGAATGCTTGGCAGTAGTTCCTTCTTCCATAGCTCCTTAAAAGATTCGATTGTGAGGTTTTCTTTAACCATCTTAGATCAATTTAAGGTGAATTTCAGCTAAGCCTAAAATTTCACGTCCGTCCGCTCCGCATGACTACATCAGTGTGCGATACATTTTCTGCTTAGTCTTAATTGATTTTAAAATGCCGTTGGTTATCCAGGGTTTAGTTAATTGTAGCTTTCAATTTTTTGTTTTGCATTTCGTATCCGACTCAACCCTTACCCTAGTTAATTGTGTTGACAAAAACTATTTAGTGCTGGCAATTGCCAAGCTATCCGCTCGAGACGACGAAGCACATGTATCTTCTCGAACGGAGGCTTGGCTTTTCAGTCATGTGACTTGAGGCGGGAAACAGTACAGGGTCCCGTCGGTAACACGTTCTAAAATTTCTCTCCATGGACTTAGATTGACATTGGCAAGCTCGTTCGCACTCTGGAATTCGGTAGCTCAGTCTTTCTGGCTGTTTGGATGACTTGAGATTAGTTAACCAGGATAGTTTCTCGACTTTCTTGCAAAGAGAGCAGTGCATAGATAGATTTAAGCAATATTTTTGGACCCTCGACTTTTTACCCTCGACCCTCGACAAAAACCTACATTCCTCTCCCACACAGCTCACCCACACAGCTCTCCCAGCTCACACAGCCCGCTGGATCATACAAGAACAGTTGGAATATTTACATTGTTTACTTTTATATTTTTCGCGGCTTGTAAATCGTCGAACCTTGAGTCTATATGTTCTGTAACTCAACACCTAAGCTTTCATAGTTTGTTGTTATCGCGACTAGGAAAAGAACATCCCACACACATAGATAACCACAAATTGCTAAATAAAAGGCGTACATGTTAGTAGTAAAGACATGGATCAAGCATTCAACTGTCGTTTATTATTTACGATATGACATACTACATGCATACTTAAGTAAGACACACTATATGCATGAATCCTTATTATACAAACACAAAGCACGATGGGCATCGATATAAATGACGATAACAGTGTGTCGAGCGTTATCAAACGACTGCAGTGTTTTCTGACAGTATACATACATTTGTGTACATGGTTATGGCTTCTTGATATGATTTATGTTATAGGTTATCAAACGACTGCAGTGTTTTCCGACAGTATACATACATTTATGAACATGGTTATGACTTCTTGATATGATTTATGATATTGCGATGACAGCAAATCAACAGCTCAAAATAATAGTGGCTATATTTAACAAATAAAAGATAGTTCTCCTTGTTCTATAACAAAATAATGCACGCTCGAGGTCTTGAAAAACTGCGGATGCACGAGCGGAACTCGAAAAGTGCATCATTTTGTTATAGAACAAGGAGAACCATCTTTTATTTGTTTTATAATATAAACTTCAATGAAGATGGATCTGACCGCCATGATTTCTTCTATTTATGTACTTAATGTATACTATATGTAAGCAGTGACCAACTCGAAAGCTTCACGGCTACTTTGGTCACTGCGCACTAATTACGTTTTTCTTTGTTACTAACTATTACCTATCTATCTTCTATAACTGGTCTTGTATTGTCTCTTATCCATGTATTCCTGAATCAGTGTAAAATAAAATGAAACTTGAATGAAATTTTTAAAGTTATTAAAGAACCCGCGTAAAAATCTAAAAGCGCGCTGACGACAGCGAAAACCCCATTTTAATGTACTTGACTTGTTTACAGCATTTCTCGTCGCTCATTGGTTCAATTTTGACGATCTGAAAGCTCGTTTCTTATTGGATGAAGTAACCTGCTAAGAATAGAACATGTCAATCGAGAAAGCTGGCAAATGGGCTGTAAAATTGTCATCTGGCCAAAGCTGTTACTGGAAACAAAGTGCTTTCTTTTTATAATTTTTTGTCAGCACAGGAGAGGTTAATCTGCACATTGTGATAGTGAAAGGCGTTGAAAATGCCTAATGGTAAAGGATTTAAAGAGAAAGCGTTTGCGAATTAGCGGCAGTTGAGTTGGCCACGTGAGTTGAGGATTGCCGACTATTTCAGTTTCTACAACAACTGCATAGTTGACACTGATTACTGATTCTGGGGTCTGAAGAAGGATATTTTCTTTATCCCAAGGAACAGTGTTGTAACTGCTGCTCTGATGGCTGTGTTACGTAGCTTTTGAATCTTTCTTCCGTCGTTGGCATGGCCGCTATACACATGAATGATGATCTACTCTTCTGAAATTTTGCCTTCTGGGTTATTTGCAAGTTTTATCGCCCATTTTTAGTCAGGAACATAGACTATATCGTAACCCCGCCGTCTCAGTGCACTCTGGGATGGATTAGTTTCCATTGTTAAATCCAAGATGGCCGCCAAACAACAACAATGGAAAACTGAGTTTTCCATCCCAGAGTGCACTGCGACGGCGGGGTTGCGATATAGTCTATTCAGGAACCTCTCAAACAAATTTCTACATGAAACCAGAGCATAAAACAGTCGTATTAAAGTTATCGTCAAGTTCTTGGTGAGCCATGTCTTGTTGTTGTGTTGTCACGTTCCAACTTATTTAATACACCAGGCTGTTAGAAAAAATACTTTTTTCTAAATTCAATCATTTTTTATATCAAACAGTCAATGAGTAACACTGTATTAGAATGTGGACATTTAACTTCAAACGTCTTAGCATTCCATTTTGTGGTCGCTTTAGTCTATAGTTTAGAGTACGAAGCCGATGCTAAATTCTCTCGCCGATCATTTTCTTTTAGTTTTTGGAAGCGACTTTTACTTTCCTCTTCTTCAACACACCTTAACAACTCAAAGTCGGACATGTTGTCTTCCCAGTCAATGAAATGATCTCCGTTATCTAAATAAAACAATCATCGACACGTTTCGTTTTGATTTTCCCTTGAGCGTGCATTTATAGCAAAATCAAGCACGCTGGGCATTCAATCAAATCACACGTTCTTAGGAAGATCCCACAATTTATATTATAATATATGATACACTATTGATATGTACTATATGGGAATTTAACGTGTAATAGTGGCTATATTTAATATATGATACACTATTTATATTATACTGTGTGATGTACTACAGGGGAATTTAACGGAAATTGTATCAGTTGTTTTTAACCAATATATAATGATTTTCACAATTCTGACTGCTTTCACGACAGTCTTTGAAAACCGCTTTATTACTTCGTTTACAATTGAAGTAAAACGTAGGCTTTTTATAAAACACCTCGCTGGTAAATCAGCCAGCTAGTAATGAACAGCTTATGCAGCAATCAATGTTTACTTTTATAAAAGTATAGCGAGGCAGTACTCAATGTTTCATTAAAGTATAGCGAGGCAGTAATCAATGTTTCATTAACGTATAGCGAGGCAGTAATCAGATTCATCGTGTCGTCACGGTTTCTTTTGTGAGAGCTACGATTCACAGAAACAGAAAAAACACTACTAGGACAGCTGACAAGCCATACCTCAGAATTCAAACATAAAAAAATAACCAATGGCCACCCATATAGCCAACTTATGATATACCAGTACTGTTTACACTTCAGCCACATTCTTGTTTCTAGCTTCAATGTACTGGTTTGACCATACTCTCTACAGTATCCGACCAATGTCTGGCATATTACCCATCAGGATGACCTGCTCGACCTGTCTTAAATCTCATCGTCACTACTGGAGTCATCATCATCAGAGTGGGCGTAACCTGTGTAGTCTTCAGCCAAGTGGATCTGTTCTCCCTTGTGCATCGCCTCCTCCACCTGCAGTCGTGATAACAGGGTGCCGTAAGTGGCACAGCGAAGACGCTTGGACGGCAAGCCGCAGTTGGCAAACAGTACGGGCAGCTCCTGAAATGAAAACATGGTCATCCAAGGCAATGGATGTGGTACATCACATTAACGGAGTCTTCTAGAGCGTTCGTCAAACCAGCAGCCAATGCCAATCAGAGCATATGAATTACCATGTGTATATACGTGCCAATCAGAGCATATGAATTACCATGTGTATATACGTGCCAATCAGAGCATATGAATTACCATGTGTATATACGTGTATATTTTGAATTTATATCGAAAAAGGTTGTTGGGTTCGAGTCCCACTTGGGTCAGATATTTTTTCTCTGTCCCTCGTAGGGCGTGCACACATAGCACTACAGCTTACAACTTTATATCACATTATTTGTAAACTAGACCGAGTCCCACTCACCTTGGTAATAGGGAGGAGGGTCTGGAGCTGATACTGATGGAGGGAAACACTCAAGCGATGTGATAACCACTCGCACATCCGGGTCACCAATGACGTGTACCACATCTGAATAACACAAACAGCAACCTCGTTCACAAGGGTATTTACGCGCCTAATCCAAGATGGCGTCGAAAGAACCCCTGGTACTCGGTGCCGGGAGCAAAAATTAAAAACAAGGACATGCTTTGTGTGGGTATTTACAGACCACCTAAAGCAACTACCTCAGATTAGAAGATGAGCTACATGCATTGTGCATGTGGGCTGCACTGGATAATTACTACCTCAGATTAGAAGATGAGCTACATGCATTGTGCATGTGGGCTGCACTGGATAATTACTACCTCAGATTAGAAGATGAGCTACATGCATTGTGCATGTGGGCTGCACTGGATAATTACTACCTCAGATTAGAAGATGAGCTACATGCATTGTGCATGTGGGCTGCACTGGATAATTACTACCTCAGATTAGAAGATGAGCTACATGCATTGTGCATGTGGGCTGCACTGGATAATTACTACCTCAGATTAGAAGATGAGCTACATGCATTGTGCACGTGGGCTGCACTGGATAATTACTACCTCAGATTAGAAGATGAGCTACATGCATTGTGCACGTGGGCTGCACTGGATAATTACTACCTCAGATTAGAAGATGAGCTACATGCATTGTGCATGTGGGCTGCACTGGATAATTACTACCTCAGATTAGAAGATGAGCTACATGCATTGTGCATGTGGGCTGCACTGGATAATTACTACCTCAGATTAGAAGACGAGCTACATGCATTGTGCATGTGGGCTGCACTGGATAATTACTACCTCAGATTAGAAGATGAGCTACATGCATTGTGCATGTGGGCTGCACTGGATAATTACTACCTCAGATTAGAAGATGAGCTACATGCATTGTGCACGTGGGCTGCACTGGATAATTACTACCTCAGATTAGAAGATGAGCTACATGCATTGTGCACGTGGGCTGCACTGGATAATTACTACCTCAGATTAGAAGATGAGCTACATGCATTGTGCATGTGGGCTGCACTGGATAATTACTACCTCAGATTAGAAGATGAGCTACATGCATTGTGCATGTGGGCTGCACTGGATAATTACTACCTCAGATTAGAAGATGAGCTACATGCATTGTGCATGTGGGCTGCACTGGATAATTACTACCTCAGATTAGAAGATGAGCTACATGCATTGTGCATGTGGGCTGCACTGGATAATTACTACCTCAGATTAGAAGATGAGCTACATGCATTGTGCATGTGGGCTGCACTGGAAAAACAGATAGTGATCCTCATAGGTGATCTAAATCTTGATAGGTTAAAACTGGAACAGAGAGGAGGGAAAATTCTGAAAGATCTCGAAGAAGTACACGGATTAGAATGCCTAATCAAGGAACCGACAAGGATTACGAGTTCAACGGCAACCTTACTTGATATCATACTTACCAATAAGCCTAATTTATTTAAATAATGTGGGGTATTAAATCCCGAAATCAGTGATCATCATTTAATATACGGCCTTATGAAAGAAAAGGTTCACCGACATCAGAGTAAAATCATCACATTCAGGAGTACAAAAAACATAGACGTTGAAAAGCTTAATGAAGACCTCACGATGGCCCCATGGCATGTCGAACATATGTTTGATGATATTGATGATAAACACTGGTACTGGGAAACACTATTTAAGATGATCTTAGATGACCACATGCCACTGAGACAAATGAAAGTAAGATCCACCGACGTGCCATATATAACAAAAGAATGGGAAAATGCAATCAAAGAAAAAAGAAAGTACGCAAAAATGTTTGCAAGGAATAGGTCGGAGGAGAACTGGGAAATGAAACTAAATGGAGGAATATAGCAACATCTTACAGACGCAAAGCTATAAAAGAGTACTGGTCAAAAAAATCAGAGGAACTGAAAACGAACCCAAGAATTTTTTACAACACCTTTAAGCCATTCTTAGCGAAAGAGTAATTCATCAGACAGGAATATTAACATCAAAATAAACGATGACAACTACATAGAACATGACCAAAAGGAAGTAGCAGAACATATGGCTCAATATTTTTCTACAATCGCAGACGAAATTGGAGAAGGAAACACAAAGGACTTGACTGAAAATAAGTTTGAAAACCATGCAAGCGCGAGCGCGATAAATAAAACAATGGAAGAGAAACGCCAACAATTCCAATTTAGACGAATACATATTGATGAAGTACAGAAAGCACTGGAACAGTTAAAGACTAACAAAGCATCAGGATGGGACTCGTTGTCACCGAAAGTAATAAAATTAGCAGCAAACGGAGTCGCTCACTCCTTGACGGAGCTGTATAATAAAAGTAAACAGCTCAGTCAATGGCCAACTGCATGGAAAAAGGGAGAGTGGATCCCTATCTTCAAAAAGGATGATCAACTGGATAAGAAGAACTATAGACCTGTGACCGTCTTGATCACAGTGGACAAAGTATACGAACGACTAATCAGCGAGCAAATTAACAATCACTATAATGCAAATCTTTCACAGTACCTAACGGCCTATCAGAAGCTACACAGTTGTGAGACATCACTTCTCAGGTTAGTAGAGGAATGGAAACAAGCACTGGATCAGAAGGAAGATGTTGGTGTATTATCAAAGCTTTTGACTCCCTACATCAGGCACTTCTTCTAAGAAAACTATCTGCATATGGTTTCTGTAGCAACGCTCTTAGCCTCATGAGATCCTATTTTCACGGACGACAAAACAGAGTTAGGCTAGGATCGGTAGTAAGTGACTGGAAGAACAATGGAAGGGGATGTCCACAGGTTGTTCTTTCGGGCCGTTGCTATGGAACTTATACCAAAACGACTTGACATATTTTATGAAAAACACAAACTTCTCGATGTACGCAGATGACCACCAGTTATATGCGGCAGACAAATCTATGGGAAGAGTGGAGGAAACGCTTAACGCCAATGGTGCTGTAGTATCTCACTGGTACAAGGAAAACTTTCTTCAAGGCAATAGAGACACATTATGCCTTGGTACTCTCACATAAGAAACAAAGCCAACTAATGAATGTTCAACTAGATGGAAACGGTATAACACCCTGCGAAAAGCTTAAATTACTGGGTGTCGCTATAGACAGTCTACTAAACTTTAAAACTCACATACAGGGGATATGCACAAAGGCTAGTAGGAAAGTAGGGATTCTCTCACGCTTGAAGAATCTGATTCCTAGTAAGGCTAAACTACATTTGTACAAGGCAGCCATCTTACCGAACTTAACGTATTGTCACATAGTGTGGCACTTCTGCACAAAATCGGACAGGAGAAAGCTGGACAGAATACAAGAGCGTTGCGTTACGCATAGTATTCAACAATAAATCAGCTACATATGAAGATTTATTAAAAGAAGCTGGACTGACTGACTTGTACAACAGACGACTTCAGGATATCGCCATTACGTATAAAGTAAAGCATAAACTCGTTCCCAACTATATACAAGCATTATTTAAGAAAAACGATACTAAATACAATTTACGTAGCAAGGAGGACTTCCAAATAACTAGATTTAATACCATCAAATATGGTAAGCATTCTCTGAGGTACCTGGGACCCTATCTTTGGTCTAAACTAAATCAGGACGTCAAAGGTAGTGAAAACCTCAAGTCATTAAAAAGAAAAATAAGACAAAAGGACTTAACAAATTTAATAAATGAAAATTGTAAGGACTGTCATCTCTGTCATCTCTGTCAATCTTAATATTTTAAATTTATGTAATCATCTTAACACATATTTTATTACATTCCTGTATATCAATGTTTTTAAGTCACAGATAGACATACAGATATATATATTAACAACTTAGTTACAATTAGGTCACAGAAGAATGTGTACATCGATCAGTTTTACCTTTTTAATCATAGATAGATACATAGATATATTTGTTTTAATTTACTCTTTAATTTGTGTCCCCAATTAGCATTATTTTGCTAAATACTTTTAGACACGTTAATAAAGTTATTATTATTATTGTTATTTAAGATGGCTGATGCTCCTCAAAATATTGGGCATATTTTTGGGTCACATGACCAGCCTGTACCAGGGGTTCTTTCGACAACATGGATTAGGCGCGTAAATACCCCTGGGAACGAGGTTGCACCAACAGTCCATACACTACATTAGCTTGGTAATCACTTGCATAATGCACCAGTCAACAATGCCTAATGCCCGACCCCCGGGCCGATATAGTAGCAAATGCCCCACTCCTGGGATCTCAAATTATGCAAATGCCCCACCATGTCCCAGGGAGATGGCATAGCTGGATAAGCATTGGGTGTTTACATATATGATGTTTGTAGTGTATTGGGTGTTTACATATATGATGTTTGTTGTGTATTGGATATTTACTATACTTACACTACAAACCATCATATATGTAAATACCCAATACACTATAAACCATCATATATGTAAATACCCAATACACTATAAACCATCCTGACACGAGTCAATCAAATATTAATTTCTTTACCTTCACAATGTATTTCCTTAGTCTGTCCTCATTCAGTAAATTCATGACCAGGTTCAAGTTGACCTGTGTGAAATTCTTGAAACTGTTTTCCATCTCATTTCCTGGATTCTACAAGGCATGTACCATTAGGAAGTTATTCATAGTGTGTATTGATAGCAGAATATGATAATGATGCTCCAGGTCAGATACAAATGCATCTGGCATGTACACACATTTCTACCATTAGGAAGTTATTCATAGTGTGTATTGATAGCAGAATATGATAATGATGCTTCACAGATACGAATACATCTGGCATGTACACACATTTCTACCATTAGGAAGTTATTCATAGTGTGTATTGATAGCAGAATATGATGATGATGATGCTTCACAGATACGGATGTATCTGGCATGTACACACATTTCTACCATTAGGAAGTTATTCTCGGGTGCATTAAGGCCTGGGTCTCAAAATGGCCGCCGGCAAATCAAGAGGGGGTAGTCTCTAATCTATTTCTCATTTTAATCGTTTTTCTTCAAACTTTGACAAACATGATGGTGTTACGATCTTAACATTTACACATGACAGTTTCCATGGAAGCATGGAATGTGACCTTTGAACTTTAATTTTAAAATATATACTTAAAAGCCTCCTGCATTATGGTAAAGTGTTTTCATATATGGGTGATATTTATGCATGTGAATCAGAGATATTCCATAGTTTATAAATCCAACTAGTGAAAAACTAGTGAAAAACATTAAACGGTCGTATATTTGGGGTATCAAATTTCACATTAGCCTAAATGAGTCTTCCCCATAACATTTTCAATTGTCCTCGTTGGATTTATAAACTATGGACTATCTCTGATTCACATGCATAAAAAATCCCTGGCATATGAAAACACTTTACCATAATGCAAGAGGCTATTAAATAAATTACTTTCATTAGAGTTCAAAGGTTACATTTCATGTTTCCATTGAAACTGTCATGTGAAATTGTTACAACATCATATTTGTCAAATATGTATGTAAAAATATTACAAAGAGAAAGATATAGACTACCCCCTCTTGATTTGGGGTGGCCACCTTGAGACCCAGGCCTTAATGAACCTGAGTTCGTAGTGTATTGATAGCACAATGTATATGATGCTCTGGTTCATCTGGATAGAACAAACACCCCATAGTTGTCACAGGATGTCAATTTTGAGGACACACATTTGAGTTTGTAATTGTGTTCAATGATCTAACAGCTCATACAGTCCCTGACAAAAGTTTTTCACACCATACGAACCACATACGTTAGCATGTGCCACATGTGTTTACCGCATACAGTAAAATGTATTCCACCACTTACGGTATGAGCCATCCGGTGAATCACCATACGGTAAAGTACATGCGGTGGCTCGACTGCATATGGTAAAAGCCATGTGGTGGCTCGACTACATATGGTAAAAGCCATGTGGTGGCTCGACTACATACGGTAAAAGCCATGTGGTGCCTCAACTACATTCGGTAAAAGCCATGTGGTGGCTCAACTACATACGGTAAAAGCCATGTGGTGGCTCAACTACATACGGTAAAAGCCATGTGGTGGCTCAACTACATACGGTAAAAGCCATGTGGTGGCTCGACTACATACGGTAAAAGCCATGTGGTGGCTCAACTACATACGGTAAAAGCCATGTGGTGGCTCGACTACATACGGTAAAAGCCATGTGATGGCTCAACTACATTTGGTAAAAGCCATGTGGTTGCTCAACTACATACGGTAAAAGCCATGTGGTGGCTCGACTACATTTGGTAAAAGCCATGTGATGGCTCAACTACATACGGTAAAAGCCATGTCGTGGCTCGACTACGTTCGGTAAAAGCCATACAGTGCCTCAATTATACTGTACGACAAATTGCATTCGGCACTTCAACTACGTGTCGTATAGTGACAATTAAATGCCTCAAAACTTTATATAATACATTATTTTGGTCTCACCTACACACAGTATAGTTTTATTTTCGTTTCATTCAGAACTCGAACGGCGTGGGTATAGAAACGCACTCGTCAATAAAACTAACAGTTTAGAATGTTTCATTTTCGTTTCATTCACAACTCAAACGGCGGGACGAAATGCACTCATCAATAAAACTAACACTTCATAAATAAATGTTTTGTTTTCGTTTCAGTCAGAATTCGAACGGCGGGTCGAAATGCACTCGTCAATAAAACTAACAGTTTAGAATGTTCTATTTTCGTTTAAGTCAGAATTTGAACGGCGGGTCGAAATGCACTCGTCAATAAAACTAACAGTTTAGAATGTTCTATTTTCGTTTCAGTCAGAATTCGAACGGCGGGTCGAAACGCACTCGTCAATAAAACTAACACTTTATAAATAAATGTTTATTTTCGTTTCATTCACAATTCGGATGGCGGGTCGAAACACACTCTTCATTCAAACTAACAGTTTAGAATGTTCTATTTTCGTTTCAGTCAGAATTCGAACGGCGGGTCGAAACGCACTCGTCAATAAAACTAACAGTTCAGAATGTTTTATTTTCGCTTCATTCAGAACTCAAACAGCGGGTCGAAATGCACTCGTCAATAAACCTAACACTTTAGAATGTTTTATTTTCGTTTCATTCAGAACTCGAACTGCAGGTCGAAATGCACTCGTCCATAAAACTAACAGCTTAGAATGTTTTATTTTCGTTTCAGTCAGAATTCGGCACTCGTCAATAAAACTAACAGTTTAGAATGTTCTATTTTCGTTTCAGTCAGAATTCGAACGGCGGGTCGAAACGCACTCGTCAATAAAACTAACAGTTCAGAATGTTTTATTTTCGCTTCATTCAGAACTCAAACAGCGGGTCGAAACGCACTCGTCAATAAAACTAACACTTTAGAATGTTTTATTTCCGTTTCATTCAGAACTCGAACAGCGCGGGTAGAAACGCACTCGTCAATAAAACTAACACTTTAGAACGTTTCATTTTCGCTTCATTCAGAACTCAAACGGCGGGTCGAAACGCATTGCGTGAATACCATGGGAAATGCTCTAGCTTTATTGCAGCTTCTCTCTTCAAAGAGACCCTGAAAACTTTGAAGATGAAGTGGCGACACCGCTTTGTGGTTTGCTTTTCATGGATTGATTATAAGAGTGGATAGCGCTGCCTACAGAATAAATCCCTGGGCTTTACAAACATGGATTGGAAGAAACTGATATCGTACTTAATACATGTAAATCGAATATAAGATGAATTACGAAGGCCGCAGAGACCCGAAGTGCAACAACAACGATTTATTGTACCCACAATAAGGAAAATATAATTATTACAATCATAAATTTAAATATTTAAAGGGCACTGGGTTCCCGAAATAACCAGAAAAGCTAAAAATGCCATCGCCGCTTTGTGGCTCGCATTTCTCAAGTTGAAATAAAAGAGCAAGGCACTGGAGAGTGGACGATATGATCGTAGGTTACACTGTATATACTGTATCGTAGGTTACACTGTATATACTGTATTGCAATTAAGTCACGAAGAGAACATATTTAGTGCCTTAACTTGGTGTACAGCAAAAGCCATACGATGCAACTCAACTACATGCACAACTACATACGGTAAAAGCCATACGGTGGCTCAACGACATACGGTAAAAGCCATACGGTGGCTCGACAACATACGGTAAAAGCCATACGGTGGCTCAACTACATACGGTAAAAGGTATACGGTGGCTCAACAACATACGGTAAAAGCCGTGCGGTGGCTCAACAACATATTATAGTAAAAGGTATAAGGTGGTAAAAGGTATGGAGTTTACCGAACGAAAATTAGCACGTGGTAACCGAATATTCGTTTTACCGAATCACGTACGGTACCGCATACGGTTGAAAAACGTTTGTCAGGGACTGTAGAAGCATAGCACTGCATAACTAACGAGGTACAAAGAACTCACAGCTGACCCACCTTTAGAGCGAACACGGAGGACAGGATCGACCCCTGGTCGTACCTTGACAGTTTGGACAACAGCGCATCGAGCACCGAGTTCAACTAGCAATACAACATATTGCGTTACTGAAATAGCAATTGTGGTGACAACTAAACAGCAGATTACATTACTCGGTACTCGATTCGCGTACCTTATCCACGATGTCGCTGACTATGTTTTTCTGTGTGCCGGCCACAAATGAGTACACGTCCGAGTGATAGCGATGCTGGTGAACACAAAGAGCGTTACGCCAGTACATAATATAATGATGACAGAGAAACAACAAACCAATGTGTATTCAGCACTAGGAATTACCTGCTCACTCTCTGACTCTTCCCGTGCACAAAGAATTTGGGACTGCAATGTAAAAATGTTATGTCAGTGGTAAGTTGGGTTTATCTCCTGTTCATAGCATGTGATCTACCAGTCATTCTGTGTCAGGGTGTACGTGACTTGCTATCAGCATCATTTTTAATCATTGGCCTGCGTATGTTTGTCAGTCTATCAGTGTCAGTTTGTGTCAGTCTGTCAGTGTCAGTTTGTGTCAGTCTGTCAGTGTCAGTTTGTGTCAGTGTCAGTTTATGTCAGTCTGTTAGTGTCAGTTTGGGTCAGTGTCAGTTTGTGTCAGTGTGTGTCAGTGTCAGTCTGCCAGTTTGTGTCAGTCTGTCAGTGTCAGTTTGGGTCAGTCTGCCAGTGTCAGTTTGGGTCAGTCTGCCAGTGTCAGTCTGTCAGTGTCAGTTTGTGTCAGTGTCAGTTTATGTCAGTCTGTCAGTTTGTTTATTTGTCAGTTTGTGTCAGTGTCAGTTTGTGTCAGTGTCAGTTTATGTCAGTCTGTCAGTTTGTGTACGTGTCAGTGTCAGTTTGTGTCATGATCAGTCTGTCAGTGTCAGTTTGGGTCAGTCTGTCAGTTTGTGTCAGTCTGTCAGTGTCAGTTTGTATCAGTCTGTCAGTGTCAGTTTGGGTCAGTCTGCCAGTGTCAGTTTGGGTTAGTGTCAGTCTGTCAGTGTCAGTTTGTATCAGTCTGTCAGTGTCAGTTTGGGTCAGTCTGTCAGTGTCAGTTTGTGTCAGTGTCAGTTTATGTCAGTGTCAGTCTGTCAGTGTCAGTTTGGGTCAGTGTGTCATTCTGTCAGTGTCAGTTTGTGTCAGTGTGTCAGTTTGTGTCTGTGTCAGTTTGTGTCAGTTTGTGTCAGTGTCAGTTTGTGTCAGTGTCAGTTTGTGTCAGTGTCAGTGTCAGTTTGTGTCAGTGTCAGTTTATGTCAGTGTCAGTTTGTGTCAGTCTGTCAGTGTCAGTGTCAGTCTGTCAGTGTCAGTCTGTCAGTGTCAGTTTGTGTCAGTGTCAGTTTGTGTCAGTCTGTCAGTTTGTGTCAGTGTCAGTTTTTGTCAGTGTCAGTTTGTGTCAGTCTGTCAGTTTATGTCAGTCTGTCAGTTTGTGTATGTGTCAGTTTGTGTATGTGTCAGTTTGTGTATGTGTCAGTTTGTGTCATGATCAGTCTGTCAGTGTCAGTTTGTGTCAGTCTGTCAGTTTTTAGTTTGTCACTCTAATCAATACCTGTAATACCTGTTTCTTGGCCTGTGTGATAACATTCATCATCACATACACTGTACTCGGTATGCTGTAGTCGGTAGTGAATCGTGTATTGCTCAGCCACTTGTCGAGTTTCTCTTTCGTCCTTTCAGACACACAGGTAAAGCATTATTATCTCAAGGTGATCAGTATCCCTCAGATTGTTTATTCTTGAGACAAACAACATTTCTCTTTCTTTATACTAGAGACGGTAATCCATCCAGAAGTATTTGTGCAGCAACAAAACTGCAATAAACACTCTATTGGGTACCTTAGTACCACTATTATGGTCCAAACCATCACATGATGAGAGAAACATCTCTAGCCTGGGCAACTCAATAACGTAATAAGAAACAAGGAGTTTACAAGGAGCAAAAACTGCAGTAAACACTCTATTAGGTACCTTAGTACCGCTATTATGGTCCAAACTATCACATGACGAGAGAAACATCTCTAGACTGGTCAACTCAATAACGTAATAAGAAACAAGGAGTTTACAAGGAGCAAAAACTGCAGTAAACACTCTATTAGGTACCTTAGTACCACTATTATGGTCCAAACTATCACTTGACGAGAGAAACATCTCTAGACTGGTCAACTCAATAACGTAATAAGAAACAAGGAGTTTACAAGGAGCAAAAACTGCAGTAAACACTCTATTAGGTACCTTAGTACCACTATTATGGTCCAAACCATCACATGATGAGAGAAACATCTCTAGCCTGGGCAACTCAATAACGTAATAAGAAACAAGGAGTTTACAAGGAGCAAAAACCAACACGCTAAATTCGAATTCGATCTGTGGATTAGCCGGGACCTGACTTTGATCAGCCCCCATGGTTGTTTCAGGTCTCGTTAGAAATTGAGAGTTTTACAATCTTCGAAAAAGGAGGTTGTAAAAACTGCAACCTATGCCTCACTTAAGAGCTACCTGTACTTTATAGTTTGAGGGAGGGATATTTTATTTTTTTATACATAATTAATTATTTTAGTTTATTTGGCGAGTTATTTTGTTGCACTCCCGATTAGTACGTAATAAAGTGTACATGTATGCATGTTCTAAGTTCTGTTATCAACACAGACACGGATTCTCCACCAATGGTGAACTCGTGGATTACTGGTATAGGCCCTGGCCACTACCTATCATTAGGTTTGCTAAGAAATAGCGGCAATTTAAATTGAAATAAGAGCCCACACGGTTAGGTTTTCTTTGTTCATTCTGGGGAACAGATCATTCACATCAATAAACAGGGAAACAATGCTTCCTAATGATTCGTAAAATGAGACAATTGCGTGCCTTGCCATTGTGAAAAATAAGCCATAATCATATTTAATAGAGGGACATGGCGGGCATAAATGGATGATTTTGGAGTCACTTAAGCCCACCGTTAGGAAACCCGGTTAGGAAACCCGGTTAGGAAACCCGGCAAACTTAAAAGTGGCTTACAAAGGCGCTGCAATTTAGGTTGAAAGACAAAAGATTGTGCACGGTCATGGCTCATTAGTTACGTCGAGAGACTGAACCCAAACGTTTCTATTAATTAACAATAATAATAATATTAATTAACAATATCTATTTTGTCTTATGCATGGTCACAGTTGAAAAAAGCCAACAAAGACCTATAACAAAGAAGGTTGCTAGGTTTTACAACCATCCCCTTCTATTAACTATGTAATAGCATGATCTCCTCGGTTTTCTTTGTTTGTTCAGGGATATTTAATTTCTAAATTCCCTCATCAGCATGCATACTTGTTCTAATTTTCCCTCATTGACATGCAAGAGGTAAAATTAGAAGGGCATCCACGCTGATGAGGGAACATTGGACTGTCCCTTGACACACCGGGTTAAGGACGCAATGCCTGTTAAAGTTTTACTCTTCATTTCTCAAAACCGCTTCTTCCATGTGGAATACTTTAAACCATGACGTAATTAAACTCCATGCATGCTAACTCCATCGGAGTGAAATTACCTTGAGTACAAATTAAGACGAATCATGTGGATCAGTCAGATGTTAAGAGGGCACATTCGAGTACAAATTAAGACGAATCATGTGGATCAGTCAGATGTTAAGAGGGCACATTTGAGTACAAATTAAGACGAATCGTGCGGATCAGTCAGATGTTAAGAGGGCACATTTGAGTACAAATTAAGACGAATCATGTGGATCAGTCAGATGCTAAGAGGGCACATTTGAGTACAAACTAAGACGAATCATGTGGATCAGTCAGATGTTAAGAGGGCACATTTGAGTACAAATTAAGACGAATCATGTGGATCAGTCAGATGTTAAGAGGGCACATTTGAAGAAAATTAGTGCGAAAGGCGGCCACTGAAAAATCTTTAGAATTTGCAAAAAAAGACTGACAACAAGAAGGGAAAATATTGTCCTTGCTTCAAGCGGGAGTCAATCTGTGAATGTTGGACTTGGCCAAAGTGCCTGCAATCACCAGGAAAGAAGTACATCGAGTCCCTGGGGAGAAATGTTTGCAAAAAATGACTACACAGAGAAAGAGCATAGCGAGCATTCGAAAAAAACTACTGTCCGTCCAACATCTCTAATATTTGTAGCATTATTTTCGTTTATTATATGGCAGCTCAGTGAGCGGGCAAGATGACTCTCAATGCTGCAATCTGATTGGTTGCTCATCTTGCTCGCTTAGGATTTTCCAAATTCACTCACAACTCTTCGTAAACAAATAGCGATGAACCCCATACATTTTAAAAGAAAGTAAACAATTTGTCACATGAAGACAAATACTTATTTAAAATATATTTCTGCTTTTCCGTTTTTCAGATAAAATTCAACTTTTTGGAGTGATTAAAGAGGTTTTTCTGACTCTCGCGAGTTCGAGAAATCGATAAAAACAAATGCAACAATAACGACTGAATTGAACAAAGCTGGATTAGTGGAGATACATTTTCTAAATAACTACCTTTATAGTTGTCAAATAGAGAAGCTGAAATGGCTGCAGCTTCTAAAAACACAAAGAAAAGTTTGGCTACCTCACTACACTAGTAAAATCGTGCCATCGTGGTAGAAAGAAAATTATTGCGGAAACGAGTAAACTCAGTTTCATCAAAGAAAGCAGCTTTTTATTGTATTGGCTGAGAAATTCAGTATTCACATTTGGTAATTGGCTTATAAATTAAGAGTATCACTAATTAATAGACAGTTTGTTTGTATTCTTCTACAGCTCTTTTTGGGCCGTCCCTTTATGTAGGACGACACGAATTGCTACCAAATTGTATTCTATTCTATTGTATTGTGTTGCGTTCTATTGTTGTATTGAATTGTATTGTGTTGTATTCTATTGTATTTTTGGTAAACATTCGTGTCGTCCTACATAAAGGGATTGCCTCTTTTTGTTAAGGTTACCGGATACCTTCAGGGTGCGTTTCCAGTCTAAATTATGTAGCGCCTCGAGGAAACATCGTAGATAAATCATCCATGTATCATTTTAAAGCTTATAAAATTGGCTACAAGAATACATAAAAAGTTTTGAGTTCTTTGAAAATCTCGAATTTTCCGCCATCCCGTTTCTCCGATCTAGTGAGATGGCTTTCAGAAGTTCCGACTCCGAAAATATTTTAAAGTTTAAACATCTGTTTGCTTTGTCGCATTTCAGAGGAATCGTATTACAAAACCGTGTCGGGGAATTTCAAAATTCGATTTAGTTCAAAAGTTATCATGCTTTCCGTAAAAAGGCGAAAAATAATCCGAGTAGATATGCGGGAAACGTCATCAAGAGCTCTCTTTTAAGAATTTCCCAATTCCCCGACACACTTTTGCAGCTGAGATATCAATTGACGTTTTGTGAAAATTTCGCACAAATCGAATAAATTCCTCTTGATTGGGATCTTTTTTAAAACTCTATTTTGATTGAAAATCGAAAGCGAGAAAATAGCACTTCAAAAAATATACCCGTCTGTCGTGCGTGAATCTGAAGCCCCGCCTCTCCAACAATTAGCGAGCTCTTGGCCAATCATTTCTCATCACAGTTCAACTATCTGTCAAGATTTCCCGCCAATGTTGATTTCCGATCAAAGCAACGCGCCGATGTTTGTTCTTTTTTGTGTGACTTGAAAAATGGTAGCGGTAAGAGTCAGCTGGTTTCCCAGGCTATAAAAATGGGAAAGACAAAAAGACCTCGAGGGGCAAAGCCAAGGTGAACGTAACACCTATAGAGACGCCTTGAATGCCAGCATAGTTAGTAGAGGAGACAGCGATTTGCAGGCGTCTGAAACAGCACGGCAATTGCTGGGTTGCATGTGACGTCATGGCCGCCATGTTGGATGACAATAACAAAAGATTTCTCGTTAGCTTCTCTTGTTAGTTCATCCAACATGGCGGCCACGTCTTTGTTATTTGAATCTCTGGGGATTGGGTTGCAACCCACCAATAGCGAGATCGTGGTTCAACCGATTCAGGGTCACCGCCAAACTACGTTTCCATCTAAGCTTTCTTGGAAACAAATATTCTCTCGGCTGGCTCTTATCAATTCTACTTTATGTTCAGATTGTGGACCAATCGGCAGTGTCTGAAAGTGAAAATACGAACGCTTGTCGGGTTTTGCGAGGACTCTTATTTGGCTTTGTAATTGTAGTCGTATGCATTGTTTGGCCTCGTTTTGCTTTTCTTTTTTCTTTGTTTTTCAAGCTAAGGGTTTAGGGTTAGGGCATCCTGCTTGCTTTTTGTAAGATATAAGGCCAACATCCGATGGAATTGTGGAATCGTGTGTGGAAAAACTTTTCTCAATAAACGTAAACATTGGTATATGAAATGATTTCCCACACCGTCGTTACGGGCGAGTGAGCACTTGTCATGTGTTTATTGATCTGCTGTCAATCAAAAAGAACCTTTTACTTCCGGTTAAAAACTTCCTTTTGGTATTTCTCAGTCAATATAAAACATTTCTTAACGGAGTTTTTGGTATATGAGACACTACTACTAAAACTACATTTCTGTGCGAAAAATTGTTTTTTCCATCTTTTTCGTTTTGAAGGTATCCGGTAACCTTAAGTTTTGCAAATAATGTGCTTATCGTATAGCCACTCCAAGTGATATCAATTTGCAGGTTTTCAACTTTCAAATCTTCCACAAATATGCACATCTTTGTCTCCAGATAATGCATTCAGGTAAAGTCGTTATTGAAACTCAGTGCATTAACTTCGTCTCGGTCCATAAACAGGCAAAAAATGAATTTGGCCAATATTCCCCGATCTTGACCTCACGCTTGGTCATTATCTCTATTTACTCCGGTGCTTGTATGCTTGTTTGTGTGAAGTAGTCAATGTCGCCTAGGCTTGCTTAGTCATATGTGCAGGAACATTTCGATCAAAATATTACAAAACGTAATATTTATCCCACTACGCAAGTTCGCTTGTTGCCCTATTCAGAGCACAAGACACAAGATTGAATATTCCTTCCTCCATTTTGATAATTCGCGTTGGAAGTCAGGAAGTAAACAAATGAATAATGGCTATGACGTCACAATAGCTTAGTTAGAACGCAAACATATCTAAAAAATAATAAAATAAAAGATCAAATAAAACTTTTAGGTTTTGTGTTCCATTTGACGCGTTAAAAAATCTACCGATTGTTTTCACGCTTTATTTGGGATTGTAGCTTGGAATAAAGGGTTTGTAAACTCTCTCAACATCATATACATCTCCCATGTGTTAGACGGATGTGCGAGTGACCAATATATATTCCAACGGACATAGAGGTGGTAACAAAGAACTGGAGGAATATTGATTGAATAATGTGGAATCAGATGAGAAAACCGATTTGTTAACACCATATACATTTACATCTCCCACGTGTAAGACAGACGATCATGATATGATTTCCCCCATACCAATAACTCTTGGATTGCTATCGCAAATCCATGAGTTAATAACTTAAACTGCGAGATTTTGAGAACACACTAAAATACACTTTATATCCACAAGCAGTCTCTTATTTTCTATACGATGGGTGACTAGTTCCTTACGAATTTTAGGGTATTATAATCACTTCATCCATAGGAGAATTGTAAAATATTTCTTAATTTGAGTGTTGCATCTATGAGTTATAGAGGTTTCTATTTCCAATATGCTAATTATGTGACGACATGCTAGGACTCATTTATTATACAAAAACGTGATGGCAAAAATATACATATTTTTCTAAACATCCATGTAATATTTGGGCCTTATATCAGTGATTTTACCAATATTTTTTTATAAATCAGAAATAGTTTCATTCACAAGCAAAAAGAAGTGACCTCTTGTTGGCCTCACATGTCGTCACATAATTAACATATTGGAAATAGAAACCTCTATATCTCATAGACGCCACACTCAAATAAAAATATATATTAAAAGTTCAACTATTTACTTGATGGAGAATCGATTTTACTAAAATCTTAAAAGCAGGGAACAAGGATTTGCTTGCATATAAATACATATAATTTCAACCTCACCAGCTCACTGTTTCGGTAATAGATACAAAATGAGTGGCCGTGTTTTATGGGGTTGACATACTCGAGCTGAAAGCGAATCAATCCGATAAAGCACGGCCATGAATTATCACTTATCAAACGTCTAGATGTAGAGTCATGTTTTCAGTTATTTTGGCGATATGACTTATTGCCGAGAAAATCGAAGCAAAAGTTTATGTAAATCAGGACGAAATCTCTAGCAGATTTAAAGATCACTTATCGGTCGGTGATTTCCTTTGTTTTTTTCTTCATAAATTATTAATGAGTTTGATAATTTAACTTCAAGCTTTTGCGATGCTTGAGTCTTAGTAATTAAAGCGTGGCATTGGTTTGACTGGCTTAGTCAAGACTTCCCAGTTGTATAGTACTGTGCAGTACAATCCAGTATATTCGAGTATCTGAAGAGTATTTCAGGAGAGGACTCGACAGTAAACAGTCAGCCCGGCAATCCAAATCCCTCATTTGACCTCCTCAAAGTGTGTGATGGTAAGAAAAGCGTTTCAACAATATCAAGAACGCAACACTGCAATCCTATGGCACTCAGATGCAGGAGTACAAGCATTTTCTTTCAGTTTCCGTGGATTAGTGTAGCAGAAAGAGAACGAAAACATCGCTCCTTGCTTCACATTCAACTATTCGCAGAGCCAGAGAAAATCTTTACCGCGGGACATGTCACATCACATGGCAGCCACGTGTGTACAATGTGCAATGTGATTGGTTGACACAGACAATTAAAAAATAAATACTGGCGAAACTGCGAAGGCCTGGCCCGAGTAATAAACTTACGACACTAGATAATAATAATAATAATAACAACAATGGGGATTAATGAGTGGCATATCCACGAGGTGGCTCTTCATCCACTGATGGGCCTACGATTGAACCTCCTTATCTGAGAACACGTGAAGGTCTAACCATTTGCAGCTCGTGAACGAAATTGTTTCACAAAGGCTGCACCTTCTACTTGGTTATTTTTAAGACCCTGAGTGTTGGTCCAGCCAGGGTTTGAACTGTCAACCTCCCGCACAACAGACCAGCGCTTAACCACTAAGCTAACCGGGAGGCGTTTAGCTCAGATGTAGTAACAAAGATCCGCTGTGAACTTGTGAAATATCGATTGAATAATGATCAAATCGAAAACCACAGTGCTGGAAGCTACGCTACTGGCTCCAGTGAACAGACAACTAGCAGTGAAGGCAGTAGCAGGTAAAGAAAGGTCTCAATCCTCTACCATGCGCAAAGGTTCCCACGACCTGGACGAGTGCAAGGAATTCCTGAAGTGGCCCCTGGGTGAGTGGAAAGATCTAGCTCGAGCGAAGACCCTGTGCTGGAGTTGTTTAAAGTAAGGACACCGGAATCGAGACTGCCGCAGAAAGAAGACCTGCAGCATTTGTAAAAGGCTCACCCTTCTAGTCTACACGATGACTCGTTTAAACCAGACTAAGCCACCGGATCAAGACGTTAAGGAGGATGGATCCTCAGTTTCTAATTGCGTTGAAGTTTGTGACATGAAAGGAATTGCTCATTCGCTTATTGTACCAGTGTGGCTTCGTCACCCAGACAGTCCCAACAACGAGCTCATGACGTATGCCTTATTGGATGACGTGCCTTAAAGCCTGGAGGTTCGTGGACCCGAAGTTAACTTGAAGCTCTCCACCGTTCTTGGAGAAGAGACCATCGTACGTCAGAGAATTACAGGCCTCAGTCTCAGGAGTTAGTGAAACGACTGAGATAGCACTCCCTCAAACCTACACAAGAAAAATCATCCCAGCCAGAGAAAGCCAAATACCGAGAGCTGAAACTGCCCATACCTGGACTCATCTCAGAGGTTGTAGACCACCTTATGCCGTATTGGAGTGACCTAGAAGTCGGTCTTCTGATTGGACTCAACTGTGCACGCGCAATCAAGCATTGGGAGGTAATCCCAGGGGAAAAGGACCCTTACACTAAACGAACCGCCCTCGGTGGTGGCATTATCGGCGTTGTCAACCTGGACAGCTAATTGCGAAGGCAAGGGTCAATATGCGTTTGGGGTTAACCGAATCATCGCGCACGAGGTGAATCACTCGAGTAGTAAGAGATCGTACCACTTTGCACTAAAAACAGAGCTCAAAGAGATGTTCAACAAGTGAGATCCCTGTTGGAGTTTGATTTCAACGAAAAAGAATTAGATGAACGATCACTTTCGTTCGAAGACAGAAAGTTCCTGGACACCGTTGAACACGGAATACATTAACGAGATGACGGTCACTACGAAATGCCCCTCCCGTTCAAGGACAACAACGTGCGTATGCCAAACAATTGAGATGTGGCCAAGAATCGGCTCGAGTATCTCAAAAGAAGACTCAGTAACAACACGCAGTATCAACACGACATTGGTGCATTCAAACGAGCAGACCTGTACTCCCACAAGCGCTGGCGCCAAGTTCAGCATCTCGCCAACGAATTGTTACCCTGGGTGCCAGCCTTCTCGTCGATCCTAAACTTTGACTAGAACCTCTGGCACCCAGGGTAACGAGTTCTAGGTAAGTTGGAAGAAAGAGTTCCTCCGGTCCTTAAAACAGCGCCAGAAACAGATCTCTCCAAAGAGGAACCTTGAAGTTGTTGACGACGAGAACCAGCCAAGAAATAGATGGCAACTCGCCCGCATCGCAGAGGCGATTATGATGATGGGTATGTGCAAAAGGTCAGAGTTGTTCTTGCTGACCCGTGTCTGGACAAAGATGGCAAGCGAATGAGACCCCAGACGTCCATGGAACGTACAATTCACAAGCATGTGCTTCTCTGCTCCCGTGATGAGTAGGCAGACCAGGGAATCCCCGCCGAAGAGCTGTAACCGAGGAGCCATGATGAAGGAGCCATATGATGGAAAAGCTAAGTGTTGCTATTCTCATCACAAACAACTCATTATTATTAGATACATTGTTTCTGGTTTTGTAGTAAAAATTGTTATTACAATTTCGGGGAGCCATGTTAATATTATATATTATATAGTCTACTGTAATCGTATTACAGTTTGAGGTCACTTCCGTTTCATGATTGCAAATTAAGCCACCGCGTCTCGTGTAATCAGAACGATTAGTACTTTGGTACGCTGAACACGCTTTTATTTTATCGGACCTATATCAATGGTTGTACAAGCTGGACTGAACGGAGAAAGAGGTAAATGATCCACGATTTATGTGTTATTGTATTTGAACCAAATGAGTTGTTAATACCTCCATATATTAGTGTGATTTTGCAGTATATATTTCATAGACTCTATTGTGTAATTCCAGTGTGATCTTGTCGAGCCACACAATTATGTTTGTTAATCCGAACTCACTGTAGTACTTAGTTTAAGCCATTGTAATTGTATTTTCAGTCCTTACGTCATTCCAATAAATCTACCACTATTACCGACTGGTTTATGGAATGTCAGTCCAAACCCTGCTGAAACGGCCTACCCGGGAATGTGATACCAACGAGTCACCTTGATCCCCAGCTGTAACAAGATCGACTCATAGAGATGGCAGTGATTTTCCATGTCTATAGACTCTCATATAAACAAGGCTTTCAGCCAATCACCACGCGTTTCCTTTGGTTATTTTATACAGACGTTTTTTTGGGTAGTGCATTTTCTAGGTGAGGTATTTTAAGAGTACTTTCCAGCTTTCAGACGAGCATCCCCGACCGGATTTTCACCCCAATCCCCCAGCCCATGCCTGCGTGTCTACTAAGAAGGCCATAGAGATGCTGTAGATGGTAGAGCTGCTCTTGTTCTCTGACATTCTGATCGACTCAGTCCAGCTGGTTCATGGGGTATTGTTAACTAGAATGTGTGGTGTACCTTTTTACACAGGACTCCACCATATCAGCTGACATCAGTTTGAGTCTCCTCACCAGATGGGACTCCATCACATCGTCAGGCCAGTTCAGATCAGAGATGAACTGCTGTAGGGCTCCAAGCTTCCAAAAGAGCTCCTCAGACGCGTTACAGCCCTCCCTAACACGGTACAAAAACATCTTACTTCAGTAGACATTACTGAGCTCCTCGGATGCGTTACAGCCCTCCCCAACACGGTACAAAAACATCTTACTTCAGTAGACATTACTGAGCTCCTCGGATGCGTTACAGCCCTCCCCAACACGGTACAAAAACATCTTACTTCAGTACACATTACTGAGCTCCTCATACGCGTTACAGCCCTGCCCAACACGGTACAAAAACATCTTACTTCAGTACACATTACTGAGCTCCTCAGACGCGTTACAGCCCTCCCAAACACGGTACAAAAACATCTTACTTCAGTACACATTACTGCTCACCTCTCGCATCCTACAAACATGTTCTCATAAAGAACAGATGGAAGGCAGAGCACAACATAATGGATTTTATAACTAGTTCATGTGAAATCTACTATAGGCCAATCTGCGTCGACCCCAGGGGCTATACAGGGCTATACAGGGCTATACAGGGCTATACAGGGCTATACAGGGCTATACAGGGCTATACAGGGCTATACAGGGCTATACAGGGCTATACAGGGCTATACAGGGCTATACAGGGCTATACAGGGCTATACAGGGCTATACAGGGCTATACAGGGCTATACAGGTATGTTCAGCCCAAAAGGGTATGGTTTTGAGCTGTTTTAATCTGAAATTAGGGCTATTAATTTGCCTTTTTAAATAGGTATGATTTTGATATGGAAGTTGAACTGCACATGTTCATTGATTTCTGTTCCTCTTGTGATTTTGATATGGAAGTTGAACTGCACATGTTCATTGATTTCTGTTTCTCTTGTGATTTTGATATGGAAGTTGAACTGCACATGTTCATTGATTTCTGTTTCTCTTGTGATTTTGATATGGAAGTTGAACTGCACATGTTCATTGATTTCTGTTTCTCTTGTGATTTTGATATGGAAGTTGAACGGATTATAATCTTCGTTCAGGCTCTAATATCTCGCATTCTTTGCGTATTTGGACAGAACGCTTTAAGAAATCATATCTACCTCTACTATATCATATTGAAATGACCTACCTCTACATCTCCGCGTATAAATAAGTATTTCAAACAATCCCTTAAGGTACTTTTGTTTACATAAAAAACAAGCCGTCTATTTGATTTTGGGGCACGTTACCCCTCAGTTTTACATGCTAGGCTTAGACCTAAAAACAGCGCATTAAACTCTCATTTATTTAAGAGAAACTGCGCTACATCTCCAAGTGACTTTCCCACAGAATCTGTTTGTCATTTTTTTCTATTTTGTCCTCTTTTTGCCGCTCCACATATAACTCTTCTCACCTCTGTTGCACAGGCGCTCAGTGACAAATGGTTATTAGCATCTTCCAAAAGAAAAACTGAAATACTACTTTATGGTCATCCAGATCTAGATTTTTCATCAAATGCATCAATTTTTGAATGTGTTCATAATTTTATTATCCAGTATAAAAGATTTGACAATAACCACGTGTCTAACTGAGCATTCCATACATTTGTTTTAATTTCCCTATATATATATTTTTAGTATGCAATTATGATGTAATTTTGCTTTCCTTATATATTTCTTTCTACTTCACATTGCTTAGTGTGGCTGTAAACAAGCATGATCTCCCTCTGCGCTCTTGGAGAAAATGTAGTTAATATGTTTAAATAAAAATAAAAAAAGTGGGGGATAGGTCTGAATAATGGAATGGAACGTCATATTTTGCTTTGAAATAAGGTCAGGGTTTTGAGACCTGTGCAACACAAGGCATCGACAGGGAAGATAAACACTGGGTTTTATCAACAAGAGTGGACAACTGTATGCTACATGTAACAGCCGTGGGGAGTGAGTTGCAGCTCAAAGAACAAAACTGATTATGAATTGACTCACCCAACAGCCATCCACTTCTCCTTCTCAAAGTCTTTGTGTACAGACTGCGCAATGGAGGACTCCATGAGGTCGATGTACCTGATCACTAGTGGAGCAAACGTCTCACGCACATGAACATGAAACTTGCCACCACCCAGTGAGGCTGTAAACCAACAACATATCACACACTGGGTTACACGAATAAAGAGAATGTAAAAGTATGCCTGCTGGTCAGTATTGATGTGTCATTTGGTCTTCTATCACAAGCCATACTGAAAAATGTCTAAAACAGTACTAAACTAAACAGAGTAGTACACTATATTTGGACCTGGTTATGTACAGTATTCCCATGTGGCATTTGCCCTGAGATAATGCATGGGTGTAGTTCATCTTGCTTACTTACGTTCATTACTGAGGTAATCGTTTAACAGTTGAAACAACTGAAAACTGTTCCATGTGTCGGGCAGCTGGACTGCTAATGATGCGTCCATGTCGACTGAGAACAAGGACCAGAAAATCTCTTGGTGTTCAGCCATGAGGTCAGCTACCCAGGCTAGTGCCTACAATCCACCAAGTGAACAAGCAATGAATATCACTATATTATAACTATATATTATTATTATTATTATTAAATCTCTTGGTGTTCAGCCATGAGGTCAGCTACCCAGGCTAGTGCCTGCAATCCACCAAGTGAACAAGCAATGAATAGAACTATATTATAACTATATATTATTATTATTATTAAATCTCTTGGTGTTCAGCCATGAGGTCAGCTACCCAGGCTAGTGCCTGCAATCCACCAAGTGAACAAGCAATGAATAGAACTATATTATAACTATATATTATTATTATTATTATTAAATCTCTTGGTGTTCAGCCATGAGGTCAGCTACCCAGGCTAGTGCCTACAATCCACCAAGTGAACAAGCAATGAATATCACTATATTATAACTATATTATTATTATTATTATTATTACATCTCTTGGTGTTCAGCCATGAGGTCAGCTGCCCAGGCTAGTGCCTACAATCCACAAGTGAACAAGCAATGAATATCACTATATTATAACTATCTATTATTATTATTATTAAATCTCTTGGTGTTCAGCCATGAGGTCAGCTACCCAGGCTAGTGCCTGCAATCCACCAAGTGAACAAGCAATGAATATCACTATATTATAACTATCTATTATTATTATTATTAAATCTCTTGGTGTTCAGCCATGAGGTCAGCTACCCAGGCTAGTGCCTGAAATCCACCAAGTGAACAAGCAATGAATATCACTATATTATAACTATCTATTATTATTATTATTAAATCTCTTGGTGTTCAGCCATGAGGTCAGCTACCCAGGCTAGTGCCTGCAATCCACCAAGTGAACAAGCAATGAATATCACTATATTATAACTATCTATTATTATTATTATTACATCTCTTGGTGTTCAGCCATGAGGTCAGCTACCCAGGCTAGTGCCTACAATCCACCAAGTGAACAAGCAATGAATATCACTATATTATAACTATTTAATGTTCAAATTTCGTGCATTGTACAAAATCCAAGCATGTGATTGGCTAATGAGCGTGCATTATTGGTGACCACAGCACTCGACCCAGACCCTCTCTTACCTAGGGAAAGGGAGACCTAGTCCTTCGCTTAGTTACGTGTTTGGACGGCTTGGAAAACCTCATCGCATATTAAACAGTGAAAATGCAGACAATTACTAGAAAGGTAACGGCAGGATTGAACTCTGTTGCCTGTGTGACAGAAGATATATATTTTGAGGCGAACATTTGCATAATCGCTCGTTGGAAATGGCTGATTTGCGAGCGCTGGAAGTACAACTTTACAAGTCAACATGTGTCCGAGTGAACAAAGGTTTCTACAACACACTAGTAGTCTTACTTAAGAAATGGATTGTATTTCCGAGACCTTACTCTGTCAATAAGAGGAGAAAATTAAGCGAGAATTCAGTGGATGGTTCGAAAACCCAGGATATTTGATTTGGAAAATGTTTGCATCGGAGCCGAGCACATGGCCGGAGGCCGGTTTCGAGTCAAGATTTCAATTCACTCACTGCCACTGGAATCTGCAGGTTAGTTATTTTCGAATGAAAGAAACTATTAAAGAAAGCAGACTATCTAGGAGTTAAGCCGGCTAAATAATTGATATTTGAATACATGGCTCCAAGAGAAACGTTTTCGAGTTAAATGTACAATCATACTATTCGCCTCACATTATGTTTTCAGGCAAACATTTGCATAATCGTTCGTTAGAAATGGCTGGTATGCAAGCGCTGGAAGTACAACAACTAACAAGTCAACATGTGTCTGAGTAAACAAAAGTTTCTACAACACTCTAGCAGTCCAAACTGAAGAAATGGATTTTATTTCCGGCTAGACCTTACTCTGTCAATAAGAGGAGACAATGAAGCGACAATTCAGTGGAAGGTTCGAAAACCTGGGATATTTTTATTTGGAAAATGTTTGCATCAGAGCCGAGCACATGGAGGCCGGTTTCAAGATTTCAATTCACTGGAATCTGCAGGTTAGTTATTTTCGAATGAAAGAAACTATTAAAGAAAGTAGACTATCTAGGAGTTAAGCCAGGCTAAATACTCGATATTTTAATACATGGCTCCAAGAGAAACTTTTTCGAGTTAAATGTACAAACATGTACTCGCAAGGCGTCAACTAAACTGACCGAACGCCAAAGTAAATTATTCTTTGCAAAGTTATCTACTTCTGTTTTTATTCATTGTCTATTGAAATGACGTTTCTTTGAGGAGATATTTACCGTAAAATGATTTAATTCATGCGAAATATTTGACTTCTTTATGAAATTGTTATTGACAACTGATTTCAATTGAAATTCACGGCTGACAGTGCACTCAGTTTGAATATTAAAAGGGTTAGAGACTTTATGTTTGTACTTTATCGGCAAAATACAGTCCCTTGCTGACTGTACGATGAACTCCAAATTTCTTCATACTGCATTCGGCCTTCGGCCTCATGCAGTATTCATTATTTCTCGTTCATCGTACAGTCAGCGCGTGCCTGTATTTGTCGATAAAGAACTCACAAGCAGTCTCTAACCCTTACATATTATTATTATTATTATTAAATCTCTTGGTGTTCAGCCATGAGGTCAGCTACCCAGGCTAGTGCCTACAATCCACCAAGTGAACAAGCAATGAATATCACTATATTATAACTATATATTATTATTATTATTATTAAATCTCTTGGTGTTCAGCCATGAGGTCAGCTACCCAGGCTAGTGCCTACAATCCACCAAGTGAACAAGCAATGAATATCACTATATTATAACTATCTATTATTATTATTATTAAATCTCTTGGTGTTCAGCCATGAGGTCAGCTACCCAGGCTAGTGCCTGCAATCCACCAAGTGAACAAGCAATGAATATCACTATATTATAACTATATATTATTATTATTATTAAATCTCTTGGTGTTCAGCCATGAGGTCAGCTACCCAGGCTAGTGCCTACAATCCACCAAGTGAACAAGCAATGAATATCACTATATTATAACTATATATTATTATTATTATTAAATCTCTTGGTGTTCAGCCATGAGGTCAGCTACCCAGGCTAGTGCCTACAATCCACCAAGTGAACAAGCAATGAATAGAACTATATTATAACTATCTATTATTATTATTATTATTAAATCTCTTGGTGTTCAGCCATGAGGTCAGCTACCCAGGCTAGTGTCTACAATCCACCAAGTGAACAAGCAATGAATATCACTATATTATAACTATCTATTATTATTATTATTACATCTCTTGGTGTTCAGCCATGAGGTCAGCTACCCAGGCTAGTGCCTACAATCCACCAAGTGAACAAGCAATGAATATCACTATATTATAACTATATATTATTATTATTATTAAATCTCTTGGTGTTCAGCCATGAGGTCAGCTACCCAGGCTAGTGCCTACAATCCACCAAGTGAACAAGCAATGAATATCACTATATTATAACTATATTATTATTGTTATTATTAAATCTCTTGGTGTTCAGCCATGAGGTCAGCTACCCAGGCTAGTGCCTGCAATCCACCAAGTGAACAAGCAATGAATATCACTATATTATAACTATATATTATTATTATTAAATCTCTTGGTGTTCAGCCATGAGGTCAGCTACCCAGGCTAGTGCCTACAATCCACCAAGTGAACAAGCAATGAATATCACTATATTATAACTATATATTATTATTATTAAATCTCTTGGTGTTCAGCCATGAGGTCAGCTACCCAGGCTAGTGCCTGCAATCCACCAAGTGAACAAGCAATGAATATCACTATATTATAACTATATATTATTATTATTATTAAATCTCTTGGTGTTCAGCCATGAGGTCAGCTACCCAGGCTAGTGTCTACAATCCACCAAGTGAACAAGCAATGAATATCACTATATTATAACTATCTATTATTATTATTATTACATCTCTTGGTGTTCAGCCATGAGGTCAGCTACCCAGGCTAGTGCCTGCAATCCACCAAGTGAACAAGCAATGAATATCACTATATTATAACTATCTATTATTATTATTATTACATCTCTTGGTGTTCAGCCATGAGGTCAGCTACCCAGGCTAGTGCCTACAATCCACCAAGTGAACAAGCAATGAATATCACTATATTATAACTATTTAATGTTCAAATTTCGTGCATTGTACAAAATCCAAGCATGTGATTGGCTAATGAGCGTGCATTATTGGTGACCACAGCACTCGACCCAGACCCTCTCTTACCTAGGGAAAGGGAGACCTAGTCCTTCGCTTAGTTACGTGTTTGGACGGCTTGGAAAACCTCATCGCATATTAAACAGTGAAAATGCAGACAATTACTAGAAAGGTAACGGCAGGATTGAACTCTGTTGCCTGTGTGACAGAAGATATATATTTTGAGGCGAACATTTGCATAATCGCTCGTTGGAAATGGCTGATTTGCGAGCGCTGGAAGTACAACTTTACAAGTCAACATGTGTCCGAGTGAACAAAGGTTTCTACAACACACTAGTAGTCTTACTTAAGAAATGGATTGTATTTCCGAGACCTTACTCTGTCAATAAGAGGAGAAAATTAAGCGAGAATTCAGTGGATGGTTCGAAAACCCAGGATATTTGATTTGGAAAATGTTTGCATCGGAGCCGAGCACATGGCCGGAGGCCGGTTTCGAGTCAAGATTTCAATTCACTCACTGCCACTGGAATCTGCAGGTTAGTTATTTTCGAATGAAAGAAACTATTAAAGAAAGCAGACTATCTAGGAGTTAAGCCGGCTAAATAATTGATATTTGAATACATGGCTCCAAGAGAAACGTTTTCGAGTTAAATGTACAATCATACTATTCGCCTCACATTATGTTTTCAGGCAAACATTTGCATAATCGTTCGTTAGAAATGGCTGGTATGCAAGCGCTGGAAGTACAACAACTAACAAGTCAACATGTGTCTGAGTAAACAAAAGTTTCTACAACACTCTAGCAGTCCAAACTGAAGAAATGGATTTTATTTCCGGCTAGACCTTACTCTGTCAATAAGAGGAGACAATGAAGCGACAATTCAGTGGAAGGTTCGAAAACCTAGGATATTTTTATTTGGAAAATGTTTGCATCAGAGCCGAGCACATGGAGGCCGGTTTCAAGATTTCAATTCACTGGAATCTGCAGGTTAGTTATTTTCGAATGAAAGAAACTATTAAAGAAAGTAGACTATCTAGGAGTTAAGCCAGGCTAAATACTCGATATTTTAATACATGGCTCCAAGAGAAACTTTTTCGAGTTAAATGTACAAACATGTACTCGCAAGGCGTCAACTAAACTGACCGAACGCCAAAGTAAATTATTCTTTGCAAAGTTATCTACTTCTGTTTTTATTCATTGTCTATTGAAATGACGTTTCTTTGAGGAGATATTTACCGTAAAATGATTTAATTCATGCGAAATATTTGACTTCTTTATGAAATTGTTATTGACAACTGATTTCAATTGAAATTCACGGCTGACAGTGCACTCAGTTTGAATATTAAAAGGGTTAGAGACTTTATGTTTGTACTTTATCGGCAAAATACAGTCCCTTGCTGACTGTACGATGAACTCCAAATTTCTTCATACTGCATTCGGCCTTCGGCCTCATGCAGTATTCATTATTTCTCGTTCATCGTACAGTCAGCGCGTGCCTGTATTTGTCGATAAAGAACTCACAAGCAGTCTCTAACCCTTACATATTATTATTATTATTATTAAATCTCTTGGTGTTCAGCCATGAGGTCAGCTACCCAGGCTAGTGCCTACAATCCACCAAGTGAACAAGCAATGAATATCACTATATTATAACTATATATTATTATTATTATTATTAAATCTCTTGGTGTTCAGCCATGAGGTCAGCTACCCAGGCTAGTGCCTACAATCCACCAAGTGAACAAGCAATGAATATCACTATATTATAACTATCTATTATTATTATTATTAAATCTCTTGGTGTTCAGCCATGAGGTCAGCTACCCAGGCTAGTGCCTGCAATCCACCAAGTGAACAAGCAATGAATATCACTATATTATAACTATATATTATTATTATTATTAAATCTCTTGGTGTTCAGCCATGAGGTCAGCTACCCAGGCTAGTGCCTACAATCCACCAAGTGAACAAGCAATGAATATCACTATATTATAACTATATATTATTATTATTATTAAATCTCTTGGTGTTCAGCCATGAGGTCAGCTACCCAGGCTAGTGCCTACAATCCACCAAGTGAACAAGCAATGAATAGAACTATATTATAACTATCTATTATTATTATTATTAAATCTCTTGGTGTTCAGCCATGAGGTCAGCTACCCAGGCTAGTGTCTACAATCCACCAAGTGAACAAGCAATGAATATCACTATATTATAACTATCTATTATTATTATTATTAAATCTCTTGGTGTTCAGCCATGAGGTCAGCTACCCAGGCTAGTGCCTGAAATCCACCAAGTGAACAAGCAATGAATATCACTATATTATAACTATCTATTATTATTATTATTAAATCTCTTGGTGTTCAGCCATGAGGTCAGCTACCCAGGCTAGTGCCTGCAATCCACCAAGTGAACAAGCAATGAATATCACTATATTATAACTATCTATTATTATTATTATTACATCTCTTGGTGTTCAGCCATGAGGTCAGCTACCCAGGCTAGTGCCTACAATCCACCAAGTGAACAAGCAATGAATATCACTATATTATAACTATTTAATGTTCAAATTTCGTGCATTGTACAAAATCCAAGCATGTGATTGGCTAATGAGCGTGCATTATTGGTGACCACAGCACTCGACCCAGACCCTCTCTTACCTAGGGAAAGGGAGACCTAGTCCTTCGCTTAGTTACGTGTTTGGACGGCTTGGAAAACCTCATCGCATATTAAACAGTGAAAATGCAGACAATTACTAGAAAGGTAACGGCAGGATTGAACTCTGTTGCCTGTGTGACAGAAGATATATATTTTGAGGCGAACATTTGCATAATCGCTCGTTGGAAATGGCTGATTTGCGAGCGCTGGAAGTACAACTTTACAAGTCAACATGTGTCCGAGTGAACAAAGGTTTCTACAACACACTAGTAGTCTTACTTAAGAAATGGATTGTATTTCCGAGACCTTACTCTGTCAATAAGAGGAGAAAATTAAGCGAGAATTCAGTGGATGGTTCGAAAACCCAGGATATTTGATTTGGAAAATGTTTGCATCGGAGCCGAGCACATGGCCGGAGGCCGGTTTCGAGTCAAGATTTCAATTCACTCACTGCCACTGGAATCTGCAGGTTAGTTATTTTCGAATGAAAGAAACTATTAAAGAAAGCAGACTATCTAGGAGTTAAGCCGGCTAAATAATTGATATTTGAATACATGGCTCCAAGAGAAACGTTTTCGAGTTAAATGTACAATCATACTATTCGCCTCACATTATGTTTTCAGGCAAACATTTGCATAATCGTTCGTTAGAAATGGCTGGTATGCAAGCGCTGGAAGTACAACAACTAACAAGTCAACATGTGTCTGAGTAAACAAAAGTTTCTACAACACTCTAGCAGTCCAAACTGAAGAAATGGATTTTATTTCCGGCTAGACCTTACTCTGTCAATAAGAGGAGACAATGAAGCGACAATTCAGTGGAAGGTTCGAAAACCTAGGATATTTTTATTTGGAAAATGTTTGCATCAGAGCCGAGCACATGGAGGCCGGTTTCAAGATTTCAATTCACTGGAATCTGCAGGTTAGTTATTTTCGAATGAAAGAAACTATTAAAGAAAGTAGACTATCTAGGAGTTAAGCCAGGCTAAATACTCGATATTTTAATACATGGCTCCAAGAGAAACTTTTTCGAGTTAAATGTACAAACATGTACTCGCAAGGCGTCAACTAAACTGACCGAACGCCAAAGTAAATTATTCTTTGCAAAGTTATCTACTTCTGTTTTTATTCATTGTCTATTGAAATGACGTTTCTTTGAGGAGATATTTACCGTAAAATGATTTAATTCATGCGAAATATTTGACTTCTTTATGAAATTGTTATTGACAACTGATTTCAATTGAAATTCACGGCTGACAGTGCACTCAGTTTGAATATTAAAAGGGTTAGAGACTTTATGTTTGTACTTTATCGGCAAAATACAGTCCCTTGCTGACTGTACGATGAACTCCAAATTTCTTCATACTGCATTCGGCCTTCGGCCTCATGCAGTATTCATTATTTCTCGTTCATCGTACAGTCAGCGCGTGCCTGTATTTGTCGATAAAGAACTCACAAGCAGTCTCTAACCCTTACATATTATTATTATTATTATTAAATCTCTTGGTGTTCAGCCATGAGGTCAGCTACCCAGGCTAGTGCCTACAATCCACCAAGTGAACAAGCAATGAATATCACTATATTATAACTATATATTATTATTATTATTATTAAATCTCTTGGTGTTCAGCCATGAGGTCAGCTACCCAGGCTAGTGCCTACAATCCACCAAGTGAACAAGCAATGAATATCACTATATTATAACTATCTATTATTATTATTATTAAATCTCTTGGTGTTCAGCCATGAGGTCAGCTACCCAGGCTAGTGCCTGCAATCCACCAAGTGAACAAGCAATGAATATCACTATATTATAACTATATATTATTATTATTATTAAATCTCTTGGTGTTCAGCCATGAGGTCAGCTACCCAGGCTAGTGCCTACAATCCACCAAGTGAACAAGCAATGAATATCACTATATTATAACTATATATTATTATTATTATTAAATCTCTTGGTGTTCAGCCATGAGGTCAGCTACCCAGGCTAGTGCCTACAATCCACCAAGTGAACAAGCAATGAATAGAACTATATTATAACTATCTATTATTATTATTATTAAATCTCTTGGTGTTCAGCCATGAGGTCAGCTACCCAGGCTAGTGTCTACAATCCACCAAGTGAACAAGCAATGAATATCACTATATTATAACTATCTATTATTATTATTATTACATCTCTTGGTGTTCAGCCATGAGGTCAGCTACCCAGGCTAGTGCCTACAATCCACCAAGTGAACAAGCAATGAATATCACTATATTATAACTATATATTATTATTATTATTAAATCTCTTGGTGTTCAGCCATGAGGTCAGCTACCCAGGCTAGTGCCTACAATCCACCAAGTGAACAAGCAATGAATATCACTATATTATAACTATATTATTATTGTTATTATTAAATCTCTTGGTGTTCAGCCATGAGGTCAGCTACCCAGGCTAGTGCCTGCAATCCACCAAGTGAACAAGCAATGAATATCACTATATTATAACTATATATTATTATTATTAAATCTCTTGGTGTTCAGCCATGAGGTCAGCTACCCAGGCTAGTGCCTACAATCCACCAAGTGAACAAGCAATGAATATCACTATATTATAACTATATATTATTATTATTAAATCTCTTGGTGTTCAGCCATGAGGTCAGCTACCCAGGCTAGTGCCTGCAATCCACCAAGTGAACAAGCAATGAATATCACTATATTATAACTATATATTATTATTATTATTAAATCTCTTGGTGTTCAGCCATGAGGTCAGCTACCCAGGCTAGTGTCTACAATCCACCAAGTGAACAAGCAATGAATATCACTATATTATAACTATCTATTATTATTATTATTATTATTACATCTCTTGATGTTCAGCCATGAGGTCAGCTACCCAGGCTAGTGCCTGCAATCCACCAAGTGAACAAGCAATGAATATCACTATATTATAACTATATATTATTATTATTATTAAATCTCTTGGTGTTCAGCCATGAGGTCAGCTACCCAGGCTAGTGCCTGCAATCCACCAAGTGAGCAAGCAATGAATATCACTATATTATAACTATATATTATTATTATTATTAAATCTCTTGGTGTTCAGCCATGAGGTCAGCTACCCAGGCTAGTGCCTACAATCCACCAAGTGAACAAGCAATGAATAGAACTATATTATAACTATCTATTATTATTATTATTAAATCTCTTGGTGTTCAGCCATGAGGTCAGCTACCCAGGCTAGTGTCTACAATCCACCAAGTGAACAAGCAATGAATATCACTATATTATAACTATCTATTATTATTATTATTATTACATCTCTTGGTGTTCAGCCATGAGGTCAGCTACCCAGGCTAGTGCCTACAATCCACCAAGTGAACAAGCAATGAATATCACTATATTATAACTATATATTATTATTATTATTAAATCTCTTGGTGTTCAGCCATGAGGTCAGCTACCCAGGCTAGTGCCTACAATCCACCAAGTGAACAAGCAATGAATATCACTATATTATAACTATATTATTATTGTTATTATTAAATCTCTTGGTGTTCAGCCATGAGGTCAGCTACCCAGGCTAGTGCCTGCAATCCACCAAGTGAACAAGCAATGAATAGAACTATATTATAACTATATATTATTATTATTATTAAATCTCTTGGTGTTCAGCCATGAGGTCAGCTACCCAGGCTAGTGCCTACAATCCACCAAGTGAACAAGCAATGAATAGAACTATATTATAACTATCTATTATTATTATTATTACATCTCTTGGTGTTCAGCCATGAGGTCAGCTACCCAGGCTAGTGCCTACAATCCACCAAGTGAACAAGCAATGAATAGAACTATATTATAACTATCTATTATTATTATTATTACATCTCTTGGTGTTCAGCCATGAGGTCAGCTACCCAGGCTAGTGCCTACAATCCACCAAGTGAACAAGCAATGAATATCACTATATTATAACTATATATTATTATTATTATTAAATCTCTTGGTGTTCAGCCATGAGGTCAGCTACCCAGGCTAGTGCCTGCAATCCACCAAGTGAACAAGAAATGAATATCACTATATTATAACTATATATTATTATTATTATTAAATCTCTTGGTGTTCAGCCATGAGGTCAGCTACCCAGGCTAGTGCCTACAATCCACCAAGTGAACAAGCAATGAATATCACTATATTATAACTATATTATTATTATTATTATTAAATCTCTTGGTGTTCAGCCATGAGGTCAGCTACCCAGGCTAGTGCCTACAATCCACCAAGTGAACAAGCAATGAATATCACTATATTATAACTATATATTATTATTATTATTAAATCTCTTGGTGTTCAGCCATGAGGTCAGCTACCCAGGCTAGTGCCTACAATCCACCAAGTGAACAAGCAATGAATATCACTATATTATAACTATATATTATTATTATTATTAAATCTCTTGGTGTTCAGCCATGAGGTCAGCTACCCAGGCTAGTGCCTGCAATCCACCAAGTGAACAAGCAATGAATAGAACTATATTATAACTATATATTATTATTATTAAATCTCTTGGTGTTCAGCCATGAGGTCAGCTACCCAGGCTAGTGCCTACAATCCACCAAGTGAACAAGCAATGAATATCACTATATTATAACTATCTATTATTATTATTATTATTAAATCTCTTGGTGTTCAGCCATGACGTCAGCTACCCAGGCTAGTGTCTACAATCCACCAAGTGAACAAGCAATGAATATCACTATATTATAACTATCTATTATTATTATTATTAAATCTCTTGGTGTTCAGCCATGAGGTCAGCTACCCAGGCTAGTGCCTGCAATCCACCAAGTGAACAAGCAATGAATATCACTATATTATAACTATATTATTATTATTAAATCTCTTGGTGTTCAGCCATGAGGTCAGCTACCCAGGCTAGTGCCTGCAATCCACCAAGTGAACAAGCAATGAATATCACTATATTATAACTATATTATTATTATTAAATCTCTTGGTGTTCAGCCATGAGGTCAGCTACCCAGGCTAGTGCCTACAATCCACCAAGTGAACAAGCAATGAATAGAACTATATTATAACTATCTATTATTATTATTATTAAATCTCTTGGTGTTCAGCCATGAGGTCAGCTACCCAGGCTAGTGCCTACAATCCACCAAGTGAACAAGCAATGAATAGAACTATATTATAACTATATATTATTATTATTATTATTAAATCTCTTGGTGTTCAGCCATGAGGTCAGCTACCCAGGCTAGTGCCTGCAATCCACCAAGTGAACAAGCAATGAATATCACTATATTATAACTATATATTATTATTATTATTAAATCTCTTGGTGTTCAGCCATGAGGTCAGCTACCCAGGCTAGTGCCTGCAATCCACCAAGTGAACAAGCAATGAATATCACTATATTATAACTATCTATTATTATTATTATTACATCTCTTGGTGTTCAGCCATGAGGTCAGCTACCCAGGCTAGTGCCTGCAATCCACCAAGTGAACAAGCAATGAATATCACTATATTATAACTATCTATTATTATTATTATTAAATCTCTTGGTGTTCAGCCATGAGGTCAGCTACCCAGGCTAGTGCCTGCAATCCACCAAGTGAACAAGCAATGAATATCACTATATTATAACTATCTATTATTATTATTATTAAATCTCTTGGTGTTCAGCCATGAGGTCAGCTACCCAGGCTAGTGCCTGCAATCCACCAAGTGAACAAGCAATGAATATCACTATATTATAACTATCTATTATTATTATTATTAAATCTCTTGGTGTTCAGCCATGAGGTCAGCTACCCAGGCTAGTGCCTGCAATCCACCAAGTGAACAAGCAATGAATATCACTATATTATAACTATCTATTATTATTATTATTAAATCTCTTGGTGTTCAGCCATGAGGTCAGCTACCCAGGCTAGTGCCTGCAATCCACCAAGTGAACAAGCAATGAATATCACTATATTATAACTATATTATTATTATTAAATCTCTTGGTGTTCAGCCATGAGGTCAGCTACCCAGGCTAGTGCCTACAATCCACCAAGTGAACAAGCAATGAATAGAACTATATTATAACTATCTATTATTATTATTATTAAATCTCTTGGTGTTCAGCCATGAGGTCAGCTACCCAGGCTAGTGCCTACAATCCACCAAGTGAACAAGCAATGAATAGAACTATATTATAACTATATATTATTATTATTATTATTAAATCTCTTGGTGTTCAGCCATGAGGTCAGCTACCCAGGCTAGTGCCTGCAATCCACCAAGTGAACAAGCAATGAATATCACTATATTATAACTATATATTATTATTATTATTAAATCTCTTGGTGTTCAGCCATGAGGTCAGCTACCCAGGCTAGTGCCTGCAATCCACCAAGTGAACAAGCAATGAATAGAACTATATTATAACTATCTATTATTATTATTATTAAATCTCTTGGTGTTCAGCCATGAGGTCAGCTACCCAGGCTAGTGCCTGCAATCCACCAAGTGAACAAGCAATGAATATCACTATATTATAACTATATATTATTATTATTATTAAATCTCTTGGTGTTCAGCCATGAGGTCAGCTACCCAGGCTAGTGCCTACAATCCACCAAGTGAACAAGCAATGAATATCACTATATTATAACTATATATTATTATTATTAAATCTCTTGGTGTTCAGCCATGAGGTCAGCTACCCAGGCTAGTGCCTGCAATCCACCAAGTGAACAAGCAATGAATATCACCATATTATAACTATATATTATTATTATTATTAAATCTCTTGGTGTTCAGCCATGAGGTCAGCTACCCAGGCTAGTGCCTACAATCCACCAAGTGAACAAGCAATGAATAGAACTATATTATAACTATATATTATTATTATTAAATCTCTTGGTGTTCAGCCATGAGGTCAGCTACCCAGGCTAGTGCCTGCAATCCACCAAGTGAACAAGCAATGAATATCACTATATTATAACTATATATTATTATTATTATTAAATCTCTTGGTGGTCAGCCATGAGGTCAGCTACCCAGGCTAGTGCCTGCAATCCACCAAGTGAACAAGCAATGAATATCACTATATTATAACTATATATTATTATTATTATTAAATCTCTTGGTGTTCAGCCATGAGGTCAGCTACCCAGGCTAGTGCCTACAATCCACCAAGTGAACAAGCAATGAATAGAACTATATTATAACTATCTATTATTATTATTATTATTACATCTCTTGGTGTTCAGCCATGAGGTCAGCTACCCAGGCTAGTGCCTGCAATCCACCAAGTGAACAAGCAATGAATATCACTATATTATAACTATATTATTATTATTATTATTAAATCTCTTGGTGTTCAGCCATGAGGTCAGCTACCCAGGCTAGTGCCTGCAATCCACCAAGTGAACAAGCAATGAATATCACTATATTATAACTATCTATTATTATTATTATTAAATCTCTTGGTGTTCAGCCATGAGGTCAGCTACCCAGGCTAGTGCCTGCAATCCACCAAGTGAACAAGCAATGAATATCACTATATTATAACTATATATTATTATTATTATTAAATCTCTTGGTGTTCAGCCATGAGGTCAGCTACCCAGGCTAGTGCCTACAATCCACCAAGTGAACAAGCAATGAATAGAACTATATTATAACTATATATTATTATTATTAAATCTCTTGGTGTTCAGCCATGAGGTCAGCTACCCAGGCTAGTGCCTGCAATCCACCAAGTGAACAAGCAATGAATATCAATATATTATAACTATATATTATTATTATTAAATATCTTGGTGTTCAGCCATGAGGTCAGCTACCCAGGCTAGTGCCTGCAATCCACCAAGTGAACAAGCAATGAATATCACTATATTATAACTATATATTATTATTATTATTAAATCTCTTGGTGTTCAGCCATGAGGTCAGCTACCCAGGCTAGTGCCTACAATCCACCAAGTGAACAAGCAATGAATATCACTATATTATAACTATATATTATTATTATTATTATTACATCTCTTGGTGTTCAGCCATGAGGTCAGCTACCCAGGCTAGTGCCTGCAATCCACCAAGTGAACAAGCAATGAATATCACTATATTATAACTATATATTATTATTATTATTATTACATCTCTTGGTGTTCAGCCATGAGGTCAGCTACCCAGGCTAGTGCCTGCAATCCACCAAGTGAACAAGCAATGAATATCACTATATTATAACTATCTATTATTATTATTATTAAATCTCTTGGTGTTCAGCCATGAGGTCAGCTACCCAGGCTAGTGCCTACAATCCACCAAGTGAACAAGCAATGAATATCACTATATTATAACTATATATTATTATTATTAAATCTCTTGGTGTTCAGCCATGAGGTCAGCTACCCAGGCTAGTGCCTGCAATCCACCAAGTGAACAAGCAATGAATATCACTATATTATAACTATATGTTATTATTAATATTAAATCTCTTGGTGTTCAGCCATGAGGTCAGCTACCCAGGCTAGTGCCTACAATCCACCAAGTGAACAAGCAATGAATATCACTATATTATAACTATATATTATTATTATTAAATCTCTTGGTGTTCAGCCATGAGGTCAGCTACCCAGGCTAGTGCCTGCAATCCACCAAGTGAACAAGCAATGAATAGAACTATATTATAACTATATATTATTATTATTATAACTATATTATTATTATTATTACAACTATATTATTATTATTATTATTATTATTAACTTTATTATTATTATTATTATAACTATATTATTATTATTGTTATTATTATTAACTATACTATTATTATTAACTATATTATTATTATTAACTATATTATTGTTATAACTATATTATTATTATTATTATTATTATAACATGACCTAAGAAATTTCTGCAATCTGATTGGCTAAATGGAGTGGTATTTCAACATAATAGTGAAATTACAAACTCCAAGGAGTGGTATTTCAAACTCTGGGGGGCCACTCACGTACATGACGCAAGTGAGATGTGCAGCTGAACCTTGTCCAGGTTTGAGCCCAATTTTGCAAACCAAGTCTTGTTTCGGAGCAAATCATCTATCAATTCAGGTTGATTTTCATGGAAATTTTTTTTTTTTTTTTGCAAACCGGGTCGGGCTAAAACACATACCTACCCTTTATTATGCAAGCAGTGCCCCCCCCCCCTCCCGGTTTGAAGCTGTTACAGGTCGCCGAGTGGATGCAGAAAACTACAAAGCTACGGAAGTTTACGGTGGCAAATGCCTGGCTTATAATGGTTTGGTATAGAATGAACAGCAATGTCATCTGTGCCTCTGGTAATGGAATCTTGGGGTGATTTGAGAAAGTTCAAAGTGATTTTCAAGTCTTCGAGTGACCATGCAGTTGACAGATGAGGAAAGTTTGATTCAGTGAATGAAAACGGAACCGAAAATTGACGTTTATCTCGCTTAAACAACTGCCCAGGAACAGCTGACATTATACAAGGACAAAATACCAACAAAGTAAGCCAAGTTGACTTTTAAATTTTCTTTTTAAGCCATTGACAAGAAATATTTGCAAACTCGGTCGCATGTGACCCGTTGCCTTGAGACAGTTGATTCAAATTATCTTGTTAAAGAAAAATACTTGCTTGTACTATAAAGTTTAAAGAACTTGGGATTTCATTTCCAGCTGCGATAGTGTCGTTCAGTTTTCTGGTTTTGAGACGTATTAACAGTTACTGTCTTTTAAAATAAAACAGCGAAGTGACAATTGCTTACTGTTTTATTGTTTGACTTCAGTTGTGCTCGATGAACTGCCTGAAATCAAACTTCGCTCTTTGCTAGTGTCAATGTACCAGAAATTGATTTTTTTCACAGGTTAATTATAGCCATTCTCTCTCAGCTCCAGTCGATTATTAAGCCTTTCTTTGAGATTTGGCTGTTCAATCTGATAAGTTAAATTATCTGCCAAACGCACACTTACAGGATTTTTACTTGTCATTACCTCAAACTCAAACTGTCAAAGAAGTAAACAAAGTCGGTGCACCAGTTGAGAGAACATCTGATTGTCTTTTTCAGTAAATTTCTTAGGTCATATTATAAACACATAATAGCATGATATGTACGTGATATTTGGCATAAATACTGCTCATGATATTTCAAAATTGTTTGTAATATCACTCGCCGAAGCGGCTCATGCTATTACGAACAATTTTGAAATATCACTCACGGTATTTATGCCAAATATCACTACACATCATGCTATTATACCTATACTAACTATATTATTATTATAACTATATTATTACAACAATATTATTTTTATAATAATTATATTATTATTATAACTAGCAGGGATGGAAGCAGACCAAAGAACTTTAAAATATTTTCAGACCCAAAGATCGGTAAGTCCGTATAGATCATAAATTGTTGACCCATCGTAAGCAGTATACCTCCCTCCAATGACCCTACTACCCGTAAATAAAGGCAAGTAGGGTTCACATGTGACAATGAATAATTCCTATAACATGTAAACAAGTTAAGTTGCTAACCCTAACCTCTGCATGGTGCTCCTCATTCTGTTGGAGTAGGTCAATACATAACTCAGCCAAACGCATGATGTCCTCAAGCCTCTTGTCGGGAGCCACATCCTCACTACTGCCCTCTGGTAGAAAGATATAAAAGTTTAGTCAGTAAATGTACACCAAAAGAGCATTAAATTTATATCGGTCTTTTCAAGGGATCCAAATATTAACATCCAAGTTATTTGACATATTAAATCATCTAAAATGGAGGCGAGCATATCACAGAAGTGAGCAAAACACTTGAAAGCAGAGAAGCTGTTCAGGTGGTAAGCAGTGTGCAAACCTTCTATCTGTGCATAGGCAGACACTCGAGTGTAATTGACTAGAGCAGCTTGCTGCAAACACTTCCTGATCTCATTCCTGAACTCCTCCGCAGGGACTGGTGTGGAGATGTCTTTCATCATTACCTAGATAGCAAATATGTGTTAGAAAGTCATGTGGTCCACTTATCTTCAACACGAAATATGGTGCCAGCATTCATTGTCATGTGGTAACTTACCCGTTCAAATAAGGAGAGGGTTGCCTTCAGTGCTCCCTCAGGACGGCCAAATGGAAAGCAGTACCTGGTGAAATAATGACTTTAGTCATACAGGACACATGCAAGACAACCACAAACAAGGTCCTCTCTACACTGGACAGTTGTCCTGCTACTTCACCAACCTGAAGTGTGTAATCTGGTGTGCCAGAAGGTTCCATAATCGGTCCTTAATCTCATCAAATTTATTTCTCTCTTCCACTGTTATTGTGCCAATCCCATCAGGCCTAGAGAACAAATAGAAATATACAATAATTAAGAAATAGAAAACATTTCCCATGTTTCTATAGAGTTATAGAAACACGAGAGGGAGTTTTGGAGAACGAGAAATGGCAGTGGGAACACGAGCCCGAAGGGCGAGGTCCAAACTTCCTTTATAAAATAAACGAATAAAAACACGGAAACGCTCGCTTAATTTGATAACCAAAACGTAAATTCTCACAACTAGCTCAAGCTCAACTGTCTATGTTTCTATAGAGTTATAGAAACATGGCTTACAGCCAATCAGAGTGCACGTACTATCGAAACTATTTTACAATTTTATATGGTGGATCTATACTTTAAGTCAGACAACTTTTAATATGGCTAATAAACCAGTTTATGGTTTATGCACAGTTGTACAAATAGTTTGTTTATTTGGCGGGTAGGCAGATGTTAGACAATGGTGGCCCACCAATTGAAACAAAAGACTTGAACAACTGCACATGAACAATAAACTGGTCTATCAATTCCTGTAAAAAAAAATAGTGCATCAGTGAGGAAGATAACACTGTGTAATCAACTATCATTTGATTGAGGTATACAAATGGCTGTGGGAAGTGAGTAGCAGCTGTCATTTCAAGCACTGCCTATTTACTCTGACAAAGTTAATGCTATAAATGACAGCTGTTACTCGCTTTTAAAGTGCCCCTCAACCCCAAAATTTTGAGGAATTCTGCAAACAAATTAATTTGCGTTAATCCTTGATTTTTTATGAGCGTTTAAAGATGGCAAAATCCTGTATGCAGTGGCACATGTCCTAGCCACAGGGAGTTATGGGTCTCATAACGTAAATGAAGGAACAGCGTATGTTTCAGTTCTCAAAATTTACAAAGATCAAGAATTAAGTCAGAGTAGTTGGAAGCAGCTGAATTTCTGGGGTTTTAGAAACTATTAAAGGCTTTTTTCCACAGAGCGATCACAAACAGACACCATATGTTTACTAACTTCTAGTGAACGTCTGTTTTAGTAACAGGTCTAATGGCAGTGCTTTGTCATCAGAAACAGGTATACAATCGCTCATAAATAATCAAGGATTAACACAAAATCAATTTTGTTTTCAGTACTCTGATGTCACAATCTATGCAGATGACAGCCATTTACTACTCATGCATCAAGCACTTCAGCGGATCTCAAACTTAAATTGAACATTGATCTAAAATTTTATTTGCATCTGGCTAAAGGACAACCAATTAACTTTGAATGTTAAGAAATCCAAATCTATACTAATTGGAAGCTTTCAAGTTTGGATAATATTGCCATCTGTGCTGATGGCAGTACCTTCTAGTTTCACATACTTAGGGGTCACCTGACATGGGAAGATCACATAGACAAAATATGTGCCAAGGTGCAGAGTAAATTGGGCCTTTTAAACCGAATCAAACGGTTTGTTCCAATGAACGCCAGAATTATACTTGTATTACCGATATTTGATCATTGCAATAATATATGGGGCGATAGAGGTAATGCCACGTTAATGAAGTCACTACAAATATTGCAAAACAACGCCACTCATTCTATAGGTCCTCAGCTGCTGATTTATGATAGAGAGTAATGATAAGTTCCATACCTACAACACGATCTAAACAAGACATTCATAGGCCACGTACCCATCATAGGTGGGGCCAAATGGACAACAATGTCATTTGTGGCAACTGACTGGAATAACATTGACTTTAATGTAAGAGAATCTCAATCTCTTACAGTTTTCAAACCTAAGTTGTTGAGCTCTTGACTTTTTGCCATTGTAAATATTTTAGCGGTTCTATTCTTACCCTTCTAGTTATGCTATAATTAATTAATGTGCTATTTATAACTTAGCAAAATATCAACAAAAGTACAAAATCTTCAAGTAATTCATCGGACTATGCGATTTGGTAATTCCACGTTAAATTGCACTCGAAAAACCGATATCGCCCTTGTCGAAGCGACTCGGCCGATATTGGTTTTCTCGTGAAATTTAACGTGGAATTACCTCGTCAGGCATGTGATTTTCCTATAATAATAATAATAATATAATAATAATCTTTTAACAGGAAAGCCTACTCATCTGAAGGTGATTTTCAGTAGGTCCTGTTTAACAAAAGAAATAGTATGTAATACAGTGTCTGCGTAGTCTACAGTGGTGATTCCACTCTGAATCACCACTCCGTCTCAGCCAATCAGCATCTGATTTCGCAAATGCACCGTGCGATTCAGCTTTGGCTATGCGATTCTAATCAAAATTACCTTCTCTTTTCGAAAATAAAATAACAATATTGGGGTTAAGGGGCACTTTAAATCCCATAGCAATTATCATCTCTTTCTCTAATTTTAGTTGGTTATACTAGGTTAGGTGTTTGACTTTTACTATTATGGCTAGTATCGAATTAAAGTACATTGTTACTGTGGATAAATGTACCTGTTACCATGAACATGAGAGGCACAGAAAGCAAAGCTGTAGTGAAGAAGGGTTGGGTCAATCAGTATACCAGCCTCAGCACGGTCAAGCAGATCACTCAAGTAACATAGGTGACGATGACATCCACGCACACCATAGCGTGCACAGTACTCATCCAGTACAAACACCTGCCCTGGAGAAAACCAGCCCTGCAACAACAACATGCCACATCACACAACAACCAATCATCAAGTCATATACACTGTATACATGTTACAGTGCAGCTTAAAAATAATGCACCCGCAAGAAGTCCCGCAAGAAGTTGATAACCCGCTTTTTGCGGCTCAACCGCAAGAACACGCAAGAAGTTTAAGAAGTTGATATCCCGCTTTTTGCGGCTCAGCCGCAAGAACGCGCAAGAAGTAAAGAGTGGATAATCCGCTTTTTGCGGCTCAACTGCAAGAACACGCACAAAGTTAAACAACACAAAAAGTTTCAAGCCCAATGCAATGCAAGAACTTCGAAACGCGAGTACAATGCACGCTAGATCGTGGTTTGTTTACAACTACAAGTGTACACGGCCGAAACCTTGAGCAACACAGGGATGTGCCATAAATGTGAAACTACAGACGCTAAAGTTTATTTGGTGTTATGCTTTGCACGGCAAACTATAAAGCTGGAATCGCAACACCGGTATTTATAACGGGAACTGAAGTGATCGAGCGGCCGTTGTTTGTTATTATTTTGTGCCGTAAGCTCAGGCTTCCATATTACATTTTTAAGTAAAGATTTAAATTTAGTAAGGTTATCAGAAGATATAGGAGGTGTTATAAGCGAGCTGTGAAGCAGCAAGGAGGTAAGTGCCTTCGCCGATACACAAACGGCGGTAATAAATATTATAAAGAAGTGTGAAAGGCGAAAATGTTTTGGGCTGCTGTCTCAGAGTTTTTACTTTTAATATTTCTGAAGCGTTCGATGGCTAAGACGTCTCGCTTCGAGCCTCCGGCATCCAGGGTAGGAGGCGGTGGGATTCAATAAAGAACACAACTCTTAAGGGCCATTATATTATTTTGTCATCTAATCAACCTAGCTATTATTCAACAGCATGCAGTTCGTGTTTGTTGTTCTAATATATTTCTTTAGTACTTTAATTTGATGTTTCCCACAGAACGTGAACCTGAACCTCAGTCTGCAAAATCTAACATATTTGTTTCTTTCCAGTCGAAGGGACGACTTTCCGTTAATTTGTAAGAGAGTTTCAACCCGTTTGAATTAAGTTGAACTTCTTGCGGTTGAAGTTCTTGCGGTTTTAACTTCTTGCGTTTAAGAAGTTCTTGCGGGGCAAACTTCTTGCGGTTGATAATTAATTATAAGCGCAAAAAGAAGCGCAATAAGTCAACTTCTTGCGTCCGCAAAAAGAAGTTCTTGTGCGTGCATTATTTTTGAGCTGTACTGTATGTACATACTAAGAGGAAACATGGCTGGAGGAAATTAAACTTTGCCAGGTCTTGAGTATGGCTGTAGGCCAAGGGCCATTTTTCAAGACCGAGGGCAAGGTTTTTCTCCATACAGACTGTTGTAAATGTTTTTATTTTTTCCTTTATATCAATTTATTAGATTTAATTCAGTTGCATGCCTGTCGAGAAGCAGTATAGAGTGTGTCAGCATGTACAAGTCACTGGTAAGATTTGTACTGGTGTACAGACTATACTCTGTCGCCTTGTCAACCTCGAGTTTTTGTTCGGTTGACTTGTTGGAAACTATGATATTTCAGAGTAGATTTCGTATATAGGATACCCTATTTTATCACGTATAAGCCACACCTTTTTTGACTTTCAGATTTTGAAAGTAACACAAAATTTCCGCAAAGTTGGGGGTGCGGCTTATATGCAAGTTTTCTCAGAAAACGTTTTTTGCAATGACCGTAAACAAAGCCAATGATATAAATCTAATCTAATTTAAATTTAAATATATACTAGCTGCCATATATAACTAAAGCTAATCCCGGCAGGAGGCTGTTATATTGGCCAGTTCTTAAAACAACTAAGTTAATTGTCAAGTGACAGAAAATTAAATTAGAAATAAATAATCAATAATATTGTTATAAATAATAAAGTTAAGTGACTCAGAGGGAGGCATGACCTTGGGCTTGAAATGCAGACAGAGTGGTGGCAGTTACAGCAGCAGCGGGGAGAGAGTTCCAGAGCAGTATAGTACGGACGTAGAACGAATGTCTAAACGCATTACTTTTGCAATGTACAAGATCTGGTTCTAAGATCCGATTTCACAATCTCGGGAGGGAATTATTTTTGTAAAACATTGTAAGGTCAGTGAGCGATCTACGCACTTCAAGACTGTCCCAGTTAAGAGTGTTGATCATGTTAGGAACACTGCTGGTACGGTGATAGTCGTTTGTAACAAATCTTGCACTCCTCCGCTGGATGGCTTCAATACACAATTTATCCTTAACAGGGTTGGGGGACCACGCAACTGAAGCGTATTCGGTAATTGGGAAAACTAGTGCTTTGTATGCCTTTTCTTTGATCTCACTACTGCATGAAGATAGATTACGTTGGAGGACGGCAAGGACACGATTGGCCTTTTTACACACTTCCTGGCAATGGTAAAACCATGAAAGATCATGTGAGATGTGTACACCAATATATTTTTGGTAGGAAATGTGTATTAGAGGGGCGTTAAACATCTCGTAGGGGAAGTTTGATGGTTGTTTCTTTAATGTTAGCATAACACTTGGTCGGCTCGAAGTTCAAGCCATTTTCTTGCCCAAGATGCAAGAATTGATGTCTTCCTGCAGGTTCAGATGGTCCCGGTGGCATGTGATTGGACTGTAAATTATGCTGTCATTGGCAAATAGTTTCATCTTAGATCTGATACCGGTGCCAATGTCATTAATGTACAAATGTATTTATCATGGGTTATGTAACCCCGTCATCAGAGTGTTACTTGTTGTTTTGGATACAATGCTTCATCAGAGGGACAGTACTATATATATATATATATATATATATTATGTGAAGAGGTTTTGTATTTGTGTGTCAGAGAGTGCTCAATACCATCGTGGTAGGGCAAGTATAATAAATGGATGAACGGACACAGATAGGTTTTGACTTCGGTTTTTTACATACAGGTCTGTTTCATACAGGTTTACAGAGTGAACCTGCACTCGTCAGTGTATAACCAAAATATACAGTCGTTGCCGTTAATGTTGTCCTAGACATATCCACATATTGATTTATAGCCTTTGTTCAGTTCGCACCTTTTACATAAAGAACGGTAATCAGCCGTGAACGCACCCTTTGTATTTGGTCACAAAGAGCCACGGTGGTCTAATGGTTAACGCTCTTGCTTACCAGTTCAAAGCCCTGAGTTCTAGTCTCAGTATCGGCATCGTATATTTTTTCTTTTTTTTCTTCTTGTTTTTCCCCCCTTGTTTTTTTGTTTTATTTACATATGTTTCTTTTTGCAGTTTCTTTTTTGATATTGGATAAGAACGGACGATGTAACTAAAATAATACTGTCAACATGAAACGGTCTCAAATTTTCCAAGACTTTCGAAGTAGATAATTATACCAGCACTGACTGAGTACGCCCAAATTACGCTATTTTCGTTTAGAACGGTATAGTGATGCTGTTGATGGTTGTGGGTTTGAATAAGGGTAATTTGTTTTTCTTACACTGTGCCGGGTTTACATGTATATACCAGAAACAGTTTTGAAAATACTAGATACCCACTGATTCAAAGTATTATATCTTTGTTTAGAAGTAGGAAGCGATTTTAGCAAGTGTTATGAATTTCATTCGTACTGATTTTCTGAACTTAGGCAGACTGAGCGCGCGACCTCATTCTTTTTTCCGAGATTTCAAACAAATCGGCCGCGAGACACGGAAAGGACAGTTTGAAAATATCCGGCAGTCCAGAAATTAGCCAGAATTCTCTTTGAAACCCATAGTAATGCTTGCATAAGTTAACAAAGCTTTTTTCTTTGTGAGGGAAAATAACTCACATGGAATTATAGCCGTGTACTCGGCGTAAGGTTTACAAGTGTTTGACAAACGATAACAAACTTTTGAAGCCACGCCATGGACGATGTCGATGATCAAAATACTACATTCCCTGCGGCAGTCGAAGCTTTTGCAAAATAAATGTTCGAACATCCGTTCTTGTTGTAACGTTTGAAATAAAATCTTCTAAGGGAATGCAGTCAGAAAAAAAGGGGGAAAAGAAATGAAAAAAATCTTCGCAGTAACAAAAATGTCGATTCTGATACTTGAATTCGGGGCTTCGAACTGGTAAGCAAGAGTGTTAACCATTAGACCACTGTGGATCTTTGTGACCAAATACAAAGGGCGCGTTCACGGCTGATTACTGTTCTTTATGTAAAAGGTGCGAACTGAACAAAGGCTATAAATCAATATGTGGATATGTCTAGGACAACATTAACGGCAACGACTGTATATATATATATATATATATATATGTATATTCGGAGTTGTGTAATGCATAGTCATTCAAGTCCTATGTCCACCGCTTTGCCTTACAAATTAAATAACCAATGAGCGTAAGGTTATATATTTTCATAAATCCATATATGGTTCTAGTGAGAAACGAAGTTATGGTTTCAGTTACTAGATGATTTTTGTAGCAGTTTTATGCACTAGATGATACTGTTATTATTTGCAAGGCAGCATTTACTGAGTTTATTTGAATCTGCCAAGTGTTGCTCTATTTTCACGACACAATAAATCAACGCTGTATACCGTTATGTACACAGGAGTAACCAGTTGATTGGTTTAAACCGGTATAAGTTGTGTATTTACTCGATTTTCATATTTCACTAAACACTGTTTATTGTGTTCACAAGCTCAAATTGCTCTAGATTATCACCATGTCTATTGAGTCTAATTTATGATAGTTAATAAAGAGGGGGCACGCGGTTCGTGGACACACCCCAATAAGTAGTGGCTTATTACATGATAAATGTTTTATGTACGGTTGAGCGAGGAGCAAAGTAGAACATAAGATGAAGAGTAAGGGGCCAAGGACTGTGCCTTGGGAACCCCAGAAGATACTGGTGACCAGATTGAGTTGGAGCTGTTAACTATGACAGATTAGTGCTTCTGTAGTGCACTACAAAGTACTACAAAATAAAACATGAGTTGCTTAATTATGAAAGAACTGAAGCTCTTGAACGAAGCTCCATGAGACATATACCACGAGAAACGACTCCATCAATGTGTCGGCCCAGTTTGAAACAGATTAGCGTTCTACCTAGCCATCACTACAGAAAGGTACAAGCTCTACAGAACGGTACAAGCACTACAGAACGCTACAAGCACCACAGAGCGCTACAAGCACCACAGAACGCTACAAGCACTATTGAATGCTACAGGCACTACAGAGCGCTACAAGCACCACAGAACGCTACAAGCACCACAGAACGCTACAAGCACCACAGTACGCTACAAGCACCACAGAACGCTACAAGCACCACAGAATGCTACAAGCACCACAGAACGCTACAAGCACTACAGAACGCTACAAGCACCACAGAACACTACAAACACCACAGAACGCTACATTAAGCACTACAGAACATCGCAGCTCAGGCCACACTGGAACCCATGCTGATCAGGGGTTATGATACCATTGGACTGTAGGGATTGTGTGGCTGTAGAGAATGTGCTCCATGAAATAGGACGACAGTTGTGAGGGTCTGTCTTTTGCCTCTTTTTGAATATAGGCGTCACTAGGCCATCTTTCCACGTGGACGGTAATACACTGTGATCATATGACTGCAAGATGAATGTCAAGATGGGGGCGATTTCCGTTGCACACTCCTTCAGGACTCTAGCGGGAAGCTTGTCAGGACCGCTAACTTTCAATTGATCTAGCAGTTTTAAGGTGCCACGTACAGAGAATACTGGGTCAGGTACTTGAGGATGGGGAGAATAGTCCAGAGAGGGTATGCTTGATAGGACTTTGTTGGTGAACACACTAGAGAATTGGCTGGCCTGAGCTTCAGCTTTAGGAGTCTGACGTTAGTACGCTGTTTTGACAAAATAGGGATTTCAGGTAAGACCACTCTCTTTGTACAACTTTGGTCAACAGATGTCAAGGAACCCATTACATCAGATACATATTTATCTCTGATAGTTTTTATTGCCTTGGTAGCGGAGTTGCAAAGATGTTTCTACTTGTCCCAGTGCTCAGCCTTTTTTGACCATCTAGCCTTTTTTATATGCCCGATCGAGTTGCCGAATTTGACGCTTCACTGATCTTGATACCCACTGGAAATGATGCTTGCTTTTCAATATTTTATGGGGGATGTGGCGATGTGTTAAATGACTGACAAAATCATTACAATTGTCTTTAACATCAAGTCAAGCAGGCAGCCAGAAGCCAGTCTGGTTGGGGAGGATACATGCTGATTGAGACCATATTTGGAAACAATTTCAAATAACAATGAGTAGGGCAGGGTAGGGCTTGGTGTGACTTCCTAAGAGGCCCAGTCAATTGCGCTGCAGTTAAAGATTATTTAGCAGCAGAGAATAGCTTGCCCAGGGAGTCATCAAAACTGGTAAGTTGGTCAGTGTTATTTGTGGGAGGGCAATAGAAGCTTCCCAGGAGATTTCAGTCTTTGGAGCAGTAGCGACTCTCGTCCTTTACTGTTAGATCATGTCTCGAAATAATGAAGCCACCACCTCCATGGCAATCTCGGTCAGTCTCATAGTCATCAGGAAAAATAGAATAGGTAGGAATTGAAGGGTCCAGCTTGAACAATAGAAAACTACAATGTAGCTGTCCATTTCCTTGAATGGTTCCTAGTGTTGTTAAAGCCCATAACTGGTCTTGGAAGCCTTCACATTTTCAAATAAGATCTTTCTCGTTGGGTTCATGTTCAACTTTGGAGCTCACGCTTGATCGGAGATTTTAGAAAACTCTCGCCCCAGGCCCCTCTCCATGAAAATACAAGATAGTGGCCCACGGACTTAGACAGGTGCTCATATAGTTTTGCATATAGTGCTCATCTTACTTTCTTGTGCGCTTAAAGGAATGAAGTTCTTTAAATATGTTGTTAGTTAATGGAGGAACAACATCAGAAGACTTCTGAAGTGATTTAAAGACAGCAGGTTAAAATATTCACAACAAAGGACAAGAAAAAAGTTGTAACCAATTCGTTGTTGCGATATGACTATCTCTTCTGAAGAAGTTTTGCTTCAATTCTTGGGTTGGAATCAACCCCTGGAGATTCAAAAGACAAAGATGCGGCAGCCATGTTGGAGGACGGAACAAAAAACACTAATGAGGAATCTTTTGTTAGTATTCCTCCAACATGGCCGGCGTGACGTCATATGCAACCCAATAACTTATTAACTTGAACACAAGACTGCTCTTACTGAATTATTTTTGTGGTGTGGCTTATACACAAGGTTTTTCCTTAAACCTTTCGGGGGGGAAACAGGCTTCTGTTTATCAGGCTGAAGTTAGGAATGTGGCTTATACGCGAGGTGCAGGTTGTTCATGTATGTTTGATATGTCATAAATGATAGTAGCCATGCAAGTGTAATGACATATTTCCTGAATTTCTGGTGTTGTACTGCACAGTCTCTGTTTAAATTTTTTTTTTTACTACAGCTGAAAGCAATTTGTGAACAACCAAATTCAAACACTGATAGTATATCTGTACCATGTAAGAAACATAATAATTAACATACATACATGCATGTATACAGTATGTTTATTGGTAAGTCTCCTTATTAGTAAGTCTCCTTGCAGAGCTTTAGGTAATAATGTTGTAATAATGCCATTCAAGCATACCAAACACGAGTAGGAGTCACTCAGTCTGTGATCTAAAGTCAGTCCCTGCAGTTGTTCAAACAAGTAGTGGTGATCATAACTACTGGGGTCAGCTTGGATCAGCTCATCAAACCCATGTTTTCTTGCACGATCAGTAGCTGAAAAAAAGTGATGTTTCAAGATGGTTGTGAGCTTCAGAATAGGCCTTTTGCAGGAAACAGTCACATACTGATAATATAATACTTTGTTAACAAATGAATGAATTGAGCTTGTCGTTCCCATGGGAAAGGAGTTGACATGCATGCTTAAGGGAAAGCTATCTTTAAAAATACTGTTTTAGAAAGATTGACAATCAATAATTGATTGGAGGTGGAAAATAGCATTTACAAACACTGAGGTTTTTCTAATAACACTACCAATCTCATACAAGTGTCTCTAAATATATGAATTTAAATTGTTTTGCCACCAGTACAACCATGTGATTGTATTCCTGCAAAAGGCCCTGAGTACGAGTACAAATTTGACTACAAGTGTGACTTTTAAGTTGAACTACCATGTGGAGCTTGTTAATAATGCTCCAAGGGTATTACATTGGAATACTACAATTATTGTTGTATGTCAACCTCAGGGAGTCCCTAATGCACCTATCAGCAGCTTCCCCGAGGGGTCGACCCCGGGCTAACCATGGAGATACATGTATGTGGGGGAATCAGGAGGATTGAATGCAAACATTGCCCCTGGGGTCGGGGAAATGCTCGACTTTGTTCTAGGGTTGGAAAACTGGGGTGGGGGATTTGTTCCTTAAAGATACTATGAAGTTCAGTGAAGTGTTAATAAACTTCCATTTTCTGTTGAAAATAGAGTGTTCAATGTTATAGAAATAACGCTAGTAACGAGATTCAGTAGTCAATTCAGCTCCATCGATCTCATTTCATGCAAAATGACGGGGGATTGTAGGTCATGGAAGACCTAACTACCCCTGGGGGAAATCGTCAAGATTGTTTCCCATACGAAATGAGCAGCGCTGTTGCAGCGCTGCAGAAACACTTCAGGCAGCCCTGTGAACGCACTGCAAACTGGCTGGATGCAGCAGCTGCGAATTTTGGCTGCCGAAAACAGCGCCGAGCAGCTATTTGGCATCGCAATGACAGTGGTTCTGCAGCGGTACTAGAAACACGAAAAGTGAGCTAAAAACGCTTCATAATGCTGCAGAAAGGCTGCAAACATTACAAAAATGTGTATACATAGCAGTGGTTTAGCAGCGCGAACAGCGTTCTGCAGTGGTAATTTGAGACATGTTATGAGCGCCACAGATAGGCTGCAAAAATACATATTCATTGCATTACAAAACTTATAACAATGTTTATTTTTAGCAAGCCATCTACAATGTTGTTTTGCGATTGTAGCCACTCTTACAATCAGACTTTATTATTATATTATATATTCCGGCGTGTTGAAAACGTATCTTGCCTACGATATGTCTTAGCTTGTCGTTCCTACATTAAAAGAATTAGTACTTCATGTTTAATCCTTGGTCTCCTAGTACAATCGAGATCTAATTATATTTACGACAACTATAGGTAAATTATACATTCAACACTTCGATACGAACCAAGCTTACTGACCTGTAGCTGCCTAGGAACTTTTACATTTTAGTGCAGACGGATACTATTTTTTGTGGCACTTAATTATAGCTGAAGACTGTTCTTTGTAGTTTATATCTCTTCGCTGACCTGCACGCTTGTTTCGAATCTTCGAATGGTTTTGGAAAAATCCGACTTTTCTTTCCCCTTCCACGCCACTGCACATCGTTTCACATACGCTGGAAATAGAAATACAGCTATTTAGTCATTTAGTTATTGTAAGTCAAGAGATGTTTACCTGGTTTACTACTTGAACTAGAAACGCGCAGACGCAGGCCTCTGTAAAACTTCAAAACTCATTCCCAATCTTCACTAGCTCAGTCAAAAAAAATTCAGCGCAGAGGTCGACAGTTTACTATTTAAACTGATCTGCATACATTTTAAAACTACGAATTATATAAACTGGTTGAGACTTTTATTCTTTCAGGAGGGTTTTTGAATTGTGTGTTCATCATCATTCCAGCAGGCTGATAATCAGAGCTTGATATGGCTTTAAAATTTGAATGAATTATTTTGGCTTGCTCTGGTTTCTTATCCGATCCACTCACAACATTTCCAGCTTTATGACATGTCAAATAAGCAATTCCGGTTGGAGGAAAAGCGATTGAACAATTCAGTGATTGTTAATTTGCAGAGTAATACATGTATATGTTTTAGTCCGATTTTAGCCAAATACGTTTGATTGCTGCATTATATATTAGATGGAAGGCCGCATGTATCGCGTGCGTGCATGATTTCAAATCACATCACCTACATGTACGTATAAACCTCAGTTGTTTAATAACTATTTTGACTGACCGACTAATTAAATAGAAAGACATAAAACAAAGTTTACCTGACGTGGCCTTAGCTTGATCTCTTCATCGTGTATTGAAAGACTCTACCAGTTTTCAACCTTTCCTCTCTCTCCATTTTACACCCTTTTACAGTTAGACACAATTCCCTCTTGAGCTTGCACCAAAATAAGCCTCCTAACACTATATATATTGCTGGTCAATTAACCAGAAAACTAACTACATGTACAGACATCGGTGAAATAATTTAAGGCAATGCCTCGGTTGAAATAAATTGAAATAATTGTGGAAGAACTACATTGTATAACGAAGGATGCACGCGCTAAATCATATAAATGTCTGTTCAAGTTAAAGTTTTGGACGCTCAGAATTATGAGAGATATGCAAGACAACAACTGTCTCTTGGCATAATCTGAGTTGCACGACGGTATAGAAGACCTATCAAAGGTTTTCAACATCAAGGTTGGAACTAATTAGTTTGCCGATGAATTGAAAAGGTTTGGGATGCCAGCTGCAACTTGACTTTCACTGCTAAACAGCAGCAGACAGGATGCAGTTTGGCTGCATTTCCGCTGTGCAGACATTTGAAAGCGCTGTTACAGCGCTAACCAGCAGGTTCCGTACGGGTTCCATCTTTTTACAATCCCCCTGGTCAGCCCGGGGGTCGACCCCTCGGGGAAGCCGCTGATAGGTGCATAAAGAACACTAAAGCAGCTAACCTCCCTGTACTCTTGAAAGTGTGGCAGAGTGACTCTCTTTTGCTGTTGCCACCATTGATAATTTTGGTGCCACAGGTTTATGTGATTGGCCTGTAGCCATGTACAACTTGTTCACCCAGACAGTCCTTTCAAGCTCCTCATCTGTAGCAAACACCATTTGATCACCCTCCTTAACGGCCTTGAAGAAGAAACGACCTTCCTTGTACTCTTCGCCTACATACATAACATCATTTAATAACTATTAAATATGAACTCATATTGTGGTACACTTTGTGTACCTTTGTACTCTTCACCTAAATACATAACATCATTTAATAACTATTAAACAGTCATGAACTCATATTGTGGTACATTTTCAGTGTTCGACACTAACTTTTTCACCAACTTGCCCCTTGGGCAACTAGGTCTGGATTTTTAGTTGCCCACAGGTATTTTTTAGCTGCCCTCCTGAAAAACCTTCCTTGCCAGTGCCCACTAGTCTACCATATACACAGCCACACAAAGCTTCATAATGTTCATGTTACTTTTAATATTATTTACGAGTTATTCTTGAATTTCAGCAGTTATATTTCCAAGCACTATAATCCCATGTGAGCAGACGCTGGCTTCTCACGTGCACAGTTTGCCTCAAAACACTTGTGCTGGTTTTTACTTCTAGTATAGGCATGTATTGTTGTACATCTAAAGGCACTGGTGCCAACAAAAAGTGAGCTGTTGACGTTGGCAAGTGTAGGGGAAGCATGGCAAATTTTACAACACATTTTATTTTGACCTTTATCACAGTGAAGCCACGAAAAACGCTTTTCCCACGATGGTTGATATCTACAAACTCTTACTTTTTTCATAGTTGCCTGTATCAGATTTGTCCAATCTACTCTTAGAAGTCTCCTTTGCAGGCTGCTCTCATTCAAATCTAAAGAGACTCATTTGGACACGATCAACAAAGTGAACACCATATTAATATTGCTTCGCTCGTGTACAAATGTAATACACTATGTATGACCGTGAGGGAACTGGAAACAAAATATTACCCAGTGTTACTTGCACACGTGCACTATTGCCGGAAACATGGTGGAGAGAGCGCAATCAGCGAGGCAAGGGTTTGTTTATGTGGTTAAAATATCTAGAAACTGCCATAGAGTTTTCAATTAGCTAATGAAACAAACCAAAACCACTTGTCCATGAAACAAAAAATACTTGCCTGGTCGGGCAAGTTGTGCTGCAATTTCACTTGCCCAGTGCGTCATTTTACTTGCCCCGGGCAAGCATTAGTGTCGAACACTGATTTTGTATACCTTTGTACTCTTTACCTACATACATAAAATCATTTAATAACTATTAAACATGAACTCATATTGTGGTACATTTTGTGTACCTTTGTACTCTTCACCTTAATACATAAAATCATTTAATAACTATTAAACAGTCATGAACTCATATTGTGGTACATTTTGTGTACGTTTGAGTTGACATTTGGAAAGTGGTAATGTGCTTGGAAAAATATATAGAATTGATAAGATTTACACTCATGGTTGAAATTAATGGGTGATAAAATGACAAATATTTTTTTTTATTCAGCATTTATGGCCTCCTGATATTAAATAATACTTTATTTTGAAAGTGAAACATTACATGTATCTACATGTATACTTGGAGCACTGCTGATAGACTTGCCTATATATACTTTATAAAAGGCCCCGTCGGTACCCGATGCCCCGTCGGTACCCGATGCCCCGTCGGTACCCGATACCCCGTCGGTACCCGATGCCCCGTCGGTACCCAATTAAAATTTACAACCCATGCTAATTAATGTACGACATTATGAAAACTGGTTCAATACAAACAAATCAAGAACTCTAAAATGGAAATAATTCCTCACATATCCTACCAGTAATATTTTCACAGTAATCCACAGTATAGCCATCCAACTGCATCATGTCTGTAGGTTCTGACTTCTTCTCCACATAGCTACACATGGCAAATGTGTACTGACTCACCTAGACAATACATGAAGTAGTCTCAACACGTTATCTAATCCACTTACACATGTTAACTATACTCAAACAGATTGTGTGACAAGTATATATAAGTATGACAATTAATTGAACAGAACAAGGCAGTTTTACCTGTACTAAGACAAAAAACCTCTTCTTCCATTTCTTCCATACTGATTTCCCATGTGCATATAGCACACTACAATAACAAAAATAGAATAACCTGGTTCAGCACTAATACATTTTCTGACTACATTATTTGGGTCTATTCTGTTGGGTTATCAGTGGCGGATCTCGAGGGGTTCCAAGGGTTCCATGGAACCCCCCTTTCTGAAGCCGACCATGTTCTTTACGCTCAAAACAGTTGAATGAAATTGATTAATACAATCATTTTAGCGTAAGGTTCTTCTAACCTGGTTCGATCAGTAAAACTTTGTATGCACTTTTCTCTCCTCTTGGGCTACCTGTGTGGCTACTCGCGCTAGCTTTTTCCGCACAATGGCCATTTTGGAATAAGGTCTATAGAATACTTGTAGGGCCAGATTTTATAGCCCTGTGAACTACACTGACAAGCCATGAGCAGAAGGAAGCTAGCAACCCCAATAATCACTACTTTTTTTAAAGAAAAGTAGACAAGGTATATAAATAGTGGTAATTGAACTAAGTGGAGTGCAACAAGAATTTGGTCTAAATCATACAAGTGATTACAAAATTGTACGACCGCATAGTGGGAGTGCAATTTGTAATCACAAGTATGATTTCAGACCAAAATTGCACAGCACGAAGTTCAAACCATTTTATTATATGCATTTTGAAATCAACCAAAGGGTAGCAAAGACTAATATTATAGACATGCTGTTACTGGTTTGTCACTGTCTATGATCAAAAGCTTCGTTTAATTGCTACATGATGGTGTGATCCAGATGTACACTCCCACCTGCTGGATTTTCACCGCTCATTGTAATTTACAGTAGAATGATAATTATCTCTATCAAACTAATACTAAGTCTTGTTTCCCCTGCATTGAATTTAGGATCCTGGATTTACACTCTTTCACTAACAGCACCTCAAACCTGCATGGGTTACCAAGGCTGCAGTAACTAACATAGTATTTACTGTATCTATATGTATTTCTATTACAGTATATTTAACAATTATTCACCGAAGTGGAGGTGAATAGTGGTGGATATTTACCGAGTCACTTCGGTGAGGTAAATATCCACCACTATTCACCAACACTGAGGTGAATAATTGTTTTAGTATATACCATACTCCAGGTGAATAGCCAGCACCAAATCGTTATTTTATTTTCTGTCAAATGGACAAAAACTTGTGTGAGATGATCGCTGCTTTGCTTGGAGGTGAATATGAAATCATATTCACTGTTTGAGTAGCCAATCAGAGCGCGCGAAAAGTGATATTCACTGGTGTGGTATATACTAATCTATATTATTATTAGTTTTGTATTTTCAGTTGTTGAGCACTTTAATCATGAGCCACTTGCTCTGGTGAATGGGCAACCACTCCCTGTGTAAACAACTTTAAATAAATTATTATGTACAACTGTTGACAATCAGTTGTTGAACTGAGCAAAAGAAGGCTGTGGGTATGTAGTAAACAACTTAGACAAACCTGAATTTCTAACGGGACTTGAAATAACCATAGGGGCTGCATACTGATGACCAAAGTCAGTCAGGACCCAGCTAATTCACAGATCAAACTGGAATTTAGCATGTTGGTTTTTGCGGATGGAGGAAAACCAGAGAACCTGGAGAAAAAACGCTCAGAGCAAGAACGAGATACCAACAAACTCAATTCACATATGGCACCTTGTCCAGGAATTGGACCTGGACCACAGAGGTGCGAGGCGAAGTGCTTAACCACTGTGCCACCCCGGCTCCCAATTGTTGTCATTCAATATGTACGTATGTATATACTTACCCACATTTTTTTAGGTTGAGGGGTTTGTCCATTTTGACAGCAATTTTCAGTTCTAGTTTGCCTGGCCATCCCTTGGGTGTTGTTAAAGTTTGCCACTCAAATGCATCAGAACCTCCAGGAAATGGCTTGATTGTCACCTGGTCATGATGGACATGGTTATCTACTGTCTCATCTAAAATCAATTTGATCTCCAGCCAAACCATGATTGGATGCTAGTACCCTAACAGTAATGATAAGACATGAAAATCTAATGTGCTTTTATATGAGCAACCACTGTTTGTATACTAACCCTGCCAAGCTCCTTGTCATCTAATGCAAGCACTCCAGAACTCTCCGCATACAGTTTAACTTTGATTACAGGTCTTGCATGACAGGTAGTAAAGTCTCCTTGGGTATCCCACCTAAAAAAAATCATTGTTACTTAGAAACACATTTTTGCACCTATAGTATATGTTAATCACTTTACTATATGTTTTATACTAACCTGATACAAAATTATTGCATGTACTGCAACATATAGTTTAGCTTAGCAGAGGTTCAAAACAGTAACATAATTTTTATATCTAAAATAAAATGAATGTCTTTATTCCCCAAGCTATTCACATCTGTCATACGATACATCAATCTAGTTTGCTGAACTAATCTACAGGCTCACTGATACACAACTCACACTGGCTTTCCCGCCTCAGCTTGGCCTGTTTGTAATTTTTCTCCACCTTCCACCTAAAATGGAAACATATGGTATGTTTTTTATCAGTTTGACAAAATTAATTAATATTGATTAATTCACATAACTGTTCAACTGAAGAGAACAACAGGTTATTTCTAAGATTATCGTTAGGAATTGTTGTTAGGAATTGTCGTTAAGAATTGTTGTCATTAGGAATTATTGTTGTTGTTGTTGTTGTTATTATTATTATTATTATTATTATTATTATTTAAAGTGCACCTAACTCCTTTTGAACATTTTATACATATGAATCTTTGAAATGTTTTGAGTACTTCTGTGAAGAAATGTTTGGCTTACATAGAATACTCTATGTTCTGTGCTTGTTTGAAATGGTGAAAATTTAACCTTTCCTGACCCATGACCATATAAGAAAAAGCCTGGGTCGATTCTGGATCTTACGTCACCTCATTAATGCATTATTCTCCATGGTGCCTTTCTATCACAATAACATCGATACATAGAGAATATACACAGTCTGTGAGTTGTTGGTAAAGAAAACAGTTATTTTAGACAAAATGCTAAATATTTATTCAAATTATTGCAAAGGGAATGAATTATATGATATAAGATCAATAATTGACCCAGTCTTTTTCTTATGCAGTTATGGGCCAGGAAAGGTCAAATTTTCACCATTTCAAACAAACATAGAACATAGACTATTCTATGTAAGCAAAAAAAATCTTCACAGAAGTACTCAAAGCCTTTCAAATATTTATACATGTATTTAGGGGTTAGGTGCATTTAAACTCCCTACATGTACATGTACCTCCATGGTGCAATACACAATCCTCTTTGCAGGTAATGACTTTACTCCTCTTGCTTCAGATACCACTACCTAACAAAAGATGAGGGAGAGTTCTAGGTAATGACTTTACTCCTCTTGCTTCAGATACCACTACCTAACAAAAGATGAGGGGGAGTTCAAGGTAATGACTTTACTCCTCTTGCTTCAGATACCACTACCCAACGAAAGATGAGGGGGAGTTCTAGGAGTTTTTTTGACATGAAGGTCCAAATTTAATACAACATTAAATGTATGTGATGCCACATGTACACAAGGCAAGTGGTATGACTGATAGAGATGCCACATGTACACAAGGCAAGTGGTATGACTGATAGAGATGCCACATGTACACAAGGCAAGTGGTATGACTGATAGAGATGCCACATGTACACAAGGCAAGTGGTATGACTGATAGAGATGCCACATGTACACAAGGCAAGTGGTATGACTGATAGAGATGCCACATGTACACAAGGCAAGTGGTATGACTGATAGAGATGCCACATGTACACAAGGCAAGTGGTATGACTGATAGAGATGCCACATGTACACAAGGCAAGTGGTATGACTGATAGAGAATCTTAGGGTCAGCTCCAAATTAAATAAGACGTACATAGCATACATGTACCATATTTTATCATGTACAAGCCACACCTCACATATAAACCTCACCCCTAACTTCAGCCTGATAAACAGAAGCCTGTTTTTCCCAAAAGGTTTAAGGAAAAACCTTGTATAAAAGCCGCACCACAAAAAGAATTCAGTAAGAGTTAAGTCTTGTGTTTGAGTTCATAAAATTAATGCTATTAATTGAAGCAAAACTTCTTCAAAAGAGGTAGTCATATTGCAACAATGAATTGGTTACAATTTTCCTTGAACCTGCTGTCTTTAGATCACTTCAGAATTCTTCTGATGTTGTTCCCCCATTAACTAACAACATATTTAAGGAACTTCAATCCTCTTAGCGCACAGAAAAGTAAGATTTTCTGGCGAAACTATATGAGCATGTGTCTGATGGTCTGCTGTCTTGGATTTTCAAGTGGGGCCTGGGGCAAGAGTTTTCTCAAACATCCGAATGTGTGTGAGCTCCGAAGTTGAACATGAACCCGACGAGAAAGATACTTTATCTTGAGAAGTTGAGTAGAAATCTTGCCGACACTTGTGTTCTATGAATATGTGCTATAATTCCTATTGTTCATATGGCTTTGCATATTGCAAAAAACGTGTTACTTTCAAAATCTGAAAGTCAAAAAAGCTGCAGCTTATACGTGATAAAATACGGTACATCACAATGTGGCACAGGGAAACAGGGTTAGGATTTTTTGCATGGTTTTCACTAGTCCCCATGCATCCTCCTAAGAATGTCCAAGTAACATTATGACACCATTAACTGACTTGCATTACATAAAGAGTACCTCAATTGTAAAAGTCAGAACAATGTCAGACTTAGACAGTGTTGGATCTGTATCATCAGCTACGTCGACAACTGAGATGGAGTTCTGCACCCTATGCAATTAACATTATCACATGACTGAGTGTATGAACCATATTATTTTATGTACTAATTACTCGAGCACATATTGTATTAGTATTTAAGTTATATGCTACCCTGCCAGCAGAGCCTTCTTCTGAACTCCATGAAAAACGAACATCGACAAATGTTTTTTTGTGTGGTTTTTTGTTGTGCCAGACTCACTCGGTCACTCGGTCATATCACCTTCGTCTGCCACTGTTGCAGTGGGCCCGGACTTGGTCATCAGCTTCAAACAAAATTAGCTGCACACTGAAAAACCAGTTTTAACAGGCTTGGCAAGCCAAGAATCTTGGGAGAAAGTAACATGAATGCTGCAGAGGCCCTTCTCTTCTTCTTGCTTTCCGAGGAGTTGAAGAAGGCTCTGCTCCCATGGTGGTCATTAATGTATAACTGAACCATCAATAATTTATTGAATGTAGTTCATACTTTTTCATTCTGTACAGTGAGTACTTTGAATCAGAAGAACCCTTGGCAACAGGCAAACTCTCCAGTGCAACCATCAGCTGATTGATTTCTCCCTGTTGCTCCTCAACATACAATGCTTCCATATCTTTGATAAGAAAGGGTGGTAGCCGCTGGAAATATAACACATATATACACAGGTTGCTCAGTAGTTTTTGAGGAAGGCAGTAAGCAATGAAATACAGTGGCAACAGGTAAATGAAAAAATTAATGAAAGAAACAACGAACTGCTGACTCTCAAACAGACAGTCAGGGGGCTACAACCTCAGCCAATATTCGTTGGAACACCCCTTTCCCCGGCTTTCAATGTTGAGTCCAAAACGGTTCTCAAAAGTTTCATGGCTCGCTCGCGACCGGCTCCAACTGCAACATTGAGGGAGGGAAAACATAGCCCAGTACAGTGTTCCAACATTATGTCAGTGATTGTAGCTTATCAACTGAAGTCAGTAAGCACTGAAATACAGTGGCAAACAGGTAAATGAAGAATGCAAGAAACAATGAACTGCTGTCCCTCAAACAGACAGACAGAGGGCTAGCTTATCAACTGAAGGTAGCTAGTAAGCACTGAAATACAGTAGTATCAGGTAAATGAATACAAGAAACAATGAACTGCTGACCCTCAAACAGACAGTCAGAGGGCTAGCTTATCAACTGAAGGTAGTAAGCACTGAAATACAGTAGTATCAGGTAAATGAATACAAGAAACAATGAACTGTTGACCCTCAAACCGACAGTCAGAGGGCTACATGTAGCTTATCAACTGAAAGCAGTAAAGCACTGAAATACGGTGGTATCAGGTAAATGAATACAAGAAACAATGAACTGTTGACCCTCAAACCGACAGTCAGAGGGCTACATGTAGCTTATCAACTGAAAGCAGTAAAGCACTGAAATACGGTGGTATCAGGTAAATGAAGAATGCAAGAAACAATGAACTGCTGACCCTCAAACAGACAGTCAGAGGGCTAGCTTATCAACTGAAAGCTCCTAATGAAGAAATGATGTTTACATGTACAGTGTATGTTGGGGTGAGAATATTCTGATTCCTAGAAATGCTTGTTTATACTCTTACCTTTCTTTGCTCTGGTATGGCCTTCATTTTCCCTTGCAATTCTCTTCTAATACATGCAGCTTGTTCATCAGCATTGTCAAGCTGAGATGATAATGATCAAAAAATGTTTTTTTATAAGTACAAATAAACAAACAATTAAATAAATAATTTTAGAAATAAATAAACTAACTAAATAAGGAACTAAATAAAGAACTAACTAAACAACTACTTAAACAACTAAATCAATAAAGCAAACAACAATAATTACATGATCATTATATATTAGGGCTAGCAAATGAATTCAATTCGAGCATTTGCGAACACCTTGTCTTATGGTGAACATGATAAACTTATATTTTGCAAGTACTGCAAGTACCACAAGCATTCGAGCACACACAATATTATTTTAAAATGTTGTTTTTGCAAGCATTGAGCAATTAGGCACAATTCAAAATTTTGACATTTTCAGCCCTCATATTGAAGTCACAATCTTGTTTCTGATTGACTGAAAAGTGTGCGCCAATTCTCAGTGTCTAATTATGCTTTGGTGTCAAAATGTGATGATGTGGCATGACATATCTGGTGCATGACATCATACATGTACATGTATCTGGTGCATGTGAGGTAATATGACCTCATCATATAGAATGATAGATGGTGCATGGGTCATGGCATGACATATCTGGTGCATGACATCATACGTGTACATGTATCTGGTGCATGTGAGGTAATATGACCTCATCATATAGAATGATAGATGGTACATGGGTCATGGCATGACATATCTGGTGCATGACATCATACGTGTACATGTATCTGGTGCATGTGAGGTAATATGACCTCATCATATAGAATGATAGATGGTACATGGGTCATGGCATGACATATCTGGTGCATGACATCATACGTGTACATGTATCTGGTGCATGTCAGGTAATATGACCTCATCATATAGAATGATAGATGGTGCATGGGTCATGGCATGACATATCTGGTGCGACATATCTGGTGCATGACATCATACATGTACATGTATCTGGTGCATGTGAGATGGTCAATATGACCTCATCATAGAGAATGATAGATGGTGCATGGGTCATGGCATGACATATCTGGTGCATGACATCATACGTGTACATGTATCTGGTGCATGTGAGATGATATGACCTCATCATAGAGAATGATAGATGGTGCATGGGTCATGGCATGACATATCTGGTGCATGACATCATACATATACATGTATCTGGTGCATGTGAGATGATATGACCTCATCATAGAGAATGATAGATGGTGCATGGGTCATGGCATGACATATCTGGTGCATGACATCATACATGTACTTGTATCTGGTGCATGTGAGATGATATGACCTCATCATAGAGAATGATAGATGGTACATGGGTCATGGCATGACATATCTGGTGCATGACATCATACGTGTACATGTATCTGGTGCATGTGAGGTAATATGACCTCATCATATAGAATGATAGATGGTGCATGGGTCATGGCATGACATATCTGGTGCATGACATCATACATGTACATGTATCTGGTGCATGTGAGATGATATGACCTCATCATAGAGAATGATAGATGGTGCATGGGTCATGGCATGACATATCTGGTGCATGTGTGGTAGCAGAAAAATGAGCCACTGCTGATTGAAGAAGAGGGAGAGATGTTTGAATAGTTTATTATCATTTTAAGTACACAACGGCTCATCAATCAAAAGCAACAAAAGACAACATTGTCAATGTTAAACGAAAACAATAATAATTATTGGAGGAAGCTAGAAATATTTTGATGAGAGCTTTTCATGCCTATATCCATTCTGCCAGTGCTCTCCAAGGTATACGAACGTCTACTGTTACGCCAGATGGCCAGCTTCCTATCTAATGAAAATGTGTTAAAGGACTCACTCAGTGCATATCATAAAGGCCACACAACTACTACTGTCATGCTTACCATGGGAGATGACATGTGCTATGAAACATGGAGAGGTAACCATGGCGATACTTGCAGACTTTTCAAAGGCATTTGACACTGTTGCCAATGAAACTGTACTTGTGAAACTACACAAACAAGGCTTTTCAAAATCCTATTTGATATGGGTTATCAACTATCTTACTGGATGCACACAGTATGTTCAGATCGATGATAGGACATCTCGAAGAGTTCAATTGACATTTGGGGTCCCTCACAGGTCAATCCTTGGACCGGTCTTATTTAACTTGTATGTTAATGACCTATCTGATCATATGAAGTTGGTGACATCATATCATTATGCCGATGACACTACGATTATATACACTCACGGCAAGCCCATGAAAGTTAAAGAGTGTGAGGAGCAGCTACAACATGCCCTTGACCAATATTATTAACATCATGGTTCATTGCTGCTAACCTTGTGCTTAATCCCCAAAAGACATTCTGTTCTCCACTGCTCAGCTCTCACAGGTTGATAAGCCAGATGACTATACCATTCGTATGAGTCACATGAGTTTTGCCTTTCTTTGACCGGAAAGTATGTTATTTGAGACTGCTCTGAATACATCAGTATTGCATCTCATTAACTATGACAATTTGACGCATGTGCATCTCAATTGACAGTGGACCCACACTATAAAAGGAAAAGATCCTCCCTTTCTCTCCCATTGGGATTTCAAAATTTGAAATTCAAATTCAGAACAGTAAAGAAAGTAAGCAGGCTTTCAGTTTTCTTTTCAGTTTTTTTTCTCATTTCCAACTCTCAAAATGAAAATAAGTCAAAGAAAGTAATCTGCAGGAAGCTAGTTGCTCAGTTATGCCTGTCAATGGTGTTTTAGAAGCATTTAAAAACTAGTTAGTGTTATTTTGAACATTAAACATTTGAGTGTTTGATTTGAATTTCATGTGATAACAAAAGACAGAGATCTCTCAAGCGGAGCATCATATGTTGTATGCAGAGCTTTGAATAGAGATGTTCACTTCACAAAGGCAGAGTACTGAAGGTGTGTGTGTGCCTGGCAGAGGCCCTTTATAGTGCAAGACCTAGTTTAAGCTGCCATTAATGCGCTTATCAATTGAACAACCCCCCCCCCCCCCCCCCCCTCTCTCTCTCTCTCTCTCTCTCTCTCCCTCTCTGGGGGTAGGTGGGGACTTTATTTCAAACCCTGGCCCTGGGGCCACAAAAACTGATCAATCAACATCAAATCCCCACATATGGGTATTGGTTTCAATTAATAAGTGCATAAGTAACATGACAGTGCCCTTTAACCCGTTCCTATATAAATTGTTCCGGTCTGCTACGTTATTATGACAATTATGTTGCACTCTACCAAACAAGGAAATGATCCGCTACATACCTGACAAGCGTTATACAGTATCTGGTGCTCGTACTTCTTGATGGCTAGAATAGTTTGGAACATTTCGTAGAGCTGTTCTTTGGACAGAATTAACTCAGATGCCGCGGACGCCGCTATCCTTGAAGTTCCTTTCCTGGGGTCGTCCTCACCTCGATATATTGCATCAAATTTAGCCATCCATGCACTCAAAACTGTCTCTTTACTCAAGCCATGTATTTCAGGCAAACTTCGAACTCTCTTCTCTATGATGCTTTTAAAAACCTCACGAAAATCGTTAGCAGAACCACCACCACTTATAACCAGCTTTAAAACCCGTTCACTACAAATGAAAATATCATAATAGGCTCTGACTGCATTGTAGAAGGCCTCGTCAGAAGCTATTTTAGTGTTACCATTAAGGAAGGCATTAAACCTCTCCTTAATAGTCTGCAGTTGTTGTTTGCTCACTTTCGCCTGTCGTCTCGCCATATCAGTCGGCTGCTTGGCGTTGAATGGGTAAGCAACACAACGCAAAACAAACACATAGAGCTGTAAAATTTCTTTACGCTCTTCTTCATCTTGGTTTTCTTGTAGTTCAGACTGTATTGAGGGTAAGGAGAGAGTAGGGCTAATGCTTGGAGTGAAGTTGGTAAAGTTGAGTCCAGACGCAAACGAGCCGTGAGGACTGATGTTAGGAGACGGGCCGCCATGTACGAAACTCTGCTCTCCTTGGAATATACTTAGCAGCTCTCCATTACCTTCTTCTTGTGCCTCATCTCCTGATTCCTCTTCTGAAGAGGGGTCTAACATTACTGATGTATATTCTATTCAAAAAACTCTTTTCACTCGCTGCTATTTTCGTTGTTTGTGGTGGTGGTTTGTAATGCGCTGACCACTGGCACTGGCATCGTGGGCTAAATTAAACGAACAGGCCAGCTGTGACAATAGCCTAAATTAGCCTAATTAGTGATTAGCTCTAAAACACCCAAAATTAGTGACTATAGTATTCTCTAAGCTCATAATCAAAGGCACATCCCCATAGATAATAATGCATTGGTGTTCAGGAGATTAGCTTAATCAGCCAATGGACTTCTGTATTTACTTATATATTTTCTATTGTGGATTTTTGTACCGTAGGTCTTATATAGATCCGATTATTCCTGCTATTGTCATCATTTTTATAAAGCTGGTCTGGCCAGCATCAAAGCACTAACACGTTTAGTTCAGATTTGCTTGTTTTTTGGCTTTTCGCCACACGTAATGACGTGTGACCCGATAACCAAGCTTTTCTGTGAGCTCGTAACTAGATGCTTCTTAGCGCAGTTCGGGTCGGTAGTGCAGTGGCACCGAAGCCGGCGTACTGTTTGCTATGCCATACTGACGAGTTCTAATAAGAACGAAACAGCTGTCTATGGCTGCAATCTAGTTCGAGCACTTTCCGTGTCAGGCCTAGCTCCCGGGAGGGGGACTCCCATATAAAAGGGGTAGGGATGCTCGTCGGACATTTTCGATTTGACCCCTAAGAGGTACTAAAATGGGCGTGGCTCAAGCTTATTTTGACTCCTAAAAGGTACCGATAAAAACATGCCAACATTTTAAACTTTCGATGCCGTTTATTGCCATTACTTGATGTTGTATCATCAAGCACATTGTACCCCTCACATAAGGGAGTCCCCCCCCCCCCCCCCCCCCCGGGGCCTAGCTAACCGTAGTGCTTTGTGTTAGAATTTTACGTTGTATATCAGCTTTGCTGTATAGTCTTCGGACTTTTCATTCTTAACAAATTAACGGTACAATTTCAAGTATCCATCGGAGAAGGATGGTGAGGAAGAGATTTTCAGAAGAATACATGTATATATGTGTTTTCTACTAAACAAAGGAAAATACCATAAATCTAGAAACATTAATAGTAAATTTAATAGATTACATATATATGCAGTTTGCATTCTTTTTTGCACATCCATCTTTTTTGTCGGGGGGGGGGGTCAATAAAGTTTTGAGCAATTGTATAGGGGGGTCATCTAAGTTTTAATTCATACATAGGGGGTCATAAAAGTTTTAATAAGAGAAGCAGATGAAATGCCGACCCACTCCCCCTCCCCTTTCTATAGCGCTAATTAACAATTAGACCCGTAGCCCGAATGGGCTACGAGTCAATAGCCCATGAGGCGCAGCCGAATGCGCTATTTAACTCGTAGCCCATGAGGGCGAGAGGTCTAATTGTTTTAGTATAAACTAACTAGTCGGACAGTAGAAAATAATAGAAAGAAACAAATTGAAGTTGATTTTTTTTTATTATTTCGTGAAAATGCGTGCGGTTTTTCTCTACCATGGGCTATCACTAATAGACCTATAGTAGCGTAGCCAATCAGAACGCAGGATTTGTAATAGTCCACTAGTTGGTTTATACTAATACACATTATTTATAAGCTTCCCTAAAAAGATATATCTTGAGGTGCTTCTTAAAACTCTCCAGTAGTCTCTGATAGTGTCAGGAAAAACATTCCAAAGTCTTGGTGCATGTACAGAAAACGCCCTAGTAGTAGTAGTGATTTATTTAACCACGTAGTCACTAATGAGCATAAGCTCGTTTACAATGTGTATGTGCCCTAAGGCCATAACCTTCTAAATTATAAGGCAAGACCTCTAGAAAATTTTTGGATGCAGATCTAAGATTGCGCATTGGCACATAGGGACGAATTTGGTCTATCAGATGGGGCATTATTGTTCAGACATTTAACGTTAATAAATGGATCTTAAATCTAATTCTATGTTCGACTGGCAGCCAATGTAATTCCATTAAAATGGGCGTAATATGGCCATATTTGTGTATCAGGCTTATTAATCTGGCTGCAGAGTTTTGGACGCTCTGAAGTTTTTGGATCATCTGTTTCGGCAGACCATAGGGTAATGAATTGCAAGAGTCAATCCTCGAGGTGACGAATGCGTGTAATCAAAGTTTCAGCAGACTGCATCGAAATGAATTTTCGTATCCGACTCAAGTTTCGTAAAAGAAAAAAACGCTGACTTGCATATAGCATTAACTTGAGGTTCCATGGACATAAACAAGTCACAGATTACACCAATGTTTCTAGCAGTGGCAGAGGGTTCGATAAGCTCACCGCAAATAGAGACGGAAGCAACAGGTGGTATAGAAGGGCGGTGACGGGCATTTAGAACCATGAGCTCTGTTTTTATCCTATTCATCTTAAGGATATTCCGAGACATCCAGTAATCGATGTCACGGGTGCAGGTGACATGTTTTTCTTTGGCAAGTTGTGATGATTGATATACTTGTCAAGCTCACAAACATTGAAATTCTTTAGCTCTCCTGCTTGGTACATTTGTTTCCAATCGCAATCGTGATATCGCCTTTTGACGTTCTTCTAGTTTAGCATTGTGTTTCTCCTGTATGCGTGTTTTTTCCCTTATCTCTATATTCATTAGATGTTCCCGGTACTCCTCGATTCAATTGGTGCTCACTATGTACCGGCTCCGTTTGCAAACTCCTCTATATTCTGATTGTCGTCTAGCTTAATTTTTCCTTTTCATACAGCACATTACATAAAAAAAACACTTACAATAGGAAATCAATTTGATTACTTACTGGTAATTATTGATGATACAAGGAACTATTATACAATTTTGACATTCATTCTTGCAATATATGGACTCGTAATGGACTCATCATGTTACTTATAACCATCCACGTCTACTTAACAACAGGAGTAGTTATGTGCCAAGGCACCGCATACGAGGCATGGGCAAAGATTGAGTTTCCCAGATTACAGATGAAAGTAGAGAACTTAATGAATCTTAAAGATACTTCGGAGTCGTTGGATGAAGAAACAGAGATCACGCGCGACATGCTTGAGAACATGTTCGACACTTTGTGTTATACTAAGAAAACAAAACAAGTTACAGAGCCTGCAAGTTCACAAGTCAATGAAAAACCCCAAAAGCCTGTAGTTTTGGATCAACATATCCTTGAAACTCCAAAAGCAACACATACACATGAGTCAAATTCAAACCGGAAGAGACGGAATTCTTTAGATTCTTCACGAGGGTTGTTAGCCCGCAATAAGAACTCTCTCGCTGATTTAAAGACCTTGATTTGTAACCGATGGAGGCTGACCTAACTGATATCCGTAATGAATTCTTACTCTCGTCACGTCAAAACACGAATCAAGAAACGAAACTCAGTCATTTGGAAGACAAATTAGTGCAGCAAGATAATAAATACAAGACCGAAATCAAGATGCTGTCATATGGACTCGTCAAGAACAGCAGCTAAAGTTACAAAGAGGCCCACAAATTGACCACGAATACAATTAACATGACTTCCAGAGGTTTTATAGAGAGAAAAGACGCCGCGAGGCGGCGATCAGCGAACTTGATAAAGACGGCCACAGGGTAGAAAGAACAGTAGAGAAATATAGTGATAGCTCCATCACAGGATGGACAGGATACAACTTACAATTTGGGACAAATATAAACATACATTTGAGACAATCATCTATTAGTACTCGGAACCTGCAGTATAACAGAACAGCAGACTAAATTGTAAACGTGTATTACATGAATAAGTAGTGTTTACAGTAATAAGGCCAGATAAAAAAAATACTTGCTGTACATGGTTGCCACTCTACCGGTAATAAGATGTGAGCATGCGTATTAGACGCTAGCTACGTCATAGCGTGTGTTGGGCAGTGCCATGCAACGAGTTTTGTTTAGCGTCCCCGCCCGACCTGAGAAATGACCCCGACCTCTAATTTTTTTTATTTTTTTATTTTTCATAAAAAACTTTAGAAAGTGTAAATGCGCCCGCGAACACCAATTCTTGTACCCAGACCCCTACATGTACCACTTAAAATATGCACCGGCGCATTAAATATTTTAAGATCGACGCCATTGTGTTTCTAAATCACTCTGTTATAGATGCAAACCCGTGTCCCTATGTCTAGTAAAGACAAAATAAACTTCACAAAGAGAAAAAAACCTCCCTCCCTACCTGGACAAATTGACATGGGTGGACGCTAAACAAGTATTTTTTTATCTGGCCTAACCGAGAGCGTTCATTGTGCTTCGGCAACACGTACCGGTGTACCAGCGATTTCGCCACGCCACCCCCCCCCCCCCCCCCCCCCCCCCCCCGTGAATTCGCCCCCCGGGGGGCGAAATCGCTAGTGAATTCGCCCCTCCTTCCTCGCCCCCCTCTAGCGATTTCGCCCCCCCTCCCTCTAATTAACCTTTTAAAAGGTTATGAATACCAGTTTTCCTTCTTTTTATTACTGTAATTTATTGGACGTAGAGAATAGTAATACAAAAAACTATCCGTAATGTGTATAAAGGCATGCAATTCAATTTTATTTTAAAATCCACGCTTCACTTTTCTTCGGACAAAATTCGTGTTGGTAGCTACGGTAAACGCTGCAATTTTCATTCGCGCGAGCAGTGCAACATACAATCTTCGTCAATATTCGAATGTTTAGTTGTTAGTATTTCTTGCTTGAAGCCATCATGTAGATGATGTAGTTATTGTGGATACTTAAAGGTTTTGATAACCCGTTTATTCGCCTACTTTGAAAGTGTTACCGACTCGCGTGAAAACTTCCTGAATAAACAAGCTAATGAACTAATTAAGATCTAAAACGGCGGAAGTTTTAAAACTTACCTTAGCTTGCAGCGAGTGGCCCGTATTTGGAAACAACTGCCAAATAGCCTGATGATTTTTATATTCATGAAAACCATAATGAAGTTGACGTAATTATCGTGGTATGTAAGTTTTTATAACCCATAATGCTCGCGTCGATCCATCTATTTTGAAAGAACTTTGCCGAATAAAGAAGAGTTACCGACTCGCGTGCTTTGTTCTATTTCAATTGAGCTAACGGCGCTTGTTAATTAGATCAGTTCTAACTAGGAAAACCTTTCTGGATAAACAGCTTATTAACTAATGAGAAGATAAAACGGCGGTAAGTTTTGCAATTTTCTAGCAGTGTAATTAACTCAAATTCGAAAGAATTTTAAATGACTTTCCGAAGAAAAGGAGTGTTACCGACTCGCGTATTTTTATAGTCAGTAGTAGTAATAGTAGCTAAAGAGGTCTTTCACTTAATTTGTTTTTAAAAACTTTAGATTTATAAGTGCATTGGCATGTACTGCCTCTATTTTCTGAGGCGGGGCGATTTCAATAAGAATTACGACTAAAATTCACTAGCGATTTCGTCCCCCCTACGGGAGGGGGGGGGGCGAATTCACTGAGGGGGGGCGAATTCACTAGTGATCTCGCCCCGGGGAGGGCGAATTCGCTAGCGATCTCGCCCGGGGGGGGTGGGGGGAATTCACTGGGGGGGCGAAATCGCTGTGACACCGGTCCTCGGCTTAAGGCTGGTTCACACGTGTAACGCAAGCGCAGACGCAAGCAAAAGTACGTGTGAACATTGCTAACGCAAGCGCAAATGCAAGAAAATGGAAACTTTTCCATTCTCTTGCGCTTGCATCTGCGATTGCTTCACGGATTCACCCATGTGAACATTGGTGAAGCAAGCGCAAACGCAAGGAAATCATTAGAGAACCAATCAGAAGGAACTTCGTCCCATGCCTACACGGCTAAACATTTATCAAAGATGGCAGCCTCCACGATAACAAATCCCAGACATAACTACATAAAGTTGTACTTACCGGAAATAAAACTCATGTTCAACACTTTATGTTATACTAAGAAAACAAAACAAATTACAGAGCCTGCAAGTTCACAAGTCAATGAAAAACCCCAAGAGCCTGTAGTTTTGGATCAACATATCCATGAAACTCCAAAAGCAACTCCTTTTTCATAGGGTACAAATAAAGCTTGTTGTTGTTGTTGAGTCAAATTCAAACCGGAAGAGACGGAATTCTTTAGATTCTTCACGAGGATAAAAATATTTGTTAGCCCGCAATACGAACTCTCTCGCTGCTTTAATGACCTTGATTTGTAACATGGAGGCTGACCTAACTGATATGCGTAATGAATTCTTACTCTCGTCACATCAAAACACGAATCAAGAAACCAAACTCAGTCATTTGGAAGACAAATTAGTGCAGCAAGATAATATATACAAGACCGAAATCAAGATGCTGTCATCACGCACGAATATATTATTGACCTAGAAGTTGAAAATGGCGAGTTGAAAGCGGATATAATAAAGCTGGGATACGACTTTCAAACTTAAAAAATAAATACAAAAAAGAAGACAATGAAAGACCAAGGTCTGCAGTGTTCCGAGACTACCCAACCTACTGAAGCTTATCAGTTTGTTCAAGAGCCATATTTCTTACATGACAACCCGATCCCTATTCATCAGAATACATTTTCTGCGCTAAATGACGAGAGTTTGCAATCACCTGACCGACAACCCACTACTAAAGAAAGGGACCATGAAGTACGGTAGTACGGTTAATTCTCGGGTTCAAAACAATGAATATATGCCTGCTCAAATGCAGTGTGTTAAACGAATAAGTAGTGTTTAAATTAAAAGGTCAACATACGAGAAAAAGAAAACTATTAAATTACATATATACTAGGGGAACAGAGAATGAAAGTCACCGCGCTACCGGCCACTCCTAAAGACTGCTAAATTCAGCTAATAATTCTTCCCTTTGGTTATTACTAAGAGGATTTCAAATGAAAGTGTATTTCATTTAGTTTACAGTTGGTGTGTTGTCGCAGGACTTTTACCGACTCAATAAATGTAGAAAAAAATGTTTTCAGTGTATGCCAACTGAAATGCGGCAACTACACGAACAAGAAGCATGAACTGCCAGCAAAGAGAGAGGAAAAAGTACTTGAAATGCACAGCGCTAGCTGAAGTAGGGCATATATAAAATATCTGAGACGTTAAATTACGTTACTGTGAAGAGGATCAAAATTCAAGTTTTGTAGCTTGAGACTGTCTTCTGCCGTGACTCGTGAGAGAAATTGGAAAAGATCTAGCTGTTTCATTCAGACACTGGCAAATTTATTGAAAGCTACGGGCTTACTTTATGAGATTATTATTCATTGTGGAATGAAAGGAAACAGGTTAGCTGAAAGTTAAGTTCGAGGTAGGCTTCGACTTTCATTCCGATTCAGTGCATATGTGCACGAAGGTGGGATGCTGTCAACAACACTACCAAAAGATCCAAAACGAAAGTTCAGTTACGTAAGTACTGTAAGTAAACTCTTTTTGATTTGAATAAATTTCCTCTCAGTTTGTCTGTTAATGTACTTTTCCTTCTAATTATCGCTTTATTTAACATCTGTGATTTAGAGTATGCGTACCTCAGAATATATTATTTTAAAGGTCAACTGAACTCTTGTGTTGATAAGTGCAAATGTTTTTGTAAAACAGTCTGAGTTTGAGAAGCGGACTTAGAAGAGCTTTCTCATTAGGAATTACATTTTTTTTCTTGCTATGAAATTTCACATTTATTCATACAGTTTTAGCCGGACATTTCCCCGAGTTTTTGATCTATTTTCAATCAAATTCAAAGTCTGAATATGTCATTGTATTGCATTTATACACTTGAATTGCCAGTATTCTGTTGTTCAAATCCTGCGTTATCATAGTCATGTCATAAAAGCAATTAATAGACCAGACGTGTTTATGCCGTTCTCACTGGCGAATTAAAGCACGACTTGGGATGTTGGGAGCTAGAACACTCGAAATGCTTGAAAATCACGCGTCTTCGGCTTATGATTTTCAAGCATTTCTCTCTGTTTGACATCATACCCTTTTGTCTGATTGCGTCTAGAGGAAATGGGACTAGTAAACACAAATGAATAATGAATATATTTATTCTCATTGTTTACAATTATCGTATGAATATCAATTCAACTGGTTTACCCTTGTGCTAGACTTATCTGCTATATGTACACATGCAATTCTTACTTGGAAGATTTGCCTCTGGCTCCCTGGGTATAAAACTATATAGTAACGTAACTAATATATTTTAACTGTTTTTAACGGTAACGGTATAATATTTGATGTGTAATATTGTGACATGCATTAATGTGTAGCAATGTTTTCATTTAAATGGTCTACTATGGGCATATAGCATCATAACCATGTTTAAGTTTACTTTCTTCACTATTTTGTAAAAGTCATTGCATAAAGTTTTCAAGTAAATTCGGACCATGCAGTTTTCGAAATATCGTGAGCCGTAAAATAAACAAAACGGTAGAGACAAAACGGCTGCTCGCTTAGTTCCCAGACCGGTGGTACGTAGGCTCGGTTTCCAGCCGTGGGGGTTTCGGTGAGCCCGCGATCCTCTCCCCACTCACGGCTGGGCGCGCGAGCTGAGACATTGTTGGTTTTTAGCCAATCACAAACTTGCCACTTAAATCCTGTCGCTGAATTGATTTGCATAATTTACATTGTAAACTTTTGAAATCCGGACCAAAGGCTTTCGATTGCTGTTCCAAAATGCGTTTAAATTTGCTCTAGAAAAGTTTGGTTTCGAAGAATTCAAGGATTCACACAAGGAAGCAGTAAGAGAGTTAGTTTTCGGGTGTCAGTAAATGCACTGGCTCTGGAAGTCACTTGGCAAACCGTCAGCTCAAAGGTTGCGAAGCTCGTAATGTTCAGTCATTTCTCATTTAACTTTACCGATGCAAGACCAAGGTAGCCCGGCTATTCTTACTTCAAAGAAAATTAGTGCTGCCTTTATCGGAGAAGAAAAGACGGACGAGTCCATATTAAAAGAGTTTATAGAAGAGAGGAAATCACGTCTGACGCAGGCCATGTTTACGCGTTTAACTCTGCAATCACAATTCACTTGAAAATCGCTGCATCAAATGAGTTTTACAATTCTTCAAGTCCTATGTACTAAGTTTGTACAATTATATTTATGTCTCCAAGATATACTCTACACAAGTACTAATACTCGACTCTAGCTCAGAGTTCCGAGATGGCATCTGAACTTACTTTGTATCCCCATATAAAATTTCGGCTTTTAATTTCTGTCATCTAGTGTCAACAAATAAAGTAGCGTGGGTTTTCCTTGAAAACTTGGACTGTGAACATGAACTAATAATAACAGGTATTAAATAAAACCTTTACCTACGTCGAATTAATTTCACACTTGGAGTTTTAGTTTAAAGAATTCCAATGTGTTTTGAAAGTTTACGCGGAATCGAACCTACGCTACACGCAAATAAATGAATAATATTGAAGTTAATCAGATGACGTCACGAACACGGTGTGTTGACCGCGCGCCCAGCCGTTAGTGGGGGGAGGCTTTGGAGAAACGACACCTGAAACAGAGCCTAGGTGGTACGTGGCCCGCTTTAAAGCTCGACTCACTGGCTGAGCGCAAAGCATAACACTAAATAAACTTTTGCTTCAGTGTAGTTTCACGTTTACGGCAGACCTTGTCTTGTTACTAGTATTAAAAGGTTTCGGCAGAAATCATTGTAGATGTTTGCGTATTAAAATCTCAACTCTTCTTGTAGTCTGAATTTCCACGTGCATGCAATCAGTCAGGCGTGAACGGGTCAGTCCGATTTTTTTACGGAACATCAATAGAGTTTTGAAGGAACGTTTGTCATATTTGAAAGACGTGCAAAAACTTCTATACTCTTACCAGAAAACTTCTACTGGGAAAGTGCAATTCCTTTTGAATTAAAAGAGCTTTAATGCATCGGATCCGATCAGTCAGTTCGCGATGCCTCCCCAGCCGCAAGAATATTGACGCGAGAAGAACGTTCTTTTTTGCTCTGACGAAGGGCTAGCGCTCGAAACGTCAGCTGCTACTCGCTTTCCACGGCGGTTAGCATACCTCAATCGACTTTAGTTAATTTCATACCATTGTTGATCTGTGGTTAAGTTTAGAATTTGATCAGTCACCACGCTTTGATGAGCAACACTTATGATTTTTTTCAGCATATTACCGAGATAAATCACTACTCACCTTTTGCACTGTTCAAACCACGAGGCGAACCGTATATCGTACTGCATTCATGGACATGCTGAGTTAATTTATGCGCAAAGGTACAAACCCACGTTTTTCGTGTTTGGATTGCGCCTATGGACCACAGGTAGCCCGCGTTAAGATTAGTATGCATGTGCGCCAGCTTTCTACACACCGTCTTTACTGGCGAGTGGGCACTTGTCATGTGTTTATTGATCTGCTGTCAATCAAACGGAACCTTTTACTTCCGGTCAAAAACTTCCTTTTAGTATTTCTCCGTCAACATTAATTTTTATTCAACGGAGTTTTTGGTACACTGCATTTGATACCTCTCGTAAGCGACCACCACTCGAAAACGACCGCGACCACCTTTTGGGCTTGAGTTGGATTTTTCTTTGTAATTTTACCTCCGGTAAGCGACCATCCCAGAGGTCAAGTACAGTAATATATTTTCAGCAAATACAGTACATTACAATTAGCTGATTACAATGGCTTTATTACTAGAGGGAAAATTTGCGCAAAGAAGGATGCAGGTCGATGCAGGAGGGGATGCAGGTTGGCGCAGTGGTAAAACACTCGCCTCTCACCGCTGCGATCCCGGGTTCGATTCCCGGCTCGGGCACCGTACGCGAGTTAGGTTTGTTGTTGATTTCTTATCTGCATTCGAGGGTTTTTCTCCGGGTTCTCCTGTTTTCCTCCCCCGTGAGTAGGAGTGTAGTGTGTCCAAAACAGTTAATGTAGTGCGAGTGTGTGAGGAGTAAAAGCAGGCCCCCCAACAGCCTTAAGCTGTAATACTCAGCCTGCAAAAACAAATAAAAATATTTATAAAAAAAATAAAAATAAAAAAGAAGTGATAGAGCATCATCGACAGGGCGATGCCGTAGAGCGACAGCGACGATGATTTTGCATTTGACCAGCCTTTGAAGGCTCCAAGCATCAGCTCCGTTAGAGAAGCAATTGAGCTTGCCAATCAGTTGGCAGGGTTTGCAGACTGGCATGGAAATGAACATTATCCTCTGCAGTCTCCGGTGTTAGCGACGTACTATTAGAGGTACAACTGAAATCGTTCACACAATCCCCGATTAAAAGGTTTTTCAAGCCATAAACTGTAAATATTGTTTGACACTATCAAGCGCCGTTTATCTGTTGAAGTTCATGTTCGCTGAAAAGTTTAAAGGTTTTGAGGTTGAAGCACTACACTGAACCCATAATAATAAACTGTAGTGATAAAATCTGTTGTGGTACTGATATTCCCTGTCCCTAAGACCAGATATCATATTACTAAAATGTGGGCTTACTGTGGTTACTCTCGTAAGCGACCACCTCTCGTAAGCAACCACTTTTCCAGGTCCAGAGGGTCGTCACTTACGGGAGGTTCAACTGTATTTATAAAACCGCTAGATCTCATTTTCATCAATAACGGCATCTTGTTGGGATTCCCAGCAATAGCCAAAGCCATTCTGAAATAATATAGCTTGCGTGTGATCAACCCCTCCCCTGTGTGTGATCAACCCCTCCCCTGTGTGTGATCAAGCACTCCCGTGTGATCAACTCCTCCCGTGTGTGTGATCAACCCCTCCCCTGTGTGTGATCAACCCCTCCCGTGTGTGCGATCAACCCCTCCCCAGTGTGTGATCAACCCCTCCCGTGTGTGCGATCAACCCCTCCCCAGTGTGTGATCAACCCCTCCCGTGTGTGTGATCAAACACTCCCGTGTCCACAATAAAACAAGGTATCTATAAAATGGCCTTGTTGGCATGTATATTTATTGAACACTTTGCATCCATCCTAAAATACAATGATGCAGCTTGTGGGATGGGTGGGTGGCTATATTACATGGGACACGAATGTTATGTTTAAGATTATCATGTTATCAGTAGTGTAAACAACTATCAGTATTTGGAAGAATTATTGAATCCTTGTGCAGTCACCAAACCAAGGTCTATAAAATCGTGTCTTGTTGCTTGATGAAACAAACTAACACGAAACTTGGCACAACAAAACTATCCAAATATAAAGCTCAATTGAATGAGGACATTTAGCAATGTCAAAACGTAGCATGGATTATGAATGAAACCAGAAAATGCACAAGGAGTTCCTGATAGTTACGTCATTTTAACAGTAAAATATTTAACACAGTGGGTCCCACCCTTGAAACATAATTCAACTCTACACGATCCTCTATCATGGCTATATACAACAGTTTGGTAATTACACATCCGTCTCACACACATTTAATTATTTAGTCACTGCTGGTAATAACTTGTGCCCTGAGTAGGTGGTTTCTGGTAAGAAGTAGGAAACTGGATGTGAGAAGGAATGGTTTGAGAGGCCACCAAGTACTGTGATGAGAGGCGAGGCTGGGTCGCCATCTGACTGTGGAGCTGGGGTGGTATAGTAGAGATGAGAGGTGCAAGTAGAGAGGTTTGCTGGCATAGCCGGTATTCTTGGACCTGCTGACACAGCAAACTTTTATCAAACAAATCCCAGGTAACCACTTTTGAATAAGACTGAAAAATCGCTAATTGAAAACAATTAGCACTTTCATGTACAGTACAACCTGTTGCTTAATGACTTTTTTGGGAAGAGGTTTTCACCATTTACAAGAAAAGAATTAAAGCATTAACACAGAAGAAACCAACAAGGTAGTAAGTAAAACTGATGTTCAAAACAGACAATACTTATTGTTCAATGATAATGGTGCACTGTCTTGTTAAAGTGCCTATAACCCTTTTGCAATTTTTATAGCTATGAACCTCCAAAAAGTTTTGAGTACTTTTGTGAAGAAAGTTTTGGTTTACAGTGAAGACTTTATGTTCTATGCTTGTTTGAAGTCGTGTAAATGTGGCCTTTCCTGACACATAACCGCGTAAGTAAAAGCCTGGGTCAATTACTGTATAGACGTCATCTTGATGTCATAATTAATTCGGCTTTGCAATCATTTTAAGAAATACTTCAAAAACTCATGAATACTTAATGAGCATTTTGTCCAATCAGATGAAGCAAATCAGTCACGTGAATGCTCTTTATACCTGATAAAATCTCATCATTCTAAAAGGCCCGCAGAGGGATTTGAATTCTGTCCCAGGGGGAAACGGGGTTAATGATTGAGACAATGGAATTGCTATTAAGTAATGGTCCAGATAAGAACTGTAGTAGAATCCATTGTTCTGCGGCAATGAGCCTCCCCCACATACGATTTTGTTTGAATTTGCCTTAAGTGCTTTAGGAGGTATCTACATTCCAAACTACGTCTCGAAAATAACGTATTTTTTATGCCATTGGCTCTTTTTCTATGAAAACGCAGAGAAGCCACCATCCAGCCAATCGGATACAGAGAAAACAAAGGATTTTTCAATCGCAAATTTGAGAACTTTCCCCACACACGATATTCTTCGAAATTAAAACATTGTTAATTTGATCAAAAATAAATTCAAACCACAAAATAATATCGAATGAAAATGCATTATTTCGATGGGTTTCTATTGAATTTATAAGTATCAACCAATGAAATTACGAGAAAGAATAATAGAAAATTAACACCTTTTAACATTCCTTGCCGTAGATACTACAGTTCTTATCTGGACCATTACTTAATGTTTCAGCTTTCTCATTGAATTGCTAATTAGGATGACCGTTTTATATAAAGAATACTAATGAACATAAAATTATAAATAAAGTTTCATCCTAATTAAGAATTCACTGATAAAGACCCAAAGATAGAAAAAAGTACACGGAACATAAGGTACCTAGATAATAAATTTTGCACTAAATTTACTAATATCAGCAGACTACCGAGATACACAGATAATATATTTAAAATGAAGTTATCCAACTACCATTACTTGTTTACCGAGCCACTATTTAGTTCCAATCATTAAACCAAACTCAAAGCCGTAAAATAATAAAAACGTGCATTAAACTTACATATTTTGTGCCGGAGTCAAAAATTTAGAGTCTGCCGTCATGTCAGCCACATCGCTTTCCAAGTCTTGACCTTTATCGAGGTAAACCACGACACCAAATCCTTCAAGTGCAGGTTCTTCTTGCATTGCGAAACGCCGCTTCAAACAACATAGTATGGTAATTTCTTCATGTCATTCCCTTGAGATGTTTGTAAAATTTTGCAGGCGGTGATTACTCGAATATTTTGCATGGCGTTGTCAATACAAAGATTCAATGGTTCATTAAGTAACCATTCCATTTCATTGCATTCTTAAAGCGTTTTTGAAGCCGTTTAAAACACTCACAGCACGTGTTTTATCAAGTCTAAAAATTCTCGGGCTTCGCCTTAGAATTTTTAAACTTGATAAAACACTGCAGTTCGTGTTTTAAACAGTACTTAACATGTTGACTAAAATGACTTTTTTCTTTACTAACAACTCACAAACTTAGTATATTTTCTATGTATCGATGTTGTTGTGATAGAAAGGCGCCATGGAGAATAATGCATCAATGAGATGACGTCTACCCTGGTATCGACCCAGGCTTTTACTTACGCGATCATGGGTCAGTAAAGGTCACATTTACACGATTTCAAACAAGCGTAGAACAGTGAGTGTTCTCGGTAAGCCAAAACTTTCTTCACAGAAGTAGTCAAAACATTTCGATGGTTCATAGCTATAAAAATTGCAAGAAGGTTTATAGGCACTTTAAGGACAAAGATGCATTGCATATCTACCTGTGGTATATGTACATATTCTGTAAGTGCAGGTTGGATTGGAGCTGATGATACCACAGGAGTGTTGACAAATATATTTGATTGGCTGTCATCATCTTCTATCTCCATAGCATCCCCTGGAGAAATGGCAAAAAAGATACCAAATAATACATATATATGTATGATACTCATATCACCTAAACTCAAAACAGGAAGCAAGAACTGAACAAATAAAAATAAGTATGTGAACAATACTGTTTGGTGACACGTACGCTTACCAGCCAGCTCTGGGGGAGGGGGTGGGGGCGGCACACTGGGAGAGTTTGTTCCAGTGGTTGGCGAGTGTATGGAGCCAGGCGAATTCTTGGGTTCTGTGAAAAGAAAAAGGTTTTTCAATTGATACTCCCACTTTTTTGTTGACAAACGTTCTTGAAGACCTTGAGAATAAATACATGACCGAAGTCTAGTATTGATGCATTTGTGGAGTTCTCATTACCTTTCTGAAGATGTTCAGAGATGAATGCCGACAGCTTCTTACTGAACCTTGTAAGTCCCTCTTCCTTTCTTGATATAATTTCTTTGTTCTTTTGCACAAGTTCTGACAAGTAAAGTAGTATTGAACATTATTAGAGCAGGTTTCAATTGACTGTAGTAAAACCAAAACCAAAGCAATTACAACGAACCAATCACGAACTTAAGTGAATACCGCTTGGTTTCACTGGCAGTAGGAAATGTGAACGCATCGGTGGATTAATGACGTGACGGACCAAAACCACGATTGGTTTTACTCTGGAATTTGATTCACTGACTGATTACAAAACATTTTCACAACCAATAGAAAAGCTAAGTAAACGCAAAACCAAAGCAATCACCGAAAACTTCCGACACTCAATTGCAAGCTGCTCTATTAGTACATGTATTGTGTTGCAGTCGCCAGCCAGCTAATGTACATAATTTGCAATAGCGGACGGTCATAGTTTTTCAAGTTCCGTGATTTTTCCCTCATTAGCAACTATCGTGGAAATAAACACTGAAACTTGCATAGCAAAATTGCTACACGGTCAAGACGACTCCATTTTGGAACTTAACTCAGCAACTCAAGCTTTGCTTATCAAGAAACCGGACAGCAATCAACAACTTGTTCTACCGTGCAACTCAAGCAACGAGCTCGGTACAGATCCCCTAACCCTCAAAACAACCAGAGATATGGGATTAGATAAAAAGCAAAATAAATAACAATATGAAGTACCGGTATATTTTAAGTGCTTAAAATGGGGTGAACCGTTGTTATTTGTAATATTTTTACTAAAACACATGGTACGTTATATGTCATTCTGAATCTATTTTGGCTGCTCTTTCCAATGGTACTATTGGTTTCATAATCAGAGCAACTTATGTCATTCTGACGTCACAAATAGGGGTGAACCATGTGGTGAACCGTTATAACAAGCCCAATACTGCAGAAATCGGCCTTTGACGTCATTTTCAAAAAATATTTTAGTACTTTACTGTCATTTTCATTAAATGCTGCAAAGCTTATTATTACTGAAGACTTTTATCAAAACACTTAAGTACTTTACTGTCATTTTCATTCAATGCTGCAAATGTTATCTTCATGACGTCATTAAGCAGCAATGGACTTCAAGCGCAATACACGATGTAGATTCCAACAATAAAAGAGTCTGCCAAATTTGGCTAGCATTCTCCTATTCGTTGATATCCTACAGTCGCTTTCATCAAAGAAGTTTCTCAGACAATCGTGGTCAAAAGTGTTGGGACACTAAGTATTTTTTGAGAAAATGTGTGACTTTTCAGATTTTCTATCCCTCTTCCCCAAATTCAATGTTGATCTATAAAAAGTAAAGTCGCCTGTTCCATGACCCAATAATCCCAACAGTCCTTTTTTTTAGTGGGGGGGGGGGGGGGGGATATTGTGACAACGTACTACTCAAATATTGTAGTAGTGTGTCCCAAAGCCATTTGACCAGGATTGTAGTTCTGACAAGCAACGTAGTATAGAACATTATTATTAGTACATGTATTGTATTGCAGTTGCCAGCCAGCTAATTTTTACTTTCCAGACATGTTTTAGTCGCACTGGTAACCGTATTGGTCCCAATTTTGAGCCCGGATTTTAACAAAGTGGAGGCCTACACTTTAGGGTGAACAGTCTGTGTGACTATCGCAAGCTCTGACTTGCAAATATACTGTTACGATTTTATTGTAATCATTGAAGGAAAACATCTTACTTTTTCTGACACTTGGATCAACATCGGCAAAAGAGCTCAGCTTGGCATCTTCTTGTAACAGACTGGTGGCAGTTAACAAGCTGTTTGCTGACTTGCACATATAACCTGATGTCAAGCATTAGCATTAGTCAAGCACCATCTACATGAACATCTACTAAACAGTAGTGTGAAAATGTTAAAAGGAACCACAGAACCCCCCCCCCCCCCCCCCCCCTGTATGATCCCCTCATTCCACTCCATGACCTCCACATATACCACCCACCACCCCCCCCAAAAAAAAATGGATATCCGCCCCATGGATAGCCAGCCAGCCTCTCTCTCCCCCCCCCCCCCCCCCCCCCCACAAAAAAAAAAAAGAAAAATTTTGTAACTTGAAAGGGAAAAAAGTGTGAGTGGTGGCTGGGTTTTGTCCCACTTTTCCCCCCTGCCAGAATACCACTGTGCATAATCCTATACATACTATATATACACTATACATCCTATACATAGGATTCTAGTTTTTCACACTTACACTTTCTTACATTTTTTTAATCAAACTCATTAATAATTCATGAGCAAAAACAAAGGAAATCACCAACCGATAAGTGATCTTTAAATCTGATACAGATTTCGTCCTGATTTACATAAACTTTGGCTTCGATTTTCTCGGCAAAAATAAGTCGTATCGCCAATATAACTGAAAACATGACTTTCTACATCTAGACGTTTGATAAGTGTGATAAAGAATTCGCGTCCGATCTTTATGCGATTTACAAACTCTCGCTTTCAGCTCATTAATAATTCATGAGCAAAAACAAAGGAAATCACCAACCGATGTGATCTTTAAACCTGATACAGATTTCGTCCTGATTTACATAAACTTTGGCTTCGATTTTCTCGGCAAAAATAAGTCGTATCGCCAATATAACTGAAAACATGACTCTCTACATCTAGACGTTTGATAAGTGTGATAAAGAATTCGCGTCGGATCTTTATGCGATTTACAAACTCTCGCTTTCAGCTCGAGTTTTTACTAGGATTAGGGCCCTATAAAAAAAACAGCCAGCAAAATTTAGTAAAATAGCAGACCAAGTTTGTCAGCTGCTGGTTTTTATCTACCTCCTGGTTAGCTCAGAAGTCAAGCTCCAGTCTGTTGTGCGAGAGGTTGCAGGTTCAAACCCCGGCCAGACCAACCCTCAGGGTCTTAAAATAACTGAGTAGAAGGTGCGGCCTTTGCCAAACAACCTAGTTCTCGAACTGCAAATGGTTAAACCTTCACATCTTCTCAGATAAGGACGTAAATTTGTAGGTCCCACGTTGGCCCTTACCAGACTGTCATCACAAGTAAAGTTGCTTTACATTATCAACAACCCTGTCTTATATGCAAATTATTACACCAATTCAAACACTACAGAGCATCCAACAGACAGTACATTGTAAGTAAAACTAACTGATAGGAAATGATGCAATACCAACCCAAACTTTTGCGCTCCTCTTCTTCTGGACTAACAGGTTCAAAGCACGGCCCATTAGTCTCAGCACCTCCAGTTGACATTCTCCTATTACTAGGTGGTGTACGCCTGGGAAACACCACGTTCACTGCATTTGGTACTACCTTGACAACAGGTATCGGCACAGAGGACATAGATGAAGGGGATGGGGCACTACTGATGACACAAGGTGCTGTTGTCATCAAATCTCCTGACAAGCGCTGACGGGATCGGTTACGATACTCTAGCAAAGAAACCTATGAAGAGAAAGCAGTAAGGTTAGGAGCATACAAAGGTGGATAGACAGCTTTTTCTTCTATTTTTGTTGCCTGCCAAATATTGACATTCTTGAACAAAACACCAGTCTCCACAAATCATGAGCTATGTGAATATTCTGCAATTTCTTATCTGATTGGGGATTATTAACCTCTAGCTAGTACAAGCTAATTACCGAACTTAGTTATCTTTGATGTGTCACTGTCATAAATCCATCTGAATTACCCTGAACATCCAGTGTCATATAGAATAACCCATACATTATATATCAACCCTGGGATGATAGAGTGATAGTTCATAGTTAGGTCGGTTATCTTTGATGTGTCACAGTCATAAATCCATCTGAATTACCCTGAACATCCAGTGTCTTATAGAATAACCCATATATTATATATCAACCCTGGGATGATAGAGTGATAGTTCATAGTTAGGTCGGTTATCTTTGATGTGTCACGATCATAAATCCATCTGAATTACCCTGAACATCCAGTGTCATATAGAATAACCCATACATTATATATCAACCCTGGGATGATAGAGTGATAGTTCATAGTTAGGTCGGTTATCTTTGATGTGTCACAGTCATAAATCCATCTGAATTACCCTGAACATCCAGTGTCTTATAGAATAACCCATATATTATATATCAACCCTGGGATGATAGAGTGATAGTTCATAGTTAGGTCGGTTATCTTTGATGTGTCACGATCATAAATCCATCTGAATTACCCTGAACATCCAGTGTCTTATAGAATAACCCATATATTATATATCAACCCTGGGATGATATAAATTATAACAGATCAGGAACATTTTATAAGCTTGAAATTATAGATGGGAACAAACTACACAGATACTTATGGACTCGAACTGAAGACCTCTCGATTTCTGTCACTTCCATTTCCCGACTGTGCAATTGTTGGAAATGTTTGAACAGTAGGTACTACTCTTCCCAGTAAACTGCGACACTCCCAAGTTTTTTTTACGATCCACGTGATGTGAACGTTCTGTACCATGTGATTACTGTTTGGCATACCGAATATATTTTTTGTTGGTGGCAGCAAGAATGATTGTAGGCAAGTTTGGCATTTTAAAACTGCAGATTGACTGCCTCGTTGATTTCAAAGACTATAAATCACTGGAAAAATTTGAAGACTTAACTTTTAAGGTAAACGGGGGAAATATTTTGTCAATTCATCTGAGATCTCATACTTCAGACATTTTTAAATCACCAAGGCAGTTGTTCTGTGGTTTTGAAATGTCAAACTGTCATTCTACTGTCTACAACGAGGTATTCTATTGTCTAGAATGATAGAACAACACGTCGCTTTTCTCATGCAGCCACAAAATCTCTACCTGACGGTATGCCAAACAGTGATCATGTGGTACAGAACATTCACATCACGTGAGCCGAAAAAAACCTTGAAATTAGGGATAAATTTCACTTGTGTTTGTCAAAATCTACGTAATTTCCCTCGCCGAGGCGGCTCTGGAAATTACTTTGATTTAAAAAAACCAGTCCATTTCCTCGGCGATCATAGTATTACAAAGTTATATCATGGCACCTCGAGAAATTAGTGATTCAACTTCCCCATGAGCCTCGGGAGGATTTGTTAAAGTCCCGATGCTGCACAAATCCTCCCTCGGCTCGCAGGGAAATTTAATTACTAATTTCCCTTGGTGCCATGGTACTACTTTTAAATAACCTTGCTTACAATGAATTAACATGGTTAGTGACTACAAGGAACGTTTACTTAACCAATGAGACATGCAATTTATTGTCTTGCCCAAGGACGTGGTGGTATGAATTACGAGGGCAGGCTGTTGTAACAATCCCCTTCTCTTCACAAACAGTACAACAGGTTCTTTTATGTCCCTAATTAATGAAGAGAAAGTGTTGGGAAGAGAAGACAAGGCCAATGGCTTTTACATCCCTGCCAAAGGCCACAACCAGAGCCCGATTCGAACCCACAACCTCCCATCGACCGGCACTCTACCACCTGAGCTATTGAGTTGTGCAGTATGTATGTCGTATTGTTAGCGGGGCCAAAAAGTATAACCATATTACACCTATACTAAAAGAGCTAAATTGGCTCCCAGTAGATAAGCTAGTGTATTTTAGAAGTGCCACTCTGGCATTCAAATGTATGACTGATTCCGCACCAGGTTATTTAATATCTAAATTCACGAAGCGCTTCAATATTAGTGGTCGTGAAACTCGAAACTCGCAATTATTACAAATCCCCTTATTCAAATCTGCGAGTGGTCAGAGAAGTTTTTATTACAGAACAGTAAAAATATGGAACTCACTAGATAATGAACTGAAATTAAGTAAAGACGTTTTAAGTTTCAAGCGAAAGCTGAAGAGCAAATTATATCAAACTCAAAATAGGTTAAATTAATAGATGTAATTCAAATTATCATGTACAATGTAGTTGTATTGTATTTGTATTTTGTCTTTGAAAAGCCTTTTTAAGGAAAGATAAATAAAGTATGAAGTATATGAAGTATATGCCTTCAGCACTCAAGTGACTGTGTATTGGTTAAACCACGGGCACTGAGTGATACAAGTGCAGCTAAACACCAACCTTTTTCTTTCCTGGGGTGCCAGTTTGCATTTCTGTACTAATAACCACAGATGTTGCAATGGGACTGGTAATGACAGTCAAGGGCTGTACTGCTGATGCAAGCACAGGAGATATATTTACACAACTGCTGATGACACTCGTAATAACAGAACTTGGTGTGCTTAGTTGTGACCCTCCTGGACTGAGAAGCCTTGGGTCACTCACTCTCCTCACAGGAGTAGAGCTTATCATCAATGGTTCGACCTCAGATGTAAGCATTTTATCCAATAATTCTTTTTCACAAGGTGCTTCTTCTGATGTAGATATGACCCGTAATGGCATTGCCTCCAAAGGACTTGTATCAAAAGACTGTGTGTCTGAATGTTTTGAGTAGGCAGCAAGGAATGTTTGTGTGTTCATGTTTGTTTCTGTTTCAACACACTCTATAAGTTGAAGTGTTTGTTGTTTGTTGTCCCCCGTTGCATTCTGGTCCATAGGAACACAAGCTGTAGGCAACACTAACTGCTCCAAGGATTGTTCACTCTTTTTTAGTACACTATTGTGATTAACTAGAAAGTGCATTGATGGTGTTGATGTGGGTATGTCCAGGACAGGTGTTGGTGATATACTGTAACTGATGCTTGTCGACATAGGATTGGAAATGTTATTCACCATTACTGATGCCTGGAAGATCTTCAGGTGTCTTTTCTTTAGTGGCAACGGATCTATAGACAAGACATATTTTAAAATATCTCACAAGACACCATCAAATCTTAATGGCATAGTTCTCTCATTTAAAAAAATCAGATCCAATAGGTTAATTTAAGCAATGGAGGTATTTTGTTAAATTTTTTTTTTTTAAAGGAGTAATACAAAACCACTTCCAGACCAGTATTCTGATTGGACCCATTATACTGTAGCTCTATTGATTTTGTACTGCACGTTCTAAAGCTTAGGGTGTCTTGTATTGTTGAGTAAGCCAATACTGTGGCTCTTTTCAAGCAGTACTGTCTGGCTCAAAAAAGGTAGGAATGATATGTTAGAAAAGGGAGAGTTCCTACAATACAAAACTACAGAAAATTTAAATGAGTGAATTTTGGTATCAATACAAGTTACCTTTTTGAAATTTTGCATAGCTCTTTCTGTGGTACAATGGTGGAGCAGCAGGTGTTGTGACAGACCTCACACTGGGCTTAAGTCCATTAGGTGGCTTGTTATCAGACATGTTGTAGCCATACAGGAATTGACAAAGCCAACGCTGAAATGAACACATTACTTTATCTTAATAGGACTGTATAAGAAAAATAACCCTAGTGTGTCTGTATTGTACTTATGCAAAGTTCTCATGATGTATTATGACTTTCACACTTTCATTATAAATTATAGATCCAAAATGCTGATGGTTGGTAAATGACAAAATGTGTTCTGTCTAAAATTGGGAGTATGTAAACAATGGACTTTTCTTGGGTCGATTAACATTTATTGTGTGTTAAACAAAATAATTATTTGACAGGACAGACAAAGGACTACCTGGAGTTACTCAAGCAAAAGGCTGCGAGTGACAGCTGACAGACATCTAAGCTCTTGATGCTTGTTAGCCAACAAGAATGGAGGTTTACATTTAAAGTGCCTATGAACCTTATTTTTTAATTTTAGATATCAATTCTACATCAAGTGAATAGTAGAATGGTACAATATATCTTGCTTTGAATGCTGTGCAGCTGAGTTAAGGAGGTTTTAACATCCAAAATGCTAATTACATGACATCAGGGGTGCATTAATTATTATACACATTTTTTTGTTACAATTAAACAAGTTTTTCAAATTATCAGTGTTATACCTATGGTTGAAATAAAATGACGATAGAAATTGTTTTCCTATATCAGTAGATATGCCCATTCACAACCACTAAGAAGTGATTGCAGATACCTCCCCTGATGTCTGTCCACGTGTTTTTTTTCAAATTCTAAATCTAAAATCCCTAATCTAGCATTACAAAACAAATCTAAAATATATTTTTAGAGCCTTGAAATGCAAAATGGTAAAAGAAGATTGTTCTCGGTGGTATTCTAAAAAGAAGAAGAAGAGAGAAAAGCAGCTTGTGAGTACATTTGGCAGCAGGTGTAAAGATAAAAAATGGTTGTAGGAATTTATACTCAAGTTCCAGAAAGTTAGAAACATCGAAGACCGAAAGTCTACAATGAATAACGTTTTGTTATCTTCAATTGACCAAAGATTTTCAGAGTATCCAATGGGGGAAGCTAAGTTATGCCGGTTTTTCTTCAGCGTGATGAAATAAAAAAAGTACTTGGTGTGGAGTAGTGCTTCAATGGTTTTCCCTGCTCCAATATTAATAAATATTGTTCATTTACTGTGGTGTCATTGTTCTGTACTCCTAAAAGAGTGTTTCGTCTTTGAAATTGAACTGGAATCGACACTAGTTTCTGTATCGGGCATCGGTATAGCTTTCTGTCTTCTTAGTCAAGCCTGTTTTCCGAGCCAACCTGTCTGTAATCGGCCGAGACACTGAACACAACATGAATCACTCTGAACAGCTAAAGTTAATGAGATTATCCTTTGTGGCGGGACTTCCTACTCAACCGTGAAATAAATAGAAAATCTTTATCGGGGCTGTTTCTTAGCTCTTCTTTTCAGCCAAAAACAACTGAAGTCCAGCCTCTTCGCATTTTGTCAAATTTTTCTCAAATTTTCACAAGTCGTAGAAAACAGCTGTTTCTCAAATACATGTCCTGTGCCAAATGTTTTTATCATTAATATAAATTCTGTATCAAGTGAATAGATGACGAGTAGAATATTTCTCAATGTCAGTGTTGCATCCATAATAATAATAATATTTCTACAGGAAAAACTCCCTCATTGCTTGGAACGTAAAGCGCTGCTTTACCCAAGTTGTGCGGATGCGTGGGAGATGTAAATCTCCACTGCGGCGCATATTGTAATTATGGTATGCATTATTCTTTTTAAGATTAAAGTTAAAATTAATAAAGTTATTCAAACACTTAAAAATAGCTACACAGCGATGGTTGGGACGGCGACAACTTAATGGCTGCCATTGTAGTTGTTCTATAGCTTGTGTTCCTGAAGAGTATCTAGGTAGGTCTAAAATTGTTCTGGCAGCATTATTTCGTAAAATTTGTAAATGGCCCATGAGAACTACATTGTTTTTGTCACCCCATACTAAATCGGCATAGTTAAGTAAAGGTAAAATAAGGCTATTATACAGTGTGATAAGGGCATCTAATGGAAGCAAGGTTTTCACACGGCGAAGTACTCCAAGCCTCTGACAAACTTTCTTGCTTAGGGCATCAATATGTTCAGCCCAGCTCATATTCTGTTGTATTTGTATACCGAGATATTTAAAAGATTCCTTCCGTTCTAGGAGGTAACCGTTTATCTCTAGCAATAAACCACTAAAGGAACTTAACTTACGCGAACTACCAAAAACTACAAATTTAAATTTATCTACGTTAAGAGTTAATAAATTGTCACTGAACCATTTGCTAAAAACCTTCAGGTCCGAGTTCAATTTGTCTGTAAGGTCCTTTACATCGTTTGAAGAGTAATATATGACTGTGTTATTACTTATAGAAGTTTATATTTATAATATATTCAAGCTGGTGACGTAAAACCGTCTTCATTTATTATACAAAAAACATACTGGTAGAGAAAAATGACCTTTTGTAAACATCTATGTTATATTATTTTGAAGGTTATATCAGCGATTTTACCAAATATTTTGTCAAAATCAGAAAACGGTTTCATTCACAAGGAAAAAGAAATGAAGTTAATTCCTGAATTTAAGTCAAACTTACATCACTCATTAGCATATTGGAAATAGAAACCTCTGTAACTCAGACGCAACACTCAAATCAAGAAATATTCTACTATTCAACTGTTGACCTGATACAAAATCTATATTAATGATAAAAATATTTGACCTGATTTACACTATAGTTAGTCTGTTCATAGAATCCTGTTCACACACAAATGGCAGAGTTTAATAAAACATTCAACTCATGGAAATGTGAAACAAGCAGAACCTTTTGCTGTGAAGTGGGCCAATTATCAGGCTCAAATAAGTTTATTTTGTAGTTAGTCTGGCCAAACCCAAGGATCAAAGCATTTAAAAAAACATTAAACTAAGTGTTTGAATCACATGTTATAAATGGGAGGTACTTACAACAGGAGACTCAGAAGAATCAAAGAAAGCAAGCGGGCCGCAAAAACAATAGCACTAAAAGTTTTAAAAGTTAGTGGAAAATGCAATCCAATGAAATACATGTACAACAATTTTATTGGCACATAGCCAATTGTATCATTCATTCTAAATTATGCAGTTTTACCATCTAAAACTGTATATTATTTGAAAGTTCACAGGTTTTCTTTTGTATTACACCAGAGCAAAATGAATCATCAAGAACATTAAGAGTGAAACAAAATGATGTCAGAACGATGCTTAATTCCCAATTTAGACTGAACACAAGTCGTAATGCCAACCACCAACCAACCACAGTGCAACCTTGTTTGCTTTAGCCTGTCTTATCATGGCAAATGATTCATAACTTGTTGCTTACCAGTATTACTTGTTGCTTACCTTCTTTAAAGAACAGTACAGAGGGTTTGACCTAGTAGCACGAGGGCCATGGAGGACAGAAGCAAGCGGACTTCCTGGGGCGGGACCAGGACTTCTTACTCCAGACATGATGGGAGGGCAACCATTCATTACACTCTCAGAACACGTTGGCGATGCTAAAGAACAACAATGACGAGATAAAATAGTCACTTTATTTATATAAAGGAACATATTTTATTGCTGACATGTAGCTCAGTAATCTTCCACATGGCCTTCTGTTGAGTTTATAGTTCTATAGTTTTACAACCTTATTCAAGAAGATGTGAAGGTTTAACTGTTTACTGTTGCATTATGTAAAGGCTGCACCTTCTACTCAGTTATTTTATTACCCTGAGTGTTGGTCTGACCGAGGTTTGAACCTGGGACCTCCTGCCAACAGACCAGTGAGCTAACTGGGAGGTGGTGTGGTTAGAGCCTTAAGCTATCTAATATTTGTCATCTAATCCTAAAGGTACAAGTGACATTGCCAAATAAAACAACTTTATCTAATTTAATGTTCTTGGTTGTCAATAATGCTGCAAGCATTTGAAAATTTTTCCTCTACTCTGGATATTTTACTTGCTACTAATGCAGGAATCAGCAATAATTTTCACATGAATATATAAGCCCAAATTGGTTATACTTGATATCAATTGTACATGAATTGAATTGAATTGTCCAATGGTAGAATACTTCTTGATTTGGGTGTTAAGTCTACAAGATGTAAAGGTTTAAATTTCCAATATGCTAATGAATGATGTCATCACCGACATCACTTATTATACAAAAGCATGCAGGTAGAGACAAATTACCTATTTTTAAATTCTAAGTTATATTTGAAGCTTATCAAAGTGATTTTACACACAACAAATTCTAAATTAAACCAGCACAAAGAAATTCTGACAGCAAATGTTGGTGATGACATCCCATCATTAGCATATTTATATCTCGTAGATTCAACACCCAAATCAAGAAATATTCTACCATTCGACTATCCACTTCATGTACAATCGATATCAAATATAACTAATTTGGGCTTTTATGCACTTTAACAGTAACTGAAGAAAACCTAATATAATAATAGCAACAACTTTAGGTACTGACCAGAAGTAGAAGGGCATGGACTAGGAGTGTTACTCTCGCTACTAGCTATGCTGCTGATTTCAGCAAGTCGTCCAGCAAGTGAAGAGTCCAGTTCCCTTATCAGGCCAGATCCTTCAACTGATGTATCACACATTTCCTCTACTCTCAGATCTTCAGCCTCCTCCATTTCTACTTCCATGGCAATGTCACTATTACTACTTGCAGTACTTAATGTTGGTTTTGTTTCAGTCTCACTCTCCCTTGGACTGCAGGGGGAGCTTGGACTGGACATACATGTTACACTGGATTCTATAGCTTCTGTCTTGATACTGAGTGGAGGCTCTTGGTTGTCATCATCAATCTGGAAACAGAGCAAATGCCTCAACTTTAATAATCATATTTACCAAACAAACCCTGTATTACTGTAATTAAGGTGCATATGCTCTTTGAATATTTAGTCAACCGCATAATTACACTGTATTTTAGTGTTATTCTTCTCAAAAACAACACGCTTGTCCCCAAGGGAAGCCAGGGTCGTTCAATCAATGGCACTCAGTCAAGCATTAAACAAAACGTTTTCAAAAGCAACTCAACTGTGACGTCTTTAGTTTCAGCAGAGAAAACTAAACTTCTCAGAGATTTGTTCCGTTCCTCGGCTATCATGGTATAACAAACTTATACCATGGCATTTCGGGGTATTAGTGATTTAAATTGCCCTCGAGCCTTGGGAACATATGTAAAAGTCTGTCGGCCGAAGCAGCATCAGGACTTTTACAAATTTTCCCTTGGCTCTCGGGGCAATTTAAATCACTAATACCCCGAAATGCCATGGTATAACTAATAAATAGTTTAAGAAGGCTTTGGAAGTAATTTAAGATCTACAGAGTCTGTCTCAAATCTGTATATAAATATATACTGATACAACAATGCCGCTCATTCTGTATCTATCGCATACAGATCATCCACTCATCCTGTATCTATCGCATACAGATCATTCACTCATTCTGTATCTATCGCATACAGATCATCCACTCATTCTGTATCTATCGCATACAGATCATTCACTCATTCTGTATCTATCGCATACAGATCATCCACTCATTCTGTATCTATCGCATACAGATCATCCACTCATCCTGTATCTATCGCATACAGATCATCCACTCATTCTGTATCTATTGCATACAGATCATCCACTCATTCTGTATCTATCGCATACAGATCATCCACTCACTCTGTATCTATCGCATACAGATCATCCACTCATTCTGTATCTATTGCATACAGATCATCCACTCATTCTGTATCTATCGCATACAGATCATCCACTCATTCTGTATCTATCGCATACAGATCATCCACTCATTCTGTATCTATTGCATACAGATCATTCACTCATTCTGTATCTATCGCATACAGATCATCCACTCACTCTGTATCTATCGCATACAGATCATCCACTCATTCTGTATCTATTGCATACAGATCATTCACTCATTCTGTATCTATCGCATACAGATCATCCACTCATTCTGTATCTATCGCATACAGATCATCCACTCACTCTGTATCTATCGCATACAGATCATCCACTCATTCTGTATCTATTGCATACAGATCATCCACTCATTCTGTATCTATCGCATACAGATCATCCACTCATCCTGTATCTATCGCATACAGATCATCCACTCATTCTGTATCTATTGCATACAGATCATCCACTCATTCTGTATCTATCGCATACAGATCATCCACTCATTCTGTATCTATCGCATACAGATCATCCACTCATTCTGTATCTATTGCATACAGATCATTCACTCATTCTGTATCTATCGCATACAGATCATCCACCCATTCTGTATCTATTACTTATCAACTCGCCTTGGTCTTAGGGAAACTAAAGTTTCTGCTTGGAGAGGTGGATGGAGTCTCTGCAAGTGGCTCCTCAGGAATGGTTGACACTGTTTTCGGTGTAGTTGGGGTGGATGCAGAGCTACTGACCTCATCAGGAGACAACGGTTCTGAAGAGCAGCTCGATAGCCTTGCACGTTTCCTCTTTATTCCAGCACCTCCATTTGATCTTCGTTTATGATTGAAACGCTTAGTGCCTCTAATACCTCTTGGCAATACTCTCCCTTCATCGGATAATGTTCTTGATATTTGCCTGTGATCTTTTGAGGGCTGCTGTCTTTTTTTCTCTTTCTTTTCCATCTTTTCAATTTGTTTTACGTAAGCTTCAAGTTTTCTTTCTTCACGACTTAGCTTCTTTCTATGACTCTCAGACTCCAGTGACCTTTCAGGATTGTTTTCAATATCAGAATCACTATCCCCCTAAACATAAGGAAATGAAAATGTCAGCTGGATACAGACATTTAATATCTTCATTTTTACAATCCATCAAATATTCTCTCCCCTGGTGGAAATGCCTCAAGTGACCCAATATCTGCTCTGTGCCAGCTGTAGTTATCAGCCAAAAGAACACCTGTGAGCATACGTGCACATGGACTCCTGTCAATAGGTCAAGTATCTAATATGGCTAGGCATTTTTATAATACACAACCATATTAAATTTTGATGCTTAACTGACTAATAAGCAGTTATTATATAAATTCTGCCAAGAAACCAACATTTTCTTTTCATAATTTTAATCAAAAACCTTGCATCATTGCTGGAGAAATGGTAACAGACCGCAGTGGAGCTCGAAGACAGTTACCTGGGAAACATTCTAAAAATAGCTCAATCCAGTCATTCACTGACTCAAGGGTATATGGACTCTCCTGGTAATGGGATCCTGGTCCAGAGAACAGTTTCCAAGATATTATCTGTTCCTCAAAAAAACAAGCTTGGCTCTTGTTCACTTCTCAGAACAGATAATTGTTTATATCATGTGTTTAATGGAAGCAGCAAGGAACAGCATACAAGAACAATAATATTTTATAATGAGGTCAACATCCAATCACGTCATCCCACTTTGGTCACATGCATGTATCTTGATACCAATGAGGAATAATTATTATAGAATACCCCACAACTTGGATCATTAATAATTCATTTTCTAAAATTTTCATACAAACCTTCTAAAATCGTGACCCGCCAAGTTAAAAAAATAAAAAAACATTTTCGACCAAAATCATTCATAGAACGACTCTACCTGCACTATGATGGATAATTTAGCACAGTTTACGAGTGATCTTTTGAAGTGGTGGGGTATTCTATAGTTGTACCCCCAATGAAATACCCAATGAAATACAAATCAGCATCAGGAGTGTGGTCCCCTGTCTTGTCCACTACACTATCAGACCGTTTGTCGAAACAACCACAAGAAAATAACAATCACTGTCTTGTGATCAAGAATCGTAAGCAACAAAATACCAGGCAAACAATACATGTACTTCCTAATAATTTACAAATGTGACCCTCTATGCGAAAACCCGTCTTAAGTAAATCAGAGAGATGTCAGATTTCCACTTTAATGCATTTTGATTTTGGGGGTGCATTTCTTTGGGAGAATCTTTTAAAAATATTGGATTGAAATCCCATCTATATTTCTATTCAGCGGCTCCAGTTCGTAGCCTGAGAAAACAGCTATCTCTTATTGCTTCCCATTGAATGAGAGAGACTTTGTGGGGAGCAATAAGAGTCAACTGTCTTATCAGTCCGGAAACACTTTAGTCACGCTTGAATGGGTTGACCAAACAGGAGAAAATGGTATCACACTAATTAGTAACAAGATACGACTGTCAAAAATGCGACAGGCGAAAACAAGAGCCACGAAGGATGCCACAAAGCGCTTCGGTGAAAGCCTCTGGGAAAGCATCAATCGTTGTGAGATTATTTCTTGCTATGGCACAATTTACGTGCATCGGCACTCAATTCTGTCACCTCGCACATACTTATTTTCTGAGCAGTCAGAATGTTCACTGACTCCAAAGATCATGTTTTTCAAATTAAAGTTACCGGATACCTTCAGGGTGCATTTCCAGTCTAAATTATGTGGCGCCTTGAAGAAACATCATAGATAAATCATCCATGTATCATTTTAAAGCTTATAAAATTGGCTACAAGAATACATAAAAAGTTTTGAGTTCTTTGAAAATCTCGAATTTTGCACGATCCCGTTTCTCCGATCTAGTGAGATGCCTTTCAGAAGCTCCGACTCTATCTTAAATATTTTAAAGTTTTAAAATCTGTTTGCTTTGTCGTATTCCAGAGGAATCGTATTACAAAAAGGTGTCGGGGAATTTCAAAATTCGATTTAGTTATCATGCTCTTCGTGAGAAGGCGAAAACATAGTCCGAGTAGATGTGAGAAATGCCGTCAAGAGCTCTCTTTTTAGAATTTCCCAATTCCCCGACACACTTTTGCAGCTGCGATATCAATTGACATTTTGTGAAAATTTCACACAAATCGAATAAATTCCTCTTGAGTGGGAGCTTTTTTAAAACTCTATTTTGGTTGAAAATCGAAAGTGTAGAAAATAGCACTTCCAAAAATATAGCCATCTGTTGTGAGTGAATTTGAAGCCCCGCCTCTCCAACAATTAGCGAGCTCTTGGCCAATCATTTCTCATCACAGTTCAACTATATGTGAAGATTTCCTGCCAATGTTGATTTGCGATCAAAGCTATGCACCGCATCGAGAACATTTTAATATAGCCAGTTGCCCTAGTTCTCCTGTGTGACTTGAAAAATGGGAAAGACAAAGACCTCAAGTGACAAAGCCAAGGTGAACACCTAGAGACGCCTTGAATGCCAGCATAGTTAATAGAGACACCGATTTGCAGGCATCTGAAACAGCACGGCAATAGCGAGATCGTTTCAGAGTCACCGTGATCAGACTTTCCATCTAAGCTTTCTTGGCCCGGGTTTCTTGGAAACAAATATTCTCTCGGCTGGCTCCTATCAATTCTTCTTTATGTTCAGATGTGGACCACTCGGCACTCTGTCTGAAAGTGAAAATACGAACCCTTGTATTTGGCTCGTAGTTGTATGCATGCATTGTTTGGCCTTGTTTTGCTTTGCTTTTTTCTTTGTTTTCCAAGCTTAGGGCATCCTGCTTGCTTTTTGGAAGACACAAGGCCAACAACCGATGGAATTATGGAATAGTGTGGAAAAACCTTTCTCAATAAACAAAAACATGAATTTAATATCTGCCGTCTTTCCCCACACCGTCGTTACGGGCGTGTGAGCACTTGTCATGTGTTTATTGATCTGCTGTCAATCAAACAGTCTGAACCTTTTACTTCCGGTTAAAAACTTTCTTTTGGTATTTCTCCATCAATAGATTTTTTTTTGAACAGAGTTTTTGGTATATGAGACACTACTACTAAAACTACATTTCTGTGCGGAAAAAAAGTTTCACCATCTTTTTCGTTTTGAAGGTATCCGGAAACCTTAAGAACTTCATGTGGATTGGACTTTTCTGGTGATCAATGACAAGCTTAACACAATCTTCTGATAACCCAGACTGTCGATACAGCTATCGCATCATCACGAACATGCAAGCAGACAACAAAATTAGAATCGTTGTTTTATACCAGCAAGTTTCTCCCATCATAATTACACATTGTTTATTACGGGTTTCATGCGACTGTGAAAAGTTTAAAGTCTCATTTGGAAAATGAGTTCTTTAAACACGAATAGCTCGCTGTGTGACGTGCTCAATGCTACTTATTACTCATTTTAACCTTACGGTCAAAAATACACGTTTTTGAAAGCTTTGTATGAGATAACTCTGCATTTGATTGATGGTCAGCTAAACCAGTTTTCCAAACGAAACTTGAAACTTTTCAGAGTTGTACGGTAATAAATTACCAGCATATTCGTTCCAGTTTACAAGCAGATATATCGTTCACTGGGTTACACCGATCTGGTGAATTATTTCAATGAAGTTTTTGGCATCAGCATAAACTTTATAACCCAACACGTTCATATGAATGCGAAAGATTTTGAACATTTTATCAGATCGTTGTGAAAAGTTGACAACGTGTTGAGAAACATTTCTGAAGCATTATAATGCGTTGAAATCCATTCATATGCTAGTTTCATTAAGCAGAGTTTTCCCATGGAGGGTCACAAATACAGGTATTATTTGATAAGAGGCGTTTGTGTGAGAAGTAATACAAACTTGTGCTTTGTGTTTTACCAGGGAGTCCAAACACTCGAAACAATAAAAGCACTTGGCCGCCTTGTGCTTTCATCTGTTCTTTGTGTTTGGTTCAAGACTTGCTAATTTTTGATCTATTACAGCACAACACCTTGAAAGTAGAATTTGGGGTGCTTGAGATTTACTTCATACTTCATACTTTATTTATCTTTCCTTAAAAAGGCTTTTCAAAGACATAATACAAATACAATACAACTACAGTGTACATGATAATTTGAATTACATCTATTAATTTAACCTATTTTGAGTTTTACTTAATTTCAGTTCATTATCTAGTGAGTTCCATATTTTTACTGTTCTGTAATAAAAACTTCTCTGACCACTCGCAGATTTGAATAAGGGGATTTGTAATAATTGCGAGTTTCGAGTTTCACGACCACTAATATTGAGGCGCTTCGTGAATTTAGATATTAAATAACCTGGTGCGGAATCAGTCATACATTTGAATGCCAGAGTGGCACTTCTAAAATACACTAGCTTATCTACTGGGAGCCAATTTAGCTCTTTTAGTATAGGTGTAATATGGTTATACTTTTTGGCCCCGCTAACAATACGACAGGCATAGTTTTGACATGATTGTAGCTTACGTATGTTTCTATTAGATGTATTTGCCCATACATTCGAGCAGTAAAGCAACTTACTAAATACTAATGTATTAATAACAGTAATTAAAGTGTTCTTATTAAACGCGTGTTTAACACGGTTTATTTGTGCTAGTCGAGAAAAGCATGAAGAAACGGTCTTAGTAATGTGTTCGTCGTAGGTTAAGTTCGTGTTTAAGATCACGCCCAAGTCTTTGGCACTGGATACTGGTAACAGCTCCTTTCCTAGCAATGAAATCTTAAAAATCTTAAGATTCCTTTGCTTTCTTGGTGTTTTGATACTGCCAAACACTTGAACTCTTTCTGACATATTCCTTAACTTAGTCTTGTCACATTTTGATATCTGACTAGCCATCCAATGTACTTGTAATTGGAATACTGAAAAAAAACCACAGATAAACCACACCCCAAGTTTAGGAGCTTGAGTTTAGGAAAGTTTTTTTGGAAGAAAATGAAACGTACATACGTTGTAACCTTCATCAGACTTCAAAAAGGAGAAAACTCCACAGTCATACCTGTAATTTCAGCTCTGAAATAGTATAAACTTCAGGTCGTAATAGTGAACAATCACGTACCAAAGTTGTTGTCGGTAGGTAGTCGGTAGGTTGTCGGCCGACAACACGCCAACAACCTACCGACAACTACGTAAATTCCACCGACAACCTACCGACAACCATATGAAATCGGCCGACAATCTACCAACAACCTACCGACAGGTTTTGCGCCAACAACCTACCGACAATCTACCGACAATCTACCAACAGCCTACCGACAGCCTACCGACAGCCTGCCGACAATCTACCAACCGACAACCTACCGACAACCTACTAACAACCTACCGACAACCTACCGACAACCTAACAACCAAAATTTGGTACGTGATTGTTCACTATTACCCTTCAGGTCTACATACTTAGATACACAATATATTTGCATAGTACTTGTTTACTGGGATCTGTTCATTCAGGTCACTTTTTAGATTGAATTTTACATGTTAACCAAAACAACATGCTTGCATTCATTCGTAGCTTAGTAACCAGCACTTGTTGGAAGAGAGAAAACTGGATAGTAGAAGTTTTGTTTTCACTGAATGAAGTCAAAACAACATGGAATAATTTACTTTTTCATCTATTGGAGAAAAACTAGTTACTCCAAGCAGAGAGGTGGAAGATCAGTTCAACAAATTTATGGAACCTTTAATAGATTGTCCCATGGATAAGCTGCACCCCTAATATTGAATGAAATTTTTGGGTAAAAAGGTGTGGCTTATCTATGGGTTTTTATGGTACTCAAATTAACATCAACAGAGAGCAACTGCCAGCACAAATTTACTAATATTGTTACATGCTATGTTCATTTATACATACTATGATTACCCACCTGAAAACTATGGTTACTGGACAAAGACATCCTGAGGGGGGAGAGTTTGTGATGGCCTGAGTTGCTACTTTCGTCACCTCCTGGAATATGAGCCTCTTTGTCACTGTGCATCTCCTGGCTCTGTTGTTGGCAACGCATGTTGTACTTGGCTACTACACATGTGTCCTGGGAGCAAGCACACAACAGGTGACACTTGTAGTCACTGAAGGAAAACTCAAATGGGATGGTTATTTCAGCACCCTTGGGGAGGGGACACAGGGAATATATAGCCAGGCAGAGCTTCTCACTTTGTATGAAATGCCGCACCTATGAAGAACAAAAAAAAAGATAATATAAATTTCTGTATGTCGATATTGGGATATTTACAGTGCAACATATGATCACTTTTAATGTATTTGCATACTTTTGTGAACATGCTACATGCAAGTTTATCCAATCACATACAAGCGGCTCACCATTTGCAGTTTTATTTGTTTATTTGATGAGCCGCTTTTGAATGATCGGATATAGCAGATTTTGTATGAGTGGCACAAACTACAGCATGTCTGTAACCGTGCTGATGTTTGCGCATCACACTGTAAATATGTGACCACACACAGGAAAACGTACCTTTGTGTGAAAAACAAACGGCCTAAAAAGTCGTTCAGAGACCGTTCGGTGTCCGTTCGAACGTTTTGAGAAACTGTTCGAACGTTTTACGAAACAGTTTGAATTTTTACCTAGCCCGTTTAAACGATCCACTCAATCCATTCGAACGTTTCACATGGTCGTTCGAACGCTACAAACAACCGTTCGAACGCCACAAGCAATCCGTTCGAATGCCACAAGCAATCCGTTCAAACGCTACAAGCAATCCGTTCGAACGCTACAAGCAATCCATTCGAACGCTACAAGCAATCCGTTCGAACGATGCACTCAGCCATTCAAATACTCAATTGAAGCTAAAGATTTTGTTAGAACTACGCATTTTAAATAAGTTGTTTTATAAGTGCGATCTCATGGCAATCGACTCACTCAATGAAAGCATTTTACTCATGAAGGTGGAAACTATTCAATTAAGTAAAATAACCCTCCAAAGCATTTGCTTTAGTGCTTATTAATTTTGAATTTCTAAAATTTCGAAGCAAACATTACTCTAGAAGCTAATTGTATGCAAATCAGTTGACGGTATAAAATTTCACACTTCAATTGGCAATTCGAGATACTGATCTATCCGTATTCGATTTGAAATGAATAAAAATAACTCTGAACATTATAATATATATTTGGTAAACATTTCACTGTTTAGATTAAGTTGAGAATCTGTTTGGTGTAATTGTATAATAATAAAGTCAGAATTCCGGGAAATCTGTCACACGTCCGTGTACCCTAGTGTTGTTGTATCAAGAACCAGACAAGCATGGAATGCACACACGTGAACCTAAGTCGCGAACGAGCCTCTGGCCTCTAGCTCTATGCCAGACTAATTCCTTTTGATTGACACCCGAGAAACTTTTTTATAGCAAATTGACTAAACCGATTTTATAAGCAAAGAATTATCAGTTATCCACGGAACACAATAGTTATTGTTATCTGCCCTCTAAAATCGTTTGTGGACTCTCACGTTGATCTAAGGTCTTTGTCACGCTTGAGGAGTTTGACCAATGAGAGGAAAGCAGTCTCACGATCATTAGTATGCAAATGACGAGCTGACAGTGTTTAGCAATTCATTCTTTCAGGGATCGTTATTTGTTCATTGCCCGTTTATTTGGCCATTCGAAAGCATTTTCACACAGCCGTCAAATGCTCAATCTAAGTCTTTAGAATTAGAGATTTCACGAAGACTACCCGCTTCAAAATACCGAGTATACATTGTTTACAACTGACTCAAAGCATTTACGGTAAATGTACTCAAAGTTTGACGAAATTCAAAGCCTTTGTTAAAGTTTGGTAGAATTCATACCGTTCGGTAGTCGTGTAAACATTAATGCGAAAGCGTTTTGAATGCTTATGTTGAACTCTTCGAACATTAATTTAGGGCAAGTTGTTCGACGACTTGCCCTGAACGTTCAAACGGTCAGGGCAATCCGTTCTAACAGTCAGGACAAGTCGTTCGAACGGTCAGGACAAGTCGTTCGAACGGTCAGGGCAATCCGTTCGAGTTTTAAATCAGGCCGTTCGAACGCTTACATCAAGCCGTTTGAACGGCTGCAGGAAATCTTTCGAAAATTTAGCGTGCCCGTTTGATTTTTTTTACTGGCCGTTCTAACGCTTTGAGAAAACGTTCGAACGTTTTTTAAAAGCGTTCATTGCCCGTTTATTTTGCCGTTCGAACGGATTTTCGTTAAGGTACGTTTTCCCGTGTGTGGTCACATAATTTATATACTTTATAAATAAGTTTTGTTTAAAAAAATGATGTGCTAGGTCTTTCCTTGGTTTAGTAAGAAATCAAAAGATTCTGGATTGATTCTCTCACTGGATTCTGTGATGATAGAGACCAAGGGAACATGGGTATCATATTCTTTACCATGCATATACACTTGCTCAGACTTTGAACTCAGAAACAAGTTTCATTTATGACCAAAAAAAATGTTTATCCTCACCTCAGCATTAGGTGAACACGAGCGTCTCACAAAGCGTGAATCGTTGCCAAATGTACGAGCATCGACACACAGTTCAAGATGATCAAGCTTGCTATAATACAAGACATATGGGCTGCATCTGTGGGAATAACAAGGATAAATGTTATGGGCTACACAAATTGACAGCTAAGCAGCTTTGTATTCAATTTGCTGATTATTTGTAAAGAAATCTGGAGTCAAACTTTAATGTCTTATGAGTGGAATGTTACTGTAATACCTTTTGAAAAATGGGTTTTCAGAATCAAACTTAGAACCAAGCATCACTTTGCCTTTGCACTTTATAAGAAACTGGTTTTTGTTGAGGTCTTCAGTTGTAACGATCCCCTGCAAATAATAAAACAAATTTATATTTATTAATTGTTTTACCCCTTTTTCCTAAACAATTAAAAAATAAATATAAGTAAATAAATCCTTGCAAATAAAAACACCCAACTAACAATCTTAAGTAAAAAACATGGACATTTGATAAAACTAGGGGTGTAAATAATTTTGCAAGGAAAAAATGGTCCCAAACTAATTCTTGCAAGCACTTGTTTGGCCAAAATATATGTCAAGGGGGAACTGAGACATGAGATTCTTTTAAATTACCAGCATATGAAAGGCTTTTCCTGAAATAATTCACAAAGACCAAACTTTGTTGGAGACCATCATACAAAGCAGCACCATATTATACTCTATTATTAACCTCTATTAATCTCTAAAACTATTCCTTGAAACAGGGCCCCTAAGGGCAACTTGCGGATGGTCAGTGAGCTATTTCAGCATCACTATTTCACGGAACCAACAGAACCGGCTCTAAATTGTTCAAAATACATTAAAATGACCTCCAATACCCTTCAGTGAGTTATTAGCACCACATACCTTCGTTTCTCCTGCATTTCGTTGCAATTTCTAGTTTCAAAAGTTTGTTCCAACATCAACTGCCGATCATGATGATTCGAGTACTGTTCATGATCTCAAAATGAATTAAATTCGGATTTGTGATGTTTGAATGAATTTTCTTATTCCCATTCTCGGATAATAAAAACAGATTTTACCTTTTAAACCGAACGGCTAATGAATAAAGCCATTTTAAAACAGAGACTCAAATTTTGCCGCCATTTTGAAAACACAGCAAGCCCACTCGCAACACAGGAAGCCCAGCTACGGATTGAACGATCCTAGACCCCTGTTCTTTTTTTCTTTGTCTTCTTTTTGCATTGCTTAAGTTATTGGGTGCTAAGTATTGAAATTAATGAACATCAAACTCGGTTTGTCAGAATTTCAATGTTTGGTCATGAGGTGGTGGTTTGAACAAAAATTTGATTCGTCACAATTCTTTCATCCTGGGCCTCCTGCATTTTCAAAATGGTGGCAAAAGAGCTCTGTTGGGAAATGGCTTTATAATTTTGGTTCCATTGACCGTTCTGTGTAAATCTATCTTGGTCATCCATAAATGAGAATAAGGAAATCTATTCAGGCATCACAAATCAGATTTATTTCACTTGGAAGCCATTATCAGTACTCAAATCACTGATCATGATCGGCAATTGATGTTGAAACAAACTTTTGAAATCTCAACGAAATGCAGCAGAAAATGAGGGAAGGAGTGTGGTGCTGATAACTTACTGAAGGGTATTGGAAGTCATTTTAATGTATTTTGAACAATTTAGAGCCGGTTCCGTTGGTTCCGCGAAATAGATATGCCAGAGCTATTTTAGCATACAGTATTGTGCAAAAGTCATGCAAACATATTGACGAATTTCGCTCTATGTTACTATGAATGTCGCCGAAATTTTGAGGACAACCTTTCGTTCGAAATTTCGACAAAATCAATCAAATACGCAAAAATTCGAATGCCAAGGCAAAATATCGGCAACCTGCGAGCAATATTTTGTTTATTGTCAAATGAAAATTCGGACCAGGTTATCGAAATATCGTGATCCGAAATTTCGGCAAGCGTTCGAGTTCATTGCACAATTTCTTTCACCAGGATTAACATGTGACAAATTCGAATTAATGACAACAGTTTTACAAACGTACAGTAAGATGGTTTTGGTAAATACGCTGCGTGCCAAAGGCGTCAAAAAGTCAAGATTCTTACTGCACAGAAATATAATAAAAGTCCCTGTCAATCATGAACTGTCAGTCAGACGCGTCTCATTTCTGACACAAATATCGCGAGGGCGTAATTAATTTCCATTTACGCGAACTGACTGATCTGATTTGATGCATTAAAGCTCTTAATTCAAAAGGAATTGCACTTTCCCAGTAGAAGTTTTCTGGTAAGAGTATATAAGTTTTTGCACGTCTTTCAATATGACAAATGTTGCTCCAAAACGAGTGTGGGAAATATGCTAGTCATGAAGTTGCTAGTTGCAGTTGCGAATCCAACATCCTAACCCTACATTAAAAAATACCCTAACCGTCAACCACTGGTGCTCACTCATTTAGCTCACTGAATTTATGGTGTTTAGAGCTAGTCACTAATATGAGTTTTTAGGGCTAGATCACTAAACAACACATGCTTCTTCGTTCTCCCTATACATGTATATATGAACTTATGCAAATTCTAACCCTACATTTAAAAATACCCTAACCGTCAACAACAGGTGGCTAACTAATTTAGGGTGTTTAGAGCTAGTCACTAATTTTGGGTTTTATAAATACATCACCAAATCCTAACCCTACATTTAAAAATACAACTCACAACTAGCAACTAACAACTTCATGACTAGCAATACCGTATTCACTCACAAATAAGCCACACCTTTTTACCCGAAATCTTCGTTTAAAATCGGGGGTGCAGCTTATCTGCGAGAACATCTACCAAACATAAGGTCCGGAAATTTCCATAAATTGACATTTAAAAGAAATACTAAGCTATACTAATAAATACTACACCAAACCAAAAGAAAGTAAGCACTGGCCATTGCTTTTCCAAGTTTGGTGACTCCTAACAGATCCGTTTATGTTGTGAATATTTGTTCCTCCGCAAGCGATTAAATACCACGCTAAATGGCACACTAACGTTTCTTTGCAGCTTTGCACTTTAACAGCAAATTTGTCGAACAGATCTTCCACCTCTCTTTGAGTAACAAGTTTTTCTCCAATAGATGGCTTCCGGATATCCTTTTAGGCATGATAGCCTGTACTCCATGTTGTTTTGACTTCGTTCAGTGAAAACAAAACTTTTAGTGTCCAGTTCTCTCTCTTCCAACAGGTGCCTTGTTACTAAGCTATGGACAAACATGAGCACGTTGTTGGCTTCGTTGACATGTAAAATTCGATCTAAAAGGTGACCTGGATGAACAGATCCTGGTAAACAAACACTATGGAAAGATAAATCATATATCTAAGTATGTAGACATGAAGTTTATACTATTTCAGAGCTGAAATTACAGGTAAAACTTTGGAGTTTTCTCCAGTTTGAAAGTCCGATGAAGGTTTATAAAATGTACACGTACGTTTGATATTCTTCCAAAAAATCCTGAATCAAGCTTCTAAACTTGGGGTGCGGCTTATCCGTGAGTGAATATGGTATACCTGTACCCCTTCAAAACTCTGTTGATGTTCTGTAAAAAATCTGACTGACATGTTCACGCCTGACTGATTGCACATGGAAATTCAGACTCCAAGAAGAGTTGAGATTTTAATACGCAAACATTTTATACAATGATTTCTGCGAAACCTTTTAATACTAGTAACAAGACAAGGATCTGCCGTAAATGTGAGACTACACTGAAGCAAAAGTTTATTAATTTTGGTGTTATGCTTTGCGCTCAGCGAGTGAGTCAAGCTTTAAAGCGGTCTGGGAACTAAGCGAGCAGCCGTTGTTTTGTTTATTTTATGGCTTACGCTATTTCGATAACTGCATGGTCCGAATTTACTTGAAAACTTTATGCAATGACTTTTACAAAGATCTGGAAGGCTGACGGATCTGAATATTATTGTGGATATACGGATAACGTTTACAATATTGAACACTTCCGAAGTTGGGACGTGCGATTTATAGTAACGCATTCCTTTCGTTTATTACCCTTCCAGCCTTCGATTCAAACCGAGTTCAAAGCATCAGATTTCTATTCTTTATACTGACTGAACTGAAGTAAACCCTACAGTTGTCCTGTACCATTCGAAAATGAGCCATAAAGTTCAGTTAGTAAAAGTCCGAATAAAGTTTACAACTCAGGTTGGTCGAATTGACCGAATTAGCCAGAAAAAGTAACTTGATCTTGGATGGGCAAGGATCGAAATTTTGAAGGATCAACATTTTGAAGAAGCGAAGTTTTGTGCGAATATTCGCAGAGTACCAAACGAAATTTCGCACGATATTTCATAGAGTGTAGCGAATTTCCGTGCTAACCTGTTGCAGAGCACTGCGAAATGTCGCACAGATTAAACAAAAGGCTTAACGAATTTTCGTCAAAATATCGGACATTTCGGTTTGTGAAAAGTTTCGTTCAATTTAGCCGTAAAGCCCCGAAATTCGTCGAAAGGTGTTTGCATGACTTTTGCACAATACTGTATACTAAAAATCATGTGACTAATCATTTATTTATTTACTCACTTATTTCTCTCCCCCTCTTCATTAAGTTATCATACCTATTTGTAAGTATTTGTTAATTTTATAGACTATGGCCTGCCTAGATTAGTTAATACCACCTGCAGGCCAGTCTATCATGTACATATTTTCCGAATGAACAATAATAAAATGTGAAACGTGAAAACAAAATTATTGGCTAGAAGAGAACCTCATCCAGTGACTGAACTAGTGTACTTTGAAATGCAAATTTGCTTTGAGCTAGAACTGAATCAAATACTGCACTCATCTGGAACACAAGAAGCTTCGATAAATTTATAGAAATGTTGCTCTTTTTAAATTAAATTTTGACTTATTTTGGTTATATTGCATTCAATAGTTATGTTTGAGTTTTAAAAGTAATTTACAAAATCTGCGGCCATGCTGTACCGGAGATATCCGGCGAATTTGTAAATAGTACATAGGGTGCAAGAGCTTTAATTAATCCTTCTGGGTTTTATCTTTTGCATCCTCCACTTTATTTTTATTATATGTATGTACAGCCTATTGTACTTTACTATCGTATGTGGAATAAACGACTTATTCATAGCTTGATTACGTAGTATTTCTAGAACCTTTGCCTAATTGTGTTGACTCACTATGATATATATATAGTGCATGCAGTCTAAGTATATATATAGTGTATGCAGTCTAAGTAGTTCTGGAACCTTCCAATGGCTCTTCTAGCATCTAAACAAGCATTGTGTGACAAAGTGTCAGTTGCAATATATTATTTAGTGTAGCTAAATCAAATTGACCGTGAAAAACCTATCTTTAAATCAAAATGCATGCAGTCTAAATAGTTCTGGAACCTTCCAATGGTCTTCTAGCATCTAAACAAGCATTGTGTGACAAAGTGTCAGTTGCAATATATTATTTAGTGTAGCTAAATCAAATTGACCGTGAAAAACCTATCTTTAAATCAAAATGCATGCAGTCTAAATAGTTCTGGAACCTTCCAATGGGTCTTCTAGCATCTAAACAAGCATTGTGTGACAAAGTGTCAGTTGCAATATATTATTTAGTGTAGCTAAATCAAATTGACCGTGAAAAACCTATCTTTAATCAAAATGCCCCGCTGAACTTTGAAATCACATATCGAAGAGGTTAAAACAAGTTTTTATCTGGTCCAAATCGGTGCAGAATTTAGTTTTTTGGAAGCTTAAATGCTAGCCAAATGTAAATCAAACATTTTATCAAATGTATACAGTGTGTGACCTGGAGGTCAACTGGCTGGAAGAAAATAGTTATGTTTTTTTTAAACGTAGCAAGGAACCTATGTGAATTTAATACGTTATTTCAGTTCATTTTCTCATTTGAGAATTCCGAATAGAGAACTTCGAACTCAGGGAGATATATGCAGGGAGACACAAGTAACTTTAAAACACTGTGCTTATAAACTGGCCAACATTCAGCACTTTTGTTTTATAGGAAGTGGAAAATTAGTCAATGTAATCAAGTAATTGAAAGCATGGCGACAGATATTAAGAGGCAGAAAAACAATATTTTCAAATACAGCTGAATTTGAGATTAGACCGGGATCCTAATAAAATGCAGAACACATCCCAATAATTTTTTTTATATATTATATGTATATCATTCAATTTCTAAGTAACAATAAAATAATGTTAAGGATTCATTAGCAACATTTGTACAAGATTCACTACTCATGAATTAGTGAGGTCAACCAACCGTAAATTTATTCACAGATAAATGTTATTCTCTTATTATGTCTCAAATATTTTATTTTATACTCGCAAAGAAAAGCAAGCTTTATAATTAACTTTGAATTTAAAAAACCCAGAAGATCAAACAGCCAGTCACATATCCTATGATAAAAAATACAACACTGTAATAATGCAAACAAGTTCTAGTTTCATTGTCATCTGGTCATCTGATAGCTAAGCCAATTCAGGGCTCGAAATTGTGCCCGATACGGGCGTAAATATGCCTAGATTTTTTCGTTTTACGCCTAACATTTTCCACTTAGGCGTAATTTTACGCCTAGATCCTCTTACAAAGGTAAAAATTATTGGAAGACAAGTCTTATTTCCAAATCTCTAAAACGATCTGATTTTTTTGAAAAAAAAAATACTATTATTTGCAAGCAAGCGTTTAGTGTAAACTTTTTTGTCTGTTGTTTCAAGTTTGAAATGCATAGTTTACTAATTACGCGGTGACGTTTGGCGTGTGAAGTCTGAACTTTTAACTGCAAAATGTCAAAGTTTGACAGCTCCTGTAATGTAAACTATTTTCCCGCGCGAAACAAGTTGTTTTGCATGACAAAACCTATAGATAGGAGCTACCAAACTTTGACATTTACGCCTAAATTTTGGAGAATTACGCCTAAATTTTTTAAGCTGGGCGTAAAATTACGCCTCCTTTTTTCCCTTAATTTCGAGCCCTGCAATTTAGGGTATTTCGGTGTGTAATATTGTCTAAGAAAGAGACACAGAGACACCAGAGAACTTCACAGCAGTAAATTATAAGTCATTTAGGAATATTTACCTTAGAAAGCGCCATATCTATACTACAGCATGACCCAATCCTTTCAAAAGCTTTGATGCACCTTTTCTGATAAGAGTTTCTTCCTCACAATCACCGTTGCTACAAATGGATATGCCATGCAAACTTTGAAAAGGATACAGTATTTGGAAATGAAAATCCATCCACAAGTTAAAAATGGCTCCAAGAAATTACTTACATAAGTACTATAGTTTTGGTTTCTGAACTTGAATTCCGGCTATACACTTATGCAGGAGCAGAAAGAGGAATTTCTCAGTGGAGAGGTAAAAATAGAAACAGCCTAGAGGGGGTGGGTATCTTCGCTCCCTGGATCTACTACTACAGTATTGTGCAAAAGTCATACAAACACCTTTTGACAAATTCCGGGGCTTTACGGTAAAAATGAACTCTGTGAATATTTGCACGAAACTTCACTTCTTCAAAATGTTGATCCTTCGAAATTCTGATGCCCATCCAAGATCAAGTTACTTTTTCTGGATCACTCGGTCAATTTGACCAACCTGAGTTGTAAACTTTATTCAGACTTTGACTAACTGAACTTTACGACTCACTTTCGAATGGTACAGGAGGACAACTGCAGAGTTTACTTCAGTTCAGTCAGTATAATCAGGCTAAGAATAGAAATCTGATGCTTTGAACCTGGTTTGAATCAAAGGTAATACACAAAAGGAATGTGATACTATAATCGCATGCCCCAACATAGTAAACGTTATCCATATATCCACAATAATATTCAGATCCATCAGCCTTCCAGATCTTTGTAAAAATCATTGCATAAAGTTTTCAAGTAAATTCGGACCATGCAGTTATCGAAATATCATAAAATAAACAAAACAAATAAACAAAACAACGGCTGCTCACTTAGTTCCCAGACCGCTTTAAAGCTCGACTCACTCGCTGAGCGCAAAGCATAACACCAAATAACCTTTTGCTTCAGTGTAGTTTCACATTTACGGCAGATCCTTGTCTCGTTAAAGATTTCAGCTGAAATCATTGTAAATGTTTGCGTTGCGGTCCAAATTTATCTCAACTCTTCTTGGAGTCTGAATTTCCATGTGCAATTAGTCAGGCGTGAATGTGTCAGTCTGATGTTTTACAGAACATGAACAGAGTTTTGAAGGAACGTTTCTCATGAAAGACGGGCAAAAACTTCTACATGTATACTCTTACCAGAAAACTTCTACTGGGAAAGTGCAATTCCTTTTGAATTAAAAGCGCTTTAATGCATCAGATCAGATCAGATCAGTCAGTTTGCGTAAATGCCCTAATTGCGCCCCTGCAGTATTTTTGTCAGAAATGAGACACGCGTCTGGCTGACAGTTCACAATTGACAAAGACTTTATATAAGTATCTTGACTTTTTGACGCTGCTTAGCGGCTTAAAATTTGGAAGCTCCACTTCGCTGCGTAAACTTGTTGACCGTACTGACTGCCATATCCTCCAGGATAACACTTAGAAAACCTCTAGCATGCAGGGTATTTTACCAAAACCATTTTACTGTACATTTGTAAAACTGTTTGTCATGAATATTAATTTGTGACCTCTCACAGGAAAACGTACACTAACGGATATCCGTTAAACGGGCCAGACCGTTCGTCACCCGTTAAGTATCTGTTTAAACGGTTTGAGAAATCGTTAGAAGAGCTAGAACAACCGTTAGAAATTTCGTCCATGCCATTTGAACGGTTTGAGAAAGCGTTAGAAGCGTTAGAACACCCGTTAGAAATTTTGACCATGCCATTTGAACGGTTTGAGAAATCGTTAGAACAAGCGTTAGAAATTATGTCCATGCCGTTTGACTAATATATTCATCTGTTAGATAAAAATTTCCATCCGTTAGATCCAAACCTTCATCAGTTAGATCAAAACATTCATCCGCTACATCAAAACCTTCATCCGTTAGATCGATCAAAACATTCATCCATTGGGTGTTTAAATAGTTCGACGATCACCGTTGGTTTCAGCGATCATCTGTTGGCTACATACAAGTCACACAACGAGTTTAGAATCTCAGATTACGCATGATCGCCTTTATATGCTTATCCGAATGCTATAAAACGAGATACATGCCGACATACCTGCAGGTTTGGATGTTTTATTAACTCCTCACAAAGTGTGATGTAAAAAAGCTGAAATCAAAACTCCAAAACTCAATACGGTTCATGCGATCTGATCTCATGCTAAATAACAGACAACAAATTAAAACTGTGAATATCAAGAACTGTGGACTCAAACCATTTTTCGCATCATGTGGAAACTGTTCAGATACGTAAATGAAGTGAAAATTTTCAAACCGTTTGATTCCGTAAGCATCTCGATTTCGAAAAGAAAATTTTATCTGTAGAATTTTTTTTGTGCAATCTCAATGCAAAACAAACACTGCAGAGTCGCTGATTATTCAAATCAGTTCGCGGAAAATGTCACACTTCTGTGTCGCAGATTTCAAGACTCGGACCACCTCACCTTTGAAAACCGATCCACATTAAATAAAAAGAACTCCAGAATATTCTATGTAGTAGACGTTTATCATTTGCCAGTAAAGTTGAGAAGCTTTGTGGTGATTTAAACTACAATGCAATAAAATCACACTTCCCTGGAAGATTGCGGCATTCTTGTTGTGTCAAAAACCAGACAATCAGTCTTCACAGCTGAAAGCACATGTCAACAGAGAATCTTTGTAACTCCAAAAAGCTGGCTTCTTCAATTGAAAACATACACAATTACTTCAAAAAAATTCTGAAGGACTGACGGATCTGAGTTTGAAACTACAGAAGCTAAAGTTTAACAGATGAACGGAAAACACCAAACCAGCGCTGGGACGGTGTTTCGTAAGTACGCAATCCTGTCTTTTGGTGACAGAATGCACAAATGTTTTGGTTAACCATAGAGTCAAGATCATCCGCTAGAACGTTTTGTTAAACCGTTAGATAGCCAAGATCATCCTTTGGAACGTTTTGATAAACCATTAGATAGCCAAGACCATCCATTAGAATGTTTTGATTAAACGTTAGATAGTTAAGACCATCCGTTACAATGTTTTTGTAAACTGTTAGAAACGTTAGCTTGCCCGTTAGAGCCCGTTGGCTTGCCCGTTAGAGCCGTTGGCTTGCCCATTAGAACGCTTTGGTAAACTGGTAGAAACTTTAGCTTGCCCGTTAGAGACGTTAGCTTGTCCGTTAGAACGTTTTGGTAAACCGTTAGAAATGTTAGCTTGCCCATTAGAACCGTTAACTTAACCGTTTGAATGCTCTGTAAAAGCATTTGCTGTCCGTTCGTTAGCCGTTAATTTTTGCCCATTTAATGGATATCCGTTAGTGTACGTTTTCCTGTGAGAGATCACATTTGTCACGCGTTAATCCTGGTGAAAGAATGGGTTAAAATACGAAATTGTTTGCCCTTTGTATTCACACAAGAATTGCAAGCAACCAAAACCTGAATGTGTAATCTGACATGTTACACATGAGCTTCCCAAAATTTCGATAACCTGGTCCGAATTTTCGTTTGACAATAAGGGAAACATCGTCGAAATGTCGCTTGCAAGTCTCCCGAACCAGAGGCTTGGGTAAAAATGCACTAGTAAAGCTAAAAATATTTACAAAATATAGGGTAAACTATATACCGTAATTTCCAGCCTATTACCCGCACAGCGTATTACCCGCACCCACTGATTTTAGAGTCTCAAAGAAAAATATATTAACAGATTACCCACACCCCTCAGTGTAAATTTTGGTAACAATACCGGTACCTCACAGTAGGTTTTAATTGTTGTGTCTTTGTAGATGTAGGAACATCAACATGTGTACATTCTTGATAGATAGAAGTTGTAAATCCATTTGTATACAGTGCGATTTCACAGCAATTTAGAAACTAATCGACCCACCTTCAACTCAAAGCATTTCCGGCATCAGGCGAAATTGTTCAGACACAAAACGAATATAAAAGAAACATTTGAATCGGAAAGTATCTCAATTTCTAAATGAAAATTTGTAATTAGGAAATGTTTGGTGCATGTATCGCAAAGCAAAACAAACACTGCTGACTAATTGATTATTCAAATCAGTTCGTGGAAAAATTCATGCTTCTGTGTCGTGGAATTTGAGGCTCAAACCTCCTCACCTTTGAAAATGGATTCCACATTAACAAAAAGAACTCCAGGATATTTTCTTTGGTGGACGTTTTCCATTTTCACAAAAAAATTGAGAAGCTGTGTGGTGAATAAGCCACACTTTATACGCTACCTGCAATGTTCACAGAGCGTGACACTCCGGTGTTGGTGTGTCAAAAACCAGACAATGTTGAGAGAATTCACATGTCACATGCCGGCTTCTTGAAAACATAAGCAATGATTTCAGCTAAAATCCTGAAGGATTAACGGATCAAGTGTGAAACTACATCGTACAGAAGGTAAAGTTTATCAGATGAAATAAGGCACCAAACTAGCGGGATGGTGTTTATTAAACATGTAGTAACGCAATTCTGATCTCTCGTTACGGCACTGATTTCCTCAGTGTTTATTACTCGGGCTGCCTGTGGCAGCACCGAGTCTTAAAATGCAAGTCGTTATTTTTGTTGGGTGTCGCAAAATTTCTGCGCATGCGTTAAAGGTCAAATTCACACCAATCAGATTGCACTGTGCTGATCACGCAACAATCGCCAGGTTAATTTATTTACATAATTGAATACAGTAAATCAAGATGGCGGAGGACCCGCGAGGAACTTTCTCTCTAATTTGGAGTCTCATCTCTCAAATGTAAGCCAGTTTAATGTTTTATTTAACTTCACTCGTGCGAAAGCCTTCCAACAGGCTCAGGACATTTCAACTGGCGCTATTGTCGGAGCCGAAGGACCGCGTTTTTTACCCAGATGGCCAGTGATTTTATTATACGACACGTACGACGACCTGAAGCCAGTGTAGGGGCCAGGATCCGGAAAGCTAAAATTAGAAGAAATAGATATTGGAATCTATAAGCCATCGGCTCGCTGTGCTGCATTTAAAACATCCGAGGAGAACATCTTATTTTGGGTGAAGGCACTTCAAGACCAATATTATGAGTCTCTTAAAAACTGTCAGAGATTTAAATTTACCGTAAGCTGGAACAGAGAGTAGTGAGATCAAGTTATTTCGTTCCAGCGAGGATATTGACCTAGCGGAAACGGTACAAGCTGTGGAAGGATTTTACTTACAATCATCCACGTCTACTTAACAACAGGAATAGTTATGTGCCAAGGCATGGGCAAAGATAGAGTTTCCCAGATTACAGATGAAAGTAGAGAACTTAATGAACGAAGAAACAGAGGTCACGCTCGACATGCTTGATAACATGAACATGTTCGACACTTTATGTTATACTAAGAAAACAAAACAAATTACAGAGCCTGCAAGTTCACAAGTCAATGAAAAACCCCAAGAGCCTGTAGTTTTGGATCAACATAATTATCCTTGAAACTCCAAAAGCAACATACACATGAGCCAAAATCAAACCGGAAGAGACGGAATTCTTGAGATTCTTCACGAGGATAAAAATATTTGTTAGCCCGCAATAAGAACTCTCTCGCTCCTTTAACGACCTTGATTTGTAACATGGAGGCTGACCTGATATGATATGCGTAATGAATTCTTACTCTCGTCACATCAAAACACGAATCAAGAAACCAAACTCAGTCATTTGGAAGACAAATTAGTGCAGCAAGATAATATATACAAGACCGAAATCAAGATGCTGTCATCTCGTTGACCTAGAAGTTGAAAATGGCGAGTTGAAAGCGGATATAATAAAACTGAGATCCGACTTTCAAACTAAAATCAAGAATACAAAAAAGAAGACAATGAAAGACCAAGGTCTCCAGTGTACCGAGACTACCCAGCCTACTGAAGCTTATCAGTTTGTTCAAGAGCCATCTTTCTTACATGACAACCCGGCCGATTCCTATTCATCAGAATACATTTTCTGTGCTAAATGACGAGAGTTTACAATCACCTGACCGACAACCCACTACTAAAGAAAGGGACCATGAAGTACGGTAGTACGGTTAATTCTCGGGTTCAAAACAATGAATATATGCCTGCTCAAATGCAGTGTGTTAAACAAATAAGTAGTGTTTAAATTAAAAGGTCAACATACGAGAAAAACAAAACTATTAAATTACATATATACTAGGGGAGCAGAGAATGAAAGTCACCGCGCTACCGGCCACTAAAGACTGCTAAATTCAGCTAATAATTCTTCCCTTTGGTTATTACTAAGAGGATTTCAAATGAAAGTGTATTACATCTTCAATCTCATGTGGCCCGAGTGAAAGCCCAGATGGGCTCTTGTTAGATAAGAAACGGTTTGGGTTTTATACAAAGCTGAGAAGATTTGGACGAAATAAACACTGACACTAACGACGATCATTGTTATTTTCTACGGCAAAAAATCAGCAGCGGCTTTTCAGTTTGGCAACAATGATTTTTTTCAAGAGACAACTGATTTTTTTTCACAAGTGAGGCGAATTTTGCCAGCGAAAGGTGACCACTTTTCATCGTTTCCGACAAAGGCGATCGCTGTGTGCCGCCGGCAAATAAGGGGCAAAAAGCGATCGCTGTAACCTTGTGTGACAAAGTTTTAGTCTTTAGAATTTAACACATTACCCGCACCACCCTATTACCCGCAGCAGGCGTGGTTTGGTGAAAAATTAACAGATAACCTGCGGGTAATAGGCCGGAAATTACGGTAGTAAGACTAATTCCAATTTACAATAAACTAATTATTTAAAAAGCTATTTAGTTACATACAAATATATATATATAAATATATAGCTAAAACCATTATGAATGGTAGTTTACAGTAATTGTGGATCCAAAATGCCGATGGTCAGTATGTGGTCGCCTACAGTGCAACTTTTTACTTTATTTAGCCAAAACTAAGATTGCATAAGGTTTATGAATTAATATATCTTGAATCAATTTGAAGAAAATAAAATAAAATATATTTTTGGTGAAACATATATATATACCTTTGTATTCTTTTGTACCTCCACCACTTTGCAATATTGTTCATTTCCATCTGGTATGACATTCTCTTGACTGTTCTGAGTCAAACTGAGCGCCAAATCATCCAGTTCTTTAGAATACATGTTATCAGCTGCCTCTTCGTAGTTATCAGCAATATTGCCATTATTTTCCCATGGCATATTTGTCTCTTCATCAACTGTCACAAGGATAAAGATAACTTTATTTAGTGACATTACATTAATGAGCTTTGGGGCTCATTACATGAAAGTATAATATACTATTATGAGGATAATATACTATTATGAGGATAATATACTATTATGAGGGAAACTACTATTGCTGCTTACAATAATACCAGGATGTATTTGGGCTCAATTGGTAGAAGTGCAAATTCAATCCCTCCCCCCAGTTTGGTCAGTCCTAGTTAGTTACGTTCTGCTGACCTTTTAAGTCAAGAAAGGGCTCAAGCTTTCCCCACAATGCCGGGGTGATGCAGTGGTTAAGTGCTTCGCCTTTCACCTCTGCGACCAGGGTTCGATCCCCGGACGTGGCGCCATGGGTGAGTTGAGTTTGTTGGTACAGTATTGTGCAAAAGTCATGCAAACACCTTTCAGCGAATTTCAGGGCTTTTCGGGGCTTTACGTCGAAAATGAACGAAAATTTTCACGAACCGAAATTTTGGCGATATTTCGACGCAAATTCGTTAAGCCTTTTGTTTAATCTGTGCGACATTTCGCAGTGCTCTGCGACAGGTTAGCACGAAAATTCGCTGCACTCTACAAAATATCGTGCAAAATTTCGCTTGGTACTCGCGAATATTCGCACAAAACTTCGCTTCTTCGAAATTTTGATCCTTGCCCGTCAAAGATGAAGCTCACTCAGTCAATTCGACCAACCTGAGTCGTATAAACTTTATTCGGACTTTGACTAACTGAACTTTACGGTTCACTTTCGAACGGTACAGGAGGACAACTGTAGAGTTTACTTCAGTTCAGTCAGTATAATCAGGCTAAGAACGGCTCCGCTAAGAATAGAAATCTGATGCTTTGAACCCGGTTTGAATCGAAGGCCGAAGGGTAATAAAGGAAAGGAATGCGTTACTATAACTTGCACGTCCCAACTTCAGAAGTGTTCAATTTGTAAACATTATCCGTATATCCACAATAATATTCAGATCCGTCAGCCTTCCAGATCTTTGTAAAAGTCATTGTAAAAAGTTTTCAAGTAAATTCGGACCATGCAGTTATCGAAATATTGTGAGCCGTAAAATAAACAAAACAACGGCTGCTCGCTTAGTTCCCAGACCGGCGGTGCGTGGACCGCTTCAAAGCTTGACTCACTCGCTGAGCACAAAGCATAAAACCAAATAAACTTTTGCTTCAGTGTAGTTTTGCATTTACGGCAGATCCTTGTCTTGTTACTAGTATGAAAAGGTTTCGGCAGAAATCATTGTAAATGTTTGCGTATTAAAATCTCAACTCTGCATTTCCACGTGCAATCAGTCAGGCGTGAACGTGTCAGTCTAATTTTTTACAGAACATCAACAGAGTTTTGAAGCAACGTTTGTCATATTGAAAACGTGAAACAACTTCTATACTCTTACCAGAAAACTTCTACTGAGAAAGTGCAATTCCTTCTGAATTAAAAGAGCTTTTAATGTATCGGATCAGGCCAGTCAGTTCGCGTAAATGGAAATGAATTGCGCCCGCTGTATTTGTATCAGAAATGAGACACTCGTCTGGCTGACAGTTCACGATTGACAGGGACTTTTATTATATAAGAATCATGACTTTTTGACGCCTCTGGCACGCAGGGTATTTACCAAAACCATCTTACTGTACATTTGTAAAACTGTTGTCATCAATTCGAATTTGTCACACGTTAATCCTGGTGAAAGAAATGTTAAAATACAAAATTGTGCAATAAACACGTACACTTGCGAAAATTTCTTCGAAATTTCGGATCACAATATTTCGGATCACGATATTTCGATAACCTGGTCCGAATTTTCGTTTGACAATAAACGAAATATCGTTGAAATGTCGCTTGCAGGTTTGTGATATTTCGCCTTGGCATTTGAATTTTCGCGTATCTCATCAATTCTTCGCCAAAATTTCGAACGAAAAGTTGCCTGGCAACATTCGTAGGAACAAAGAGCGAAATTCGTCAAAATACGTTTGCATGACTTTTGCACAATACTGTATCTCGCCTAACTCCGAGGGTTTTCTCCGGGTCCTCCGGTTTTCCTCCCTCCACAAAAAACCAACATGCTAAATTCAAATTCCATCTGTGGTTTAGCCGGATCCTGGCTTTGATCAGCCCCTATGGTTGTTGCAGGTCCCGTTAGAAATTCAGAGTTGCCACTCGGGAGGATTCTATGGTGATGATGACAATTTGTGAAGCTTGCTTTTGTAGAGTTTTGAATGAAAACTGCTCTAATTTTGGTCAAATAAGCCACTGGAAGTGAGCCAGAGGACATCATGAAGTCTGAAAACTACATGGCTTGCTTTTAGTAAGCTTTGGAAGGGGATTTCATTGGGTTCTGCTTTGACACACATCAAAATTCCTTAATGAAAATCGTGACTCTACATATTGTGATCTTTTTACCCTGCTAACCCTATTTGGTTTGTGTTTTTCTCGCTTTAATGCTTCAGCTTGTGTCAGAATCACTTATCTTGGTTGTAGGGTACAAGAGCTCCAGTTGTTGTTTTGTTTGTTTGTTGTTGTTGTTTTTTTTTTGGGGGGGGGGGGGGGAGGGAGGGACCTGTTGTCGAATTTTTATCCATTACCCAGCAGAGAATTGGGGGTGGTGAGAAAATGTGGTACAGAGAGATGCAGTGTAAGAATGGCAAAATAAACCTGGTGGTTGGAGAGATTAAAGAAGATACTGTAATGACTGAGTGGTGATTTTGTTTGCTTTTGATTTCAAGTGCAAATGAGGTTTTTAAGCAAATTTCAGCTCAAAAAAAATTGGAGAAAATGAAAGCAATGAAATAAGGTCTAAAAAACAAATACATTTTTCTAAAACCAATCACTGTTATACATGTAGCTGTGACATTTAATTCATTTATTTATTTAAATAATATTGCAACATCATATTTTCAGCATGTCTTTTTCCAGCTATATGCTTCATATTGTCTGTTTTTGGCCAGTTCAGTAGTCAAAGGATTAAATATGAAAAATATTAAGTATATGGTAGTGTAAAATACCTATACATGTATTTACTATAAAGAGTACACAACACAGATCATGAGTGCAGTCTCAACAAACGAAACAATATATCAAAAAGGAAGTACAAGGTAGACTGTCAGTCAAACAGATGTTCAAGCATGTTACTGGACAGCTTACCAGGGACAAAGTGCAATGGTGGTCTTTGCTTTGGTCTCTGAAAATAAAACCATCAACAACAATGATAAGGATTAGACAGTAAATAACCATACCACAGGCAACAGCAATATTATCCACCCTTGCATTTGGAAATGCTCTTACGACATCCCCCCTCCCTTCCAGAATTCCAGTTTTACTTTGTGACCCCTTTGGAATTTCTTATCTGACCCTTCTACCCTCTGGAAAGCCATGTTTATTTCTTAAATATGTACTGTACTGCTATAAATAATTTTCAGCCAATCGCTCTATAGCTACAATGTACGCATAGAGACTACGGGTTCAAAAATGTTGCAACTTTCCTAGTCATATTATTTCCCATTTTCGACATATCTTCAAATTCATCACAAATGTTCTTCTTTCGTTCCTCCATCAACCAGCTATATCTTTTCAGGATACATGTACGTTGTTGATGCCAGTGGAAAGCATGTTTATCTGCCTCGTCCACAGTATCTCATTTTACCATGCTTTGAGTTTCTTTCATTCAATTTGTCTTTATTCGAGATTCAAGTAGTTAGAATACTTATACTATTGTGGCCAAGTAATTTCATTGTTTTTAATGGGGAGAAAGTACAGTACCGCCTGGAATTATTCAAGCATTTACTGCGGTTTTACCGCGTCCAATGACCGCGGTATTGACCTCAGAACGACGGCAGTAAAATACCTCGGTAAAACCGCGGCCAACTGCAGTAATTAGTTGGATGCTGAGATTTTTAACATGCCAAAATCATTGACTTTAGTGTGAAGATAAGATGTTCATGTAGCAGTCATGATCGCACACGTGCAAGTTTGGCGCGATAACTCTATATTCTTTATTCAACACCGCTGTTAACTTTAGGATCTTTTATTTTCGCTTCATTCAGAACTCTACCGGCGGGTAGAGAAGCACTCATCGGTGAAACGAAGACTTTAGAATCTTTTATTTTCGCTTCGTTCAGAACTCTAACGACGGGTTATAATCTTTTATTTCCGCTTCTTTCAGAACTCTAACGGCGGGTTAGAATCTTTTATTTTCGCTTCATTCAGAACTCAAACGGCGGGTAGAGAAGCACATATCTGTGAAACTAAGACTTTAGAATCTTTTATTTTCGCTTCGTTCAGAACTCTAACAGCGGGTTGGAATCTTTTACTTTCGCTTCTCTACCCGCAGATTTTGACTGCGGCTTAGTAGTATATACAATAGCGGTTCTGGCGCACATCCTTATTTAAGCCTTTTTTCTCCCATCGTATATCCCTACTCCGCTAAAAAATCGTTGAAATTTGTTTCAATTCGCCTCCCCATATAAGCCCCCGCAGTCCCACGGATGGCCCCACCCACCTAATTAGATCTAATTAGAGATACGTCATTCTAATGTATATCTGAGATACCGAATTATATGAAAAAATGCGCGGCGAGAATTTATGTAGTTGGTTAAAGGTTGGAGAGCAAGCATTCTGCAGCAAGTCGTGCATAGGTACATATTGTAGGACCCATTTATATAAAATAAGGCAGGGAAGGCGGATTCCAACACCTTGTCGCGGGTGCGGAAAGGGAACTCAGAGCACTTTTTATACTTGTGTTGGGTGCGGCTCTGTGTTACTACGCGTAGAACTATCCAGGAAGGAAAAGGCAGCAAGGCGGCAGTTCTTAGAAGTACTGCAGGAGCTGCTACAGATTCGAAAACCCACAGGTTTGTCTTAAACATCGGAAGTGTACTATGGCTAATATATTGTACCTTCCTATAGAAATTTTGACTAAGATCGTAGAGTATGCCGGTCCTACATCATTTGCCGCTATTTCTTTGACTTCAAAACATCTAAATGATGCCGCATCTATAGCACGTTACGAAAACGTAGACAAAGAATTCCGTAGACGAGTAGTCCTATTAGGGCTTATGTCTGCTCATAACGATGATGAGAGAGATAATTTGGTTAAGAAATTCAATATTTCCGAGGTTGACGTATACGATTGCGAATGTGGTATCGTAGTAGGATATAGCCATACTGTTAATGGTAATTTTAGGGCATACTACTACGATGAAGACGGTGACGATGAAACCGAGCATAACTACGATGGGGATATACTAATCAATGCCTGTAGGAATAATAATTTTGGTATCGTTAAGTGGCTAATTAAGCGCTTCCAGTTCAATATACTAGCCATACACATCACCTGTGCATTTTGCTACGCATGCGAAAATGGTAATATCGATATCGTCAAGTTTCTCTTTAAGCACTCCCAGATCCTCAAATATGATTATGATGAATTATATGAGGACATTGGTGGTATGCTATTCAAGGCCACTAGAAATGGCTTTCTTGACGTTGTTAAATTTATTATTGAGTACTTCTATCCCTTTTATTATGATACGGACGCCGACCACGCACTACGTTATGCCTACTACAATGGTCATTACGGTATCGTTAAGTGTCTCGTCGAGTACTTCTTCCAGTACGAACTAGAGAACGAATATTCAGACCTCATATAACCCCCATTATTCCCTTACTAAGAACTACCCCCAATAAAAAACGACCGATTTTATGCAACCATTATATTATCAGCCACAAGATGCGAGGACAAAATCAGTGCCGATGGTTAACAATAGGCATGACAACTATTTGTGGTAAGAGTTGTTTATTCGAGTGCTGTAAGCAACACCGACACCAGATCAGAAAAGGATCGTTTGAGCCATACCCCTGCCGCGGGTGTTTCATTCCTACACGAAGGATCATCTAGATATCGCTTAGTCATCTTCATCGTCAGTCCCCTCGTTGACAGCAATTCCTAAGCTTCGAAGATCATTATGTGGCTCGTTTAGCACTTCCAGTTCACCATAGAGTACGACTGTATTTTGCTATACATTATTCGATGTCTACGAAATCACCATAGAGTGTGACTATATTATTATACATTATTCGATGTCTACGAAATCACCATAGAGTGTGACTGTATGTATTATGGCATCTCACCATAGAGTGTGACTGTATTTATTGTGCACTATTCGATACCGGTAAAATAGGCACCCCGCTCGCTATAAAAAGCACTTCTTTCCCATTTCTGGTCACGATATAGATAGAAAAATTTCGAACTAGAACATATGATTTTAGTTCTAAGAAGAAAAAATCAAAACAAAGAAAAAGACCAAAAGCAAAACTGGACGTCTCCAGAACCTCTCTAGGAACCCACTTTCTCCTTTTTCCTTACTTCGCCTTTTCGTTCCTAGAGAGGTTTTTGCTTATTACCGGGCCCGGCTTACTGTATTCGGTCTACTGTATTTGGTCCACTGTATTCGGTCTACTGTATTTGGTCTACTGTATTTGGTCTACTGTATTTGGTCCTAACTGGTTGAGGCACAACCGGCACTCCTTGGAACCCTATTCGAGTATCTGTAAGCTCTACCCAAGCACCCGACCCAGGATTGACACTGTTTGTACTGTATTTGTTCGTCTTCTGCCACATCGGCAGACGCGCTACGATTTGTGGGGGGCTGGAGGCTTTTTACCCCCCACAAACCGATCTACCATGTATAGTCCCCAGACGGATTCGAACTCTGAACTGAAAGGGCCTCCATTTTCCTTCCAGTCCAGCGCCGAACCGCGAGGGCTATACATGCTAGACAGTGACGTAGGCGAAAAATATCCTACTTATGTCTTAAGTAATTGTCGTATGTTAATTAGCGCCGCCTACGCTATGTCTCGAAATTTGCATACGAACTCGACATACAAGTTAATTTATACGAACCGCTTAGAAAAGCGTAAATATCGCCCACGCTCACTTTTCTCATATGAGATGTCAATTTTTACCCCAATTTTGCTATCATTTCTTCTAGCATTTTTTGCTTGACTTCGCCTCGAATTTGTTCCACCCTTTTTTCACTCATTCGGCTTAAATTAGCCGAAGTTTTGTGACGAATTTCAATCTTCATAGTTTCGTATTTATCTACCTCAGCGAGGATTAGGTTGTATTCGACGTCAGATATATTTTCATCGCGAAGGGCCTTTGATACTAGATCGCGAATCGTATTAATTTTCGCTTTAGCTAACATAGCGGTTTTCTCATGTTTAGAAACTTTTTTTCCGAGCCTTTTAGCCTCAATGGTCGTAGCTGCTGAAATCATCCCACAGGCCCCACCAATAACACCGAATGGTAAACCAAGCACTATACCAAAACCGGTTAGAGCTGCTGCTAGTCCTGAACCCGAAAATAATACGGATAGACCTCCCGCTACCACAGCGACACCATGGACAATTCCTTGTGCGCGGGCGTATTTCTTACGCACACCTTCATAGTGTTTTTCTTGAGTTTCGATATCTGAAAGAGTATCTCGGACTGTTTGCAACCGAAAATTATCTCCGCTAGCCAGCGGCGGATAAATACCTGGTGCCGTTGGAACTAATTGAATTGAATCGCTTGCCATTTCGATATATTATAACTTACTCAATCTTCAATACGTATCGTATAGGTCGACCACGGAAGTCTATAATATTTCCTTCTTCGTCTCTAAGTGTCAGGCGAAGGCTGTTTCGTCTTGTCCCTAGAGATCGTATGGGCAAGGGAAGCAATTGATTGTAAGTACATTCTGTAAACCTAAGGCCCACGAGATTAATGATAGCCAGCACGTTTGATTGCTTTCCATTAAGAATTGAGAAGCTAGGATCCACCACATCACAATAGATATATACATAGTGAAGAAGTTGTACCACCAGTTTGTATTCTCCTACTTTGAGTGACACATTATCCCCTTCTGGAGTACCCTTGATATTAAACAAATCGCAGAGATTCTTACTGAACAGGATTGGTTTCTTAATTTTTAGAATCCAAAACTTCCTATGATCGTGGGCTACGAATTCCAATAAACCAGCAGTAACCGCGGGTTTGAGGGCGTCCATTAAGATGTTTATATTGTAATTCCCCGGCTTAAGTTCGTAAGGAATCCGTATCTCGCCTGGGGCATTCCAAGTGAATGAAGCTTTCTCTGATAGGTTCCACCAACCGTTCTCAAAAGCGACCGCGATTAGAGAAATATTATGGATGTAAATAGGTTCTTGAAAGTAGACCGTATGGTCAGCCGAGGTAGTGGTGACATTTAAGATTACCATATTAAAGCCTGAAGTTTACTTCGATATGATATTAACATACGTTCTTTACTTCACGATATTAACATATGTCATAACTTTAATACGTATCAATATCAAACAGATTAGTCAAGTGGATGAATCGAACGGATTGATCGGCCCGGCGCCAAGGATAAGAAACCATGCCTAGTCTCCAAGCGAGAGTTCATTTCGACGGTGATTGGGGTGACTATATCGCACCTCGCAATGCAAAGGCTTTCGCGTCCTTTAAGAAAAATTATCCTCACGCGGACTTCGATAAGTTCTCAGCTAGGACAACGGCATCCGACATACATGATGAGTCTACATACGAGACTAGAATTATGTTTTACGATGGTTGGCAGCATTGGAATATGAGTGGTCTCATACCAGTAGATGTACGAAATCATCTACACGAAGCGTTACACGTGACAACGCAAAAACATGTGACAGTTGTGGGTTTTCCACTTCCATTCAGAAGGACTGATTTTAAGTATCCAGTTCCAGCAGTTCCCTGGAAGATTGACGCCAAAGACATAGACCCCTTTATGCGAATTCTCAAGATCTACGTAACGAAGGATCAGTTCTTCATGTCGGAGCCGCGAGATATCTTACTAGGGCTGGGGTTCGATTTTCCTACTGACACCATTAACGACAACGACGACGATGACAAAGACGATAAATCAAAGAAAGCGACAGAATGGTTAGATGCTCTACCAATGAGGCATTGGCAGCAACAATTCTGTTTCGTAGTTTGGTGCGCAACGGCTGGCTGCGGAGTGTCGTTCGATGACCATCTTTCAGATGACGCACCAATCACTGATTACATCCGTAGCTTTTACCGCTTCCACGTGTACTACACAATCATGCGATTACTGTTCGAATTGGGAGTCCCCCTCCCCAGAGAAAACATCTTTAATAAGAACGACAACGTCCCATGGAACTCCGTCGTATACGACAGGCTCAGGAGAGAGTTTGGAGTCATTAAAGTTAACTTCGCCCTGAGCAGAGCAAGATTTACTGATAAGTCGTGGGGGTTCGATACGAGTGGGCCACTCGATATTCCGACGCGGTTCTATCGCGACGAAATGGCGAAAAAGCAGCACAATTGGTTCGTTCCGCAGCAGAGCAAGGGGCTGACTAAGGCTGGGGTAGTCCGAATTAATGCATCCGTAAAGGTCTACGTGTTTTGTATCCTAGGAGCCCAGGGTGTGGGAACTGTCCCGATCGTAGGGTCGCCAGGCTTGTCCCCCGGTGTCCAAGAAGACTTCAAAAAACTGCTTAGAGATACCATCATGGAAAAGGATTGGGATAGTTTAGTGCAATATAACAAAGCTCTGAATGACACGAACTCTCGTCTCGACCTAGCAATTGCTAAGGGTTGTATGTTAATACCCAGCAATATGAATATCAATAAAAAGAGTATAGTCGGTTATAACAACTACCTGAAAATGTCGAATAAGCCAGGCCTAAGTTTAGGAATAAATGATAGTATCAACCTCGATGAAAAACCACCACCACCAGTCCACATGGAAGGACCAGCACCAAAAGGGCAACCAGGTACTTCGCAACTGCCAGTAACGCATAAGACTATCGCATACAGCGGAGCTACGCATATTCCTAAGTCACACAGGCGACAAAGTCGCGGTGTATCACCAACGAGTCACGAAACCAATTTAGCAATCGTGGGTATTGTGGCCGGCGTAGCCTCATGGATGATATTTCGTTAGCGCTGACGTTTCGACGATTTGTATTGCTCTACTAGGAATATGACCACAGCTACAATGAGTATCCAGGCATTCTTGACAAGGAAGCCGAAAACTTCTCCAGCGGTACGGAATATGAAACTCGCAATAGCGCCTATCGCCGCAGGTAGCACGTTAGCCAACTTTTTTCCAAGATCCTTCAAAGCACCACCAACTCCCTTAGCAACGGAAGCCAAGCCTTTTGTCAATATACTAACGACAGCACCAATTACGGCACCAGCGACAGCTAACAATCCAATCACCGTAAATCCATGTTTCTTGAAGATGGCTTTTATGCGGTCTCGTAACGACATACGATCTTTGATGGCTTCTATTTCTTTCTCGATCTCCTGTTTCTGATCCTCTAGTGCTACTACTTTATTCTTTGCCACTTCATATTCTGGAGTTCCCTTAGTTAATGAATCCATCTTTTTTATTTCCTTGGCCTTTTGTTTATCTTTTTCGGTGGCCATATCCTCTTTGATACTAATCTCCTTTTCCGCAGTAGGTCCAAGAGCGTCCCTAAGCGTTTTCGGTAATGCGTTGGGAGTGTCTACGGCGTTCGACAGTAAGTATGATCCAGCATTTTTACGATTTAGTTTTATCACGACCCTATCATAGTCATCCAAACTAGCAGTGAACTTCGTTAGATCTGCTTTTGGAAACTTTATAGTGGTTTGGTCCTGTGCATTTTCAGTCCGTCTTTCCAGTCTTTCAAATAGCGTTTCCACAGTAGCAGCTCCGCTGCCGCTACTGCCTGCCGTAAATTGCGTTTCCGCATCATCACCTCGATTGACTAATTCTATATACTCAGCCGAACTGGTTCCCCAGTTACTACGATTTTTCCATAGCCTATCGCGTATGCTTTTCGTCGTATTTTTGAAGCTACAGTACAGCCTGGATGTATGTTAACACATTTTGCGTGTAACGCGCGCGCAATTGCGCGCGTGTACTACACTCAACTGAGTGTAATTACACGAACTGAGTGTAATTACACGCACTTTAAGTGTACTACACGCACGGAACTACACGCACCTCAGTGCCTCATTAACTCGTTGAACTCCAGAGAATAACTTCTGAAGAATACGTAGCTCAACAATACCGGTTCGCGAATGAACATTTTTTGCCATATTAGCATTGGACTAAAGTGTAGAACATCAGCTAAAAACTTTATACTTCAACGGCGCCGTTGTTCGACACTCTAAAACAGTATTTCTTCAAACTCGGCACGCTACACCGCCATTAACAAAAAGCTTTAACTTCTCAGCTCGATTAAATACACAGCAACGTTTTATTCTTCGTCTGGTTTAAACTTCAACGGCGCCGTTGTTTGACACTCTAAAACAGTATTTCTTCAAACTCGGTACGCTACACCGACATTAACAAAAAGCTTTAACTTCTCAGCTCGATTAAATACACAGCAACGTTTTATTCTTCGTCTGGTTTAAACTTCAACGGCGCTGTTGTTTGACACTCTAAAATAGTATTTCTTCAAACTCGGCACGCTACACCGCCATTAACAAAAAGCTTTAACTTCTCAGCTCGATTAAATACACAGCAACGTTTTATTCTTCGTCTGGTTTAAACTTCAACGGCGCTGTTGTTTGACACTCTAAAATAGTATTTCTTCAAACTCGGCACGCTACACCGCCATTAACAAAAAGCTTTAACTTCTCAGCTCGATTAAATACACAGCAACGTTTTATTCTTCGTCTGGTTTAAACTTCAACGGCGCTGTTGTTTGACACTCTAAAATAGTATTTCTTCAAACTCGGCACGCTACACCGCCATTAACAAAAAGCTTTAACTTCTCAGCTCGATTAAATACACAGCGCTAGCAACGTTTTATTCTTCGTCTCTGGTTTACACTTCAACGGCGCCGTTGTTTGACACTCTAAAACAGCCAGACGCGTGTCTCATTTCTGACACAAATACCGCGGTGGCGCAATTAATTCCCATTTACGCGAACTGACTGATCTGATCCGATGCATTAAAGCTCTTTTAATTCAAAAGGAATTGCACTTTCCCAGTAGAAGTTTTCTGGTAAGAGTATAGAAGTTTTTGCACGTCTTTCAATATGACAAACGTTGCTTCAAAACTCTGTTGATGTTCAGTGTAAAATTTGACTGACACGTTCACGCCTGACTGATTGCACGTGGAAATTCAGAAGAGTTGAGATTTTAATACGCAAACATTTACAATGGTTTCTGCCGAAACCTTTTAATACCAGTAACAAGACAATAATCTACTGTAAATGTGAAACTACACTGAAGCAAAAGTTTATTTGGTGTTATGCTTTGCTCTCAGTCAAGCACCGCCGGTCTGGGAACTAAGCGAGCAGCCGTTGTTTTGTTTATTTTACGGCTCACGATATTTCGATAACTGCATGGTCCGAATTTACTTGAAAACTTTATGCAACGACTTTTACAAAGATCTGGAAGGCTGAAGGATTATTATTCATGAGTTCATTTGGCTGGGACGGGCGACCAGGGTGCATTGACTTACGCAACTTCGCAACAAAACTTTGAGCTTGAAAATTCTCAGAAGAGTTTATTAGCTGTTTCTTTCATGTAAGAACTACAACATGAAAATGCTCACGATCGACACTGATGAAAAGTCAAAATGGCCGTCAAAGTGAAAGGAACTTCATGTTTCTGTTGCGAGCAGCAACGATTAGGTTGTCCACAAGAGTAGTTTGAGAAAGTATTACGTGAATTGCAGAGTGAATGTGGAGCAGCTATAACAATCAAAAGTTTCCTTCAGCATTATTAAGTTTTGGCGAAACCTTTGGTAATTGAAACCGCTCAAAGAGATGGCTCATATCGGAACACAGAGTTTGGAGTTGCAGGTTACAAACAATTATTTCATGCCGAATTGATTTTTGTAATAGAGATATGTTACAGAATCAAACGTTTTGAAAGTTTTTACTTTAGCGCAAGTTTGATCGAACGTTTATTACGTGAATTGCAGAGTGAATGTGGAGCAGACAATCAAAAGTTTCCTTCAGCATAATTTATTACCTTTTGGCGGAAACCGTTGGTGTAATTGAAACCGCTCGGAGATCTAGAGACGGAGCTGGAGTAGCAGGTTACAAACAATTTCATGCCGAATTGATTTTTGACAATAACTGTATAACAAAAGAAAACTACACGCATTTTGCGTGTAATACACGAGTGTAGTGCACGCGTGTAATACACTCAAATGCGTGTAGTAAATTAATTTTGTACACGCGCGTTACACGCGTGTAAATGTTAACATACATCCAGGCTGTACTGTATGCTTAGCTCTATTCCACCAATCCATTTCTGCCTCACCATCATCAGGTCTAATCTCCGCCCATTCTTCGGCAGTAAGATCATTCACATCGGCTCTACCTTCTTCAGATATAGGATCGAAGTCTAAAGTTTCTTCCATATTGAACACTTGATATGTGATATAATATTAGTATTCAATTGTGGAACGAAACATATTCAATTGTGAAACAAACATCATGATATCGACGAAGCTCCATCCTGACTATTCTCCTAGAGAAGGTAGATCTCTTAAAGCCAGTCGTGTGTTCCATCGCGTAACTTTCACTCCTTCATCGGCCAATCCGGGGGAAACTTTAATTGTTAATGTTCCTACGTTAGGCGAAAATAGACTTCTAGTACCTGGTAGTCTAGCCCTTAGTGCCAATATCGCTCTATCCGGGGGTCATGCCGACAACTATTTGGTGGCCAATGTTGGACGTTGCATAGTCTCAAAGCGAGTCGTATGGATGGGAACTACTAGATTAGAAGATCTAAGTCGACCCGATCTACTACAGGTATATAGCGATCTATACCTATCCGATGTAGAACGAGAGAATAGCGTAGAGCGGGGCATTCAATCTGCTAATGTGAACAAACTTCGTTCAAAGGCCAGTAACGCAGTTACGTCTAATGCGGCTGATAATGCGACACTAGCGGCATATGGTAGCGTATATAAGATACCTATTGATCATGAAGTTATCACAACCCATGGCGTCTTTTATCCACATGCGATTCGAGATAAGATGTCATTTCATTTGACACTGGCACCGGCCATAGACGTCATAGTCGGATCCGACAGTACGAAAGTAGGAACGTACAAACTATCGAACATTGAACTAGAATATGAAGTCATCGAAAGTCTCGATCTTGCGTCGCAGGCAAATAGTACCTACGCCAGCGGTAAAGCCTTTCTGTATAACCATTATGAGTACTTCAAAACCGTCTCGATCAATCTAGGAACCGACACACTCGTATCTGAAAGCATAAACGTACTTCGTCTCTCTCTCAATGGCATTCTTCTTCTATTTGTGGATCCTCATGTGGCAGGCACTAGAGATAGTGAGAAATTCGTAAATCCAGGAATCACCAAGGTCGAGGTACACGTCAATGGCATTCCTAACGCTCTATATTCTTTTGGGATGCTACCAAAGGATTTATGGAAGTCAGCGAAGAATTGGTTTGTCCCGCGTTTCGGAGAGGCTGCCGCCGCTACATCGATGACGCATAAGAAGTTCTTTGAGAACAAGTTTGCCGCACTCATCGATTGCCGCACTTCTCAAACCAGTATAGTTCATGGAGATGGCTTAGCCCAACAAGATGCTGGAGCATCCATTCGCCTTAGGATTCATCGCAGTGGAGGCTCAGGTAAGGTGAACATGCACATATTCGTGCTTTCTGATGCACAAGCAACTATTGAACAAGGAATGCTACAAAATGTTTATCACTAACGTATTCATTAATGTACTCGTTAATGTACTCATTACCATGGACACATTAACAGAACAAATTCCCTTTAACGCACTCATAATTGGCCCCACAAACTGCGGAAAGACTCAGTTCATAGTTGATCAATTGAGAGGTCCATTTCGTTTTAAATTTGAATATATCGTATTAATTTGTCCCACCTATGCTAACAATAAAACCTATAAAGGCGTTGGTAAGGGAGATCCTCGTTTCATTGTCCTAGCGCCTTCTCAGAATGACATTGATGCGACCCTAGGCGACTGTGCATGTTTTTTCGAAGGAACGAATACACTTATTATCCTCGATGATTGTGCGGCAAGCAAGGATGTTAAGGGAAGGACCAATAAGATATCCGATTTAGCCTTTTCTGCACGCCACATTGGTATTTCGATTTGGGCCTCATCGCAAACACAAAAAAGTATATGCAAGAACTTTCGCGAGAATTGCGCAATCATTGTGGCATTTCGCATCGCAAGCGCACCGGGATTGAAGGATCTATTCGATGACTACGGCGCTAGCATATCCTTAGATGATAAGAAGCTATTCATTTCAGAACTTGAGACTAAGTTCGCACATATATGTTTCTGTTTGCGACATCCTTTTTCAACCGTATTAGAGATACCTTCACCTATGGTATGTCACAATACGTTGAAGTAAGATGGATAAAGATTTTGATGATGAATTAATGAACATACTAACTGAATCCGGCAAAATAGATGTGACAGGTCCTCCACCAAAGGCTAGCGGCAGCAAAGCTGCCATCGGAGCTAGCGGCTTCGAAGGCAGCAAGCTGCCGCTACACTGCGCTACCACCGATGAAGCGGCAGCAATCTTTCATCGTAGCATAGAAATCATCGAACATAGGGAAGCTCTTTCTATTCTAGCCGTGACTGGTACGACAAAAGAATATCTAGGGAAGAATTTTTCTCTTGGGGACATTTCTAAGTTACCTGATAAAGACATAGAACGCCTATATCGTAGATACCAAGCCGTCTTAGCAAAGCAAATAAATGACTGCTTAGTGGATAGAGCACTAAGTCTAGCAACTTGTGTAGTCGCATATGTGAGGCCTCTAGATTCTCGACAACAACGAAGGCTGTTGAAAGCTCTAAAGAAAGACCGCTTAGTCCGAAACGAGCTATCTGCACTGGCTGGCCGATTGGCCTACAAAGCAGGTCCACTTGTAGCACTAACTAGTGCCCTTTGTCACGTTGTTAACCATTCTATGCCCACTAAACAGGACTCCGAGGCGGAACAGGATGCCGAAGTCAGCGAATATGAAGTGGATGCCCCACAAATCGATGAAGTACATGAGGCATATTCAAATTTTAAGAATCTTTAGCGTAATTAACGTATTGAAGTTACCTCAACCACTAAGTAATTACTATTAACGAGATGGAAATTGATACCCATTCCGAAGATCGAAATGATCCCATCACGAAAGAACCAGTAAAACCCCCACCAAATCCAAAACGAGTTGCTGCAGGCAAACTCATAGCGCAAAGAAGGAAAGAAAATATCGCCAATGTGGCGGCAACGCAGGCGGCAACGCAGGCGCAGGTAGACAGTCATGGCAGCTTTGCTGCCACCGATAAGCCAAGTTTGATATCAACTAATACCACACTTGCTGTAATTGGGGTAAGCATAGCATTTGTGGGTTTGTACTATCAGTATGAGCAATACAAACAAACGCAACGAGTTAACCACAGCTTCAATGGCAGCTTTGCTGCCGCCACAGACAGCTCAGCTGCCGCTACCAAAGAAACCCCAAAAGGTCGTAACCTAAAAACTCAAGGTATGATATAGCATTTGAAGCCACGCTGTAGACACATATGCAACGTCCAACATTGGCCGGTGATGTAAACGTTGTTCCAATAAGATGGCTAAAGAACTTATGAACACAATACAGGAAGCTACTATATTGACTGGGCTTGCGGCAGGTATCGGTTGGGTCGGAAAAAAAGCAATCAAAGAGCCTTTGACTAACGATCCTTCGTCTAGTATTTTGAACTTCGTGAAGTGGATAGCGGTTCTAACTGGTGGCCTTGCAGCTAAGAAATACCTAAAGGACAAAGGGTATTGGAAGCCTGCTGAGTAATAGGGGCGACTCTACCTCGCCTTCGAAGCCATGGCATCAATAATATTTATGGGATTTGTCTTCGCCATAACTAGTGCTGCCGCTAGTATTGCCGCACACGAAATAGAAAAAGCAACTAGCGGGCCTAATGCTGCTGCCGCAGAGATGGTAAGACATGATAAAGCTCAGGAGAAGGCAAATGCCGCTATTACAACCTATGAGAAAAATCGAGAAAAACGACTAGAAGCACAAGCCACCTGGAACCACTGGAAAGAAAATAACGCACACGTTGGACTTAAAGATAGAATCGATGCAATGCGAAAACTCCATATATATCATATATTACAAATGAAACTGGAAGAGCCTAAACTCTCAGATTATTATCGACCATCTAATTCGAGGAAAACTGCCGAATTGGTGGCCTTAGGTGGTAGCGTATTCGCGACTGGATACGTTGCCACTAAATTCTTATGAGAATTGGTTATAGCTATGCTTTAAAAAACGAGCTTTTTTACGATTAACGTAATTACTAGATCACTTACTAGATTACTAGATCACTTACTAGATTACTAGAGTATTACTAGGTAATTACTCCGCATAAAATGCGACTAATAGGTAGTAACTTTTCTGCTTATTGAAGCTTAGAATGCACATATGTGTATGCACATATATGTATGTACATATTAATGGACACTAAACTAAGTTTACGATACTATAGTCCGGAGGGTTATTGGAAAGGACTAGCAGCCATTAAACATCTTGCCAATTCGACAAACATATCTGAAGATGTGACTCGGATGTGGCTAGAAAAACAAGCTATATGGCAGATCTATTTACCACCCCCCAAATACATTCCACGACCTAAATTCAATGTATCTACACCAAATGAGGTCCATCAAGCCGATTTGATATTTCTACCTCACGATCGACCTGGACGTGGAAGAAAGCTATATAAGTATGCGCTGACGATCGTGGACGTAGCATCCAGATACAAAGAAGCCGAACCATTAGCCACTAAAGAATCTAAAGAAGTTGCTGCGGCATTCGAACGAATATATAAGCGAAGTCCACTAACATGGCCAAAACTTTTACAAGTCGATCCAGGACGTGAATTTATGGGTGCAATGTCTTCGCTACTAGATAAACATGAAGTTTCCGTATGTCGTGGTCGTGTGGATATTCACCGGGATCAAGCAATCGTCGAACGATTTAATCGTACTTTAGCTGAGAGATTGTTTGGATACCAATATGCTCAGGAGATGGTACTTACTTCGCAGGGGAAGGATGATAGATCTGTCGAATGGGTGTCTCGTCTACCTGCGGTCGTAAAAGCTTTAAACAACGAAGCTACGCGTTTGACAGGAAAACAACCATCCATAGCAATTACCAAAAACGAAATCGAATCGAACCCAGCAGAACCCGTGCCGGCTCGGGACGAACGGATACGTCTAGTTGGGCTCAAAGAGGAAAGACTTCCATTCGATGTCAGTGTTCGATATCTATACGCTCCTGGTGAGCTAGAAGGTGGACGAAAGCGTGCTACCGATCCTATATGGAGTTTGAAAACATATAGCATTTCGCGTAGTATGGTTTCTTCGGGTCAGCCAGTCCTATATTATTTGTATGCTCCGCAGGTTTCGAATGTTGCTCGGCAACTACCAACGCGTGGATTCGTGCGTGAAGAGATACAAGTCGTACCACTTGATACCGAACTACCTCCGAATGGGATCCTAAGCTAGTTCGTTTTGGAACAAACATATATCTTTATGGCCATGGGCTAATGTATCGATTCCATTTTCAGAAATCCAACGTTTTGTGTCCAGTGGTGAAAGGGAGATTTTATTAACTCGCAGACCATAGATCTGGTGCCCAATGCTTCGCAGCATATTCATTCCATGTCTGAAGGTCTTCCTATCGAAAAGAGACTCCTTATACTGCTCGTGTCGAATGTGCTTCTTCACAACGTACTTCCGTATTCCTTTAGCCTTGCGAATCTCCTTAGTGTCTGCGCATACAATCGAATACATCTTCGGTCGAAGTCCAACGTACTCTACGATGGCAACTCCTGCACACTCATCCTTCATCTTTCCAAGAACCTTTTTATTGGTAGTGTCGTATAGTGGATGGTTTTTTGGGTAATCACTCGTATCGTATAGGTCTGCATTTTTGGCTATGTCGTCGTAGACGTCTTCTGTTTGGATCTCAAGCAATAGCGAATCTGTGTCTGTGTATAGCAGTTCGCATTTATTACCATATTGGAGCTTAAGTTGGTTGTAATAGAAATCATACATCAGGTGTTTGGATAGGTCTAGAATGCTCATACCAACGTAAACTGGGCGGTTAAGTACGAGCCTGCTTTTATGCATGTGTAGTGCTACGAGGCCATCATCAAAGATATTTGATCTAGCAAATGTTGGGCTTGATATCAGCCGTCGAAGCTTGTCCTCCTCTCTTGCACGCACCAGCTTAACATCTACGCGCTTACGCAGATTCTCCATTGTCTTACCAAATACTGAGTTGTTCATCAGCTTGTAGAGGTCTTTCTCGAAATTGCTTGTAGCCAGTTTACGAAGATCCGTATTCATACGTATATATGGCTCCATCCAAGGACTTTGGTCAAATCGTAGTGCTCGGTGCACCTTTTTCAATTTCATACCAAGAGAAAGATATAACTGTAGATTTCTATAGTGTAGGACGTAGCGTTCTTTGTCGAATAGATTGGGCACAAGCTTTTCAACTTCGATTGGGAATACTTTTTCACCTAGTAGTCCGCATTGGTACTCTGACATCCATTTTTTCTGGACTTTCATACGCTCTGGAGCTAGTGGATACGCGTTGTGAGCGTCGTGGAGTCCTAGAGGATACTCAAGGTCGACCTCAAGGATATAACCTTTGTCCGCTTGTATGTTTACATACGACTCGATATCGATTACATACGACGCGATGTCGAGGTCGATAGTCTGTAGCTTTTCTACGTCGCACCACTCAAATCCTCCTGTTGGTAGCGCTTGGCTCATAGCCCATCCGTATAGGTTGTTCGCATCCAGATACTGTATGTACGTAGTGGGCTTGATTGGGTCGTATTCTGCCGCATATGGATTGTTGGCCTTTGCATGGCGTCGACTGACCATCGAAATGCCGCCTCGCATCCCTTTCTCGATGAAAAGATGCATATCGTAGTCTGTGAGCAGCTCAAGCTCTACACCAGTCTTCTTTAGCAATGCATCCCACGATAGACCAGGGCTCGTATAGTAGTGAGCTGGGTCCAATCCATAATTTTGCATACATGTCGCTCGAAAGCCTTCAAACACATCTGCGAGTAAAAGTACATCGGTTCTAAGATATAGGTCGTGGTAGGTTCCCATAGTTTGACAATCGAATGCAGCCCAAACCTTCTGTGCGTGAGTATAGTCCTCATCTGAGATTCCTTCATCAGAAAGCTTGCTATAAAAAGCATCGCGCGGCGGTAGCCCATCCTGAAACCGCTCCCAACTGTCCATGTATTCGTATGGGTAGACGCCCTTGCGTAGAAGAAGCCCGCGCTTATGTTCGTCTTGCTCGTATCTGGCTATGATTTGGAATCCTTCCGGGTTTTTAGCCGATACTAGCTGAGCAAGAGAGGATAGCAAAAACTGAACGCTGTCGATGAATCGCAGTTTCCCTAGGGAGAATGAAATGTACTTCTCCATGTTATTTGGTATGCAATTTATCTGCCCCTCTACTTTGGAAATAGACTGCATTAATAGATGAGAATCGTATCCCCGCAAATTATGGAAGACTACTGGTATTATGGTCTTCTTTGGGTCTATCCGCAGGAGTAGATTACAGGCATTGTGTGCTGCTCCACGATACTTTCCAGTGATATGGCAGTGATCGCGAACTGAATCCCCATTAAGAGATTTCTGACAGATGTGGCAAATTGTTGCACTTCGGTGGGCTATGCTGTCCTCTGGAGTCATGCATAGGGCTTTACGTCTAGATAGAGCCGCTTCAACTTTTTGTTCTTCTCGTTGTATTGCCTCCAGGAACATTTCTGTAGCATTGGGCCCTCTATAGACGACTGGAGTCTCTGTATAGCCATCACATCTCACCACGATGTAGCCGAATCCGCAAGCCTCATGTAGTTGAGTTTTCTGGGTGCTGCTGCGCAGTTCTGGTGCCAGCTCTGCTGTCGGCTCTGGTTCTTCGATCTTAGTGGTCAATGCCTCAAAATCGGCGTAAATGACGTAGGGAACCTTCATCTGTTTGTACCAGTTCTGGAAGGATAGCTTGTTCTTACCCTCTTCAGGCATCTCAACTCTCACTGCTGTCTGTCCTATACCTTTACATTCTGGAATGTGTTTTTCGAGTAGATCTTCTCTGCAGTATCCGTGGAGACACCTCTCGCAGAAGTGTTTTCGGTGCTCGTACTTGCTCTGATCGAATAGGAGGCGATTCAAATCCTTGATCCAAGTGTAGTGATACTTTCCGGACTTCTCTATGAGCAGCATGTTGATACGGCGGGTGTCCACACATTTCTTGCTAATTTTTCCGGATTTATCTATAATGCTAATCTTTCCGGATTCATCTATAATGTGGCGGGTGTCTACACATTGTTTGCTAATCCTGTAGACAACCACACCTTTCTCCCAGCCGAAGACATTGATTGCAAGATTGTTTTGCTTCTCAAACCTGCAAATCTGTGATATGGGGGTTGGCACATCGATTCCCTTAAAGTCTAGATCATCCTCTATAGGATACTTAGATGGTCTCTGTGGGTCTTTTACGGCTGGAAACAGTGCTGATCGGAGTGTCCAACGAAAACAGTTATCACCCTTATTTTGAACATTAATCACAGCCTTCTTGTTTTGGACTTCTTTAGGTAGTGGAATGTACGAGCCTCCTCGTAGTGGTTGGTATCGCGCTATGTCAAGCCAAAGCAGAACTACTCGGTCTACCACCCAACCTGAGCCTCTATGTGTCCATTTCTCTAGGGTCTCTTGGATCGTTGGAAAAGACTTATCTAGCGCGGAATCGATTTCATGGACTTGTAAAACGGCCTCCTGCTTGTGGCGAAGTATTGCGTCGATGGATTCTTCACTACCATCGAGTTTGTACTTTAGTAGCTGTACTCTCAAGGCTAGCTGGAACTTTACCCCCTTTAGATCGACAATCTCTTCCTCTAGCTTTTCGTGGATTATATGACGTACACCATCTAAGAAGGCCATTGGGTCGGCACCAAATTCGTGACCCTCTGGAATATCCATCTGCCAGCCTCGTAAGAACTTACCAATGACCCATTTAGTGCGTTCAAATGCTAGTGGGGAATTCTGAGCAGCCATGTTTAACACGTATCCCTGCGGGTTTTCGAATCTGTAGCAGCTCCTGCAGTACTTCTAAGAACTGCCGCCTTGCTGCCTTTTCCTTCCTGGATAGTTCTACGCGTAGTAACACAGAGCCGCACCCAACACAAGTATAAAAAGTGCTCTGAGTTCCCTTTCCGCACCCGCGACAAGGTGTTGGAATCCGCCTTCCCTGCCTTATTTTATATAAATGGGTCCTACAATATGTACCTATGCACGACTTGCTGCAGAATGCTTGCTCTCCAACCTTTAACCAACTACATAAATTCTCGCCGCGCATTTTTTCATATAATTCGGTATCTCAGATATACATTAGAATGACGTATCTCTAATTAGATCTAATTAGGTGGGTGGGGCCATCCGTGGGACTGCGGGGGCTTATATGGGGAGGCGAATTGAAACAAATTTCAACGATTTTTTAGCGGAGTAGGGATATACGATGGGAGAAAAAAGGCTTAAATAAGGATGTGCGCCAGAACCGCTATTGTATATACTACTGGCTTTCATTGCAGTAAATAATTTGACCGTGAATAATTTGACTGCGGTAAAGCCGAGGCGTTTACCGCGGTAAAACCTCGTCCATAGTGCGGTAATACCTCGGTTTGACCGCGACCCGATGCTTCAATAATTCCAGGCGGTACTGTAGTAAAATATTGAGCGTTTGACTACAAAATAATCATGTTTTGCTTACTCACGCACATGCCAGAAAGTACAAAGCCAGGCCATCAACAGGTGGAAAAATTGGTTAGCATCATGTCAAATGGTGACTAGAAACATGAGCGATGAACCAGCAAACACAAAATCAGACACTCCCTGCTGATATTCTCTGAATCTCACATCCTAATATTCACTGTATACGAATCCTACAGCCACTGCCAGCATACCTTTCTTCTTTTAGTTTTCTTTAAAATGTCTTTTTCCTTGTCTCCCTAGAATAAATGTTCACAAAACAAATGAAGGATAACCAACACACTATTTTAAAGAATGGAATAATAAGAATGTTAATTATCCAATCCATATGTACTACATTTGCACAATGATTTACTGGATGATACAGGTTATTCCCCATAACATCTGACAATGCTAAACAAGTCTTGTTTGAAACTCTATAGATTCTTAAACTTCACCATTGCAAGGTACAGGTAATAAGTGGCTGGCTACAAATGACAACCTTGTATATCATATGGAAACATTGACACATCACATCAAGACAAGTACCTTATTCTTGCCAGTAGCCCTTTTTCTCTTTGGACGGCTCACCTTCGCAGTCAGTGTTATTCTAGTTGGAGTGTTAGAGACAGCAGTGTATGTTGTGCCATCTCCCTCCTCGTCGCTCTCATCATCGTCATCATCATCATCTATATCAACACAAAAAAACAAATAATTATTTCAATTGAGTACTAGAAAAACTAAATAAACAGAGTGAAAGTTAAGTCAGGGTGCAGTGCGTGGGAGATAGCCGTAGCTCATAGGTACAGTACTGACCAGAACTTACCTACAGTTAAATGTTTGTTCGGGTTCGCTTTAGGGAACGCAAAGCGAACCCTAATAGTTCACTTCAAGCGAACCCTAATAGGGTTCATTCGGATTCGCTGGGTTCACTAGCATTCGCTCAAGCGAACCCTGTAAACTCTGAGTGAACCCAGCAAGCGAACCCTGCAAACTCTGAGCAAACCTGAGCGAACCCTGAAAAAGCGAACCCAAGCAAACTCTGAGCGAACCCTGCAAATTCTGAGCTCTGAGCGAATGTATATTTTAGTGAACACGAAACCTAGCGAATGCAACTAATTGCTGCCGCAGCGAGCGAGCAAGGCAGCAAGACTAATTTGTGTAATGGGGCTAGTTTTTTTGCCACATCGCCAGAACATTGCATTGTGGTCAAAACATTGCATTGTGGTTGTGCGCAAGAACACACAAATTGTATGCGCGAAGTAACATGCAACGTGAGCCATCAATCATTTTCAGGAGTCTTCCCACATGTGTTTTTTTCGTTTGGATCGGCTTGTGTCAAGGTGTGTATATATTTCACTGCATCAATTTGGCATTTTCACGTGTGGTTGTGGCCCTTATTATGTTGTTACTAATCCAAAAATGCTTAACTTTCATAACCATTGCTGTGCAGGACATTTTTTCCGATTAAGTAGGTGAGTATTTGATGGATTATTGTGCTTTCACACAGACTCAGTGTCACAGAGTACTTCGATCTCCATCGCCAAATCGAAACTGCGAAACATTCGACGGTGTAACTCGTTCTCTAGATTACAAATTTTATAACAAGATCAACATCTCAAGGACTAATACATGTATCGTGTTGACATACTACGACATCTTACAGTGCTCGACCTTAGCGGTAGTCCACTAGTCCTGGACTAGTAAGAAATGCTTCTGGACTAGTAAAAAAATAGAGCCACTAGTCATAGGACTAGTAACTATTCTATAATTTGTAATGTTTAATAAAAGATAAAACAAAAACATGTTGTCCTGCTTACATGAAAAATAGGTATGTATGTGAGGCCAAGAGGCTCAAACCCTCTTTTTGGGCAAAAAAAAACTATTGCCCCTTCTTTAAATAAAAAACAAATAGGCCCTGTTAAATAAATTGTTCGCCTGTTCCTAACTGCCTAAAAAATCCTGAACCCCGACCGTGACTCCACCCAAATTAAACTGAAATCCTGACCCTGATATGCCCAAATCAAGTCAAAACCCTGACCCTACCTGCCCAAACTGAGCTCAAAACCCTGACCCACCCCAGCGGCACAAACATAATACTGTATGTCACAAACAGGAGTAACCCCCCCGGCGTTTAACCCCAACCAGTCAAGAAAACCTCCTCTAAACTTTAGTTAGTAATCATCCTTTATTCACAAAAAGGATTTCTTACACATTACGGGGAAACAAAGTAATTAAAATACTAAATTGTTAAAACCACAGAGTTCCCAAACACAAACCAATCGCACACCACGGAAAACCAAATTTCACGGGTGCTATGCGTTGATATTTCGCATTTTCCTATTCTGTGTTTACAACTCAATATCTTACTAAACATTGACCAACAATGAGGCAGCACTCCCTACCTATTGGGTATACTAGTCTTAGGAATACTTTGAAAGGACTATTTAGATGAGACAGCAAAATTATTACCCATAGGCCGATAATTATAAATATTGTTTGTTTCATTCAGGCTGTTCGAATTAGGCCAAAGTGGCTGTTCGATAATTAAGCCAAAGTGGGCTTTATTTCAATCTTATCAAACTCGTTAATAATTCATGAAGCAAAAACAAAGGAAATCAATGACCGTGGAGGGATCTGTAAATCTGATACAGATTTCATCCTGATTTACATAAACTTTGGCTTCGATTTTCTCAGCCAAAATAAGTTGTATCACCAAAATAACTGAAAACATGACTCTCTACATCTAGACGTTTCATAAGTAAGATAAAGAATGAGCGTCCGATCTTTATCCGATTTACAAACTCTCGCTTTCAGCAAGAGTTTGTAAATCGGATAAAGATCGGCCGCTCATTCTTTATCTAACACATAACAGTGTATAATTTTTGAAAACCAACTTCTGCAAAATTAAAAACAAATTACCACCAGAGAATTCCAAGGGAATCGAACGGCGTGGCGATGACCGGAAGAAATTTTAATTGGTTTGAGAAGTAAACACAGCCATTTCAGTTCCCGTGAATGTTTATAATGCTGCTCAAGAACAGTTTGTCAACACTATTTTCACCGATGAGAATACAGTCGAAGCTCACTGCTACATGAAGAAATTTAGAGATGTTGGAGAAGCAAATAAATATTTAGGTTCAAGGTTAATAGATTAAAACGAAAACATCCTTTGAAGAAAGCCGACCTGGGAACGGAAGTCACACTCACGGCATGAAAGCAAGGCTGAACATGACACATTCAAAGTTTTCGCAATGTCGGTAAATTATTTGAGTTTATACTGTATAAAACAATAATAAAACCACTCTAAATCATCTAAGAGGTGCTTCAAAGTGTCAAAAGATAAGATGGGAAGGAAAAGATGTTGAAAGAGAGGCGAAAGTTTGCAAAGTTAAGTCTTTGTTTTGACATTTATTTTAATGTGGTTTCAGCACATGCTTGGATGCAAAACTGCATTTGTGAGCAGAACTCCAGGGCAGAACTCCAGACATTTTTGGTTAATGCATTTTCTAAAGCTAGAGCAAAATGTTAAAAAGAACCTAGAAAATATCTTAGACCACTAAGTCCTTGTTTAATGCATGTTTTAGCTGTCGTGATTCGTGTCTTTGGCTACATCAAAGTTCACTCACAGTTCACTCGAGGGTTTGCTCAAGTGAAACCTTGAGGGTCTGCTTGAGGGTTCACTCAGGTTCGCTTTGTTCACAGGGTTTGCTTGGGTTCGCTTAGAGCGAACGCAAGCAAACGCTTGAGCGCACCCTCGGTTTGTTTGAAAGTGAACCTGAACCCGGACGCACTGGAAGTAAGTTCTGGTCAGTACTGTAGGAAGCTTAATTGCGAAGTAAATTACCTCTTTACCAGTTTTTTTAAAATAGAATTTTTGTTCATTTCTGAAGTTTACCTGCCAAAAGCAGTTAAACAACTCGCTTTGCGACCCAAAGTACATACATTCTACAAGCTTAGTAACCAGGCATTCAATCTGAAGAGAGAACATTGGACACCAGGACTTCAAAGTTGCGCTCGCAGTATTGACTAACAATTACTCACAACTAGTGGCGAAAATCTGCTACACTCTTTTGTAAAGTTTATAAAAAGAAGCAAATGTTACTTGGGGTAACCTGTGGACAGAAATCACTAGCCTGACAAGCCAAACTACTAGCCCCAAGCTATCGGACAGCACTTATGTTGTGCCCTGTAAGTGTGTATGCCAATTCAAACTCAAATGCTACTTGCCACTCATTTCTTCTCTTTTCCTTGACTGAATTGCCTTAGCACAATCTTTATCTAAGGGTCTGTGAATAAAGGATAGTCGTATCAGTAATTATTAACACTCAAGTAGAGAAATGATATTGCTCTTTGGATGAAAGGAAAAGAGAAATGAGTTCCTTATCCGAAAAACTGTGTTGGTATCCCTGTGGATACATTTCATGTATGGACAGTGTAGTTTTGGCGGGAACTGGAGTATATAAGGTTATGTCAGTCGTAGTTATGTATTCGTGGTCCTGACTGCAACATTTATAGACGTTTCTTTCCACCATTAACTTTATTTATGTCAGTTTTTGCTGACCATGTTACAGAGTTACAAAGTTTTCAGACTTTTACCTCCCAGAAGTCAGTACTCCTGCATTGGGCTGGGGAATACGTTTCCACTTAGTTTTTACCACATATACTGTGGAATTTTTTGTGGTTTTTCGTATCCGGCAGAGTACACTAGGCAGCACAATGTGTAGTTGCATCTTATGTTACATAAAGTGTGTAGATTGATGTAAAGCATACATGTAAACATGTAAGTACATGTACAATAAATTGTGTATGCGGTTAACTGTCAGGACTGCCTCCGGCATATATGTGTCTTTTAAAGCAAAGTTGCCAGATTACATGTAGCTTTAGCACCTGAGTGTTTCTTCTTGCAGTAAAAAAATACCCAATTAATATAAAACTGTCATAAGCCATCTTTAGCCCTGTGACTGACTTTAATATGTACAAAGACATGTTGAAATTATATATATGTTGTGGTTCAATTTTATCTTTGGTTCAAAAATTTTGAACCAGTTCAAAATGTTTGAACCAGTACCATTTTTTTGAACCAGTACCATTTTTTTGAACCAATACAATATTTTTGAACCAGTACAATTTTTTTGAATCAGTTCAAATTTTATTTACAAGTGTGAACTTGTAGTTTGGGGTAAGGTTTATGATAGGCTTTCCATGTAAGAAAATAGCATAGTACACTGAGAAGCACTTTGGAATAAAAATACCTTGTTTGTGTTCATCTTTTATTTTATAGCTGGAATGTACTGGTAACACAGTTACTTTGTGCATTGATGTATTTTAATATGAATTTAAACAGAAAACTATACAACTAACACCCTAAATTTACGGTTAGAGTGTTTTTAAATGCAGGGTAAGGCCCTTGTGAACTCCACTTGGAAAAGACAAAGCGAAACAGAAATGTTGTATTTTTTTGCGTTATTTCTGTGTAGTTCTTGATAATTTTTGCATCTTTTCACATCCTCTGTGGGTGATTCTTTGATGAGAGAACAAGAGAATAGTTACAGCATTTCTTTGAGTCGGGGGTGGCGCATGGTGCCATATTTTCTCGCTTCGACTCGCTCTTGCTCTGAGGGTTTTTCTCCGGCTTCCTTGATCCATCCACAACAGCTAACATGCTAAATTCCAATTTGATCTGTGGATTAGTTAAAAGTATGTTGTTTGCGTACTCGCATTTTCTTCTACTTCGAGTACTTCTAGTCAGTGTTTTATTCCATTTGGTAAGCTGAGTCTAACAAGTACGAGGGATTACTTCAAGATCATTTACACTCGTTTAATACTTTAAGATATTCTTTATTAGCTCTTTCGTAGAAGTCTTCTTCCAGATACAATGGTAGTCAGGTGATTCGCTTTTCTTTTGCTTTCTTTTAGCTCAGCCGCAGCTGTGATTACTCTGTAAAAGTCTGCTCGGTTGACACAGTTTGTTTCTTTCGGCAAACGATTTCCCACGGGCGTAGAGCGAGGTTGAGTTTGTGAGTTTTTCTTGAGAACCCTAGCTCTAGGTGGGTAAGATCTTGTTTACTGACCGGTTAGTTTTTTTTTTATGGTTCAGGGTAGGGTTTTAGTTAGTTTAAAATTCCCAGCATAATTTTCCGTGTAATTATGTCTGTGACACCTCGAACTCAACCACCCTTTACGCCCGAGGGAAATCGTCTGCCGTTTGTTTCGAAGTACGAGTGGAGCCGTAAAGTACATCTGATCATCTATAAACAATGTATTTTCCTGGATTTAGCTATCTTACTTCCCCTGAGTTCCTGCAGTTTTCATAAAAGAATGCAGTCAACACAAACTTCGTCTGTTTAAGGGGTAGTACAATACAGTTTTGCCGTGTTGTCGTCCATGTAATTTTATTTCCAAGTCCGATTTTGTTAGCAGTACGCATGTGCAAATAAAATTAAGAGACTGGAAACAAATTAGCATAAGGAGAGGGACTGGGTTCGACGATTAGTCAGCTATAGAATAAACGGTGGTATAAAAATCAACAAGCGCTTCTGTGGCGCAGTGCGTTAATCGACTGGATCATCATCTACCAGGCGTTCCTCGTGATCCTGTCTGAAGTTAAGCCCGACCGGGCGAGGTTAGTAAGTGGATGGGTGGCCGTCAAGGTAAGTGGTACAGTAACGTGTGTCAGGGGAGACAAGGGCAAAAAGGGGATGGGACTGGGGAAGGGAGGGTAGAAAGTAGAGGGAAGGGGAGGGTTTACAAAAAAAGATTTTGTAGGGGAGGGGTGGGTGGAATTTTTTTTTCGTTTTAAATCCCCCCCAAAAAACTAAACTTCTTTTTTTTTATGAATCCCAAAAAATTAGAAAATCCCTTTTTAGAATCTTGAAAAAATGAACCAGTTCAAAAAAATGGTACTGGTTCAAAAAAATTGTACTGGTTCAAATATATTTGTACCAGAGGTAATAATTGAACCACAACATATATTCAATGACCTATTAACTAAACCCTGTGTAGTTTTGTTTTTGACAGGGACATATTTCAGAGAATACTACTACTTACCTTGGATCACACTGATCACATAAGTAATTTTCTGGCACAGCAGTTGAACTAATTCCCATACATTCTATGTGTTGCCAGACACTAAAATACAAACATAAGAAATGTGTTGTGAATTGGGGGAACTTCAAAAAAGGACTAGCAACAGCTGCCTTTGTCGTAATAATATTTTTTTTATTATAAAGATGATGCTACTTTACCTAATCTCTGAATATGACCATGAGGCTTCTTACCTGCATTTGTCACAGCAAATCATATAGCCATCATCATGGTTAAATCCACTACAATAAAGACATAGTAAGTTAGCCAACCTAACTTGAAGTAAGTTTCTATTAAACTCTTCAAGTGGAGCACTAACCAAATGCATCTAGTAATCCCGTCATCCTCGTCATCCTCATTCCCGGTATCACCATCGTCAGGTGCTGGACTACTGGAATCAGGGGGGGTCATGGGTGGAGGCTGACCATAGTTGTGATCCTAACAGAGATCAGATGAGCAACAATCATCACTGAAACTTGTCCGAACAGAAATTAAAGATTGAATCCCAATCCTTTACGTGACCCACTTGAGAAAGTGTTCAACTTCAAGTATTTATAGCTAAGGAAAACACATTTTCCACATTCCAATTTATTTTCAATCTTCTAAAATATGAGTCACAACAATAAGATAAGATGTTGTTGATAATGTTGAAAGGATTTCTCAAGGTCTTTTTCTTACAGAACGTTGTACATAAAATACATATCTCAGCCATAGGCTTGTTATCAGTAACATGTCTGTTGAAAGTCCCCTTCTATCTACATGATCTTTTCGGTTCATTTTTTTTTTATGCTGGAATTATTCCAAAACTCAAATCTAAAATCCAGTTACCAAATATGACAGCCTGATAACAACACACTCTTGTTCCTAACTAACTAAAGATAGTTCTACATCTAATTATCAAGACACAACCAACTATGTGTGTACTGTCTAAATTTGCAGTCCACAAAAAAACTTTTTTCGTTCGGAATGTTTTGCACACTGTTCATTAGCAAGTTAATATATCAACTGATATGGGCCATGATCAACATCCAAAACCTAGAAATAAATTAGCTCTTCCAGATAATGGAACTATCCTTTCAAGCCAAACATTAAATAATGAACTTCAAAAGCTGATTTCTATGATATAAATCCACGTACATGTGCGTAAACTGCTCATACATGTAGCTTTATTCAACACCTGACTAAAGCTGATTTCTATGATATAAATGCACGTACATGTGCGTAAACTGCTCATACATGTAGCTTTATTCAACACCTCAGACTGATACACTGAGAGTGTACTGAAACAACAACTGAACAAAATACAGGCAGTCACATACTTAGAGCAGAGTCCAATCTATGTTCCATTTGACAAACAAATGAATGCTTTATTAAAGAACCTGGAATGTGACCACCAAGCCTTGAAAGGCAGGCCTTAATCACTTGAGCTCATTAAATATTGATCACAGACTAAACAAAAGGTATGATGCAATCACCAGTTAATATTCCCCAACTAAAAAGACAAGAGCTTTCTCATTACTTTGAACTTAGAACCTGTAACAGAACCTTTTACATCACATAAATCCAGAACAATAGATGTTTACTAGTCTTGAAAAAGTGGATAATTTGGAAGTTGGTGAATTTATCATTTGCATGCAACTCCACAAAGATGAAGATTTATCAGACACAATTCCAGCTAATTAAGACTTTCCCAAGGAACAATCTTAAGTAAATTAACCAATTAAGAAGGACAAAGTCAAATGTCTTCTACTCTATCCCTTTGTTGAAGACATATTTTATTCAAAACTAAAGTTATATTTTGATTATTTTATGAATTAAAAAAATGCACCCACAACCACTTTACTTCAATTTGAACCAGTACTCAGGTTTATCTCACTTCTGGCCAATACGCCTTTCCTATAACAAACTACATTTACACAAAATCATTATAATCCTCATAACAACTAGCGAGATGAATCAAATGTAAATGCACTGCAATCCAATGTGATGAAATCAGACTACTAAATCCCAGATGTCAGAGGTTTGATCAGTTTGCAGCCCCTCCTTGTTATGTCATAACAAGCCAAGTTAAATCAAACACAACCAAGTAAAACAGATAAATGATGACACTCCAGCAACACACAATATATAGACAAATTAAAAGCCTTTAAAATAACATGTATTGGCCACAAGGTAACTATTAAAATTCTCTATAGTCAACTAAATTTATACAGACCTACAGAAAATAACAAAATCAAGCATACAGTAAATCAACTGCAGTCTTAAGCAGTTTTTAATTTAAAAGTGTGTAAATATGAATAAAGATGTTCAGTACATGTACACCAAGGTTTACATAGCAAATAAAGGGGAAAATACTAAAAAAATAATGACCTTATGAAGATCCCTTGACAATTCACCAAGCAGTCTGTGTATGCATCAAGAGATTGCTTGCATGTACATTTGTACACTACTAATTCAACGAGGCTTGGTAGCTGGCTGTTCTACCACTGTGAGAGCACACAATATATGTACAGGGATTTCAATAAGAGCCAGTAGCCAACTCTGGATACTTGTGCCAACTACTTTACCCAGACAAAGTAAGGATCTCTATTGAAGAGAGTATGAACAGGGAAGGTTTTGAAGTTATTTCTACAACTATTTTACCCAGACAAAGTAAGGATCTCTATTGAAGAGAGTATGAACAGGAGAGGTTTTGAAGTCATTCCTACAGCTACTTTACCCAGACAAAGTAAGGATCTCTATTGAAGAGTATGAACAGGGAAGGTTTTGAAGTTATTTCTCTGGCAGTTTGCATTTACTCTTTCTACCTTCAAATGTAACTTTGCAGTCATGCTACTAAGATTGAATAGCCCTTAGTTTGTTCTAAGCATCACTTACTCTAACTTTCTTTATTCGTTTCTCTTTACTTTCACTTACTTATAAAATGTAATTTCGTAACAGTATAAATAAAGTGTGTTGTTGTTGGCTACTTCACAAAATGTGCCAGTTATGTGAAAACTTAATGAAAAGCTACAACCTCACAATAAACTTCAATAATCCTATATCCAAACACGGCAAGCAACAAATCAGACAACAGCAATATTACTTATGGTGCCCAGGAACAATCTGTTATTAAGCAGGAATCGGGAAACAGATATACATGTACCAACAAAATGTGTTACCACTGAGCCAAAATAATAAAAGGAACCTAGTATCTAGCATAAAAGTCATCTACCAACTAACTACAGCTTTTTTCCAGGTTCCTTGCAAACTTATCACTTGTCCACTCCAGCATTAGCACCCTCCTGTTTCCAGGATTAATTAACCTGTGTATACCTACCAAATATGGCATGTGTCGGATTTGTACAACACTCGGCATTCTTGCTGCATTTGAAGATTCAGCAGGATCAGGGCTGCAGAAAAATTAAAGCGTTTAGAATCCATTGTACGGAATGAAACCATTCCAAGCATTGCCTTTTTGTTTTGTTCAAAGTGTATAAGCCAGAAGACTCCTGCTCTTACCTACATGTAAACATTCAATATCATCTTGAAGGTATAGCCAAGAAAGCAGGGCTCAAAAAAAAAATTGTGCCCAATAGTCATGGACTAGTAGATTTTCCTATCGGGCAAGTACTTTTTGTCAGTCACTTGCCCAATGGTTTGCTAGAAGTTTGTTAAAATGTTGACCAAAATTTGGGCTAGTTCAAAATTGCCTCAGGCAAGTAAAACTCAAGAACACCTTGCCTGAAGGGCAAGCTGAAATTTATTTTTCTTGAGCCTTGGGAAAGCAATAAATATTCCCACATTATTACAACATACACTTAAAAGTACAACTCAACCTTGCTAATGTGTAACTTCACACATTTCTAATGGGAGTATGCTATGTATTTAGGCAATGTTTTATTTCCATTCAGATTACCTGTCACAAGGGAAATCATGTTATCTAACAGAAATATCGACCAAGGAAATGAAGCTCATGCACAAAAATTGTTTACAGAAGAGAAACTACAAAAGGTGTTAATCTATTAAATAAACTTGTCAATTATTACAAACTTATGGATGTGGCAAATGGTTGTCAAAATAGGTAAAATATATATTGAACCCCCTAACCTGCACTATATTTTGGTAATGAGTGATAGAACCATTATAATGTCTCAAATTTCAGATTTCCAAAGGATTTTACAGCTCACTGCCTCCCCAATGCCAAGTCGTTGTAGGATTGTTTTTGTTTATTAGTTTCTAAATATATCCGAAAAACTAATCCATTTAGAGAATTCCATGCATATCATTTACCATTTCAGCAATTCAAGAGCACTACTTTGATACCAAAACAAACCAACTTTTGTTTTTATTGAATGGATCTGCCGTGTTAGCAGTAACAAAAAAATAGTTCACTAGATGCAGCTACAATCCTGATAACAATACTACTTTGAGATTGTCAACTTGTTTAATATATTTCCAACATCTACTCTTATTACATGTAAATAAGATTTATTTCACTGCAAAAACATCAGAACAAACATCTTACCCAACATTTTCTCAGATTTACAAAAACAATATATTACTTTCACAAAGCCATGACCCCAAAAGACTATAATTGCAAGCCACAAAACTTGACCTTCTCTCCATCATTATGTAGGCTACTACTACTGTGAAACTGGGATATTTCTAAACAAAACTGTATGGCCAAACCAGCTTTCAACATCATCTAAAGTTAACACACAAGTATCACAAAGATATACACAAAAGTTAATCCTGTTTCTGTGGTACCACTTCTCCTAGATGTGGGATAGCGTACTATCATAGAAACTGTCTCAATGGAAATATTATTTTAGCTACCCTTTCTGGTTTGTAGTGCTTTTGCTACAATGGACACTTTCAAAAGGTTTTACCTCTGATATGCTCACGTTTTCATGTTACACAAAAACACATATAATAGTTTAATTCCTATGCCATAGGTGTTTTTTTCCAGACATCAAGTATTCATGTGATCTACAGATACAATGACTTTCTTTCTGTATAAATACATAAATATCCCAGTTTCCAACAGTCAATCACAAGTTGTCATAAACAATACCCAAAGTCCACACAGCTTATTAATTAAAAACGTCCTTATGGGCAGACATACCAGTGCTATGACAGAGAATATGCCAGAAGGCTAAGAGGGATTATAAAAGGTCATAGGAGGAATAACACATGGTATATTTTTCATAGGATATAAAGTTTAAGACAGTAAAATGCTGGCAGGAACACATATCATCACATTTCTTTAAATTATTGATGGCCCATCTTAATTGTACTGGAGCAGAAACATATTCGAAATAGAAGACAAGATGATAAATAAAGCAACCACTATTGAAATATTCTACACATTAATCATCAGCCTGTCACTAAAATACCACATGAATAAATTATTATTAACAAGAAAGGAAATACTACACTCCTGGAAACCTGGTGCTACACTCAAAGCCAGGCCTTGGTAGATTTAACCCTGCCATAATACAAACGATCCTGAATTTTAGGAGAGCTTCATGGCTGTCAGGTAATGATAAATACTAGAGGATAATGCTGCATTAAAACCACAACACAAGGCTAGAATCCCCAGGGGACAAGCAATCAGAGATATAGTGCATGTAATTTAGGGTATCCTGGAGCCCTGGGCCCTATCTCCAAACATATTTTTATTACACAACAACTTTGTCTGGTATCTGAGATAGAAAGAAGATGGAAAATCGAATTACTTACTCTGTTCCTGCTGTCATGAGGCCAACATTTGCCAATAGCAACACTTTAGAAGGTTCTAGAGAACCAGTAGGTAGGGTTAGTCCACATCCCTGTCATATTCACCACTGAAATGGAAACTCCACACAGGGACACAATACCTTGGAAGAAAATTGAACAAGGTTTGGTGAGTGTAAAGTGCCGAAAAAGAAATAATATGGGGAAAACAGAGAACTACTTTGTTAAATTTGAAACAAACTCAATAACAAAACTCTTGCCAATAGCTTTCTTTACTTCAAACTTCTATTATTGATTATTTTGTTGCTAAACATGGCCTCCCTACTCCAAGAATTAGAATTTGTAATCAAGCTGAAGAGTTTGCCATGTTTTCAATCAAGTTCTCTGGTCTCTATGGGAGCAAAATCATTTGCAGGAACAATCAGGAGAAGATCTCAATACATTTTAGAGATGTTTCAGTCTTTACACTGTAGAAAAACCTTGTTATTACTATTATAGTACTTTTATAAAGGAATCTCTCTCTCCTTGACAGATGATACTGAATCTATGTGGGAGTGGATTTCTTGTGACACACAGTCACCCATAGGGGATTTCCTCTTCTGTCAAAATACAACCATTTTCTTTTTCGATATGGGCAAGTAATAATCCTGTGTATATAATAATTTTAGAAAACAAGATAGGAACCATTAATTTTGTTGTCATTCAACCATTCAAACTACACTTCTGTTGAATTCTGAAGGGGATCTATGCACCACATAAGTAGACTAGATTGCTGATGGCAAATTTGATCGTAACAACACTTGGGAAAATAAGAATATCCTATCACACACAATTCTCGATTTTTACAGGGGAAAATCTTGTTTTGCCATTTAATAACTGAATCAGGTGACTGCCCCCAATGTCTAACAATAAACACAATGTAAATCGAAATGAATTTGTTGTGGACTTCAGTGGACAGCTAATGCATAAAACACTGTACTTACAAACCAACCCATGACTAGCAGGCATTCTCTCCGATGGTAAAACATGAACAAACCAATATCCCAGCAATTAGATGTAAAAGAAAAAGGAATGTGTTCGTGATTGCACACCCTTGTGGATTATTCTTTCACTCGTTTCTTGTCATGTTGTTGTTCATCTGGTATACCATTATGAAAGTAGAAACGGAAAGCTTTCGATTCACTCATAAGGAACATTAACTAGAATATTACAAACTCGTAAGATTTTTAATTAAAACACATATCATCAAGAACACAAGTTCTAATGAATATATTCACGGCAAATACATTTCGAGCATCGACCATCACTCCGTCTTTACAAATAATTCAAAAACTCGTCAGAGTTTCAATTTAGGGTGTAACCAAAGAAAGTAAAGTAAGTGTAGAGATGTCTATATTATTATGATATGAATTAAGGCACATGTAGCCGTACTCTTTAAGGAATAGAAAATTTGAAGAAAAAAACATGTGGCTAAACACTGTAACCAGAAACTGCATCGCTGCAACTACAAGAAAGCATTTCATGAATTTAGCAAATAAACATATCTGGAAATACACGAAGCACGCATCAAAACTCGGATTTCAATCAGTTGTTTTCCCTTTGCGCTATGATAAGAAAAGGTGACATCGCAAACTTCTTTTTCTGTATTTCATTCGCTTTCAGGCAAACAATTTTCCTGTGTTTTTTTTCCACCACGCTAGCTACACACACAAAAGCTCCCAACACAAAAGCTGGCCACGCTGTGAAGTGAAAACGTTCAAGCTCTTCTTGTATGTGGTTCATCGACAGAAAACGAGAACTCGCATTACCTAGAACCCATTTGTAAAATAGCTGTGGATATTTTGATGGTGAACTAACGTTTTCTTGAGTAAATGATGCGTGGTTTTCATGCATAAATGATAATAACTTGAAAACCTCGAGAATCGACAAGACAACCGAGACACAAGCAGATGTCCAAGAAACGTTCGATCGCTCCGCGATGATAACACAGTAAACCAGTCGAGACCGAATCCACAAACAACACCAACAATGTATAGATCCCTTAAAGCTGAAAAACATGGTATTTTTTCTCTTATTCGTGACAAAACAACAGCCTGATATATCTCTAGGTACAAGAAAAACACAAGTACCGACACCTTGAAAGAAAGCTGCCTGATGAATAAGTTATTTGAACATGGAACCACGACCTGATATATATTTGCTGCTGAAAATATGGCATATATAGATTACAGATAAATCCAATAGCCAGACTTTCAAAGTAGAGGGAGAAAGATGAAGTTTTAGTTATTTTCGAGGTTCGGTTTCAATTCTAGTGATCGTCCCGCCCCTGCGTAGAACAAGAATTTGTCAAGAGAATCATTCACTCGAGACAAGAACGACATCAAATAACACAGCCCTTCTCATACCAAACTAGCTGACTATGTTACGAGTAAGAAGGATTTGATATAATTGCAAAGATCTGCTGAAAATCATTGTAATTCCGAACTATGGCATGGCAGCTAGCTGGATTTAAGGTGTCGAATTTCACCGAGTCTCGGCTGAGTTTATCAAAACAACATGGCAGTCAGACACATGGGAACACTGCTGCTTCGAACCCACAACGAAAGTAAAGCCAAAATAGACACAACGGCGATAAGCATCACCCAAAACCAAAATGGGATACTGAAATTATAGAATAAGTTCCTTTTTGCAAGAGAAAATGCCGTTAAGAAATGTGTAAATAAAGTTGTATTGAACTGCGGGTCTGCGACTGGACTACGCTTGAAAGTCGATTTATGGGAATCGTTTAGTGCCTTGCACCACATCACCGCACACAATAGTGTTTGTGCGACACGAGATCTTCAATGAAGTTCAATAATTCAAATGAAATAACCTCAAAAGTTTTACTTAATGGGAAGTAGGTCCAAGAAATGGGTGTATACTCCTGCTTTCTCGAAACTGATTCCCCACTCAGTCAGTGTACGATCAAGCCACTAGTACTAGCGAGGTTACGGAGTTTATCTTTTGGGTACTTCTACATGGTAACCCTTACATTACATTTACAGCTTCAAGACAATTCTTAAGTTGAAATAAAATGGAGTATTCTCATAAAGTAGTCTTGGATTTCGATAGTTTTTGCTTTTCATTTTCCGAGACGCAAACCTGTGAACTACATTTCAATGTGCTACATCTGATAGATTTGCCTCATTTACGCGAGCAGTTTATTTGCCACTGTCTCACTCTCCTTCAGCCGTTCGATAAGAAACAGGTGAAGAGTCAGTCAAAAACAGTGGTTCAAGTTTTCTAAGTCAGTTTTCGTGAAAAACATCCTGAAGATAGAAGGTCAGATATTACCTCGAACACATTTGATAGACTTGAGTTGGCCAGTCTCCCAGTCATAAACACACATTAAATGTTAAAAGCCTGGCGAAATATGGAATTTATCAGTTTAAATGCTGGATTTTAGGGACTAAATATGCCCGCCAATTACCATAAAATGTGTTTTCTTCAATAAAAATACTGAGAACTTGAAAGACCTACCTTGGAAGTTCGCACGATGTTCCACCAAGTTTGCCAACAGTCATCTAACAAACTTGGCTCCTACCACACACATAAACCTCAATATCTTGACATAAAAATCCACCAGTACCAAAATGAGTTGATTTCAGTACAGTACTGGGAATAATAGTCGCTATATGATTGACACTGATAGTGTAAAATGTTTTTTTTCAGGTTATCTAGGCCCACGAAGTTCCCTTACTTTTCGCCATTTGCATTTGGACTCGAACCAACGAACGGGAAACAGGAGGTTACCGCGCATGCGCATCAGGGTGGCATCACGTGATTCAATAATACACCACGTTACGTCACGCGGCAAATAACACAGCGTGGCAGAGCGAGCAGTAGGCAGTTTGTCCAGTTGGCAATGTACTACAAACGTTTAAAACATTCTAAACCGATACGAAAGCACTTTCAAAGGCCAAATATATCCTTTTTACATAATAGTTCAGGGATTCTTTCTTTATCCGCGTCAATCAAGCGAAACGCTAAATCGTGAGAAATACCGTCCTTTATTGAAAATTCAAATGTTTTCTCCACATCCTGGAGATGGTACGATTTTTCAATAAATTACAATGCGACGTATTTTTACACATGCAAATGACTACATACCTCTTTTGTGACGAATTTACAAAAGATGAATAGCATAAATGCCATCAACATTTCCACGTTTAAGTAAATATGCCTCTCAGATGGATTTAAAGGCTCTAAATATTAAAAAGAAACATATTGTTGGGCGACTCTAACAGGAAAACACTCAACCACAATCAAAATCCAATGGATTATATTCATCCGGTCACAAAAAGGAATGTTATTTTCCTCGAGGAAATAATATTGCTCAATATCCCTGAAACCGGTTTTTCCTGTTTTCGATCATATTCATCGACGCTCGAATGTTTTCGAGTGACTGATATCGCATTTCTTCGTAGTTTCATAGCAAACTCCAAAATCACTTTCCACAACGAACACAAACCATGCTACGTCTAGAATATAATTCATCACGAGTGACGACCAAAACAGACGAACTGATCCACGGAGCCCTGAAGTATATAACGGGCTTTCATCATATTGGCGGTACTCTATAGTCAATCAGAAATAACGAATATTCCCTTGATTCATTTGCCACGCAAACCCCACACTATTCACAAGTCTCGTTTGCTCGCTATATTCCATGTCCGACCATTTATAGACTGGATACCGTAGCGGCCCGTTCCATATCTTCTTTGCTCGAGGAAACCCAGAAAATTATACTGCGCGCTTCGTGCCATGTTCCAATCATGCTATCCCATGATGCAAGGCGCCAACAGCAGCCATGAATTTTGTGTTCAAGGGAGGGGAGGGGAGGGAGGGAGGGGAGGGGAGGGAGGGGAGGTGTTTGATTGAGGCCTGAAACAAGCTCTTTTTATGTTATTTGGTGATGGTTTCTCCAACCTGATGAGGACTCCGAGATCCTAATTGATCGATTTAACTAATAATAAGTTAAATGACGTTTCAAATTGGTTGAAGGTATATAAATTATCTGTCAACATCAAAAATCTAATTTCATGATCATTTTTAGACCAATTATGAGAAATTCTTAAGTGACGGTAGAACAAGTCCAAAGTTCTAAATTTCTAGGCGTTTATATTGACCAGCATCTTACATGGAAAAACCACATAAATTACATTTGCACAAAAATTCAACATCAATCGGGTTATCTGATACAAAGGAGTCACATTTTATTTGCTTTCAAGGTCATTGCTATCATTATTGTACACTCTGGTCTTGTGTAACTACCGGTAACCCCAAAGAATTACCTTCTTCAAAGCTCCTAGTAAATGTAACCACTCTTTTGTAAACTAAACATTCTAGATATGTTTTGTATATACTTTCTCCAAGCTGGAACTTTTATGTCAGTACCATAACAGATTGCTTCCACGGTCCTTTGACGGCAAACTTTCCAAAGAAATAATCAAATTCATGAATCATAGATCAACCAGATCCGCAGAGTTCTACTGGCCTCATGCCCGTAGAACTAATATCACTGAAACAATTTACCGGTACACTACTTTTCAGTCAAGGTCCAAAGCTCTGTAATACACATTAATTACCAACTACCATTAAAACAGCTGCTAACCGATAAGTGTCTTCAAAACATCTTACAAGAGATACCAAAGAGAAAATCAAAACCGTGTTTGAGTCTATTAATTTTGTTTTAATTGTTAATTAATTAATTTGGTTTTCCTCCCTCCACAAAAAGCCAACATGCTAAATTCCAATTCGATTTGTCTCAGGATTAGCCGGGTCCTGACTTTGATCAGCCCCCTGGTTGTTTCAGGTCTCGTTAGAAATTCAGTTTTTTTACGCTTATTAGTCCTATAGCTCACATAACCGTACAATACAATACAATACAATACTTTATTTCACATTTCACAATAATTTTTTTTCAGTTTGTGTAACCACAGGCCGCTCAAGTTCTGACTATGTATTAAAAACAGTTAATATCGAAGAAGTGAATTACTAGGTTTGTATGGGAGTTCTTCCGATAACTCTGTAAAAAGGTAACATGCGTTTCAGAAACCTCTTACCGGGTAATATCAAATGGCGCTTGTACAAGGCTTTCTTACTGCCAATTTTACAATATTGCATTAGTGTGTGGCCCCGGGTGTGTGGCATTTTTGTGGAGCCAGAAACACCGGATAAGTTGGAATTGCTAAATAGCACTACGGCTTGCCCTAAATGATAGGTCTAGTACATATAGTGCCCTATTTTGAAGCAGATTAATAGTACATCCTGCTAGCGGCCCTTATGGGTGTTTTTTTGCTAATTTGTTTTCGGATTGGGCTACCTGTGGCACGCGGTCAAAATGGGGCGAGGAAATATTTCCTTTTCTCCTCGCCACATTTTGTCAGGACATGCTTATCTTATTACTCGGGTTCGCAAGTGTTTAATATTTCTTTTATTTTTCAAGTCACTTTTGCATTGTACTGGTCACGTGACCACGGCACTTCTAATATCAAAGTGTTCAAAACGCGAGCGAAGTTTTTTTTATATGGGCTACATATATGGTTAAACTTCCTCAAGATCCACATTTTAATAATAATGGCCATATTTTTATAGCGCCATACCACCACAGTCTTATGGCCCTTTACATATCACTGACATCCCTGTGGGAAACGGGTCTTGTTGCCCAGCTCAGTAATTCCACACTTCACTTTGTTTCAGATTTCACGCTTTAATTCCCTTTGATTTCAGTTCTCTCCGGTCCTCTCGCTAGTTCACAACAACTTAGACTCAATTATAATAAAAGCTACTAACCGAGTTACTTAATTCTATCTAAATAATTAGTTTTGTTCGTCAATTAATCTGAGAGTCAATCTCTACTATTTTTAATACTTATCTCTCACGTCACCCCTCACTTCCTCTCACTTGTCAACAACATTAATTAACAATTTCTAACACATTCCCCTGTTTTTCTCCGGAGGAGACAAACACTGGATTTGGGAGTTCATTCGCAACGTTCAGCGTTTATATGTTAAAAAGTTCAGTTCTAAAGTTCAGTGTCCCAGTTCATCTTGTGCAACATCTCTGATCCTTTCTCTTGCGGCGACCGCAGCATCTCGTTTGGGCCTGAACGTGGGCGCGTCGGGGAGTCCGGGAGTCCGGTTGTTGGGAGGCGTCCTGTTACAGGACAATTCCAATGGATAGAGGTGCTGAACCGCAAGTTCTAAGAAACTCTTACCCGCTCGTAACTTGGCGGCCCGTACAATTTCGTCGCGTCCCACAATCAGGTCTTCTATGATTCCAAGCTTCCATCTATTGCGATTGCGCTGATCATCCTTGATGATGACGACCTCCCCCTTGGCTAAATGGGAGTCTTCTCCCTTGTGCTTGAGGTGATGTCGTTCGCGTAAGGCTCGCAGGTACTCCTTTGACCATCTGCTCTGAGTCCTTGCAGCTCATCAGATATCTAGCCCTCTTGCGCAGATCTTTATCCTCCAAGTAGTGTGGATCCAGCTCCGGGAGGAGATTGGAACCCAAGAACAGTAGTGAGTTTGGCGCGTCAGAGTCGGCAATTGTGCGTCGTCTTCCACGTAACTCAAAGGGCGTTTGTTGAGAGTGATTTCGACATCGAGGAGGACTTCGCACAACTCCGTCCAGGTCAGCAAGCCGTGACCGATGGTCTTGTGTAGTGCTGATTTCACAAGGTAGGCCAATGAGGCGCTCAAACTGGCCGCCCCACTATGGGGTGCGGCTTAGGTTAAACTGCCACGTAATCTCTAGATGGGCAAGGAAATCGTCGAGCTTCTCGTCGTTACGCACGGTATTCAACCACTTGGCGGCAGCCACAAAGGTCTTACCGTTATCAGAGCAGACCTTTATTGGTCGGCCTCGCCTCGCGATGAGTCGTTTCATACTTCTTAGGAATTCTTGAGTCTCCAGTGTCTGCAACAACTCCATGTAGATACCTCTCGTCAGACTGCAGGAATACAACACCACGTACGTACGCTTTGCCCTCTGTTTTGGGCTTGGCGCGGTATTTTATCGGACCGGCAAAGTCCACGCCTATGACCTGGAACGGCATGTTGCGCTCTGTACGATCTGTGGGCAACAGCCCTGGGGGCGGATTGGCCACGGCAATCGCTTGGAATCTCTTGCATCCCCAGCAACGTTTCAACATTGTTTCACTAGTTTCCTGAGGCGTGGTACCCACAGTTGTTCGCGCACTTTCGCCATCGTCAGACTCACTCCCCCGTGGAGGGTAGTCACGTGGGCTCGTTGCACGATTTTTGCGGTGAAAACAGCTGAGTCAGGTAGACAGATAGGGTTCTGCCCCGACACTCCAACACACCCTCTGCGTTCTCCTGCACGTTTAGTTGTAGTTTATCCTCTTGAAAGCTTGGGTTGCGCATTCCCTCTTTCTGCGCACGCTTGATCCAGAAGAGCTTCTGTGCTGCAATCTCCTCTGTCGTTAGGGGCCCCCGCACTCTCTCTCCCTTTGGGGCTCTTGCATTGCGCAATAATCTAGCTATGCTTTAATGCTTTAATGTAGTACTCCTAAAAAAAACAGCTAACGCTATACTAGGAGAAAGTTAAATATATAACTACATATAATTAACAATTAATAAGTTAGAATAAGAAACACTAATAAATAAATACAAACAACACCAATATTAACACTAATGCTAATAAAAATAACAAAAATAAATTAATAATTAAACAACAATGATGACATGATAATAATAATAATAATAAAAATTGGAATTTAAAAATATATATACAGTATAGTTAAGTTAAAATGACCTAATAAATAATGTGGCTGATTCCCTGAAGGCACTTAGACTACTAGTAGTGGGGTGGATAAAGGGAACACTGTTCCAAGCAACAATAGTCCTTGGGTAGAATGAGAACTTATATATGTTGTTATTAGCCTGAATATGGTTAAAGGGTAAAGAATTGGGTAATCTGGATATATGTCGACGGTATAGAGGAGAGACCTCTGGAGGGAAATTAAGTCCCACTAGACCCTTAATTTTATAGAACATAGATAATTGTGCTAGCAGTCTTCTATGTTCTAATGTCTCCCAACCTAATTGTTGGATCATTGGTGTAATATGGCTAGTTCTGGAATAGTCATTGTTTACAAATCTTGTTGCTCTATGCTGGACCATATCAATTTTGTGGATGTTTCTTTTGGTATGTGGGTTCCATACTGTTGAAGAGTATTCAAGCTGTGGGCGCACAAGGCTGGAATAAGCCCGCGATTTAATTTCAGGAGTACATTCACCCAATATCCTTCTCAGTAGTCCAAGTGTGCTGTTCGCCTTACTTGTTATTGCATCACAGTGTTTGTTCCAACAGAGATCTTTGGTTATTGTAATACCAAGGTATTTAGTTGAAGATACACTAGATATGGATTTGCCATTTAGTATGTATAGTTATGAGACAGAGGGGCTTGTTTGTTAGTTATTCCGATATGGTAAAATTGTGAGACATTAAAGTTAAGTTGCCATCGTTTCGCCCAGTTTTCCAACTGGTCCAAGTTTTTCTGATGGATATACTCTTTTACAGCCTTGAATAAGGATATGTTAAACATTGTCCAATTTGAATCTATGGAATAGTCCTGGGGACTGCATGGAGGAGAAGAATACATCTGATGCAGATGACATGGAGTCAGCAAAATCTGGCCAATTGGCTCTTTTGTAGATGTAGACCTTATGTGGTGGCTTTAAAGATCTTGTAGGTTTTGTGTTTATGTTGAAAAGTACTATAAGATGGTCACTCATGCCAGATGCTGTGGAGACATTGGATATGGAGTTGGGATATGATGAGAACAGTAGGTCTAAGGTCTTTCCAGATGCAGGACGTGTAGGTAAGCTCACATGTTGTTTGAGTGAGTGGTCATCCATAATCTGAAGTAATCTGGCATGCTGGGCGGCAGTATTTGGATTTGTGGTTGATGGTACATTTGATTCCCAGTCGATATCACCAAGATTCATGTCACCTCCTATGATGATGTTTGGGTAGTGGATTTTGGATCCTATGACACTGTTTATGGATTCATGAATTTTATCCAGGACATCAGGAGTGGAATTCGGAGGTCTATAACAAGTTGCAAGGTAAAGGGGCTTGCTATTTTGAAGCTTCAGTGAGGTCCAGAGTATTTCACTTTCGTTGGTGTAATTGCAATGTTCGTCACATATGAGATCAGACTTTATTGCCTGGAAGACACCACCACCATTAGAATTTCTGTCCTTCCTAAATATGGTATAGTTAGTTGGGAACACTGAGTAAGTTGGGACATCTTGGTCGAGTTTTGATTCAGTTCCAAGTACAATATCTGGATTGTGAAGATCTAGTAGTGTTTGGAGTTGGGTGAACTGTGAAGTCCCTTTAAGACCATTACAATTAATTATCATACCTTTAAGGACACGTTTCTTTGGGGGCTTTCGAGGCTTTTGTCTTTTCGATGGTTGTGGTATTATTGGTTTAGGACTAGAGGTTGAAGCTGGTAGTGAAGGGATACTGGTATGTGATGAAGGCTCACCCTGAGAATTGAAGGAGCCATTGAGAGGTGAGAACCGGTTTGAGCAGTCAATATCGGTAGATGAGTTTGGCAGGGAGTTGGAGAAGCCTATATACGTTACTAAGAGCGGAGCTAAAAATTTCATGTCCGCCATCTTTGCTGACCGCTGACCGCGCACGTGCACAACACCCGCCAAAGGTCACACTTGCTCAGTAAATCGTCAAGTACATCAGGTTCGCTTGCCTCGGCAGCAAGCGCAAAAACCTCACGAGTTGCCTTGGCCTCTGCATTGCTCTCTTTCGTCGCTTGTGTTGCGATATCTGGAGGCCAGCGTTCTGGTTTGCTGAGCCACTCCGGCCCGTGCCACCATAATTTCAAGTTTAGATTCACTTCGCCTCCTCTGCTTGCGAGGTCTGCCGAGTTTTCAGTCGTTCTCACGTGACGCCAGATTATCTCAGGGTGATTCTGTATTTTCTGCACACGGTTGGCGACAAACTGCTTGTAGTTCCCTCCACCCTATAACCAGTGGAGGGCAACTGTACTGTCCAGCCAACCGTGTAGACTGGACACCGGAAATCCGTCTATGGTGTCACGCACGTTGAGTAGCAGGTTCATGGTCATGTGTGCTGATATGAGTTCCAGGCGGGGAATTGACAGACCCTGTTTTGGCTGCTACTAGTCTTTGAGTGACACCTGAGTCTTGAGTGACAACCGCATAGACGGCGGCCCCCACCCCATAACCACTGGCGTCACCAAAGGCGTGTAGCTGAATCGCTTCGATAGGTTCTTTGTAAGTCGCCAAACTTCGGGGAGCAGAGATGAACTCGGGTAGGCCACTCTCCCACTTTCTCCAACGAGTAGAAATGGATCCTGGTAACGCCGCATCCCACGCCAACTTCGTCTCGCATGCTTCTCTATAGATAAGCTTGCCCCGCAGGGTTACGGATGACACCAGCCCTAGGGGGTCATAGATTTTGGCAAGATTTTGGCAATTCCTCGCTTGGTCAGCTCAGCTTGTTTTTAAAGAAATGATACACTAACGGTGTCTGCAGTTTTGTTCCAGGAGAGTCCGAGGAGTTTTCCTTCCCCCCTTGCAAGGACTCACAACTGTTGCTTGGCGAAGGACTGTTCTTCTTCGCCCTCGTTCGTTTCACTTGATTCCAACTCAGGCGCGTTGGAATGCCACTTGTGGAGGGTAAAGGTCGCATCCGCGAAGATCTTTGTAGCTTCTGATTTCAACTGCTTCGCTTCTGCTACGGTAGATCCGCCCGATAATAGGTCATTGACATACAGGCTTTTCTGTACTTCGCGCACACCTCCCAACAAGAAGGGAGAAGGAGCCAAACCAAACAACGCCCTGGAGAACCTGAGGAATTGGAGCGCATCCCGCTCTGTTTCCCGGATGCGCACCTGCAGGAACGCTTTACGTATATCCCCAGCGACGACCACGATATGGAAGCGGCTACGCGTTAACACACTCCATAGCTGGTTCTGTAATGGGGGCCCTGCATGGAGACATTCATTCAGCGAAGGGGCGTTGTCCCAGGCGCGGGTGGAGGCGTCATACACGATCCGTAACTTTGTCGTCTCGGCTGTTTCCCGTATAACTCCTCGATGGGGTATGTAAAACTCTCTCCCTTCAACTGTTGTCGGTGCCTTTTCTACTACGCCTTCGGTTAATTATTCCTGGATAATGGCGTCGTAGTCTCCCAGACCATCAGATTTCCGCAGCTTTCTCACAAGTGCATCCAGCCGGCGCAGACTCCCGTTGCGATTGTTTGGAAGGGGAGGGTGATTCCCCAGCCACGGCAGCCCAGTCTCATACCAGCCTGCTGGATCACGTGTCAGCTGCTCCTTGAATTCTGAATAAACGGTGGCCTGATCCCCAGTAGGCGTATCGGCAAGGCCAAGGACGTCCAATGCGCAGAGTCGCTCATAATCTGCTGTTGAACTCATTGTTAGATACAATACAATACAATACAATACAACACAATATTCTTTATTTACAGAGGGAAGACACGTTAACCTTACATAGTTATCTAACATGCGGCCCTCTATGCTACAAATAAAACGTAATGGAAAGGAAAGGAAGTATGGGAAAAATTAACGCACGAGCTACAACATTACAAGATATAATGAGTAATTGGAATCAATGCAAAGAGAATTAATACGAAATAAAATCAAAAACAAATATACTTACTAGAACACTATGCGCAATGGAAGCGGCTATGCCCTGGACGCGGCGCCAGAAATGCAGCAGCAGTGAAGCAAGGAGCGCCAGGTATAGTACATGTGTGACAGATCTGCTTCGGCACCTGGAGACATGAGCGCCCAACCAAAGCGAGTGAATTCCGCCACCGGTTGTCCTCGTCTTCCAACTCTCATTCGCACGCTCGTGCAGATCTTGGCAAAGTCAGGAATGAGGTGCACTGGTAACTGGGCACGCTCATCTATGTCATCCATCGTCACTCCCTTGAGATGAGAGTAGTCCGCCAACACTTGCTTATAACGAGGTTTCTCTAGCGTGAGTAATTCCCTCTTCTCTACTTTCGTGACATCAACGTCCAGCTTAAAATCTCCAGTCACGGCATTCATACACACGTGGAAAACATCCATCTTTCTTGTTGTCACGCCCATCAACATAGCAATTTGACGCATGCCAGATGTGTGTGGTCGAGCTTTGATTTGTTTGATGAAAGTCGCAGATGCATACGAGTGGCTCGCGCCAGAGTCTAGTAATGCACGGAATTTGACCCTTCAACCTCGACGACAACAGTGGGATGAATTACTGCGGTATTTCCGATGTGGTTTGCTGTCACTCCCTGCTCACGTGCATGTTCATGTTCACAAATTGACGTGTGATGCTTCCGTTCACAATTTTGACATTTAACCCGACTTTTACAAGCCACCGCCCTGTGTTTAATCCCGGTACAATTAAAACACAGGCGCTTATCGCTTAAGATCTTTCGCTCGCTCGCAGTAACGACTTGATCGCAGTTGAGGGACTTGTGTTCGACGCTCTCACAATAAACACAACTTCGTGGATGTGAAGGTTCTCCCTGGCTTGAATTGAAGGCTTTATCTCGCGATTTGAATGAACTGAGATGGCCACTTTTAGATGTTTGGATTGGGTTGCTTACGGTCCATATGCTCAGCGCTTCAAGGAATTCGGGGAATGTCTACTCCTGTCAATTCTTGTTTGCTTGGGCAAGTTCACCCTTGATAACCTCTAGCTTGTCAAGTGTAAACCTTGTCGCTGCGTCGATCTCCCTTAGTTTTTCTAGTGTCTTTAACGATTCTATGTTGAAAAGAAGACGATGGTAGAAGGCGTGTATCTTGCCGACATCTCTCTCTTTAATGGTCGGCAGTTCGAGAATATTACGGACGTACGACTCGTATCCCTCGCTTGTGAATGGAAGCCCGTCAATGGAGTTTCGCACTTTCGGTTTGAGGTATTCCTTCAGATACGAAAACTTTGTCACAGGGTGTGCTTTGGTACTTTCTATCTCAGCTTCAAATTGTCCCCAAAAACGAAGCCAGTCTTGTGGAGTACCGTTAAACTTAGAGATAGTTAACCTTGGCATTTTAGCCGCTCTGGTGCTTGTCTCTGGCTTGCTCTTTTGTTTCCAGAATTCTTTGTTTGAATTCTAGTTTTTGGCGCAACTGCACTTCTTCAAATTGCAATTGTTCCGCGCGTGCGGTAGCGACTGCATCGGCGTCTTTGGCTGCTGCTTGCTCTCGTTTGGCATTCTCTTCTGTTAAGTCGATTTGTCCTAGGTGTTTCCCAAGTTGAACCACTTCGACATCAACAGTGACGAGTTGGGCGTCGATCGTGGTGCTCCATAAATTCAATTCATAGACATCCATTCCACTTTCGAATTTGGCTTCTTCGGCTATCGTCTACTCTCTGGCTGAGCGCTTGGCAATGTCTCGCGAGCGCTTATTTACTTCCTTGGTGGATTACCTCTGGTGTTTTGTTTGAGGTGTACTGCAAAAGCTTCAGTTTCGTCGTCATCTCTTTATCGATTGCTTCCATTCTCGGTTCCTAAGTCTTATATTTTTCACGGTAAATTTGTTCTATTCTCATCCCGTCGGGGGTGCCACTATGTGGGAAACGGGTCTTGTTGCCCAGCTCAGTAATTCCACGCTAACTTTGTTTCAGATTTCACGCTTTGATTCCTTTTGATTTCAGTTCTCTCCGGTCCTCTCGCTAGTTCACAACAACTTAGACTCAATTATAATAAAAGCTACTAACCGAGTTACTTGATTCTATCTAACTAATTAGTTTTGTTCGTCAATCAATCTGAGAGTCAATCTCTACTATTTTTAATACTTATCTCTCACGTCACCCCTCACTTCCTCTCACTTGTCAACAACATTAATTAACAATTTCTAACATCCCGTCAGTGATTTTTTTTCGGACTGCTTACGGCGCCGGTAGCTGCCACGCAGTTTATAATGTTGAGTTAGCCTGAAAAATCTGCCGCTCATCTCCCCCTCAGCCCAACCCTCTCCCCTGGGGTTGGGCTGAGGGGGAGATGAGCGGGGATTTTTCAGGCTAAATGTTGAGTGTGTGGTTAGTGCAATGGCCAGACTGCTGTACCGGGTAACAATCCACTGCTCTTTTTCGAGTAGTACAACAGGTTCTTTCACGTCCCCTTCAAATACTGATTAGAAATAGAAGGAGACCAGGCCAACGTCTTTTTAACGTCCCTGCCCAATGACGCGGCCGGGATTCGAACTCCCCACCCCCCGCACTCGTGCTCTACTGCTAACCATGCAGTGAGGCGGTAAGCATGATATGTTATTAACAAAATACACATTACATGGCTTCCTTACATGTATTCCCTTTTTTAGCAATTAAACTGATAACTACATCTAAATACATAATCAGTGTTACAATCTCGATAAATTTATATTGTTTTCTTTATCTCTGCCAGTTATTTGATGACCTACATGTATTTAATTTAACCAAACTGATGCATGATCCTCTTGTATAACGTTTAGTCAAGATATTCGAAACTATTCACATTATTAAAGACTAACATTTTTGCTCAGGATATTTTATACCCACAGTAGGCTCACTCTGTTAATATTGACGATGTAGTCCACATTACTGCAGCATTCTCCCAGTGTCTGAAGGGTGCACCATTTGCGTTACCACAGGAAACCCAATCCTTTCTTATACAAAAAAATATATGTAGAAGGCACCTAGCCCTTCATCTGGATATTTTACACTCACACTAGGCTCAGTCTGTTAATGACAGTGCTTTTGTCACTCAGAAGGGTCTGTACTTATTCTACCACAGGAAGCCCAACCCTTTCTCATGCACGAAAAAACCGAACGCACTTTCCTAATCTTTGATTATTTCTAGTCTTAGCTATTATTTTGCTGAAACCAAAGGTTTATTCGACTGAAATGCCAAGATGTTGGGTTTTTCTAAGGCTGACAGGAATTTTACGGACTTCAGATGCAAATTTCCCACATTCAGTACGAAAGATCTGTCGCTGCTAAAGAGTAAAGGCACGTGCTCCAATACAGAATACTGTCACTGCATGATCGACATCATTTTGTAAGGGCTCCTTTGTAAGTATTAAAACATATCATAACTTGCTTGCAGCAGTGGTTGTTAATTATTCGTTCCTCTCGAAAGTGTGATACATTTATAATTTCATTCTACAGGATCAACTTTAATACCTGAACTAAACTAAATTTGGTCCACAACAGAAAGATAGTACTAGTTGCTGCAATATCATATATATGTACATCGTATATATGTAATACATGTAAGCTATATCTTAGATGGTAAACATCCTACATAAAACATACCAGGACTTCCTTAGAGGTGGGTTGGTAAATAAAACTTTAGTGTTCTACTAGTGTAAAATAGCGAAGCTGCTGCCAAAGTACAAAGCTGAATCAATGCTGTATCACTGGAAGCGAGGTTCAAATTAGCGCGATAACATTGTTGTTAATGCATTGTATTCTATAAACTAAAGTGTTTTACAAGGATTTCCAGCACTAAGAAAAATCGTATCCGAACACACGTAAAAATACTATAATTTTACGTGTGTGGATATCGCCTTTCAGCCAATCAGCGATTTCACGTCACGCGCTTACCCTTGCTTCGAACAACCAGGCCCAGGTCCAAGTATTGTTCATAACATAAATAAAAAATGGCCGCTTGGAGATATGCAATTCATCTTCTGTTCACTGGTAAGATATCTCGAGTTGAACACTCGAAGATAAATTCCATATCTCTGCGTGCCCATGTAATATTCTCTATGTCTATTCCTAGTGAAATCCAAAGTGCTAACACCGAATAAACCTTACACCCTCAGTTCAAGTTTAGCTAGCCTGAGGTAGATAAATACTGCTGACCTTTTAAGCCAAGTTCTATTTTTTTTTCCAGTGCCATTTGGGAGAATTCTGTACCAGTGATGGCGATGACATCAGTGCAAAGTCTTCTTCTGTAAGGTTTGATCGAAAACTCCTCTAATTTTGGACAAATTAAGCCAGTACAAGAGAGCCAGAGAACATATTAATAAAGTCTGAGGATGACTGAAAAGTACTTGGTTTGCTTTTGTAAGGGATTTCACTGGATTTTCTGTTGTGTTTCTGCTTTGAGATATCAAAAAAAGATCTCTGCTGTTGGTATTTTTTTTACCCGGCTAAGCCTATAGTACTAGGATTATTTTTTTTCACTTTAAGGCCTCGGCTTGTGTCAAAATTTACAAAGAGTTCCAGAGGCAACTTGCACCATTTGCTGATACAGCCAAAGTTACAAAACCAAATAGACTACATTCCCCATTCCACACAGTCATCACATTATAAAATTAACAGACAAAAATGTTTACTCCAACTGTACTGATACCCTCTGTATAATCCCTCCAAAATAAATGTCTTTGTCAATAACAATTTATTTTGTGCAATTTAGAATACTAAATTAGTATTCTATAGGTGAATATACAACAGAGTCCTGACGGTTTTGGTTTAGTTAACTTTAAAAAAAAGTTAATTGCCACTGTCAAAATTCTGGAACATTATTGCAGAAAAAAAGTGAATGTTGACTGTTTTCCCTGTGTTTTTGTCCTGCCCGCATATTTATAGCGCTGCATAATATCCCTACGTAGAACACCCCCTGACAGTCCTTTTTAATAAGATGTCGGAACTGCATAATATCCCTAGGTAGAACATCCCCTGACAGTCCTTTTTAATAAGATGTCGGAACTGCATAATATCCCTACGTAGAACATCCCCTGACAGTCCTTTTTAATAAGATGTCGGAACTGCATAATATCCCTACGTAGAACATCCCCTGACAGTCCTTTTTAATAAGATGTCGGAACTGCATAATATCCCTACGTAGAACATCCCCTGACAGTCCTTTTTAACAAGATGTCGGAACCTGGGTGGATGATGTACATATACTTTGAGAATCACATGCAGTGTAAGCTGTTTTAGTATACTGTACATGTATCAGTTGAAAAAAGGTGTCATGCTTAAATTATATATGTCTATAGGTGGTTTTCATACTGCTAATAATAATATATAGGCCTACGATACTGTATATCACTTTGACAACTAGATGGATCAACAATATTGATTGGAGGTGTGAAATAGCATTTACAAACACGTTTCTGATCTCGTACATTAGTGCCTTAAATAAATGAAGTCAGATATTTTGCACCCTCCAGTACAACGTATGATATCATAAAACAATTTGATTGACTGCTGTAGGGCAGCCATCACTGAACTGATTCGTATCCATGGTCCAGGCATATAGCTTAAAGAGACACTACATGTTTATCTCACAACAAAATATGTATTGAAAATGTTCTCAAACAACTGTTTTGTGGGCCGTTGCCTCCTGGGAGGACTTCTATGATAAATGCCATAAATGGTAGGTATGCGGCCAAATGGCGCCAAACCCCAGATTTCCAAGTTATTGTGCATGAGAAAGAACCTGGATGTTTTCCCTGTTTGATTATTCTGAATCATCTATAACCTAGTAAATTCAACATTCTCATTGGTTAAAACCGGAATTCAACGTATTTTTACAAAAACTCAGCTAGACCCAGAAATTGGAATTAGGTTCAAAACCTGACCTGGTACCGCTACACAGGTCATCAACAAGAGTGCCGTGCCCTCTGAGCCCATTCACTTTGAAATTCCTTGTAAAACAATCTCGTCCATGAGCTGCAAATGGTTAGACCTTCACGTCTACGTTAAAACGTAGGCCCATCATGCATCAGTGAATGAAGAGCGACCTCGTGGATATGCCGCTGATTAATCGGCCATTATTATTATTATTTGTTTCTTACAATAGCACCCCTCTCAGGATTAGCTTATCCCATTAGGATATTTAGATTTACGGTAGATTAGCATTATAAACGGAGGTCAGAAAAAAAATGTAAATCTTCCAGTACCAAAAGCATACATGTACATGTATATTAAAAACTTTCATATCATTTGATAAGTCGAAATTGATGTATTATATATATAATTTTTGAAGCCTTGCTTAAACTGCATAAAATGATACTGAACTGGATAATACAAATATTCTTTTCTTAAAGGAGAACTGAACCCTAAATCAATCCGACGAAAATACGTACGTTTTGAAGGTCGAAAAATAGCCCATTCTCCGCTGATAAAGCTAGTTTGTGTGGCGAAACCAAAGTCAAAGTGCTCATTGACTCCGGAGTCTCAGTAAATATCCTGAACAATGGGATATTTGAGCAAATCCAAAATCGTGATAACGAGAACCAGATTAAGTTGGCAAACACAAACGCTAAAATACGTTCATACGAAGCCGCAGCCCCGATAGAACTCGCCGGAGAGTTTCATACAACGTACCTCAGTTGGTAGAGCACGGTCTAGAGTGCGGGAGGTCGGGGGTTCGAATCCCAGCCGCGTCCTTGGGCAGGGACGTTTATAAGCCGTTGGCCTTGTCTCCTTCTACATCTAATCAGTATTTGAAGGGGACGTGAAAGAACCTGTTGTACTACTCGAAAAAGAGCAGGGGATTGTCACCCGGTACAGCAGTCAGGCCATTGCACTAACCACATACTCAACATTGTAAACTGCGTGGCAGCTATTAGCGCCGTGAAGCAGTCCGAAATAATTCACTGACGGGATATGTCAGTCATATGTAAAGCGCCATGAAACTGTGGTTGATATAGCGCTATATAAATGTGGCCATTATTATTATTATTATTATTATTATTATTATTACCATCAGTTCAAAGTCAAGCCACAGAAGCTACATGTTATGTCACCAAGGGAAAAGCCAAGGCACACCATGACGACACCACAGTGGCGGAAATACTACGAAAACACGAAAAACTATTCAAAGGAACCGGAAATCTGAAGGGAGTTGAAGTTAAACTCGAGATAGACAAAACTGTACAACCAATCGCGCAGGCATCCCGACGCCGTTCCTCACAGCATGAAAAAAATGTGAACCAGAAGCTACAGGAAATGCGTGAAGAGGGAATTATCGAAAGAGTAGAAGGCGCTACTCCACTTGTAGCAGTCCTGAAGAAAAATGGAGAATTACGGCTAGTACTTGACATGCTCGCTCCCAACACCTCACTGGTCAGACAGAGAGCTCAAATCCCTACAGTTGATTAAATACTACGCCAAATGGAGGGAGCCAAAGTATTCACTGAAGTGGATTTATCTCAAGGATATCTACAGCTTACCCTTGCAGAATAGTCGAGATGCATCACAGCCTTCGCGACCCCAGACGACGGGCCACATCGTTTCGAGCGACTGATAATGGGAGCGTCCCTATCAGGGAATACTTCCATGAAATCATCAGCAATATTATCAAGCATTACAAATAGCTGGAACAGCTGTTGACAACGCTGGAAACAAGCGGGCTGACGCTCAAGCTGTCCAAGTCATCTTTCCTGACACCGCAAATTAATGTCTTCGGACACATTGTCTAAGCGAACGGAATTCAACCGAACAATTAATGCCAAGATTGAAGCCGTACAGAACGCCCCACCTCCAAATTCAGCGTCAGAGGTCAGATCTTTTCTAGGGCTTACCAACTACTGCTCAAGATACATACCCGACTACAGCACTACATATAACCTTCCCGCTGAGGAAACTCACAAAAGCAGATGCAGATCGAGTTTCAATGGAACAGTGAGCAGGAAAAAGCGTTCACCAGACTGAAGCAAGCAATAACGTGTTCTCCAGTTCTGGCTCACTATAGCCTCGAAGCCAGAACAAGTGTGCATGTGATCGTGGACGCGTCTCCATGGGCAGTGGGTGCAGTACTCCTGCAAGAGCAAGATGACAATTTGTACCGTCCGGTAGCCTACGATCGACAGAAGATCTTTCACTGAAACGGAACAGAACTATGCGCAGATCGAGAAGGAATCGCTAGCAATTGTCTTCGGCTGCGAACATTTCTATATGTATCTTAATGGACGAGAATTCGAGCTGGAAACCGATCATCAACCATTAAAACACATCTACAAACCCAAGATCAACAGCGCGAGCAAGCAAACCTCAGCACGGATCGAGAGGTGGCGACTAGGACTCCAAGAATTCGACTTTAAGGTCATATACAGACCAGGATCAGGAAACCGGGCCGACCCCCTGTCCTAGATTACTAAGAAAATGCCCACACCAGACGAGAAGTAACATGGAAGCATGCGCTGATAGGAACGGCCACTATCTCGCGCAACAACTAGCACCACGAGCTATGACAATAGAGGAAATACAGCAAGCGTCTCTGGAAGATGAAGAGCTGACGCATATATGTAAGCACCTGAGGAAAAACCAGCTATACAAGCTTCCGCAACCCTTCAAGTCAATTGCAGATTAACTCTGTGTTACAGATCAGGAGATACTACTTCGCTAAGCTACGACAATAAGCGATAATGCTAGCGCACGAAGACCATGCAGGGATGACCAAATGTAAACAACACATCAGGTCAAAACTATGGTGGCCTCAGATGGACAAGCAGGTTGAAGAAGATATCAAGTGTTGTCACTCTTGTCAAGTCACGGCTCAACCATCACGCCCCGAACCAATACGCCCCACAGAACTACCCAAAGAACGCTGTACTCAACTAGCTATAGACATCTAGATCAGTGGACCATTCCCAACGGGCGAGTACATAGCAGTTCTCACAGACTACTATTCTCGGTGGCCAGAAGCTAAGATCCTGAAGACGGTAACTTCAGCCACAATCCTGAACTGGCTGAACTGTACAGGTCCGCAAATGATCTCGGCCCGCAAATGATCCCCAAAATGGACCGCAAATGATCCCGCTCCGCAAATGATCAATGTTGGATTCAATGTTTTAGAAATCAAAATATTCGCATAAAGTTAGTTTTCTTTTTCATACAAATGGTACCTTCAATTTCTTTTACTTTTCAAATCCTGGGTTAATTCATTAATTTTTAAGATGTTTTTTGTTAGTAATCCCGAGTTTTTATAGTTTTTCTTAATCGGGAAGTTAAAATTAAAGTTAAGAATAAATAACCCGTAGTATGGTGGCTTGTTTGGCCCATTCAAAAATAGTTATTTTTTATTTTTTTTGGGAAAAGAGAACATTATTTGCTTTGGTAAATAATTTACCAATTTGAGATTTTTTGAGTTTTTTTTTTCTTAATCCCGAGTTCCTCAGTAATCCAGAGTTCTTAATCCTGAGTCCTTCGTCGACCGTTCTTATTACCAGAAACTGGTTAGGCCTTTTTTATCATTGGGTCAATAGCCCACTTCCGCGACATGCTTTACTTGTCACGCACAAAGGTTTCAATACGAGGCTCAGTGTTTTTTTTTTTTTAAATTTCTCTGTGAAAAGAATTAATTTAATTTAGCACGGGGCCTCGTATTGAAACTTTTGTGCGTGACAAGTAAAGCATATCGCGGAAGTGGGCTATTATTCTGACTCAATTTTGTTTTCATTTCCAGATATCTCATCCTGCTTGTCAGTATCTCCTATTTATAACGCACAAGGAAACAATTTCAAAGCAATACCAAAAGTAATAACAAGCGTATTAGCCAGGAGCGAGCATAATCGCGCCTTGTTCACGAGTGTCAATTACAGACACTGCGAAGGCTGTCAAGATTGGACATGTCGCTGACAAAATACGATTTTTATGGACAGGTGTGATCCGGGAATTATAGGAATGAGTTCGCCCTCTGATTGGTCGAAAGCGTGACGTCATGGAGATTTTGATGGACATGTTTTAAAGGGGGTTCCCTGCCGGAGCCAATGGTTAAAAATCATTACATCATTATTAAAATCTGTTCGTCATTTTTCTTTCATTCATACTTTAGATCCACTATCCAGCGGTAAAAATCCATACGATTCCATGTTTTTTCACGGGATCATTTGCGGTCCGCATTGGGGATCATTTGCGAAGCGGGATCATTTGCGGTCCATTTTGGGGATCATTTGCGGTGGTTAAAAATCATTACATCATTATTAAAATCTGTTCGTCATTTTTCTTTCATTCATACTTTAGATCCACTATCCAGCGGTAAAAATCCATACCATTCTATGTTTTTTTCACGGGATCATTTGCGGTCCGCATTGGGGATCATTTGCGGAGCGGGATCATTTGCGGTCCATTTTGGGGATCATTTGCGGGCCTGGGATCATTTGCGGGCCGGGATCATTTGCGGGCCGGGATCATTTGCGGACCTGTACAGAACTCCGTTTTTGCCCAACATGGCTATCCTATAAAAGAGCTCAAGTCTGACTACGCCTCCTACTTCACGTCCGCTGAATTCAGACACCCTTCACTCCTGGGGAGTAGAGTTTAAAACTGTTACAGAATATTGGTCACAAGCCAATGGACAAGTAGAACGCTTCAACGAAGTAATCAAAAAGCAATGTTCTAACACCACAAGCAGAAGGAAGAGATTGCAGAGTTTCATTGCCTAATCTACTTCTCAACTACAGAACAACCCCTCACAGAATGACAAGGCAGACTCCTGCTAAGCTGTTACTACAAAGGGAACTAAGAACAAAGATTCCAACCATCCAACCCAGCAACGATGCAACCACCAATGACGACGCACAGGTTCGTAGGAATGATGAGCAAGAAAAGGCCAAAGCTAAGGAGTACGTACACTGATAACAAACGTCATGCATCTACACCAAACCTCAAAGTTGGAATCAAGTATTAGTCACGCAGAAACGCAAGAACAAATACTCCACGAGAATCACAAGAATCAATGGAACACAAATCATCATGGAAGATCTCTATGGAAAGCAATTGCAACATAGAAGAAATTCAACATATGTAAAGAAATACTGGACAACACCCGGATCCAGGACGACAGAAGACGACAGTGACTCGGTTGTAGCAGATCATCAACAAGATTTCAACCCAACCACTCAAAGGCAGTAGATCCAAACACTACAAGAAACGCAGAGACCCTTAGAAGTACTAACCAGGATACGGCTACAAATCAGAGTGTCCTAGAAAGACCACCAGAAGAAACAGCCCTTCGAACAGGGGAGGAATGTTAAAACCTCATAATCATATTCATAGTTAATCAGTTATATTGTATTTCGCAACACATATGTTTATCACGTGCTAATCACTATATAAATAGAACACTGCTTGATTTTTAAAATAGATACTCCAGATCCAACAGTTGTACGCGTAGTACTGACGGTGTAGTACTGATCGACCATACCAATAAAGTCTTTAACACAAGACTGACAAAAATGGACTAAATAATTTGTTTTACAGCTTCATATGTACGTCGATTGGTCACAAGGCTAACCTGTTTGAGTTCCCCCGGTTATATTGGACATCAGGGATTTATTCGAGAAGATTTGGGTACAATTTTAGCGAAGATATGTCGAAACCGCTAGGAAAGTTCCCTTGTCACGGCAGTGCGTAAAGATACTAGCGGTATCATAGCAGTTCGCTCTATTCTTCGTTTGCAACTGACGTCATGGCGGCCATGTTGGATGACAATAACATAAGATTCGGCAATAGATTATTTTGTTATTGTCATTCAACATGGCCGCCACGTCTTTGTCTCTTAAATCTTCGGGGAGTGGTTGCAAACCAAGAATGGGCTCTTTATGCAGTCGGTAATAACTTCTGTAGCTTCATATGTATGTCGATTGCTGACAAGGCTATCGTGTTTGAGTTCATGAGGTTCTTTTGCCTGGGTTTTTAAATTCAAAGTTGATTATGAGGCTTGCATTTTTTTACGAGTATAAGATAACATATTTGAGACATAATAACATTTATCTGTGGGTCAGAAGCTCATAGTTGTTCTCTATAACATTAATACCATACGGCATTCAAACAACTGTAATCTTTATTTCTTGAGTATATTAAGAGCTCAGTATCGCTAAAAATCCTTTCTTAGGAGTAAAAATATAACTGATAGGAAATTGACCTTTGGGCTAGAATTGCATACAAGGTACTTATTGACTGAATGGGAGGGCCGGACGGGAAAATATTTGGCTTGAGGTCATGACGTACGGACCGAGCGCAGTACAAAATGACCGAGAGCCAAATATTTTCCCCTCCGGCCCGACGTAACTCAATCAATAGGTTTTTTATCATATGACCATATTTGTTTGTAGAACAAATCGCAAAACAGCAAGAAAACATTGTGCAGGGCCGGAGGCTTTTTCCGGCCCGCTCACGCCATACACGTCCGGCCCTCATCACGTGATTTTGCAAATGGTTTTGAAAGGAAAGCGCGCGCGGGGCCGTACGGGTCATACGATAACATGCATTATTTCAGAATAACGTTCGAACCAGAAGTAATTAACGCCGCACAACTTTTATTTGTAAATTCACGTTTGCCGTCCGGATGAACTTTGGTCCTGCAGTAAACAATATATTTTTACCGAGAGAGTTTAAATTGGCCGTTGAGTAAGTTTCAGTTTGATCTCGCTACAGTAAATAACATACCCGCATTATAATAGAACTTTGTCACACCTTGCGTGTCACGCATCACGAAAGGTGATGTTCCACCGTTGCGTATTGTTTACGTGCGTAAAACGTCGGTTAAATTCCACTGTAAAAAATACGAACTTTAAACGCCACACACAGCCATCGGAAACATCATACTAACTGAATTATATATAATTATTCTCTGAGTTGCATGTGTCCTATCCGGACACTATATAGTATGTGTGGTTTGAAAGCCATTCTGCCTGGCTCGATCTGGCAATCTCTTTATTACTTCTCTCAATGAATATTCAACCATATTTTCGAAAAATCAGAACCACGTTATTCAAAGGTTTCTGTTTTTTCGACAGTGCATGCTTTTTAGACACAACATTGATGGTTGGTATAAGTTCCATATCACGGTAGCTGTATCAGCTATAATCTAGCTGATATTTGTGTCTCAGTCAGTGTTTTATAACTTTCTGATGAAGTCACTTGCCGTTTATGGATTTTAAATCATATTCAAGATGAAGTTAAAATATGGTAATACGTTCATAATAAGGTTTTCTGTTTTCTGCTCATTTGTTTTCGGATCGGGCTACCTGTGGCGCGCGGTATTTGGTTCCCATGATTCACTTGGTGATGTCATAACGATGACGTTGTTGGTCACGTGATTTTTAGTACATGCCCTTATCTCCCTCATTCCTAACGCCAGGCAGCTCAAGCCTTGACAGGTATGGTATTGGATCCCCAGGTTTCACTCAGTGGTGATGGGAACGATGACGTCATCGATCACGTGATCTTTAGTACATGTTCGTATCTCCCTCATTTCTAATGGCGGGTACTTTTGGCTCAAACTTTGACAGACATGATATTTTGTCCCCATAAATCTCTTAGTGGTGATGTATTGATGACGTTATCGGTCACCTAATTTTAAGTATATGCCCATATCTCCCTCATGGCCTCATTCCTAATGCCAGGGATCGGGAGCTTCCCCACGATTCACTCAGTGGTGATGTCGTAATGATGACGTCATCGGTCACGTGATTTTTAGTACATGCCCGTATCTCCCTTATTCTAATGGCAAGCGGCTCAAACTTTGGCAGTCATGGTATTGGGTCCCCCATAAATCACTTAGTGGTGATATTGTAACGATGACGTCATCGGTACGTGGTTTTACAGGCAATAGCAAAAATAACTCAAACTGTGCACATTTCCACATGTTTCGCCATGAGAACACACTAAAATACACTTTACATCCACGAGTTCGCCATTGCGGCGCTATGTTTGACATTACGCTCAAGTAACTACAACCTACGGGGGCCGCTAGGAAGCGCAAACTACCGCCAGTTAAAACCACTACGTTTGGCCTGCATTCTTTCAAATACGTGTCTACGAAACACTGGAATGAACAGGACCTGAGGGCATCTCCTAATCTAGCCACTTTTAAGCGTAAAATGCGACAGAGGATTATCCCTGTTCTGTAATTATTGTTCTTGTTGTATTTTATCTTGTATTGTTACTTCTGCATGTATGTTCGAAGATACTAGCGTCATAACTCCGGCTAATCTCAAATTCGAACTGAAATAAAGTCTATGTATATATGTATGTATACAGCAAAATTATTGTGTGTAAGAACAGTGCTACAAATGCTCAAATGAATGATAAGCATATAAAACACATGTACAATAGCTACATAAGCATCCAATGATTTAATGTTACACAAATCAGTATAATTACAGTTTTATACCCAGATGCATCCCCTTGTATATTAACTTATAAGTCAAGACATTTAAAATTTTCACATTACTTAAAAACAATCATTTTTGATCAGGATTATTCACACCCACAGCACAGTCCACATCACTGCTTGTGTGGGTTGTGTATTTGTATTACCACAGGAAGCCCAATCCTTTCCCTTGCAAAAATATGTCGAACACACTTTGATAATCTATGATTACTTCTAGTTTATCTAATAATTTACTTTGAACTAGATATGTATTATTATACTATATAATTAATATATACCTTTTTCTGTACTACCACATGGCAAAAAAATAAACTGAAACTGAAACATCCCATATTATCAATAAAATGCCATAGGAGAGAGAGAGAGAGAGAAAGTTGAAACTCACGTGCAACTAAATGTGTAACTCAAATGGTGTGATTGTTTTCCCTCTTTTCCAAATGTTTTTACCCCGCACGGGGCTATTGAGCCGTTGCGATGAAAATCTTCCTTGTGACCGACCATAACATTTGGTTTCCGGCTCTTAAAAAAGATTGCTGATCCACCTCCACTTACATCCACCCCCCCTCCCCCCAACCCAAAACAAAATACTATCGGCATGACGAGTTGCTAGAAGTCAAGTTTGAACTAATTTATTTTAACCGATTGTATTCCCCTAACTGTAGTCATAACTTTGGAGCCGAGTAGAGAATAATCTAATTGCTGCCTTTCACTTGACGTTATAGCCGCCATGTTGGTGCCTTTAGACAATAGATTCCTCGTTAGCTTCTTTTGTTGGGGCACCAACATGACCGCCATGCCCTTTGTCATTTGAATCTCTGGGGATTGAGTGAAAACCAGCAATTAGCGGCCTTTGCATAAAAGGCTAAGAATGTAACTTAGCCGGAAGTAAAAGTGATGATATTTGACTGGGTGATGTTTGCTGGTCTCATGTTGACAATTTACTAAGCCGAGGTCTGGCACCATTATGGGGGCCATATATAATCAAGTCGAAGTTTAGTAGCACAGGTGTTTAACTGATCATTTCATTGCTAGATGAGGTGCAACCACCTGCAGCTAATGTGAGCCAGCAAGTCTCATCGTGTCCATTTTCCTGGGGCCAAGTAATAATAATAATAATAATAGTTCTTATACGCATTATGCATGCCTCAATGCGTTTACAAGTTTGAATGTAGTATAACTAATAATATATATGTCAAATTTACAATGTCAAGTATATATATGATATAAAAAGATATAATGTAAATACACGAAATTAAACTATTCTATAAGAATTAAAAAGGTGGAACTTAAGAAGATATATATATATATATATAATGTACATACACGAAATTAGACTATTCTATAAGAGTTAAAAAGGTGGGTCTTAAGGAGCGCCTTAAAATGATATAATGACTCTGAATTTCTTATCTTAACTGGAAGTGTGTTCCAGAGACTTGGTCCAGCAACGGAAAAGGCGCGGTGCCCGTGAGTAGCTGAAAAAGACTTGGACAGCAAAGCAAGAGTAGAAGAGCGCAGGTTCCGGCTAGGAACATAAGGCTTGATAAGATCCGTAATATATGAAGACGCGCAAGAATGAATCGACTTAAAAACTAACAGACATATTTTAAAAATACTACGCTCTCTAATAGGTAGCCAGTGGAAATCGCGCAAAATAGGAGTAATATGGTCTCTCTGCTTAGCACGGATTACTAACCTTGCTGCTGCGTTTTGTACACGCTGAAGTTTGGAGATTTCCGTGGCAGGTAAACCATATAAAAGTGAATTACAATAATCAAGCTTGGTCGTAATAAATGCGTGTACTAGACGTTCAGTGCTGGACCTGCTTAAATACTTCCTTATTCTACCTATATGTTTGAGCGAGTGTAAAGCAGATCAACATACTTTGTTAACATGACGAGACATAGTCAAATGACGATCGAAAATGACGCCAAGGTTACGAGCCTCATTTGAAGGTACTAGACTATGTTTACCAGGTATGATGCTAGAGATAGGCTCAAGCTTACTGAACCGAGAGGAGAAATGGACTACTTCCGTCCTAGATGGATTACAGGCAAGTTTGTTTGCAAGGAAAAAAGTATGAATGTATTGAATACAAAGATCTAAGCTATCCAGTGATGACTGCCTAAACGCAGGATTCATCGTAATGTAGAGTTGCGAATCGTCTGCATAAAGCATATAATCGAGGCCATGTGACTTAATAATGTCTTGTAAGGGGACAAAATACAATATGAATAGCAATGGGCCCAATACCGAGTGTGAGGGACACCATATGTAATTGGTTGGAACTTGGACTCCGTACTTCCTATCACAACCTGTTGAGAGCGACCGTGAAGATAAGACGTAAACCAACTAAGGACAGATCGAGTAAATCCAAACTGAGATTCAAGTCTGCAGATAAGTATATGATGATCAATAGTGTCAAAAGCAGAGGACAGGTCAAGGAGTATCAGAACAACCTCTTTCTTTTGGTCCAAGGCACGAAGAATATCATTATGAACACGTAATAGCGCAGTCTCAGTGCTATGGTACTGCTGATATGCCGCTTGTAGACTGGGGTAGAGTTTGTTAGCTACAAGGTAATTGCGGGACTGGCCAGCCGCAATCCGTTCAAGGATTTTCGACAGAAATGCAAGGTTCGTAATTGGTCGAAAGTTACCAAACTCGTCAGGGTCCAAGGTCGTCTTCTTGATAAAAGGAAGAACACGGCCCTTCTTGAGCACCATAGGGAATACACCAGTCTGCAGCGACAAGTTGACAATAACAGTAATTGCAGGAAGCACGTGGTCGTGTCCTGCACATTTTGTCACCAGAAATCTTGTTGAAGTGCAGGTGCACGCATGCGCAGAGTATGAATATTGGTTTTATTCGTTTTTTCCCCCTTTGATTATCTGAACTGGATCATAAACTAAATGAGCCTCGTTTATCTCGTAAGATACTTTAATCCCGAGACAACTAGAACGAGTTACATGTATGCCACAAATCGGACTTATTTGCGTGCATTATAGACACATCAAACTTCTTCGTGTTTTTATGTGGATACTTTCAGACTTCAGTCTATGTTTCCGTCCCCTAGGCGTTTGTGTGACTATTTAAAACCTATTGGTGGGATTCGAATTCAAATCATTTAAACTGAGTGGACACTTAGCGCTTACGGATCTTCTGAAAAATAAAATTCGCAATAAACAGTGAAACATAATTAATAATGCTATTCCCACGCAGAACTCTTCTTAAGTGATAATACATTATTATTTTCCTTTTGCTTCCAATCAGACACACAATCCACCGAAAAATAAAAATAAAAAATCGCTGTGGCAGACACTTCCATATTTTTTTCAGAGCAACTCTGGATGGCGGGTAAGTCAAACACAACGTAGTCCAGAACCAAGGACTGTGCGCAAGCTGATTGAGTAAAAATAAGACTCAATTCAATTTGTCATTCATGACGGGTGATAAAGGACTGCTATATAATGCTAATGAACGAGCTGCTTTACTGAAGTGATAACCTCACAGGTTAAGTGCATGTTCGGTATATGAAGGAGTTTCTGTGTGAGAGGAAGTCAATATGCTAACGTCAAAAGTTGATAATTTATCAGATAATCCGGTCTTGTATTCAAACTGAACTAAAGACTCTCACCCCCTCACCACCTAGTCTCCTTCGCAGCCGTTTTGTTTGTGTCGTCACGCAGCGCTAGCTTCTCCTGGATACACCGAGGGGGTAGGGTGGTTGAAGGTTGAGCCAGTTAAGTTGATCGGTGCTGAGAAAAACTGTGCGCGAGTTTAGGGTTATCTTCTATTGATATTTGCACTCCTTCCCGCCACACAATTGTGAGCTACAACATTTTAATCTCTCAACTTTGATAGTTCTGCTCTTTCGCAAACAACGCGCAAGCTCTTTTCACTTTATAATAATAATTCCTAACGATAATCATAGAAATAATACGATCATTAAATAAATAATTAATTAATTAATTAATTAATTAAATAATTAATGTTCGGTATCTAGCGCCTAGTTGATGGCATAAAAACCAGCCTATCTTATGTATTTTCGCCCAACTAGATGAAATTTTGGGTGTGATATTCGCGCAAATTAAGTTCAGGGGGGGTTAAGCCATTTCTAAATTTTGTTTTCTCTCTCATTTCTTCTCCTAAACTTTGATTTCAACCAAACTAAGAAGACCCCCTGCAGTTTTCTATGGGTAACATTTTGGTGAAAACTCCAGACCTCTACGACATTGCTTTCTACCCGTAAAAATCGATCGCCCTTTTCGTTTTGGCCGCAAAGCATGCTGGGACAGTTTCATTTGCTATTTCCGAGTCCAGAACTGGATTAAATAACGTTGCAGCGTTAAAATCTTAGTTTGGGTGGTAAATACGACGAACACAACCTATTGCTTGGAAATTTGGGGTAAGATATGCGAACCCTGCAAAACTGAGGGGGGAGGGGTGGAAAATCATATGCCTTTCCTGTTAATAATGGAACCCTCCCCCATTAGAAGTGGCTAGAATGAATTTGCAGCTTAAAAATAATGCTTTTGATAGTAAATACGACGAACACAACATATTGGTTGCAAATGTGGGGTAAGAAATGCGAACCCTGCAAAACTGAGGGGGGAGGGGTGGGAAATCATATGTCTTTCCTGTTAATAATGGAACCCTCCCCCATTAGAAGTGGCTAGAATGATTTTGCAACTTAAAAATAATGCTTTTGGTAGTAAATATGACGAACACAACATATTGGTTGCAAATGTGGGGTAAGAAATGCGAACCCTGCAAAACTGAGGGGGGAGGGGTGGGAAATCCTATGCATTTCCTGTTAATAATGGAACCCTCCCCCATTAGAAGTGGCTAGAATGAATTTGCAGCTTTCAAATCTTAGTTTGGGTAGTAAACACGACGAACACAACATATTGGTTGCAAATGTGGGGTAAGAAATGCGAACCTTGCAAAACTGGGGAGGGGAGGGGTGGAAAATCATATGCATTTCCTGTTAATAACGGTAACCTCACCATTAAAAGTGTGTTGAAAGACGCTGCAGCTTTAAAATCATAGTTTTGGTACTAAACACAACGAACATAACATAATGCTTGCGAATTTTGTGTAAGGCATACGAGCCTTACGAAACTAAGAGGGGAGGGGTGGAAAAGCATATGTCGATCCCTGTTAATAGTGGTACCCTCCCCCTTTAGAAAGGGATTGAATAAGGTTGCAGCATCCAAATCATAGTTTTGGTACAAACCACGATAAATACAACGTGTAGTTTGCAACTTTTGTGTAAGATCTGTGAAGCTTACAAAAATGGGGGGGGGGGGGGGGGAGGGGTGGAAACCATTTACATGATTATCGTTAGCGGTATCCACTTGTAATAATAATAATAATAATAATAATAATAATAATAATGGTTTATTAACAGTACTTCCACTGGGTGGCTCTTCGCCTGTTAATCTAAATAATGTAAAATATAAAATGTTGATAAAATATGACTAAGATATAACTGAGATGTAATGATAACCGTACTAAGGATTAAAATATGGCTATACGTAACTATTGTAAAATTAATCAATGGAGTCTGTCGACAGCGCAGTTCTTTAGATATCCTTTCGATAACCGACAAAATTCAGCAAAGGTTGCAGAGTTCCTAATATTTACAGGTAAATTATTGAACACGGATGAACTGGTATCCTGGAATGTGCCATTTTCAGGTGGGACCTTTAACTGTTTACTGCTGGCTGACCGTAGTGTTCTATTGGGTATGTACAATTCTAATGGAAGATAAAGTGGCCAGTCACTATAATGAAGGGCCTTATATACAAGCTTTAACAATTGAAATTTTCTGCTCAACTATGATTTCCTTTGGAAGTGATATCTCTGAAACACAAAAACGGATTTAATTCACTGTTTATAATTTATTTGGTATTTATATTCATGATTGCATTTCAGTGGGGAATTTACTGCTCAAACCATGGCCTGAAATTAAAGTTATACCCGGGTTAGCACTATTTAGATATCACTGCTTCGAGTAACGCAATTTTAACCTTGGGCCGAGGTAGGTTATTAAAATACAAAAGCGGCTAGTCAAATAAATACACGAAAACACAAATGAAAGCAATTGGCGAAAAGGCTATTGATCTATTGCATACATTTGAAAGAGTTCATTTACAATTTGACGACTGATTTGTAAGAGCTCCATTAAACCTTTTTTTTAAACGCTGTGTCTATATGCCAGACAGCCGGGAACGGTCTCAAAGTTACTATATGCCCGGCAGTTTTCGATTTTCACAAAATTGCAAGTGTCTATATGCCCGGCAGCCGGGAACGGTCTCAAATTTACTATATATGCCCGGCAGTTTTCGATTTTCACAAAATTTCAAGGGAAAATATTATTCTAACCTGTTTAAAGTATTCTATCTTTGTTTGGAAGTGGGATGCGTTTTTGGTGAGCGTTTTGGTTTTGAAGCAAGCCGATTTATTTTGTCTGGGCAGACTATGCAATCGCGGCAGGTAAGACCTTGAATGGACTAAATGCCCGGCAGTCAAAAACATTCATAGAATTTCGAAGCACATAATTATTCTTACCGATTCAAAGTTTTCTATCTTTCTTCTTTTCTGATTTACGAATGAACGCCAGGAACTTCTGCTGCATATTGCCGGGACCGTGAGAACTACCGATTATCTGCAAGGTTACGATTTCATTTCATTTCATTTTATTACTCCCATCACAAATTTCTTGCATAATAATAACAATACAATATTAAAGTGATGAGGAGTCTAAGGAAAGCAATACTGCTTGAAAAAAATAGAACCCTTTAAGAAATCGTCGAGTGATATAAAAATTCCAGATACAATTTTAACATGGTATGTCAAACTATCTTGTTACTCGGGCCAGGCCTTCGGCTGGCACGAGCCAGAAATCGCAAGTGTTTATATTTTATTTGTAATTTTTTGTTTTTTATTTGTCGAGATTTTGCGCCGTCAACCAATCAGATTGCACCTTCTTTGAAGTTCCTTTCGCCACCGTACCAATCAGATTGCATTGCACTGTTCTGGTCACGTGAATAATGGACAACACAAAGGAGGATACATGTTTTCCCATCATGCATTGCAAGCAAAACATATTATCAACCGTTTTGCCCCCCGCGAAGCTTTATTTTGACGAGAAGTTGCCTTTGCACTTGTCATAGCCTGACGAGGTCGTCCGCCCACTTCCTCCCCCTAGGAAGTGAGCGGACGACCTCGTACCATCTGAAAATCAGGCTACACTTGTCATGGTAAATGCTGTATTATTCGTTTCCTTAGTATATCCATACTTTCGGTATGGTTCCTTTGTTACTGTGTGATCTACATACATTTTCTAAACATTTAACCCTAGTTTTCTTGTGTTTTATCTCCAGTGATGCCGGCCGTTTCGATCAGTGCTTTCCAGAACGGCAGAAGTGACAACACAATACAGTCGATTATTAAAGCTATAACTATATGGTCTTTGAACGAAGTATCTACCTTTCTATTCAATATCCAGCTACCGTGTGTAGCGTAGAGGACCAATTATATTCCAAGAGCGTCGAACGATAACTGACTAAACGGAAGTCGATGACCTTACGTGGCCAAGCTAGGCGCGGCTAATTCTATAATTAACCATTATCACCAAGTGATCACATTACGTATGTAGAGTCTGCAGACTGCTAACAGAGCTGAGCCTCCATGTCCTTCGCGAAGTGCATGATTTACAACAGAGAACTAAATTACTAGTAGCTTCATTAAAAAAATATTTTTAGTTTCTTGCATACGGCAGAGATATCACTTTACAGACCAAAACTTATTTTGTCTGATTCAACTTCTTGTTACCTCGATGTGAAGCACATGATAATATCAAGGCTCTCTCTCAACCAGTCAGTGGACCAGCATGCATTGCATGCATCGGACGTATTGTTATTATTTGGAAACTTTCAAATAAATGCCCTCCAAAGCATTGTGCCATAATTCGTTTGAGTTTCAAACGTCATGAAACACGTATTACACAGTCATAAATAAAGCCAAATGAGTCTCATTCATTCCTAATTAGAAATGAAATGCTCACTATATGGTTTTCATGCAAAAAACACTTTACATATGGCTGCTTGGAGATACAGAATTCTCATTGTGATAAATAACACTCATTTATATAATTACTGTACTCACTCGTGAGTTATCAAGCCAAACACTCAAGAAATAAATTCAGTATCTCTGCATGCCTGATATCCTATTTACAATTTATGGTACTTAAATCTGAATGTTATGACCAAACTCTTTAATCACTCTTTCCCTATATGGTTATCATAGAAAAAATGACTGGAACACAGAGCACCACAACTATACACCATATGCATTCCCAATTCATGAAATAATTACTATTAGTATAAACCAACTAGTGGACTATTACAAATCCTGCGTTCTGATTGGCTACGCTACTATAAGTCTATTAGTGATAGCCCATGGTAGAGAAAAACCGCATGCATTTTCACGAAATTAAAAAAAAAATCAACTTCAATTTGTTTCTTTCTATTATTTTCTACTGTCCGACTAGTTAGTTTATACTAAAACAATTAGACCTCTCGCCCTCATGGGCTACGAGTCTAATTGTTAAATATTACTGTATGATTTAGATCTCGATTTAATTTTTTTAAATATTGGTGTGTTGAACTAGTATATATACATTTGTACATGTTAAAGCATGAATGCTACTTCATCAGGGACTCAATAGATTAAAGAAATTATAACTCGTATGGAAGTTGTACTGAAAGTTATTGCTGGAATGGATAGCACTGGGTAATTGGGCCACAAAGCAGTACAAATAGATTACTAATTTTGTGAAAAAAAGCAAGCTAGTGTAGTTACAAAAGCACCTGCTTTGTATCGAGCATGAATTACCAGAAGTTCATATCGCTATATCCGAAATAGTTAAAAGAACGGTTGCATTGAATTGAACACTAAGGCTCGAGAAGTTAATAAGTCGCTACATGCGTTTTGTAAATCACGCAACTGGTCCATCATCAATCACAATAATATAGAACAAGAACAAGAACAAGAAGTTTATTTCACTCTAGATAATAAAATTTACATTAATTTTCACACACACACAACAAAAAGAAACTACTTTTATAAATTTATAGTACAAGGGTAGGAAAGTTCTGAAAAAAACCACAGGGCTATCAAGTCAGAACTACCTGGTCAGTCAGGTGATAAATATCATTTATAATTACAAGCAAATACGAAAAAATAAAAATTAATTACAAAGTGAGAAACATGCATAGTTCTATTAATTATAATGTCGAGAGGAGAGACTTGCAGGCAATGTAGTTAATGATGTTGACCAAGTTGCAGCAAAATGTTTGAATTGTTATTACAGGTATATATACAGTACATTTATACATATTTATACAAGACTTAAATATCTATATACATTAAGGATATAAATCTAACTGTCCTCAGCAATATATCTATCAATATACAGAGATGAAACTTCTTTTTTAAATAAATGCTTTTGAACTATTGATTTGATGTTTTGAGGTATCTCTTCCCATATCTTGATTCCATTTATAGTAATAAATTTTAATTTATAGCTAGTATTGCTAGTATTGCTAGATTTTATAAAATATGTTTGCCTCTTTAATTGTCTGGTATTATAATTGTGAATATCTGATAAAGGAATAAACATATCAACAAAAGTATTACCTATTCTTTTATAATATATATAATGCATGAATAGAGCTGAGTTTAATTTATAAATGTCATCAATTTTTAGTAAATTTAATTGACGAAAAGATGATTCCTGCCTAAACTCTAAAGGCTTACACCCAAATTAGAAAGGTCAGTCACTCTTAGCAGCGAATTTTAATAAATACATTAGGTCTGATAAATTAATGTGATCTAATGTCATTAAGGCTTTTCAAATGCAAGTGATATTGCTATTTCGGCACAAAGTTCTATCTCCATTTTAGATAACAATAATACAAATATTTGTCCGAACCCTGCAGGCGATACTACTTGCTCTACTGAGATCATGTTTTTGATACTTTAAATAGCGAGTTAATAAAAATAGCCACATGGCTAAAAGCAAACAAACTCTCTGTAAACTTGAAAAAGACAAAACTATATGGTATTTACGCCCAGACAAAATAGAGTACATTTAAACAAAAGCATTTTTATTGAAAACCATATTATTAATAGAGTAGAAGTTACTAAATTCCTTGGTGTTTTCATCGATCAACATTTTACTTGGAAGAATCATATAGGTTTTGTATCGAAAAAAATGGCAAAATCAATTGGCATAATATCAAGATCACGTTATTTCTTATCTTCTAAGTCTCGCTTAAGTTTGTATTATACTTTAGTTTATCCTTATATCAATTACTGCAACATTGCCTGGTCATCCACATACCCTACAAATCTAAATCGCATATTTATTCTTCAGAAACGTGCTGTACGAATAATTTCTAATGCTGATTACCTCGCACATACTGCTCCTTTATTTTACTCCCTAAAAATCCTTGATGTCTTTAAAATAAATTATCTTATGATTGCATGCTTCATGTATTCTTATCATAATCAACTTCTTCCTGCCTACTTTAATGATATATTCTTGACTAATCAACAAATTCATAGGTACCAAACACGAAATTCCTCTAACTACAGATCGCATCCCTGCCGAACTAATATCAAGCAATTTACTGTCCTCTTTCAAGGTCCAAAAATGTGGAATTCTCTTCCCCTCGACATAGTTCAATCTTCAAGTCTCGTTAGCTTTAAAAAATCTCTGAAACAATATTTACTTAACCAGATACTATAATTTTTGTCTGTTCTTTTGCTTTTATCATTGATCTTAATATATTCTCATTTATAATTCAATATGCTTTTTCTCTTGTGTGATAATATAAAAAATAATAATAAAATACATATTTTTCATGACTGCCGCAAGGAAGCCTCTTCAAATAAGCTTATATAGTTTCTCAGAGGCTTCCTTGTCACTCTCAAGCGTTAATTTCTAGTTTATTCTAGTTCTTTTATATATTAAATATTTGTAAACTATCTATATTTGTAAACTATCTATCTATATTTCTGTGTAACTGTAATATTAAATGTAACGTTGTGAGTGACAAATAAATACAATACAAATACAAATACAATCCAATGGCTTTAATTGAGAAATTCAAAGGATTTAAAATGGCTCTATTAAACATTGCTAGCCTTCCTAAACACGTTGATGAATTAAGAATATTATTGTCAAATCAACCATTGGACATTCTTGCTTTAAATGAGACTAGGCTGGACTGGTCTATCTCTAGTTCTGAAATGCACATAACTGGATATGAGCTTGTTCGTTACGATCGCCCACGATCAGGTGGAGGTGCGTGTTTATATATTAGAAATTCAGTAAATTACAGAGCGAGAGATGATTTAGTCCCACCTGGTCTAGAAGCGGTGTGTATAGAAATGCATAAACCTAACGCTAAATCATTTATCTTAGCCACAATTTATAGACCGCCAGTTCATCATTAGAATATTTTTCCGGATTAGAACAACTCATGATTAATATCGATAGTGAAGAGAAAGAATTATATGTGTTGGGCGATTTGAATTGCAACTGGCTGAACTCCCATGATTCTAATACAAATCGTTTAAAGGCATTCTGTGACTTATACGAGTTTGACCAGTGCATTAAAGAGCCCACGCGTATAAGGGGCCGACCATTTGACTTTTGAAGGGGGGGATGGGTGTTCTTGTCTGTGCTCGTTTTTTTTTTCTTTAGCAGTGTTGTTGCACGATTTTTTTTTTGCGAAAAAAGCGGAGCCAGAACAAAGCTTTTCCGCTTGCAGGATATTTTTTTTCAACGCCGTTGGCTTGCAGGATATTTTTTTTCAAAAACACCCACCCCCCCCCCCCCCTCAAAAGTTAAATGGTCGGCCCCTAAGGGACGGACCATTAGATTATTGATGGGGGGGGGGGGGGGGGGGGGGGGGTTGCGAGAATTTTAGTTGCTCGTTTTTTTTTTCTGATTCTAGCCCTGCACGATATCTTTTTAAAGCGCCATGACCTTGCACGATATTTTTTTCTGAACTTACCTAAAGATTTGTTCAGTTATATTAATGTAATATATTTTGTACCAACAATCCTATATATTTTTAGCGTGACTGGTTTTTTTTACATTGCACGCACTCCCGCTCGCTCAAGTAGCATTCCTGGTTGGGCCTTGGAAATTAAAGAAAGCCACATAATTAATGGCAAATGCCAAAACAAAGCATGGATATTCTGTGGCTGACAAACGGGCTAAGAAAAAAGGGGGAAAAGGACAGTCAAAGCAAGAAATCACCACATAGAGATCAGCCCTCTATCAGCAGAAGTGATGAAACACAAACTGGTACCCAAAACCTATCATTATCATTTATATTTCATATAACTATTTCAACTTGATCTATTTTTTGATCAAAAATGTTACTGTTGCATTAAGATTACCAGCAGAAGTGAAACCAGAAGAGCCTTGTGTCCGGGCCTAGTGTATAAACCTGCTAACATTTATAACCCGGATCATGTGTGCTGTACGCAATGTCGGCCGACGTATCGGTCGACATGTCGACCAACGGTCAGCCGATAGGCGGCCGAGGGTCGGACGAGAGTCGACCGCTACACGGCCGAGATTTGGCTATTCTGTATGTCGGCCGACATGGTTGATGATGCACCGACAGTCGTCCGATTGATCACCGACACTCGACAGCTATCGATAGTTTGCCGACAGTCGGCCGAGGTAACGGTGACTGTGATATTTTCAGCTACCGTATATGTACTTCAAAGGTTGTAGAGGCCACAACTATTAATGCTTTCGTACAAGGCTAACCTTTGTAAACTTAAGATAGCACAAACTAGCAGCTCTTTATTTATTTTCCAGCCATGCGCCTCTGCATTATACTCCGATTGGAGTGCGCGGAGTATATATTAGAACAAGAGCCCATCTGGGCTTTCACTCGGGCCACATTAGATTGAAGATGAAATACACTTTCATTTGAAATCCTCTTAATCCTCTAATATTAACCAAAGGGAAGAATTATTAGCTGAATTTAGCAGTCTTTAGAAGTGGCCGGTAGCGCGGTGACTTTCATTCTCTGTTCCCCTAGTATATATGTAATTTAATAGTTTTCTTTTTCTCGTATGTTGACCTTTTAATTTAAACACTACTTATTCGTTTAACACACTGCATTTGAGCAGGCATATATTCATTGTTTTGAACCCGAGAATTAACCGTACTACCGTACTTCATGGTCCCTTTCTTTAGTAGTGGGTTGTCGGTCAGGTGATTGTAAACTCTCGTCATTTAGCACAGAAAATGTATTCTGATGAATAGGGATCGGGTTGTCATGTAAGAAATATGGCTCTTGAACAAACTGATAAGCTTCAGTAGGTTGGGTAGTCTCGGAACATTGTCTTCTTTTTTGTATTCTTGATATTTTTTTTTAAGTTTGAAAGTCGGATCTCAGCTTTATTAAATCCGCTTTCAACTCGCCATTTTCAACTTCTAGGTCAATAATATATTCGAGATGACACAGCATCTTGATTTCGGTCTTGTATATATCTTGCTGCACTAATTTGTCTTCCAAATGACTGAGTTTGGTTTCTTGATTCGTGTTTTGATGTGACGAGAGTAAGAATGCATTACGCATATCAGTTAGGTCAGCCTCCATGTTACAAATCAAGGTCGTTAAAGCAGCGAGAGAGTTCTTATTGCGGGCTAACAAATATTTTTATCCTCGTGAAGAATCTTAAAGAATTCCGTCTCTTCCGATTTGAATTTGACTCATGTGTATGTTGCTTTTGGAGTTTCAAGGATATGTTGATCCAAAACTACAGGCTCTTGGGGTTTTTCATTGACTTGTGAACTTGCAGGCTCTGTAATTTGTTTTGTTTTCTTAGTATAACATAAAGTGTTGAACATGTTCATGTTCTCAAGCATGTCGCGCGTGACCTCTGTTTCTTCATTCATTAAGTTCTCTACTTTCATATGTAATCTGGGAAACTCAATCTTTGCCCATGCCTTGGCACATAACTATTCCTGTTGTTAAGTAGACGTGGATGATTATAAGTAAAATCCTTCGACAGCTTGTACCGTTTCCGCTAGGTCAATATCCTCGCTGGAACGAAATAACTTGATCTCAATACTCTCTGATCCAACTTACGGTAAATTTAAATCTCTGACAGTTTTTAAGAGACTCATAATATTGGTCTTGAAGTGCCTTCACCCAAAATAAGATGTTCTCCTCGGATGTTTTAAATGCAGCACAGGGAGCCGATGGCTTATAGATTCCAATATCTATTTCTTCGAATTTTAGCTTTCCGGATCCTGGCCCCTACACTGGCTTCAGGTCGTCGTACGTGTCGTATAATAAAATCACTGGCCATCTGGGTAAAAAACGCGGTCCTTCGGCTCCGACAATAGCGCCAGTTGAAATATCCTGAGCCTGTTGGAAGGCTTTCGCACGAGTGAAGTTAAATAAAACATTAAACTGGCTTACATTTGAGAGATGAGACTCCAAATTAGAGAGAAAGTTCCTCTCGGGTCCTCCGCCATCTTGCTTTACTGTATTAAATTAATTAATATGTAAATAAATTAACCTGGCGATTGTTGCGTGATCAGCACAGTGCAATCTGATTGGTCGAATTTGACCTTTAACGCATGCGCAGAAATTTTGCGACACCCAACAAAACAAAAAACAAAAAACAAAAAACGACTTGCATTTTAAGACTCGGTGCTGCCACAGGTAGCCCGAGTAATTAGAACAGAGCCCTACAGTAAAAATTTGATGCTTATTAATAATCGTAGCGACCCCAATATTTTCAAATGTTATTTTATGTCGAATACTGGGAGCCGGCGCGGGGTTTAAGTATCGACGAATTCATTGCATGGGATAGCTCGGCCTATACATGTGTCAGTATTAGTCGCGAACTTCAGTTTAAATTGACCCATTTATACGAATCGTTCGCTGCTTAGCTAAGCGGTGCGGCTAACTTCCTCTCGTATAAATGGCCCTATTGTTGAGTACTCTATTCCAGATTCAAGGCGATATCTCCCCTTCAGATTAAAAAAAATCGGTACTCTGTTCCAGACCAAAACGGTTCGATATAGCGATTTATATACGCAATCGATCTTGCGCGAGCGGATGTATAAAAGACACTAAAAAAACACAAATTAAGATATTAAACGTTGCATTTGAAGTAATTTCATCAGTCACTATGAGAGATTTAATTGTATAAAGGAACATTTTATACCGCAACAGAAAGGAATCCTGAATATTACTATACTTAGACTGAATTATATTCAATACAGTAAACCTTCCAGGTAAAATAATTCCAAAAGAGTCAGTTTATTTGAGTGAAAACAGTATTCAGAATAGTTTAATTATAACTTAACATCTAACCATATAACCGATACCTTACCGATATACCATCGATCCACTATCGGCCGACACATACACAGCAGGAGGGGGGAAATCGACCGACGTGTCGGCCAACACACGACCGACTGTCGACCGACATGTCGGCCACCCCTTGACCGATCCGCTACCAGCAGTCGCCCGCGGGTCAGTCGACAGTCGGCCGATATGTCGGCCAACCATCGACCGATACGTCGGCCAACATTGTGTACAGTACACATGATCCTATAACCCTATATCCACTAGGCCAGTGAGAACTCATCGTTTACCAGATAACTTCTTTCCGAAATATATACAGTCAGTTAATACAGGGTAAGTTTCGATTTAAGAGTGCATGTGACTTTTTGCGATCGATCGTCCCATCAGTTTATCTGCTGTCTTGATTACGGCCATCTTGGATAATTTACATATGTTGACTGATTCCTGGTAACCAGTCTGTGTGATCTTCAGATCTGTATTGGGTTTCCTGTGGAAATTGTTCATAACAACAAACCAGTCTTCTTCCCTGGTTTATTTCTTTGCCTTTATTAATTTAATTTGTAAATGCGTATGAGACCAGCTAGTGCTTGCTCGATATTTTTTTTTCTTGATTATTGTGTGCTCGATATTTGTTTTTCGATAGAAGAGCTTGCTCGATATTTTTTGGGGGATTTGCGCAACCCCTCCATCAATAATCTAATGGTCCGTCCCTAACAGAAAGTAGCTCCTCGATAATTGATATTCTTATCACAAGCGATTTGCAAAAAATTGTTGCTTCCGGAGTTATATATCTGGGAATAAGTGATCACAGTTTAATTTTTGGCGTAAGAAAACTGAATAGATTAGGCAAAAAATCGGTTAAAGTAGTACGCACCAGAAGTTTTAAAAAGTTTAACGTAAACAACTTTCGTCATGACCTTGAATGCCAAAAATGGTTTCAACAATATATTTTGTTGCTCAATACGGACCAAATTCTATCGATCAACCAATAATTTACCTTGGGTAACAGTTGAAATAAGCGGAAGCCATGGGTGAAAGAGACAATATGAAACGAAAGTATGTTATAACAAAAGACAAAACTTACTGGACTAAATATACTACTTTGAGAAACAAAGTCAATAAAACAATGAAGAATGTTAAACGTGATTTCTACAGCAGCGAATTAGAAAAGAACAAAGGCGATCCCAAGGGCACATGGAGTACTATAAATAATCTAATGGGGCGGAACAAAAAACATCAAGCTGTAAATGAAATTAAAATCAATGACACTACAATTAGTTCTCCCGCCGAAATCGCTGAATTCTTTTAAATGATCATTTTATTGAGATCGGTCCAAGGCTTGCTGAGAATATCGCTAGCAATCCCACTGAATTTAAAGAATACATTAAGCAAGTACCATCCGTGTTTGAGTTTAATTATACGAGTCAATCAAAAGTGCTCAAACTAATTGATAAATTATCTTCAAATAAAGCAACATTGAAAGCTGCGGCACCAGTGATTTGTGAACCCTTGACTGTTCTGTTCAATATAATAATTGAGTCAGGACAATTCCCTTCTGACTGGAAAAAGGCCCGGGTCAGTCCTCTACACAAAAATGGTTCAAGGAGTGACCTGGACAACTATAGGCCGATATCCATCCTTCCGGTTGTAAGTAAAGTTTTTGAGAGGATAATGTGTGATCAATTGTACAATTACTTTTCCACAAATAATTTATTAACAAACAAGCAGTTTGGCATTCAACCATGATAGCTCTTTTAAATTCTACCAATTCGTGGTCAGTGAATATGGATCGAGGCCTATTTAACATCGTTATTTTCCTTGATCTAAAAAAAGCTTTCGACACCGTTGACCATGAATTATTATTACAAAAATTACAACTTTATGGAGTTGTCGATAGTTCGCTTTCCTTATTGCGGTCCTATCTATCGGGAAGAATGCAGTCGTGCAGAGTACAAAATGCAAGATCTGGTGAGAAGATAATTAGGTGCGGTGTACCTCAAGAACAATCCTCGGGCCTTTATTATTTCTCACCTATAACTGAACGATCTGCCAAATTGCCTCGATACCATGCTTATTTGCAGACGACACAAATGTGACAATTTGTGGCGCAGATGTAGCCGATGTTGAATTAAGAGCAAATCGTGAATTAATTAATATTAATAACTGGCTACGAGCAAACAAATTGCATCTTAATGTTGCCAAAACGGAATTTATGATGATTGGTTCGAGACAACGCCTATCGGCTCTGACTGATGAAGAAATGCCTTATTTAAAAATCGGAGACAAACTAATAAAAAAGGTATCACAAAGCAAAACAGTTGGTGTCGTGGTAGACGAGCACTTAAGATGGGAGGATCACATAAATCATATATCAAAAAAGATCGTCTCAGGTCTAGGAGCTCTAAAGACAATCAGACCATTCGTGTCCCAAGATACACTAATCAAGGTATACGACTCTTTAAATCAAACGCACATGGATTATTGTTGCGAGGTATGGGATAAACTTCAGAAATTTCAAAATAGAGCCGCTCGGCTTATTCTCAGGGCAGATTATGATACAAGTACAAACGCACTTTTAAGTGTCTTGGAATGGGACAAATTAGATGAACGCAGAGCAAAACATAAAGCCACCGTAATGTTGAAGACCCAAAATAGCCTGGCGTCAGCAAGCCTATGTGATTTATTCACTACTGTTGGAAGCTCTACCCACTAGGCTCTTTTAAAAACAAAATCAAAACAGTCGCCGTCCTAAATGACCAATGATGTTTTTAAAATTGATAATAGTATGTAGTAGTTTTCATAATTTTAGGATATCATATTATTAGTATAGTATATATATATTTATATTATTATTATTATTACATTGACAATTCTGTATTTTTATATATTTAATAGTAGTTAATACGGCTTCTATGTAAATCAGTTTTTCTTATCTGTTAGAATTCCGTGTATAAATATTTTAAAATAAAGTTGAAGTTGAACATAGCTGGATTTGATGCATAAGCATTGTCCAGTAATGAAAGTATATGTCAATGTTGTGAGAGTTCTTTAGCAAGCAGTCTACACATTCAAGATGCACACAAAATATATGGGTAAATCTAAGTCAGGGTCTCTATTAAATTGCCCTGGGGGTTAGGGTTAGGTTAGTACTCGGTACTCCGTTTAGGACATAATATATATGTGTGAGTCAGGGTTTGAGCCAAATTTGAGCAGTCAGGGTCAGGATTTGAGCTATCAGGGTCACAAAGAGTAGGGCAATCAGAGTTTTGGAGCTCCCTTTTGGGGTCAAACAGGGTCCGGGTTTGAACATACCTCCCAGGTAATTGCAATTCGAAACAGAAGGGAGGAAGGAAAACCAGAGAATCTTGAGCAAAATTATCTGAGCAGTGTAAGAAAGCATTACCAGTCTTGCAATCACAGCTATAGTAAGAGCTAATAAATAGCTTTATTAGTAGAGCTTTAGACTTGGCAGTTGTATACTAATCGTTCAAGGTGCACATGAAATATTACATGATGATGGTGACAAGTTGCTAAAGATGAAGGAAAAACTTATAACCCTAACCACCTTTGGGGGTTGAGAATTGGAAGGTAAAAAATAGCATTTACAAACATTTAATAACACTACCGATCTTTAAATATATGAATATTTGTTTGCCATCTAGTACAACCATGTGATTGCATTCCTGTAAAAGGTCCATTCCATTATATGTAAATTATCACGAGCATGTAGTGAATCAATTCTCCAGTTCCCCTAGCACAAACCATGTATGGCACAAAAATATGCTAGAACTCCATGTATTAATTAACCTATTTCTAGGTGGCCCGAGTTAAGGCCACTCAGGGCCTCTTGTTGCCTAAAAAATATATTTGATAGAAGTAATAAAAATAACTAATTACAGAATTTTTTTTTATCACAATGAAAAAAAGAATTCCTTGAAGAGGAATTCTTCAAAGTTCTCACTCAACAATCGAGTGCATTGCAGAACGGTCCTTTTCCCTGAAACTTTTCTCGGCTTCATATATTTCCCCGGGGCTCTACCCTGTTTAATACGGACTTGCTTGAAATCAATTTTAGTTTTTAGTATCTTCCCGCCTAGTAAACGGGCAAACAGAAATGGGAATCAGTTCATGTATAAATGAAATCAACACTCCTTTCACACGGTCACACTACATCGAGAAAATAAATGTTTGAACATTTTTATGACATTTAATTTACCATTCGTTCCTATTATGGGTTTGTTTATTTGACGAACCCCTACCTTTGTATGTGATTAGATAATTATACATTTCTGGGAAATCCAGACTCCAATCTTATATATGCACCTATCAGCGGCTTCCCCGAGGGGTCGACCTCCGGGCTGACCAGGGGGATTGTAAAAAGACGGAAACAATCTTGACGATTTCCCCCATGGGTAGGGCAATCGTCCCTTTCAAAGTCCCTTGGTTAGGTCTTCCACAACCTACAATCCCCCTTCATTTTGCACGAAATGAGATCGATGGAGCTGAATTGACTACCGAATCTCGTTACTAACGTTATTTCTATAACATTGAACACCGTACTCTATTTTCAACAGAAAATGGAACTTTATTAACACTTCAATGCACTTCATAGTATCTTTAAGGAACAAGACACCAATGCACTTCACTGAGTTAGTAGCTAATAAGGAACAAGTATAGTCTCGGATTATCTCATATCTGGCTTTAACTCTTGTATTAAAGAAGAAAAACAGCCTCGGTGGTTTATAGTTTAATGACAAAAACAATTTGAACAAATCCCCCACCCCCGTTTTCTGACCCTAAAACGAAGTCGAGCATTTCCCCGACCCCAGGGGCAATGTTTGCATTCAATCCTCCTGTATTCCCCAACATACCTCCGTGGTTAGCCTGGGGGTTGACCCCTCGGGGAAGCCGCTGATAGGTGCATTACTCAAATCCTGACTCAGTCGGATCCAACCTCGTGACCAGGGTCTTCTCGGTCAGATCCAAGATGGCGGCTACTCCGAGAGAAGACCCTTCTTCTGAATCGGATCCCGACTTGGATCCTGACTTGGATCCTGAATTGGATCCTGACAGAGACTTAGTTTATCTCATTCACTAAGAAGCTACGTTCTCGCCCGGTAATGGATTTAAAGTTTTTGCATACAAAGGATTGTGGGAGAAAGTACAAGCTTGCCATCTTTTACTGTAGTGGATGTATTTCTGCTTGCATTATTGCATATATTCTCTTAACTGAGTGAATTTTGTATAAGTGTGAAGTACGTACAGAAAGAACAGTACTTATTGTGTTGTATCATAACTCTGCAGTTTGATTAAATTGGCTTGAGAAAAACAAATTGATAGGAAAGACATTTTATTGTGTTTTGTTTTCAGACTAATAATGGATCTACTTTTATACACGTGTGCTGATACAATATCCTAACCACCAACACTTCAATGTCTCTCTGCAGGGAATCCCTGTAACATATAGATCAGAATTATACAGATGATGCGTCTTTTGTAGCTCATAAAATGGCAATTAATCCTTGAGATCCTTTGTGATATATAATTATGAAACAGTGCTTAGGGGGGTCACATATCACATGCAAATGTTCTATAAATTCAATAATCATACAATTATATTTTCAATATTTAAAAACAAATTACTAATTTTTTTTTTTTACATTTATCTCGAAATCATGTCAATTATATTGATTCACTTATCACAGGGCCAGTTCCTTGTTAACATGAATGATTTATACCAGTAATAATAATTATTATTGTTATTATAATACTGGTTATTTATCGGACGGAGTAAAACGCAGGGTGCAGGGCACGCAGGGTGTTCAAAAAAATAGAGTTACATAATTTAGTGCCTTTGGAATATCAGATTGCAAAGGTCAATTGTTCACATGGCAAATATTATGCTAATTTTAGAGTGAAAGTAAAAGGGTAGCGACAAAACGGCTGAGGGTCCATGGACCACCCCCGTGGACCACCCATAAATTTCATATATTTTTCGAGAATGAAAGTTTTTACATTTATATTTGACAACTGACATGGCGTCTGGTCACACGTGCTTACGCTGTGTCTGTAGCTAAATGTGCTCTTGTGCCTTTCAGTCCTATTTTATTTAGTTCTTTTGTTGTATAACATTCGCCTAAGATGGATTCCCTTCCGAAGGAGCAATTAGAAAATGAGATTGTGGCTTGTGGGCCAGAGAAAACATCAGGAGAACAGGAAATCCTCGAAGCGTCCAAGAAAGGAGCGGTATACTTATTTACAATATCAAGTCAGTCTCGTTTTACTCTGTGGTTAAATGCTCTGAAAATTCGGTATTGGGTTGACTTTGGCAATCAGGATGACTATCGAGTGGAGTGGATTCGTAAGACTGGGCCATCAGAAGACTCCAAAGATATCGTAGAGGTGATTATTCAACTCTACAGAGTCCAAGATGGCGATAGCGTAGAGTCGTTGCTGTTCACGATAACTGTTTATGTCACGAAGCAGAAAGTCATGGTTCAGGGTAAACACCGTGAGTTTTGGAAAGAAACGGAGTTTTCTCGTCTGAGAGATTTTGTTAATTTGCTCTCAACGGATGATGTTTTAGACAATGAACATATTGGACCCGCATATACAGAAGTCTTCCAGGATAAAGAGAACATGCGCGTGCTGGACCTTAATGGAGTATCACTAGACGTTCTAAGTGATTGCGATGATGAGGTTGTAGATGAAGAAGAACAGGGTATTGACTTAGAAGACTTAGAACCTCTTACAACGACAAATAAAAGCTCTAAAACAAGGTATCCCCGACGCACAAGATTAATCTCGTCGAGGAAATCTCATGCCGCTGTAAGCAGTGCCAAGAAGTTACCAGAGAAGGCACCGACCGTTGAGATAACACAGCAGAAAATTTTAGAAAGTGTTCAGTTGTGCCTTAAGCGTGTCTCTGAGATTGAAGAAGTAGTCATACGAGTGGACAGACTAGCCACAGAGTCGGATTTGAAACTAAGTTCGAATGACTCGATGGCTAATCGTGTGAAGCACGAAATGGCAGTGTTAAAGAATACACACGAGAGTTTGAGTAATGAGTACCAGGAAAGGCTTGTTAAAGCGGAGGCGGAAATAAAGAAAATGCAGGGTCGACTTGGATCTCTCGTTGAGGAGAAAGCTAATTTGGCGAAGAAAGTTCGGACATTAGAAGATACTAACAGTGCGTTGCAGAATCGCATTACAGAGCTGGAGCGCAACCATGCTGAAGAGAGGCGGGAAGAGATATCCCGCACCAACGCTCTGGTTCAAACAGAAGAGCCAATTCAAGAATCTATAGACAACGACAGAGCGGACATCGAACCAGATGACAGTCAAAATGTTTCGCCCGGTTCACAAAGAGTTCAACGAGATAAACCGCCACAAGAATACGATTTTGTTTTCCTATGTGATTCGAACAGGAAGTTTATAGATACAAAGAAGTTGTGCCCACAAAGTAACGTGAAAGTAATTCCCTGTGGTAATACAGCCAAAGCTACGGAGATTTTGAATTCTCCGAGGTTTTCAGTGAGAAAGGGTCTCATTATAAATACCGGAGTAAATTATGTGGAAAGTTTGGATGTGGAAGATGTGATCGAGAAACAAGTTGAGATGGTACGTGTGGCTGTGAACGCATTTCCGGACAGAAAATTAATCATCTCCAATATCACCCCCCGAGATGATGATTTGGATAAAACAGTCATTGACGTGAATGATGCAGTGCACCGGCGGATAAATAAGTTGTCAAATGTTACTTGCGTTGATAATAGTAATCTGCGTGACAGAAAATTATTTTTTGACAGCAAGCACCTTAATAGAACGTATGGTGTCTCTGCCTTCGCCGCAAACTTAAAGCGTGGAATAAGAACGGCGTTTGGTATTCGTCTCAGCGACCGGCGACCGCAAACACGTCCATATGACAGGCCCAACCCTTACAGACACGAGTCTCGTCCTCCGCGGTTAATAGAAGAGCGCCAGCATGCTAGTCGGCATCCACCTGATCTGCCTAGCCAAGGAACTGAGATGTCAGCAGTTACTTCACAACTGAGAGGGTTGACGGAGTTAATTACCCGACTAGTACAAGTTAGCCAAGTACAACAGAGGGTAGTGTTCCCGCCCCCGGTACCTACGGGGGCGCCAGGTTTGGCTTTTTGTAATCCTAATCTTTTTCCACCAATAACTAATCAAGTAAGTACACTTGCTTAGGAGATAATCTATAGTTTGTTGTTTTATTTTTGTTTAGGTTATGTAGACCTGCAGTTTATTACTACTTTGTTTAATTTGTTTACTTGTTTAGTTGACTGAAATGGCTGGAGTTGTTTTGCATATATAAGTATGTTGAACGATAGGTTTGTTAAATTCTGCTCTTGGAATATTGAGGGGCTTGGAGGAAAGCTAAACGATGATGATTTTATTTCCACAATTGAACAATTTGATTGTGTTTCTTTAGTCGAAACATGGTTGAGTGATAATGATTTCAATATCGACGGGTTTTATTCTTTCTCCAAGTGCAGGAAAGCATCGGATAAGGCGCGCAGAAATTCTGGTGGAATTACTATTCTAGTGAAGTCCTCTTTAAGGAAGGGTATCAAATTTCTTGATAAGGAAAGTAGCGAAGAGTTTGTTTGGTGGAAGTTAGAGAAAGATTTCTTTCATATGAAGCGAGATTTATTTGTCTGTACAGTGTACATCCCCCCGCAGAACTCCCCCAGAGAAAAGAGGCTGGCCAGTGACCATTTTGAAATTTTGCAAGAAAGTATTTATAAATTTTCTAGGTTAGGGGAAATTATGTTATGCGGGGACTTTAATGCCAGAATCGGTTGTTTAGATGATTTTGTAGATGACACGCTTCCTAATTTGTCAAATATTACTAGTCCAATTGAGTCACGGAAATCTAGGGATAGCCACGTCAATTCGTATGGGAGGTCGTTATCTGAATTGTGTTGTGGGAATGGTTTGGTTATCTTAAACGGTAGGACGAAAGGAGACTTTCTCGGTCAGTTTACGTGCCATACTTATAACGGTGCAAGCGTGGTTGACTATGCAATTGTTTCCCATGATATTTTGCCATTGGTAAATCACTTTTCTGTATCCGATGTGGCGGAGTTTTCACATCACTGTTTTCTGTCCTTTGCTTTGATGGCTGAGCCTAGTTCTATAGCGGAAAATCCGTTAGAGTTGACACCATTTCCGATGTCCTTTGTATGGAATGATGAGTTGAAATCTTCCCTGCGTGATAATCTTGCTAGCGAGGAGATTTACAATGAAATGAGCGATTTGTTGGATTCATCAAATGAAGCTGATTTGGAAATAGACTCGTTAGTCAGTTCGTTTACTGATATTATAGTTAATGTGTCCAAAAGAGTAGTGCCTGCCAAGAATAGAAAAGGCCCAAGAAAGAAATCGATGAGTACGAGTAAAAAACAGAAATGGTTTGACAAGAGTTGTCACTCCCTTAAAAAGGAATTGCGGAATTTAGGTAAATTGCTGTCGAAATACCCCAGTGATCCTTTTTTGAGACAGAAGTTTTTTTCTACGAAGAAGGATTATAAGCGGCTCATTAAACGATTGAAACGAAACTTCCAGAACGACATGTTGAACAAAATTCAAGTAATGGAAGATAGAAATCCGAAAGAGTTTTGGAAACTGGTTAATTCCATTAAATCTCGCCAACCTGCAGGTATTTCCGATGATGTATCATCAGCAGAGTGGTATAGTTACTTCAAGGATTTAAATAAGGTTACTTTTACAACTGAGAACTCTAGTACTGAGGCTCAGATTGTACGCGATTATCAATTCTGGGCTTCTAATCATAATGGCATTCTTGATGCACCCATTTCTGTGAAGGAAGTATGTGACTCAGCCAAAAAACTCAAAACTAAGAAAGCGAGTGCAGGTGACTCTGTGAATAATGAAATAATCAAAACCTCTGTGGATGTGTTAGCACCTTATTTTGTTAAACTCTTCAACGCAGTTTTATCGCGCGGTGTGTTTCCAAAAGTATGGTCGGAAGGCTACATTGTGCCTCTTCACAAATCGGGAAGTCGCCTCGATCCTCTTAATTATAGAGGGATTTGTATTAGCAGTTGTTTAGGCAAGTTTTTTACTCTGATTTTGAATACTCGTTTAAATGCTTTCTTGACAGAAAATCAAATTTTCAATAAATGTCAAATTGGTTTTCGCCACGGGTTTAGAACGTCGGATCATGTGTTAGTTATGAAGACGTTAATTGATTTTTATAGAACTCGTCAAAAACCGTTGTTTGCGTGTTTCATAGATTTTAGAAAGGCCTACGATAGTGTTTGGAGAGAAGGTTTGTTTTATAAACTTATTAAATATGGTTGTAGTAAAAAGTTTGTACGCATATTACTCAGTATGTATTCATCTGTTAGATCGGCGGTTAAATTGCGCCAAGGAATCACCCCCTTTTTTCAGTCCGACATCGGAGTTAAACAGGGGTGTAACCTAAGTCCCACACTATTCAATCTGTTTATAAATGATATCCCTGGACTATTCAACACGCCTTCTTGTGACTCGGTATGGTTGGGGGACACAAAGTTGAGTTGTTTGCTCTATGCAGATGATCTAGTGTTGTTATCTGAGTCTGAGTCCGGGCTGCAAGTTTGTATTCGTAAGCTGGAGAGATATGCTAAAAAGTGGAAATTGCGAGTTAATTTGAAAAAGTCCAAAGTTTTAGTTTTTGGGACGAAGGCTCAGCGACGTTTGTACGTTACCTCTAAATGGTCTTTTGGCAGCGATGCGTTAGAATCAGTTGATGAATATACATATTTGGGAATAACGTTCCATTATGGCGGTGGCTTTAAGATTGCTCAAAAGACTCTTTATAATAAAGCGTTACGCGTTTATCACGGTTTGTTTAGAAGTTTTTCTAATGTGGAAAATGTCCCGATAAAAGTACTGCTGAAATTGTTTTCAACGCTTGTAGTCCCGGTGCTGTTATATGGGTGCGAAATCTGGGGAGTACATGTTTTAGGGCGCATATCTAATTTCGATATGTTCAAGAAAAAGTTCTTCAGTATGGCTAACGATATAGAAAAACTGCATTTGAAATTTTGCAAGCGTATCTTAGGGGTCCATTCCAAGTCTACAAATTTGGCTGTATATGCAGAATTGGGAAGGACACCAATGATTGTACATATGTCTTCGTTAGTGGTCAAATATTGGTTACGTGTGAAAGATTCATTATATGAGAATGAATTGGTGGGTAAAGCAGCACGCTTAAATATTCAGTCTAATTCTCAGGGCGTTAAATTCACCAATTATTTGTTGGAAATGTGCAATGTAAAACCTTTGAGTAATCTTGTTATTACATCTAATGGTAACATCAAACTTCTTGTTAAATATCTTAAGTCTGAATTATGTGATATTAATTTCAATAATATGTGGAAGGACCAGGTTCAACAGTGTAGTAAACTGCGTACTTTTAATCTTGTAAAATCGAGAATAGGCTTTGAAAATTACTTATCTCGCATTTCAAATGTAAAGCATCGTCAGGCGGTAACAAGATTTAGGATTTCCGCGCATAAGTTTCCTGTTGAAGCTGGTCGATATGCAAATATCACTTACGATTTACGTATATGTACAATTTGTAATATGAATGAAGTAGGTGATGAACAGCATTACTTTTCAAATTGTACCAATAGCAAATTAGTGAATCTTAGGAATAATTTTTTCAGTAACATGTTGGTTGTTAACAGTTCGTTTAGTCGTCTCAGTCATCGCGACTTATTTTTATACTGCTTATCAATGACGGATGTGTCTATTGTAAAAAGCACAGCCCAATATATATATGATATCACTACTATATTTAATGAATGTTCTTGTAATAGTTAGATGATATTATGCATGTTTTTGTAATTCCTATGTACCAATGATGGTGTTGTTGTTGGAATAAACATTATTTATAGCGAGTTTGACTTGTGGCAAGTCTAACATTTTTACTTTGTGTTCTGGTGACACAGACTGTTATCGTAGTTTTGCCTTTACTTGCTGTTGCATTAAACAGTATCTAAAAACCTACGAAGCCTTGACTTACCTTACCTATTCCACTACAAGTAAAGGCAAGGAACTGTTTTCCGAGAACCGGAGCGCCATAGATATAGGAAGAAAGAAAAACTTCTGTCCCCGAAGCGCACTAATTTAAGTCGGTAGTTGAATGACCGAGTGGTTAGAGCGTTCGTCTTTTAATCCAGAGGTCCGGAGTTCAATTCTCAGAGCGCACAATTTTTGTCGATTTTTTCTTCTTCTTCCTCTTTTTAAGTTTCTACCTTCCACACCAGTAGTATTCTTTAAACCCACCATCAGCCAGCTACAAAATTAATATTCGCTCCTTGCTGAAGTCATTGTTTACCTGGTTTCTGCCTCGTTTAATAGCGTAAATTAAATTTCAAGCTAAAACAGACAGACTACATCAGTTGAAAGAGAATTTTAAACTCAGTAATCACCGAAAATTTGAGAGTGATAATAAATAATTTGAGGAATGAGCGATTAAATATCTCAAAATTTATAAAGAATAACTCTGTCACCCAGCCCATTTTGCAGTTTTGAAAAAGTCAATTTCACCATAAATATTTAACATATGAATCTCAAATTTTCGGTGATTACTGAGTTTAAAGGCAAAACTACGATAACAGTCTGTGTCACTAGAACACAAAGTAAAAATGTTAGACTTGCCACAAAGTCAAACTCGCTATAAATGTAAAAACATATATGAAATTTATGGGTGGTCCATGGGGGTGGTCCATGGTCCTGGTCCATGGACCCTCAGCCGTTTTGTCGCTACCCTTTTACTTTCACTCTAAAATTAGCATAATATTTGCCATGTGAACAATTGACCTTTGCAATCTGATATTCCAAAGGTACTAAATTATGTAACTCTATTTTTTTAACACCCTGCGTGCCCTGCGTACCCTGCACCCTGCGTTTTACTCCGTCCGGTTATTTATGGCTTATTAATCAGCAATTAAATGATGTTGATGCCTCCATGTCACCAGGAGTTGATGGTGAATCCTGAACTGCTAACTTGGGCCCTTCACCAATTGCCACAGCAACCTTGAACAATTAAACAAGTAACACATTAGAAAATACACAACTTTAATTACATTCAGTATGTAGATAACAACACTGCTATAAAAACTAGTAGTAATCGTAGATTATCAAAGTGCGTTCGACATATTTTTTTGTAAGAGAAAGGACTGTGGTAACACAAAAGGCTGAAAGATTGCTGCAATGATGTTGACAGTGTAAGTAATTCTGATCAAAAATGCTTGTTTTTAACAAATGTGAAAATTTTGATGTCTTGACTTATAAGTTAATATACAAGGGAATGCATCTGCATGGGTATAAAACTGTGTTATTATCTTTGTGTAACATTAAATCATTGGATACAATGCTTATGTGGCTATATGTATACATGTGTGTTTTATATGGCATTCATTTGAGCATTCATAGCACATTTTGCTGTGTGGTATACAGTACAGCAATAATTGGAGTTAGTGTAGAACACAAATCAACCCTATTAGCTAGCTATGGCTATTCAGATGTTTATAAACTGCATTCCAGTTCCTAGCATTCACAATACTAAGTACATTCCAGTGTAGAACATAAACTATATATGCATGTGTACAAAGTACACCCCATGCAGTTCCTTAGATCATTCACAGTATTTTTCAAGTGAAAACAAGGTTGGCTGCCATTGACAGTTGCAGAATAATTTATGGTCAATGTTGGTAGCCGGGTCCTGGCTTTGATCAGCCTTGTTTCAGGTCCGTCAGAAATTCAGTGTAGATTAATCGATTAGGGAACACAGCAATGAACTCAGTACTTTAAATTTCCCTCATCTCGTACTGTGTTGATTTTCCAGTTCCTTGGCATATCAAAGTGTCGCTATAGATTAACTCTCTTCCTGAATATTATATGTTAGTGTTGAATATTTGTATAACCAAGATGTACACAGTGTCGCAACTCACACAAGATACAGCGATTACGGGTATCTAGAAAACTCAGACCTAGATTTCTCTTCAGCCAGGTCATCTTACTGTTTGTAGTTTTGGTATCTGTATGTACAGCGAAAAGCAGAATCCAATACAGCGAGCAAGCCAACAGAATTCACTCGGTTGTTACTGGGCAGCACAAATTATGGCCACGTTGATTTGTATCAGTTCTCTGTTCAACGACCGCACCGTCAAAACAGACCATGTTTGACTTGATATAGTTTGGACATACTTGTTTTATATAAAGCTAGGGACCAAGGAAAAACTCCATCCTTGCACATATTTTAAAATTATATCAAGGAATACGAATCAATAGAACGCAAATGTGCCAAAAACTCGTGCACCTTACAGCTGCATCTGGAGAAATGGCACAAGTTGCTAAGATAATTGAATTTTTTTTTTCTTTTTTTTCTTTTCTATACGTCAAGTGTCAGAACAAAACTGGAGAACATTTTCTTTTAAATTGAAATAACTTGTTTATAGCCATATCACTTATTTTTCGTTTATTTTTTTCACTACACATTATACATATATATTTAGATCAAGTCGCCATGGAAACTACACATTGTACTTTTTCTGTTCTTAATTTTGTGTAACTGCACTGTAACAAATAAAAAACAATAAAATAATAAAATAAAAAAAAGTTTGGACATCAGACTTTGTCGAATGCTACAGATATAGCACATACTTTCCTCAGGCTTTGATATATTGTGCTTGCTAACTTTTTAAACATTATTGCATTGGATTGGGAAAATACTTATACTCGACAATGCTCCGAGCATCGTGTATATACATGTAGTTACCAGTTTCCCGGCCGTTCATGATATCGAGGCATTTTGTAATACGCCTACGAAAAACTGAACTTTTTTGTGCTACCGGACGCAACACGTCACACACAGGCACAGAGAACCCATCACCAGATTAGGTTGCATTCTCCTTTGTCGAACACAACAATATTATGAAATCCAACATACAAACAAACCAACCTGAGGTATGTCATTTATAAAGTCCTTGTCATCATGGTCAATAGCACTGAACTGTGTGTTGATCACACTCTCAACCTCCAAGATTCTCTGGTCATCAATCACATCACCAGCCTCACTATTTGGATAAGAATATTGATGCAACAACTCCCGCTCTAGTCGACGCTTTCTTTGGACCCTCTGTGCATGGCGTATCTGCAAACAAATGACAATGAGCAAGATCACAATCAGGGTATCTGCAACCAAATGACAATGAGCAAGATCACAATCAGGGTATACACAAGTGTGGCACAAATGACAGGTAGTAGTCGCGGGGGTCGGATGTGTTTGTCTCCGCTCTGTATTGTTTATCTATTTGCCATAATTATTTTCAGCCTTATTCAGTTTTCTTTTCTATGTAGAGTTTATTTATAGTATTATTTTGTGGAAAGCTTGTGGTCCTTTCAGTATTCCTGTACCGTTACTTAAAGTTACTAAATTCAGTCATCTCAAAACCTCTGGAGATACTATATAACTTTTCATTTTCCTCTGGCACTGTCCCTGATTCTTTCAAAATTGCTAGAGTTATACCTGTATTTAAAGCTGGTTCTCCCCTATCAGTATCTAATTATAGACCAATCTCTATTTTGAAAATATGTAATCAGATTCTGGAAAAATTAATGTATAATAGATTAGCTAAATTTATTGTTTAATTTAATATATTCCGGCCAATTTAGTTTCCATGCAAATCGTTCAACTGAACTTGCCCTTTTATTAATTATACAGACAAAATTAAAAGAGCAATAATATTATTGAAGGTGGCCAACACTCCTGTGGTATCTTTCTTGATCTCAGTAAGGCATTTGATACTGTAGACCATAACATTCTTTGAGTCAAACTATATTCATATGGTATCCATGGAATTATTCATGACTGGTTTGTCTCATATATCTATCAAATAGACAGCAGTTTGTATCTATAGGTTATTATTCTTCGAGATGTACATCAATTTCATGCGGTGTCCCACAGAGTTCTGTGCTTGGCTCCCTTCTATTTCTCCTTTATATAAATGACTTAAATAACTGTTCCATAACTGTTTGATTTTCATCTTTTTGCAGACGATTCAAATTTATTAATGACCCTTTCAGCTTGCCTGTTTGTTGTCCTATTTCAGACCATGTGATAGTTCTCCAGAGGATTCAGTGCTTTGTTTTCCAATTATAGAAATTGGTACATTAATTCCTCTGGGGATACAGAAAAACAAAAACGCATTACTCAAGGGAAAAGTCACATGATCTGAAATGGGTCAACAAACAGGCAAGCTGAAAGGGTCTAAATATTGCAGATACATCCTTAGAATCCCTCAAAGCCAGTGAGAACTCAGAATTGGAAAATATCCATAATTGCTTAATTGTGCAAATAAATTGTCTTTAAATGTTGACAAAACCAATTTTGCCATTTTCTACCCACCTCAGAAGAAATTGACCAAAACTATTTCCATAAGAATAAACAAAAGCTAATCAAACAGAAGGATCACATTAAATACCTAGTTGGAATAGTTATTGATTCTAACCTTAACTGAAAGGAACACATTCACCAGCTAAATAAGAAAATCTCCAGAGGTATTGAGATCATAGCCAAACTCTGTCACTATGTGTCTAAGATTATTTTAACTCAGTTGTACTACTCTGTTGTTTACCCTTTCTTGATTTATGGTGTTATCATTTGAGACCACTCTGTCACTATGTGTCTAAGATTATTTTAACTCAGTTGTACTACTCTGTTGTTTACCCTTTCTTGATGTGTTATCATTTGAGACCACCTTATCACCCTTAATCGTGTCACAGAAGAAAGCTATTAGAATTATTAATTTTTCCAATTATAATGATCATAAAAATGTACATGTACATCCCCTATCTTTAAAGATCTGAACATTCTCAAATTCCTCGATGTTATTTATTATTTAAACTGTATCTTCCTGTTCAAATTTCATTCACACATGCTGCCTTTTGTTTTTGGTAATTCTTTTACACTAATATCGTCAAGGCACAAGTACAAAACTAGGCTGGCCTCTAGGTCTTCATTTTGTGTTTCTTCAGTCAGAACTAATTATGGAAAATTCAACATGCATTTCAAGGATGCAGTCCTTTGGAAAGATATTGATGAATCACTAAAGCATCTTAGTAGTCAAAACAAATTTAAATGTTCTATCAAGAGTGTTATTGTCGCTTCATACTAATCATTGCAGCATTTTTTCCTCTTTCCTCACCTTTGTACTTATTTTTGTTTGTTTTTTCTTTTCTTAAATATATTAATATATTTGTTCTTATATTTATGTTTTATACTTGTGCCTTTCTGGGTTGTGTGTGACTAATTTGTTCAATGCCATTTAAATAATTTAATAATTTTGCTACCTAGCTAGATTAGCTTTCATAATTATTTCTAGGTAGCTTTATACCCTACTGCTGTATTAACTCTTTTTTATCTTAACTGCTTGTATTTCTGTGTGTGGTATAAAAATAAACTATTTCATTGTAAAGGGTCTAAAATGAGGTTTCTCAAATCACTTTGCAAATTATATGTTATTATACCATGATAGCCTCGGATTCTTTTGTTCTCCGAGGCACATTTACATGTAAACCACTAATTTTCCCTGATGGGAGGGATATTTAGAAATATGCATTGTCTTGAAATTTCCAGCATATTTCTAAATTTCCCCTGCATGCATAATGATTAGCTAACCCTAACCTAACCCCTGCATGCGTAATGATTAGCTAACCCTAACCTAACCCCTGCATGCATAATGATTAGCTAACCCTAACCTAACCCCTGCATGCATAATGATTAGCTAACCCTAACCTAACCCCTGCATGCATAATGATTAGCTAACCCTAACCTAACCCCTGCATGCATAATGATTAGCTAACCCTAACCTAACCCCTGCATGCATAATGATTAGCTAACCCTAACCTAACCCCTGCATGCATAATGATTAGCTAACCCTAACCTAACCCCTGCATGCATAATGATTAGCTAACCCTAACCTAACCCCTGCATGCATAATGATTAGCTAACCCTAACCTAACCCCTGCATGCATAATGATTAGCTAACCCTAACCTAACCCCTGCATGCATAATGATTAGCTAACCCTAACCTAACCCCTGCATGCATAATGATTAGCTAACCCTAACCTAACCCCTGCATGCATAATGATTAGCTAACCCTAACCTAACCCCTGCATGCATAATGATTAGCTAACCCTAACCTAACCCCTGCATGCATAATGATTAGCTAACCCTAACCTAACCCCTGCATGCATAATGATTAGCTAACCCTAACCTAACCCCTGCATGCATAATGATTAGCTAACCCTAACCTAACCCCTGCATGCATAATGATTAGCTAACCCTAACCTAACCCCTGCATGCATAATGATTAGCTAACCCTAACCTAACCCCTGCATGCATAATGATTAGCTAACCCTAACCTAACCCCTGCATGCATAATGATTAGCTAACCCTAACCTAACCCCTGCATGCATAATGATTAGCTAACCCTAACCTAACCCCTGCATGCGTAATGATTAGCTAACCCTAACCTAACCCCTGCATGCATAATGATTAGCTAACCCTAACCTAACCCCTGCATGCATAATGATTAGCTAACCCTAACCTAACCCCTGCATGCATAATGATTAGCTAACCCTAACCTAACCCCTGCATGCATAATGATTAGCTAACCCTAACCTAACCCCTGCATGCATAATGATTAGCTAACCCTAACCTAACCCATTTCCCCTGCATGTGTAATGATTAGCTAACCCTAACCTAACCCCTGCATGCATAATGATTAGCTAACCCTAACCTAACCCCTGCATGCATAATGATTAGCTAACCCTAACCTAACCCCTGCATGCATAATGAGGGAAAATTAGAAGAGGATGCACGCTGGAAGTGAGAGGGTCAAAAGCATCAACTCCTGCTCCCCCCTGGCACGACTAGCCCTGTACTCCCGGGTGAAAAATACTGAATCCAAACCGACCTGTCTTCATTATATCCGTCAATGTAATCCATGTGGGATTAGCTATTTCAATCTGCGCGTTATTCTCTTCATTTCTCAAGCCCGCTTCTTCCATGTGGGATACTTAAAACCATAAACGTGCATGCTCTTTGAATATTTAGTCAACCGCATAATTACATTGTATTTTAGTGTTATTCTTCTCAAAAACAACACACTTGTCCCCAAGGGAAGCCAGGGTCGTTCAATCAATGGCGCTCATGCAGTCAAGCATAAAAAAAAAACGTTTTCGAAAGCAACTCAACTGCGACGTCTTTAGTTTCGGCAGAGAAAATTAAACTTCTCAGAGATTTGTTCCGTTCCTCAGCGATCATGGTATAACAAACTTATACCATGGCATTTCGGGGTATTAATGTTTTAAATTGCCCCTCGAGCCTCAGGAAGATTTGTAAAAGTCCCTTGGCCGAAGCGGCCTCAGGACTTTTACAAATCTTCCCTCTGCTCTCGGGGCAATTTAAATCACTAATACCCCTCATGCCATGGTATAACTAATAATTGTTGTACATGCAGTTAAACTGTTGGTTGCTTTATTTCCATTTTCTTCTGAACAATCAACTTTAGTTTTAAAGTTATTGATGACAGAAGTAAGTCCTGTGTAAATTATATATGAACACTACAGGCACCCTTGAACAGGTATTCTCACACTTCCTTTTGTGGAAGGAGAGAAAGTGTATTCAAAACACAATGCTACACCATCGAGAAAAATAGGGAAAAGACAATGATTTGGATGGTTTATAAAAAAAAACTTTTTTATGGTTTAATTATCTTAACTTAAATACCCTTCAAGCTCCTGAATCACCTTAATTTGAGTTTACTGTTAATTTTTATGTTATTAAAGGAACTGTAATTATGGTTTCTGGATGCTTGAAACCACAATAAACTTGTATCTAACTTAACTCATAACCCATCAGCCTTATACCTTAACTGTAGTTCTAGTTTAAGTCATATACATGTACATGTAGATCTATGCATGAAAACTACAGATCTATGGACACTACTCACTAAATGCATTGTAAGTAAAATTCTGCACATGATATATTTTGCATTCTCACTGTTACATTTCACCTGACCCTCTCTAATTTATTACCTACATGTATGCTACACAATGCCAGTGAATCAGACCAGTGTTTTAAAAGTAATGCTGAATACTAGTATTCTGACTACCAATTTTAGCTAAATATAACCACATAAATGAGAATTTGTATCTTGGGTACACCCAAAATAATTATCTAGATTATTGACAGTAATAACCTTAAGGTATGGCTATTGTAAAAATAATTTGTATTTCAAACCATGATAAACAATGAATTGGTGTACAGTTTGTAATTTACTTTGGATCTACGGACACTACACTAATCTACAGACACTACATTTGACACTTCAAATTACATGCATATATAAAATTATATATGTTGTGGTTCAATTTGATCTTTGGTTCAAAAATTTTGAACCAGTACAAAATTGTTGAACCAGTGCCATTTTTTTGAACCAGTGCCATTTTTTTGAACCAGTACAATTTTTTTGAACCAGTTCAAATTTTATTTACAAGTGTGAACTTGTAGTTTGGGGTAAGGTTTTATGTAAGAAAATAATATAGTACGTTCTACAGAAGTACTTTGGAATAAAAATACCTTTATACCTTGTTTGTGTTGTTCATCTTTTATTTTATAGCTGGAATGTACTGGAAACACAGTAATGAGTTACTTTGTGCAGTGATGTATTTTATTAGGAATATTAAACAGCAAACTATGCAACTAACACCCTAAATCAGTGAGCACCTGTTGTTGACGGTTAGGGTGTTTTTAAAGGTAGGGGTAGGGTTTGGATTAGCTCATATGACCATTGAAGAAGTATTATTTTTGTGTTGTTCAGTGATCGAGCCCTAAAAAGCCTAATTTAGTGACAAGCTCTAAAAACCCTAAATCAGTGAGCACTTGGGTTTACCGAAGTTATTTTTTAATGTTCGGTTTGTATAGGTCTTGGATTGTGTTAGGATTGAGTTAGCTTGGAGTGGAGTGCTAACTGGCTTTAATAAATATGCTTGTTATTGGACCTTGTGAATTCCACTTGGAACGGCAAAGCGAAACAGAAATGTTGTATTTTTTTAGTTATTTCTGTGTAGTTCTTGATCATTTATCCATTTTTGCATCTTTTCACATCCTCTGTGGGTGATTCTTTGATGAGAGAACAAGAGAATAGTTACAGCATTTCTTTGAGTCGGGTGGCGCATGGTGCCATATTATCTCGCCCTTGCTCTGAGGGTTTTTCTCCGGCTTCCTTCCATCCACAACAGCTAACACGTTAAATTCCAATTCGATCTGTGGGTTAGCCGGGTCCTGACTTTCATCAGCCGCTATGGTTGTTTCAGATCCCGTTTAGAGTTTTTTGAGCCACTTTGATTCTTTGTTGTCAGGATTAGTTAGAAGTTTGTTGTTTGCATACTCGCATTTTCTTCTACTTCTAGTCAGTGTTTTATTCCATTTGGTAAGCTGAGTCTAACAAGTACGAAGGGTTACTTCAAGATCATTTGCACTCGTTTAATACTTTAAGATACTCTTTATTAGCTCTTTCGTAGAAGTCTTCTTCCAGATACAATGTTAGTCAGGTGATTCACTTTTCTTTTGCTTTCTTTTAGCTCAGCCTCAGCTGTCATTACTTGGTTGACACAGTTTGTTTCGAAGTACAAGTGGAGCCGTAAAGTACATCTGATCATCTATAAACAATGTATTTTTCTGGATTTAGCTTTCTTACTTCCCCTGAGTTGCTGCAGTTTTCATAAAAGAATGCAGTCAACAAGTGTGCAGATGATTTGACTATCATTGCCCCTGTATGGAAGGACTGCAATGATTCTATTGATCTGGTCACCAAATTTTTGGACTGGTCAACAATAAATTCAATGTCATGTAACCCTAGTAAATGTAAGGAGCTTGCATTCTGTAAGAAAGGACTTGCCAATGTTTATCTTCCTATTTCACGCATTCTACAATGTATTAGAACTTCCAATTTAGGTGCAATCTTTCAGAATGACTGTAGGTTTGTTTCTCATATCAGAAGTAAGCTCATTAAGGCTAACAAATGCCTATACGCATTAAGAACACTCCGAAAAGAAGGGTACACCCAGTCGGAAATTGACATCTGTTTTGCAGCTTAATTTTACCGAACATAACTTATGGACTAGCTGTGTATGGAGCATCTGATGCAGAGCTCACAACAGTGCAACGCTTTTTAGATCGGTGTTACAAGTGTAGATATAGCACAATGATGGTTTAAAGCTAAGGCTATCATGATGTTTAAATCTCTGAATGACCTAGCTTTGTGAATTATTCTCAAAAGTATCCAATCACACTTTATATAATTTGCTATTAAAGTCCAAAACAGATCTCTTCATTCCCAGACCAAAGACTGAGGCACTCAAGAAAAGCTATGGTTACGATGGGGCAAAGATATGGAACTTACTACCAAAATCACTCAAAGAGGCAGAGAGTATAAAAGATTTCAAAAAGAGCGTAATCATATTGATCTATGTGGCCTGTTAAAGTGAGATCATTTTAATTTTTATGAACCAGAAGTTAACTAACTTTATATTTATTAATAGTTTTTATTATAATAATTTGTATATACGGCTCTCATGGAAACCAGGATTGTTTTATATAAATATATTATATATGCCTGATGAGTATCTGTATTGAAATAAAGATTCATTATTATATACATCTACACCTGTAGATGTATGTAATCTTTTACGAAAACAGGACAGAAAACTATTTAAGAAAGTGGCAGCACTAGATAGTCACCCCCTTTGTTCTCTTATTCCACGAGCTAAAGCTACAAACTATAACCTCAGGAAAATACAAGCCACCGCCGAAAATTAATACCAACCGTTTTAAGAATTCTTAAATATTAATCCCGTATTTTTTAAGTATGACCTCACTATGTAGGTACTTTACCATAGTCAATATTTAGCATAGAATTGCGCCTGGGCACAACTAAATTATAAAATTATTATAGTTTTAGATGGTTTAACATTTTTAGCATTATTGTAATTTTTAGCTTTTTTCCTTATTTACAAATTGTAACATAGGATATGTATCTTTTATGTTTTTCCCCTTGTGTATGTATACCATACATTACACAATCTTAGTGCTGCATTGACTGAGCTTGTTTACTGGGCAACAAATAAGCAATATGTACACAAGAGCTTTGGAGTAAAATGGCTGAGGGCAGAAACCCAAAACCACTTTTATTGAATAATAAAATTGACAGACATAAAATCTTCACAATCTGATACAATATTTTAGCCCAGTAAAGGTGAAGGGCAAAATAAACAAACCATGTGGTCAGGAAAAGGAGAGGAGGTGGGAGATCAAAACAAATGTCTTCACTCAATGAATATCTGAAGTGAATGGCTAACCACTTCTGGTACAATATTGTGTTCTACGTCGCCGTTTACGACGCATTAGCGGGGAAAGAGGTAAGAAAAATGATATCCTCTCAATGAATAAAGTGTAGAGCTATCCATTGTTTTAGTTTTTATTGTCTAAATTCTACTTATTAACCTTCACGATTATGATCTCTGCTGTTGATTTCCATGTCTGCTGTTTATGCAAGTTTAGTTTTGACTCTGTGATGATATCCTTAGTTCAGTTCATCTATCAAGTTGTATTTATGTTCTAGTATACCAACCAGTACATCTGTAATGATTATTTGCAGTTTTTATGTGCTGTTATGAGTGAATAAAGTTCAGACATACCTTCAGCGCCGCGTCTTGGTGTGTTATTGGTTTCGACGACAGCTAAGTAAGCTCTACCGCTTTCAAATCAATTACAACGGGTGAGAGGTTACATAGCACCACCAGTACTTAGAGGGGGTGCATTGTATTGACACTCCCCTATCCCATAGCATATGCATACCATTGGCTGCTAGGCAACAGGAATTTACATATAATTACAAATAATTTAATAAAACTAGCCAGCAGAAAATCATAAAAATCCTATTCGCAAGCAAATATGCCATTAATCTTACGAATCATTAATTAAAAGACCATTATTATTAATATTATTATTATATATATATAACAAGATTTAATACATTTCAGGGAAGTTGCAGCATGGTAATATAGGTCTGTTATCTTTGTATACCCTGATTGTGTTCTTGCCAAATGGTACATGTACATGGCTAAAGTGAACAAGTTGCACCGTAAATTTGTTGTCGGTAAGTGGTCGGCCGACAGCTTACCAACAGCTTACCGACAGCTTACCGACAGCTTACCAACAGCTTACCGACAGCTTACCAACAGCTTACCAACAGCTTACCGACAGCTTACCAACAGCTTACCGACAGCTTACCAACAGCTTACCGACAGTACTTGACGAATGGTTTCCACAGGGAATTTTCGTCTCAAAGTAAAATCCAGCTGATAGTACAAACAGGGAATTTTCGTCTCAAACTCAAAGTGTGCGTATGTGCGTACATACTCACTACGCTCTTGATATCACGTAGCTTTCCAATGTTAGAACGAAATTTGTCAATAGCATATTCTTACTACGTTGTAGATATAGTTGGATATTGATGAAAATAGTGTACTCAATAATCTGTCTTTTCTTCTTTGCAGCATATTCTCGATTCAACTCCGTAAATTAGTGAACCCGCGCCATCTTGGATTCCCACGTGATATCACATGTTCTTTAACTGCGGCAAACTTCGGCAAATCTATTATTTTAGAATCCTGACTTTTTGACGCCTCTGGCACGCGGGGTATTTACCAAAACCATCTTACTGTACGTTTGTAAAACTGTTTGTCATGAATTCGAATTCGCTTTGGCATTCGTAGGAACATTAAGAGCGAAATTTGTCGTAATACGTTTGCATGACTTTAGCACAATACTGTAGTTATCTGTTAATTTGCCGTGAGATCGCACTGTATCGAAGAGGTTTATCGTTGTCACAACGTTGGAAACTTTGGAAGCTATTAAGCGTATTTTGGTTGAAAATATTCTTGAGCCAGTATGAGATAACGATTCATGCGCATTCAGACTAATTGTCTGGTTTTTGACACAACAGGAGAGGCCCAACAGTGAGTGCCGCGGATATTTTAATTTGTTATCTGTTATCGAAGCGGTTTATCGTTGCCAGAACGTTGGAAACTTAAGAAGGTATAAAGCATATTTTGGTTCAAATGAGTCAACCACTTACCGACAGCTTACCGACAGCTTACCGACCACTTACCGACAGCTTACCGACAGCTTACCGACCACTTACCGACCACTTACCGACCACTTACCGACAATGTATTTACGGTGCAGCTTGTTCACTTTAGCCCATGTACATATACATTGGAAAATCCAATGCCAATGGTAGAGATATTTCAGTAAAAAATAGATTCCAGCAACTGCACAGTTGGGTGAGAACACTGTGGTGCATACAGGTATTCAAAGACAAAAAGTAGACAATTATTTGATAAGTTTTATATACTCACCAGACAGTAAACAATGCCAAGAAATATGACACAGCTCGCTGGTATCAATATGTAAAGGAGGATCTTATGTGCATTGTGCCTTGATGGATGTGGTGAAGGAACAGTAGTAGAGTTACCATGTACAGCTGATGTTGGCCTCTTTGTTGGCAGTGGAGTTTTCTTAGGAACAGCACCGGATGATAAGTTCTGGTGATTCTGATCCTTGAGTCCTTCAAGTAAAGTCGAGTGCTTAGCACTAGCCGTAGTTCCTACATATGTTCTATTAACAACAGTTGGTGGTAAAGTTCCCTCGGTTTCCCCAAGAATGTTATCTTTTATAATAGTGGTTTTTAAAGACAAATCAGTTGGCAAATCATTAGTAAGATTCAGCGTCTTGTTAATGATCACCAAACCATCAACAGTGTGGCCTGCAACAAATCAAAGAATCATTAGAATATCAATAATATTCAGGAGCATTCTAACAATGTGTGATTTCATTGGCTGCTAGTGCTCAGTGTGCTTAATTTTATTATAATGCGTACTTGAACATTTCTTTCCACAGATAAAATCTAAACAGAAGATGGTTCAACTACAACAAAATAATGCACTTTCAAGGTCTTGAGAAGGTGCTAAATTCACTTGCATTCTGCTTGTGCATCCAGTTTTTCAAGACCTTGAACATGCATTATTATAGAATATGGAGAACCATCTTTTATTATGAGACCAATTTATTAACAAGAATCATCATGTATGAAGACAGTATTAATATTATTGACACATGTTCATACCATTATTGTGCAACAAAACACACATGACCAGACTTGATGAATAGTAGCCAGTCAAAGTGATCAAGTAGTTTACCACTTATAAGCTGGCGCGCAGCATCTTGCCACAAAATATTGAAAATTGCAGATTAAAAATTCCCCAAAGTTAGAGGTTGTGGCATGGCATATAGCGAGTACTTTCCAAAAACTTTTGGAAATGTGCTCTTATGTGAATGCAACAATCAGCCTGTTAATGGCGTTTCTCGGGGGGCAGGGAAAATTTTGCTCCCCTGGGAAAGTTTTAGATTTAGACTTTTGCTAATGCCTTCTCCTGCACTTTCAGGTCATGTTTTGTGTATTTCAACAGCTCTTCAAACCCAACATTCATATGTACATATAGTAAGACAAGTAGATTGTAAAATTTGTAGGCCAATGGAATGGTACCGGTATATTTTCCAAAGATTGTCCAAAGATTCAAGTACATAGCCCAGTATTAACTAACCAACTGAACCAGCAAAATTTATAGGATTGTGCATTTTTACGAGTCATGTATTATAAATGAGTAAAAATATGTAGCCATATTTAGAGTGAAAAAGTTGGATAATAATCTCTTATAGACATTTTAGTGTGTAACTATGGCAGATATTTTGACTTGCCAATTTGAATTTTGACTCACCATTTGAAATTGTCAAAAATACTGCCTGATCGACTCATAAAAATATCAATTAAAACATACTAATCAGTATTAATGCTTTGCATGCCCATGTTTGTTTGAACAATAAAAAGGTTACAATCGCCATTTTTCAGTGAATGCTACATGTACCTCACTGCCTATCTTTAAAGCCGCTGCCACATAGGCTATTTCACCTCCAACATGTAAAGACTTTTTGGCCCAATATTTATTTACTTATTTATTATCGTTATTATTACTTATAATTATATGTATTTCATGTATCTTAAGGACCTTCTAGGATTGGCGTAAGCTATTTAGAAGTGTAATAAACTAAGAACTAAGAAAATCAGGCTAACACAGTATGATCTGATCAAGTGACAGTTTGGAAAGGCCTTCCAATCAACAACAACTTTTATTTGTACCAGAGTTAAGACAGATTTACATGAATGAAATAAAATTAGCTAATTAGGGTACAGGTTGCTTGGAATAACCATAAGGGCTAACCAAGCCAGGCAACCCAATCCTCCTTGGGCCAAGGTTTCAACCCCAGCCACCTGATTTTAGCAGTGTGCGCACAGGTGCAGCACATTTTCAGGCACGTTGCGGGTCCGCATTGTGCATCCACATCAGGGTTCTGGTGCAAGGGAAACCGGAATTCGTCCAATTTTGGCTCTTATCCTATATATACACGTATGCCGCTCTAGTTGTGCAGGGGCTCCACTATAAATAAGATATATATGGCTCTAAACTATCAACACAAAACTACTTCATTAGTGCAGCTAGTTTTCATGGGACTTACTAGAAAATGAGAAATGAATATGATCGCTCATATTGTGCACATGATTTCATATTTTCAAAAAAATTGCATTTAGCTACTATATCTTTATCGAAACCGCAAGCGCGATTATCCAAAACCATCCAGGAAGTGAAGTCTCTTATTTTTCCATTATGTGTTCGAGTTTTAATAATACTTCGACCACAATGATGAATTTGTACTGGTTTCCTTGTGATCTACATACATGTAACTATAAACTTAAGTTATGTCTTAAAAATTAATGTAAGCTTATATTCGCTTACAGGTATCTGCATGTGCAAGAACTCGATTAACGTCAAGTTGTGAACCAACTTGTAACTTGTGTAAGATTTACTCTACGTGCGAGAGAGAAGATCTGGCATTCTTGTATTTAGCAATAAACAAAATAAAGACAAAAGCATAACACAGTGTGTAGTATTTAGGACTGGATCAGTGGATGCTAACCTTGGGTTATCGCACCAAGAATCACAAGCAGTAAGGGGAACAATCTCATGTCAGTCACTGGGCTGCAATATCTTGAAATTACCACCTTACAGCCACATCTAAAGCTGGTAAACGAATCTTAAATACATGGATTCTGCTTCAGCAAACGAATAAGGTCGACTGACATAATGTAAGGCTTTTTTTATCACGTTCAAATGACCGACCAAGTGTTTTCCCCCAAATATTCACCACTAGATCCCAGTACCAGGATGGAGGATGTACAGATCATACCGTATGCCCTGGGTCCTACTCTAATCCAAGATGGCGCGCACCTGACACCAACTATTTCTCTGAACTTCTGATTCAGCAAAGAAAATGATTTTTAAATTCAAAAGCATTTCATGGATGTTAACTATCTTCTCTAAAAGCTCTAGCGGATTTGAAGTGGTCTCACATCTGCGTTGCAGATTCAAATCCGTTGGCTGCGATAACAACTTTAGACGGTTTAGTTTAACGGTAGAGAAGCGTTGCAGAAATGTTTGGAACAGCGAGAATATGAAGTCAATCTCTAACAGATGGATTAGCAAGTTGAAAAGGTGTGGCGTACCAGAGGCAGAGCTGTCTGTCAAGTACATTATTCAAAAGGTGATTGGAAAGGTGAGCACATGTCCATGTAGGTGCGATATCTGCAGAATATCGAAAATCGGATATTTATCAGATATTTATCATTCGTCTAATGTCACCTTAATATCATCTAGTATCTGATATTTTTCATGAAATATTTTAGAAAGAAATATCCGATATTTATAGTGGAAGTGAAGAATATCGATATGTAAGATACTATCAGATATTTATATTTTAGATCTAATATCATATTAATATCCTGTAGTATCTCATATTTTTCATAAAATATCTTAGAAAGAGATACCTTTAATTTTATCTAAAAGATGTCTAATTAGAAAACAGTCGATAATATCGAATATCAACCTCCTTCACAGAGAAGAGAGACCTTTATCTAATAGATATGTTGTAGTTCAAATATATACATTGGTTTAATCGAGACTAAATGCAATTTAGACATGGTTAAATACACCAGCGCTTGGTCTTCCTGTGGCATTCTCCGCGGGGCCTGGGCCGGCGTCTCTTTCGGGACTTTGTTTACTGAATTTTGGCGGGTTCTCAGTTGCTCTTCGCATCGGTCGCAAGTGTTGGTCTCACGTTCGCTGTTGCCAGGATTATTAGCGTTCCTCGTGGGTAATTTCCTCTCCCTCCCTCCCCTTTTTTCTTTTCTCATGTCCACTTCGGTGTGACCCAGTGTACTGGGCTGGTTGGTTGCCTAGCAACCAAACTCTCGAGCACTGACCCAACTTACAGCCTGGGCACTGAACCTCCAATACAAATCAACACTATAGGTTATCCATCTCAATAGCAGGGAAATTTAAATATGTTTAAACCAGTTAATGTTTTTGGAAAACTTTTAAAACTGGTTTAATTTTTTTTTAAAGATTAAACTGGTTCATAAATTTCAACTAGTTTTTTTTCCAAGATAGTGAAAAGGGAACTCACTAAGGTTAGGTTTATTTAGATTGTGGGTTTGGATTACAAATGTAGTTCACAGGACCATTGAAGAAGCATTATTTTTCGACTAGACTGCAGAAAACCCCACCACGTAATCTACCTTACAGGTCGACAGTCAACGTACGTGTTCACGCGTTGTCACGGTGGAATCGAGTTGGTGTGAGGGTCAACGCGTCAACGAATAAAATATTCTGTCTCGCTGAATATCTTTGTAATACAATCAACCGCAGTCTACTCGTTGGCACGATGACTCGTTGACATGAATAAAGTGTATTCTATATATTACTACCTTCGTTCTACAATCAAGATGCTTGAAAAGTCTCCTGCAAAGTCATGCTTGCTTGACCCTGTTCCTGAACACATTATGAAGCAAGATCTTGATTTTCTCGGTTCCTCAAGTTACTAAAATCATCAATGTATCATTGTCTGAGTTCCCTTAGCTTCGTCTCTAAAAACTGGCATCATACATGTACACCCATCCCTGAAAAAGTCCAACCTTGACCAGGAGAAATTTTCAAGTTACCGTCCGATCACCGAAATATAACCTTTATGTCTAAGTTACTAGAACGGGTTGCCTCTACACAGACGATGAACTACCTCTTGGGGAATGGTCTGCTTGCTAAATTCCAGTCAGCATATAGACTATTTCACAGTACGGAGACATCAATGCTATGCGTGATGAACGTCATTCTCCGCGCCATCGATTCTCGGCGTGAGGTGGTCTTAGTTTTCTTGACTTATACTCCGCATTCGACACGATTGACCATGCTCTCCTTCTGGAGAGACTTCAGCATCGTTATGGGATCAGAGGCACACTGTGCTAGCATGGTTCCGGTCATACCTCACCAACAGAGTACAATCAGTCATTGTCGGGAATACCGTCTCCACCAGCAAGACAATACAGTATGGCGTACTAGATGTTCTGTACTGTGGCCGCTTTTGTTCTCCCTGTATTTCGCACCGTTGAATGATTTGATCAAGGCGCATAACCTCGATTGCATGATGTATGCAGATGACACCCAACTCTATGTAACTGTTAACTCTACATGTGATCGATCTGCTACATAAGCCAAATTGGAGCTATGTATTAAAGATATCTTAATCTGGTGCACCGCCAACAAACTCGCGTGTAATCCACGTAAAACAGAGATCGTCCATCTCTCATCTCGGTTCATACAGTGTGAGCCGATGCCAGGTATATCCATTGATGGTACTATCATTGCTCCGGTTCCTGTCGCCCATGATCTTGGCATTGCTTTGGACAGTCACCTTATACTGACTACTCACATAAACAACATTTGCAAGTCAGCTTCTTTTGCTATCCGTAACATTGGAAGAATTTGCAAGTATATGTGTCAGCGATACAATAGAAATGGCTATAGCGCAGCTAAACAAGGCCCTTCAAGAACTGTACTCATGGTGTCTTAATAACAAATTAACACCACATCCAGGTAAAAGTGAGGCGATGCTGTTCAGCAGGGGGACCTTTGTTGGTTCAGCCCCTCCAGTGTTCTTGGGGAACTCAACCCTTAAGTGGGTTACGGAAACGCGTCTGCTAGGAATGACTGTGGACCATAAACTGAGTTGGGTACCACATTCGTTAGAACTTAAGAAGAGTTTTGCCACAAAATTAAACTTATTAAAACGTTCTAGGTTTTTATCAAAGAGCATTCTACAGGATTTCTATTTTAAGGTCATTTTGCCTTCTGTAAAATATGGCATAATCTTGTGGGGCGCGTGTTGTAATAAGGAAGTTCTTAACTCTATAGAAAGGATGCATTGTAGAGCGGCTAGGATTATATTTAATTTACCAAACGACATGCCTTCTACTGATGTCTTAGAGCACGCCCAATGGTCCACTCTTTTCTTTCAATATAAATTAGACATCTTTAAACTGTTTTATAAGGCTTACGATGAACGTCTACCGAATACTTTAATTAAGGCGATTGTATTGAAACGGAAAAAGGGCTATGCCTTAAGGGCACGCGATTCGCTCTCGACACCTCGATTTAACACTAGATACATGAAGGATTCATTAACATATCGAGGTGCGGTGCTATGGAACACTATCTGTAGAGACTATGACGTTAAAAGCACTGGTCTTAAAGAAACAATATCCCGTCTTAGCTGCTCGAAATCATTTGGGAATTTTAGTTTTGATATCACTTCAGCTACTACTACGAACTTCAGAGCCGAAGGATTTACATATTACTAACTTTAGGGATCAAATATAAAAGTTTTATTACTTATTATTAACTATAAAGATTATAAATTACATACAGCCCTAAGCATTATTGATATTGATATGATATTGTAAATAGTATATATATGTATATATATACGTCTTACTTTGATAGTGTTTTTATTTAATTTTATATACATTTCTTTTACACGACCCCACAAGCTTTCAGCTTTTACATTAATCGTGTTTAAATAAAGGTTATCTATCTATCTATCTAGGAGACTGTTAGAAGTTGGTGCACGCTTTTATTACTTCCCGTCTGGACTGTTGCAACAGTATTCTGTTTGGGCTACCTGACTCTGAAATAGCTAAGCTACAGCGCTTACAGAACACTGCCGCTCAGCTAGTCGCTAAAACAAAGAAATCAGAACATATCACCCCTGTACTCTGTCAACTCCACTGGCTTCCAATTAGATCTAGAATTAGTTATAAGGTTCTATTAATCACGTATCAAGCTCTCCATAGTCTGGCCCCGGATTATATTTCTGATCTGCTACAGAGATATAAGCCAGCCCTTACTTTAAGATCATCTAGTTATAACTTGTTGTCCATACCAAAGTCAAATACTGTGTCTTATGGTGATAGAGCGTTCTCGATCTGCGCTCCAAGACTTTGGAACTCTCTTCCGTCTAACATCAGGAGTGCCAACACTGTTAATGTATTTAAATCTAAGTTAAAGACTTTTCTTTTTAAATAGCTTGCTCGATATCACTAGAACACGTGTAAGTAGATAGTTTTTATTATTTTTAGTTTATTACCATCACTGCATGATATTGTAAGAGCATTGAGTGCTGTATCAGGTATTCCACCCAAGCTTGCTGTGGTGGGGTATTCTGCAGTCGTCCCGAGCACCTGTTGTTAACGGTTAGGGTGTTTTTAAATGTAGGGGCAGGGTTTGGATTAGTTCACAGGACAATTGAAGAAGTATTAGTTTTCTGTGTTGTTCAGTGATCTAGCTAGCCCTAAAAGCAGGCATAATTTACTTACTATAACTCTAAAAATCTTAAATTAGTAGGCACCCGTTGTTGATGGTTAGGGTGTTTTGAAATATAGGGATAGGGTTTGGATTAGTTCACAGGACCATTGAAGAAGCATTATTTTTCTGCATTCAGTGATCTAGCCCTAAAAAGCCTAATTTTACTATAACTCTAAAAATCCTACATTATTGAGCACTTGGGTTTATATTGAGGTTAGTTTTTTTTATGTTGGGTTAGGGCTTATATAGATTGCGTTAGGAATGAGTTTGCTTGGAGTGCATGGAGTGTTAACTGGCTTTCATAAATCTGCTTGTTAGTGGCCCTAATGTTCGGCATGGAAACGGCAAAGTGAAACAGAAATGTTGATAATTTTTTTAGTTATTTCTGTGTAGTTCTCGAATATTTATCAGTCCATATTTGCGTCTTTTCACATCCACTGTGGGCGATTCTTTGATGAAGGAACAAGAGAATAGTAGGGTGCTATATTATCTCTTCCTTGCTCTGTGGGATTTTTCTCCGGTTTACCTCCCTCCACAAAAACCAACATGCTAAATTCCAATTCGTTCTGTGAATTAGCTGGTTCCTGACTTGGATCGATCAGCCCTTATCAGGTTGTTTCATGCGCTGTTAGAAATCCAGAGTTTTTTTAAGCCACTTCTTTGTTGTCTGGAGTTAGAAGTTTTTTTTATTTGCACACTTCCATTTTCTTCTAGTCAGTGTTTTATTCCAATTGGAAAGCAGTCTAACGGATACTACGAGGAGTTACTTCAAGATCCTCGGCACTTGTTACTTTAAGATACTGTTTACCTATTTCGTAGAAGTTTTCTTCTAGATAAAATGTTGAGGTGGATGATGGAGAAAGTAGAGGGGAGGGGTGAGAAGTCAAAAAAACATTTTGTAGGGGAGGGGTGGATGGAATTGTTTTATTTTAAATCCCCCCAACAAAATTAAATTAAATTAAATCCCCCCAACAAAATGAAATGAAATGAAATCCCCCCAACAAAATTAAATTAAATTAAATCCCCCCAACAAAATTAAATTAAATGAAATCCCCCCAACAAAATGAAATGAAATGAAATCCCCCAACAAAATGAAATGAAATGAAATCCCCCCAACAAAATGAAATGAAATGAAATCCCCCCAACAAAATTAAATTAAATTAAATTAAATTAAATTAAATTAAATTAAATTAAATTAAATTAAATTAAATTAAATTAAATTAAATTAAATTAAATTAAATTAAATTAAATTAAATTAAATTAAATTAAATTAAATTAAATTAAATTAAATTAAATTAAATTAAATTAAATTAAATTAAATTAAATTAAATTAAATTAAATTAAATTAAATTAAATTAAATTAAATTAAATTAAATTAAATTAAATTAAATTAAATTAAATTTCGACCTCCTTCACAGAGTAGAGAGACCTTTATCTAATAGATATCTATTAGATGTCTAATTAGAAAATAGTCCAGAATATCCGATACTATCGAATATCAACGTCCTTCACAGAGGAGAGAGACCTTTATCTAGTAGATATCTAATAGATGTCTAATTAGAAAATAGTCGATAATATCCGATAATATCGAATTTCAACCTCCTTCAACAGAGGAGAGATAGAGGATATTACATGGCCGCGCGGAGATACCGAATTTATCTTCGAGTGTTGATGAAATTATCTTAGTGGTGTCAAATTATTTCATGTATCAGCGGGATATGACTTCCCTTTTCTCAACGCCTTTGAGCTAAAAGTAACATTGCGGGTAATTTGATAGGTTAAATAAGCATTGTCCCTCACGTGCTCCGCCGATAACACCGGATTTACTTCGCCAGCTTGTTCTTATGGGACACAGTCATACGCCTAACGATTTAGTTTATTCATGTGCATTTCTCTTCTCGTTCTTCTTATTTGCACGAATTTCTAATCTCGTTCCAGTCTCAGCTCGACAGTTTGATCCTACTAAACATCTCTGTCGGGGGGATATTTTGGTAACAGAATTTGGTTTACAGGTTACTTTCAAATGGTCCAAAACTATTCAGTTCGGTCAATGACGCCTTGTCATTCCTCTGCTATCTACAAAATGTATACCAAATTCTCAACTTTGCACTGTGCGTTCGTTTCTAGAGATGTCTTATTCTATTCCTGACGTGCCACTTTCACCGGCATTTCTAGTATGGTTCCTGTACTCCTCTCACCAAAAATCAGTTTGTCTCTGTGTTGCGTTTCTGTCTTCAGCACATGGGCGTGTCCTACCCTCACCTGTTCTGTGGACACTCCTTCCGCAGGGGTGGGGCCAACTGGGCCTTCCGTTCAGGTGTCCCAGGGGAGCTCATTCAGGTTTTTGGTGACTGGAGTTTGGACGCTTATAAGTCCTACTAACGCGCATTTTGGCGGGCTTGGGGGGCAGAGAGGCCCGGGTTAAGGTGGGACATTCTCCATGTCTGGCCTTTCCTCCTGCTTGGTATTTCAGCATTAAACCTCTCTCCATGCCAAACACATATACAATGTAGGTCTCTGTGTGGTTATTGTCAGTGTTCATGTTTTCAAGGGAATTTGTTTATTTTGGGTGCATACTTAAAATGTTTAATTCCCTTGTGCATAGAGTGATATTATATTACAGTTGTTATCTCTGTATTCATGTGACACATAGGTTATAGAGGCATGTGAACTTCAGATTTAGTTATTCCGTGAACTTGCAAGAGCAATTCAGACGCTATACAGTCATCAGTGTACTTGAGGTTATTAGTTGTTATAGTTTTTCATATTTTATTACCACTCCCTCCCACCCTTATGGGGGGTAGAGAGGCCCGGGTTAAGGTGGGACATTCTCCATGTCTGGCCTTTCCTCCTGCTTGGTATTTCAGCATTAAACCTCTCTCCGTGCCAAACACATATTATAGGTCTCTGTGTGGTTATTGTCAGTGTTCGTGTTTTCAAGGGAATTGACCATTCAGTTCAATTTGACCATGAGGCATGAGTCAAAACAAACTAGTTCAATTTGACCATTGGTCATATTCAAATAGTTCAATTGACCCGGTCAAACCAACCTAGGTCAAATTGACCCAGGTCAATTCAACGTAGATCAAATTGACCCAGGTTTCGCTATCAATGATTCTAAAAAAAATTCACCCTCTCCTCCTTCCATCCCCCCTCTCCCCCCACTCCCCCTCTCCCCCCACTCCCCCTCTCCCCCCCTCTCCCCTCTCTCTCCTCTCTCTCCCCCTCTCCCCTCTCTCTCCCCTCTCTCTCCCCTCTCTGCTCCCTCTCTGCCCCCTCTCTTCCCCCTCTCTCCCCCCTCTCTTCCCCCTCTCTCCCCCTCTCTGCCCTCTCTCTCCCCCTCTCTGCCCTCTCTCTCCCCCCTCTCTCCCCCCTCTCTCCCCCCTCTCTCCCCCTAGCTGAATCGAGACAGATAGGGAAGCCCACAATGTGGTGCCAAAGAGTAAAAAAACATCTGTTTCGACTAGGTTTCGGTGAAGTCTGGTTTTTCCAGGAAGAAATCGAACACCCAAACATAATTATTAATAATTTAAAGCATAGTGAGCTATTCAACGATAATAACCGAAAAAACAACCAAGGTAACAAATTAAGATTTTACCGAACATTCAAATATAAACATGAACTTGAAAATTATCTGTTAAATATTAAGAACGTGAAGCATCAAATTGCGCTAACAAAGTTGAGAATAAGTAATCATGAGCTACAAATTGAGAGGGGCAGATATGAGCGCCCATACAAACCACCCAACGAGAGGCTTTGTCCTCTTTGTAAAGCCGAAGTTGAGGATGAACGGCACTTTATAATTAGATGCACATTCTACCAAGTGCCGAGAACGGAATTCTATGCTTCATTGGAAAATACATTGAAAAGATCTCTAAAGAAAACAAATGATGACCAAATTTTAACCCTTATACTTAAGCCAGATACCAAAATTGCAAGAAGAGCAGCCAAATACATATCTGATTGCCTTACAATTAGATCCCGCATTATAAGTAACTTGCCACCTGATTCCACAATAAATTAATGTCATATATATTACCCTACAACAAGACTTAGTATTCATCTATTTAGTCATATTATTATTGGATTCAACACTGATGTAAACACTAATGTCTGCAAAGTGCCAATAAACCTCTTCTCTCTGCCTCCTCTCTCCCCCCTCTCTCCCCTCTCTCCCCCCCTCTCTCCCCCCCTCTCTCCCCCCTCTCTCCCCCCTCTCTCCCCCCTCTCTCCCCCCTCTCTCCCCCCTCTCTCCCCCCTCTCTCCTCCTATATTCCCTTCTTTCACGTACTGGCAGCCAATTAAGATTAATTACGTCATTTAAGCTGCTATATTTGCCGTAGACAAAGGCAGCACTAGCGTTCTGTAATCGTAAACGTTTTAACTGATAGTCTGGTATGGGACTAAACACAATACTACAATAATCTAGTTTTGATAAAACTAGGCATTCTGTAAGCTGTTTTCTAATTACAAAAGTAGTTAGGTGGTGCAGCTTTCTCAAGACTGCTAAAGTTCTATAACATGATGACAATGTCATTGTTACATGCTCATTCCATGATTAATGCTTGTCTATAGATAGACCCCTAGCAATTTAGTGAGGTTCACATGTTCGAAAGTATTTCCATTGTACTCGAGACATATTGCTTTCTCGTCCAGAGAGTGGGTGCGACACATCTGCGGAGTGGAGACCAACATCCAGTTTGTTTTTGTCATATTAAGCGATAGGTTGGAGTCATTAGAATAGGTTCCAAGGTGTTGTATAACATCATTCATCTTTGCAACTGTTTCTGAAAGGTTACAAACCTTTGTATGCAGGTATAAGGTAGTATCGTCGGCGTACTGAAAGCATCGGCACTGTAGATGGTCCTGAAGATCTGTCATGTACAGATTAAATATCACAGGGCCGAGGATGGAGCCTGTGGAACGCCAAACACTGCAAGCTCCATGTCAGAACATATGTCATCAATCTGCACGAAGTGGCGCCTATCTGATATATAATTTATCATCCACACTAGGAACTCTCTAGAAAAGCCCATATTGTGCATTTTCTTCAATACAGTACTGAACTGGACGGTGTCAGAGGCCTTAGAATAGTCAGGAAAGACTAGTAGTGACACCTCACCTTTTCTCATTGAACGTATCAAATCATCACGGATAACAAGCTGAGCAGATGTGGTTGAATAACCTTTTCTAAACCCTGACATACATGGACCAAGCAACGCAGCTTCATCAATAAATGAAATCATCTGCTTCAGTACAAGTCTTTCAAATACCTGTGACAGAGTAGGCAAAATCGAGACTGGACGGTAATCATCTTCTCCAACTGGCTGATCTTTCTTTGGTATGGGTGATATATTTGAGCAGTTTTCCAGGCTTCAGGAAATGTTGATGTTTCAATACATGTATTTATGATGTGCGCAAGGGGTGGAGCAAGCTCATTGGCTACAGGTTTGATAAATTTAACAGGAATTTTATCAACGCCTGTTGAACAATCAGATCTGAGTTCCTGAATTTTCTTAACAATTTCATCAGGGGACACTTTCTTTGGGCTAAATGTGTGACTATTCTGGACTGGAAGGGAGTCCACAGGACGATATAACTCATCAATGTTATCAGGTTTGGTTCCTAATGTCCTTTCTGCAGTAGTTACAAAGTGATGGTTCAGTTTATTTGGATCTACACGTATTGTCTGGGGTCGAGGATAAAGCTCAGAGCTTTACTTTATCTCGTTCCGTACTGCTCTAAAGGCCGACCAGTAGTTACTTGTGTTGTTCTCGTGAGCCTCCATTCTGAGTCAATTCCTTTTCGCTTGTAGCTCTCTGATTTCCTCAGATTGCATCCATGGGGCTGGAGGACGCGTTACTTTAACTCCATGTAGAGGGACAATACACTCTGTAATTAGAGTATTCAGAGCATCAAGTTTGTCATCTGACATTTCTAGACCATATACCAGGTTTAGTGGGAGCATTGAGAAATCTTGTTTATAGGCAGATTCCTCAAAGTTCCTTTCGTTGCGTATGTACTTATGTCTAGGGGCATATTTTGACACACGTACATTAAAGGACGGTGGTGTTAAATAGCCAAACAAAATCAGGACTCGAAAATCTCACATGTTCTGTGCACTGGTTGGTCGGGTGGGCAAGAACATCCAGCAAAATTTCACTCTCATGCTATATGTATGGTGCTCCACTCGCACGGCACGGGGAGCTCTGCCAAAATTTGCATAATAAAATGTAGTACAATTATATTTAAATACATTACACGCTATCTACAGCAATTTAATTTTAATGAGTAAAATACTGGTATACTTAATATTAAGTTAATCTACAGGTACTATTCTAATGATAAGTTGCAAGGCTAACTGATGTACAATTTCTTATATCATTTGGTACATCATTCCATAGTTTAGCACTATTGTACCTCAGGCTTTTCCCCCCAGAAATTCTGTTCTAGGTCGATTGAGCCCTCAGCATTCATCAAGAGTTAATAGACAGCCAAGAGAGCGTAAACTAAGATATTCCTGACTGACCATCTTCATCTTCTGTTTTGAAGAGATGCGCTGGAGAATTTAGCACAGTTTTCAAGTGATCTTTTGAAGTGGCCCTGTATTCTGTAGTTAATATAACCCTACTGGATTTTCATGGAAACAAAAGGACTTCTCTTGAAACCACCTTCAAACTGAAATCTTCACCACTTTAGCAATATTATTGTCATCTTTGCCACAATGATGAGCAACTGGAAAACTCTTCCTGAAACCTTTTGGCAAAACAGCCAAAAGATCCATGCCTTCACAAAGTTGGCTTGCCTACCATATTATAAGGTCCTTGACTACTAAATATTGGGACACATACTTTTGAAAATAAAATGAGAATAGCAGACAGACTGGTACAACACATAATTTATTCAAGACCTGCCATTTGTGTTCAACATCTGACATGATGTGACATGGCACAAGTGTGCGCCGTGCAAATCAGGACGTGTACAGATATATTGGCCACTGCCAAATTGAAGAAAAGACTGGGCCAAGTTTGTAAAGTTAATCTGTGGTCTTACTTGTGACAAGGGATTAACAGATGTGGTCTTACTTATGACAAGGGATTAACAGATGTGGTCTTACTTATGACAAGGGATTAACAGATGTGGTCTTACTTATGACAAGGGATTAACAGATGTGGTCTTACTTATGACAAGGGATTAACAGATGTGGTCTTGTGACAAGGGATTAACAGATGTGGTCTTACTTATGACAAGGGATTAACAGATGTGGTCTTACTTGTGACAAGGGATTAACAGATGTGGTCTTACTTATGACAAGGGATTAACAGATGTGGTCTTGTGACAAGGGATTAACAGATGTGGTCTTACTTGTGACAAGGGATTAACAGATGTGGTCTTACTTGTGACAAGGGATTAACAGATGTGGTCTTACTTATGACAAGGGATTAACAGATGTGGTCTTGTGACAAGGGATTAACAGATGTGGTCTTACTTATGACAAGGGATTAACAGATGTGGTCTTGTGACAAGGGATTAACAGATGTGGTCTTACTTGTGACAAGGGATCAACAGATGTGGTCTTACTTGTGACAAGGGATCAACAGATGTGGTCTTACTTGTGACAAGGGATTAACAGATGTGGTCTTACTTGTGACAAGGGATTAACAGATGTGGTCTTACTTATGACAAGGGATTAACAGATGTGGTCTTACTTGTGACAAGGGATTAACAGATGTGGTCTTACTTGTGACAAGGGATTAACAGATGTGGTCTTACTTGTGACAAGGGATTAACAGATGTGGTCTTACTTATGACAAGGGATTAACAGATGTGGTCTTACTTATGACAAGGGATTAACAGATGTGGTCTTACTTATGACAAGGGATTAACAGATGTGGTCTTACTTATGACAAGGGATTAACAGATGTGGTCTTGTGACAAGGGATTAACAGATGTGGTCTTACTTATGACAAGGGATTAACAGATGTGGTCTTACTTGTGACAAGGGATTAACAGATGTGGTCTTACTTATGACAAGGGATTAACAGATGTGGTCTTGTGACAAGGGATTAACAGATGTGGTCTTACTTGTGACAAGGGATTAACAGATGTGGTCTTACTTGTGACAAGGGATTAACAGATGTGGTCTTACTTATGACAAGGGATTAACAGATGTGGTCTTGTGACAAGGGATTAACAGATGTGGTCTTACTTATGACAAGGGATTAACAGATGTGGTCTTGTGACAAGGGATTAACAGATGTGGTCTTACTTATGACAAGGGATTAACAGATGTGGTCTTACTTATGACAAGGGATTAACAGATGTGGTCTTGTGACAAGGGATTAACAGATGTGGTCTTACTTATGACAAGGGATTAACAGATGTGGTCTTACTTATGACAAGGGATTAACAGATGTGGTCTTACTTATGACAAGGGATTAACAGATGTGGTCTTATGACAAGGGATTAACAGATGTGGTCTTGTGACAAGGGATTAACAGATGTGGTCTTACTTATGACAAGGGATTAACAGATGTGGTCTTACTTATGACAAGGGATTAACAGATGTGGTCTTACTTATGACAAGGGATTAACAGATGTGGTCGTACTTGTGACAAGGGATTAACAGATGTGGTCTTACTTATGACAAGGGATTAACAGATGTGGTCTTACTTGTGACAAGGGATTAACTGATGTGGTCTTACTTGTGACAAGGGATTAACAGATGTGGTCTTACTTATGACAAGGGATTAACAGATGTGGTCTTACTTATGACAAGGGATTAACAGATGTGGTCTTACTTATGACAAGGGATTAACAGATGTGGTCTTACTTGTGACAAGGGATTAACAGATGTGGTCTTACTTGTGACAAGGGATTAACAGATGTGGTCTTACTTGTGACAAGGGATTAACAGATGTGGTCTTACTTATGACAAGGGATTAACAGATGTGGTCTTACTTGTGACAAGGGATTAACAGATGTGGTCTTACTTGTGACAAGGGATTAACAGATGTGGTCTTACTTATGACAAGGGATTAACAGATGTGGTCTTACTTGTGACAAGGGATCAACAGATGTGGTCTTACTTGTGACAAGGGATTAACAGATGTGGTCTTACTTGTGACAAGGGATTAACTGATGTGGTCTTGTGACAAGGGATTAACTTTGCAAACTCAGACCTAGTCCTTTTTTAATTTGGTAGTAGCAAATTACATGTATGACAGAGGAAGCGTGAGTGAAATCCTCTTCACCATGTGGACTGGCTATGATTGATATTGGCAATAGATAACAACAATTGATTAACTTTTTTTGTGACTACCTCAATTGTTCATTGATTGACAGATATCAAATAAGAGGTATTTATTTCTTATAGGCACAAGCTAGTGGTGATCATATTTCAGCCAAACAGGCAAAAATGATTGAAGAAATGTGCAAAAGGAGATCAGAGAGGTGAGACGCTGTATGTTCACTATTACCGGAATTAAGAGAGGAAAGAATGGTTTATATAGTGTTGAGTGCATGATTACCACTGAGTAAACATACTCGGATGAATTGGGATCAAAGGAAATTGTGCCAACAATAGAAATGCTAATAGTTGTAATAGGAAGTGTTGATGAGTAAACTAAGGAAACATGCTGATTTATTAGTGTGAGTGAATATGTGAATTCTGAAATTAAATGAACGAAAAGCATTCATTAATACTGTGAAGTGTCTAAGTGCCTAATTTGAAAATAAAGTTCTGTTCTTTGCGTTTACGAGTGTTGGTAGTACTGTACCTTAATGAAGAGAAATACCACATACAGTGATGTGATTAATGCAATGACCAGGAAGGTTAAAGTGATGAGCTACAGGTTTGGTGAGATCACAGGGAGCAGGTCAAAACACAAGCCCCAGATAGGGACCCATTTTTTTCAACAGACACAGCTGTCAGCGCAGGGTACCACCCCCATCCCCCATTTTTGACCATCTATTTTCCATTCTGGGGGACCTAGTGGTAATTTTAACACAGACATTGAAATGATAACATAAGACAAAACATGCAGTGCATTTGTTTCTAGATTATGCCTTTTAGTTTTGAAGATATTTAAGAACAAATTATTTTTGATATTGAGTTTTCTCTCCAGAGGATATGGCTGGCAGCAGCCCCCACCCCCCTACCCCAAAATGGGTCTGTCGAGAGGGCATGTGTTTTGACCTGCTCCCTTAGATTCTGCGAACACTTGCTAGATGTTAGAACTGTCTCCTAATCTTCACCCTGTTTCTCCAATGTAGATCTCGCCAAACCTGTAGCTCGTCACTTTAACCTTCCTGGTCATTGCATTAATCACATCACTGTATGCAGAATTTCTCTTCATCAATGTACTACTGACACCTGTAAATGCAAAGAACAGAACTTTATTTTCAAATTAGGCAGTTTGGCACCTCCCAGTGTCTGTATTAATGAACACTTTTCGTTCATTTAATTCCAGAATTCACGTATTCACTCACACTAATAGATCAGCATGTTTCCTTAGTTTACTCATCAACACTTCCTGTTACAACTATTAGCTTTTCTATTGTTGGCACAATTTTCTTTGATCCCAATTGATCGGAGCACATGTTTCCTCAGCGGAAAACACTAGCAGTAATCATGCACTCGACACTATATAAACTGTTTTCCCACCCACAATTCCCTCCTTTGCTCTGACGAAGGGCTAGCACTCGAAACGTCAGCTGCTACTCACTTTAGTTGATTATATACCAGTATATATTTCATTCGTTTTGAACAAAAGTGTAGATGTTGTATATTTTTAAACGCAAAATGACTCAATTCAATTATCCCTTTTGAATCCCAACTAAATTGTCTCAAATACTGTGTCTGGGATTTTTGATATCTTGATATCTTTTCAAAGTTGGAAAAGTAGTTTTTCATCCCATTTTAATACAAACCAGGGCATAAAACCTGAACGAAAAATAATTTCAAAATTCCCCAACACAGTATTCGAAAAACAGCTGTTTTTTTACGACTCGTGAAAAATTTAGGAGAAAAGGCTGGACTTAACAAAGTTCTGTTTTGGGCCAAGAGAAGAGCCAAGAAACAGCCCGATAAAGGTTTTCGATTCATTTCGCAGTTGACTAAGAAGTCCACCTCTAATGGTAATCTCATTAACATTAGCCAGTCAGAGCGATTCACGTTGTGTTCAGTCTCGGCTGATTACAGACGAGCTGCAGGACACTGAAAACAGAGAAAGCTATACAGTTTACCGATGTTCAATACTTCTACAGAAACTAGTGTTGTTTCTAGTTTAATTTCAAGAAGAAATACTCTTTTTCGAGTATAGAAAAATGGCACTACAGTAAGCAAACAATTAATATCAGGCAGGGAAAACCATTGAATCGCTGCTCTATCTACACCATGGTCATGTACATGGTAGACTGTTTACCTGTACATATGTCATATTCTAATTTCATCGCACTGAAATTAGAACAAAACCAGCAAACCATAGCTTCAGGTGCTTTGAATTCTCTTTAAATGTTTGGTCGATTCAAGATAACAAAACTTTATTGCTTGATTCTTTGTGGACTTTCTTTGTCTTCAATGTTTCTAACTTCTTGGAACTCAAGTATAAATTCCTCCAGCCATTGTTTGTCCTAAGAACTTTACACCCACTGCCAAATTTGCTCACAAACTAAATTATCACAAACTAAATTTTGCTGCTTTCTCTTTTCTTCTTCATTTTTAACTTGTGGATGCACGCATGTACAGAACGAGTTATAAATTGGGGTTATGTGGGAGATAATTTATATAGTTTTTTCTGTGGATTGATGGCACGCTGTTGACTTTCTGAATGCCGTTGAGTTTTCCAAATGACGTTTGATTTTCCGAAGATATAATTTATTGACAGACATTTGAAGGGCTGTGTGCAAAAAGGGCGTAAGCTATCTGTGACTCCTGATCACATTCTAAATTCTCCTTCAATTTCTTTGTTTTCTAAGGGAGAATTTAGAATGTGATCAAGAGTCACTTACGCCCTTTTTGCACACAGCCCTTCATTTGTGATTAGCTAGCTATGAATAGGATATGCAATTTCCTTAACTGATAGTAATAATACTCACAATAACGTCATCGGTCACATGATTTTAAGTACATGCCCATATCTTCCTCATTTCTAATGCCAGACAGCTCAAACCTGGACAAGCATGGTAGTGGGTCCCTATCAATCACTTAGTGGTAATGACATAATTATGACGTCATTGGTGACATGATTTTAAGTACATACCCATATCTCCCTCATTTATAATGCCAGCTGGCTCAAACTTGGAGAGACATGGTAGTCAGGGTCCCTTTCAATCACTTATAATTAGTGGTGATGACATAACGTTGATATCATCAGTCACAGTTTCTAATGTCAGACATTTCAAACTTGGGCAGGCATGGTATGCCTGAATATCTAAATAGCCTCCTAACTAGAATTAAACTCTGAAAGACATCAAAGGAATAAAAGTCATATGCTCAGCTAAACATTTGTTGCCCATTATATAAAGACAATACTGAGGGAGGCCGAACCTTCACTGTACGTTGCATTCGCGACTGGAATCAATTATCCACTACTCTTAAAACTAGCATATCAATCAAATGTCTTAAAAAGAATCTCTTTAAAGAACTTATTTTAAAACAGACTTTAATAGATTTGCAGATCCATAGCCACCACCCATTATGCAAATACTTTAGTATTTTTTTATGAATTTTTGTTTTTGTTTTAATTTTTAGTTATTTAATATAATTGTATTTACAATCTTTTTATAGTCTGACAAGAATTTTAGTATTTTAATCATAGAATCATAGACTTTTTGTAAATAGATATATTTATCATTGTAAATAGAGGTCCACTGGGTCATCAGTATCTTTGGTTATTGTTAAGTATTACCCTACTTACCATACTTACCATCGACAAATCTGTAGAATTCTCCCAAATGGCATTGTGGGAAAAGTTTGAGCCCTCAACTTAAAAAGTCAGCAGTATTTAACTACCCCAGGCTAGCCAAACTAGAACTGAGGGGGGAGGGTTGAGTTAGCACTCTGGATTTCACCAATTGAGCTCAAAGTCGCTTCTGGGTTCCAAAGTGTTAATTGTAGTTGAAATTCTGTTGGAAAATTTGTAGGATCAGCAGGGGAAACCTTTAGGCTCAGTTGGGTACTATAACCAGAAACACATATTTTTTTTATTTGATCTTATTGCCAGAGCAAAACAAGCTTTTTTGGCTCTCAGATTTTGACCATTCACTACAGTACAAGTTATAAGCTATACTCATACCCTAGCATAAATGTTATGTCTTTGCAGTTCTCATCTCCATGATTATCTAAATGAGATCATACAACATACCAACCCACTTTTGGAGAAACTTAACAGTCTGAAATTTCATGATGTTATTTTAATATACAATGCTTTATTTAACATAATACCGAACAGCCTTTAGCAATGTTTTTTTTTCATCCATTGTTCTCTCTTTAAAGTGTGTTTGACTGTTCAGTAGTATCATTTTTATTGTTCATTCTTAAATCTGAAATAAGGAGACTTTAATACGTATAATTTTTGAATAATTGGCTCATTGTCTTTTTTTTAAACTGGCTTTTTGTTACTCACTGTCTATCTCTCACAGATTAGTCGAAACCAACTAGTGTTCTATTGCAAATCTTGCAATCTGATTGGCTGAGCTTAACTCACTATTTATTGAATGTTAGATTGCTTAAACTATCAGAAAAGTCTGTTTTCAAAAACCAAATGTTGGAGGCCAATTCATCAAAATACCAAATTCTTCTTGCTTCAGTTTAAGATTGAATAACTTGTTCAGGTTTGTACTAAAAGTGAAACCAAGTGAAATGTACTGACAACAAGCTAGATAGAGGAAACTTTAACCTTTTTAATCTTACCCTTCATTTGTGTCCCTTTCTGATAATCGTTTGTTTTGAGGGCAAATAGGGAACACATTTTTTTTTGTAATAAGTGTTGCCCTCCCCAAATAAAGCTTATTTGTATCTATTTTCTTATGGTTTTCTGATAGGGAGCCCATCCAGTACATCATTGGTGACTGGGATTTTAGATATCTGACACTGATCTTAAATCCCCCAGTGTTTATTCCACGTCCTGAAACTGAGGTATGTTCTTATTAAGAGTGATTGTTTGTTTATATTTATAATTATAATATAAATTGTGGAAGCATTCTAAAAATGTAGAGTTTCATTGGCTGCTTGATTTTCTTATAATGCACGCTTAAGAATTTCTAAATTCCACATTAAGCTAGAATTTTATATAAATTTATAAAACAAATAGAAGAATTGGTTCTCCTATGTTCTATGACAAAGTAATGCACTTTCAAGGTCTTGAGAAGCTTCTAAATGCACTCATGTTTTGCTTGTGCATCCACAGTTTTTCAAGACCTTGAGTGTGCATTATTTTATTGTAGAATATGGAGAACCATCTTCTATTTCTTAAAAAAAATATCAATTGAGTCTGCACTGAAAGAAGTGGCCAGTAGCTAAACCAGCCTTGGTTCTTGAATTTAACTCTTCCATTAACTAAAGGAAGATTAATCACTACTCGCTGGAATGTAGTATTTTACATACATTATCATACATGTAATTACCAATGACAATAACTACAGCATGGTTACTATACAGCATGTCATGGCCATGACATTGAAATGGTTTCCTATTGTTTTTTGTCCTGCTGATCCAATTAAATTACAGAGATATAGTACAGTATGGTTACAATATGATTGCTTTAAGGTTAGACATATTGTACTTGTAGTTTGTTGAGCAAGACAGTACCACTCAAAACATGCCATGTATTGGCTAACCCAACAATACAAAACACCCAAACCCAAGGAATGATCAGCAGTACAAAAACAGTAGAGCTACATTATAATGGTCCAATCAGAATACAGGTCTGGAAGTGGTACTGTATTACTCACAATAGAGCTACATTATAATGGATCCAATCAGAATACAGGTCTGGAAGTGGTACTGTATTACTCACGATAGAGCTACAGTATAATGGTGCAATCAGAATACAGGTCTGGAAGTGGTACTGTATTACTCACAATAGAGCTACAGTATAATGATCCAATCAGAATACAGGTCTGGAAGTGGTGTTACTCAGTTTGTTCCACTTATACGAAATCTACTGTAGTCTACCACCACAACAACTACATATTTTGCCTCCACTACACAATTCAGACACACACAGTCATATAGGATACTTGGGGATGTCGGTCAGCCGAGCCCGACAGCGTTTATTCATATAATTGCTCATAATAGCTTACAGTCATTCGTTCTTCAACTTTTGGTCTCTATTTATTACTATTATTAATTATTGCGACACTGCCTGATACGAAAACCCAAAACCACTGTGTGGACTAAACGGGAACGTATACTCCCACCAATGCAGTGCCGCCAACTCTGGGAGCTGAGGTCATCTAAATACATAATTGCTCATATTAGCTTACAGGCATTCGTTCTTCAACTTTTGGTCTCTATTTACTACTATTATTAATTATTGCGACACTGCCGGATACGAAAACCCAAAACCACTGTGTGGACTAAACGGGAACGTATACTCCCACCAATGCAGTGCCGCCAACTCTGGGAGCTGAGGTCATCTAAATACATTTAGTCCGATATGATAAATACAATTTTATGCCGATTTAATTTAAACTCGGACGATTCTAACCTAGCCAGAATGGTTTCCCTTAATGTTCGTTATGCCTCTGGCTTCTCGATCCAATCATTTAAAAAAAAAAAATGAAGCAAGGTAGCAAGGCTGACCTAGAATGAATTCAACCTCTTAATAGTCACCTACTTATGGCACACTACATTACCCATAATTCTCAGCACTACTCTCCCCAGGCTTCTGTTCCGTGCCAGCAAAATATTCATTTCTGTGAATTTCGTACCTCAACTAACATAAATTACACGTACTGCTATAGCTATTCTTAATAACACATTTATTTAATAACAGTTAATACTAACAATAAACTACATCTATTTGGTAGGGATGCAAAGTAATACGTAACAGAATGACTAGCCCTGCTTTATTGGATTTATGATCTCAAGCTGGAAGCGAGAGTTCGTAAATCCCATAAAGATTAAAGCATAGCCATTAATTCTGTATATGGCTAATCAAACGTTATTTTGGTGATACAACCCTTTCAGCCAAGAAAATTGAAGCAAAAGCTTATGCAAATCAGGAAGAAATCTGTATCAGATTTACAGACCCCATTTTCACACATTCATTTCCTTTATTAATGAGTTTGATAAATAATAGATACAGAATGAGCAGATGTACTGATTGGGCATTTACAGTGGTGATCCATTATAAATACTCAGCATGTACAGTAAATCCTACACAGTTTGAATGCGAATATCATATCCTATTTGTGACACGAAATGACCGGGTATATAAGTTTTTATAATTATTTGTATGAAATTTTGATGGAAACGTAAAATTAGAGTTTGGTACTGCACAAAACAGGTCCCATAATGGGGAGACAATCATCAAAACAGGTCTCATAATGGTGAGACAGTCATCAAAACAGGTCTCAGAATGGTGAGACAGTCATCAAAACAGGTCTCGTAATGGCGAGACAGTCATGAAAACAGGTCTCGTAATGGTGAGACAGTCATGAAAACAGGTCCCATAATGGCGAGACAGTCGTGAAAACAGGTCTCATAATGGTGAGACAGTCATCAAAACAGGTCTCATAATGGTGAGACAGTCATCAAAACAGGTCTCATAATGGCGAGACAGTCATCAAAACAGGTCTCATAATGGTGAGACAGTCATCAAAACAGGTCTCATAATGGTGAGACAGTCATCAAAACAGGTCTCATAATGGTGAGACAGTCATCAAAACAGGTCTCATAATGGTGAGACAGTCATCAAAACAGGTCCCATAATGGCGAGACAGTTGTCAAAACAGGTCTCATAATGGTGAGACAGTCATCAAAACAGGTCTCATAATGGTGAGGCAGCCATCAAAACAGGTCTCAGAATGGTGAGACAGTCATCAAAACAGGTCCTATAATGGCAAGACAGTCATCAAAACAGGTCTCATAATGGCAAGACAGTCATCAAAACAGGTCCCATAATGGTGAGACAGTCATCAAAACAGGTCTCATAATGGCGAGACAGTCATCAAAACAGGTCTCATAATGGTGAGACAGCCATCAAAATAGGTCTCAGAATGGTGAGACAGTCATCAAAACAGGTCCTATAATGGTGAGACAGTCATCAAAACAGGTCCTATAATGGCAAGACAGTCTTTATAAAACAGGAGTTTTGATTCTTTATCTGGGGATAGGGATGAGCTCTACCATACATTTGTACTCTAGTGTAGTTAGTTTTCTTTACCTGATACAGAATTCTAACTAGCTTAATTAGTATTCTGTATCCAATTTACAGAAGACTAATTAGCTTTAAGTTAGTATATTTCTGTAGTTTAAATACAGATTGTGTAGCTGATATTCTGTGGAGATTGTCCAGTATCCATGTGGATTGGTTAGCACCTTTATGAATAATTCATATTATTATTTTACAATCATACTTACTGTATTATTTGGTTGATGTAGGAACTTGTTGACCTTGTGATGTGTCATCATGTGAATCCTTGCAAGAATGCTTCCTTTAGGTTCTTGGAAGTAGGGTGTGGCAGTGGTGCAATATGTCTGTCACTTCTCTCAGAGAATACAAAGGTATTGTTGGTGTTATTGTTGGTGTTATTATTTTCAGTGTTTGAGAGAGGAAGATACAGTTGAGCCCTGTTAATACAGACACCACCTCAAGATGGCTGTAATATTAATAACATCCATATTAGAGCAGTGTTCATAAAGATAACTGGAAGAATTGCAATCAAAACAAAAGCAAAAACAGGAAAATTGTATTGAGGAACAAGGACAAAGGAAAGAGTCAGAGTTAAGGGAAATCAGTGTAAATTGGGGTTTAAAAAGGGAAAATGAAAAAAAGTAGAGAAAGAAGAAGAAACATTTTTTTCTCACTTTTATCTTTGGTGCTCTGCTTGCATGGGCATTTGGCACATTTTTGCTAATTTGTATGTAATATTGTTATTTTCAGGCAACTTGTGTAGCCATTGATGTCAATCTGAAGGCAGTTAAGATGACAAAACACAATGCAGTGAGGTACTGTAATGGAATTACACTATAAGGGAATACACTGTAATATTGTAATCATAATTGTTGATTGATTGTATTGTTTATAGATGTGATGTGCAGGACCGACTTACTCTGTATCACTGTGCTATTGGTTAGTTGATATCAATTATAGACTAAATTCCTACAAGTTGATCACTTTGAGTTATCAAGATACTAATTTATCATCACAATTGCTATATTTATTTATTTTAATAATTATTCCATTTAATCTCATTATTTTGGTGCCTAAGTTGAATAATTATGTTTTCTTTAGGAGACTATAGTGATGACCTGAGGTTTGATGCAATCATCAGCAATCCCCCTTACATTCTTGAACAGCACATGGCTGACTTGGAGCCTGAAGTCTTAAGGTAGTTAAGCAGGCAATCATCTTGTTTTTAGGGCAAACTGCCAATTAATACATTACGCTTTTTTTGTTTCGCATATGAGAGGGCAGTAACATACAATTTCCTACGTTCTGATTGGTTCAATAATAATTTGTCTTTCTACTGGTCATACAGAGAAATCCCTCGGACTTGAATTGTAAATAACTCATGTGTGTTGTACCTCTGCTGCGAGCACAAAGCATTTCATTACCACGAGCATTTGAGCACACAATCCTTAACACTACCATGAGCATTCAAGCACACAATCCTTAACACTACCACAAGCATTAGCACACAATCCTTAACACTACCACCAGCATTCGAGCACACAATCCTTAACACTACCACAAGCATTCGAGCACACAATCCTTAACACTATACCACGAGCATTCGAGCACACAATCCTTAACACTATACCACGAGCATTCGAGCACACAATCCTTAACACTATACCACAAGCATTTGAGCACACAATCCTTAACACTATACCACGAGCATTCGAGCACACAACCCTTAACACTATACATGTACCACGAGCATTCGAGCACACAATCCTTAACACTATACCACGAGCATTCGAGCACACAATCCTTAACACTATACCACGAGCATTCAAGCACACAATTAATTAACTTTCGCAGTTAATTAAATGCTAAACTTATGCTCCGTATATAATACGATGTAAAAATTTCGCAGTTAATTAAATGCTAAACTTATGCTCTGTATATAATACGATGTAAAAATTTCTCAGTTAATTAAATGCTAAACTTATCCTCCGTATATCATACGATGTCAAAATTTCGCAGTTAATGAAATGCTAAACTTATGCTCTGTATATAATACAATGTCAAAATTTCGCAGTTAATTAAATGCTAAACTTATCCTCCGTATATAATACGATGTCAAAATTTCGCAGTTAATTAAATGCTAAACTTATGCTCCATATATAATACGATGTCAAAATTTTGCAGTTAATTAAATGCTAAACTTATGCTCCGTATATAATACGATGTCAAAATTTCGCAGTTAATGAAATGCTAAACTTATGCTCCGTATATAATACGATGTTACATTCCACAGTAACTGCCCTCTTGGACCTAACAAATGAATGGTTCTTAAATATTGATAATGGCCTTACAAATGCTATCATATTTTTGGATCTAAAAAAGGCCTTCGATACTATTGACCACTCTATCCTACTATCGAAAATGAAGCTCTACGGAGTAAAAACTAAAACCCTATCCTGGTTCTCGAACTACCTTACCGATCGTATCCAAAGGACACTAGTAAATGGCACTCTGTCTGACCCAAACATAGTCAGTTGTGGAATTCCTCAAGGGGCTATTCTAGGTCCATTACTTTTTTTGCTTTATATTAATGACTTGCCAAATTGCGATTTAATGTCTAATGTCCGTATGTATGCAGACGACACCAACTTTACTTTTGCCTCTAGCAATCAGGAGGAGTTTCTCTCTGCTATGAATAATGATCTAATTAGTGTGCAAGAATGGCTTATCGCCAATAAATTAAGTCTAAATACTACTAAAACTAAATGCATGTTTCTTGGAACGCGCGCCAAACTTGCCCCAATACCTGATGATCCGAACGTAAGCACAAATGGCAGTCAAATCGATAGAGTTAAATCTTATAAATGTCTCGGTGTTCACGTCGATGAGTTTCTTACATGGGAGACTCATATTGACAACATTTCTAAAAAGATTGCCAAGGCACTTGGTATTTTACAAAGACTCAAGCCATTCGTGCCTTATAATCTTTTAATTTCTATCTATATTTCACTGATAGCCTCACATTGTGATTATTGTAGCACTGTCTGGGGAAGTCTGGGTAAAGGCCTTTCTCAGAAACTTCAAAAACTTCAAAACAGAGCTGCTAGAATCATTACAGGCTCTAATTATGACGTTAGATCAAAAGACATCTTAGCCATGCTTAATTGAAAAGACTTAGAAGAATGACGCCACTGCCAATTGGGAAGCGTTATGTACAAAACTATGAATAACCAAGTTCCGCCATATCTAACTGATTTATTTACCAAAACAAGCACAATTCATCAGCATAGTTTGCGCCGTTCTCAGAATAGTCTCTTCATTACAAGACCCAACACCGAAGCCCTAAAAAAGAGTTTTTCATACAGAGGGGCATCTCTATGGAACAGTCTACCTAAAGTAGCACAAGAGGCTACAAGTATTAAACAGTTTTCTAAATACTTGTAGCCTCTTTTTTAATTCTACCACATCATTTTTTAGTATTTAAGAAGCCAACATATTTAAATAGAATATTCTTATTTTTTATTACCTAATTATTATTAATCTTGTCAATATTATTATTGTTATCATTAACTTAGAACTAAACACACGGCTCTCTGGAAGAGCATCTTTGTAATTTTCATGATGAATGAGACTCCGTGTATAAATAAAGAGTATGTACATGTATGTATATATGTATGTATGTATGATGTCAAAATTTCGCTGTTAATTAAATGCTAAACTTATGCTCCGTATATAATACGATGTCAAACTTTCGCAGTTAATTAAATGCTAAACTTATGCTCTGTATATGATACAGAGCATAAGTCTAGCATTTAAGCGTAAGTTTAAGCATAAGTTTAGCATTTAAGCATAAGTTTAGCATTTAAGCATAACTTTAGCATTGTATATAATACAGAGCATAAATGTTATATCAGCTGCATTGGCTTCCAGTTAAGTTTAGAATTATCTTTAAATTATTACTTATTACTTTTAAGGCATTGCATGGTCTGTCACCTACATATATTAATGATCTAATTAAGATTAAGAGTAAGTCTAGATATTGTCTTCGTTCTAATACTGAATTGTTACTAGAACCACCTTATGTGATAACTAAGCCTACACTTGGCAATAGAGCCTTTGTATCAGCTGCTCCTAAACTGTGTAACGATCTACCGAACTCTATACAAAATGAACAGTCTCTCGATTCTTTTAAACGTTCAATTAAGACTTATCTTTTTAGGAAAGCATTTAACTGTAATTTATTTTAACATATTTTTTTTAAATATTAGAATGTATAGTTTTTACTCATTTTTAGTATTTTATTAGTTCTTAAACATTTAGTTTTCTATTAGTATAGGTTTAGCTTCCATAAAATTAGTATTAACATTAGTATGGATTTTTAACATTATATTATTTAGGCTAAGCTATATATAAGTTATTTACATATCATGTAATGCGCAAGTGATCATATACACATGAAACTTGTGCAATATAAGTCAATAAATTATTATTATTATACGATGTCGAACTTTCGCAGTTAATTAAATGCTGGATGAAAGTTAGGCTTCACTATGTGCAAAACGAAAGTTTAGCATTTAATTAACTGCAACAGTTTGATTCTATATATAATACACCAGATACACATACACAGAGCCCAAGTTTAGCAGTTAATTAAATGCGAAAGTTTAATCCTGCACATCTCTATGAAGTAAAAGTTGAGCAGTTAACGGCAAAAGTTTGGGTCAGTACTGAATATAATATAAAATATATATATATTCATTAATTTTTTTTACATAACAAGCTTTTTGCAAAATTTATTTTATGTTTATAGATAATGTTTACTACAAAATTTTCATTTATATCAACACCTGAGCATTCAAGCACACAACCCTTAAAGCATTCACATAAAAATTTCAGCTGGCAGTGGCAAATTTAGAAATTCTTCACGAGCTTTAGGCTGGCTGCCACTGCAGAATAGCTAAGTGCTGCGAGTTCATTTATCGATTTTCACTGTACGAGTGTGGCCCTATATAAAACTTCATGGTTGAGGCATTTTTCCTTTGCCTTTCATCAACCATGAAGTTTTATATAGGGCCACACTCGTACAATGAAAAGTGGTATAAAGAGCATTTCGTTTTATCGGGGGAAAAGGAGCAAGCACGTGAGTGATTTGCTTCATCTGATTGGACAACATGGTCATTAATTATGCATGAGTTTTTGAAATTTATATTTATATATTTGTATTTATGTATTCGTATTTGTATTTGCCACAACATTATAGACGAGAAAATTTGATTGCTAGGATTACATATTTTCGTTGATATTAGGTTAAAAAGAAACTTTCCTGCAAATTTCACGCAATATTACAATGTAAAGTACTTACCACTTACAATTAAGCTTCATAAAACAATTGTCAAAGGTACCGCAATTGAAACCATACTAAAATACACATTTAAATTAACCTGTCAAAGCCATGTAAATTTGATCTGACTACAGACTTCAAAGTACTCTGACCCTATCAATGTGAAAATGCATTTCCAGTATTTTTAATTACCCTCGCAATATTAGGAAAACATATCGAGGGGAAAAGGGTCCCTCGATGTGGAACCCTTGACCCTCGATGTGGAACCCTTGACCCTCGACGTGGAACCCTTGACCCTCGACGTGGAACCCTTGACCCTCGACGTGGAACCCTTGACCCTCGATGTGGAACTCTTGACCTGCAGACTCATGACCTCGAACCAAATATTTTTCCGTCTGGCCCTCGGGCAGTAAGCACCACTCGGTCATTAAGCACCACTTGGTCATTAAGCACCACTTGGTCAGTAAGCACCACTCGGTCAGTAAGCACCACTCGGTCAGTAAGCACCACTCGGTCAGTAAGCACCACTCGGTCAGGATCGGTCAGTAAGCACCACTCGGTCAGTAAGCACCACTCGGTCAGGATCGGTCATGATCAGTAAGCACCACTCGGTCAGTAAGCACCACTCGGTCAGTAAGCACCACTCGGTCAGTAAGCACCACTCGGTCAGGATCGGTTAGTAAGCACCACTCGGTCATTAAGTACCTAGTCCCTACTGCAGTGCATTTCTTATGCCACTAACACGTTGTGTTTTTGTTGATGTTTTTTGTTGTCGTAGGTACGAGGACAGGGAAGCCTTGTGTGGTGGCCATGATGGAATGGATATCATAAAGCAAATATTACTTTCTGCTCCTCATTTGCTTAAACCACAAGGGTAAGAATGGGCTAAATGGTGATCAATATATAACAAAGTGATGCAGACATCCTACTGGTTGGATCACAAAGTTATTCATCCAAAACAACGAATCCTGGTTCAAATACAGAGAACAACAGAATCTAGTACAAGATGGGTGATTGACCAATAAATATATCAAACCACGTTTGTATTGGAACCAATTTTTACTTGCTAAAAGGTCGCCATAAAGTTATCAAGTTGCTAACACTGCGCAACAAAACAATAAAATACTACGGAATGTACTCCGTTATCTAAGATTAATCTTCTTGCTATTTCTCTTTTACATATGCATCTTAATTATTTTTCAACCTCGTCGTTGTCATCTCTGTTTAGTGAGGTTATTACATCGAGCAATATCCAAGGTTTTCTCTGTTTGAATAATACGCTATTTTCGAAGCAGTAAATATCGGGGGAGGGATTAAAGTGGATTACCTGCAAACAACACCACGGAACGAGACTAATACCACTGAAGTCGATCCAAGTACCTCGAGGATGGAGTCGACCGTGCAAAGGGATAACAATAGAGCCTCTGACTCAAAAGGACCAATACTGATCATTGCTGATTCCATGATGAGAGGTGTAAGACAAACACTTCTGGCAAGAGATTGTTATGTGAACAAGCAAATACTCAGCGGCGGTGGAACAAAGGAAGCAATCAGCTATGTCAACCACATGGATGTCGACACCAACTACAAACAAGTAGTTATTCACTTAGGAACAAATGACGTCAATACTAAACACAAGGACACTATATTAAATGAGTTTGTACAGTTAACTACTATATTGAGAAGCAAATGGCCGAATTGCAAGATTATTCTATCGGGAATTATAGAGCATCGTACAGACAGAGAGAAGAACAGGATGATTAAAGTCATTAATGATGATTTGTGCGAAATGGCCCGAGAATTAGACAACATGGAATACCTGGATAACAGCAGATTAACAAGACGAGCAGACGGAGGAACCAACGAACAGGTGTTTTACGATGAGCTGCACCTCAACAACCAGACGGGAACCCGCATTCTAGCGGCAAATCTAAAGGAAGCGCTCGGTCTTCGTAATGCGACTCGGAACACAAGACCTACATACCAGAACCGAAGACCAGATGAAGACCATCAATACGAGACACGATATCAGTCCCGAAGAGCCGACGGTGGATCGCAACGATACCAGACCGGATACCAGACTAGAAGCCCAGGCGAGGATCAACAACATTATCGTGGTAAGCCATCTGAGTATCCACCTGCGGCGCCAGGTATGGTCTCAGTAAGCCAGTTAGTGAAATGGTTAAGCAATCTTGGACAAGTGAGTGACAATCTATATAATAGAAATACAATGTCTAACCAACAGTTTGGCCACCCTTCATATCATCGAAATTTCTAACATAATTAATGCCTGATAATATTAAGATTGGGGTTTGGAACATTCACGGACATAATAGTAGAGTGCTTGGAAACAAACTTAACCAGACGGACGTACTAGGTGTAATAAATAGCCATGATATATTTGGGTTGACAGAAACGCATGCCAGTGAAAATTCAGAACTCGATGTGAAAAATTATCAATGTTACTCCAAGTTTAGACCAAAATCAAGAACAAAATATCACGGCGGGTTATCAGTTTATATAAAAAAGTCGTTAAAAAACGCAGTATCTTATGTACCAACTAAGAACGACAACATTCTTTGGTGTAGACTAGACAAGAAACATTTCCAAACAAACAAAGACATATTTCTAGGGACAGTTTATTTTAGCCCGGAAAATATGGAAAACCAATCAAACGCAAACTACATCGACGAACTTGATCAAGATTTGATTAGTTTTTCTCAAAAGGGTTACGTAATATTACAAGGAGATTTTAATGCCAGGACTGGACAGTTACAGGATATAATTGACGACTCGAATATACACAATTTTTTTCAATTACCTGATGGGTATGTACATGAAAATGCCGTAACAACAAGGCAATCCCTTGATAAAAACAATATTGACAATAGGGGCAAACAACTCATCGACTCGTGTATCGCAAACGGCCTAAAAATTGCCAACGGTAGAATCATCGGGGATCGAAAAGGCTTGAAGACCTGTCACCAACCAAACGGCTCGAGTCTAGTTGACTACGTCATTTCAGATAACGAAACATTAAACTCATTTCAATATTTAAAAGTAGAAGATCTAAAACCTCATATTTCGGATCACTCACATATTACATATAGTATAGAGGTAAAGAAAGTACCACTTCCGGTTAACGACAAAAGTCAAAATAAGGGCAGGCGTCTGCTCTCAAAATTATTCTGGAACGATAATGTCTCCCATAAAGTTGTAGAATATTTAAATTTACCAGAAACATTAGCCGATATTGGTAACCTGAACCAGAGGCCGCTCAACGATAACACTGAAAATTTTGTTGAAGACTTTAATAAGCTGATACATAAAGTTCTTGACAATGCTGGGGCACTAAAAAATACTGACGTCGATAAAACAAAACGTGAAGAAAATAAATGGTTCGATAGTGAATGTAAAATACAAAAAAACAACTTAACTAATTTAGGTAAACTTAGGACTAGACATCCAAACAGGGAGGATATAAGAGAATTGCTAAATAGCAATAAGAAAATGTTTAGGAAACTACTAAAACGGAAAAAACGAAAGTTCTACGATAGTGAATTTGATAAACTATCAAAGCTAAGATCACACAACCCACGGCAGTTTTGGAAAGCACTAAGAAACTTAAACACCGACAACAATAGAGCAGATGATACCAAACATGTTGATCTAAGCAGCTTTCATGAATATTTCAAAGATCTTAACAAAGCCGAAAAAGACAACATTGGTGAAACACACGACACAAGTACGCATGCCGAAAACAATGAAGCCGGTCCACTTGACTTCGCATTTACGAAAGAAGAAGTGATAAATGGAATTAAAGCACTTAAAAGCGGCAAAACACCCGGAAGCGATTTTATTAACAACGAATTCCTGAAGGTCAGTTATAAACTACTATCGGAAACAATAACTACGTTATTTAATTCTATTCTAAACTCGAAAATATATCCTAAAATTTGGGCCTTTGGATACATAACTCCTATATATAAAAATGGCACGAAATCAGAGCCAGGAAACTACAGAGGAATTACAATCCTGTCCCACCTAGGAAAACTTTTTGCTCTGCTATTAAATACACGGCTAGTTAGCTACCTAGATTTTCACAATATCCTGCCTCAAGAACAAGCAGGTTTCAGGAAAACATTTAGAGGTACTGACAATCTTTTAGTATTAAAAGCGCTGATCGACAAATATATAAAGAACAAGCCAAAACCCAGGAATAATTTCTTGTACACTTGCTTCATCGATTTTAGCAAAGCCTTCGATAACATATCACGCGACAAATTATACACAAAGTTAAACAACATTGGTATAAACGGAAATTTTCTTGCCATTATTAAAGACATGTACAACAAAGACTCCGCGTGTGTTAAACTTGACGGACACATCTCGGAGGAATTTGCGTGCCATAAAGGAGTCAAGCAAGGGTGCATGTTGTCACCTACCCTTTTCAATATATATTTAAGTGATCTAGCAAACATTCTTAACAAAGACAAAGACGCCCCCGAACTAAACAACAGAACCGTTAGTTGCTTACTATATGCAGACGATTTAGTAATTATCTCAAAGTCTCAGTTGGGATTACAAAACAATTTAAAATGCCTACTGGATTACGGCAAAGCCAACAGTCTCTACATCAACGAAAATAAAACAAAAGTAATAATATTTAACCCTAATGGTAGAAAACTAAATCGTTATTTATTCAACGTTGGGACAACACTGATTGAGAACGTAACTAAATATAAGTATTTAGGATTGACTTTAAGTGCCTCTGGATCATTTATTATAGCAAAACAAGAGCTAAAAAAGGTTGCACTAAAAGCTTTTTACTCACTCCGCAAGAACATGGGAATCTCATTTAGAAGAGACCTGTCACTTACCTTACATCTATTCGATACCCTAATAAAACCCATTCTCACATATGGCTCTGAAATTTGGGGTCTTGATACTGTTAAATATAATGAATCACGTGACCCAATAGAACAAGTTCACACAAAGTTCTGTAAACAAATCCTAGGCGTAAGCAAAAGAGCGGTGAACAAAGCTTGCCGTGCAGAATTAGGCCGTTTCCCCATCATTATTGAAGTAAAATCTAAGGCATTATCATTCTGGGCCCGCCTTCTAACATTAGACGAAAATAGAATCGCAAAGCAAGCCTACTTAGATATGCTAAGTCACACAAATTCGAAGAACTGGGCAATGCAAATTAAAGCTATATTATTTCAGAATGGCTTTGGCTATTGCTGGGAATCCCAACAAGATGCCGTTATTGATGAAAACGAGATCAAGCGGTTTTATAAATATACCAAACAAAGACTAGAGGATATTGAAACTCAAGACTGGAGATCAAGCATCTTCGATGATGAATCCAGATCAGTGGGAGGAAACAAATTAAGAACATTTCGTGAGTTCAAAACAGAATATAAACTCGAAGATTATTTATTGGAAGTTAAAAACATAGATCATCGCAGAGCACTAACTAAGTTAAGAATAAGCGACCATATTTTACAAATTGAAAGAGGCCGTTATAACAGAGTTTATGTGAGTCCTGAATTGAGAATATGCCCACATTGTCAAATTATGGAAAATGAAGAACATTTTTTATCTAAATGTCAATTATATTCTGATCTGAGAAACTCTCTTTTTCAAGATATAAACAAAAAAATAACAAACTATAAAGATTTAATCGCACCAAAAAAACATAAGCCAGAAATAGCAAAATACATCTATGAATGTTTTAAAGTTAGGCAAACCATCCTTGTATAGAATATTGGAGAAGCATGCCTATGTACAGTCTGTTGCTTGGCACTCTAATAAAATATGTCTTGTCTTGTCTTGTCTTGTCTTGTACTAGATGAACCACAGGAAGCCCACAATCCGAGTGGAGGCTTAGAAAGAAGATAATAACAAGGAACTAAGGAAATGACGTATTTCATGTTCGGAGTTTAAGGTTTTTTCATTTCCCTTTCTCTCAGCTCTGTTTGGCTTGAGATGGACTTGGCTCACCCACCCAAAGTAAGGCAATGGCTTAAGGATCACCTGAACCTCGCCTTATACTCCATATACGATGACTTTACTCAAAGGTGAGCTGTCTGTGAACAGTCCCCCTCCTCCCCGAGTCGCTCCCCCCAACTCCCTCCCCCCAACTCCCTCCCCCCAACTCCCTCCCCCCAACTCCCTCCCCCCAACTCCCTCCCCCCAACTCCCTCCCCCCAACTCCCTCCCCCCAACTAACAGTGTGATTGATAATCGTTATACAGTACAGCGCGTGAGTTGTTTACTTTGTTACTTCACTCCTTACACTTTGCAAGTAGAGCAGCCGTTTAAAAGCGATGAACGACTTAGCAGATCAAACATTAGTTACCAGGCTCCAGGAAAACTGAACTCAGACTAAAATGTCCACTGAATTGAAAGTGTGTGGGCGCAGTGATTGGTACGCACCGTGGAGGAGCCAGAGTTCGAAAAATAGTCGTTTTGCGGGACAGCATGTGAGATTTAGTTGGCTATATGCTCCAGTAACAACACATTGGGGGGAAAACAGGCGAACGATATTCTATCAGTACCACTCATTCATACTGAACGTGTTTCACAAGGAACTAAATATCATAGAAAAATCAATTTGCCAAGGCGCTATTTTTGCTATTGTATCGTGAGCGCGATAAAATGCGAAATAAAGATACAGAACCGTGAAAGAATTGCATCACAGCTGTAATGTGTGCATTAATTTTATTGACGAGGTTCGCATTGTGAAACGCAGTGGCGGAGACTGTTTAACACACGCTAACAGTAAAACAAATTACAAAGAGAAATGAAATTCTGTTCACGTCGGAGAGAATATTTGTTGGAGGTTATCGTGAGGTCGACTGTACCTCGTTCTCTAAGCATTAGTACACGCAAACTCAAAATGGTCACAATCTTGGCAAATATATCCATAAAGCGTATCAGGTAAGATTGTATTTCTTCGAAAAGTGATTCCTTTCGAAATGTGTTTGACTAAGCGAGCGGAAGAAGGTTCAGTTTTGCGTGAATGTATCAGGACAATATTGGCATGTTTCACGTCACCATACTCAATGAGAACAAGCTGGATGACAATGTTGACATGCATTCGCGCCGATATGGAATGCCGCTTTCCAAACATTCTCGTGTCACATGCCGTGTCTTTTCACCAGCGTGTTTGCTGATGTCAAAGGTCGAGGTGTGTTAATGAGTGTTTAGGGGAGTTCCACGGATAATTTATTTTATTTATTTATTTATTTATTTATTTATTTACTCAATTCAATTACACAATATTTACAAAATATATCTGCGTAATTAGGAAGGTTTATACAGAACATAAAAATGTTCCTTATAAAAATATATCACCTGTACATGCGTTAACATTAGTATCACTCTGAACACACCGACGAGCATCACCAAGAACAATACCACCCTCAGAGCGTACACTACAATATGAATAAAACTAGAGTAACTATCAGTTAGGAAGTGCGTTCGTTCGAAAAGAATCATATTTTGAAGTAATATAAATTTCATTCAGATTTTAGAAATGTATTTGTTTGGTGAAACCAAGGAAGTACCGAAAAATATACCTCTTCTTATTTACTTTTTTACATCATACCACCCTTTTGTCTGATTGCGTCTAGAGGAAATGGACTAGTAAACACAAATGAATAATGAATATATTTATTCTCATTGTTTACAATTATCGTATGAATATCAATTCAACTGGTTACCCTTGTGCTAGACTTATCTGCTATATGTACACATGAAATTCTTACTTGGAAGATTTGCCTCTGGCTCCCTGGGTATAAAACTATAAAATATAGTAACATAACTAATATATTTTAACTGTTTTTAACGGTAACGGTATAAGATTTGATGTGTAATATTGTAACATGCATTAATGTGTAGCAATGTTTTCATTTAAATGGTCTACTACGGGCATATAGCATCATAACCATGTTTAAGTTTACTTTCTTCACTATTTTGTAAAAGTCATTGCATAAAGTTTTCAAGTAAATTCGGACCATGCAGTTATCGAAATATCGTGTGCCGTAAAATAAACGAAACGGCTGCTCGCTTAGTTCCCAGACCGGTGGTACGTGGCCCGCTTTAAAGCTTGACTCACTCGCTGAGCGCAAAGCATAACAGTTAACACTAAATAAACTTTTGCTTCAGTGTAGTTTCACGTTTACGGCAGACCTTGTCTTGTTACTAGTATTAAAAGGTTTCGGCAGAAATCATTGTAGATGTTTGAGTATTAAAATCTCAACTCTTCTTGTAGTCTGAATTTCCACGTGCATGCAATCAGTCAGGCGTGAACGGGTCAGTCTGATTTTTTTACAGAACGTCAACAGAGTTTTAAAGGAACGTTTGTCAAATTTGAAAGACGTGCAAAAACTTCTAAACTCTTACCAGAAAACTTCTACTGGGAAAGTGCAATTCCTTTTGAATTAAAAGAGCTTTAATGCATCGGATCCGATCAGTCAGTTCGCGATGCCTCCCCAGCCGGAATTAGAGGCGTCAGAGAACAACGATAGCTGGATGTGTTTCTCGTCTTTCCGCTCCAGCAGCAAGAATATTGATGCGAGAAGAGACGATCTGTGGTTAAGTTTCGAATTTGATCAGTCACCACGCTTTGATGAGCAACACTTATGAATTTCTTCAGCATATTACCGAGATAAATCACTACTCACCGGCACTGTTCAAACCACGAGGCGAACACCGTAAATCGTAATGCATCATGGACATGCTGAGTTAATTTATGCGCAAAGGTACAACTCACGTTTTTCGTGTTTGGATTGCGCCTATGGACCACAGGTAGCCCGCGTTAAGATTAGTATGCGTTCTCGCTCTCGCTCGAACGCAACTATGATAACTATACACATAGGAACTAGTGTTAATACCACCACCAGAGCGTACACTACAATATGAATAAAACTATGATAACTATACACATAGGAACTAGTGTTAAAAACTATGACGAGCATCACCAAGAACAGTACCACCACCAGAGCGTACACTACAATGTGAATAAAACTATGATAACTATACACATAGGAACTAGTGTTAATACCACCACCAGAGCGTACACTACAATATGAATAAAACTATGATAACTATACACATAGGAACTAGTGTGAAAAACTATGAAAACGCCTCCTTGTGAGTACTGAATTTGTTAAAATAGCACTTATTTACATTTCCTTTAAAGGAGCTAAAATGTTCAATAGTTCTAATAGCCACTGGCAAGTCGCTCCATAGATCAACAATGCGGTTAAAAAATGAATACTTCAAATGAATACTTGAAGAGAGAGATACTGTCTTCAAACTCAAGGTTACTGCTACTGATCAAACTTCAGGTTACTGCTACTGATCAAACTCCAGGTTACTGCTACTGATCAAACTCAAGGTTACTGCTACTGATCAAACTCAAGGTTACTGCTACTGATCAAACTCAAGGTTACTGCTACTGATCAAACTCAAGGTTACTGCTACTGATCAAACTCAAGGTTACTGCTACTGATCAAACTCAAGGTTACTGCTACTGATCAAACTCAAGGTTACTGCTACTGATCAAACTCAAGGTTACTGCTACTGATCAAACTCCAGGCTACTGATCAAACTATAGAAAAAGTGCCACACTGTAGTTCCACTACTTGCAGTGTAAACATTGTAAACTGCGTGGCAGCTATTAGCGCCGTGAAGCAGTCCGAAATAATTCACTGACGGGATATGTCAGTCATATGTAAAGCGCCATGAAACTGTGGTTGATATGGCGCTATATAAATGTGGCCATTATTATTATTATTATTATTAAACCTTACGTCACGTCATCCTTTGTCATTTAGCGAGTGACGTTCTATTTTTAGTACGTGCATTCACGAATCATTGAGCATTTCGCACTAAGCTGAATGTCCTATTTATAGCAGTCAGGTACGCATGCGCAGAATATGCTGAGTGCATGACGTCATTGTTGTGTCACGTATTGTTAATGTTATAATTCATTGGTTACTGTGTATAGTAAGGTGATCAAGTTGGAATTTAATTCTGGTGGTTTATTTTCAGGCCAAGGTTCTGTCATGTGGTTTACAAGGGAATTAAAACACCATAGGAGAGGTCAGTTGATATCGCCGGCTACTGGATGACTGCTGCAGTAGCGCTGATTTGAAAAACGAGTAACAGTACAAGTCACGTAACGGTCACGGCAACCTTTGTCAGCGCTGTTTCGAAACCTAAAACTTGCCGCCAAGAAACGGAACGTATTAGTATTCATGCTATTTACTTCACTCTCTTTTATACATGTAATTTCTTGTAGTATAATCACATTAATTAATTTAATTTGATTTATTATTGTCTATTATGGGTTCGCAGTAATTGGCGACAGCTGTTGAGTTGTCCGGCCCTGCCTGTTATGTCAACTAACTAAATGAGATATGACGTCATACACTTCCCTGGTGTAACGAGTGATACTCACGGGCTGTAACGAAACACATGTTGTGTTACCAAATTAGAGGTTCAGGCAGAAACCCCACAAGAATCTGAATTTGGTCACACGATACTTAGTTCACGCTACTTCAATTCAGCGTGATCAAACGCGGTTACAGCGTGCATGTAGCGTGATCAGTCGATATTTTTAACGATCATTGCGTTATTAACTAAATCAAGACAACTATCTAACTAGTTATCTATCCATAGTAAATGTGTGTACCATGATATATTAAATAGCCATGTTAACATCATTTTCGTTGAACGCGAAAAGGCTTGTAAGATCTGTAATAGTTTTCCCTTAGTCCAAGTGCGGGGACTTTGAGTTTACGTTACACGCTTGTCAATAAAATGCGATGGGTTGGTCCACCTGATATGATATATAGGAACACTTCGCTAGAGGCGACTTGGAGACCGTGTAAAGTAAGTACATCAAATGGTAAAGAATTAGTCGAGAAAGATTTGAATCGTGGTTTCTCTACCGATTTGGTATAGTTTCAATGGAGAAACATTCACTATTGTGTTCAATGTCTTTTCGATGGCAAGAACAGTTAACAAACTAAGCGATACAGTAATGTAGGGAGAGGATTTTAGTTAACTAGCCATCCACCGGTTTCTTTGTCAAATAGTTTATTTCGATTTCAAAAGCTCAGGAACCTTTTCTTTGCACCAAGCTTAGTGTGAAATACGAAGACAATATTGCGTAAATGTGCAAGAAATACTGTGAAAGAATCGTGTGTGTGTGAGCCAGTATTAATATGGGAACTGAGCCGGAGCAGTCTGTAATATGGGATAACCAGGTAAAAGTGCTGTTCATGTTCAAGTGGAAATGTTTCGTTGAGATATCATGTGAGGTAGTCACACCGAAAGGTAACATGTTCTTAGGTTGCTTTCTCTTAGTGAATCAAACGACAATGTGTTCATGCCGTTGAAAATGTCTTTTTGTTTCTTCGTTCGCTTCTGGCTCGTTCATATTCTGAGCTACTAAGGCCACGACTTTACGTCCAACTGTCGCTTATATAGTTATATATGCCGAAGATATTGCCTGAGAATCACTAAGCGGTTCAGTGAAGCTGGCTAACTTAAGTAGCGGTTCAATAGTTTGGTTCAGATTTTGTCCATTTTTCGTTTTCCTACAGCAAGCCGACCATCGGACTAGTTGAAAACACATTCTAGTTCCACTGATTACCTCTGGAGTAGGAATTGAACTGCAACTGACTTTTTGCCATGCAGTGTCGCGGAAATACTTCACGCCCTTGGAGTTTTCGTGGAAATTACGCGAAACATCCTCGGCTAATTACTGAAATGTCCCCAATAAGCCAACTTTTTCTCGTCTTTCGGTAATTTCTAATCATCTACGAAGTAGTATTAGAAGAGCTGCAATATATATCTGGTACGATGACCACTGCTGATGCATCAGTAGTCGACAGCAAGGCGTTTTGAACGGTGGTGAAATGTACTACTGGATAGACATGTTTCTTTTGTCATTCACCTTGTGTCCCTCATGTTTTGCATGCTATTCTGCTTCATTTGATTTTAATTATTTGTTATAGACGTTTTACTTTTTTAGGCTTTACCATCCGAGCGCGCGCGTGTATCATTGATCAGTACACGGCGCTACTGGTGCAGTGCGCGTATTGCTTCAATATAGAGGTATTCTTTAATCCATTTCAACAGTATCGTGGATACATATATTACACAGTTCTCTGGGAGGTGGTTCTGGTGGTTTTCTTCTTGTCGATATCCCGGCCATACTAACTGCCCCTTCCATACCGTCACCAAATAAAGTGTGTATTATTGACTTGTGAACTCTATCAGTTTGCTAGCAGATCTATATATGTCACACATCGATGCTCTTCTGTGCCGGCGGAAGGCATTGCATAGTCGTGTAATCGGCATTACGGCATTTGTATTGCACAGGTTCGGTTTCCGGGAGAAAAAAGGAAAGAAGATTATCAATCGATGGGTCTTGAAGACATGTTATAGAAAACAAAATGATTTCTTCCGTCGTTTTGAAATAGTTTATTGCGAAGATTATAGCACATATAGCGGATGGTGAAAGCCGTTTTTTTATTCATGCGAAGATCTCTGAATTTCTCCCTCTATTTAAGTTGATGATCATTTTTTCTCTGATGTCATAAAAACGCATTCTGGCCTCAGTTTAGGTTTAAATGTTTTGCTTGGTTGGTTGAGAAAGACAACTGGTATTGGTAGAGCGATGGAAAACCCGATTTCATTTCACATCCTTATCTAACTGAATCAGTAATATAAGACCAAATGAAACCATGTTCTACTTTGCTTAAAGGAAAATATTTAGGTTTGTACCGTTAAATAGTCCTCGGTTTCATTTTAAATATAACTGACCAGATTCTAATCCTACCACAGTTGTTTTCTGCTAGGCCGCGGCGCTTAATAGAAATAAGTATTGGAGATCGAAAACGGAAAAAGTGCTTGAGTAACAATTCGTCAAAAGACCTCCACCCATAACAACCGAGCGCCACAGGACTGGGGTCAGTTAAGCTGAGCTCTGCGGAGTTTGATCAATCAGCAGTCAGTCTAGGAGGCGTGCTGTTTAAATTGACCAAGCCGTTTCCCGACCCCGGGGAGAGGGGGTACTCCCATTTATAGGCTATACGGGTACGTGCCGCTCGACAGGGTATGGTTTTTGACAATTCTTAGTCTGGAACAGGGTATGTAAGTCACTGTTTTGGTCTGGAACAGGGTTGTAAGTCACTGTTTTGGTATGGAACAGGGTATGTAAGTCACTGTTTTGGTATGGAACAGGGTATGTAAGTCACTGTTTTGGTCTGTAACAGGGTATGTAAGTCACTGTTTTGGTATGGAACAGGGTATGTAAGTCACTGTTTTGGTATGGAACAGGGTATGTAAGTCACTGTTTTGGTATGGAACAGGGTATGTAAGTCACTGTTTTGGTATGGAACAGGGTATGTAAGTCACTGTTTTGGTATGGAACAGGGTATGTAAGTCACTGTTTTGGTATGGAACAGGGTATGTAAGTCACTGTTTTGGTATGGAACAGGGTATGTAAGTCACTGTTCTGGTCTGGAACAGGGTATATAAGTCACTGTTTTGGTATGGAACAGGGTATATAAGTCACTGTTTTGGTATGGAACAGGGTATGTAAGTCACTGTTTTGGTATGGAACAGGGTATATAAGTCACTGTTTTGGTATGGAACAGGGTATATAAGTCACTGTTTTGGTCTGGAACAGGGTATATAAGTCACTGTTTTGGTATGGTACAGGGTATCAAAATCACTCTGTTTTGGTCTTGAACAGGGAAGATGCAGTTGAAGGTGGTTCATGTGGACCAGGTAGTTTCCGATCATCAATATCCCGGATGCATGGTCCAAAGGATTAAGCAGCTTCTTGTGATTGCGAATGTAGTCCTGGTCACATAGATCTCATACAACAGCCACGTAGTCTCTTGTTTCTAGTCTGGAACAGGATATCTTTTTGTCATTTTGGCTGGAACGGGGTATGTTTTCGTTGTTTCTAGTCTGGAACAGGGTACCTTTTTTGCTATTTTGTCTGGAACAGGGTCGCAAAAATACAATTTTTGGTCTGGAACAGCCGGGTAAGGGTTTTAAGGGCTCAGCGGCACACCCCATCCTAATGTTTAGTTTGTTAAACGTGCCTGCGTGCTTTACAGAAGTTACCCACGCTCTGCATGAGGAGACGTAAAGTATACAGGCTTGAAGACTAGAAAGGCCGCACGTTTCACTTTAAAATCTTGTGAACTGTTGAGTTGTGGGTGAGGGGCTCCTGTGTGGATGCGGTAACAGTGCCGCGTGTGTCTGTGTGCCGTCACACGTCTTGAAGCGTTCTCTATCTTCGTATTATTAAGCCGCATGATCACCCAGAGTTAACAGTCCATTGTGTGCTATGTCATACACGGCAAACTAAACTTCCGGTTAAATTACTTCCCGTCCAGATGTACCTCCCCCGGGAAAGGGAGTTCACCGCAAAAGCGTGCATCTTCCTGGGCATAAAAAATAGCACGCAGTTAAGGTCATCCTTGAGTATTATAGCTACATTGTTAACAGAAAGAACATTTTAAATTGCTTTTGAAAAGTATTAAAAGCATAGATTACTTTTTCGAATATTAAGATTATCTGTTGTTGTTTTGCAGCCCCAATTTTCCATTTTAACGTTTCGGAAGTTTTAATAAGGTTTGACGGTGTTTTTGAACGGAAAGCCGTGATGTTTTCCATGAATTATTTTTATTGTCTTAGATAAAATGACTGGTTTTATGATTGTCTAGCACGCCATAAGCACACTGATTAGGTGGTTTATATTTAATTTCACTAGTGATACGCTACAGAACATACTGTAGATCAGTTAACGGAATTATCTTTGCGCCATTTATTTGTTGGAGCATTGTTTCTGTTTAATCACAGACTGGTTTGATTTCGCTCGGACCACTAGTCGCTGTAGGCGGAATTTCGGGAAAGTTCGAGAATTTTCATCTCCAGTTGACAAGTGGACGTGGGATGACTGATTACTAATTCTCACGTATTGCAAAACTTCCCTCCAAGGAGTGAGTGGGCACCAAGCACACCATTTTAATAGCTTCATCTATTTCACCTAGCACACCATTTTAATAGCTTCATCTATTTCACCTAGCATGCCGTTTTAATAGCTTCATCTATTTCACCTAGCACACCATTTTAATAGCTTCATCTATTTTCGCTCTGGCCGCGCGAAAGTTTCCGTTTCCCGCCTTTTTTTAAGTACAGCTGAGAATGTGAAGGACGTTAAAAATGGCGGGAAACTCCATTAGCTAGTCGGCAGATTGAAACCAGGAAAACAGGAAGAACGAGTTTATACAACTTCCTGGGGTCCGGAGTACAGACCTTGGACCTATAGACCAAGATACTGCGCTGGCGAAAAGCCAACATTGTAGCCATCTTTACATTTAAAACTCGGCTATGGATGTTTAGAAAAAACGTCTGATAAACAAACAACTACTATTCCAAAACGGTCATAGACTTCAAAACTTCCGTGCTTTAATTCTACATTTGAATATCCAGGTATCAATCATTCTCAAGGGTTGTTTGATTTAAGTGCGAATACCGGAAATGCTTTTGAGTCCCACTTCCGCTGTTCACCTTTGCTATATATAGTTTGCAGAAAAATACCACAAGATACAAAACATCGCTTTCCTGGAGGAAAGGTTTACAGTACAATTGACGTCTTCTTAGCGTAGATTTTGTTTTGTTGCACACGAGTGATTTGTATTCTTCATGCAGCAGGTATTTAATGTAATGTTATGAACAGGAAGGGCTTTCCAAGTGCCCAAAATAGCAACTAAAAAAGACTCGGTAACTTTGCGTTAAGTTGTCAGGCCTTGTTTGCGAAAAAGTTATCCCAAGGAACAAAACAATATTTGGTCACGAGTGGAACGAGGGCTCAGTACATTGTGCATGAAGTTGACCTTTAGACTGCATGCCACTCTGATTAGGGGTACAAACAACAGGCAACGCATCCATGTTTGTGAATAAAAAGGACTCAAGTTATACACTGAACTAGAATTATCCTTGACGAAGATGGAGGGAAGCGTTTTGCAGCAAAGCTGACAACTTCGTGCACGGATATTTTAATTTTGGTTCATTTCCGGTAGAGTAGTGAGTTGTCAATTAGCGGCGAGCTCAAAGGGTGGAAGGGGTGGTCCTTTCTCTTCCATGTAGCAAATGAGGAGCGCGCCGCATGACAAAACTGCAAACCCAGCCAATAGAAAGCGGACTGGCGTATTGTATTAGTCAATTAGCGAGGCTAGCATTGATTTGTTTAAGACATGTAGACAACAACACAGAAATCTGAAGTCAATCTTCAAATGCGAATTATTGCAGAACACAGAGGCAAAGGAGGAACCCCAACTCCCACGCTAGGGTCCTTGAAAAGAATTTCGTCGGAATTCCAGAGAGATTACTCATCGTGGAGGTGTGGGCTGTGGTACTGGATCCTTGGGAAGTTTGTGACTGTTGGTCGAGTCAGTGGAGTACAGTTAACATCATCCTGTGGTCGCGTGTACATCGTGCACATTGAGAGACTACAATGAGCACGCTGAACAACGGCAACTCCAACGAGTCGGAAACCCCTAACGACGTTACTGTAGAAAGCCCAGTCAAGAGGAAGAGGGGTAGGCCAAGAAAAACAGAAATAGTCGAGGTACGTACCCATCATCTGTATGTACTGTACTGTACAAAAGTGCGGTGCCCAAATAGAGGTTGAAATGAAGTAGTAGTGGTAGTCATGTGGAGTTTATGAGTATGTAGGTCATATGACAGTCGATTACTGAAATGATTCAATTCACGTGTTGTTTTCATCTGGCCCGCAACAGAAACCCAGTGACGGCGATACCCCTGTCTTGAAGAAAAAGAGAGGAAGGCCCAAAGGATCCAAAAACAAAAATCCTAAAGTAAGTGCAGTGTTATGTTAAAGGTAAGGTATTTCTTTGCGGTAACGCGAAGCTTTTTGTTGTGTGAACAAATTGTGGCGTGTAAGTAGTATTGTATTGCGCTCGCGTAGAATCCGCACAATGCGACGTATGATTACATTTGCAGTCAATGAAAACCACAAATTCTTCGGCCGACACACAATCAGGATAGCAATCGATGGAAATGTTTACGTTTTTAAACAATAAAAACAGTTAATCAGCCAGTGAGTAAAAAATCCGCCATCACGAAATTGGCTAAATACCTTATTGCTAAGTACATTCAGTGCCACACTCGACCGGTCATTTGGTCGTGCTTGAATTCATTGCGTTACCCAAGAGACTCGTGACACTTTGTTTACACCAAGCTTGAATAATTACACCTCCATATTTTCGTGAAATGTTTCTTGGGAACATTCCTTCTTTCGGTCAACCGTTTATCGTTTTCTGCGGTCACTTCCGGTCTTTAAACCCAATGGCTGCTTGAGTGAGTTGTTTTGCATGCAGCTCGACTCATAGTGTAAAATTGTTTTCGTATTTCAGTGATCCCGCCTTGAATCACGTGCCATAGAATGAACGCATGCGTAATGTATGTGAAGTACGCCACGTGTTGTTTGCGCGGGAAAATTAGCGCCAACTGCAAACGGCGGCGTGTTGACGCGTGCACAATGGCATGCCACGTGCTCTCTCTTTGTAAGGCCACTTGAGTATACATCTGCGTTTTAAGACCAGAAACAAACAAAAACGCGAGAAAAAGCGAAGAGATTACCCCCTGATCGTACAGTGATAGAAATTTAAGAGAGTTGACGGTTTTGTGTTGAAAGAGAACTGGAATTCATAGTCGCAGCTCTTTCGGCAGATGTGGAAAATTTCAAAGTCCCAGCAACGGAGGAGCCTCACTATCGAGTGATCTAAGATGTGCTTTAGTGTTGGTTATTTTAGGATAATATAAGGCAGTTCTTGCCGTCTGGACCTGATAGAATGGCAGCTATTGTCTTGTCATAACCTAAATACTAATAAGTAAAGAACAGAATCTCACACTTTTAACCCAAACAAAGGCTTCCGAAAATTGCTTGTCCTGCCCACTCCTTTTATAGTTTTTTCAGTTGTTGTTATATGAATGTTCAGTACATTTCTTTTTGTCGATTGATCGGGGTCGGTGTATTCGTGTGTTCTGTCTAATGGTTTATCTGCTACAGTTTGTAAGTCATATCTTGTATATCTTGGATCTCCCCCTCAAATCTAAATTATTTCTCAAATAACTAATGTTGTTTTGGTCATGCTGAACTGTGGTCAGTAAGTGTATTGGGTAGTAATGCGTGTCGTATGACTGCTAACAAGAACGTCTTCATTACAAAGTACTCAGTGACGCTTTGTTTGTGTTCACCCGGCTCACAGCGCTAAAATAGAACTTGGATTGAACTTTTCATTAGCTAATGACGGTCAGCAGTGATGCCTCGTGATCTCGTGTATCGATTGGGTTACACTTCGTTACGGTCTTAACCACGAGCTCATTGTAAATATCAGCTCTTTGAAACTTCGTTTCCAGTTTAAACGACAAAACATTTTCAATTCCATAAGAACGATCTAACCAGTCACTAAAACGACCGCTAGCCACATAAGAAAGCAAGGTGAAATGTTCTTCTCTACAGCCATTCAGTAGAGTCAATTCTGTGAGCGAGTTGGCATACAGCTGATCTGCGCTCTACTCCATCGTCAGTTTGACACAACCTTTATCTCCTTTTGTTCCAGCGCACATAACACAGGTGGTCGTATTTGTAGACATCTCCATAGCGTGTTCCCTAGTTTGTTTATCAATTCTAAGGAAATCTCTTAGGGAACCCCTTAACTGTAGACTTATTGCCAATTATTTCACATTAGGGGCTTTATGGACATGGATTAAGGCATTGTCGAGAGATGGCGAGGTTTAATTTATTGAAACATCCAAAAGCACCGAGAACGGAGTGAGAATATACGAGAACTGAAGAACAGAGATGCATCTCATTTCAATTATTCATGAACGAAATGGATTTTGACCTGTTAGTGGAGCAATATGAATAAAATATCTCCAACTGATTTGGGTGACAACTGATAAATATATTAATAATGCAATAAAGCACAGACGATAGTGCATGTTATTGATGGGGTTTGGTTGCCATTTACTTCGTGTTAGTCCATTTCGACATTAATAACCTCTAGGGTTTAAAAGTCTTATTAACTTTTAACGCTGTATTCATTTCTTTAAATCAAACGAGACTGAAGGGTTGGTATAGTGACCGTTCTTTCGAACGTGGCCTAACTGGCCCCCAAATTAGTTTGAACTTTCCAGCGCTTCATTCACAAAAGATAACTTCTCTAACTAATGACATCAAATTCGTCGCTCAGTTCCAGACAGCGCTGTCTCAGGAGAAGAAGTTAAATAGTGTGCTTTGCTGATAATACTCCCCTCACCCACCCCCCCCCCCCCCCCCCCCCCCCCCGCCCGCCCGCCCGCCCGCCCGCCCGCCCGCCCGAGCGACGCTACGACAGCCAATGTACTGCAGATAGCAATGTTACACGATTGTACAGCAAATGTCGCGATTCGTTGTACAACGTATTAATAGAATTCTCTTGTTTGTGTGATATTCTCTGAACTGTTAGCCTCATTTTCATGAGCGTTTAAATATCCAAAATGGCTGAGGGAACTGCGAGTATTGACTCGATAAGAAAACTGGCTTTGTACGAGTCCTGAGGTAACGAGATGGCGTTATGTGGTGCCGTGTGTGGAGACTAAGAGATGTATGGCTGGTATTGTTATACAGGCGAGACAATACAACTGAGATGCGTGTTATCAGTAACTGGGAATTGTTGTGAAGTTTAATACAATGAGAGTTGTTGCTTTCATGGTTTGGTTGCGTGGCACTTGTGGTTCTGATAAACTTCTATCAGAACCGTTTTACTTCTTTTGAAGACCAAGTTAATAACATCGGAAGGTCTTTAGTTACTAGGACTTCGTGTCGTCAGGACCAACATTTTGTCAAGCGCAAACAAACATTGAGAGAATGTGATCATCTTTCAGTCAAAATTTTAATCTTTTATGAATAATTTCATTGCTTTTTGAGCCAAATCTTTAAAAAGGAAATGTTTTCGTCTTTATTTTGAGAGAGAGTTTAGTTAGTGTTTGTGGTAATCAGGGAATGAGCCATTGCGCCATTCCCGCTTTAAAAACACATTTGTCCCTTGAAAAAAATATGATAAGGGTCAAATTGTCCCGCTTCCAAAGGAAATTAAATGGCAAAAGGGTAAAATTGTCCCTTCTGGCTCAATCTCTGGATAAAGCACAGCCTCTTAGTGCAGCGGTCCAGTGTAGTGTCTGATAAAAGGCAAATAATACCAGACAAGCGCCACAGTAATCCTGTTGAACTCGTACCCAAGTAGTGCGTAACTTCAGTGTTCTAATGTCCTTGGATCGTTTTTACTGAAGGAATGAACCAGGGGGAGGGAGACTCGTATTGGGTGGTTGTCGTATTGGGTGGTTGTCGTATTTGGTGGTTGTCGTATTTGGTGGTTGCCGTATTTGGTGGTTGTCGTATTTTTAGGGGTTGAAGTTGGCGCCTCGTTATTGTAGGGGTCGTTAATGCAAAATTCGAATGCTTCTAAAATCTGGTATTTTAGGAGGTACATAAGACCCTCGGAGTTCAAATAGTTTTGCTCGTAATTAAAATAATGTTGATAATAATTTTTATAAACACCTTATCCCAATACAGGTACATAAGCAAGAATAATAAACAAAATTACAATCATAATAATAATAATAATAATCATGCACGAGATATTAAGAAAGGCTGCTCGGCAATTTCAAAACATCATGAAAATATTTAGCTGACAATAACATTATATAGATTTGTCTTTCATTCACAGAATATATAAGAACAGTGACCTCTTATCAAAGGAACGAAAATTATCATTTACTCTATATATGTTACTAAGAAAAGTCTCTCTTATGTTTGCAAGTTGACTATAATCACATTACATTGTATAGTGAAACTAGTCACCAACCTTATCACCTGCACACATGGGACAAACACGGGCATCATAAGGGATTTTCTTATAGCGTCCTGTCTCAACCGGTAATTTGTGTGCAGACATTCTCAGTTTGGTAATAGCTTGTCTATACTGTACATTGGCAATATCATTCAAGTACCGCTCATATCCACATTTGGCTTAACTAAACGGAAAGTTCGCGATTTTCCGCCAAAAAAAATAACATAGCTCGCTTGTTGGTGAGAAAATTTGCTATCATCGGCCTGACACGGAAACACCAGGACACGGTTGTTCGACGAAGCAAGGGTAACTTTATCCCAAAGATAGCGCTAATTCTGTAATGGTAATCTGTACAGTTTATCCTCTGTTGAGCGCTTTAACTCTGGGGTAGCGCTTAACCTGGCTTCGAACAACCGAGTGCAGTTTCTAGAAAATGCAATACCCTAAAAATACCTCACCTACGCGGTGTTTTTTTTAGTGTAGTGCATTTTCTAGGTCAGGCATTTTTTTGGGTATTTTTTCAGCTTTTCCGACGAGCATCAACGACCTTTTCACCCCGAAGTTCGGGGGCAGGGGAAATAAACATGCTTGAAAAGACGTTAGGGACTGATCAAGTGATCATGCTCGAATGTGAAGGACTCGCAATCGACACTCGACAGTGGAAAGGACTCGTCATAATGAGTCATTTCGTAGTATATTGCCATAAAATGATATCGCGCAAGACTTGACGTTGATCTGTACATGGAAGGGCGTCATATTCGAGTTCAAAGATTTAATCGTAGAATAAGAATGGCCTATATTAATAACATTACTAGCGCAAGGAGCATGCCCGTACGAAAGACAGGAGTACATGTTAAAGATGTCTTGAACAATCTATTGACGCACGATTCAATGAACGCCTTAGCGGAGACTTTCCAGATGATATTCGCGTTCAGGTTTTTTTGGTAAGTCAACGTACCAAGAAGTCGAAGAAGACGTTCCTGTTTTTAGCTTTGTTATGTACAAACGATCTTGTACTCTAGGTAAATTGAAGATTCAGGGAGTCACTAGTATTTTATTCGAGGGGCGAAGTGTGCATCACGATTAACATCACGATATAACAAATCACGATATAACAAATCGTTAGAACACGTGCGTGCGTCATGACGAAGGATCATGGCAGTAGTGTGATCAATCATCTAAAAGGCATTATACTAAAGACATTATGGAAATCTAAAAGGCATTATACTAAAGACATTATGGAAATCTAAAAGGCATTATACTAAAGACATTATGGAAATCTAAAAGGCATTATACTAAAGACATTATGGAAAGCTAAAAGGCATTATACTAAAGACATTATGGAAATCTAAAAGGCATTATACTAAAGACATTATGGAAATCTAAAAGGCATTATACTAAAGACATTATGGAAAGCTAAAAGGCATTATACTAAAGACATTATGGAAAGATTCTTCACTGCTGCCGCAGTCGTGGTCTGAGTAGGAAGACAATAACTGTCTCATGCAGAGTTGGGAAATAAACTTACCAGCTGGAACTCAACGATCACAGGTGTATTGCGGAGGATTTCAATTTTTCGTTTAGTTTAGAACTTCAGTATTTAATACAAAGCAATTTAAAGTAAAAACGACAGCAATACGTTGCACTTCCATTCAATACACAAGGGATTGATGGATGTAAATACTTGGTGGCACATCATGTTGTTCAATGGCTTTTGACTGACTGTCACATTTCATGTTAGCATGACAGATACGTGGTAAAGTCCGTCAGACAGTATAAACAACCACGCACGCTTTAGATTCGTCTTGAGTTTTCACTGTTGGTGATGCAATATGTTAGAACATGGTATAGAGCGTGGGAGGTTCGAATCACGGCCGTGTCTTTCGGCAGGGACATATAGTTGTTGGCCTTGTTTCCTTCCTCTTGTATAAATCTATACGAGGGGGACGTGAAAGAACCTGTTGTGTTATTTCGAGAATGTTGACTGACACAACAGTCTGGCATTCTGAGGTACTAACAATCACTCCTGATTGTAAACTGCACTGCAGCACATTGCACCACAATAGCAGTCCATATCACAAAAATAACATTGTGAAGCGCATTTGAATATATACATATAGAATTTGCGCTATATAAATGAATATATTTACCTTTGCTTCAGTAACATGGCAAAACACTGAGTCCTTTACTCCATTTGTGTTCTTATGTCACCATGTTAGGCATTTGCATCTCATTGAAGTGTGTTGCCATTTGTTCATTTATTGTCTCTAATTCGAAAATCGACTTGCAGTTGACCATTAATATTCGTCTTGTCAAAAACAAACGAATTCACAATACTTACAACCACAATCCATATTGGTGTGGGAGTAATCCATATTGGTGTGGGAGTAATCCATATTGGTGTGGGAATAATCCATATTGGTGTGGGAGTAATCCATATTGGTGTGGGAGTAATCCATATTGGTGTGGGAGTAATACATATTGGTGTGGGAGTAATCCATATTGGTGTGGGAATGTCATTTGTCCAGGACAACCTTGTTTGAAATAGGTGTATACCTAGGTGTATATTTTTTAAAGCGGGTTATTCTTATGCATTAGTCTACTTACATCATTTCCTTTTTCCTCTCATATTGTGTAATCACTTTTTATATTTTTACTTACCATTGTGAAATATTATTCACTTGTAAGATCTACCTGAAGCAGGCTGGTTTGGCCAGCCGAAATAATTTATTGTTAACTTATCAATATATACATTGTTTGATCAGCTTTTCTGTAGTCCTTGGACTTGTTCACTTATTACTGTTTTTGGCTGATCAGATCTCTCTGTTAGATCCAACGTACCACTGACAGAATTGTCGTATACGGTTTTTGCTAGCTTTCATTAGCATTACAAAGTCTTAGGGGAGGGGTGGTCTCACTCACTGCATATCCACTTCAGATATATACCTTCAAAGTCTTAGGGGAGGGGTGGTCTCACTCACTGCATATCCACTTCAGATATATACCTTCAAAGTCTTTGGGGAGGGGTGGTCTCACTCACTCACTGCATATCCACTTCAGATATATACCTTCAAAGTCTTAGGGGAGGGATGGTCTAGCTCACTGCATATCCACTTCAGATATATACCTTCAAAGCCTTAGGGGAGGGGTGGTCTCACTCACTGCGTATTCACGACAGACAGACGATTTTATTTGGAGCCTTATACTAATGTGTATGTTGTGGTTGAAAATTTTTTTTGGTTCAAATTTTTTAAACTAGTTCAAAAAATTGAAACCAGTTCAAAAAAATTAAACCAGTTCAAAAATTTTACACCAGTTCAAATTTTGAAAACTGGTTTATCTTTTTCAAAAGAAAAAAAAAATCTACCCACCCCTCCCCTGCAAAAAAAAAACGCCAACCTATTCCATTCCCTTTTTTTCCTTGCCCCCCTACCTACTTACCTTACTGTACCACTTACTTACCACTTTCCTTGGCGGTCACCCATCCACTCACTAACCCTGCCCGATCGGGCTTAACTTCAGCTACTCGATGATCCACTCGCCTAACGCAATGCGCCACAGAAGCAATCGTTGATTTGAACACCACCGTATATTCTATAAGTTCTAGTCGTTGAAGCCAGTCCCTCTCATTATGCTAATTTGTTTCCAGTCTCTTAAATTTATACGCAAATGCGCACCGGATTCTTCAAAGATGGCCGACGAACTGTGCGTAAGTAAAGAGGCCTTCTATGATGCCATAAACGACTTATAATCCAAACAAAAAAAAACATTTAAAAACACCCTAACCGTCAACAACAGGTGCTCACTAATTTAGGGTGTTTAGAGCTATAGTCACTACACTTAGAACTAGATTACTGAACAACTCAGAATAATAATGCTTCTTCAATGGTCCCGTGAACTAATACAAACCCTACCCCTACATTTAAAAATACCCTAACCGTCAACAACGGATGCTCACTAATTTAGGGTGTTTAGAGCTATAGTCACTACACTTAGAACTAGATCACTGAACAACTCAGAATAATAATGCTTCTTCGATGGTCCTGTGAACTAATACAAACCCTACCCCTACATTTAAAAATACCCTAACCGTCAACAACGGATGCTCACTAATTTAGGGTGTTTAGAGCTATAGTCACTACACTTAGAACTAGATCACTGAACAACTCAGAATAATAATGCTTCTTCGATGGTCCTGTGAACTAATACAAACCCTACCCCTACATTTAAAAATACCCTAAACGTCAACAACGGATGCTCATTCATTTAGGGTGTTTAGAGCTAGTCACTAATAATTTTGGGTCGCCTCGCAGCGCCCGTAAGATTTGCTCCAATTTGCTACTACCTTCACCGACAAACAATAGAACAAACATTAATAGAACAAAGCAAACAATAACATCTAGTAGTCACTAATTTAGGATCCCAAATCCAGCATTTAAAATAACCCTAACATCAGTTAACATAACTTCCCTTTTAGAATGTTAAAAAATAAACTGGTTTTAAAATTTTGAACTGGTGTAAAAAAAATTGAACTAGTGTAAAAAATTTGAACTGGTGTAAAAAAAATTGAACTAGTGTAAAATTTTTGAACTGGTGTAAAAAAAATTGAACTAGTGTAAAAAATTTGAACTGGTTTAAAAAAAATTTGAACCAAAATTTTTTTTAACCACAACATGTACATTGGCAGTAGCCCAAATAAATTTATATAAAAGACAAGGTATATCAATAAATAATAAATAATCATAGAATGTTATGAAGTTGTCCTTCTCTTTCTTTCTTTTACGCTACCCCGGGGTTAAATCACTAACCTGAGGGTAAACTGTACTCTGATTACAATTACAGATTTAGTGCTATCCTAGGAGTAAAATTACTGTACTTAAGGAACTACACTGGCTGCCTATTATCAAAAGAATAGATTTTAAAGCACTATTACTGACCTTTTTAAAAGCTATACATGGGATCTGACCTTTTTATTTAAATGAAGATCTCTGTGCTCTTCAAATAAGAACTTTTTAACTGTTCCTAAATATAATCTGAAATCGTACAGCCTAAGAGCTTTTTCTGTTTGTGCCCCTATTCTATGGAATAAGTTGCCAGAAGATTTTAAAACTGCTATCAAAATGCTTCTTTTTAAATGTGCTTTTTTAACATAATTTATGACTTTTATGAATAATTAGATTATCGTAGGTCATTATTAATTATATATTATAGGTTTTTCATATTATTTTCAGTAAATATATTCTGGATGTAATAATTTTTAAATATTTTTTAAAATATATCAAAAACAGTATTTTGTAGAGTAGCTATTGTAAAGTGCTTTTAGATTTTTAGTAGAATTAGCGCTATACAGATAAATTATTATTATTAAAATTACCCAGGCCCAAGTCAACATTGTTAACTAAAAGGCTTCTAAACATGTTCTTTCCTTCCTTCTTCGTTACAGCCCAAACCAGTCATCACAAGTCCCCCGAGACCAAGAGGGAGACCAAGAAAATGGGTAAGACGCTGTTCTAACATTAAACTGGTAAAGCCTGTTGAAATAATCTCACATTATATAACTACTGGTAAGTTGTAGAGTACACAAGGGTTGGTCCTGATCAGTAACAATCAAAGTGACGCTGATTTCCATAGATGCCGTGTAATTAGGTAATACAAAAAATTAAATATAGACTAAAAATATTCAAAATACTCAATAAGAAAACTCTAAGAATATAAACCCCTAAATGCTAAATACTAATCCAAATTATATTATAATAAAAATACTAAGCCTTTATAATTAATTATTTGAACTACTACTACTACTACTAATAATAATATTTATTTACCCACGATAAATTTACAGCGTTGCTGATGTGGTCGTACTTATAACTACGCTATTCTACCCTAATAATAATAATAATAATAATAATAACTAGCTAGCGTCTAACACACCTGTTGGATTATCGTTAGCGGTATCCACTAGTAATAATAATAATAATAATAAAACTAATAATAATAAAACTAATAATAAAACTAATAATAATAAAACTAATAAACTTATACTTGCTCTATTCAGTTATTTACAGTAGTTCAGTTTTTCTTTTAAGATTAATTTTAAAACTATTAAGTGATGTAGTTGACCTTAGGTCGTTACCGAGACTGTTCCAAAGTCTCGTACCTCTGTATGTTATTGACAATTTCAGGTAGTTGGTTTTATAATTAATTATTTGAACTACTACTACTACTACTACTAATAATATTTATTTACCCACGATAAATTTACAGCGTTGCTGATGTGGTCGTACTTATAACTACGCTATTCTACCCTAATAATAATAATAATAATAATAATAATAATAATAATAATAATAATTCCTAACGATAATCATAGAAATAATACAATCATTAAATAATTAATTAATTAATTAATTAATTAATTAATTAATTAATTAATTAATTAATTAATTAATTAAATAATTCAAATTCATATATAGCAAATAGATAAAGGAACCAAATCCAGCCTATCTGATGTAATTTTACCCAACTGGAAATAAAAATGGGTGTATTACTCGCGCAAATGAAGTTCAGGGGGGGTTAAGCCGTTTTGAAATTTTGTTTTGCTTGTCGTTTCCCCCCCTGAACTTTAATGTCAACCAAATGAAGAAGACCCCCTGCAGTTTGCCATGGGTAACATTATGGTAAAACACCCATGTCTCTACGATGTTCCTTTCTACCCGTAAAAATCCATCGCCCTTTCCGTTTTGGCCGCAAAGCATGCTGGGAGAGTTTAATTTGCTATTTCCAAGTCCAGAACTGGATTAACTAACGTTGCAGCTTTAAAATCATATCTTTGGTAGTAAATACGAGGAACACAACCTATTGGTTGCAAATTTGGGGTAAGATGTGCGAATGTTGCAAAACTGAGGGGGGAGGGGTGGAAAATCCTATGCCTTTCCTGTTCATAATGGACCCCTCCCCCGTTTAGAAGTGGCTAGAATGAGGTTGCAGCTTAAAAATCATAGTTTTGGTACTAACACGACGAACACAACATATTGGTTGCAAATTTGGAGTAACATCTGCGAACCTTGCAAAACTGAGGGGGGAGGGGTGGAAAAGCATATGTCACTTGAGATGCCCATCCATTCACGAATATATCGGGTTGATATTAAACAACTTTCGTGTCCATCTATTAATGTCTCCCACATGGATGATTGAAGCCTCCAATTTTAGCTATAAAAAGCTCCGCTAATGGTTATATAATATGAGGACCTCATACGGGTGGACCGGTATGGGTGGGACTCTGCAGAAACTCTGCTCCCAAATCCTACAGCGCGTAGGGGGAGCAGAGATGGGATCTCATTTTGCTTCTGTACACTTTACTATTATTTTTTGTTTCATTCTATGTTATAACTACATATCTCAGAACGCATTTGAACTTGTGTTGGTTTCTTAAAATTCGAGTGGCCACTGTATTTTCCGTGTTTGATTATCGTTAGCGGTTTCGACTTGTTCCTAACGATAAACATAGAAATAATACAATCATTAAATAATTAATTAATTAATTAATTAATTCAAATTCATATATAGCAAATAGGTAAAGGAACCAAATCGAGCCTATCTGATGTAATTTCACCCAACTAGAAATAAAAATGGGTGTATTACTCGCGCAAATGAAGTTCAGGGGGGGTTAAGCCGTTTTGAAATTTTGTTTTGCCTGTCATTTCCCTCCCTGAACTTTAATGTCAACCAAATGAAGAAGACCCCCTGCAGTTTTCCATGGGTAACATTTTGGCGAAAACCCCATTTCACTACCATGTTCCTTTCTACCCGTAAAAATCCATCGCCCTTTCCGTTTTGGCCGCAAAGCATGCTGGGACAGTTTCATTTGCTATTTCCGAGTCCAGAACTGGATTAAATAACGTTGCAGCGTTAAAATCTTAGTTTGGGTGGTAAACACGACGAACACAACCTATTGCTTGGAAATTTGGGGTAATATATGCGAACCCTGCGAAACTGAGGGGGGAGGGGTGGAAAATCCTATGCGTTTCCTGTTAATAACGGTGCCCTCCCCGTTAGAAGTGGCTTGAATGAAGTTGCAGCGCTAAAATCATAGTGTTGGTAGTAAACACGACGAACACAACATATTGGTTGCAAATGTGCGGTAAGATATGCGAATCCTGCAAAACTGAGGGGGGAGGGGTGGAAAATCCTATGCCTTTGCTGTTAATAATGGAACCCTCCCCCATTTAGAAGTGGCTAGAATGAGGTTGCAGCTTCAAATCACAATGGATCAAGTGATGTGGCAGAGTTAAAACCATGCTTTCTGTACTCGACGCGACAACTGCCAGTCTGCCATGCGGCATGAACTGCGGATGGCTGTCGGTTCGCGAGCTTGTGATGACATTCCATGCACTTGGATGCAAAATAACAATCGTTTCAAGGAGAAACTTTCTCGGCCGATGTTTAGGCCACTTATTTCCACGGGAAGTGCTCCAAAATTCCATTTGAGCCTTAGTAGGTGGGAAAACACCATACACCCAGGATCACTACCATGCAAGTTGCATGGCACTACCCAAAACGCGCTATGACGTAGCTAGCGTCCAACACACATGTTGGATTATCGTTAGCGGTATCCACTAGTGTAATATAATAAATATAATAACATGAATAATAACAGGAGATAAAGAACCACAATTGACCTTATCTGAAGTAGTTTTTGATGTAGAGCTCGAATTTTGATATCATTTTGTTGAAAATTTAAATCCAAGGGGGTGCGGCGACATATTTTCTATCCCATTTTCATTAAATCACATTACATTTTGAGTATCATTTGATTATCGTTAGCGATTCCCACTTGTAAAACTAATAATAATAAAACTAATAAACTTATACTTACTCTATTCAGTTATTTACAGTAGTTCAGTTTTTCTTTTAAGATTAATTTTAAAACTATTAAGTGATGTAGTTGACCTTAGGTCGTTACCGAGACTGTTCCAAAGTCTCGTACCTCTGTATGTTATTGACAATTTCAGGTAGTTGGTTTTCGGTGTAAGTAGACTGATACAGTGAGTGTTATGTAAGGAATATGTACGTATTCTCTTACGAAAGGCACTACATAAACAGGAGGAGCTAGGTTGTGAAAACATTTGTGTACAAAACAGGCAAGTCTTAGGTTATAGTAATAGTTCAGTGGCTTCCATTTGGCAGAGGCAGTTACGTCCTCACGTGGTGTTAGCCAATGGAGTCCAAAAATTATCCTTGCAGCTCGGTAATGAATTCGGTTTAATGATTCTAGAAGTGTTATATTACACGATCCCCAACATAGGAATCCATAAGTGATAGCAGGAAAAATAACCTTGAAGTAGAAGTCTAACTTAGCATGCTCAGGTAGAAAATACAGGGACTTTAGAAGACTTAGCTTCTGTACATACGATTTAATTAGGTCAGTTAAGTGCTTGGACCAGCCTAATTTGTCATCTATAGATAACCCGAGGCAGCATGTGCAGGATACTCTTCTTAAGTTGGAAGATCCAAACCTAACGGCTGCAATGGGTCCCGTAAAAGAGCCTCTGCGTAATAGCATATATTCACATTTTTCCGGATGAGCTGTCATTCGATTTGACATACACCAATCATACATTATTGCAAGTACACTGTTTGCAGTGCTAATTGCCTCGTCAATTGTGGCCCCGGTCACAGACACGGTGGTATTATCTGCGTACATATATAGATTAGCGAACTAGTAATTGGAAATTGTATTGGGCAAATCATTGCAAAATATCGAGAACAGTATCGGTCCAAGGACCGATCCTGTGGTATTACCATATGTAACAGCTTGACTGCTGGAATGCACCCTGTTAATAACCGTAAACTGCTGCCTAGACTTAAGATAGTCTCTTAACCATGAGCGGGTGCTGTCCGACACTCCGAGGGTGTAAAGCTTGTGTAGTAGGACGTCGTGATCTATTGAGTCAAATGCCTTTTTGAAGTCGAAGAATATTGCACAGATGACTCTGTTTGCATCAAGAGCCTTCCTCCAATGTTCCGTTATGTGTATCAGTAAGAGCTCAGTGGAGTGTGCTTTTTTATACGCCCACTGATATGGACTGAATAGATCGTTTACGTCCATGTGATTTGTGAGGGAATCCGCAAAGTTCTGTTGTCTCCATTAATTTGCTTGGTACGCTCAGTAGTGAAATGAAAGCTACATGTATTTATTCACCATCAAGCAGAGTGGTAGTTGCAATTTCTTTCTTACAGGAAACAAGAGATTTCCTTTCGCGTAATCCAACTGGAAGCTTTATTCCATAACTTTGCACCGTTGTATGAGAAACTCTTTTTCATACATTCAATTTTTGGTTTAGGAAGGCAAAGTTTGGTGTTGCACCCTCGTAGATTATAATGGGTTAAGCTTCCAACTGTGACAAAGTTACCCCTAGGGTGACTCACAGATAACAAAGTTACATGTACCCCTAGGGTGACTCAGGTGACAAAATTACCCCTAGAGTGACTCACAGATGACAAGGTACCCCTAGGGTGACCCACAGATGACAAAGTTACCCCTGGGGTGACTCACATATGACAAAGTTACCCCTGGGGTGACTCACATATGACAAAGTTACCCCTAGGGTGACTCACATGACAAAGTTACCCCTAGGGTGACTCACAGATGACAAGTTACCCCTAGGGTGACTCACAGATGACAAGTTACCCCTAGGGTGACTCACAGATGACAAAATTACCCTTAGGGTGACTCACAGATGACAAAGTTACCCCTAGGGTGACGCACAGATGATAAAGTTACCCCTGACAAAGTTACCCCTAGGGTGACTCACAGATGACAAGGTACCCCTAGGGCGACTCACAGATGACAAAATTACCCTTAGGGTGACCCACAGATGACAAAGTTACCCCTAGGGTGACGCACAGATGATAAAGTTACCCCTGACAAAGTTACCCCTAGGGTGACTCACAGATGACAAGGTACCCCTAGGGCGACTCACAGATGACAAGGTACCCCTAGGGTGACTCACAGATGACAAGTTACCCCTAGGGTGACGCACAGATGACAAAGTTACCCCTAGGGTGACTCACACATGACAAAGTTACATGTACCCCTAGGGTGACTCACAGATGACAAGTTACATCTACCCCTAGGGTGACTCACAGATGACAAAGTTACATGTACCCCTAGGGTGACTCACAGATGACAAGTTACATCTACCCCTAGGGTGACTCACAGATGACAAAGTTACCCCTAGGGTGACTCACAGATGACAAAGTTACATGTACCCCTAGGGTGACTCACAGATGACAAGTTACCCCTAGGGTGACCCACAGATGACAAAGTACCCCTAGAGTGACCCACAGATGACAAGGTACCCCTAGGGTGACCCACATATGACAAAGTTACCCCTAGGGTGACCCATAGATGACAAAGTTACCCCTAGGGTGACTCACACATGACAAAGTTACATGTACCCCTAGGGTGACTCACAGATGACAACGTTACCCCTAGGGTGACTCACAGATGACAAAGTTACATGTACCCTTAGGGTGACTCACAGATGACAAGTTACATATACCCCTAGGGTGACTCACAGATGACAAAGTTACCCCTAGGGTGACTCAGATGACTGTTGTATATATTTCTATGTGAAATGACTGTCCGCCAGAACGATTTCAGCCCTTCAGGCTTTGAAACTTTTTTTTTCTTAATTAGCCCTTTCAAATCCCAACTAAATTGACTCAAATACTGTGTTGGGCATTTTTGATATATTGCATTTTCATCCCTTTTCAAAGTTGAAAAAGTAGATTTTCATCCCATTTTGTTACAAACCAGTTCATAAAACCAGAACGAAAAATTATTTCAAAATTGGACAAAACGCTAAAAGTTCTGTTTATGGCCGGAATAAAGAGCCGAGAAACAGCCCGATAAAGGTTTTCGATTCATTTCACGGTTGACTAGGAAGTCCCACCTCCAAGGGTAATCTCATTAACATAAGCCAATCAGAGCGATTCATGTTGTGTTCAGTCTCGGCCAATTACAAAGTTCAGACGAGCTGCAGAACAGAGAAAGCTATATACAGTTGACAGATGCTCGATACTTCTACAGATTGAAACTAGTTAGCAGTAGTGTCGATTCCAGCTTAATTTCAAGAAGAAAAACTCTTTTAGGAGAACAGAAAAAATGGCACCACAGTCAGCAAACAATTAATATCATGCAGGGGAAACCACTGAAGCACAGCTCGATCTACACCATGTACACGGTAGACTGTTTATGTCATTCTAAAAATTTTCATCGCATTGAAACAAAACCAGCAAACCTTTTGGCCAATTGAAGGTAACAAAACTTTATTGCTTCATTCTTTGTGGACTTTCAGTCTTCGATGATTCTAACTTCTTGGAACTTGAGTATAATCCCTCCAGCCATTGTTTGTCCTAAGAACTTTACACCCGCTTCCAAATTTACTCACAAACTAAATTATAACAAACTAAATTGTGGTGTGTTTTTTCTTCTTCTTTTTTGAATACGGCACCAAGGAAGATCTACTTTTACACTTTTGGGCATTGCATTATAAACGTAGTAAATCTTTACGAACGAAAAGTAGCGCAGAAAATCACAGGATAGCGAGAATGAAATAACATGCCCAGTGAATGACAGCAGCTGTCAATCATTTTTCGCATCTTTTTTAGTGGCTTTAAATATTTTTTTTAGTTTGAGTTTTTTTGTGATGCTAGATTACGGCTTTTAGATTTAGTTTTGCAAAAAAATCTCATTTTCGAAACTTTTCCATTTTTAACCTTAAGCAGCTTACCATATCAAAACTACATAAATGATCATATTAATTTTCATCAAGATCCACTGCCATACTAATTTTATTGGAAATTATATAGCTACAATAGTACATTTGCATGATGACATACATCACATACTACAACTACCAGAACTCTTTGCACAAATCCTTTTTTTCTTCTAAGCAGTTTTAAAATCTGAATGAGATCTGAAAGGACTCTGGTAGTTTTAGTAAACTGATGCCATAATGAAAGTTTCCTATTCCCTCTTGAATAGAAATACCCTTAATGACCTTTCAAGCCTCTTTAAAAGGAACCCCCACTGAAAAACAATGTTTGCTCTCAAGCTTGTGTTTGTTATGGATAAATGTATTGCTCTGTGTAATTCTTTCCTGTAAAGTGTACACTAGATGTTCCTGTCTAATAAAACTCATTTCTTAAGATCCAAGATGGTGGTGCATGCGAAATTCAAAATGAAGTATGGGTTATTGGCCTGTGATATACATGTAGTCCCTGCAGGTTCTGCATGAGGGCACAGCCCGAGCAAATTCTCAACTATAAACAAAGGGAAAGATAACAGAATAGCTTGGAATATATGAGTCATTCTAGATGAATTCGTACTGCTAGCGTCCTTGAGCATGCATAGATGTTTCTGTTAGACCCGCATGGACTACGGCAAATACCTTTTGTAAGTAAAATGGTGTTTCAGAGCGATATCAATGCAGGGAGCAGGGTTAGTCCAGAAAATACCACTCAGTATTTGTTCTGACCCAATGTCTGATATAACCCCATGTGTAACTAATTAAATATGCAGGGGGAATATATATTTTTTCCCTAGGTGAAAATATATATTCCCCCAGCATATTTAATTAGTTAGGGGTTATGTGATATATTCCCCTGGAAGAACAATAGAAAATTGAGCCATGTGAAATTAATCAGTTTTATGGACAGGAAAATTGGTCCATAAATGACATGTAGTGTACAATTTACAGCACATTCACAAGGAACAGTAAAGTTTGAGAGCAAACCGTTTTTTTCAGCCAAGGTTCACTTTAAGGCCAGAAAAACTCCTTTTAAAACATTTGGTATATTTTCTTAGCCACCTCCAGATACATCACAACCAAAAAGAGGACGTGGTCGACCAAGGAAAAATGTAAGGATTTCAATGATGGTTAAACAATATGTAACATAGGAGGGACTGTAACCATAGATAGCCCAAGCCATACAAGGTGGGGCCAACCACCCCCCGTAATGTTTCATCAAAACGTGGAAAAATCTGCTGTTAAAGCAACAGTTACCCCCCGGATTTCCCGAATCAAATATAATAAAACAATATGTTCATGTTTCCTACCAAAATGTACCAATACTTTATCAGGAATATCACCAAGTAATCTGGGAAATAGTAGACAAAACGTATTGTTTAAAACTTTTTCTAATCCCAAATCTTGTTCCAAATGTGTTTCAGTGACGTCATTCACTGTTACGTCATAATTTAAACAATTGCCAATAATTTCACTATGAAGTTGAAATTCAAAAATCATACAATTTCTTCCCACATCTAGCCTAATATTTACTCAAAAGTTGGCGTAAGTTAAACAGAAATAGCAAAATTTGTGACAACGGATAGTTCCACAGATGTTTTAACCTCAAGCCTGCCTTCAGGGGGGCACTTATGATTTACTTAACTTGTGATGTCTCGATGAATTTTTGTTATATTGAAAAACCGTTTTCAGCATTGATCTCCTCTTAGTAATGTCTCTCAAATCTGCTCTAAAAATTACGGACTCGTTGAACTTTGTAACATGGTTATGTGTTGACGTCACCGATTTTGACTTCATCAAAAATATTTCCCAAAAAAATTGCAATAAAAATGTTATGCTGGTTTGTCCCACTCTACATACGCAGTTTCGTGAATAATAGTGAAAAGATTTTACCAAATAATATTTTCACAGTTCTAATGACACATTAGGGGGGTGGTTGGCTCCACCGTGATATGGCACATACAAAGAAATTAATTTCTCCTCAAATTCTAAATTCTCTTACAAAAATGCATGTTTCACATTAAATTGAGAGTTTTAAGTTTGCACTAACCCTGAAACTTGCCCAGCACCAAGCCATGGTACATGTAGGTGGTTTCATACCTCCACTATAGAGCTCACAGTACAAGTGACTAGAGAAATTCTGGCCGTCCATTGCAAGAGCTGCTGACTAAAAATAATGAGCCCTCGGTATTATAGGTCAGTTAAGTATTGATTCTAAATCAAGTAAATAGTAAAATATTTCTCAATTTGAGTGTTGCATCCATGAGCTATAGAGGTTTATATTTATAATATATTCAAGTTGGCCATGTAAAACAGGGAATCATTTATTATACAAAAAACATGCTGGTAGATATATGTACAGAAAATGGTTTCATTCACAAGGAAAACAAAATGAGAATACAGTAAATTCCTGAATTTATGTCAAACTTACGTCACATAATTAGCATATTGGAAATAGAAACATTGATAACTCATAGATGCAACACTCAAATCAAGAAATATTCTACTATTCAATTATTCACTTGATGCAGAATCGATATTAATACCCCCAGTTAATGTGTGCAAATCTGAGTAGGGTTTTGGACCTCCACCAAGTTGGCCCAACCTGTGTGTACGTCTCTCAGTCTAAATTGTATCAGAGCAGTTTGTAAAATCACTTTAAAGGGTTATGGCCTCGGCAAATGAAAATGTTGCAGAAACATTGCTGATCAAGAACAGCATTTGTTGCAGAAGCAAAATTTGCTTTCTCAAATGTTGCACATGAGGAAATTTTTAGGAAATACTGAAATTCTCAAATGTTTCTACAACATTTCCTTGTTTGGTCAGGCATTTAGTTAAAATAATTGTTTTAATAATTAAGGGAGTGTAAATTTTGAAGCAATTGGGTCTAAAATGTTTTTTTTTTTCACCGAGTTCTTCCATTACTCTCCCTTTGACAAGCCTTCTGTCTTACTTTTATTGACCAGGCCGAGAGTCAGGTGCCAGCCCTGCCCATTATGGTTGCTGAAGCAAATGTGACACCAATTACCCATGATGCTGTGCCTCCTAACGAACTGCTTGCTGGTGATGAACTGGGTTCCTAAACATCTCAAGAAAAAGGGAACAACTTTGAGAGTTGATGGCTTTGAGAAAATGAGGTACAAAATTGAAGTGGAAGGACAGTGTTGAACACTGGAAAAGAGGAAGTACTAACCATATTGTGAGAGTAATTCCATGGTTGATTGACAGGCCATTTTACTGTGCCTGTGTGCTGGACTGTGACATAGATCTATCCATGACATTAACATTGGATGCTTGCATCATGACATAACATTAACTAAATCAATAGAGCATACGTGGTTGTATATTTTGAGTCTCATGTGTAGTTCATAATATACTTGTAAATTATAAAATGTATATTCTATTACTAGCCTTTTGGAACTCAGAAAAAGGGAGCACACAGGTAACATTAATTTTAGACTTATCTGCCATATTTTTTTTTTAGAATAATAACTCTTTATTGTGTGAGCATGCTCCCTTATTCAGTATTCTAGTGGCTTACTTGTCATTTGGTTATAAAAATAGTAATTTAAAACTTAAAAATTCTTACATTTAGACATTTTTAAACATTATATGTTTGATAAAAAATATCTATCATGCACATCAACTAGTTTAGTAGTTGTTTTATAACTTAACTAGTTCAGCCCATATATATTTTTATCCTGTTCTTATCTACCGGTACCCTTATTTCCTACAAATTGAATGGTACTAAAATAAACAAGTAGCAATAATTACTTACAGCTCATCAAACACATGTCCATACTCTCACAGTGTGATATGTCATAACCCTAACAACTCTTGCTAGAGTTGTTGATACCAAACTGCGAACACTTTCTCTACACCATATCATAAGGTATTATATGGATGCAGCTTTCTTACAGGTCTGGGCTAAAAATAACGGCCGGTCAGTCGCCAGTCAAGATCTGTATTTGGTTCAAACTGTAGTAACATTGACTGGCAAGACAAAGGTTTGACCGGACAAGTTCCCATTCTGTTTGGACATTGTCCGATGACCGGCCGTTATTTTTAGCCCTGCAGGTTCTCATTGTAATGTTTTATTGTGAATTACCTTTTCTTGTACTTGGTTAATAACATTTCTTCTACCAAGTAGTACACTGCCAAAAGCTGCAACACTGATTCACATCCTATTTTGCCTTTTGTGATCTTAGTTGTTATTACTAAGTCTTACAAGCAATAGTTAGTTCCAGTTTCATACTGAACTTTGCATCCATTTATCTCAATCTGTTAGTGTTTTTTTTTTATTCATGTGTACGGTGGTTGGGGCCATTCACAGTTTTCATTAACTTCTCTAGACTTTTCATAAAAGTTGTGTATGCCATACTGTAGCTGTTGTTTAGGATTGCGCCATAGATGAGCTCTGCATTGTAGATTTAACTTTTAATGACTTTAAACAAGAAGTTCCAGTATAAAATAGTTGGCCAAAAGAGTTAGCCACTACTATTTTCACACTTTGCAACTCGAAATTTGAAATTAAAATTGCAGAGCAGTGAAGATAGCGAGTATATCAGTGTGAGAATGCTAGATTTTTAAAGTGCCTAGGAAATGAAAATTATTATTTTCCCAATTTGACCAACTATCTTTAACTAAGATGAAACAATAGTTTTCCCCTTGTTGAAACTTAATTTTATCCCTTTTTAGCCCGGAAAGTTCAGACGAATGTGGTGACATTTATGGTTCAAATTTTGCGCGGTCAAAACATGTAAATTAGGCCTGTTACATAAATACCTTTGAAATTGCTAGGTATTTACGTCACAATTCCATCCCATGCCCCATATAATTGGTCACATAACATTTGGTTGAAGTGGGTCACGGAAAACTGTTTTCCCATTTCAATTTTTCTTTCCATACACTTTTTGTAGAGTAATATAATCGTAAATAAACTTTTCTAAAAACGTGTGAAAACATACATTTCATTTCATAGGTACTTTAACGTTTCAAATTAAATAAGCCATAACATAAGAACAGAGGGATAATAGTTGCTCATGAATGAATTTCAAAGATATTTTATGACCGTTTATAAACTTTGTATATAGCCCTAATCCTCTGAAGTTTAACGCACAATAAGCAACCAGTAGGGAGCACTCAATCAGAGCATCACAGAGGTGTTTACTCCACAAAGGCTGAGTGACAACTGACCTGACCATCGCCCTTTTATACCAGAACTTCTTGTTTAAGCCTGAGATATCTTCCAGTTTGTAGTGATCATTTAATGGACATTGCGATGTTTGACCAAATGTCTTCAGTATGTTGTATCAGCATTTTATAAGTTGAATTGCAACAGTTGTATTATGTAAGGTAAGATGCATAGTTTGTAACCTGTTCCTCATGGAACATTTATTGACTTTATTATCAATATATAACCATATTCATTTTGTTCCGATTGGAATTTAATATATACTGACCCCTGAAAAGCCACATTGCAGCAACACAATCTTTCTACCTTATGTTTGGCATATTTCTAGGGACACATGTCGGTTGAATCATACAGTACACTTTGGTTGTACTATTGACATGTGCCATATTAGAGACTGGTTTGCTATGTAGTTAGCTGCCATACAGTAGTTGCCATATTAGAGACTGCCATATTAGAGACTGGTTTGCTATATAGTTAGCTGCCATACAGTAGTTGCTTGATGTGGCGATGAGGGTCCAGTAGCACGAGAGGTACTCCTGCCAGGATATATACTGGTAGCACATTAATTGTAACTCTTAATTGCTTTATTTTCCATTTTTGTTTTTGAAGGTATTCTGCAACCTTAACATTGAATCGTTTGAAGATATTTTAGCTTCGGGTGAGAGTGCCTTTCTTGTTAGTACAAGTCAGAGTAATATGGAACATAATGTTCTTTGTATTGATAGCTTTTACAGTTTAATAAAACTTGAAGACTAAAGCAGCATGTGTTCTCATTCGTGTGCTGCAGGGTTAGGGTTAGGGTTAAAGCTGTGCCACAGTGAGGGACACACCTTTATTACCAGTAGTTTGCATATTAATTAACTTAATCATAGCACATGGGTGGTATGGATGAAATCAAAGTAAATGTGCAAAAAGTATTTACAAACTGTGTAGATCTGGTCTTAAAGTAAAATATTGCATATCCTTTCAATCAAGTATTAAGGGAGGGGACATTAGAAGCCATTAACAGCCACCAATCGAACATTGATTCCAGACATGTGCAAAACCATGATGCAGCGCCTTTAAGTTATTTTTGATGAAAATTTGTTTTGGGGCTTGTTCAGATTTTCTCTGTTATGTTAAATGACATCAAGCCTGTTAACACATGTAAGTATATGTATGTTAAGGGAATGTTTGGCTGACTGTATTTCTGAATAAGAATAGATTGGAATAATATCACAGTTATATATTCCAGTGGTTAAAAAGTGCTGATATAAGCGATTTGTGTACTTTTGAATACGTCAACTGAATGTGCCCTAAGCAGGGGTGCACTGGGAGGTCCTGAAAATTGGGGGAATTTCTGATGAATTCTGGAACATTTTCATTGATGACTTCTGTCATTCTCTCTTCTGGGACTGGGCAGAGGGGCTATGCCACTGGCTCTAAGTATACCGATGACTTAACTTTGAGCATCTGAATGTATCTAGAATAATCATCCAGAAACTTCAATTTTAAGTAGCATATTTCAGATAACCAAATTTCACAGCTCTACTCGGACTGTAGCTTGTCAATAATTATTCTAAAATAGAGTAACTGATAGAACCCCACTGATGTATGCCGCAGGTAAATATAGAAATAATTAAGCAAGTTGTACATTGAATAGCAATATTTCTTGCACACACAAATGTATCAGGGCAGGGCAGCTCCAGACATAAAGAACAACCACAGCACATGATAAGTTTGGTGGATTTTTATTAAATATTTCTGTGGAAAATTGAGAACGGAAAATTTTCCATACAAACGCCATCAGATGTCATACCGTGATCCTGGGCGACCTGTGATTTGAACTAAATGTAATATTTATAGTGATCTCGCAATCTTACAATTCTACAGGAATTGTTGTGTAGCTTTCAAATTTATAGTAGAGGAAAATGTTTAAACATTAGACAACCAAGTAGCCCAGTGTGCAAACGTTCTGGCAGCACAGGCTTTACTCGCACCAAATCCTCTTCCTCCAGAGGCAAACGTCGATCCTGGTTAATCCAGCACCCGAACTGGTGGTAATTATCCTCTTAGATTTATGTACTTTTGGCCCTTTTCCGTAGCTCTGTCCTCTTTCTCTTGCCTGATTTGCCATGTTACAGCTTGTTACAGCTGTACTGTACACTACACGGTTTTGTCTAGTTGACATTTCACCTCTAGAATTCGACCCCAGGTATTTAAGTACATCATCTTCGCTTCTTTCAAGTGTTCTTTCCCTGTTCCCCTTGGCACGTGTCGGCCGCTGTGGCCGTGTATTTATTTCGATATTTTGGTTTGTACGTGCCTAGATATTGCCTCACAAATACGGATTTGTGCAGTTGCCGTTTCAACCCTAGATTTAGTTATCTCCTTCGCTTGTTTTTCCCGTTCCCCCTTTGCACGTGTCGGCCGCTGTTGCCGTGTATATATTTATATTTGTTGTCTACGTGCGTTATATTACCTCACAAATACGGATTTGTGTAGTTGCCGTTTCACCCTTAGAATTTCCCCTTCGTTTGTTTTCCCGTTCCCAACAACAACAGCTTTTCCCTTTGCACGTGTTGGCCGCTGTGGCCGTGTTTATATTTCACATATTTGGTGTGTAGTACGACTGTGCGTTATATTGCCTCACAAATACGGATTTGTGTAGTTGCCGTTTTTTCACCCTTAACCTATGAAATCAGTTCTCTCCTTCGCTTGTTTCCGGTGTTTCCCCGTTCCCTTTGCACGTGTCGGCCGCTGTTGCCGTGTTTATATTTTACATATTTGGTTTCTCCGTGCGTTATATTACCTCACAAATACGGATTTGTGTAGTTGCCGTTTCACCCTTAGAATTACACCCCTAGAATTAGTTATTTCTGCTTCGTTTGTTTCCCCGTTTCCGTTGCACGCTTTGGTCGGTGTTGCCGTGTTTATATTTCACATATTTGGTTTGTACGTGCGTTATTGCCTCACATATACGGATTCAGTTGTGTTGTTGCCATTTCACCCTTAGAATTAGACCCCTAGAATTAGTTATATTTTTGTGGCGTGTTTCCTCGTTCCCCTTTTTGTACGTGTCGCCCGATCTTGCGATATTTATATTTCAAATATTTTTTGTACGTGCGTTATTTATTGTCTCGTATATAGATATTTGTGCAGTTGCCGTTTCACCCCTAGTATTCGTTATACCTCCCTGTCGGCCGGTGTTGCCGTGTTTATATTTTACATATTTGGTGTCTACGTGCGTATTATTGCCTCGCACATACGGTTTTGTGTAGTTGCCGTTTCACCCCTAAGATTTATTATATCTCCTTCGCTTGTTTCCCCGTTTCCATTTGTACGTGTCGGCCGATCTTGCCGTGTTATTTCAAATATCTGTTTTGTGCGTGCGTTATATTATCTCACATATAGGCGTTTGTGCAGTTGCCGTGTCGCCTAGAATTACGCTTGTTCCCGTTCCCTTTGGCACGGGTCGGACGATGTTGCTGTGTTTATATTTCACATATTTGGTGTGCACATACGTTATACTGACTAAAATTTCGAATTTTTGTCCAGTTGCCGTGTCACCCTCTGATGCCGTCTGTAGTTATTATTTTCTCCTATAATTATTTATACCCCTTCGCTACCCCTCCAACTCCTTGGTTTGTATTGGACTGTATTGTCGGTTTTAAATTTGGTGTCCACAAGTTTGGTCTCACATATATGATTTCGGCATCTCTTGCCTACTTTAATTTTGTTATTCATTACTTTCAGCCTTATGTTGCTGGTACGTCGGTATTCTATTATCTTTTATATGCGTCAGATGCTGCCAATTTACTCTTTCTGCCATGGTCTTTGTTCCACTTCCCCACTGTGCAGTGTTATTTTATTTGCTTATATAAATATACTCTTTCCATTTCCTGGGGTTTTCTTGTATGCGCTAATTTTGTTTTTAATTTCGCACCCCGCTCTATGGTGGCCCGAAAGAGATTCTTATTCTCCCTAGTCGGATTACTGACGCTCGGGCTGCTATCCCATGGGTTTTCCCGCGCTCGTCCCGTTCTTTTACGACTAAGTTTATTTATTTATTTACTTTTTATCCCAGGGGATGGCAGCCGCCTAACCCTTATTTTCTTTTTCCGTTGCACTTCAGTGTAGCTGCCTTTCCTTCCTTATCGCCCCTTTTAAGTATGAGAGTTTTCTGTTTTAGCATTAGACTGGTGCGGTTTTAAGTATGGATGCCTTTTGACGTTAGGATCCGCATCGTAAGCTCACCTAGTCTGTTACGTTCGCTTTTCTCCCATTCTTATTTAGCGAGTGTGAAAGGAGCACTAACCCTAATAACTCGTGTTGTTAGGATCCGCATCGTAAGCTCACCTAGTCTGTTACGTTCGCTTTTCTCCCATTCTTATTTAGGATCCGCATCGTAAGCTCACCTAGTCTGTTACGTTCGCTTTTCTCCCATTCTTATTTAGCGAGTGTGAAAGGAGCACTAACCCTAATAACTCGTGTTGTTAGGATCCGCATCGTAAGCTCACCTAGTCTGTTACGTTCGCTTTTCTCCCATTCTTATTTAGCGAGTGTGAAAGGAGCACTAACCCTAATAACTCGTGTTGTTAGGATCCGCATCGTAAGCTCACCTAGTCTGTTACGTTCGCTTTTCTCCCATTCTTATTTAGCGAGTGTGAAAGGAGCACTAACCCTAATAACTCGTGTTGTTAGGATCCGCATCGTAAGCTCACCTAGTCTGTTACGTTCGCTTTCCTCCCATTCTTATTTAGCGAATGTGAAAGGAGCACTAACCCTAATGCTTGCGCGCATCCACGAGTTAAAAATGACTAACAAACAGTGTACACCAGCAGTCTCCAGGGAAAATAGTGAAAATCCCTTCAATCAAGCATTGAGGGGTGGAAGTTAAAGTGTTTGTATCCAATTAACAGCCACCAACCGAGCTATTACTTGATACATGTGCAAGTACCATAACAAAGCCCCTTTAAATCAGTGTTAACTTTGTTTGCTCAGTCCTCGTTTCGTGGATGCGCGCGCAAGTACAGGAACGAGTTATCGGGATGGTTATTTTATTTATTTATTTACTTACTTCGGCCATAATAGAAGATACAAAATAGAATAAAGTAAAATATACAACAAACAAAACATAGAGGCCAGGAGAATGGTTAGCAGAATGGAATGCTTGGAATGTCAATTGATAAGATAATCGATATGTTATGTAATTAATAATTGAAGGTCGATGTCGAACATTAATTGCTGTTGGAATTGACGTTGCTCAAGGCCTCATCGTCGGGTCCCGGCGGGTGTAAAGTACAGGTCAGGTTACAGGTCACTTCTTGTTTACCCTAGGTGAGTGAGAACCCGCTCATGAGCTGCGTGCAAGGCTTGACGCGTTCAGTCTTGCACTTGTGGCACTGGCGTTTGTGGCGTTTCACTTCTTCTCTCCCGTGAATTATCCAAAATTTCTGACCAATAGCGGATAAAACATGGTCAGTTCCTCTATGGTTTTCCAGCCGGTGATAAGCTTCCACTACCAACTCTGTCAAACGGTGTTTCTGCGGGAGTATAATAGGATGACGTACTTCGTAAGGAAGCACCGCTCGATCAAGGCGTTCGCCAACTCGGATCACATAGTCCGCGGCCAAGTAAGGCGTCAGGGATAGTAGGTTAGAGCGCCGCTCAACACTGTTGGCCTTCAGTAGTGATTCAAACTCATCCGGATAGGCTTGACGCTGGCATTGACGAACCAATGTAGTGATTGCACGCCGGACTTCCTGGACCGTTACTGGACCACGTTTTGGCCTTCTCCCATTCTGACTACACTACACCGAGACGTTGACAGGCAGTCAGTTTCACAGAATATCACGCCATGATTACAGAGAGTCATACACGCCCTACTTATGTACATCATGTACACTACATGAAATGTGCCCCGCCAGATACGAAAAAACACTAAAAAACTACTCTTTTGATGTGGCCAAAAAATGTGTGGAAACATATTCCCCGACTAATGCAGTGGCACTAACCTCCGGGGACGAGGTAAACATTAAAACGATATATCAAATCGAAACCGACTGACCGAGGTAGATTGAATTCACCTTTCCCGCTCCATGCTCAAGTAGTACCAACAATCCCTAGAGGATACCCAAGCCTCTATATCATGCCGTCAGAATATCAATTTCTGACTAATTCGTTCCTGCGTCTCTCAGCCGTCAGAAATTACATTTTACAGATGTCAACGAATCTATTCACTTGAGCTGCTACTCTTTGAGCTCTCCACAGTGAAGAACATCTCTCCAAGTCAACGTCGGCATAGCGTTCTTCACACTCTGGTTCTCCATTCATTACGAACACTTTGCTTGGTCTGATTGATCTTCCCAATTGGTATCTCTTTCGGCCAGTGATCCTCTCCTAGTAGGAGGAATTCTGGGCCTCTGATACAACGCTCTGGAATAGCGTCAGTCGATGAGTCGAATCTTGATCGGGTGGCGCAGTCGCTCACATTAAGCCGACCGGGAACATGGCGCCAACACCTCGGTTCTGTTAAACTCTGGATCTCACCGACGCGATGGGCAACAAATGGCTTGTACCAGACAGCAGTGGATCGCACCCATCCCGTAACACATTTGCTGTCTGTCCAGAACACCATTCGATCTACTTTGCGTGTCATAGCTTCTTTTACATAGGTTGCAAGACGCGCTCCGAGCAACGCAGCTTGTAGCTCGAACCTGGCTACACTAATTGCTTTCTTTGGCGCTACCTTGGACTTAGCCATCATCAGGGCGCAGACTACTTTTCCGTCGACATAGAGACTGCGCAGAAATACCGCAGCAGCAAACGCCTCCTCCGAAGCGTCGCAGAATGTGTGTAGCTCTGCTGTTATCACTTTGGCCTTGTTCGGTTGCACACACCGTGAGATGCGAACTACCACCAGGTCTTGCAGCCTTACGAGCCAACTCTTCCATTTGGTCAAGTGGGATGTTGGGATAGGATCGTCCCAATCCAGACCCAGTAGACATAGTTGTTGCATCAATATTTTTGCTTTTACAATGAAAGGACTCACAAAACCGATGGAATCAAATACCCCAGCCAACTTGCTTAAAAGACCTCTACGCGTGTAGATAGGTAAAATTGCCGACATCTGACACCGAAAACGTGAATTCGTCCCGCTCTGTGTTCCATTTCACACCTAAGATCTTTATTTCTGACTCGGGATTCGCAAGATCTGCAACTAGCTGTGTTACCCTTATCGGTCTTGGTTTGCGTCCCCTCCAGGGCAGCTGTTACTTCCTGGACATTTGACACCCACTTTCTCAGGTGGAAATCGCCTTGTGCGAGGATTTCGCTCACTTGTCGGCCTCTTTCTACCACCTCTTCCTTAGACTCGGCCGAGTCGAGGTAGTTCGTCTACGTAGAACTTCTCGTGTATAGCCTTCACGGCTTCTTCCCTTCCGCTTCCGTAGTCTTGGGCGGTGCGTCGAGTGACGTATGTCGCTCCGCACGGCGAAGGAGTGTCTCCAAAAGTCAACCGATCCATCTGGTAAACATTGGGTTTATCACTAGCTTTGTCTTTCCATAGAAAGCGGTGATACCTGGCGTTCTTCTCGAAGGCGAACTCGGCTGAACATGGCTTCAATATCAGCTCCGAATGCTATGTCACCTTCACGGAATTTCGTTAAAACTTGCGGTAGCTCATTCTGAAGAGTTGGACCCGACAATAGGGTTTCGTTCAAACTTTTTCCTCGCAACTTAACTGCGGAGTCGAAGACAACACGTATGTTCTTCCTTGAAGACGACTTCTTGTACATTCCATGCATGGTGCGGAAGGTACCACTGGTTAGGCCCGTGAAAGTTCTCTTCTCCTTCCTCGACTTTGTGTGCGTAATCTTCATCGACGTATTTCTGGATTGCCTTTCGGTAATCGACCTCGTAATCAGGATCCCTGGCAAATATTTTCTGCAGGCTTTCGAGTCTTTTCTTCGCGACTTCGTAATTATTCTGCAAATTAGGCTCCCCCTCTTTCCATAGGAGTGGAACTTCATACCCTATTTCAAGCTTCTTCGTGCCTCACTTCAGTACTTCTAGGGCGTATTGCTCTTCCTTGGAGTAGACGGGCTGACTTATCGGCTTCGTCCCGAACGACTCGCTGTCCCCAAATCGCTCAAATGCCTCATCGAGTGGCTCTGAATCTGAATGGGTGACGTGGTGGTTATCGACCTGCCCTGTCACATTGCCGATGACACCTGCAGCCGTCCAGCCAAAGCACAATTTCTTAGCTACTGGTTCCTTGGCCTTTCCTACCTTTACCTCGAGCGGCACGAGAGGCTCAGCATGGTCCAAACCAAGCAAGATATCAATCTCACCATCAACTGTCTTGAGATCAAGATATTTCAGGTGATTCCACTTGTCTTTTATTTTCGACCAAGCGACTATTTGGACGGAACGACAGATCTTCGGGAGACTCCAAGCCTTGAGATCTATGTGAGCTGCATTACCCTCCGGAGTCCTAACACGCACGGTCACTTGAGACGAGAGTCTTGGTCCTCCCTTGCCTTCCACGCCAGAAATCTGAAGTGTGGCTTTCATTCCGCGCAGCCCTAACTTCTTCATGAAGGAAATCAGCGTCGTGTCTGAGCCGCCATCCAGCAGCAGGTTTCCTTTTATCTCACGGTCGCCAGCATTGACTGCGAATACTTCTATCACACCAAACGCTACTCCTGACCGTGGTTGTTTATCGGTTGTTCACTGTACGTCTATGCTTGGCTGGGAGTCTCCGCTTTCCCGTCCCTGGTGTATTAGCGGATGATGATTTAGTTTGCAGTTCGGAAATTCGCATTCCTTCCTGTCAAGACAGTTCCTTGAGCTATGTGACACGCCAAGACAACTAAAGCAGAGCCTGTTATCAACGACAAGCTTCATTCGCTCGTCTGGTTGCAATTCTTTGAACTGACCGCAGTTCTTCAGCTTGTGGCCACCGCCACATTTTGCACACTTGTAGTTTTTTGCTGGCTGGTTAGCGTTCAGACTGGGTATTGTTTGTGGGCTTTCTGTCGGTGGTGCCTCTGTCCGTGGCCGCCGCCCAAGGTACGCACCTTGGGCTTGAGTGGTGCGGTGGAGGTAGTACTCCCCATTAGGATCGCCCTCGCGATCCAAGCCAAGTGCTAAACGGTTCTGAGGTCATAATAGCAAGGCCCTCGCCAACCTGCAGCGCCAGGCTTTCGCATCTTCCTGGGGCAACTTCGCGGTTAGCTTTTGGGTCAGAGAAGCTACAAACGGTGACTCGCCCTTGCTGTACCTCTTCAGGAGGGACAGATGGCTTCTCGCACGGTCGACAAAGGACTGCGACGTCGTCTCCGTCTTTTGCACTGATGGGTGCTAACTGTTTGACTGCCTGCAGATGCGCAGCTTGAAGGACGGTCGGGTACCCGTACCGGTCTGGCAGCAACATCAGGGCCCAGTTGTTCGAAGCAAGGTTAAGCGCTAACCCAGGGTTAAATCGCTAACCCTGTTGACTGTTGATACCGATGAAAGCCCACGTGCCTGTATACGACGGTGATCCACTGCAGTGGTTGGCGTGGAGCGGTCTTTTCAAAGCCCTAGTACACAATACAAGAATGTCATCGGAGGCGAAAATGGGATTCCTGCATACGAAACTCACCAAAGAGTGCGATCAGGTAATCGCCGGTCTTTTCCCAGACAATGAAGGCTATGCAGAAGCCCTGGGTCGGGTTGTTTGAAGCAAGGTTAACTTTAACCCTAGATTAGCGCTAAATCTGTACAGTTTAACACTGCTCTTTCATTCAAGTGATCATGAATTGCCCTGATAATGTTATTCATCTCTAACCTGCATGATATCCGCTAGCTTGAGGGCATCGCTAACAAAGCTTCTTCATCGTCTACGAGGTTTTCCAATTCTGAGTACAAACATAAAATATCCTCGAATTTCTGTGAAATGTCACCTGCAATTCGGTTCAAAACTCCTCGGCTATCCGTTTTTCATTATGTTTATCGCCGAGTTAGTATATCTCGTGACCATACCCCTGGCAGCGCGCCTCTTGAACCTAATAGCTTCGCAAGATTCTTATCATCTATTGACATTTCCTCTACTGTTTTACACTATTATGCAGGGAGACTATATGGAACGAAACACTACCATGAAGTATATACCAAGAATTATGTATTTCCCACGGAAATCCGGCTCGAAGGACCAAATTAAAGTTCTCGCGAATAGACCTCGTTACTTATTAAGTAAGTGACTTTATTTAAGTGTCAATGTATTTAGCTTTGAAGCTAAATGGGGACACTAGTACTACGATTTTACGTCCTTATCCGAGAAGACGTGAAGGTCTAACCGTTTACTGTATTATGTAAAGGCAGCACCTTCTACTCAGTTATTTTAAGACTCCGAGTATTGGTCCGGCTGGGGTTTGAACCCGCGACCTCCCGCTCGACAGACCGGCGCGTAACTACTGAGCTAACCGGGAGGTCGAACGAACTAAACACCCTCTTATGTTGGGACTGTATGTATTATAGACCAAGAAGAACACAATGTTCCAGTTTTGAACGGTTTATTTCACACGCTGTAAGCAAATTTTAAAATAACTAGAGTAAGCTAGGTAATAAGCTAGGTAATAACTATTTCATGACCATTATCTATGCGGCATTGAAGCATGATTCTGCATGTTGTAATATTCCTCCGTAGAAGTCACGAGAGAGCCAAATATGTAATACAAAGGCGTAACAATGCTAAAAGGCTTACTCAACTATAATCAACAGAAAGAACAATGACTCTCATCGTTCGGTTATGTTCCCTAGCCCCTTTTCCTACTACAATAATGTGATAGTTTGCTAAGTGTTTAAACTACGCTCATTCACGCCACACGCACACGTCACGCATGCTAAACTCTCATTACTTCGTTGTGAATATCGTTGCCAATTGTCACGCTCGTCGCTCCATACCTGTGTTATGCCCTCTTATTTATCACATTTTGCGTCATTGCATGAACAAAATTGTTGTGGATTTGACGCTAACCGAGTGAATCCACACATTTGACCATTAGGTGACGAAAAATGTGGTAAATAAGAGGGCATACCACAGTAAACTATCGTAAATTGCTTTTTACAACAACAAACTAAAAATAGTGAGGCGAGAGCTGGGCCAAGAAGACAAGGAAAATTGCGGGGTAAAGTGCTTCTAGCGTGTACGCTATCAATCCACATAATCCACCGTGGTATATTTCCTTATATACAATGGCAATCAGCCAATCAGAAAACGAGAAATGGGCAGTTGTTGTAAAACATCAGTTGATGACACCTGTATACACTAGTTGCATGAATTTACTCAAATATATGAATTAGCATAGAGCAGATTTTGAACTCGACACACTTTATTCGTGCAGAGGTCATATTTAATCCCAGGAGAATAAAAACCTTTGTTTTTGTGTATGCAAACTTGTCCTGAAATCCTTCAATGGAAGGCTGTCACAGTATACACAATGTATTGTTCCAAGTCAAGGTGGCTGGCATGAAAAAGGCATACTGAACATATTTTGGCAACTTTTTTCAAATATTAAATTGTTTTTTTAGGATCCTTGTTTTTTTATTATTATTGTTTATTTCTTTTACTGAATGGCTGATCAAAGAAACAAACTTGCTATAAATAACTAGAAATAGTTGCAATTAAGTTGCAGATTTGTGTGACTTGTGTAACTATGAAACAAATGTTAAAACAAATGTACAAAAATATTTGTGAAGACACATTTAATTGGTTTGGGAACTGGGCCAGATATTTAATGGTATAATCACAAGTTTATAATTAATTTATTATATAAATAATTACAATACTAATGGCCTTGTGAGTCACTCACTGTACAGCATGATCACAGTTCACTTTTCTTCTTTTCATCATCACCTGTAAGGAAGGAAATTTATTTATTCTCGGATTTGAGGATTCAATAATAGCTATATCAGCTAATTGACCAAGATTAATTAATATTCTGAGGCATATGATTTAACGTTTTGCCCAAGGACATGGTGGTACTGGGTAACAATCCCCTTCTCCTCAGAAATAGCACAATAGGTTATTTAACATCCCCAGTTTATGAAGAGAATGTGTTGGAAAACAAAGCCAATGGCTTTACAGCCCTGCCCAAGGACACGGCCGTGGCTGGTCAAATCCACAACCAATCTCGTACCCAGACCCCATTTGTTTCTTACTGCGCATGCTCGACGAAATAATAGGGCTCTGGACGAATCCGATTCCGGAAGTCCGCGAATCACGGACTTCCGGCAACTCTGCGCATGCTTATCATTACGTCACCTGAGAAGTCGTTTCTTCGGGTTCGATTCTCGCTCAGCGCCTCAGGCCTATGTTTTGGTTTAGATTTGGGAATTCGCCCGGTATCATGACCAGAGCTCTACCAGCTTAGCAATTCAGCCATGCTATAGGGTTACAATGTTAAAGGGAACCTTGGCTGAAAAAACAATGTTTGCTCCCAAATGTTCCTTATGGATGCCTAAATACATTGCTGTGTGTATCTCCTGTAAACTGTACACCAGATGTCAGTTATAGACTGATTTTCCTGTCCACAAGTCACTTGAATTTCCTGCGTGCTACCATCTTGGATTTTATGATGTCACAGTGTTGCCTCTATTCCCTTAACAAATGTAAGTTTACTTTGAGTAAAGTATACTTACAGTGTACTTCTATGCCATGAAGTACAATATGAGTATATACTTCAAAAGTACTTATTTATATTTATATGAAGATAATGTGTCCGCATTCCCATTACTTACCCGCGCAATGCTTCAAAGTGAAATCATAGCTCTGGAGTTTTTCCAGCCACCAGGCAGTCTGTCCCTCTGGGTTGCAGAACCTTAGCAGCCATTGCAATGCAGAATGGTCAGACCGTACTGTAAAGTGTCTAACATATAAATAGGGATGGAAGTGGTCAAGGGCTTTAACCACTGCCAACAACTCTCTCCTGGTTACGCAGTAGTTCCATTCTTGACGACTCAAGGCTCTGCTAAAGTATGCAATCACCTTCTCTCGTCCCTCCTGTATTTGCAAAACCATGGCTCCCAGACCCACATCACTTGCATCTGTGTCTAGTATCAAATGGATGGTCATCACTGGTGGGGTAAGCCAATACAGGAGACAGATTCACACTCTTCAGTCCATGCACACTTGATTATGTTTCCTGTTAACTTATGAAGGGTTTGGCGAAGTCTGCAAACGATCTTACGAAACGACGGTAATAGGTGCAGAGGAAGTTCTTGGCTTCTTTCACGTTGGTAGGTGTGGGCCAAGATCTTATGGTTTCAATCTTCTCGGGATCTGTAGCCACCCCACTCTCACTGACGATGACCCAGGAACTTTACTTCTCACTTGAAGAGTACGCACTTCTTAGGGGACAGTTTCAGGTTAGCTGTTTGGAGCCTTCAAACATCTCACTTAGCCTCTCAAGCTCTTGGTCGAACATGGCTGCATGTATGATGATGTCATCCAGATACACTAGGCAGTGTTTTTTCACCAGCACACTTTCCATTAGACGTTCAAATGTGGCAGGTGCATTGCATAAGCCACAGGGCATAACTAAGAATTGCCATAGCCCATTCCCTGCCATGAAGGCACTCTTCTCCCTGTCTTTGGGTGTCAGCTCTACCTGCCAGTAGCTGCTCTTTAGGTCCAATATGGAAAACCATCCGGATCCTGACAAAGCATCAAGTATCTGGTCAATCCTTGGGAAAGGGTAGGAGTCCTTCCAGGTAACATTGTTGAGTCATCGGTAGTTAAGACAGAAGCGAGTTGACCCATCCTTTTTGCTGCCGAGGACAATTGGGGAGGCCCAGGAGCTTGTTTATTTTGGAAAGCTTCACTGCGTTTGGCATATGGAAGTCACCATACTTCTGGGGTGTGGATTTGCTACTCGTCACATATATGTAATTTCACCACTTCCTGTAGGGTTTTCATTAGTGCTCTCATTTCATCCGGGTCAAAGTGGGTGCTGTTCCTGTTCTCCTGTGTGGTTGGGTCTGTGTCCACATGCTCACCTTTAAGTGAAACCTCTTTTACTGGACGATCAAGTAGATTATTCGCCACCCTATACGATTCAGATTCCTGAGCTAGCTCTAGGGCTTCTTGAAGAGATATGGGACGGCTTGGTATGACTCGAAGCCGGGTGTCCTGGTTCGGTATTGCCTCCAAGAATCTCTCTTTGGATTGTTGGTCCCTCATTTCCACTGATGCATCAGGGTATGCTAGTAGTTCAAGTGCAGTAACAAGCTCAGAGAATGTTTCCTCCTTTTCTTTGGCTCTAGATCTGCATCTAAACCGGGATTGTAATAATGCAGTTTGGTGTGAGCCCCCATATCTTGTGGTCAGAGTGCTCAATAACTAGTACTTTGTAATATTGTCTTCCTTGAGGTGTTAGGTTGCCCAAGACATCCAAAGCTGAGCTTGTTAGGCTGGTGGCCAGGTACATGTAGATCGACTTGTCCCGCTCATTCCAGCTGTTCAATTCTGCAACAATTTCAAATTGTGCGTGATAGGCTTCCCATTGGGATTTCCCATCAAACGGGGCTGGTTTTCGTTTCGGAGTGAAAGAGGTGGGGCCATATGATTCGTTTCACGCTGTATGGTCTTTTCCACATGTCTAGTGGTGCACAGCCGGAAATTCAAATGACAATTGTGGACAGGAAAATTGGTCCATAAATAACAGCTAATGACAGAAAACAAACACAGCAATAGATCTAGGCATCCATATGATGTACATGTATAAGCCAAGGTTCTCTTTCAAATACTATTTTACACCTAAAATGGACAATTAATTGTGAACTTTCCAGTGCTTTCGTTAAGCGACATATACATGTAACAACATACCTTGTTTTAATACCACTAATTTTACAGTTTGTGAGAAGAATAAATATTTAATATAACAAACTTTTTTGGTAAATGCTACCCAGAATAACTATAAAAGCTAATCTAAGCTGGGTAGCACCTTTACATATGAATGCAAAGATAAGTGATACAAACAAAATGCAAGTGCATGAAATTAAAATATTGAAGTAAAAATAGTTAACAATATGAGTTATAGGATCGTAATCACTATCTCAAAGAAATGTCATGCATAACAGAATAAAAACATCCTTTGGGATAGAAGAGGAAGGAATAAACAAGATTATAAAAATAAACCAAACCATATAAATAGGGGTTAATGTTTTTTTTATCAAAAATATATTTTAAAAAAACAAAAACATCGATCTTATAAGTTAAAAGTACCTTTAGGTTTAAACTTCAAGGAGGCTGAATTGATGCAATACCGCAGACCAGTAGGCTGTGGGCCATCATCAAACACATGTCCTAGATGAGCACCACACTACAAAATAGTTTATAAAAAAAACAAGTTTTAATTACTTATAATATTATTTTAGCTGAGAATCCCAGGGGACCCATGCACCTGGGGATATAAGTACATGTATAGGATGCACATACATTGTATGTATAATAATGCATATTGTAGAAATGTAGAATCCTGCAACCTACATTGGCACAAGTAGCTTCTATCCTCCGCATTCCATGTGATACATCAATGTTCTGAATCACATTTGCCTCATTAACGACATCATAGAATGATGGCCATCCACTTCTAGAGTCATACTTGTTATTAGAGTTGAACAGTTCCTTGTTACACACTACACATCTGTAAATGCCTGGCTCCTTGTTGTCAAAATATGCACCAGTGAAGGCCCTGACAAACAAAAGTATCATACAGACACAAACTGTTACAGTTGGTCAGTTAAAGCACTTGTGTGTTGAGAGGAAATGTTGTGTCAAAGTGAGGCTTGGTGGTGATGACATGACATCATGCATAAGGGCTATTAAGAAGGTAGAATTTGATGCATGCATTTGTGAAAGCTATAAATAGTTACCATGTTGTTGATAGATTGTGAAACATAAGTACATCTAGTTATAAATGTGTGTATGCAAACAAATGTATGTACATGTATGTTGTTGATAGATTGTGAAACATAAGTACATCTAGTTATAAATGTGTGTATGCAAACACATGTATGTACATGTATGTTGTTGATAGATTGTGAAACATAAGTACATCTAGTTATAAATGTGTGTATGCAAACAAATGTATGTACATGTATGTTGTTGATAGATTGTGAAACATAAGTACATCTAGTTATAAATGTGTGTATGCAAACAAATGTATGTACATGTATGTTGTTGATAGATTGTGAAACATAAGTACATCTAGTTATAAATGTGTGTATGCAAACAAATGTATGTACATGTATGTTGTTGATAGATTGTGAAACATAAGTACATCTAGTTATAAATGTGTGTATGCAAACAAATGTATGTACATGTATGTTGTTGATAGATTGTGAAACATAAGTACATCTAGTTATAAATGTGTGTATGCAAACACATGTATGTACATGTATGTTGTTGATAGATTGTGAAACATAAGTACATCTAGTTATAAATGTGTGTATGCAAACAAATGTATGTACATGTATGTTGTTGATAGATTGTGAAACATAAGTACATCTAGTTATAAATGTGTGTATGCAAACACATGTATGTACATGTATGTTGTTGATAGATTGTGAAACATAAGTACATCTAGTTATAAATGTGTGTATGCGAACAAATGTATGTACATGTATGTTGTTGATAGATTGTGAAACATAAGTACATCTAGTTATAAATGTGTGTATGCAAACAAATGTATGTACATGTATGTTGTTGATAGATTGTGAAACATAAGTACATCTAGTTATAAATGTGTGTATGCAAACAAATGTATGTACATGTATGTTGTTGATAGATTGTGAAACATAAGTACATCTAGTTATAAATGTGTGTATGCAAACAAATGTATGTACATGTACAGTATGAAAAGACCCTATTCCAAAATGGCCACTTAATTTGCTTTAAAAAACATACATGTACATATATGTAGGCCATGAAGTAATTAAATCAAATGTTGCCTGTATTAAAGCATGTAATAGTATTAGTACTACTGAGCAGTTTGAGAGTGATATTTCATTGCTGCAAAGTTATTCGATTTTTTTAATAGTCTTTTAAAATATGATTAAAGGGACTGTGTCATGGTGAGATTCCATTAGATGTCTGTACACAGTCATTATCAGCGATTCTCATATGAACTGACGAACCTCGCGCACATGTGGGATGGTAAAAATCAAAGCAAATATTCAAAAATGACTAATAAACTGTGTAAATATACAGTCTTCAAGTAAAATAATGAAAATACTTTCAATCAAGCATTGAAGGAGGGGAGTTTAACTGTTTTAACCCACCAATCGAACACTGACTCCATACATGCAAAGTAGTACCATGACATACAATTGTACATTGTAGCCCCTTTAACGTTAGGAAACATAAATTTGTTTAAATCTAAATTTATATAGTTTCTTTTTTATATCTATTTGTGTAACATCTGTAAACTAGCTTATAGCTAAGTATGCTCTCCACGTTAAATAAAGTATTGTATTGTATTGTATTTAAACAGGGAATTAAATCACAAAAACAAGGCTAGTTAGTATGTTCTCCACGTTAAATAAAGTATGGTATTGTATTTAAACAGGGAATTAAATCACAAAAACAAGGCTAGTTAGTATGTTCTCCACGTTAAATAAAGTCACCCCTAAAAAGCAGAGTATTGCTAATCTTGGCATACTCTTTAACATGGTACATCCATTTCCTATTTACTAGACTCACTAGTACTATTCAAACAATGAAGATTCACCATTTTGCAGTGTTCTCCCCAGAGCGTGGTGCACGTGGCGCTCTGCTCAATCAACAAAATTTTAAAGCAATTTTTATGAAGTGAGTTTGGAGCAACTTTTCTGAAAATTTTCTGGGTTTGAAATCCCTCAGCGTATCTAAAATGGCTAGAGGATGTCTTATATACAAGTTCTACAACATTTACAACTCATCAACCTGACAATTGCAATCCTTTGCAATCCATTGTTATCCAGCACTATCCTCTGCTATCCATTGAGTTTCCATTGAGTATCCATTGCTATCCATTGCCATTTACTGCTATCCTTTGCTATACCATTAATATTATTTTAATAATAATATAATAATCTTTTACCAGGGTAAACCCTTCAGCAAATAGCTGATATCAACGGGTGCCCTGGAAATAACATAATTATTGAAAAAAAGCAGAAATTTAAATATGATAAAACCTACCGAAAAACTACAAGAATTTAAAAATGTTTACAACATTTTTAAATTATCTACTAACCTAGATTTAAAAACTGACAATGATAAAATTTTGTGGCAAAATGCTGCAGCAGTGGTAAACTACAGGTATTAAAGTCTTAGACAATGTGAAACTAATTAAATTACAGAGTTCTATTACCACAAATTTGCTTATAAAAATGTGTGGAGTCATTTTTGTTAACAATATAAAATCATGAATATTAATGATAATATATAACTATTAATGAAACTATATGAATACTAATTAGAACACCGCTCTGGTGTAAAATCTGCCATGGGGAGAACACTGCATTTTGGAATAAATGTAGGGTCTAATATGTTAGATGTGATAAACGAATGAATGTCATATGTGCACATTGTTTATAGCCTGACATAATTATTTTAAATGAGTTTTTCCTATTTTTATCTATTTATTCATTTATTTTCATTAAATTTATTATTATTATTATACACATCCTGCGAATACAGCCGTCTTGCATGGGGAGCCACAATCAAACACATCCCCCAAGAGAGACATCTGCGATTCCATACTGATGACATTATGCAGCCAGGATCTGGTCACATTATTTGATTGGCTAATGTATATAATAATTAGGCAGTTAGCCAATCAAATGATGCAACCAGATCCTGGCTGCACAATGTCATCAGTATGGATTTTTTGGCCTTGAATCGCAAACGTCTCTCTCGGGGAGGTGTTTTGATTGGGGCTTGAGATGGCTGTATTCCAAGGCTTAATTCAAGACTGTATCCAACATTGAACTGGTGTCAGTTAGTCAAAATGCAAGTATGGACTGAATATCTAACAGATACCACTTCAACCACTAGGACATTTCCAGATAAAGACTTATTTTATTTTAAGCCAGTGTCCTGTGAAGGTCAGCGGTCATGAGCATTCGAGATGGCGGGTGTATATTTCGCTCCTGCTAAATCCTAAACTAAATTTTGTTAGTAGCTTTGCTTTATGTCTTTATGTGATAATATTAACTATGGGAGAATCCCATTTGACGAGAGGTTCTAGAAGAAATCCTGGATATGAAACTTCAGCCATTTACATCAAAACTTGAGGAGTTGAGCAACTCCATTGAAGGTATTCATGACGCCATGAACTTCATAAATAAGAAGACTTCAAAGGGAAGCTTGAGAAGTTGGATCCTGAAAAGCATGAAATTATATCACAGAGAACAAGCAACTAAAATCTGAAGTGCTACGTCTCTCCAATATAGTTGGCCAGTATCTAGTGATACGTTAAATGATATCAAACAATACATGTACCAAAGACGAGAATGGTTGGAGATTCGAGGGATCCCAGAAAGCCCACACTGTGACGAGAACACCTTATTAGATATCACTATTAAAGTTGGCCTATTGATGGGTATAGAAATAAAAGAGGAAGATATATCCATTAGTCATCGCCTCCCTAAACCTACGAGCTCCCAACAGCCACCAGCGATTATCACAAAATTTGTTAGAAGAGAAAAGCGAGAAGAATTTTACCATGCTTGCGGTAATTTGAAGTCTAAAACCACCGAGGACTTTGGCCTAACCCGTGTTAATCACAGCAATATATTTATCAATGAAAATCTCACAAGAAGGAATAGGGAATTATTATTTTAACAAATGTCTACAAGCGAATACCGATCTTGGTTATAGGTTTATATGGACCAATTCTGGCAAAATCTTTATGAGAAGGATACTGCTGCTAAGTTAATTGCTTCCCTTCAAGAGCTACAGGATCTAATGAGGTAATTCACCAATGGCTGTTAGAATAAGTTCTGACTATACATGAGTATATGCCCTGGTTGCAGTAAGCTCGTTCGTAAAAATTGTTATGCCATTGAATGCGACAACTGTTATCATTGGTTTCACCGAAAATGTAGTGGCTTAACAATCAAAGAGTATAAATCATACTGTAATACGGAAGCTAGCTAGCTAGCGCTAGACCTTTGGCTCCGCTTAAATTGTAGAAATGATATCTTTCCTTATAATACTTTAAGCCTTAGTGAGCTGATTGAACTTTCTTTTAATTCTAATACCTCTTGTTTGTGTTCCAAAAAAATTGCAGATATAGCTCAGAGTCTCTTAGCTAGTTTTGATTTATTATCTCCTATTAGATCTATTTCGAACTCATCAGATTTAGATGCTGATAACCAAGTTCCCCAATATACAAACTTTGCCTATTATTCATCGCATGAGTTTCATGATAACTTAGAAATCGGAAGTTGTGCTAGAACCTCTTTTTCTGTAATTCATTGTAATATTCGCAGCTTACAAGCTAACTTTGACAATCTTACAAATATGCTTGCTGATTTGAACTTTGATTTCTTTGTTATTGGGTTATCTGAAATCAAATTTCAAAAAGGTAAGGAGATTAGATCTAATATTAGTTTGCCAGGTTATTCTTTTATTTCACAACCAAGTAACTGATGACTTAAGCACATGCACAGATGACTATGAGTGTATCTGGATTGAAATTGACATTCCAAAGGAAAAAAATATTTTGTGCTCAGTCTTTTATAGACATCCAAATAGCTCTTTAGATTAATTCTTGCAGGACCTCTATAAAATGCTTTGACAGTGTTAGCAAGCAAAATAAATTATGTGTTATAATGGTGGATTTTAACATTAACCTTATAAATTATTAATCACATCACACAACTCAAGAGTATGTTAACACTCTTAACTCATATTCATTTCAGCCACTAATTACTTACCCATCAAGAATAACCTACCATTCAGCTACTCTAATACATGTAGATAATATTTTTTTAACTCATTGGAATACTACATTGTACATGCTAAGTGGTAATATTATATCTGATCTTTCTGACCATGCATCTACCCAATTTTGCTATAATTAATAAAATATGTCCTATTAATAATAAAAATAAAATATATAAAAGAGATTTCTCCAAATTAAATGAATCTAAATTATTGATGACTTCTCTCATACATGCAAGCCTGATGAGCTTTTTGCTATATTCTACTCAAAGATCAGTGAAATTGTGGGAATGCATGTTCCGTTAAAAAATTATCTCGTAGAGAAACTAAATTATCCCAAAAACCTTGGATAACCCCAGCAATTTGTGTAACACAATTCAATTGATATAAAGAACAAATTGTATAAAAAATACATTAAAACTAAAAGTCTCTATTATTTTTCTAAATATAAAATTTGTAGAAATAAATTAAAATATCTTATTAATCTTAGCAAGAAGAACTATTATAATGACTACTTTAATAAGTATACTAATGACACTAAATATATTTGGAAAGGTATCAAACAGAATATAACCATTAAAGACAAGGCAATAAACATACCCTCTAAAATCACACTGGAAAATAATACTGTCCTCTCTGATCCTATGGCCATTGCAAATTCTTTTAACGATTATTTTTCTAATATACATGTAGGCAAGCATTTATCTGACTCTATAAAATCTACTAACATTTCACCTCTTGATTACTTGACATTTCCAAGACCAAATAGTTTTTTTCTTTTTCCTTGCACTTCTAATGAAATTGAAGTAGAGATCGATCACCTCTCTAGTAATAAAGCAGTTGGGCCTTCTAGTATACCTATTTCAATTATTAAAATCTTGAAACCTCTTATATCTAAACCACTTGAACTAATTTTTAATTGTTCTTTTAACTCAGGAGTGGTACTGGATTACTTCAAAATTGCATGTGTAATCCCAGTATTTAAAAATGGTATTAAAATCTTAATGAACAATTACAGTCCAATTTCTCTCCTTTCAATATTTAATAAATTATTCGCATATCTAAAAAAATACAACTATATTTAAAATTCTCAGTTTGGCTTTCGTCCTAAGCATTGAACAATTCATGCTATCTTAATGATAATCGATAAAATTCAACATGCTATCGAGCAGGCTAATTTTGCATGTGGATTTTTTTTAGATTTTAGCAAAGCTTTCGACACTGTTAATCATCAAATTCTTATTCAAAAACTTAATTATTATGGTATAAGGGGATTACCCCTAATGTGGTTTAGTTCTTACCTGTCTAATAGTAAAACAATTTGTATCGATCGGTAATTCCACCTCTGAGCTCAGAGCTATAACCTGTGGTGTCCCACAGGCTCAGTACTTGGCCCGTTGTTATTCCTAATTTATATTAATGACTTTCCCAAATGTTCTACCCTATTTGATTTTCATTTATTTGCTGATGATTCAAATTTGTTCGCCGCCGATAAAAGCTTAAATAAACTTGAATGTTCTGTAAATAATGAGTTAATTAATATTCAGGTTTGGCTTAATACTAATAAACTCTCATTAAATAGCGGCAAATCTAATGTTATTATCTTTCATCCATCACAGTAAAAAACATTTCCAATTAAGCTCCTGATAAATGATTAAATTTTACCCTATAAACCCTATATTAAATATCTACATGTAAGAGTCTTAATTGACGCCAACTTAAATTGGAAACATCATGTGCATGAAATACAAAAAAGGTATCTAAAGGTAATGGAATACTTTCAAAGATCAGACATTATGTCAATACTGACATACTAGTAAAGATTTACTATTCAATAATATTTCCTCATCTTACATATGCTCTCTTGTCATGGGGCAACACATACATGTATCTTACTACACTTAATAATCTTGTAATCATGCAAAAGAAAGCCTTACGTATCATCACATTTTCTAACTTTGATGCCCACACTGATCCTCTATTTCATAAACTTAAGATTATAAAACTTCTTGACCTGATTTATTTACAATCTGCCATATTCATGTTTCATTATCATCATAACAATCTTCCTCAATCATTCAATAACTTTTTTACTTCTGAAATTCACCATCATAACACCAGATTAGCATCTAAGGCTGCCTACTATGTTCCACAAGTTCGAACAAATTATGGTAAATTTAGTTTACGATATAAAGGCGTCATCATTTGGAATGATATTAGTGAAAATCTTAGAAATCTCACCTCCAAAAAAAAAAGACTTTAAAAATGAAATTAAACAAAAACATTTTTTTTACTACATCTAGCCTCTAAGAGTCGTCTCTTACACCGATTATTCTGTATATTGTACTTGTAATGTATGCATCATATGTAGTGCTCTGTGTATGTGTGCTTGACCCAATTCAACAATTTTAATCTATACATTCCTGGGATGCCTGACTCGATTAGTTTGTATTACTATTTCAGGTGTCCCAGTGCTCTTGCTATTTAATTTTTCTATATATTTACGTGTAAATCATCGCTATAAGAGTACGAATAAAGTTGTTGAGGTGCATAAAATTATAATGCTGATGTCACTGAATAAAGCTCATGGGTATGACAAGATAACAATCAGAGTAATACAATATTGCCTTCCTCATATTTTGAATACCATAACCAGCCTCGTGAATTCTTCATATGAGAGCTATATATACCTGCTTGCGTAGAAAAAAGGCTGTACTGGTGTCCCCCACCCTAAGGATGGTAACCATGAGGTCACCTGAATAACAACCAGCCAATCTCCTGACTTCCAATATAAGTTTAAACACAACAAAAACGGAATATTTACTATTAGGCTCATGACAAAGATCCTCCCATATGATTTGCCCAACATTACAGATTGCAGACGAAGTCGTCCCTAGAATAGCCTCGGCAAAGTCACTAGGGGTTTATATTGACGAATCACTTACTTGGGCAAGCCATGTCGAGAAGATTTCAAGTAAAATCGCAGGTGCGATTGGCGCGCTTAAACGGATAAAGCCCTTTGTTCCAATGTCCTCCCTTGAAACTACATGTATGTATAAAACGCTTATCCAACCAAATTTTGATTACTGCAGCATAGTCTGGGATGGACTGGGCACTGAGCTTTCAAAAAAATTACTAAAACTTCAAAATCGAGCAGCCAGAATAATTACAAATTCAAACTTCGATGATAGTGCTGGCCCTCTTCTTGAAAAATTAGAATGGGACCGACTATCTACTCGCCGAAGTAAGCTATTGGCCATCGAAATGTACAAAGTGTACAATAATCAAGCGCCTAAATATTTAATTAATAAATTTTCTAAAGTTGTGACGCCATATAATATAAGGGGTTCGACAACAAAATTACAATTGCCCCTCCCAAAAACAAACTATGGGAAAAAGCGTTTCGGCTACAAAGGAGCTTTTGTCTGGAATTCGTTACCTGAAGAGCTACGACTTTCCAAATCAATAACTAATTTTAGAAATAAGCTGAACAAATTACCCCACTGCTTCTTTGATGCCCTGTAAATTGAGCATTTTATCCTTTTTATGTCATTTTATATCATAATAATTATATTCTATATTCAAAATATTGTAATATTTTTATACACGGCTTTTATGGAAAACAGTGTTGTAATAGACTGATAGAACGACAGTGTTTAAATAAAATTTACTTACTCACTTACTTACTATTGTCCAAGCTAGTTGCAGAGCATATTGCCCTACATGTATGTCAGTATATCACTTTCACTTAAGTTAAGATACAGTAGCATACAATAACAATCATGTATAAAGCATTATATTTTAAAAACTGGCCTTCTTATCTCCCACTAGAGCTTTATGTTCCCAGCAGTCTCACACCAAGATCTGCCAGTACCATACAGCTAAAAGCCTGTATGAATCTGGGACATTCCAAGATGTCTGTTATAGAACCTTTAACAAATTGCCAGCTTATGTTAGAAGTACCCAGACCTTTCCAGAATTCTGCCGGTTATGTAAATCACATTTTAGACAATCTTCCCACTGCAGACTTGTGAAATGTAAATAGTTTTATTTTTGTTTTATAGCTATATTCTCTGGTAGAGCCTGCTAGACTACTCTACCAGTGTAGATTCATATTAGATAGTTTATACTTAGGATTTATACATAATCATAATACAATTATAGAAGAGCCACCCAGTGGATCCGTAATAAATCATTATTTATATTTATATCAGTTATGGCTCATTGAGGAGAACAGGCTTACCTGCCATCAGAGTGGAAACAGAAAGCTCCACTCGACTGAAACCCCAAGTTTGTTCATTACTGACCACAATTATCATCTTTAGGGCTATTGATGAACCAAAGATTACAGCAATGGTGCTAATCAACCTTAGTAAGGCATTTAACAGTATATGTCATTCAATCCTACTTAATAAGCTACAAGACCTTGGTACCTCAACCCCATGCACCCTTAAATGGTTTGAGAGTTATTTATCAGATACATGTAGATATATAAAAAGCACTCGCATTACATGTAAGACCTTCACTCTCACCACCTCTAGCCATAAAACATGGTGTGCTACAGACTCTATCTTAGGCCCCTTGCTCTTCACACTATACATGAACAATCTGCCCAACATGTTTATAAACTGTGATATTGCAGTGTGGTGCTGCTCAAATCAACTGTTAATAAACCCTGATAAGACTAAGCTTAACAATACTATTTGGAGTAAGACAGTTTGTCAATAAAGTTTCTAATCCATGTATACCTTTTTGGCAAAGGACTTGACACCAGCTGTTCCTTCATGTAAGGATCCAGGAGTCATCCTTGACTCTAGTTTGACTTTTAATTACCATATTGAGACCCTTATATCTTCATTAATTTCCACATTATACCAGATAAATAGAGTATGTCCAGTGCTCAAACTTGACGGTTGTCCACTCGTCCAAAACGAGTAAAAATCGAGAAAAACAAGTACATTTTCCCTCCACTCATCCCCTGGACGAGTAGATTAATTTGTTCTCTAAATAAGATTTTGATTCAGAACCAGACAATGGCACAAACAATGAAAACAGTGATGATTTTACCTACAATCACTGACACGAATGAAAGCAAACAAAAAAAATCACCAGGCTTTGGCAACTAGAGGTCTGGGTTCGACTTATTATTAATTGAATCAAGGGAAAAATATGGCGTTGTGTTCATAGTTTGTGTTCGTAGCAACAACATACCAATGTTTTATGGAAAGGAACAAATAATAATAAATTGGGACCAGTGACTTTCCATTTTGGACCAGTACATTTTTAGCTCACTTTAAGTCCCATGGACCACCAAAGCAAAATGGCCAGTTTGAGCACTGAATGTCACTTGTTTATAATTAACAAGAATGTATTATTAGTTATCCTAAACTCATTAGAATTTATAGTAATTAAACTGTTCTACAAATACTGCTGTACTGTATGGTCGGGTACTACAAAGCAGAACATAATTGTAAATTACAATAGAATTAATACAGAACTACCAGCACGCATTTTAACAGACGTTAAGAAATTACAATGTATATCATGCATTCCCAGTTCTCAACGAACTTGAATGGCTCTCAATCAAAGACATACTCTTATTTTGCGATGTCATTATTATGTACAAAATAATGCCTTAACTCAGATATTCATTCTCACGCAACTATGCAGAAGATGATCGTAATATACTGTAAAATGTAGGACTTCTATTGCTCAGCACTTGTTTTTTTATCACGTGGCAAAGTCCTGAAGTGTTCTTATAAACTCCTCCACCAGGGGACATCATTCTTTCAGTTTTAGGTTAGCTTAACTTATTTCAATTATCATCAATTGAATTAACACTACATTGCTTTATAACTGTTGTAAATTAGCTCTGAAAAGCCCTTGTGGGAGTGGTTAATAAATAGAATTGTATTGTACTGTAGGTACACATGGTATTATTAAGCACACAGGATTGGCTGGCTGCCTAATTCACTATTAATGAGGTTTAGAATATGCTTATGGATTATAAATTACACTGAGTCACCTATTGTTAATTGTCATGCTGTTCACATCACCCAGTATACTTACCGTTCTGTACCATGTTCTTGCGTCACATGATACTCTTCTGGAGTCAGTCTTTCTTCAAGTTCTTCCTTTGTAAACTGGACATTTACTGGTACCTCTTGTTTAGCAGCTAGGAATAAATACAAAATTACCTTAGACTCCACAGAGAAAGTCTGCATCTTATTTAAATTATTTTGAGGTGATCATAACATGATCTGTCTAGCTTAAGTGGCTATATTTATATTTAGTTTTTCTTCAGATCTTGATTACAGGCTCTATCCCACGCATTGCGAGTTCACACAAACGGCTGGTAATCATGTGGAATTTAAATAGTGCTAGTTGCCGTGACATGCCGCATCTTGCTGACTTTTCACTCAGTTGATACATGTAATTTATGTATATACCAGTACAAATTTACAATTCAGTATGGGCTTTGATAGACCAAGTCAGCTGCTAGGAGAACAAAATATCCAAATAAGTGCCAATGCTCGTACATACACATAATTGGTCTTAGATGAACATACTTAATTACACAAACTAATATCCTGAAAGTCACCGAGATAATGACATTTTTTGTTTTACCTTTGGCTTTGCTGAAGTATGAGGGTTTAACATTTGGTGGGAGATCTGGTGGAATGATTCTCCACATAATTTTAAAAGACTTTAAAATTTCAATAAAAACCGAGAGAAACACTGCATGCGCTCTTAGAAAGACTCACAAGCGAGGAGAAGTCGTAATAATTATAACTTATACAGAAAGTAACGAGGTCCCCACAAATCTTTCAAGAATGGGTGCAACAGGAAATCCTAATGCCAAATATAGAAAGGTAACGTGGTATATGAGGAATTAAATGGGCTCTCGGCTAATCACCAAATGCACAGATGAGGTAACGTGTTCGTCTGACGTGACGTACAATCAATACACAAAATAAAAATATCTGTAAAATCCAGGCTGTAAATAATGAAGAAACCAAAGCAAAGACAAGGCCATACGCAACTGCATGTCTACGGTTTCCATGTCTACAACAGTGTAACTCACATAGCTAGCCAGCAAATCAAATTCACGAGTCCGTCGTCTGTTTAATATTCCGACAGAACAAAACCACGTCTACTGTTCGTATGGACATGGACTCTCATCTCTTAACGTCGATTCAAGTAATATGAGACGAGTCATGCCAACTTAGCACATTTTCACATACTAAAAATCTGCTCACAGATAAGTCAATATCCGTGCGGTGAGACGATAAAAGAACCTTATAAGCAAATCGCAAAACACACCTTCACTTCCCATTTTGTTATTTCTAGCAATCAGACAGCAAATGAGTTGGATAATAAACAGCAGAAGTACTAATCGACATCTCTTTACGTGAATGAACAACATTACGTAATTCGAAAGTACGCATGATGACGCCACTGACTTCACTGCAGGCTCAACTAGTCACCAGTCCAAGCTGTGGTGTCACCACAGGAAACCCAAGCTAATCCTTTTTACAAGAATTGTTAGAAAAATCTGAAACTACAAAAATGGTAAGTCATGAAATTTTACCTGCGTCTTGTTAAATTGCTCCTCTTCATTACTGATATGTTTAGTTTTGGTTTTAGGCAATTCTGGATATTTTTATCCTACTCTAACACTTTAGTGCTTTAGAATATTTATAGTTTTAGCGCTATATAAATACTATAATTAGGCCCTACCTCGGTGTAAGAACCTCCCAGACTGCGTCACAAAACTCCCTTTGTTAACCTTGAATAATTTGGGATATTTCCTGAGCACCCGAAGCGGCACTTATAAATTTTACAAGGAATTGGGCAGCCTCTACTTGAAAAAAATTTTTCACGGCGCTCAGAGTAGGAATCGAACCCAGGAAGATAAGGTTTATAGCACGACTGACACATATCAAACAATTGTTGTCGTTCAGAGTGTTGCGTCTGACTTGATGCTAGTGATCGAGGCATATGCTCATCCTTTTCAAATAATGATTCGATTTTTGTTATCGCACTTCCTGTAGCCTACGTTGTATCCGCCTCTCTTCTGCCGGTTCGCTACACTTCCTGAACGTGTTCTGATCTAGTATTCGACGATCCGTCCTGCTTTCCAAATATGGAATATATTGACCATATATGGAATACCACAGGGAGCTCTCAGGAACGACACTTTTCTCAGTAAATTGTTTGATATGCAACCCTATCCTAACCTTAACCGCTAGACCATGAGTGTATTCTCTTGGTGGCAATCGTTTCTTTCAGGTATTTATATCAACTAATGATGAGTAGCTGCATAAATTATAGTATTATAGTACACCGAGCGCGCGAGGGCATGGTCTCTAGGGAATGGTTCTTACACCAAGGTAAACCCTATAATTATTATTAGTACTAGAAGTAATCATAGATTATCAAAGTGCGTTCGACATATTTTTTGAAAGAGAAAGCACTGTGGTAACAGTCAGAAAAGCTGAAAAATTGCTGCTGACAGCAATGATGTGGACGGTGTACGTAATCCTGAAAATTTTGATGTCTTGACTTATATGTTAATATACAAGGGGATGCATCTGGGTATAAAACTGTAATTATCTTTGTGTAACATTAAATCATTGGATGTGATGCTGCTATATGTATACATGTGTGTTTTATATGGTTATGGCATTGATTTGAGAATTAGTAGCACATTTTGCTGTGTGGTATACAGTGTAAAGCAATAATTGAAGTTAGTGTAGAACACAAATCAACCCAGGCTATAGCTACATACATTGACATACATACATGCATACATGAACTTTATTTGAGTGTCAATAGTATTTAGCTGTAAAGCTAATTGGGGACACTTTATTACAGGATATATAAAATACAGTATATTACAGGATATATAAAGGGATTCATATAAAGTACGTATAAATAAATATTACTATTCAGATATGTATAAACTGAATTCCAGTTCCAAGAACATAAACTATATGTGCATGTGTATAAAGTACAGCCCAATTGCAGTTCCTTCGATTCAGATCATTCACATTATGCCTTCCCGGGTATTTTTCAAGTGAGAACAAGGTTGGCTGCAGAATATTGAGCGCCATTGTTAGTTCCAGAATAATTTATGGTCAATGTTAGTAGTATAGTCGGTAGTAAAATTATACCAGCAAATTTGACTGTCCACAAATCGGTTGCTGGCCCCTCCACCACTATCTTTTTTTGGCCTTTGTTGAAATTTTGACCCCAACAGGTGTGTTATTGTACCAAATCCCAACTTATTATCTAATGAATACCTTAGATGTTGTAATTGGGTACAATAAACACACCTTGTGGTCAAAATTTCAACAAAGACCAAAAAAGATATTGAGGTCGGGGCCATCAAACGATTTGTGGACAGTAAAATTTGCTTGTATAATTTTACTCCCGACTATACTACTAGGATTTTAATCGAAAGTAATGGCCTCACACCGAATTTAAATACCCACTTTTGATTATCAATTAGAGAGAAGCCATATATAGGTATATGCGAAAGCATTTGACAATGGAGAAAGCTACTTGTATCTGGTTGATGCGCGGTAAGGATACGAGGTGTGTGAGAAATCGTTCGAAGACAACAGAGTATTGCGCCCAGCATAACTTTCAGATACGGGGTGGGAGCACTTCACCTATTCCTTGTCCGAAGTGTGGTCGCGGCTTTCGTAAGAGTTATGGGACTTGTTCGAATTGTGCGCAAACACAGGCCCAACGTCTCTATGAGATAAAACGCCGTACTAAGAGGCTCTTTGTAAAGGTGTTAGATGAATTGAAAACTAGACCTACAACCTCCTTGTAAAGTGACCTCTCATAGGAAATATCAATATTTAACCTTCGCAATTCGCCCCCCTATTAGAGAATGGTTCGCATAGTATATACCCAATAACTATGGCTAATATATTGGACCTCCCCCTAGAAATCTTGATTAAGATCGTAGAGTACGCAGGCCCCAGGTCTTTCGCAAGCATTTCTTCGACTTCGAAACGACTAGGAGATGCGACATCTCTAGCACGCTACAAAAATGTAGGTCGAATGCTGAGCTTTCGAGTCCTCACGTACGATTTCGGAGGTGCTTGCAAGCGAGAAGATTTGGTTAGGACTTTCGGTATTTCCACTGCGGATGCACGCCGAGAACTAGGCGTCATCTGTCATGAGGGTTATCTCGATGACGCTAAATGGCTCACGAAGCATTTCCAGCTTACTCCGCAGGATGCCCGCGACGGAGACAACTTTGCACTACGCGCGGCCTGTTATGCTGGGCAGCTCGATGTCGCTAAATGGCTCACCGAACGTTTCCAGCTTACCATAGAGGATGCACGTGCTCGAGGTAATTTTGCGCTATACTACGCCTGCAGAAACGGCCATACCGATGTCGTTAAATGGCTCACCACCCATTTCCAGCTCACTATAGCGGATGCGAGTAGGACGATAATTGGCTCATTAACCGCCTTTCGTTTACCATAGAGGGTGTGGCCTATGCGCTCCGCTTTTCCCCTCGAGAGGACTTTAGGAAGTGCCGTTCTATTCATTGATTTGTCTTTGTGAAGTTAAGATAAGTCCCTCTCTCATTTCTCTCATAGGAAATATCGATCTTTAACCCAACTTTGCTCGTAGCTCTTTTCGAAGCTCTTTCCGAATTTGTTCCACGCTTTTTTCACCCTTGCCCAAAGCTTTATGGCGAATTTCAACCCTCATAGCCTCGTATTTTTCTGCTTCGTCAAGGATTATAGTGAACTCAGTTTCAGACACTTTCTCATCATGCAAGGCCTTTGATACAAGATCACGAAGCGTATTCACTTTCGTTTTTGCCAACATAGCGGTTTTCTCATGCTTAGAAACTTTGATTCCAAGCTTTTTAGCCCCAACAGCCGTAGAGGCTGAAATTACCCCACAGATCCCACCAATAATACCGAGGGGTAGGCCAATCAAAGCGCCAAAGGCGGTTAGGGCAACTGCTAGACCTGAGCCTGATAAAAGCACACTTAGGCTACCCGTGGTCACAGCGACCCCATGAATGATTCCCTGCGCACGGCATACTTTTTACGCACACCCTCGTAGTGTTTTTCTTGGGCTTCAATGCTCGCAAGCGTTTCACACACCTTTTGTAGGCGAAAGCTCTCTCCAGAGATTGTAGGATAAATCGGTGGGGCCGTCGGAATGATTTGAATCGAATCGCTTGTCATTTTAACTATAGCTTTGCTATATATAGCTATAGCTTACTCAATCTTTAATACGTAGCGTATGGGTTGACCATGGAAGTCTATGATATTGCCTTTCTCATCGCGAACTGTTAGGTGAAGGCTGTTTCTCATTGTCCCTAGGGCTCGGACGGCTTGGGGATTGACTATAGTATATGTTGTTTTTGCAAACTTTTCACCTCGGATCTCTAAGCTAGCTAAGACTTTTGATCGTTTTCCCTCGAGAAGCGAGAAGCTGGAATCCACCACATCGCAGTGGACATACACTGTGTGGATATCTTGTATCACTGGTTCATATTTACCCACTTTGAGTAATACATCTCCTCCCTCCTCTTCATTACCTTTGATGCCCAACAGTGTACAGAGATTCTTACTGAACTTGGTTGGGGTCTTGACGTCTAGAACCCAATTCCTCCTATATGAAGGTTTCACGAATTCCACGGTGACAGTGACGATTGCGGGTGCTAAGTATTGTTGAATGCTTGCCATATCATGATGCCCTGGGGCAATATCGTATGGAAGCATAACACCATTTTCGATAACCCAATGGAATGAAGCCTTCTTTTCTAGGTTCCACCAACTGTTCTCAAGTGTAGCTTCTACTAGTAAAATATTATGGATACAAAGAGATCGATCAAAGTAGACCATATGGTCAGCCGAGGTACAGGTGACATTTAAGATCACCATATTAAACTTCAAGTTTGATATTAAAGGTATCAACTGTATGTATATGTACGTACTTACACTTCAATACGATGCCTCTTGTCGTGCCAGACAAAGATGATGGACTATCTGCCGAGGACATGGCGGAGATTGCCAGGGGCGGCCCAAGGCTTTCAAAAGCTGAGCAGACCGCTCTCCTTGCCGATGAAAATAAGAGGATTGCAACACTGAATGCCAATCTGTTGGCGAAGTTCCGGAAGCGCTACCCACATGCAGACCCTCACCAGTTTTATGCATCCACGGACATAGATGGAGATAAATATTCGACAAGCGTTTTATTTCGAGACGCGAATTCTAGCTATGGGGTCTATGGCGATGATGTCTCCAAGCTACCCGCGGCCATTCAAAGCCGTATAGATGATGCATTGCGGGGGATGGTTGGTGGTTTCCCATCTACCTTGATACTAGACCTAAGTGCGAAATATCCTGTTCCATCAACACCCTTTACCGAAGCAGCCCCCGATATCGATCTAAAGACTTTGCATATATACGTCACGCCCACGGAATCATTCCAAGTCGGTGTTAAGGATATATTCAAAGAGACCGTTGTGAAGCATAAAACAGCAAAGGAGTCTTATAAATGGCGGGCGGCTCCGGATTTCAGATATTGGCCTCAACAGTTGAATTTTGCAATGTGGTGTGCAACTGCTGGCTGTGGGGTGTCGTTGGCTGACCCGGTGTTCAAAACATATCCTCCTATTGTTCAAGGATTCTATCGATTTCACGTTTATTTCACAATACGACGAATTCTGCGTGAACTTGGGGGTGCCTATGGAGTGCCTCTACCTGGTGACTCTGCTTTCAAGCAACTTGATAACCTCTACAACAAATCGGCTCTTGAGACCTTGTGCATCGAATTTGGTTTATCTCGAACACCAGACTTCCGATGGAAAGGAGGTCGAAACCAGGGGTTGGGCGACATTTTCGTGTTAGCCCCTTCAGGATATGAGAATGTCCACAAAGATCGCCCATATGACACGGAGGCGAATAGGTATCCGAGCTCAATTGGTCAGCGGTTCTCTGACGAGGGTGGAGAGTCGGAAATGGGCGACCTCGTGTCATTCGTTCGCAATGACGCCGCAGGGAAACAATACAGTTGGTTTGCACCCCCAATCGGAAAAGGTTTGACGGTAGCTGGAATGGGAAGATTGAATCGCTCAGTCGAGGCTTTCGGATATTGCGTTTTAGGCGCCCAAATCAACGTGCGCAAATCCATCCTCGTTATAGGGGGAGGGGCTAAGTCCGAGTTCAAAGTCCTGCTCGAAGAATCAATCCTTATAAACGATTTACCAAAAGGCGTAGCAAATTATCAGATGGCTGTTCAAGACACAAAAAAGAGGCTCAATCTAGCCGTAGCTATAGGGGTGTGGTTATTACCAAGTAATCTGGTGGTCATCTTCGGCAAACACAAGGGTTATAATAACGCACTCCAGGCGGTCACAAAAGATATGCAGCTGGGTACTATAACAACTGCGTAAATACGGAGACCACAAAACCGTCTCCTCCACAGATGGAAGGACCACGCCAAAAGAAACACTTACCACATAGCGCCGCTACGACGGAGGTACCAAAGGCAAAGCCCGCTACGACGCCTGTACCAAAGGCAAAGCCTGCTACGACGCAGGTACCAAAGGCCCCGCCTGCTCTACGAGTAACACAGCACGAGACCAATCTGGCAGTGGTATCGATTGCTGCCGCTGGTGCCGCCTGGTGGATGTTTCGTTAGCGTTTCTTGTATTGCTCCACTACGAACACAACTACGGCTACAATCAACAGCCAAGCATTCTTCGCCAAGAATCCTACGACCTCACCAGCAGTGCGAAACAAGAAGCTAGCAATTGCCCCAACCATCCCCGGGAGAATCTGCCCTATAACCCATTGCCGACCCCCTTGGCTACGCTAGCCAGGATCTTCGACAGCATGGAAACTATGACGCCAATCACAGTCCCAGCTGCTAGTAAGACGGAAGCAACTGTTACCCCATACTTCTTGAAGAGGGCTTTTACGCGGTCCCACAGTGACATGCGCTCTTGGAGGGCTTCTCTTTGGCGTTCGAGGGCTGCTATTTCCTCACGGAGAGAGGCGATCTCCCTATTGGCTGCTTCTCTCTGAGCCTCGGTTGAAGTAGGGTCTTGGAGAATCCCTTCATCCTGCTCAATCCGCGCATCGCGCTGTCGTATAGCCTGTTCGACTTCCCGACCTGCCTCTTCCTGCGTAGGACCAAGGGCTTTTTTGAGGTTAGCCCTCATTCGCACGCGTAATTCTCCTGTTTAGGTGAATAAAGGTGTAGGTGCATCCTGGCTTCTGAGTTCACGAACGCTTATTTGTTCGTCTATTAAGAAGATCTCAATATTACCTCCTCTAATCCCCCCTGCATCCGGATAGTTTTCCTTGACAGTTTCGACCAGCATCTCTTTTGCCGCTTCTGACAAGTCTTGTCCGAAGACGAACCCTCGGAGGGGGTCAGTCGTTGGAAGGTATGTCATAGGGATTCCCTCACCACCTGCGGCTCCGTCTGAAATAGTTGTAAATGGATTAGTGTTTTGTTCAAGAGGTTAGTAGGAGGGAGTAGGCTCTCAATGTATTCATTCAGGTCATCACCATCGTCTCCACCTGTTTCAGTTTCACCCGATGTAGTCTCATCAGGTGTGCCCATTGGGTCCAGCTCAACATCCATTTTGAAGGTTTATAGCTTTGCTATATACAAATTCAATATGATATCGTCGAAGCTAGTTCCCGCACAAACATGCAGAGAGCCGCTTGGAATCAAAGCTCGACGCATCCTATATAGGCGCACTTTCGCACCATCATCTGCCAACCCAGGAGAGACACTCTATGTTGCAGTCCCAAAACTAGGAGAAAACATTGTCCTAGTCCCAGGTAGCTTTGCGCTCTTGGCTGATATTGCATTGTCTGGTGGACTCAACACCAATCGCGTGGTGGCCAATGTCGGACGATGTTTAGTCTCTCATCGCAGATGTAGAATTGGAACAGAGGTAATAGAAGACCTTGCCCGACCAGATCTCCTACAAACATATTCCGATCTCTATCTTCCTACTCCAGAGCGAGAAGCTCGGGTGGAACAAGGTATTCAGACGGAGAACGTGAACAAGCTTCGCTCGAAGACTAACGGCGCAAGCGCTTCGAATGATGGAGAAACTGCGCTCCTGACCGCATATGGCGCAAAGTATAGAATCCCCCTGGACGTTGATATTCTGACACAACATGGAGCTGTGTATCCCCACGCCCTCCACGACATTATTTCATTTGATTTGGTTCTAGCCCCTGCGGTCGACATAGTGGTGGGATCAGATACGACCAAGATAGGCACATACAAGCTCAACAACATACAGCTGGAGTATGAGGTCATCGAGGATGATAAACTCGCCAGACAAGCACAGCACGCATATGCCACAGGTGCTGCCTTCCTGTTCAACTACGCTTTACACTCCAAGACTGTACCTATTAACAAGGCTCAGACACTCTGGTGTCTCAGAACATTACCGTCCCACGGAGATCCTTTACTGGACTACTTCTCCTCTTTGTGGCGCCACACACCGCAGGTGCTCGGGACAGCGAGGCATTCTCCAATCCAGGTATCACGAAGGTGGAGGTAGATGTCAATGGAATTCCAAATTTCTTCTTTCCAGATGGCATGCTACCACCAGATTTCTGGGAGGCTGCCAAGGGGTGGTTTGGCACATCAGTAGATATTGATCCGCAAATGACCCCCATGACACCTCCCAAGTTCTACAACAACAAATTTGCCATCTTGGTTGATTGTCTCACAGCAAAGGATGCAGTTGTCCATGGCGATGGCTTGGCTCAAACAGATGGTGGAAAAGACCGACATCCGGGTGCATAGGAGTGGAGGCAGCGGGATCGTGAACATGCACATCTTGGTTCTGTCAGATGCTCAGATCAATATATTGAATGGATCCCTTAATAGTTTTACATACTAACGGTTTGCAATGGACGCCCTGGTAGAACACATTCCATTCAATGCTCTAGTAGTAGGCCCCACAAATTGTGGAAAAACGGCTTTTCTCATAGAGCAACTCCGTGGACCATTTCGCGGTAAGTTCGACTATATCGTACTCGTATGTCCCACTTATGCCCACAACAAAACCTATCGGGGATTTGCTCATAGAGATCCCCATTTCTACGTCATATCGCCCCAGCAGGATGCCATTGATGCCGCACTACACTTGTGCGCCACATTTTGGGCAGGTACCAATACGCTACTGATACTTGACGATTGTGCTGCCTCTAAGGCCGTAAAAGGAAGAACCAACAAGATCACGGATTTGGCCTTTTCTGCTCGCCATATTGGGATTTCCGTTTGGGTGCTCTCCCAACAATTGACGAGCATCTGCAAACCCGTCCGCGAAAATGTAGCCATGGTCGTGGCCTTTCATACGGCATCGGCTCTGGATGCCAAGGTCCTCTTTGAGGACTACGGTGGAGGGTTGGAGGCGGATGAGAAAAAGGTGATGCAATCAGAGCTCCGGACCAATAAGTTTACTCGCATATGTTTTTGTTTACGACACCCTTTTGCTGTCGTATTGGAGATACCTGCACCTGTAGTATATCATGGAGGAAGAAATATCCGCCCTACTAGGTGAGGACGTAACAGTACCACCCAAAACAGAGGTAACCAACACAACGGGTTCCTCTGAAACAGACAATCGGGAAGCGCTTGCCATTTTGGCCGCAACAGGTACCACAAAAGAATATCTAGGTTAAAATTTCTCTCTAGGAGATATTTCGAGACTACCTGAGAAAGAAGTAGAGCGGTTATATAGAAGGTACCAGGCCGTTCTAGCTCAGCAAATAACAGGGATCGAGTCTAGTCGATGGTGTGATGCGTCTAGCTACTCGCTTAGTTGCGTACCTAGTCCCTCTAGATTCTCAAGAAGCACTGCTCAAGGACCTACAAGAAGACCACCTTGTCCGCAACGAGATCAGTGCTGCGACTGGCTTGTTATCACTTAAAGCAGGTCGCTTTGTAGCACTAGCTAGCGTCTTGTTCCACGTATCCGGTCACATAGCCGTTCCCTGTAGCTCTGCTAGCTCTACTATCGCACCTATTGAACCTCCACATATACCTACCATAACAAAGCAAGATGGAAGACCAGATGGATCGGATCACTGCGGATCCTCGGAAGACTGTGCCTGAGAAAAAAGAAAAAGATCCGAAGCGTGTTGCGGCTGGAAAAGCCCTGGCAGAAAGCAACAAACGGGCTAGAGCGGCACTTTTCCGCGAGCAGGAGCGCGAAAAGGAAGTAGCAAATGTCGATACGTCAGCAGTAGACTCTGCTTGTCCGCAGAATGACAGCAATTTGACCCGTAGGCTGTATGAGAACATGTCTGTCAACACCACACTTGCTGCCATTGGCGTAGGTGCAACACTGGTGGGGTTGTGGCTGTCGAAACGACGACAGAACTGCCGCGCCTACAATCAAATTGCGTTGAGAAAACACCCCAGTCTGCCTCTGCGCCGCTGCCAAATAGCTCGACTCCGGCGACTCCACAGGTACCGCTAGATATGGAGTAAAAAGTCGTTTTTGCTGCACTCAATTGAAGATATATATATATATATATATATATATATGGTGAAGAAAAAAGACAAATAAACTACAAGTTCATCCTTACAAGCCTGTTTCGTGGTTGCCCACTCGTCAGGGGATTTAATAAGAGTATACTTTTACCGTCGCTTATATACAGAATGATTTACATAACAATAGTATTGATGACCTAATCAAACTAGCCTAATATATGCAGCGCGGAATTTAACAGTTCAATTATTACGTAGGAGGGCTTTGTTTCTGTGTCGGCAGGAAGACACGAGTTCATTACGTTTGTTTAGTGTGGACAGTTCAGGTCGGCAGATGATTAGAAATTTTTCTTTGAGGCATAAGTTACATCTTTTACTGGAGCTACTGTACGGCGAGTGCGACGAGAGAATGCGCCAGGAAATAAAGTGATCAATGTTGTTGTCTTTCAGATTCCAAGTGTATTTGCTGAGTTCGGTAGAGTTTTTGTGTTTAGCGTGGCGGAATGATGCGGTGTGGTTCCTGTATCTTGTTTTGAATTCGTTTTCCGTAAGTCCGATGTATGTTTCTGTCTTGCTGTTGTCTTTATGCGTTATTGTTGCTTGGTATATGACTGATGATTGTAGGCAGTTTCCGTTGAGCGGGCAGGCGTTCTTTTGCCGGCAGTTGCATGTCTTGTTTACTTCAGTTGTAGTTGCGGTGGCGGTATCATTGGCTTGTGGAGGCGATAGTATACTTTTGTTATGTTTATCGATAATCTGTTTGGTGTTGCTCATGCAGCTGTAGCTAATCTTGATAGTGTTGCGGTTGAAGATTTTGTGAAGGTTGTGATTTTTTGGGAAGTGTTTATCTACTAAAGCGAGGAATTTGTGCCCGATGTTGGTGCTGACGTTCTTGCTAAAGGGAGGGTTGTACCAGAGTATGTTGTTGCGTTGGCGGTTTTTTCGTTTGTTAGGTGTGGCGGGTTCGTACTGGAGGGTGTAGTTATATTTGCTTTCGTTGAGAGCCTTCTGGTATGGAGGGGCGGCTTGGTCGAAGGACGCTTTATTGGAAGACAGGGATGAAAGTCGTTTGTTAATGCCGGCGGGAATGTTTTTTGTAGTGACGGGCGGATGGTTACTTTCACGGTGAACGTATAGCAGTGTAGTATTAGGCTTCGTGAAAGGCTGATAAGTGCTTTGGTTGAGGTTGAATGTAATGTCTAGGAAGTTGATGGTCTGTTTGTTGGCTTCTATGGTGATGCGTAGTCCGTTGTTGTTAAAGATGCGGCATATTTCCTTCTTGATGTTTTCTGTGTCTCTAGGTGTAGCGTTAGTGATGGCTAGTCCGTCGTCTCGGTAAAGTCCTACATTTATGTTAAGGTGCTGGAGCTGCGAGAGAAGAAAGCTTCCTATAAGCTCGCACGTTTCCGCTCCGTCGAAGCTGCCCATTGTGATGTCAAATGTTGTGTTGCCTTTCTTTTGCCAGGGTTGCTGCTTGTGAATTAGGATGGAGTTTTTTGTGTGGGTTATTATGTTTCTTTCGTCGGCCGTGATGTTGACGTGGGCGGAGGCGAAGTCGAGTGCTTTGTTAAGAAGGTCTTGACTAATGGATGGATAAAATTCTTCGATGTCAAAACAGATGAAGCTGGATTGCTGTTTTTCCTTGGTAGCGTTAAACCAGTCGATTACAGATGCGGTGTTTTTCCATTGATTGAAGCTGCATTTGCGGGCGATGTTACTGTTGATGCGGTCAAGGATCTTTTTGCTTACTTTGCCTATTTCGGGTTTCGTCGGGTTGATTAGTCTGCAGGTTGGTTTGTTAGCGAAGTTAGGCTTGTGGTCCTTGAGTGTTATGAAGGCGTCTTTGTAGGCTGTAGTGTCCACTCTGTCGTCAATGTCGAGTTTCGCAGCAATGTCTTTGCTTTCTTTGTGGATGGCGCGTGTAGCTTCAGGTTGTGCTTTCTTGTAGGATTTATTGATGTTTTTCTTAAGGAGATCATTGTATGTTGAGGGTTCTAGTTTATAGAAGTTCGTTGTTTTGTCGGTGGCGATTAGTAGTTTGGGTTCGTTACGGATTAGGTCTGTGTCATCTTTCAGCTTGTTAAGGAAGGTGTTGTTTACTTGCTTGAATTTTACGGACTGGATCATCTTAAGCATGTCATCTTCGAAATCTTTCAGTTCTTCGATCGGAGGGGGGTTCTTGGTGGATTTGAAGCCGTAGGTTTCCTTGGAGGACGAAGTGGTATTGGGGTTGAGGAAGAAGTGGGCTTTCCAGCGGATTCTGCGTAGAAATTGTTCGGTCTTTTCGATGAGTCGTTGGAGGTAGTCATTATGTGATGGTAAAGGAATATTCTTGGTTGAGTAGCCGATGTTGATTTTTTCCATTGCGGAGTATCGTAGAGTGCTCGACAAGTCTGAACTTGGAGCGGGAATAAAGTGTAGGATTGATTTCCGTAAAACAGTGCTCAATACATGGGAGTAGAGCGAAGTATATGGTGAAGAAAAAAGACAAATAAACTACAAGTTCGTCCTTACAAGCCTGTTTCGTGGTTGCCCACTCGTCAGGGGATTTAATATATATATATAGCGAAGGCAACTTTCAATGAAAATGGAAAATCTCGCACCAATTGAGGTGAAGACTAAAGAAAACTTCAATCCACATACGATGAAGGAGGAAAATCTCGTTCCAGTCGTACCAGTTAAGGTGAAGGCTAAAGGAATTGGAAACTTCGTCGCCACTTATGCGGTACTAGCCAGCGACTCTCTTCTTTCACTGATTGTGCCAATTCGCTTCTAACCGAGTTAGGTTTCGAAGACGAGATAGAGTTGGTAGATCTTACGACGGGATTGGATGGGACCGTCTCCGAGAGAATCCCCTTAGTAAATCTAAAATTGCAAAGCCCTAAGACGGATGAATTCTTCGACATGCACGATGTGGTGATTTGCCCCGGAACGCCCCTCCCAGGAATGCCCGAGGTGATACCTATCGGTTTAGTAATAGGGAACGACCACATTCGCAACACCCGTGTTGTACCAGGTAAAGAGGTAGATTTGGCAATGGCCATGTGGGCCCCACAGCCACGCAAAATCAAAGGTTTCCTCCATTTGAAGACTGGAGACCTACCACTTATACCTGTATATGCATAATGGTTGAGAATAAATTGATGCAAACGATAACAGAGGCTGTCGTATTAACTGGACTTGCTACTAGTATTGGGTTCGTTGCAAGAAAGTTGATCAAAGAGTCCATGCTTAGTGACCCTTCATCATCAGTCATAAACTACGTGAAGTGGACAGCTGTATTAGCTGGTAGCATTGCCGCCAAGCAATATCTTGAGGACCAAAAGATAATTCCACAGAGTGTTTGAATACAAACAATGGTAACCCTGGCTGCCATAGGTATGATGATTGGTGGAGCCGTACTCAACTCTGCGGCCTTCACAGGTGGAAGCTACCTCGCCCGTAAATTCGGCGGTGTAGATCCTGCTGCGGCAGCCCTAGAGGAAAAAAGGCATGATGAGGCACTAGAGAAGTATCAGGCAGCCTGGGGTGTTTTCCAGAAGAACCGTGAACGCGTAGCTGACTGGTTCCAAGGACAGGCCCGTTTGCAGCAGAATGCTTACGTGATTAGCAACAATACGAAACATAACTTCGAGCTATGGAATACTATACACGTGGGGTTGGACCGCATACGTCCGCAGGACATGAACCCGTCTTCTCCGACTTCTATCGGCCTTCTAGTGCGCAGAAGACAGGCGAGTTAGTCTACGTAGGTGGGGGAATGCTTGCTATTGGCTATGCTGTTAGTCGCTGGATGTAGCAAAGCCATAGAGTAGAAAATAATAATAATAATAATAATAATAATAATAAAGACTTATCGTTGTGCTATATATACGATGGATGCTCGCCTTGCGAATACCTTCTATGGCCCTGAGGGATACTGGAAAAGTTACGCTGCCGTGGGTAAGCTAGCCGCCTCTGCGGGAGTGTCGGAGGATGTTGCAAAGGCGTGGTTGGAAAAGCAAGCCCTATGGCAAATGTTCCTACCTAGTCCACGGGAGATTCCTAGACCACACTGGACAGTCTCAAAGCCAAACGAGGTGCACCAGGCTGATCTCCTTTTCCTACCACACGATCGGGTTCGTTCGAAGCTATACAAATATGCCCTCGTTGTGATTGATGTGGCAAGCCGCTACAAAGAAGCAGAACCATTGACCTCGAAAGATAGTGGCGAAGTGGCTGCAGCGTTCGAAAAAATCTATAAGCGGGGTCGATTGACATGGCCAAAACTGTTACAGGTCGATCCTGGAAGGGAGTTCATGGGACGCATGTCTGGAGCCTTGGGGCGACACGGTACGAAGGTTAAACGAGGTGAGGTAGGTAATCACCGGGCGCAAGGATTCGTTGAGCGAGCAAACCGGGCGCTGGCTGAGAGATTGTTTGGATATCAATATGCCCAGGAGTTGGTGCTTACTTCGGAAGGATCAGATGCTAGATCTAGAGAGTGGGTTCGGCGATTACCTGCAGTCATCAAGGCCATGAATAGTGAGGTGACTAGACTGACAGGAAAGCAGCCTTCGAAGGCTGTGATTGTTGCAAAGCAAGTGGCTGTGAAAGTACCTACATATTCGCGGCCTGTTGGATTCTACGAAAAGCGCCTGCCATTCGACGTTCTCGTTCGATATCTTTATGCGCCAGGAGAGTTGGAAGGCGGCGAAAGACGCAGAGCAACTGATCCTATATGGAGTTCGGAGAAATACGGTATTTTGCGAAGCGTAGTATCTTCTGGACAGCCCGTTCTGTACTATTTAGGTGGTGGTTCCCCTAAGCGAGGGTTCGTACGCGAAGAGCTACAAGCGGTACCTAGGGATACAGAACTGCCGCCGAAGGGGATCCTATTTGTTCCCAGACGCTAGTCCATGTTTCTTATAGATGGGCTCAAAATAGGAATGGTAAGCAAGCAACGCCTCGGTAAAGCGTACGATTGCGCTTTTGCGAACACCACATCGTTTGACGAAGTCGTTGAGATTGATTCGTGCTCCCGTACGACGTAACACCTCGTAACTTGCTCCCACGACTTTGCTGCGTAGTGCGGAGCGAGTACCAATATGGGCTTTGATTGCCGTACTAACAACCTCATAGACTAACTTTTGTAGTTCTGGGTCGATTTTATCGTCAGCATGTAGCGAACGCAGAAAGTCCTCGCCACGAGCAATACCTGGGCCGTTGAGTTGCATGAAACGAGCAACCTCGCTCTTGGAGCGAACGAACTTGAGTTGTATGCACGCGTGGTAAAGTAGCGCAGCCAAAATAGTTCGCTTCGTGCGGCTACGCTTAAAACAAACTTTCTGCACTTGGTTGTATCCTTCAGTCACGATCTCCAATACGTTCGTGGGAAATGATAGCTTGTAATTTTGTCTATTGGCGGTGTTGTATGCCAGTAGTTTCTGCATAATCATACGTCGTTGCGATTTCTGGCCTGTGCTCGTGCGATCTAGATCACGTTGGTACCAAGAGCTATTTGGACCTACGATACGCAATCGTGGGACGGTATAGTCTACTTCGCGTATACAGGTACTCAATGCGATCTCCTCGCCAATGCAATTACAGATTGGGCATATGAATTCTATTCCTCGCATTTCCATTGGACAGAGACATTCGGGGCAAACTTCGCTGCATGCTTGGTTTTTTAGTTGTGGAAGGTCAACCACGAAACTGCTAGGCAGCTTAAGATTGCCAAGCAGGCCAAGAGGATCATCCATACCTTTTCTTTGATTAGTAGATAACTCTAATAGGTAGTTTAAAGACTGTACTCAATAGGCTCGGTGTGGATGCCGTCTGGCAGAACCCGCCTCTTATCGTAGTAAGCCGAAAGCCCAAGCTTCTGCTGTTCATAGGTCGCCATACCTTCTGGCAGCAAGCGGAAGCCTCGGTTTTCTGCTACGTCGCTGCTACCCTGGAGTGCTGCTTTGAATCGACCCCATGAGACATCATTGTGCCGCCTTGACATCCCCTTGATGGAATATTTCCGACTGGCACCTACGTCGACATAGTAGGCCTTAGAGCAGAGGGCAATGGCGCGCTGTCCTTCGAAATCTAGTTTGAAGAGGCCTGGTGTACGACTGCTCCACTTGTCCCATGCTAACCAATCCTTTCGGCAAGCTGCGAACTCCTTGTGCAATTCTGGTCGTACCACTTCGTCGATGCTGTTGCCTGAGATGGTAATGTATGCGCTGTCCGTATCCATCTGGATGTATTCGAAATCCTGACGATCGATGTACTTGTCGAGAAAGTCGTAGTAGAACTCGAGCATACGCAGCTTGGCAAGCTGGTACACGGCGATACCTACTTGGAAAGGCCGTTTGATTCGGATCTGATTTTTTCGACTCTCGAGTTCGTATGCAGCACCAATCTTCTCCAGGTCTGAAAACCAAGCACTCCGCAAAGCTTTGTCCACAATCTTCTCATCTTTGGTGTAGGTAACATTAGTTTGTCGCTCCAGAGCCTCGATCAACTTTCCGTAGGCGCTATTACCGAGTAGCTTAAACACATCTGCCAGCAAGGCTTTATCTTTGTCTACATCTCCTGTACGTTGCGCTTCGGTGACTTGGTCCACAAACCATTCAAAGACTTTTTTCGGTTCGTAGTCTATTGTGCGGTAGACAGCAGTCATCACTGCCCCGTGATCTAGATATCAAAGTAGAAGAGGAGCATAGAGCAGCAACCTCTTTCCAGAGAGACTCCCAACTAGCTTCTTTTCATTAGATCTCTTTCGACCTGTCTTCTCGAGGTAGGCCAGCATTTCTGGAGGGATTGTTTCTTTGGGGATTTCCCGATTGTAAAAGAAGGGAGGCATCTCCTCAAATTTCTTCCACAATGCTCTGGGTATCTCGATGTCAACCTCTGCGAAACCAAACCATGATCCATTCCGCAGACATTGGGCAAGTCCTTCAGAGGCTGGACCAGGCTCATCGTAGTGCACAACCTTTTCTTTTCCACAAGGCATTTCGTGTGCCATAGTCGAAAGATATAGGGCATTGGTATCGGAGCCAAGAACCTTGTGACAAAGTTTAGGTTTCGAAAGCTGATGGCTGCGAAGCTTGGAGACGCCTGCTTCGTGGCATCGTGTGAACACTATGCTAGGACCTCCCACGACAGCACCTTTGAGCATATGATAGGCATCCTCTCTTGGGGCATACAGCTCGGCTCCACGCTCTACACTACCTCGAAGAAGAAACTGTAGTGAGACTCCAGGGATAGACACTGCATCTTTCAATATATCTATGCCCTTCTCGTGGTAGAAGTTACGCATCTTCTCGAGGGCCTCTAGGAACGGGACCACATCCAAGTTGTTGTAATATCGTAGCCAATCAGCAAAGGTCTTCATTCCTTTCTCGCGGAAGATGCGCTTACAGTCTCTTAACTCTTCCATGGATAGTAGATATACTCCCTTCAGGTTAGACCACCAAGCGGGGTAGTCCGGCAGTCCGGTATGGTCCAGCTTGCCGGGAGAATCAAACCACTCATATGGGAAGAAGCTTTTCTGCAGCTCACATCCATATGCGGCAATCCAACGCTTGTAAGAAGTTCCGGGACCAAGATAATTCATCACATCGAGGAAACGGAATTCTGGAGTCAAGAGAAACATAGTGGAGTTGGCCTTCTTTGCCACCCGGACCTTCTTGCACGTATCGGCAATAGTTTCGACGAAGTGGTTTCGGATGAGATTCATGTCATATCGACCGGAGTTGAACCCCAGTACAGGAACCTGGTAGGACCATTCATTGATTTTGGTCTGTTGTTCCTTTGATAGGGTGTCGAAAGCAAAAGCCTTGGTCCTGGGACAGAACTGTTCGACAACGACTTCTCGGATTGCCTTTGCCCTTTGCTGGAGTTCTTCCACGAAGGCAGCTACAAGATCTTTTGGGTTGCGTTGGCAGATGTGGGTTGGTGTGCTGTTGTGTGTGTCGGCTATGGAGACAGCTATGGGAACGTGTACGTTGGCGATGGTCAATCGGTCCGTTGGTTGTCTTCCTTTTGTCCCATCGAGATAGGCCTCAAAGTCGTATACTATAGCATGTGGGTAGGAGGTTTGTGTTGGGGTTGGTACGGGTTCATTGGTCTTCTTTGTAGAGCAGCCCCAACCCTCCACTACTGTATAACCTGCCTTGCGTAGCTTTGCTGTTCTTTCACAGGTTTTGCGATACAGATCTCTGCCTTTAGTCCCTGGGAAGCATTTTGGGCAGCCGTGGTATTAACACCCGTGGAATTGGAAGACGGTTTTAGAAAGGGGTTCGTAGCCATCTACACGGGCTCCTTCTATCCAACGCTCTCCACCATGCCCACAAGCTGCATGATGTATATGCTGCTGGGTGCTTCCGATTCGCGTTTCAACCATCGTAGAGATGATTTGCTAGCGATGTGCTCTGGCCAGAAGGCTTTTTCATAGGCAGACTGGGGAGCTTTGATTTCTTCTCCAAGGCAGACGATCTTTGTTTCGCCGCGACTACAACGATCTGCATGGCGTTGGAGGCTGCAAGCCTGCGTGAACCTTTGCTGACAATCGTTACATACGTAGACGTGACCGAGCTTGTTAGTGTCCTTGATATAAAAGGCACGTCCTTCATACACTCCTATTATCATCACATGCGAGTAGTGGGGCGCATGCCTAGTCAAATGCCAGGCACCGTCCTCTGTAGGTTCATACACCCGAATGCCTATCCCAAAGTGTAACTCAATCTTCTCAAGTTCGTCTAGAGAAGTCTTGGGGACATCTGGTATAGGTACCGCCAAGTGATAGAAGGCCTGAGCGAGCTTTCGAGCTGCGATGACCTGTCTACGCACGCTCCTTTGTAAACCGCAAGGCAGCGCCGCAGACATAGGTTGTCTCCATATTGGTCGATGGCAAGCATTCCCTTTTTATGGCGAAGCCAGTGTGGTAGTGGGCCTGTTCCTAACAGGGGCTGATGATCTATCACGACTTTGACGTGGGTATTGGGACGATCAATGTTGTCGGGATTCAACCGAGCTAGCTCCCTGTCAGCAATCCACTCTTCTGCATCGCCGAGAATATTTATCCATGCAGAACCTGGTACTGTCTTGGAGAATAGCATCACACGCCCGTTGTTGACATTTCGAATGCGATAGGAGTAGCTGTAGCGTAGGTAAAAGCTAGTTGCTACATTCGCAGTCAACTTCTCCATGATCCTAGGTGTCAAGTCACCTGCCACACCTCGGAAGAAGTGCCACTGAATGGTACGTCTACCTTTCTCCTCTCCCTCGAGCATTCCGTCTCTCTCATTGAGAATAGTGTCTGCCTCTCGAGCTAGACTCCGTGGCAGTGGCTCACTACGAGGCCCTTGCTGAACCCGCTGGTTGACTCGTTTTATATATTTCCTCCGAGATAGAGGATTAGCTCGAGCCCCTTCCGCAGCAACGTTTTCCCTTAGGCTAGCTGTTACCTCCTCCCCCAGCTGTTTGGCTTCACGCGCACGTTGGGCCCGCTTGTGTGGATTTTCGGGATCCCCTTGAAGAGCTGGGAACCTACCAGTTTGTTCAGCTCGTTTGATTCTCTTCTGCCGTTCAGTGGAACGGACCTCAGCTATTGCCTGGCTTAGATTGGATTTGTTTAGCTTTGAGGTTCCTCGAAGGCCAAACTGCTTTGCTTGTATGCGTAATTCTTTTAGGGTCACCATTTTTCTTTGTTAATACCTATATGTATCGTTTCTCTAATTGGATGTTGAGGGTGGTATTTTCAAAGTGGGTATCTTCGAGTAGAAACCTAGTAGTATAGTCGGGAGTAAAATTATACAAGCAAATTTTACTGTCCACAAATCGTTTGATGGCCCCGACCTCAATATCTTTTTTTTGGCCTTTGTTGAAATTTTGACCACAAGGTGTGTTTATTGTACCCTATTACAACATCTAAGGTATTCATTAGATAATAAGTTGGGATTTGGTACAATAACACACCTGTTGGGGTCAAAATTTCAACAAAGGCCAAAAAAAGATAGTGGGGGAGGGGCCAGCAACCGATTTGTGGACAGTCAAATTTGCTGGTATAATTTTACTACCGACTATACTACTATGTTGGTAGCCGTTCCTGGCTTTGATCGCTTTGATCAGCCTTGTTTCAGGTCCGTTAGAAATTTAGTGTAGATTAATTGAACACAGCAATGAAGTCAGTACTTTAAATTTCCCTCACCTTGTACAGTGTTGATATTCCAGTTCCTTGGCAAATCAAAGTGTATAGATTAACTCTCTGTCTGAGTGCGAAGTTGAACAGAGAACCGAGTCAAATCAACTCACCATAATGAATTACGGTCGTTTCGCCCCCAGTCGATTCGCCCCCAACTCCAGTTCGATTCGCCCCCAATCTGTAGATTAACTCTCTGTCTGAGTGCGAAGTTGAACAGAGAACCGAGTCAAATCAACTCACCATAATGAATTACGGTCGTTTCGCCCCCAAGTCGTTTCGCCCCCAGTCGATTCGCCCCCAACTCCAGTTCGATTCGCCCCCAATCTGTAGTCGATTCGCTCCCACTTCAAGTTCATTCGCCCCCAGTACCGAAAGAGTACCGAAAAGAGTTTATGAAGAAAAAAGAAAATCAAACTTAAGTTAACTTTGATCGAACTTTCAAGTTGGAGAAAACTGAAGTCTTACTCATGATTTCAGCCCGGCCTAAATTGTATAAACTTCATGTCTACCTGCTTTAGTGCTTGCACACGATCTGAAACTCCCACGATCTATATTTCCATGGTCTATTGTCATGTCATCAAGTTATATGTCTGACCTTCTGGAATCTACAACACGAACTGAGTTTCGTGAAGAAGGAAAGCTAAGGCGCCATCTTGGATTTTCATAATTCGTCCCATTCCCCGCGCGGCCAATTTGGCATTAAGTCACGTCATCCCTATCTAGTAACCATATGATTGAAAGTACCGTCTACGTACCAAGTTTTGGCCTTGCTCAGGTACTCTAACTGTTCGTCGGTCGCAAAGATGATGTGTCGCCTGTCACTCACATGGACATCGGCTCTGAGGAACCTTGCCGGCACGTGGTCCTCGTCTATTTCGAAGTCGAGGTCGGCTGGATCAGTAGGCTGTAACTTCTGTCTTAGTCTGTTTGCAGCTCTGGCAATACACTCGGGTTTCGAGAGACCAGGACAGGGGGCATCATCCATTTGCTCTAGAAGAACCTTTGTAAAAAAAATTGAGTTAATGCTAATATCAAATAATGTATATGCATTTCCTTCCCTAAAACCCCTTCCCTTCGTTTTATATATTACCGAACCTATATTACCATATTACCTCGTCAACGATAGCGGATGCTGGCTTGAAGAGGTCGTCCATTGCCTTCTTCTTTACAGCTGTTACGATCTTCGCGGCAGTTGCAGCACAAACTTCCACATGGTGGTTGTGGCCATTTTTACCAGGGTAAAACTCGCCGTCCCGTTCAATGACTGTGGCCTTGCATGCGTTTGCTTTTGGGCGAACGGTGCACTGCCAGTCTATAACGGCGTTGGCTCGTCGTCGTTTGATGTTGTAGGTATGTCCCTCACTGTCAATTAGTTTCATCTTCCTCCTTTTTGTTCCCTCTTCTACGACCTGATAGGCAATCTCGAACTGGTCTGACGCAATATCTCTGATTGTGGGGTCAGCTATGGATGACTCTTCCGCATCGAATTCCCCTTCATCTACTTCCATCGGGATCGGAGGCGGAGTGGCATCGGCATCTAGAGAGAGAAAAACAAATCATTCTTTTTTTCGTTTTCTTGTAAACTGTTATTATTGTTTCGTTTCGTACTTACCAGGATATCTATCTTCTATCCTAGAGCTCTCAGCGGCAGGGATAGGATCTGTATCTCCTATGCTGCACAATGCACAGCGCCAGTCTATGTTCCGTTCTGTTTGGACAGCTTCTCTGTATTCGCGTTGGGAAATGCCGGTGTCACATTTCCTATGCTGCCATTTCTCGCATCCATCGCACTGGAGGCCTTCCTGACGTGGTCTGACAGGCTCGTGGCATCTAATACAGTTATCTTGATTTGACATTATATCTTGTTGTTCTCTCGTTGTAATCGTAGTGTATCGCAGGAATCGAATGACTCTCCCATGTACTGCACCCCTTTTATGTGTTTTGGTTGTTTGAATACATTATACCTATAATTAACTAAATTGTTTTAATTTTTCTTCCTATTGAAATATGATTGCATTCATGCCTGCCTCCATTCAATAAACTCGAGCCATTTAATTCAAATTCAATTCCCTCAACTTTGCCGGTGACGCTGTTAAATCTAACACCTACCTTTGTTTCTGTGAAAACCTTGGACGCTGTGAAATCTAACACTTCGTAATACAATGGAATGCAAAAGTGTGAATGTGCCGGCGACGCTGTGAAAAATAACACTTCGGAATACAAAGGAAAAGTTTTGAAAACATTACGAAACTTTTAACAACAAAAAGCTTCGGTTTCGATGTTTATTTGGCTCTAAATAAAGTAACCAACAAACATCTACTTTCGGTGTTTTAATTGCTCTAAATAAAGTAGGCTGGTCGTTTCGCCCCCAAATCCCCGCGGCATTTACACAAACTTTGTCAAACTTTAGTCAAACTTTGATCTGTTTGTGGCCTTTATTCAACGTCTTTCATTCAATAACGGCTTTTATTCAACATCTCGTTCGTTTGTTGGCTACTTTCGGTGTTTTAATTGCTCTAAATAAAGTAGGCTGGTCGTTTCGCCCCCAAATCCCCGCGGCATTTACAAAATCTTTGTCAAACTTTAGTCAAACTTTGATCTGTTTGTGGCCTTTATTCAACGTCTTTCATTCAATAACGGCTTTTATTCAACATCTCTCGTTCGTTTGTTGGCTACTTTCGGTGAAAAGAATTTCAAGAGGAATAACTAAGAGTTTATTCGAACATTTTAGCATCGTTTAGTACCATAAAATATGGCAATGATAGAGGGGTACGTTGATTTCTACCGTTTCTTAATCAAAATAATTAAATGTATTATGATTCGTTGTCTATAAATTTATAAATTGTGTAACCTTTAATCTATTTTAATCTCTTCAATTTTCCGCGAAACAATTTCAAAAATAGCGTTGAATTATTGCTTCGCAGATGAAATTCGGCATGATAATTCCGTCCGGGTTGCGTTCTGCTAACGTAAACATTAATTCAGAATAATTTCACTTTAAGCTTTCCTGCCTGTTCCAAGTAAAAGTGTTGTATTCTAGATAAATTCTTGAACTATAAATCAACTACACAAGTCTTCGCTATGATGATTTGGAAACGCGTGCGGATATCGGCTGTAGTTGCATTTTAATGAACTTACTCCTACCCATAATGCACCCGATATAGTTATACAGTTGAGCTGCGGGGGGTCAAAGTTTTTGCACTTTGCAAATGGGCTCCTGTATATAAATAATCAGAAGGTGAAAGAAAAAAATAAGCCCTGAGTGGGATTCGAACCCACGGCGTCGGTATACTAGTCCGATGTGTTAACCACTACACCACCACGCTGGCGGCAACGCTGCCGACTTTGGGTTTTTGTGGTACCGTGAGTTTTCCCAGGCATTTCTCTTTCGGGTTCGGGACGGGAAAGCCCATAATCTCCGAACTAAGCTTTCAACCTAAGCCGATCATTATTGATTCACAGGCACATACGTCCAACCTAGGAATCGCTTAGCCAGAAGGATATATATATCATCCAAATATTTAATGTAACTTTTCTGCCAGTTCGATATTGTTTTCAAAAAGTTAAGACATTCGAAATGTCTCCATTCATTACTGATTCAAGATCATTAGCACTAGCTTATAATATCATCAGCAAATATTCTAAGAGAGCTTTTCTGAACAGTTAGAAAGATGATTAACGTATAATAAGAATAAAAGTGGTCCTAGTGTAGACATTTAAGGGACTCCACATTGAATAGTTTGCAACTGACTTGTTTCAATATTGGAAATTTTGACATATTGTTGTCGGTTCTGTCAATCACCTTTCAAACCATTGTATACGCGTAAAGGAAGTCATCTAATTCCATAGGCATTTGATTTGGCAAGGAGTATGTTGTGATTGACTGTATTAAACGCTTTAGAGAAACCGAAAAATAATCCACAAGTAATTTGGCCGTTGTCAATTGCTGTTTTAAAGTTAATTCAAGTAGAGTCGGTGGAGTAACATGTTACGAATAACATGTTATGTTTTTCTAGGGATATTATTATTTGATCGTAAACTATTCTTTCTAAAATAATTATTTTACTGAAAGAAGAAAGTGTTACTACTGGTCTGTAATTATTAGGATCAGTAGGTAGATATCTTTAAAATATCTGGTACTACTACTGTATTAGTTGATTCGTTATAGATATAAGTAGACCAGGTGTACAAACTATTATTTATATAAAAATAGAAGTTAACTTTACTGACACTAAAATACGAACTTGCTTATCGATGCAAGGTTGATCAGTAAACTCTCTTCAGTCAAAATCTCGCTTGGTCTTACACCAGTTGAAGCTCAAGTACAAATCTATGATTTTAGTGGATATTTTTAATCCCGCCAACGCAAAGGAGCGTAGAGCTGGAGAGATAGATAGATATAATCTTTATTTATTCATGTTTGACCATCATTTACATGCTCTTCCTGAGCAATTTGCTCTACAACTAACGTTTACACCGAGTAGTAATTAAATAACTATTACTAATTAAACTACGAAAACTCAGTATCCTATTAAAAAACTGAAAAAGTACTTTACTAGATTAAAAAGCGTTTTTATTTAAGGAATAATAATCTAAAATGGATAATTTAACACAAAGGCAATGTACGATCAGTTACTATAATCAGAAAGTGTAATCCTCCAGCTTTCGGCGAGGAGACACATGCATAGAATATCTCTTTATATGGAAAGAGTTCCATATAGTACCGCTCCACTATAAGAAAAACTGGTTTTAAGAAAATTCGTTGCTGATCGTGATTTGGGTGGAATGAGATTTATGTCTTCGTTTCTTACTTGGTAGTTATGTTGATTTGATGTTAAAAAACCCTGTATTGAGTGTAGATTTAAACAATGCAGATAATGTTTGTTTTTCTTTGCTGGTCTATTGTCTCCATCCAAGGTCATTACGGAAAAGAGCAGAAGGAGTATTGAAAGGGCTCTTGGTTATAATTCCTGCTACTCTGTTTTGGAGTATTTTTAAAGGAGACCCCTGGAGGTATTACAGTTACCACTGAGTTGGACAGTATCTCTAGGACAGTATTATTATTACTCGGGCCAGGCCTTCGTCTGGCTCGAGTCAGAAATCGCAAGTTTTTTTCCTTTATTTTTAATTTTTTAATTTTTGTGTCGAGATTTTGCGCCGTCAACCAATCAGATTGCGCCTTCTTTGGAAGTTCTTTGTGCCACCGTACCAATCAGATTGCACTGTGCTGGTCACGTGAACAGTGGACAACATTTCCAGGTTTTTCAAGATGGCGGCGAGTGGGAGTTTTGACTTAGCAAAACCTTTAATATCAGCTGTTTTTTTGTGTAAACCAAAGGTTCCTTCAAGTGCAATACCAATATTTTTGTCTTTTCTAAAGCTGAGAGGTGTTTCACGGGCTTTGGACGGGAATTTATCACATATTATACGACATGCTTTAAGATATACTCGTGACAGTCTGCTCTGCGATCAACACTGACTATATATAAAGACAACAGCTTGTAAATGTAAGTAGCCGCTAATCTGAACATGATAACCTTTATACCAATTGACTGTCGTTGTGTTGTTATTTATTGTTATTAACCTCTCGAAAGTGTAGTAGAAATGACCCGATTTCTCAGTTCTCTGACTGACAGGGGCCTTTTAAAAGAATTACAGTCGTTTCGCCCCCCATGCATCCCGGTTAGCTCAGTGGTTAAGCTCCGGTCTATCGAGCGGGAGGTCGCGGGTTCAAAGCCCGGCCGGACCAACACTCAGGGTCTTAAAATAACTGAGTATAGAAGGTGCTGCCTTTGTGAACCAACTGCAAATGGTTAGACCTTCATGTCTTCTCGGATAAGGACGTAAAATCGTAGGTCCACTCCTAGTATAGTCTCGTACTGATTTAGGAGTAACTCATTAAAGAATTAAAGAATGCACATGTATTTAAATGTTTATAAATTCGGGAACGAAAATCCAGCATGCAGTGAGTGAGTATAAACTGAGTAAGTAATCCGAAATGAAGATTTTTTCAAACGAACGATAAATCACTCTGATGTGGAAATCGCATATTTATCTGTGGCATGTTATTGACACTGGTTTTATTTTGTTCTATTTCCCGGGTCTATTACATCTGGCCTGTACCTCTTTGTATTTGATTATTATCTCTTGGTTTAGGCATTCTACAGTGTATTTAATGTGTTTTTCTTAGAACTGACGTAATGATATTATGTATAGAGTAGTGTATTTATCATTATTGCAAGTTTATAACATAACATAACTAAATTTGGTCCAGAACTGAGAGTATACTTACATGCAAGTCGCGCTCTTTCTTTCCCTTCCCCTTTCTTGGCACCATTATATATCCATGCAAGCTAGATCTTGTTTCAGTGTTTTCCATCTGAGGTGGTCCTGGCTTAAGATAACCCTAAGGTTACCTTAAGTACCTACCTTCTCATCATTGTATTTCTTATTATGCCTTATTACTCGTAAACATTTCCATCATCTTATTAGAAAATAAATGTATTTTTTGTTGTTGTTCCTCAGTTCTTGGCATCGTCACTTTCACTCGGTCATGATCAGGAGTACGAGTACTTTTACGAATTATTTGGGAATGAAAATTAATCTTGCTGCGACCCCAATGATATAAAAAGAGTGGACATTGCATGTTTCTTTGTGGCCTGCCATTATAAGTTTCAGTCTCCTTCAAGATGTAGAAAATGAGCACTAGCACAGTGGCAGCTCACTAATACTAGAAAATGGTGGTCTGTAGTTTACGACCTCAATCGAAAATATTGTATTGAGAATTTAGCCTGAATGTCAGCCGTCTCCACTGGTTTGTTAATAATTGAGAATTACAAATAGACGACTTTATTTCACATGTAGAATGACATTACCTAACTATTCACAATGAATAGCAACATTATGTGGAATTTGTTGTTCTAAATTGCTTGATTTCTCATAGTCGTACTGCACCTGACATAATTACAATGCATCAAATTTGAGTGACTCAATATCGTGCAGACTACTCAAATAACCATTGCACTTCAATCAACAACACCCATACCAATTTTTTTTTGTGATTCTAATGACCCTCAAGGAACAATAACATTGAAAAGAAAGTAATATTAAACTACAGAATTGAAGGAAATTGTGGCTGAAATGTACATGCACAGCATGTATGCATGTGTGTGTTGTGTGTGTATTATGGCTCTATCATTTCCCACCCCACCCACCCCCCCCCCCCCCCAGGCATACCCTAACCCAACCCCCCCCCCCCCCCCCCCCCGGAATACGTGGGGCATTTGCACATTGACATTTGACAGACAAGAGCATCAGTAGAGAACCAATTCTCTGGCTACTCTAGCACAAACCATGTTGACACAAAATTATGCTAGAACTCCATGCAGTACATGCTATAGATAGCCCGAGTTAGGGCCACTCAGGGCCTCTTGTTATTATTATGATATTATTATTATCTCTAGGACAGTATCCTGCCAAAACATCTCTCCAGCCGTCTACAAACGTGGCTTCATGATAGTCCTGACCATATTGCTAACATTTTCGCCGTAATTTTGAACATTTCGAGAAGTAAATTACAGGTTGATTCTCTCGCACTCTAATAACTTCCAGCCAAAGACAAACCGGCCGCGTATTTTGCATTTTCACTTCGAGTCAATACATTACTTTATATTCCACACGGGGCTGATACTAGGGACTTTAAGATACCACGACGGCAACGACGATGGCAACGCGGTAAAACAATGGAATTAATTACAAAATACAATAACTGCACGTGAAAATGTATGTAGCTGCATTCATCAGTTAGCCGTTGTCTGCAAAAACACGACGTGAAAACACTGAGTTTACGTTCCGTAGAGAACGAGAACCTGAAAACGTAAATGGCACTGCTATTCGTTCGGCCTAATCGGAACTCTGTGCACATTCTATTTTTCGAAAACGTGGATGAGAAATGCAACAAAAGTCGAAGAAAGAAACGATAATAAACAAATTATCGATAACACCATTTTTCACATCACGTCGTCGCAGCCGTCGCCGTCGTAGTATCTTAAAGTCCCTAATGACTGCGACACCGGCTAAAGGCGGCCATCTTTTCTGATTCATAATTTATACTTGTTTACGATCGGTTTAGTGTTTGGCAGGCGGATCCTGGAGAGAAAGATCAAGTATTAAGATATATATGCCACTATTGGCTAGAAGAGTTGCATAGCAGGCCGCGTTTCGCAATATTGGACAAGCGGTTTTGGGAGCCGGCACAGTTATAACGTTCATATTGTGATGTTGAATTTGAGAACGCCTTTACTTCGTTTGTGGTTGTCATATCGCGTCATTTATTTTAGAGTTTCTGTTTGATACGTCGCTTTATAAGATCCCACCCAATGGAATCGCTATTCAGCTTCATCAAGTATGTTTTCGGTTCAATACAATAGGTACACGGAACAGGCTAGACTCGTGAAGCAGTGGACGACAAACCATGGCATTTAACTACAAATTACAGCTGTTTGTTTCGCCAAAATTTAAAGAAGATTTCGCGAAGTTAACATTGAAAGGGGATAGGTATTGAATCTTTATTTCTATAATATTATCCACCGATCAAGAGGTAAACTTCTTGAGTTCGATGATCTATAGCCAACATGTCTATCGTCAACATGCGAACTATCCGCTCGCCATCATCGGTCACCGTCGAGAACCTAACAGCCATACCAGTCGGTGGAAGTGTATCCTTAGTTTGTGTAGCTAGAGACGATTCGAGTTTGAAGGACCGGGGCTGGGCTTGGGCTGTTTGTGCTGGCTCATTTCTCGTAATGTTTCTCGTCTACGGTATCCACACATCTTTCGGAGTACTACTTGTCGCGTTACTCGATCACTTCCAAGAAAGCAAAGCAAAAACAGGTAAAAGGGTGTTTGTGACTTGTCATTTGTATTTTTCTAGATATCAAGATAGCTACTTGGGAAATGTCCGTTTTATTATCATTTCTCGGCACTTCCTACATTGTATCGCTCAAAAGAGACTACTGGCTGTCAAAGTATCCAAGGCAATCATTCTGCACCTGTTCTCTCTCATCTCCATGCTGGTGATCGCGTAAACTATTTTAATTTTTTTATATCTAAATTATTGTTGATGTTTCTTTGTTGAAATCCTTAAGTGCCATCTTAAAAGCAACCTAAATTCAATATTTTAACTTGGGGAAGCCATTTACCTTATGATGTAGTGGCGTAGTAGTGGCGAACCAGACTGACAGAAATACAGAGACTGACTAATCACTCGGTGTATACGAGGGATTCGACTGACTAATCACTCGGTGTGTACGAGGGATTCGACTGACTAATCATTCGATGTGTACGAGGGATTCGACTGACTAATCACTCGGTGTGTACGAGGGGTTCGACTGACTAATCATTCGATGTGTACGAGGGATTCGACTGACTAGTCACTCGATGTGTACGAGGGATTCGACTGACTAATCACTCGGTGTGTACGAGGGATTCGCCTGACTAATCACTCGGTGTGTACGAGGGATTCGCCTGACTAATCACTCGGTGTGTACGAGGGATTCGCCTGACTAATCACTCGGTGTGTACGAGGGATTCGACTGACTAATCACTCGGTGTGTACGACGAGTGATTCGACTACAACTGTGCTGCTGCTCCAGAAGTAGAGTTTGTTACGCAACTGATTTTTTCTTAAGCAAGAAAAATATTCCATAATGAAAACCCTGCTGCCCAGTAAGTGGATGACAACACTGTAGATAATTACTATACGACAGGCCATTACTTCAGTGTTATCTATATCATTTCAGTTTGACTAACGTTGGGAGTTCGTTTACCGATCACACATCTATTTCGGACCTTGAAACTTCTCTGCTGCGTCACCATAATAATGTAAACTTGGTGTATCTTGTTAAATTCTGCCGCTTTAAAACGAATATATAATTCTCTTAGCACGGCAGGTGTTCGCATGTGTGCTTAATTGAGTTAATTAGATCAGATTCAATATTTATCTGACCACCGTTTTTCGTAGGCCACTGCAGTGTTCTGACTAGGAATTTTGCTCAATGTGTCAAATGACCCATATCACTTTTTTTTTCTATGGATCAATTTCTAAGTAACATAAGGGCCCTGTTTGTGATAGAAGTATGTACCGTATGGCGCAGTTCTACTGCCACTGGTAAACTTGTAATTGCTGTGACTTATGTAATGTCAAGGTCGTTACGGATAACGAGTGTTTTTTTTGTATATTGTGCACGCAAGTTGCTGTTGCCATTTAATAGTCTAGTTGCTTACCTGTGCTACATTATCCCAACAAGGCAACACAAACTTAGTAACGGACTAATAGCGCCCTTTCGATATATGCTTTAATACTTGTCACGCACAAAGGTTTCATTATGAGGCTCCGGATTAAATTAAATTTATTCTTTTCTCTGCCGACGAATCACTGAGCAGTATACCCCTAAGCCTCTTATTGAAACGTTTGTGCGTGACAAGTGAAGCAGATGTCGAAAGTGGGCTATTGTGTTTTATTATTGACTATTTTATCGTTAAAATGTTGGATTTGTAAGTGTTTGGACTGTTAGGAATAAAATCAACCCAATGAAAGATATGGAAGATATTACATGGCCGCGTGGAGATACGGAATTCAGTTATCTTCGATTGTTTAGCTAGATAACTTAAATTATCAAGTTAAACACGAGAAGATAAAGTTATGTTTCTACTTTTTATTACACGAAAACCGACTGGTGAGCATTTTCCTTTCTAATTTTGAAGATCAGCAAATTAAAACGTACCACCAACATTTCTTTAAAAGCCTGTCAAACCAAGTCCACATCAAACAAATTTGCTCAAGATAGTGTTGTCTTTTTCAAAAATTGTTTTTTCACATTTTAGAAGCATGAGGTAAAAGAGAACAAATCATACCAAATAGGTTTTGGTCTGTGAAGTGATATCTCCACTGGAGGCAGTGTAATGTCTGTGAAGTGATATCTCCACTGGAGCCAGTGTAATATAATTTTTACGATTTTTCTCTCAGTTGGCATACGACTGAGTATCATGTAATAAAAAAAGTAATTCCATTTTTATTAGAACGTACATGCGCTCTGCCAGCCAGTTTCGAGTTTTTTTTACGAGGCACTTGTTACAACCAGTTAGAGATCTTAAGAAACCAGAAAAACTGGAAGGAACGCTGTTCTTATTAATACAGTAGGAGTCGTAATTGTTCAATAAAATTTATTTTGCGGTTCAGCTCTGATTGATAAAAAAAGGTGAAGGTTTCGATTAATTCAATGTTTTCTTGATTAGAATTAGTTGAATCGTACGGATGTCATAAATTATGGGGAAATTATATATGAGATTTCTTCTGTATTAACGTCGTAGATTTCGCTGTTATTGTTTCAGCATGGGTGGGTTCTATTGGCTTGAACCTACTGTTTCTCTTCAGTCCAGTAACAAGTCGAATAGCCGAACGCTACGGAGTTCGAACAGTGACAATCCTAGGAGGCATTTGCATGAGTTGTGGTCTCTTCCTTACGTCCTATGCTCAAAGTATACTAGTTCTTTACATAACCTACGGCCTTCTCTTTGGGGTTGGAACGAGTCTTTCTGGGACGATGGCTCTAATTGTGTTAGCAGACTATTTTGACAAGCATCTGTCTCTGGCAACTGGACTCGTGGCTGCTGGAAGTAGCATTGGCACACTAATTCTTGCTCCTTCTCTACAGTACCTAGTGGATAGGTTTGGTTGGCAATTGACTTTTAGGGTGCTGGGCACCACTGGAATAGTACTGGCGCTAGCTGGTTTAGTCTACCGACCAGTACAACGTAATGAAAGGGACCAACACAGTAATCACGATAACACCAGAGTCATTTTGTTTGATTTTTCTGTTCTTAACAATAAGGCATTCATCCTGTGGATCTTGGCTACGTCGATTGCCGGCTTTGGATATTTCATTCCTCACTTTTTCTTGGTGAGTTGATTGGAGGTTGAAAGTTCCGATCTTGTGATGAGTGGCTGTTTTCTTGAGTAATTCTTATCTCTCATTATATCGATTATTAAATACCAAATGTGTCAGCACCTTACATCACAACACAACCCATTTGATTTCATACGAGTGACATAAAGCACAACAAAGCATATGACATAATATACCATGTATATACTTATTTTATCTTATCTTAATACATAAGGCCTCATATAAACCTTCCTATGGCTGCACTAAAACAAGTATAAAATAGATTAATAGCGTCGGGTAATTTAGAAATTATATTTCGTTCAGGTTTTATGACCTGATTTGTATCAAAATAGGATGAAAACTGAACTATTTTTTCCACTTTGCCAAAGGGATAAAATCTGTAACACGCAACATTTAAAAATTCAAAATATTTGACAATTTAGTTGGGATTCGAAAGGGATAATTTTTTTTTTTTCAAGGCCTCAAGTGCTGAACTCGTTCTGGTGGACAGAGTCACCCCCCCCCCCCCCCCCCAGCAGCCCTTCACCTCTCAAAACCTTGCATTTTATTGGACCCCATTTGGACTGCACTGACAAAGAATTGCATTGTTTTAGGGTTAGGGTTTGTATTGTTTCAGGGTTAGGCATTGTTTGGATAGCCAGTACTATTCCACGTTCCGTGGAGGTGAAGGCCGCCCCGTCATTTCGCCCGAAAAAATTACAACATCTACTCTTTGAACTTTTGATCAATACGGATTAAATATATACTTTCTTCAATTCAAAACCTATAAAACGGTATATAGTATGTCTGTGTGGCTTTAATTGCGACGCTACATGAGCGTTTTTCCGAAATGACACCTCGAACCTTTATCGAACCTTAAGGCTTTGTATAAGTAAACCTTCTTCTCTATGATCAGCAGACCTTGTTGATTGTGACTCATAGAACGTTATCTATTCTACGGTTTCAGAAGGCTTGTAATTTCTGGTCGTTTTTCTTTTCTTCTTTTTCATCGCACCTCATGCTACACGAAGTTCTACGATACGCTAGCTGTCTGTTTTAGAAGTGATCTGTCGAGGTTTCTCTGAAAGACATTAATACTCTTCAGTTTTACCTCTCAGCTATATAAGCTAACACTAGTAGCTCAATATAGAATGCACGTGCACGTCTGTGCATGAGTAACTATTTAAGTGTAACTGTTTAGTTGTTTACACCTCAGTATACCACGTGCATATCTACTGCTGTGCATGAGTAACTATTTAAGTGTAACTGTTTAGTTGTTCTGTTTACACCTCAGTATACCACGTGCACATCTGTGCATGAGTAACTATTGAAGTGTAATTGTTTTAATTAGCTGTTCTGTTTACACCTCAGTATACCACGTTCGCTCTTTCATTTTCTCGCTGATTTTGTGTTACATGACTGCGCCTGTCGGCCAATGTAGACTGCAATCAGAGTAATTGTATCCATACACTGGTTAATAACGTTCTTTGGTATTTGTTTCTCCGTTAGATACGATATTCCGAAGACTTGGGAATTCCTCCCTCCCAGGGCAGCTGGCTCATTTCCTATCTCGGCATCGCCTCCGCCATCGGTAGAATTCTCTTTGGCAAACTCTCCGACATTTGCTGTGTTGACAATCTGCATATATATCGGATATGTATGTTCCTTTCAGGACTAGCGTCGATATTGTGTCCCCTGGCAGGGTCATTTGCGGCACTTGTCATGTATGTGGTAGTGCTAGGCCTCTTGGATGGATCATATATAGGCCTTATGTCAATTGTTACGCTTGACATAGTGGGCCTGCCTAAGATTGTCCCAGCCTGGGGCATCTTGTTTTTCTGTCAGTCCTTTACATATCTTCTCGGACCTCCAACAGCCGGTAAGTTGTCGAGAACTGTTTCTATCCTCAACAGGGCGACACTGAGCCAAGGGAAGCCGTAATGAGGCCAACTCTCGGTTCTTGTTGATTTACTTTTATCCCCATGTTAAAAAGTCGTATCAGTCAGGAATTTTAACCGCTGAGACGGTCGACCGTTTTCCCCGTTACAGCCTGACACAACGCTTTATCTTAAAACTCAATCATGAAAGACCGTTGAGCGTAACGTGGAAAACTGGCTTCCGTCAATATATATTGTCGGCTTCCTCGAGTGAAGGCAAAATAGTTCACGCATTTTCGTTCAAACAGTTTGCGCATTTTGTTTCTTGCTTGCATCCTAAGAATGGATTTTCTTTTATTAGATTTAGGTCTCATGTGTTTTTATGGTTTTTCTCGTGTGTAGGTCTTGTGTACGACTCTCTCAAGACGTTCAAGCCAGTGTTCTACCTCGCATCCGGTCCCATGCTCATCGGCATGTTCATTCTACTTCTTATTCCTTGCATCAAACCTGTCGCGCACAGCGCTTTACAAGATGTTACACATTTAACTACCCATAATGGCAGACACTTGCATCCTACAATTGTCATAACGGAGCCTTCTAAAACCGACAAACAATTATTGGTTGTGGTGGAGAGGCTGACGTCCTTGTAGAGTAAAGGTGATGTTATACACGAAGATATTCAGTAACGACAATTTTTCGCGACGATTTTTAATGCATGTTACACGAGACAACGTTTAGCGCAACATTGATGGGGCAACAGGTATGTTACACGAGACAACATTAATGCGGCAACAGGTATGTTACACGAGACAACGTTAATGCGGCAACAGGTATGTTACACGAGACAACATTATTAATGCGGCAACAGGTATGCTACACGAGACAACATTATTAATGCGGCAACTGGTATGCTACAGTAGGCTCCTACTCCTCGTTAATGGTGCACACGAATGGAGTCTTTGTTTGCAGACGTGTGCGTAGCAAACAGGTTTCTGCATGGGACGACATTGCGCGAAACGGCGAAGCAACTCCAACAAAATTCAGGCAACAATGTTGCAGGCCAACAACGAACAAATCACGCTATACTATGTTGACTTTTCGGAAAATTCTTTGTCAAAAATCGTGTAACATCACCTTTATACGCTTGCGATCCCACGATTCTCGTACGAGTTTCAAGGCTCTCAGCTTTTTACGATCGTACGTAGCCACTTTGTTAATATGTTTTGCTCTGCTCTATTTAAAATTCTAGCTGGTGACTCACCCTCCCCCCGGGTGGGGATGGGCTGGGATATACGGCACCACGTTCCTTTTTCGTCGTGAATCTGAGCTCATAAGCCACCACACGGAGCCCAATTTGTAGTCACATGGGTACCGGGTGTAATCTACCAAATGTACATTATAATGACTCAATGCACTTTATTAAGAGTAAGAGACCATATACGGGAAAATAATGCAAAAATAATCAAAAACTAGAATCGCCCAAATCGGCACTCTAGCTCATCAGGGAAAAGCGCATGCGCTGTGGCCCCAGCGCGCGTGTCCGTCCAAGCCGGAAAGAAAACAAACGCAAAATATTTCAGTATTACTCCTACTTTACAACTTAGCCTAAAACTTAATTTGTAATTTAATAAAGAAAGTCCTTGGAAACTTTACTAAATCTGTATTTTAAAATCAGCCTTTGTTCTTCTCAAGCCTACGTTAAGGCCTGTGTTGGACCAGAAGTCCAAACCATGGCCTTCTGCTTTGACCTTGTTGCCAGACCCCCGGCAAAGATTTCACATTTTCTTGTCTTACTTTGCTGATAATTACTATTTTTAAACCATAACTTAAAGTTTTGTTGGGTTTGACTTCCTCAACATTTACACTGCTTCTTGGGGTGATTGTTCACGTGATCAGTGACGTCATAGCATAATGACGAAACACGTAAAGGACGGGGCCGTACCCGTAGTTCAAGTAGATTTCTGTATTATCACAACTTTTTTATATCATTAACTAGCATTAATATTAAATAGTACGGCTAGGTTTACAAGTAAACCCTGAAGAAGGTTGATCATACCACCCGAAATATTGGTTAATCATATATTATATATACCCGTTAGCGTATAATCAGCCTTTCTTCGTTGTTACTGTTTACACATTTTCGCTGATTAGATCCCTCCAAGGTGATCCCGTACTATACTTCGTCCATTAATATTAAGCATTTTTAGAGATTTGTTAATGTTTTGATTTGTTAATTTCTGTTATTTTAATTCACAACTCCACAAGCAGTGCACATGATACTTTAGTTCATCGTGTTTAAATAAAGATATTGTTGTATAGGCCGCGAGTTTATACATCGGAGAAAATTGATCATCAAAATAAGATAATTATATATCTTGTTTTATTGATTGGGGGAAAAGATATTAAGGGGGAAATGTAGTCATGTGACCTTTTTTCATCAATGTCCCTTAACATTAAACGATAATCCAGTTGTCTAAGTGTGACTGAGTTTGTATATATAAATTAGTAATAAACATATACTGCATAAAGGCCATTTACACGAGAGGAAGTTCACCGCGGCTTTAGATAAGCAGTGAACGATTCGTAGAAATGTGTCAAAAACTAAAGTCCTCGAACGATTCGTAGAAATGGGTCAAAATTGAAGTGCGCGACTAACTGGAGCCGCGGCTTAATAAGCCCTCGTATAAATAGTAACAACGAAGAAAGGCTGATGATACGGTAATGTATTATAACCAAATATTTCGGCTGGTACGGCCAATCTTCTTCAGGGTTTATAAGTGAAATTATTTGTCTATAAATTTTCGCTGATTAGATCCCCCAAGGTGATCCGGTATTATACTTCGTCCGTTGGTCCTTGCAGTTTTCCAGTATTCAGTTTTCCAGTATTCAGTTTTCCAGTATTCAGTTTTCCAGTATTCAGTTTTCCAGTATTCAGTTTTCCAGTATTCATTCACTTGTAAACACTAAAGGAGGTTGGCCCTGCCAGCCGAAATATTTGGTTATAATACATATACCTATTATAACAATAAATTGTCCGAAGTCTACTGCAATGCTGATCATGAACGCTTGTCGAGGTTTATACAATATTTCGGCTGGCCAGTACCAGCCTTCTTCAGGTTTATTTTACAGTGGAGGTCACAAATGGATATACCAGGAGGGTAATGAGCTCCTGGATGTACCCATTACCGTATAATCAGCCTTTCTTCGTTGTTACTGTTTACAAATGTTCGCTGATTAGAGATCCCTCCAAGGTGTACTATACTTCTTCCGTTGGTCCTTTTCCAGTATTCTCTTCTAAATACCACATTTTTGTGAAATAAGACGCAACTTATTTTGCTCTCGCCGTATAAATAACCCTATAGTAACTTAATAATAATAATAATAATAAAAGTTTATTCACAGCCTACCCATGCATTCTAATGAATGGCTCTTCATCTGTGACGATAAAAATAAATACGATGTAACAAAATAAGTAGATATAGATAATAATAAAAAGTTATACTATTATACAAATATAAGTAATAAAATCTTCTAACGAGACATCCCTAATTAAGATAGCTAATAAAATGTCAGTTTAAAATTACCCACCACCCCACCTTACCCCAACCCATTTAAGACTTAAAATTACGATAATAAAATTAATGTCTGTGGCAGCTTGTTAAAAATGGTAGAACAAGAGTCCTGCAGTGTTCCTTCAGTCTCTAGAGGTACTAAAAGCTGAGGAGCACTGCTGGGGCGCAAGTTACGCTGATGTTCATATTTCTTCAGCGGGAGATAAGATGGCCAGTTTGGGTTTGTTAAAGCATTGCGTGCAATTCTGACAAGATACAATTCTCTCCGTTCAATAACTGGAAGCAAGCCGAGTGCTACAACTGAATGTACATCGGCATAACGATTTATCACAACGCTGGCAGTAGCTAGTATTCATTACCATCTGGAGCTTTTTCAAAAGATAGGCAGGTAAAGGATGAAATACAATGTCATTAAAGTCAAGTATAGATCAGGATCAACACTTCAGCAAGATACTTCTTTAAGCGGAAGGGAGCTAAGTGCTTGATCTTCCTCAAGACAGACAGTACTCCATAGCAGATATATAAGGCCTGGGTCAAGTACACCCTTTGGATCACACCCTTTTCGTTTGGTTGTACCCGATAACATTCAGTCTCATGTAGAGTTAACATTGTAACGTTCTGGCAAAGATGGTTGCCATAGCGACGGACCCTGTGACCTTTGATCTCATTTTCAAGAATATATTCCATTTCGATATTGCACTACCAATACTACAAATACCTTGGTTTAACGTTCAGTGCGTACGGTAACTTCACACTAGCCAAACAAGAACTGAAAAAGATAGCACTAAAAGCCCTTTTTAAACTCCGCAAAGAAATGGGTGACCACTTTAGAACTGACCTAAAGCTCACACTGAAATTATTTGACTCTCTTATTCAGCCAATCCTCCTATATGGAAGCGAAATCTGGGGAGTTGACTGTAAGGGTCCTATTGACAGAGATCCAATAGAGTCAGTTCATGTTAAGTTTTGCAAATGGCTCCTAGGAGTAAATAGGAATGCTACGAATAATGCTTGTCGTGCTGAACTAGGCAGACTCCTACTTAAAGGCGAAGCGATATTCCGAAGTATTAAATATTGGCTCTGGTGCCAAAAGATAAGAAGCATAATATGTCACCTCGGCTTTGGCAATCTGTGGCTAGACCAGAATAATATAACCAATTACACAGCACTCGCTAGCAAACCGTAAAACAAAGGATACGAGACGTTGAATGCCAAAACTGGTACAGCGAGATCCATAATGACTCGAGAAGTAATTCAAATCAGCGAAATAAGTTAAGAACATACAGAATATTCAAGAAATCTTACGAATTAGAAAATTACTTGAAGGAAGTAGTCAATGTGAAGCACAGAATAGCACTAACAAGGCTAAGAATAAGCAACCACAAACTAGAGATCGAAAAAGGAAGGTATGCAAGACCATACAAACCAATCGAGGAAAGATTATGCCATTTCTGCCTCTCGGAGATTGAGGATGAAACCCACTTTGTCTTGAAGTGCAAGAAATATGAAAACCTAAGGAAGGAATTCTATGCTTCACTAAAGAATAAATGTAATATAAATACGGCACACCGATCTGAAAATAGCCTATTATGCACAATCATGAACCCTGACAGTAGAATTTCTAGTCTTTCAGCAAAATTCATTTATAACTGCTTCAACATCAGAGCTGAAGCTCTAACGCAATGATGCCTGTTCCCAACTAACAGAGATATACATGACCTAATTTAACTGAAATTTATTGGACCCATGTCGAAGTACTTGCATGTACAAAACACCAAATAAAATATGTCTGTCTGTCTACCAGATCCGCTTCGGAGAGATCAACATCGCAAAGCACTTTGCTCACATCTCCAGCTCCCACACGTGTTAGCGTGGTGGCTGGAGTTGAAGCAGCGTTCAGCTCGCCCTTGGAGTAACCACATTCTGATGATCTTTAGGTGATCTTTAAGGTGACTTTTAACGACGATTTTTCGCGACGATTTTTAATGCATGTTACACGAAACAACTTTTAGCACAACATTGATGCAGCAACGGGTATGTTACACGGAACGATTTTTAGCGCAACATCTTGCTTGCACCTAGGCCCCTACTCCGAAATCCTCGCTCAAAAACATAGCGGACGAGTGGAGTATTCGTTCGTTGATGTAGCCTCGTTTCCGTGGGCGTAGCGAACAGGTTTCTGGGACGACGTTGCGCGAAAAGTCAACGGCGTGGGTTTTACACGAAACAACTCCAACAAAATTCGGGCAACAATGTTGTAGGTTTTTGAAGGTAATTCAAAACTTGCAACATGTTTCCGCAACGAAGATTGCGTTAAAAGTCGTCCAGCGCGCCATGTTACACTATGTTGACTGTTGCGCGAAAAACCTTCGTTAAAATTGCCTCGTGTAATATCACCTTTAGTGAGGCTGAGGTTAATGGGTAGGGTTGTCTACATTATGCTCGAATTCTTCACTATTATGCTAATTCTTTATGCTCAAAAAATCTCACAATTCGCCAGAAATTACGGAAAAACGACGAGGAACACGAACTATAACTGCAATATACTGCAAGTATTCGGAGCACTACCCAAAGTCTCAGTGCTCTTACGATAATAAAATACTACTACAAACTAATGCTTATTTACAATGTACATTAATATTACAACTATCGAACTAAATAAGGAAGGTCGACGTCTTGAGTGAGGACTTAAAATAGCTTAGAGAGTCAATGCTTCTAATGTGGTCCGGAAGTGAGTTCCAGATTTTAACAGCGGTGAACCGAGAAGTCTCCGTAGGTTCTAGTGTTAGATTTCGGAACTGATAACAGATTGCGAGTGGAGGACCTTAAAGTACGAGTAATACTGATTGGTTAAGTAATTCAGTAATATAGATCTATGGGAGCCTGACCATCAAGGGCTTTGAAAGTAATCAACAGTATCTTTAAAATTATCCTGCTTCTAACTGGTAACCAGTGGAGGTTACGGAGTACGGGGGAGATATGGTCAGATTTTTTCACCCTAACAACAATTCTTGCAGCTGTAAATTGAATACGCTGTAACTTGTCAAGTTCAGAGGCAGGTAGGCCATAAAGAATACTGTTACACCTGTCCAGTCTCGACGTAATTAAAGCGTGCACAAGTCTCTCATAGTCAGCTTAGTTAAGTGTTTTCTAATTCTAATGGCTAATTAAGGAGGCAGATTTGCATATACTGTTCACCTGGTTAGTTAACTTCAAATGGTTGCCATGGCGACCCCAAGATTACGTACAATTGGTTTTGGAGTAATAAATAATAATAATAATCATTAATCCAACAAATACCAACATTGGTACATAGGATAAAATACATTTATATAATAATAGTAGTATAGTATGGGGTGCCAAGTGTCCAAAAATTATATGTCACAATTATATGAAAATTATATGGAAATTATATATATAATCGTTATTATATCATATAATTTCTTTTCCTCCTGAGTTCATTATTTCAAATAATGTTCGTGTTGTTATTTCATTGTTTCATATAATGCAACACTGCCTTTCGCATTATATGAAACCATGATCGCCATTCATGATCTATTATTTCATATCATGCAAGACTGCTTTTTAAATTATATGAAACCATGATCGTCATCCGTTATCTATTATTTCAAATAATGCAACACTGCTTTATAAATTATATGAAACCATGATCCTAAGCCAAATTCGTTATTTCAAACAAGTTAATGCTTCAATTTTGCTATAATCCATTATTTGATATAATACATGTAGATTATATGATTTAAAACCATTATATGATATAAATCCCATTATATGATCACATAAATCTCATTATATGATATAATCCCATTATATGATATAAATCTCATTATATGATATAAATCCCATTATATGATCACATAAATCCATTATATCATATAATCCCATTATATGATCATATAAAGCCATTATATGATATAAATCCATTATATGAAAGAACCATTGTATCATATAATATCAATTGTATGCGCGATTGTATGCGCAGTTAGCAAATTTCAGTGTCGGTGTAATATTTAACTTAAGCCTCGATATTGTGTTAACGTATCTGTCGTCTCAAAGTTCAACTATCATCACCTTTTCGAAATTAATACTGTGATAATCTGCTGTACTCTCTTTCGGTTTCCTTAATAAATGACGGACCAAGTGGCCAGCGATTTGGCTTCGGCGTTAAGCTTGTCTACGATCGGGGATTGCTGTTCAAGACAACGGCGAGACCCTAAAATACCTCTACTAGTACAAACGCCAACTCGTCGAGACCAAATATCACACTCCCCTAGCCTCTCAGACGTTACGCGAAAACCGAATTTCTGTTCGAACTATTCTTGATTAATGAGGTTATTTTCCCTTTCTCTTTGAATTTGACACATGAAGTTAATCTCTATGATATGTAATTAAATTAAATCCTATAAAAATACGTTGGATCCGAAGTGAGGACCTATGCAGCCAAAAATATAAACAATAACGAATGAAAAGTCCGAAGACTACAGAAAAGCTGATATACAACGTAAAAATCTAATGACGTGTGACCCGATAACCAAGCATTTCTGTTGCTCGAAACTAGATGCTTTTTAGCTCAGTCCGGGTCGATGGTGCAGTGGTACCGAAGCCTGCGTACTGTTTGCTATGCCATACTAACAAGTTCTAATAAGAACGAAACAGCTGTCTATGGCTGCAATCTGGTCCGAGCGCTTTTCGTGTCAGGCCTAGCTAACCGTAGTGCTTTGTGTTAGATTTTTACGTTGTTTATATTTTTGGCTGCATAGGTCCTCACTTCGGATCCAACGTATTTTTACAGGATTTTTGTCCACGGTATTTGCTTATGAGTTTTTTTAATTAAATTGCTCGTTTTCATGAGACACGCGTGTTCATAGTACTCTTTTCTTTTCTCTTTCCACTTTTTTTCAAGGGCTCACGGTCCCATCACCCTGATTTGCCTAATTTTCAGAGTTTGTCTCTTTTCCAAGGTGCACTGGTTCATATTGTTTCTGGCTTCCTTAATCAATATTGTAACCAGGCATGTGCTAGTCGACTTTTTTCATGGGCTGACCGTACCCCTGCTAAGCCACACCCTCGTGTCCCTCAATTCCCTAATTCGTATGTTTCTGAAGGTGACGTTTTTCGTTACATAATTTTCGATACTGTAAAACCGACGAAGGGGGTGTTTGTGTGTAGCATGTATAATCAAGTACAACTATATGAATACGTTTTTTTATTTAATTATGTACGTATGTGTAAGTGTATATTTCCTCTCTTTTTTCTTTTTTTTTCGGGTTTCTGAGTCGGTTATCCGTGGACAGTGTGTTGGTTAAGCAGTAACGCAAGAAACAGTAATTCTTCGTCGTCTACACTCGACGTTTCTCTATTAGAATGAGTGGCCGTGCTTTATGTTTACAAACTCAAGCTGAAAGAGTTTGTAAATACAATAAAGCACGGACACGAATTCTGTATCTGACTTATCAAACGTTTAATTACATATCATAGAAATTAACTTCATGTGTCAAATTCAAAGAGAAAGGGAAAATAACCTCATTAATCAAGAATAGTTCGAACAGAAATTCGGTTTTCGCGTAACGTCTGAGAGGCTAGGGGAGTGTGATATTTGGTCTCGACGAGTTGGCGTTTGTACTAGTAGAGGTATTTTAGGGTTTCGCCGTTGTCTTGAACAGCAATCCCCGATCGTAGACAGTCAAGCTTAACGCCGAAGCCAAATCGGTGATGATAGTTGAACTTTGAGATGACAGATACGTTAACACAATATCGAGGCTTAAGTTAAATATTACACCGACACTGAAATTTGCTAACTGCGCATACAATCGCGCATACAATTGATATTATATGATACAATGGTTCTTTCATATAATGGATTTATATCATATAATGGCTTTATATGATCATATAATGGGATTATATGATATAATGGATTTATGTGATCATATAATGGGATTTATATCATATAATGAGATTTATATCATATAATGGGATTATATCATATAATGAGATTTATGTGATCATATAATGGGATTTATATCATATAATGGTTTTAAATCATATAATCTACATGTATTATATCAAATAATGGATTATAGCAAAATTGAAGCATTAACTTGTTTGAAATAACGAATTTGGCTTACGATCATGGTTTCATATAATTTAAAAAGCAGTCTTGCATGATATGAAATAATAGATCATGAATGGCGATCATGGTTTCATATAATGCGAAAGGCAGTGTTGCATTATATGAAACAATGAAATAACAACACGAACATTATTTGAAATAATGAACTCAGGAGGAAAAGAAATTATATGATATAATAACGATTATATATATAATTTCCATATAATTTTCATATAATTGTGACATATAATTTTTGGACACTTGGCACCCCATAGTATAGGACTACAAAATATTAAGAGGTATTACAATTATCATATACAGATAATATATCATAACAATAGTTTGCAACTAATTTCGTAATGACTCATCATGCATAGCAAGAACATACAAAAAAGGTGTCGAGTGCCCAAAAAACTACTTCACACTGAAAAGATCATTCCTGAGCTCAACGAACTTCCTATGACAACATAACATTAAATAGTGATATTCATCTCCAATTTCATTTAAACAAGAGCCCATCTGGGCTTTCACTCGGGCCACTATATATACATCAATGCAGCCGGACACGCTTTTAAGGTGAGCACACACACACACCAGGAGACGTTTTGCATGTCCCCTAGTATGTCCCACCTTTATGGAGGAAGGGGTACTCCCATAAAAAAAATAGTTTTCAGTGTCCAAGGGAAGCACCATTAGAAATGTGGATGGGGAGGTAGGATTTCCTCAAGATGCACATTTTTTTGGCCCCTTGGTTGTGCAGGGCAGGTTATATATTATTTTCTTTGATATTTTGCGTTCCAGGATTTTTATTTTTTATTTTGGACTACCCTTCTTCGGATTTCAGATGGTGCCCTCTGTTCCCAATGAGATTGAAGATGAAATACACTTTCATTTGAAATCCTCTTAGTAAACCAAAGGGAAGAATTATTAGCTGAATATTAGCAGTCTCTAGGAGTGGCCGGTAGCGCGGTGACTTTCATTCTCTGTCCCTTAGTATACATATGTAATTTAATATTTGTGTTTTTCTCGTATGTAAATTAAAGTAGTTGACCTTTTACTGTAAACACTACTTATTCATGTAACACACGTTTGCAATTTAGACTGCTGTTCTGTTATACTGCAGGTTCCGTGTACTAATAGATGATTGTCTCAAATGTATGTTTATATTTGTCCCAAATTATAAGTTGTTTCCTGTCCATCCTGTGATGGAGCTATCGCTATATTTCTCCACTGTTCTTCCTACCCTGTGGCTCTTTATCAAGCTCGCTGATCGCCGCCTCGCGGCTCTTTCTCCGCGGCGTCTGTTTTCTCTATAAAACTGACCTCTGGAAGTCATGTTAATTGCATTCGTGGTCAATTTGTGTGCCTCTTTGTAACTTTAGCTGCTGTTCTTGACGAGTCCATTACGTCGTCCATATTGGTATTCAGTTGGATTAAAGATTATTAACTGAAATGCCTGTTGGTTAATATCTCTAATTAAAAGCTTTACCCTTATTCCCAAAACTTCAGTCTGCTCAATATATTACAGAACTATAAAGGGAACTGTTGGAAGCCTTTAATTTCTCGAACCAAAATCTCGGCCGTGAAAGGATTCTTGTTTAAGTTTACCTTGAGAGTTGAATATTCTAAAAAAGATAAAATCATGTTTACCACTGAAGCAGAGGTTACTATATTATAATGCAATGATAAGGCCCATAATGAATTACGTGAACGTTATATGGATAAACTGTGATAAAGAAAGTTTAGGTAGGATTCTGAAGCTGCAGAAAAGGGCAGCGAGAGTCATTATGAACACTGACTGTCGGGCTCCTAGCGTCCAACTATTTAATAGTCTTAAATGGTTACCATTTTATGAAGAAGCTAAATTAGCTAAATGCTGTTTAGTATATAAACGTTTAAACGACCTAGTGCTTATTTACATCAAAGACATGCTAAAGCTTAAAGGAGAACTAAACCCTAAAATCAACCCAACGTCTTTACAAAGATGTATTCTAAAGAAATAAGTTCTGATATTTTATTTTTCTGTGTTGCGCGTCTATGAGGAGAAAATTAGTCTCCAAGTTCGATTTTCCGCTGAAAAATCTATATTGTGTGGCGGCTCAATTCAGTGCAAATTTCCCCATAACGTACGTCACACATACCAAGGAAGAACGATCACACCTCTAGCACAATGGTCCGCAATTAGAAGCATTAGGCCTGCTATTCAATGTAGGGGACGGCATGGCAAAACTAATTTATTCCCCGTATACTACGTCACAAATTACAAGACTTGAGCCGTCTGTACATACCGGAGGCTGTGAGGAAGGTTTTCGGATTTTCTCTTGCTAGACGCGCAACACAGAAAAATAAAATATCAGAACCTATTTTTTTAGAATACATCTTTGTAAAGACGTTGGGTTGATTTTAGGGTTTAGTTCTCCTTTAACAGTGAACGGCACACACGTAACACTCGGTACAGTAAACTTAACTTAGTGTGTCCTAAGTTTACTCGCAAGACTGAAGGTGGTCGTACTTTTACAGTAACAACTTGCCAATTATGGAACAGTTTATCTTTAGAAATTAGAAATAGTAACTCTTATGCTACATTTAGAAGCCATTATTGGAACGTGTTATTTAAGGAACAGCAGTTTTTAAATCATTTTTTAGTTAATTTTTTTATTCGATTTTATCAACTTTTTATCATGTACTATTTTGTTGTTAGGGTTTCAATTTGAATTTTAAACAATTGTTTTGCTTATCGTAATTATATATTTTTAACGTTTTTCATCTATGATCCATGTATTTATACTATTAATATTTTATTATAATAACTATATTTATATAATTTTATTAGCTATAGAGGGCCACAGGTTTGTTAGTTTTTAACTATTTTGTGCTACCCTCATGAAATAAAGACTTTATTATTATTATTATTAATATTGCTTGGTTCATCATAAATCTGACAGTGCTGAGTGTGTATAATTTCTGGCTTCGTGTTGGCGAGTGACAGTGTTGCTCTCACAGTTCAGGAGTTCAGATGTCTTCAGACTTCGACAGAGGAGAGTAACCCATAACTGCTCAACCACAGTATATATATTTGCTAGTAAATCGCTATATTTCGCTATAAATCAGCTATTCAGTTTACCTGTATACCCGAGAGGGGGGGGGGGGGGGGGGGTATGTATGTGAGGCCAAGAGGCTCAAACCCTGACCCTGTTTGACCCAAAATCCGAGCTTCAAAACTCTGATTGCCCCCTTTTTTGGAGAAAAAACCCTGATGCCTAAAAAATACTGAACCCCGACCCTGACTGCACCCACATTAAACTAAATCCTGACCCTGATCTGCCCAAATCAGGTCAAAACCCTGACCCTACCTGCCCAAACTGAGCTCAAAACTCTGACCCACCCCCGCGCCACATACATAATACGTCACAAACAGGAGTACCCCCCCCCCCCCCCCCAGGGCCTGCATAGTATAACGTACACAGGTCTCGATACGAGATTGGTAAACCACCCAAAACACGGTCAAAACTATTTTAGTGTTGGCCTACCGATCACGGTGTTTGCGCTGGTATGTATAATTACCGAGAGTAAAATGAAATGTGGCATAATACCTACGAAACGTACCTCAAAGAATAGCGTCCGCAGAATCTCAAGATGGCGACTGGACTGGAGAGAAATCTATTTGCACGCAATTTATGCATAATTTAACGCATGCGCAGAAATTTTGCTGCACGGAACAAAAAAAACGGCCTGGGCCGGGTTGTTCAAAGCCCGATTAGTGCTAATCCAGGATTAACACTATTAGGATTAACACTAATCGGGCTTTGAACAACCCGGCCTAGCAGATTAAGACTCGTGCCTGCCACAGGCAGCCCGAGTAATTACACAAATTACATACTCGAGCTTCGTACTGAACATTATTATAACGGCCAAGTTCAACAGAAAATCTGTGTGCGGATAATCTCATTTTCGTTATTGCCTGGCGATGTTTTATATTTTGTACTTCAATAAATGAGCCATCAACATTAATCCCGGAGATCGCATCACACTGAGTGGAACTATATCGAGATGTAAGATGAACAACTTCAGTTTTGCTAGGATTACATGCATTAGAAGTGCACCAACTGATGATGTTCTTGACACACAGCTCAAGCTTAGAGCCGATGCTTTTCATACGAGAGGTAACGAGAAACTTGGATGGCAGAAACAAATCCAAATAAGCTTTATAAGCATCCGAGGACCAGTCCCAAAAAATCTGAATGAGATCACCAGGCACTCCTGCATAAAAAGGTCCAGGATGTCCCACCCCTGCGAAAAGAATGCCCCTGAAAAGAATCGGGTGTCGACACACCTACCGCAATATTAAGTTTTTGATTTTTTTAAACCAGAACAAATTGTTTATTGGTAATAGAAACTAAGCCACCCCCGTAACAATAATGCATACAGGAGTCCCCAGTGTAATATCCTCTATATAGGACTAGCTCACTGCGCTCACTCGTGAACTACTTTGCCTCTCGACGATAAGATATCTTCGCACCACCGTGTAGAGCTGAGTACGGTGCCCGAATAAGTCATAGTATTGTACATATGTACAGGGCACATCGAGGAGCCTGGAATGCTAAGTAAAGTATGGTAAGTTTACGTTGCTCAAATTGGATCATTTTGCTCCATTTATCTGATTTATAGGTGAATGACAAACCTTCCGAGATGGCGATAATGTCGTACGACTGTGGTACGATGTTGGAGATGCAGGCCCTCTGTGGTTTCTTGTATTTTTCAGCCTTACGTTGTTGCAGCAAAAAAAGACAAATAAAAAGACTTTAATGTAAGACAAATTATAGAGACAAATGGTATGGAGGCTCACAGGGAAGGAATTCAAGGAAAACCAAAATGATAAGAAGGATTTCCATTGCGTGAGATGATGAGTGCCGCTCTTCGGGTTTAACTCCTCACCCAGGTGAGTCACGATCTGTAGACATCAGTCAACCTGACTGATATTCCTCTGGGACAACAACTTATTCTAATTCACTAAATTGGTTCAGAGTGCGAAACTGGGATGCATAAAAGTACTGTCTAAGTGTCAGCGTGATAATAAATCAGCTACGCGGTTCTCAGAACTGCTGAGGTGTACTGCGCGAATTTCAAACTCGTGGCATACAGAAAAGTTCCCTTAAAAGAGGGTCTTTAGCCTTGCCCGAGTTGAGCGCCTGAACAACTGGTTAGATTTTTACAGCGGACCATAAACGGAGTCGGAGCCCCGTTGCCACTGCTGCCCCCACGCCCCCGGGGGGGAGGGGGGGTGGGGGGGGGGGGGTACTTACATGAAAAATGGGTATGTATGTGAGGCCAAGAGACTCAAACCCTGACCCTGTTTGACCCAATCCGATTGCCCCTTCTTTAAATTGTTTTCAAAACACGGTCGGATATATATCCCGGCCGGTATACCGCGTACCGGGATTGCATGCAAAATACGGAACATTTCAAGTCGGGACGTGGTATTGGGTAAACAAATCAGCAGATGGAGTACATAGATAAGTACTGAAGTACGAATTAGCGGCGTCACAATGTAAGGGAACCTCAGTGCTTGCATGTGGACAGGCGATAAAAATGTGGCAACAGAATGTATTATTTTTTGACATACTGTAGTAGCAAAAAAAAACTGAACCCTAACTGCCTAAAAAATACTGAACCCCGACCCTGACTGCACCCAAATTATACTCAAATCCTGACCCTGATCTGCCCAAATCAGGTCAAAACCCTGACCCTACCTGCCCAAACTGAGCTCAAAACCCTGACCCACCCGGGCGACACATACATAATACGTCACAAACAGGAGTACCCCCACCCCCTCCCCCCCCCCCCCCCCCCCGGGCCCACGCCGCACCGCTACTAAGATTGCTAATAATTCCAAATTATGTATAGCAGGAGTCGGACAGGAGACTGCCGCAGAACTGCGGGAGGGAATTCTATATGTGGAAGTAGTGTGTGCTAGATAATCCCCCACAGCCTATAAGACACGCATAAGTGGAAAGAGTACATCCGGCTCAGTCCAGATGTCAGTTGGGATCACAGATTGTAGATGCGTAGAAATCGTAACCTGATAGTTGCTGTGTCACGGTACTGCGCATGTTACGGTGTCCAGCCGTATTGTGTAAACATCCAATGAGAATCAATCAAAATAAATTGCCGGAAACGCTACATTATATCGGGTGACAGCCGTGATTCACAGATTGTAGTTTTGCACAGTATATGGCGAGATTTACAAGTATTTTATTCTTCCTACATCCAAGATAAACAGCAGTAAAGAATGGTATCTATATTTCATTACCTGCTAGTACTTTTTTGCTGTTTCGAGTCATAACAGTCCGAATTTTATGAAAGTGAAGTCGCAAGTTGCATGCGTGTTTATTGCTGCCGCAGCGAGTGAGCAAGTCAGCAGTACTAATTTGTGTAGTGGAGCCTTTTTTGGCGCATTGCCAGAGCAGTGCATTGTGGTCGTGCGCAAGGACACAGAAACGATATGCGCGATCTTCCTCGCGTGGCTTTCTTGTCGTTTGGGCGTGAAGGTGTGTATATTGGTACTGCTTTTATTTTGCATTTTCACATGAATGTAGCCATTAGTCGTGCTTAGAATCTGTTGTTATTGCCATTCTGCAGCGAGTGTAAATAAATTGTGATCGCCTTCGTTTGTATTTTTACCACCATTCCTTCAGTGCTCCTAACTGATTAGTCTGGTGTTTTGATGTGAAGTTTACTAACCCACAAAATGTGTTTTGTAACTAACTTTATGATGGTAAGTTACGACTCCACGCGTCAAGTGGAATCGTTTAGTTCGTATAGTTTGATAGTTTGGGGCGGGATAATAACTATTTTCCAAAGAGCAAGATCTATCCTCTTATCAACAGACTGGCATGGAAAAGGACAAATATCCTCTGCAGTATTAGTGACGTATCATTAGATGTCAAGCCATAAACTGTATACTGTACAGTATAAATATTTTTTGACACTGAAGGTTTTGAGGTTGGAGCATTACAAAACCATAATAAAAAATACTGTAATGATACAATCTGTTGTTGTATTGATATTTCCTGTACCTAGAGACCATATATCATATTACTAAAGTTTGGGCTTCCTGTGGTGGCTACTCTCGTAAGTAACCACTTTTCCTTGACCCGAGGGTGGTCGCTTACGAGAGTAGAGGTTCAACTATATTAACTTCGATTAAAGTCAAATCAATATACAGTTGTTACAATTTGAAGTGACAGTGGGATTCAAAACAGAAACTTAGCATATCTCAATAACAGTTGATTTCCGGTGTTTACGCTTCAGCGAACTCCAATCAGTATGCATGCCTGGATAAAAGGCTGAAACATCAGATTGTAATTAAGTAATGGTCCAGATAAGAACTGTAGTGGAATCCATTGTTCTGCGGCAATGAGCCTCCCCCACATACGATTTTACTTGAATATGCCTTAAGTGCTTTAGGAGGGATAAATGTAACCTCGGTGATTGCAAGAGCCTTTGAGAGAGTGGTCTATAGAACTTATCTGAGTGACACCCTGGAAAACAACCTCAGTCTATCACAGTTTGCTTACAGAATCGGTGGAAACTGTACTGATGCTTTGTTGTGTATACAACACAAATTTCTTGGAGACTTAGATGATCCGAAATGTAATGCGGTTAGACTGTTTGCCATGGACTTTAGCAAGGCCTTTGATTTTGTTAACCATAGTATACTTTTCTCTAAACTTAAACTTCTCCCACTGAACTCTTATATAATTAATTGGTACATAAGCTTTCTTAGTGGCAGAAAGCAGAGGGTGGTCTCTAACGGTATTTCTTGTGATTGGATACATGTCAACAAGGGCACAGTTCAAGGGAGTGTAAGCGGGCCCTATCTTTTTAATATTTTCCTAAACGATCTCATTGTTAAACCTAACACCGACGCAGCATTAGTCAAATATGCTGATGATTCCTCAATTATTGTTCCAGTATGGAAGGAAACGGCTGATTTAGCTGAAGACTGCGTTAGATATTTTAGAGACTGGTCCTATACGAATCAAATGTCATGTAACCCATCAAAATGTAATGAGCTTATTTTTCGTAAAAAAGGTAACACTGATTACTACACCGGCATTGAAGGCATTCCTCAACAAAAAGAGTTAAATATCTTAGGTATCACTTTCCAACAAGATTGCAAGTTCTCTAGTCACGTTAAAAATAAGCTTAGTGAAGCAAATAAATGCCTTTTCGTCTTAAGATCGCTTAGAAAGGAAGGTCTTAATCAGTCTGAAATTGACCTGTTCTTTAGCAGTATAATTATTCCTAAGATTACTTATGGACTATCCGTGTATGGCTCCTCTGAGGCTGACTTGTCCACTGTCCAATGTTTCCTAGACAGATGCTATAAGAGACGCTACACTTCCAATAATATCCTTATTAGAGAACTACTTGAACAATATGATAGGAAACTTTTCAACAAACTATGTAACAACAGCAACCACCTCTTAAGCTACTTTTGCCCAAAATCAAGCCCTCGTCTAGAACCTTAAGATGTCAGTCTTCCCAGTGGCCGAGAATTAATACTGTTCGTTTTAAAAATTCTTTTGTAAATAGATTAATATTTAGGTATAACCTAGCTATTTAATAGTCTTTGTTCCCACATACTTTACGTTTGTTATATTATGAGAGTTGTATATTTATGCTTTATTACTTATAGCTGTAACACACGATATGTATTTTATCGGTGATTCATTAAAGACATTATTATTATTATTATTATTATCTACAGTCCAAACTACATCTCGAAAATAAAGTATTTTTTATGCTATTGGCTCTTTTTTCTGTGAAAACGCAGAGAAGCCACCATCCAGCCAATCGGATATAGAGAAAACAAAGGATTTTTCAATCGCAAATTTGAGAACTTTCCCCACATACGATATTCTTCGAAATTAAACCATAGTTAGTTTGATCAAAAATAAATTCAAACAACAACAAAATATCGAATGAAAATCCATTATTTCGATGGGTTTCTATTGAATTTATAAGTATCAACCATTACTTAATAGTAAGTTTTGGCTCTGGAATGCATTTGATAATTAGTTTCTTGTAAATGTGTTACGTAATAATAATTTAATAGTTTATATAGCGCTTAATTTATAAAAAGATATTCTAAAGCGCTTTACATGAACTATGATTATAATAAATATAAAAATGTTAAGCTTTATATAAAAAAGACATTCTTGAGTTAAAAGTATCTAAAATAAAATATTTCAATGTTAATAACAGTGTATATATATGTAGACTAACATTTAAAAGCAATTCTGAAAAAATGAGTTTTGAGATTGGACTTAAAAGGGTCAACAGAACCACTCTCGCGGACAGTCAGCGGAAGAGCATTCCAGACCTTAGGAGCAGAATAAACAAAGGCGCGATCACCAAAAGTATTGCACCTCGTCCGGGGGACCTCTAGGAGGAGCTGATCATCATAAGTGCGGAGGGCATAGCGCCCCTGAGTCTTAACTCGCACCAGTTCAGTCAGATAAAGCGGAGCCATGCCTTTGAGAGCTTTGTAAACCAAGAGAGCGATCTTGAATTGGATTCGGAATTGCACTGGTAACCAGTGTAGTAGCATCAGAGATGGCGTGATATGCGCAAACCGAGGCACGTGACACGTAATACGCGTAGCTGCATCTAACACTCGCTGTAATCGATCAATCTGGTATTGCGGAATGCCATACAATAATGAGTTGGAATAGTCAAGATGAGAAGTCACAAACGCATGAATCAGTGTCTTGGTTGATTCCTCAGATAAAAATTTCCTGATTTGCCGTATGTTATACAGACCTCGCTCGAAACGCTTTGCTACACACCTTACGGACGTGTACTTTCATAGTCATAGAGCCATCAAACCACGCCCCCAAGTTACGCACGGAGCTAGCTGGCTTGATTTCGGAGGCACCTAATGTAGGTGTTATTACGTAACCGTCATGTAACTGTTTATTTAGGTACTTTTCGCGTATGTAAATTTCACCATTTTTATCTATTTATTCGCTCTCGTAAAATTAGTTAGTTGTTGCTACGTTCAACTCACTGGACAATTCGACCAATTTGGGACTGTTTTTGGATACGTAATCGAAACTCGTCGGACATTGGAAGTAGGAAAAGTAAATCGAGATTCTTGTAATCAATGCCTGTTTCCGGACTGACAGCAGTTTTTTTGCTGGGAATCCTAAGAAAACGTCGGAAATTGGTCGATTCAGGGAATTTACCGGGAAATCATTGATATATCGGGACAAACTGGAAATAAATCGGGACAACTTTTTGAGAAAACACGCCACAGCTCAAACAGTCATCTAACCACAGGCAACCCAACCTCTAATTGTGTGTATTGGTGAGAGGGAGAGGAGATCCGAAAATTAAGGAAAAGAAGCCCAAATCGCTATTAAATAAACGACAAAGGACAACAGATAGAGCAAAGGCATGTTTATTTCAGTTGATTTTAACGTATCAATAGTGGTAAAACTCGTGATTTTCCCCGTTCAGTAGCAGGGACCGCGGGAGGCTGACTGACTCCTGGCACAATGTTGTGTACTGGAGGTTTTTAGCGTGTTGATATTTTTAAAGTTGTTTTTGATTTTTTTTAAAGGGAATAATATCTTACGGATCTCGGTTAATTTCTCAATCAATATGTGACGCTTCCCTAAGATACTGACAAATACACACAATTAGAGCATCTAACATATTGGCATTTTTTGGTTACCCAGCCGATATATTTTTCCTGCCAAAGAACTGAGCGGCATCAATCACTACCTGATTAGGTATACTAGTATAGATTATACACTCAAAATAACTTTTTATCGATGTTTTGGTTTTCATTTGATTTTACATCATAGGATAACCAGGTTTTCAAAATTTGTAGACCCAAACAACTTTAGACTTTCGCCAATGCCTTCTGCTGCACGTCCAGCAACCTCGTGACCAGCGCCATCTTGGATCTGACCGAGAAGACCCTGGTCACGAGGTTGCACGTGCAGGTGATGTTTAGTGTATTTCGACAACTCCTCGAGCCCCCCCCCCCCCCCCCCCCCCCCCCCCCACTCCTGTTTGTGACGTATTACTTTTATTTATTGATATAACTTGTCTTTTATGTAAATTTATTTGGGCTACTGCCAATGTACACATTAGTATAAGGCTCCAAATAAAATCATCTGTCTGTCTGTCTGTCTGTCTGTATGTGCCGCCCGGGTGGGTCAGGGTTTTGAGCTCAGTTTGGGCAGGTAGGGTCAGGGTTTTGACCTGATTTGGGCAGATCAGGGTCAGGATTTGAGTATAATTTGGGTGCAGTCAGGGTCGGGGTTCAGTATTTTTTAGGCAGTTCATTTTTTTTAGCTACTATGTCAAAAAAAAACCTTCTGTTGCCGCATTTTTATCGCCTGCCCACATGCAAGCACTGAGGTTCCCATACATCGTGACGCCGCTAATTTTATCTATGTACTTCATCTACTGATTTGTTTACCCAATGCCACGTCCCGACTTGAAATGTTCCGTATTTTGCATGAAATCCCGGTACGCGGTATACCGGCCAGGATATATATCCGACCGTGTTTTGAAAACAATTTAAAGAAGGGGCAATCAGGGTTTTTCCCCAAAAAGGGGGCAATCAGGGTTTTTCCCCAGAAAGGGGGCAATCAGGGTTTTTCCCCAGAAAGGGGGCAATCAGGGTTTTTCCCCAGAAAGGGGGCAATCAGGGTTTTGGAGCTCAGATTGGTCAAACAGGGTCAGGGTTTGAGCCTCTTGGCCTCACATAACATAACATAACATATAACATAACATATTTTTTATTAGCTCTTTGTACTACATAGGTACATCAGATTGTTGCTAATAAACTTTTAAAGTAGCTAAAAAATATAAAAGTAACTAATTAGAATATTAAGATCCTTGTATCGTGACAGATCTGGCATTCATGCATTCATACACGTATTTTGCAGCTATAGTTGAAACCTCCCTTGAGGGATTGATAATAGTTAAGAAAATATCTTTTTCTGACATACGGCTACTATCTAGGTTAGCAATAGTTTTTAATTTGAATAAGAAATCATTCCTGATTGCCTCAAACGTTTTACATCTTATTAGGAAGTGTATTTCGTCTTCCATTTCTTTGTTGCAGGTTGGGCATATTCGATCTTCTGGTTTTAAATAGGGCTTAACATGTCTACCTTTCTCAATCTGTAGGCAATGATTGCTTATTCTTAATTTCGTGAATGTAATTCTGTGTTTAATGTTTTTAACAGTATTCAAATAATCTTCGAATTCATACTTTGTTTTGAATGTACGGTAGACCCGTAGTTTGTTGCCCTGGTTTGGGTTTTGCCTTTGATCATTAAATATATCGCTGAGCCAATATTGTAGTTCTATGTCTTTTAATCGTTGTTTAATGCTCTTTAGGAGTCCCCTGTACTCTAGGAAATTATTCTGAAGTATCCATATGTTACCGAAGCCAAGGCTCTGTATGGTATTTTGAATTTTAGAGCTCCAGAATGTTGGTTTATTTAGCTGTAAACTGTCAATATATATTATAAAAGTAAGTTCTGGCTCTCTGTTAATTAATATTTTTGTCCAGTATTTGATACTTCTGAATGTTGATTCATGCCTAAGGGGATACCTACCGAGCTCTGCTCTGCAAGCGTTATTGGCAGATGTTCTTGTAGTTCCTAGAAGTAGTTTACAGAATTTAGTATGTACTATTTCAATCGGATCATTTGTGTCAGATCCTTTGTTGTTGTCAATTCCCCAGACCTCGCTTCCATATAACAGGATGGGTTTGATTAAAGTGTCAAATAATTTGATCGTGAGTTTAAGGTTGATGACACAAGTCTATTTTATTCTAGCAAAAACATAGATGAACTTGAAACTACTGTCAACAATGCGCTAAATAAAATCCAGGATTGGCTACTGTGTAACAAACTTTCACTAAACGTCTCAAAATCAAATTTTGTCAAATTCAGCTTAAGACAAAAAAAATACCCAAGATCTCCTGTATTGAAAATTGGTGATGAAACAATAGTAGAAAAAAGCAGCACTAAATATCTTGGTGTTATAATTGATAATAATTTAACATGGAAAGATCATATCTCCCATATTAGAACTAAACTATCTAAAATACTTGGAATTATATATAAAGCCAGGCACTTTGTACCACTAACAGTTCTAAAACAAATTTATTATTCACTCTTCTATCCCCATTTAAATTATGCAAATCTCCTCTGGGGAAATGCCTTACCTACCATTATCAAACCCATAACAATTTTACAAAAAAAGGCTATTAGAGCTATAACTCAAGATAAATGGAATGCACATACATCACCTCTTTTCTATAAGTTGAATATACTGAAATTAGAGGATATCCATAACCTACATACCAGTCTCTTTATGCACTATATCATCAATAACAATAATAGCAATACTTTCACTAACATGTTTACTCCATTGACTAGCATACACAATTACGAAACAAGACAAAAATGTAAACAAACCTTTTTTATACCGTCAACTAGAACAAATCTCAAAAAAAGATTTATCACTTATAATGGCATTAAAACATGGAAAAAATACCATATGATATTAAACAAGAGAAAAGACACATATTCAAGAGAAAACTTTCTGCTTTATTCATCAATAAGTATTAAACTAGGTAAGATGGCATCATTGTTTTACTCTGATGTGTTCCTAAATTATTATGATAATATTCATTACTGTCCTAATAAAATTATTATATTGTTTCCTCATATTACCTTATTACCATATTATATTATTTATTTATTTATTAATATTATATACTTTCAGCTAATATATTACCATACATTTTCTTATAACTGTCAAGTAATTCTGTTTTAGGCATTCTTGTATTTCATGTTAATTACTTTAATTAATGTTAACTCTAGTTTTGTATTATGGTAGTCCCGGCTAGATAGCTGTATGGTTTTGTTCGGGTCTTCCGACTCATCAATCAATAGACTAAGTTACATTTTGTAATAGCATGAGTGAAATAAATATTGTTGTTGTTGTTGTTAAAAAGGTCAGATCTGAAGAAAGTTCCCATTTCTTGTTTGAGTTTAAACAGAGCTTTTAGTGCTGACTTTTTTAGTTCTTGTTTTGCAACAGTGAAATTTCCGTATGCACTGAAAGTGAGCCCGAGATATTTATACATACGGACGTTTTCTAGTTGATCGTTATTATAATAAAAATTATAATTGTTCATTCGTTTGCCGTTATTGTTGAAAACAATGACTTTTGTTTTGTCTTTGTTGACGGTTAGTTCGTTGGAGCTACAATAGACTTCGAGACAATCTAGGAGTCTTTGTAGGTCATTCGCATTCTTGGATATTAAAACTAAATCATCTGCGTAAAGTATATTGCTCAGATTGACATTAGATATAAATATCGGGTCTTCCATGCCCGCACGGTCTAACGTTTGTGGTAAGTCACTTAAAAATAAGTTAAATAGGGTAGGACTGAGCATGCAGCCTTGTTTAACTCCAGCATAGCATCTGAAGGTTTCCGTAATAACGTCATCTTTTTTGACCGCCGAATAATCATTAGAGTACATCGAGTGTAATATTGAGAAGAAATTGCCATTGATACCTGCCTGTTTTAGTTTTTCAAATAATTTTTCTCTTGGTATGCTGTCGAATGCTTTTTTAAAATCGACGAAGCAGGTAAACAACATGTTGTTTTTCTTTTTTGGTTTACTTTTTACGAATTTGTCGATGAGTCCTTTCAGGACGAAGATGCTATCAACTGTGGAGTGTTTTTTTCGGTTTTTTTTCTAAATCCGAACTGCTCTTTTTTTAGAATTCCTTTTTCTGATAGGTATCCATATAACCTCTGATTCAGAATAGATGTAAATAACTTACCGAGTGCGGATAAAAGGGTTATGCCTCTGTAATTCTCTATATTTGTCCGGTCGCCTTTTTTGTGAATAGGGATTATGAGGCCTATGCTCCATTCCTGTGGATAAATCCCTGATTTGAGAATCGTGTTAAATAGTGAAGTCAGGGGTTTTGTAAGTTCTGTTTTACCCGATATAAGGACTTCATTTGATATGTTATCGATACCCACTGCCTTCTTACATTTCAACTTTTCGATGGCCTCCTCTACCTCCTTTATCGTTATTTCATAGTCCAATACTCCTATTTGTTCCGTATGGTTATTTGGGGTGCTGGTCGTGTTCGTTGTGTTGTCTTTGTGTTGAGCATTCAAATCTTTGAAATGTTCATAAGATTCTTGTATTTTTACAGGGCATGATTGATTGGTCCGTTTTTTATTTATACATACATACATACATACCCATTTTTCATGTAAGTACCCCCCCCCCCCCCCCCGGGCTCGAGCCCAACATTCATTTCTAATAAGACAAGTAGGCTGTAAGTGTGTAGGGCAGGTGGTGTGGGCGCTACGATCGCAAAGCACGTTGGTCCATTTCACAAAATCGGCTCATTTCGCACAAGCTGCCGTCGAGCGAACACCTCTGAGAGCTGTTTGAATCGGTTCGATCGGCGAAGAGCGTTTTGTTCGGGTATTAAAAAGAAAGTTGTTCCCTCACTGGGATGAATTACCTCCTACAGTTTATCAAAAATTGTGTGAAAAGCGCCACAGAGCAATTCAAAGGGAAAAAAGCGACAGTCTCCAGCTCCACGAAACGTCATTATGAATGAGAGCTGAAACTTTTGCCAGCTTTTAAACAGGTGAGTTTAGTTTTTTCGGGGGTTTCTCAGTGTAAGCATGTCCTGAAATTGTTAAAGCAAAAGTGCACTTGAAAACACTTGAAAACTTCGCTAAATTCTCCATTAAGTTCAGGTGTATTTAGACTCGTTCTATTAATGATTTGGGATTTTAAATGGTTAGGGTTTTTTTCAAATTTTGGGGTTAGGTTTTAGAAGGTTTGTATGAAAATTCGACAAAATGAATTATTAATATGCTTACACTGAGAAAGCGCCGTTTTTTCCTTCGCCCTTTTACTTGCATAAATCAAGGCTCAAAATATTGAGTCGAAGCTTGCAATTAGTTCGGTGTACATGTAGTACTGCTTGAAGTGGTACTAAATTAATAGGAGCGTTCATTTTGTCAGCCTTTGTTTATAATTTTTTTATAAACTTTTATATTTCGAAAGTAAGCCAACACTTCATCTTTGACAAGGAGATGAGACCCAGTTAATGCTCAGACTTCCCCTCCTAACTCATTTGATATTTCAAGGATAATAACACAAGTTTCTATTTCATCGGTACATTATTAAGCAGTGTACAATGTCAATAGTTTCTGATGAGCCTACCCTTTAAAGGCTTTATAACATTTGGCTTTTGTTTCTTTTGATACAGGAACAGAAGAGAGTGACATTCCAGCTGCTTGTGCATAATTATATAGATGGGATACTAAACCAGTATATAATTCTACCGAGACAAATAATTATTACAGAATATATATATAGCCTGTGTAGCAGTGCAAGGGAGGGAGAGGGGGACAGTGGAGCTCCTTGTGCTGGCTAAGAACATGATTCACATTAGCTATACACATGTATAGTCCTGTTCAATAATACATTTAAGCAGTCACAGGTGTCGAGAGGGAGAGGGGCAGTTGCCCCCAACCCCCCCCCCCCCCCCCCCCCCCCCCCTGCTCAGTTTCAGAAGAGAGAGACAAACATACATGTACATACATAGTTTTTATTTAAACACGGAGTCTCTTCATGTTACATGCTCTGCAAGGGAGCCATGTATAAAGGTAAAAATTACGATAATGTATGAAAATATTATGTGCTGAATTTCTTAAACTATGGGAGACAGTGTACAGTGTTTGAATTTGCAAATAGTTTATGCAAATAGTCTGGTGAAGTCCCATTTAATGTTTTAAACATTAAACTTGCAAGTTGTTTGCATCTTCCGTTCTCAACATTGTCCCATTTGAGCTCATCCAGTAGCCCAGATGACGGTTCATCATAATTAGAAAAGGTAATCACTCTGGCAGCTCTATTTTGGAGCTTTCGAAGGTGATCCAATAGCCCTTTACCACATTAGGTTCCCCATACTGCACTACAGTAATCGAGATATGGTAGTACAAGGGAATTGTACATAGTATTTAAAGTTTCAAATGGTACAAGGCTTCTAACTCGTTTTAAAGCTCCAATCCCTCCTAAAATTTTCTTAGAAATGTTATCCACCTGTTGTTTCCATGTTAGGGACTCATCAATCTAACTCCAAGATATTTGTAAGTTTGTTCTCTCTAAGGGTTTGTGATCAACTTTGATTATGAAATTATGTTCAAGGTGTCTTATTTTATGCCGACTTGCAACTTAGTATCATAAACTTAGTTTTTACTATATTTAAACTAAGTTTATTTGCCTTTAACCATATGTGCACCTTATTCAAATCATGGTTCATTTGTTGCTCTAGAACATTTGGGTCTGCATCAGCTACTGTAAGGCTGGTATCATCAGCATACATTCTTACTTCTGAGAATAGATCACAAGAGGGGAGATCATTAATATAAGTTATGAAGAGAAGACAGAAGTCGTCAATGAAAATGTCTCAGAATTGATCTCCCCCCCCCCCCCCCAGTTTTCCCCAATTTTAAGGGCCTCCCTATGCCCCAGCATTTAAGCATTTTAAAATTAGCCTTTTCTATAATTCAGGTTGATTTGTCCTATGAAATAATTACGGTACATACATTGTACATGTAATATTTTTTTTATTGTTGCCATTTATATTAAATTAGATAATTTAAATATTTCCACATGACTGTAATGTACATGTAGGTGCACAGAATCAAATAATGCACTTATCAGCAGCTTCCCCCAGGAGTAGACCCCAGGATGATCAAGAGGATTGCAAAAAGGGTGGAACAAACTTCATGATTTTCCCCAGGGGTGGGGAAATGTTATTAGTCAAAGTCCCCTGGGTCCTATTTTCCTTAAACAGAAAATCCCTCTTATGTGAGATTATAATCTTACAAATTCCCCCTCGCTTATCTTGGAACTTCAAACAAAGTCAAGCATTTTCCCCTACCCAGGGGCAAAACTTACATTCAATCCCCTTTTATTCCCCAACTTATCCCCCTGATCGGCCTGGGAGGGCTTATTAGAGAGGGGGGCTTATGTCAATGGAAGAGCCAATGTTCAGTAGAGACCAGTGTAAAATTCCCTTTTATACTCCACAAGGAACTGGGACACAAGGCGGGAAAACTAAAACATGACATTAACCGTCAAGGAGGGAAGTTCAAGAATAAAATATTGTTTAAATAGTATGGTACCTTCATAAGGTTTAATTACACTCAATAATGGAGTAACGCAACTACTGCAGTAATACTGACTTTTTTTTGGGGGGGGGGCTTAATTAATTTTGTCTTCAAAAAGGGGGGCTTATTAAAAGAGAGGGGGGGGGGGGCTGAATAGAGGATTTACGGTAAGTGCATAAGAAAGGTATTTTGAAAATAAATTATTTGCTAAAAAAAGTTGTGAATAGCTCTTGCTTTCCTCTCATTTGTTGCACTAGCCGACCTCAAGATTTTTGAGCTGGCTTTCCAGGGGTATCTAATGTAGCACCACCGTGACCTCTCTTGCTGGGCTGGTAATTATTCCGTCATCTGTTAAAATAATTAAATGAATAAAAATTGATGTAATAGCTGACATGTAGTGACAGTTGAATAACAGTACAATGCCACTTTGCTCAGTATAATTCCTTTTCTCAAATTTTCATACAAACCTAAACTGAACCCCCAAAATTAAAAATTAAAATCTTTTTTTCCAACCCAAAATCATTCATAGAACGAGTCTAAATACACCTGAATTATAATGAAGAATTTAGCTAAGTTTTAAAGTATCTTTTTAAGTGGCACTGCAGCGGTGTTGTATTTTGCAGTTTAGCCCAATCGCCAAAATTTTCCCAAATTCAAGTCAAAAATTCAGATCGAAGATAGGTGGCGCTTAGAGGCGCTTTCATACAGTTTTAATCATACACATTTGGGGAATGATTTCCCAACTTTAGAGGAAGATTCGTCGATGGGTTTTGTCAAAGTTTCCAAGTCTCTAATGCGTGCTTTTAAGAATCTCATTCACATTGAGAAGTAATAATTTCCACCGTAAAATATAGGGCTAAAAGTACTATAAACACCACCAAAATGACTCGATGATCAAGATAAATCGATAAACCGATACTTCTAATTTCTATTCATGTTAAAATATGTGACGAAACTCCTGACCAGCGACTTACCGCCAAAATGACACTTTCACAGTTGATTCGCCGCTATCTTGAAAACTTGACTTTTTGGAAAAAAATAATGCTTTGCGGTCGTAGCGCCCACACCACCTGTGTGTAGGGTGTAAACATGGCGCGAAAACCGAGTGTTTGTATGGGAATCCGATGCCAAATGATTCCCGTAAAATCGAATTTCTGAAATTTAAGATACCAGGTAAAGTATTTAAAACTGATCGTGATTACTTAATTTAAGATACCAGGTAAAGTATTCACTGATCGTGATTACTTAATTTAAGATACCAGGTAAAGTATTAACTGATCGTGATTACTTAATTTAAGATACCCGGTAAAGTATTAACTGATCGTATAAATTTGAGAGATGTAGCTCTGTGTGCTGGGAAGCGTGTGTCGGATACTGGTCGTGTTGTATGCGTGACCCATGAATGAAGAGTAAACAATGTGAAATGAATTTAAGTCAGCCGCTAATAATAGAGACATAAATGCGAGCGGAAGTGAGTCAAGTAGATGGATTTGAGGAGGCCAATTATAATTGGGCCTTAAGAGGTCAACTCTTGTTTACTAAGGGTGTGACGACTAGGTATAGGTTTTAATTATCGTTGTGAAGAAAAATTTGTGAGAGAGAAAGCGAGCAAAATGTGGTGGATTGACTGAATCTTGTATACTCGTGTTGCTTCTACAAGGGAGGCGATTGGCAACACGTGCAATCGTGGTTTCAGTTTTCCATACATTCCCGTAGACTTTCACTCGTTATTACACTGATTACATCTTATTATATTATTGTATACCCTCCATCTGATCCAAAAACAGGTTAACATTCTTTCTTAAACTACAGGTAATCAGTGTATGAATTTAATATAGTACACCTTCTGTAACCTTCCGACGTAGTAAAAACATTTCGCGAAGTTGTGGTCAAAACTCGACGCGTGCTCGCTATGAACCGGAACGTCCCTAATATTATCACAGGCTACCCAAGCGTAAGGTTTTTGATTAACCGTTTATTTTACAAGCCTTGACTGGGAATTGAGAGAGTTTTTAGAAATTGCAATAATTCTGTAAATATTGAAATAAAAGAAACAAGACTTTACCTGTGTGTTGGTCAGTTATTGGGCTGTGTCTGTGTGCAATTTCAGCGCATTTGGGCGATTTTTCATCCTGGCAGAACCAGACCAGTACTAAAGAGAAATTTAGTCTTGTTTCTTTTATTTCAATATTTACAGAATTATTGCAATTTCTAAAAACTTCCTCAATTCCCAGTCAAGTATTGTAAAATAAATGGTTAATCAAAACCTTACGCTTGGGTAGCCTGTGATATTATTAGCATCAAATAGAGCAATTATCATTTGTTTAAGAGCCTCATTCTTTCTCTTTTTCAGTACGGTATTAAGATATATGGGGTTCTGCTTATAGCGATGTTTCGTGTTGATAAACATTGCAATTGTTATGCTAATGTGCCAACCATGATTTGTAAAGCCCGCTTTGTGTTAGGAACCAATGGATCTCTGGTTGGCACATTAATGACAATGGATGACGACACACGAAACATCGCTATTATTCTTAGTACCTCGGTCAAACGTGCTGTTAATAATTTGGCTGCTTAATTCATACTCAGCGTATATTACTGATGATAGAGAATAGTCTCACACGTCACCAATTCACAAGCCAACTTTAGTATCTTTTATACGTCATCTCACATTTTAATTAGTATTTATTAATTAGTATCATCTTAGTATCATCATAGCATCTTAGTATAAATTAGCATTTAACTTAGTTTATCTTAGGATTACTAGAATCACCTTACTATATATTTTTTCATATTCCATTTTTAATCCCCATTTTTATCTCTAAATTTTTATGTGTGTCACGGCTTACATGAAAACCAACTTAAGTTGATTGTAAACACCGTGGTTAAATAAAGGTTTGATTGATTGACCGCCTCTGCAGCCTAGCCATCTCTAGTCTCTAAGCAACGGAGGCGCGAATCACAAATATAGGAGGACCCGTGACGTCATTGACTGGCACGTAAAGACTTCTGGGTAAGACGTTGATGGTCGAGCAGTTCACCTTGTTTTCCTCGGAAAATATTAAACCTTGAAACTCTTTTCACTTTGACCATGGAGATAGCCAGAAAGTGCCCGTTTTTGGCGCGTGTGCCTTCGACTTTCATCCGTAAGGCTCGAGGTCCGGTGCTGTTGTCGTACGCCGAAACCTGCCCCGTTATGTCGCAAATGCTCGACTCCAAGTCCAACGTCGCTACTGTACCGAATACAAACTATGGTAAGCGACCAAACATCTCGAAATTGTTGCTTTGTTGTGGTTGCTCAAGCGAAATGTTATAACTGTTGTTCTTCGTGATGCTTCCTTAGGTGTACACAGTATTGGATCAGCAACATCTGCATCCAAGGCCAAAGGTAACTACATCAACTTATATCAGTCAGTATTGTGCATACATTAAAATGATTAAACTTATAATTTACTTTCATCGTATTATTAACCGAAATTAAGTTAAGTAAGTTAAGTTTATATGATCTAACAGTGAAGTCTTTCATTTGCCAATTGGCAACCTGCCCTCATACATGTAGTTTAAGATATATTTTTCTTTATATCTTCTTTTCTCGTCATGTTAAACAGGAAAAAAAATTGTGATGACTCGTGTGACATTTGCACTCTTCAGTCGTCTAATATTATTAAACTAGTAAGATACGGTGTAATACCTCAGTTTTATACTATCTTTAATACATATTCTGACCTTTTATTGTTTCGTGAGGTTTTTACTCTAACGCGGTTGGTGATTTCAAGCATAATAATGATAATTGAAGGTCGACCTACCCAATATCCACCCAACCTGAACGTGAACCATCACTTATTTATATACACACATAGCGATGTTTCGTGTGTCGTCATCTATTGTCATTAATGTGCCAACCAGAGATCCATTGGTTCCTAAGACAAAGCGGGCTTTACAAATCATGGTTGGTACATTAGCATAACAATTGCAATGTTTATCAACACGAAACATCGCTATACATACATTTTTTTTACTGATGCTCCCTTACACAGAGCTTTTCAGCTACAACATACAATTATAGTTCACCACAAAATTTTGGTGCACGCTCATCAATTGACCAAAAGCGGTCATGTGATGTGATAGTTGGGCTAGATTGCAGAATAACCCCACCACTTTGAAAGATCACTTGAAAAGCCCTTACAAATTGTGCAAAATTATCCATTTAGTTCAGGTGTATTTAGACTCGTTCTATGAATGATTTGGGGTTGAAAATAGGTAAGATTTATTTGAATTTCAGGGTTAGGTTTGTATGAGAATTTGATAAAATGCATTATTAATGAACCAAGTGGTGGGGTAGTCTGCAATTGTTCCTCTGTTTGTTGTTATTGTTCATCACAAAATTGTCTTCCACTCTTAGCAGGCACTAGCTATCACCTGAAATTTTGCATCTGCAGACGACAACAATAGCTAGTGCCTGCTAAGAGCAGAAGACAATTTTGTGATGAACAATAACAACAAATACATGTAGAGTGTGTTTGTCTCATGGAAATTTGGTGTTCTTAAAACTAGCATAATGTCTAAGACCTCGAACTGCATTCTCAGGCTTATATTTGCTTTAAGAACATCAAGTTTCTGTGGGCAACTATCAGCTGATAGTTCCTCGACAGACACACTCTATTTGTATAATAAAATATTTAAAAAATAAACTACTAAATATATAGCTACATGTAAACCAAATTTAGATGACTAGCTGTCAAATAAGCTAAGAACTACCTGTATAGATAAAATACAGATAATTAAAGTGCAAGTATAGTGCCATAAAACAACATGAACTCTTTTTGCCCCAAATTTTATTTCTGATATACTTCAGTTGTCTAACTTAGTTTTCTTTGAGTGGCGGGAGCAGAAATTAAACTAGAATAAATGCTACCAAATTGTGTGATCGATTCATCTTGTGACGTCACAATAGAAGCCTACAGGATTTTATTGTACTAGTTTTCTTCTAGGGAGGGAGTTGATTCATCTTATGACGTACGTCACAGGATCCATGAAAAGTAACCAAAATTAGGGATTAAATGCCAGAAATGTTACAAAATTTGCAAGATGAATACCTTTTTGTGAGAAATAAACACAAACACCCGTAGTACAATATAATGTTTATACCAAGATTTACCCAAAGGGCAGGTGTTGTAAAATGGGACACAAAGTCCTCTGCTAGATACAGTACACTGCTTCTCTTTATTGAAATTGGTCTTCAGAAGTCAGTTAGAACAATACACTTAGAACTATAGATTTGTTTGTTTTGCTTCAGCCTATACTATTAGGGAGACCTTTTCATTTTGATACACAATTGAGAGCCTATAGACAGAATATATAAGGGTCCTTTTAGTTCAGAATACATAAAAAAAAAAATTTGTTGTTGTTGTTGGTTTTGCTTCACCAGTTAATAGAAAATGAGGTAAGTATTAATATGTGTTGTTTTGTCTGTTCACTTTTGACATCCTGATGACTCTGAATATTCTTATGTTTCCTTTGACAGAGTTTGGTAGGTGCCCGTTCATGCAAAGTGTGGGAACAAACCAGTTGGAGAAGCAATGTGACTTTAATTTCCAAGGTGACAAACTACCCGAGGCCAAGGAGGAATGCAAGGATGTCCAAGGACAAGGTATTGACAGTGCCGTATACAAATAGCAGTTTCAGCGGTATTAACCCAAATGCCTCACTTCGATGTAATGAAGTGCCATTGAAACCATCATTCTTGCATGACACCAACACCCTCTTAAACAAGCACAACTAATTTAGATACATGTGCACGTCTAAAAAGAGGAAATATATTTTGAAGATCGAAAAATAACCAATTCTCCGCTGATTAAGCAAGTTTCCTTGCATACCAAGGAAACACAACCACACCTTTAGCAGAAAGAAAGCACAATAGTGTGCAATTATGAGTCGTTAGTCCATCTATTCAAAGCTGAGAACATGACAAAACTAATTTATTCCCCATATCGTACGTCACATAATACAGGAATTGAGCCGTCAGTACTTAGCGGTGGTTGGGAGGAAGATTTGCAGATTTTCTTTCCTTTGATGCAAAACATTAATAGTAAAATACATTTTGGCATGAGTCTTTTCATGTTTTGATCTACTCATTGAGCTAAAGTTTATTTTAGGCTTCAGTTGTCCTTTAACATGTTACAGTCGAACCTCTGCACAATGGCCACCATGGAGACAACATTGTGTGGCTGTTGTGTTGAGGTGGCCGTTGTGGAGAGGTAGGGGTGTAATTTGACACCACATGTTAATGTACTGTATTATCAGTCATATTATAAGCACTGTTTATAAGTTACATTTTTTAATAGAAACTTGAACCATGAACCAGGTTCAGTGCATGTAACTGGCTAAAAATTAAACTCCCTCAATGAAAGTACAGTATGGAATTTCAACTACAGTATTCATTCGTTGAGTGGCCATTGCATAGAGGTTATATTACAACCGATTTCAGTGTTACGTGCACAGAGCATTCATTCGACGTAGTTATTCAACACAATCATTCGACATGCTTTGTAACCAGGCTAACTTGTTACTGCTCGAGTCAGAAATCGCAAGTTTTTTATTTAATTTAATTTATTAATTTTTTTGTCGAGATTTTGCGCCGTCAACCAATCAGATTGCGCCTACTTTGGAAGTTCTTTTCACCACCGTACCAATCAGATTGCACTGTGCTGGTCACGTGAACAGTGGACAACTTTCCAGGTTTTTCAAGATGGCGGCGAGTGGGAGTTTTGTCTTTAATATCAGCTGTTTTTTTGTGTAAACCAAAGGTTCCTTCAAGTGCAATACCAAGATTGTTGTCTTTTCTAAAGCTGAGAGGTGTTTTACGGGCTTTGGACGGGAATTTATCACATATTATGCGACATGCTTTAAGATACACTCGTGAGACGTGACAGCGGAGTCTGCTCTGCGATCAATACTGACTATATATAAAGACAACAGCTTGTAAATGTAAGTAGCCGCTAATCTGAACATGATAACCTTTATACCAATTGACTGTCGTTGTGTTGTTATTTATTGTTATTAACCTCTCGAAAGTGTAATAGAAATGACCCGATTTCTCAGTTCTCTGACTGACAGGGGCCTTTTAAAAGAATTACAGTCGTTTCGCCCCCCATGCACAACGTATTTAAATGTTTATAAATTCGTGAACGAAAATCCAGCATGCAGTGAGTGAGTATAAACTGAGTAAGTAATCCGAAATGAAGATTTTTTTCAAACGAACGATAAATGACTCTGATGTGGAAATCACATATTTATCTGTGGCGTGTTATTGTTGTTCTATTTCCCGGGTCTATTTACATCTGGCCTGTACCTCTTTGTATTTGATTATTATCTCTTGGTTTAGGCATTCTACAGTGTATTTAATGTGTTTTTTTAGAACTGACATAATGATATTATGTATAGAGTAGTGTACACTCAGGGCCTCTTGTTTATCATAGTTTATAGTTTTAAGTTACTGAATAGAGTAATTTAGGTGCTTTTTCATAATCAATTACTCAACAGACTTAGCTAACATGCATTGCCAACCAGCAGTGCCAGAAATTTGCGCGGAATAACTATGTCACAGCTCTGATCCAAATGTGCGATACACTGTACGAAAGTAGTATTTATTGATATTCGAAAAGCATTTGATTCAATTAACCATTCCATTTTACTTGACAAATTGGAGTTTTATGGTGTTTCGGGCCTTGGCCAAAAATGGTTTGATTCCTATTTCACTAATAGACAACAGCAATGTTTAGTAAATGGTCATTTATCCTCCACGAAAGAGATAATTTGTGGTGTCCCTCAGACTCGATCCTAGGACCCTTGTTATTTCTACTTTATATCAATGATTTATCAAATTGCCTTAATTTTACTACCCCATGTATATAAATTATGCAGATGATACCCAGATTTTTGCATCTGCCCATGAAATGGACAAACTTACATCGAATATTAATTCTGACTTGGATAACATATGTGACTGGCTTGTAGTGAATAAGCTCCAGTATCACCCCTCCAAAACCAAACTAATGATAATTGGATCGACCTATAACTTAAATAATAAAACCAAAAGCCAGCCAAACAATATCTCCATAGACAATAACAAGGTATCGCGAGTACACTCACATACCTGCCTAGGGATTGAAATCGATGAAAAATTTAGTTTTGAAAATCAAATAAATAAGATATGTAAAAAGGCAAGTGCTGGTATAGGCCATAAAGCGTATTAAGCCATTTGTCCCCACCGATTCACTCGAAGTAATTTACAAATCACTTGTACAACCTTACTTCGACTATTGTTGCCCACTATGGGATACTTGCGGCAAGACTCTAAAAGACAAATTGCAAAGAGTTCAATCTCGAGCCGCTAGGGTAATTACAGGCACGAATTACGACACAAGATCCGTTGATATACTTGCTAAATTAGAATGGAAAACCCTCCAAGCCAGACGTAATCAAATGAAATCTATTTTAATCTATAAAATCTTAAATGAACAATCCGCACCATATTTGAGAAACTCTTTTATTTAAACAAGTGACTGCGATAAACGCTATCAGCTAAGAAACTCTGAAACTGATCTAGCACTTCCAAGACCGTGTATAAATTTCCTCAAGCGAAGCTTCAAATACAGTGGTGCTATGCTATGGAATAACCTGCCAGATGAGGCTAAAAGAGCCAAATCTTTACGGCAATTCAAGAGGAGTCTCTGTTCCTGTTACTGAGTTATGCTGATAGCAGATTTTTACTGATTTTTATCAATATATTTTATCAATATGTTTTTAATCTGTACATATATTTATTGTTACGCCCCACGTGGAAACCAGCTTACTGTTGTAGTGGCTAGCGTACGGAAATAAAGTTATATGTATGTATGTATGTCAAATGAGTATGTCGAATGATTTTCTAAAAAACTTGAAACACCACCTACATTGTATGCACGTATAAACACTGAAATGGGTTGTAAGTGCATTTTTGGGTTTGGAAAAGCGTAGTGCTGGCCGTTGCCACTGTGTAGAGGTGGCCGTTGCGGGGAGGTTTCAATAACAGTAAATGTATGGATCAGTAACCAGGACAACATTTTGTGGCCGTTGCGGGGAGGTGGCCATTAGTGGAGGTTCGACTGTTATAGTTACATTTCAGCATTTGTGGTCCAGACTGTTGTAACTTCAGTTCTACATGTATATAGACTCTTCAAACATTTCATTTTGTTATAATTATCAGTCTTAATCTGACATTGCCCATGCCATCCCCATGCCATACATTACAATTTTGTAGTAAATCCAGACTTTAACCCAGCCTCAGAAATCAATACTCCTGCAGACTGTGAGATTGTATCTCATGTTGCAGAATATTATAGCCTGTATAGAAAGTCTCAACTTTACCACATGTTTTGTGGTTTTTGTACTCAGCTTAGGGCATTTAAACAGTCTTCTAACATGTTGTGGTTTAATTAGTATAATAGTGTGTATCTGGGCCTCCTGCATATTGTGTCTGTTGTCAGTATTTGGGAGAAGGAAACTTTTTTCCTCCAGGTTTACTTTATTCAAACGTTCAGGGCAATCCGTTCGAGTTTTAAATCAGACCGTTTGAATGCTAATACATCAAGCCATTCGAACGCCTGCAGGAAATCGTTCAAAAATTGGAGATGGAATCAAGCAGGAAGGTTGTTATTATTCAAAATAAATTTAAATGCAACTTTTGCAGAATAAATGAAGCACAACAGAGGGACTTTATCATACTTCGCCTCTCGTGATACGGCTGAACCAAATTTTATCTTTGTCTTTGCATTTATTTTTAAACAGCTTAACTTTTTAAATGAAAGAGAAAAAAACAAAATACTGTACTTTAATGAAACACATCATATGCAGATAGCAGGACGGACACTCAGTTTTATATAACTATGTCTATGAGTCCATACCAACAGAAAAATTCATTGAACGTCCTGCCCTAAACGTTCATACAATTCAACATAAGCATGTATACACGCCTACCGAATGGGTGGTCTTCACAAAAGCTCTAATTCTAAAGACTTCGATTGAGCATTCGATGGCTCTGCTAAAATGCATTTGAATGACCAACTAAACGGGCAATGAATTGATGAAGTCGAAACTGCAAAAGTTTGATGTGGTTCGTGCGACTCACGCTAATTAACAGTCAGACAACAAATTTAAAACTGAATATCTAAAACTATGGACTCAAACCATTTTTCGCACCAGGAGGAAACTGTTCAGATACGCAAATGAAGTAAAATCTTTCAAAACGTTTGATTCTGTAAGCATCTCGATTTCTAAAAGAAAATTTTATCTGTAGAGAATATGCGATCTCAAAGCAAAACGAACACTACGGAGTCATTGATTATTCGAATCAGTTCGCGGAAAATGTCACACTTCTGTTGTCTCAAAGCAAAACAAACACTGCGGAGTCATTGATTATTCAAATCAGTTCGTGGAAAATGTCACACTTCTGTGTCGCGGAATTCAAGACTCGGACCTCGTTACCTTTTATTTAATGCATACACATTAAATAAAAAGAACTCCAGAATGTTCTGTTTAGTAGACATTACCATTTGCCAGAAAAGTTGAAAAGCTTTCTGGTGATTTAAACTACAATGCAATAAAATCACACTTCCCGTGAAGTTCGTGGCACTCTTGATGAGGTTGTGTGAAAAACCAGACAACAGTCTCCACGGCTCATCTCCAAAAAGCTGGCTTCTTCAATTGAAGACATACACAATTACTTCAACAAAAATTCTGAAGGATTGACAGATCTGAGTTGGAACTATACAGAAGCTAAAGTTTATGAGATGAACTAAAATACACCAAACCAGCGCTGGGACGGTGTTTCGTAACGCAATCCTGTATTTTGGTGAAAAAATGCATAAATGTCAATATTAAGATTACCGTTAGAACGTTTTTATTTTTTAGTCCGTGAAAGCTCCAGAGGCTTTGATTGAGTAACGGATTGTGGAGTGCATCGTTCGAACAGATTGCTTGAAAAGTTCGCTGGAATTCCATTGCTCGTTACTGAGATGTATTATTCACTTACATGTATTACTCACGGAAAGTTTGGTTATTAGATGTACATTTAAGGCGGATGGTCGTAAAACATGGACGGGGACGTGACCTTAGAAACACAGTATTTTTGATCGCTAAAATAAAAAGCTAGTAATTATATGTGTATTCAATCCATTATTTTATCAGCAGCTGGTCATGTAAAGGAACAGTGCCACGGTAATGCGCACGCGTAACACGTGATTGTTAATTACGAGAAAGACAATGGAAAATCACGCTGTTAATGTCACGTCACGTCAAAACTCAAACGACCTTTGGAATTTTCGCTAGCACGAAATCTAGAGTTAATAGTTTTGTAATTTGCATCAGTTGAGAAGTTCAGGACTTAGAATCGTATAAACTTCCCACTGGACCATGAGATAGTGCTTTGAAGATCTACATGTATGGTATTGGGGATAATAGTTTAGGAATCGACTCGGCAATGCCGACTCAAAACAAACAACAACTTCTGTGTGAATTGTTAATATTCCATTCTACTGCAGTTTCGTGAAGTGAAAGCGAAACTACGGGGAAACTCATGTATAAGAGATTGATTAACTACCTTGAAAAGAACCATATTTTGTATGATTATCAATTTGGCTTTCGTTCCAATTATTCAACTACCCAAGCAGTCTTATTAATTACTGATAAGATACAACAAGCTATTGAAGCTGGCCAATACTCTTGTGGCATTTTTCTTGAGCTTTTGACACTGTTAATCACCAAATCTTACTTAGAAAATTAGATCATTATGGAATACGTGGTGTTGCAAAGGAATGGTTCCACTCATATCTTGATAACAAAACAATTTGTTACAATTGGCAATGCCACTTCAGAGCTGCACAATATTTCCTGTGGTGTCCCACAGCGATCAGTGTTAGGCCCTATACTTTTCCTGTTATATATCAATGATTTTGGAAATTCATCTAATATTCTGGATTTACATCTCTTTGCTGTCATGACTCAAATATATTTCTGGCACATAAGAATCCTCAAACTCTTGAATGCATTCTAAATGAACAATTAAAAAACATGACTAACTGGTTGAATGCCAATAAACTTTCTCTAAACATTGATCAAACTAACTACATGTATATAATCTTTCATCCTCCACAAAAGCGAATGTCCTATTCTATTTCAGTATGCATAAACTCTATATAGTTTCATTAAACCAGAGCATTTCATTCGGTACTTAGGAATTCTATTAGATAGACATCTTAATTGGAAAGACCACATAATAATTATCTCATAATTCGAAAAAAATTGCTAGAGGCATTCATTTTGCTATTCTATCAAAATTAAGACAGTTTACTAATATACACATCTTAACTCAACTGTACTATTCTTTGATTTACCCTTTCTTGACATATGGTTTATTAATATGGGGTAATACATATCCAACTAATATCAATCCACTGGTTGTATCGTACAGAAGAAAGCTATTCACATAATTACTTTTTCTAAATTTGATGCTCATACATGTACATGTACCAGTCCTATATTTTTTAAACTTAGAATTCTCAAATTCTGTGATATTATAATCCTCCACAATGCTTTATTTATGTACCAATTCATCTCAAATAGGTTGCCCTCCTTATTCGATAGCTTCTTCACTCCTGTTTCTAGTATACATTCATATCATACAAGACTTGCTTCCAAATCATCTTTTGGACTTCCAACAATCAGAACAAACTATGACAAATTTAACATAAGATATATTGGTCCTAAAGTGTGGAATAGCATTGACGAGCTCACAAAACACTTCAATAAATCTGGCTTTAAAAGGAAGCTTCAAAATGATATCATAGATTCCTATAATAAAATCACCTGAATACCATCTGTCCTCCTTTCTATTTATTCAACATGTATTTTCTATTTATTTTGTATATAATCTGCAGCACTGTTTTGTTAGGTTTAGTTTCAATGTTAAGTATCTTATATAATAATACGCTAAGTGTGTGTGTGTGTAACGCTCTTTCCCAGGGTCCCTCGATCGATTTCCTAATATGGAGGACGCGCACACGCTCGCATCCGAAAATGGCGCCAAAAAGTGACGGCCACAGGTATCCCAACGAAGACGATGAATCATGCGAAAAGTTGCTTTCTCATTTTCTGTCTTGGTTGCATTTGAGGAAAGAATGTCAAAAAGAAATGAGTTTTCTCAAGTTCTACACTTAGTTGGGGCGAGCGAGCCATCGAGCTTACGGGAATCTGTTTTAGGGACAAGCCATCGAGTTTATGGGAATGTTTTACTTAGAGATCGCCAAGCGAAGCGGCCGAAGTCAAACGACCGAACGAGGTAACACCAGGTATTCAAACACAGTTAGAAATGTTGTCCGTGGAAAAGGCTGTTATTTTTTTTATCTTACAACTCTATGATGTGTCTAATAGTAAGATATTTTGTCCATGTCTGTTTTCTGTATCCAGTTTCCTGTGTTCTTAGATATAAGATTTGTTTTCGTCACACGAATTCATGTCTCGAGCTGCCTGTGACCGTCAGTTTTGGCACTTTTTGACAATAATTGTGCTCATCGGTTTAAGAAATTAACTGAGATCCGTAAGATATTATTCCCTTTAAAAAAAATCAAAATACAACCTTGAAAATATCAACAATCGCATCTCGCTCACTCCGGATTGGGATACGCTAAAAAATTGTGCTGGAGTCAGTCAGCCGGCTAGACTATGTTACTATAATAATTGATCATATTATTTTGTTGATTTCCTGTGAGTTCCCACGGGTCCCTGCTAGTGTTGTTGTTGTTGTAAACTAACGTTCTGACTTCATAGCTTTGAGGCTTTGTGATTTTAGGATGAGTTGTTGTACAACTATAAGAGCGCTTCCACTACAAAATCGGGGAATAAAAGAGTTTGATTTTGCTAAATAGCGAGGCCTTGAACTGTACCGAGCGAAGGCTGTGTCGACACTTCAATAAATACACGCAAATCATAGTACATTTAGCGACTTACAAGCAGAGTAAATGTCTCCCCTACATTCTCACTGTCTCCAAGTTTCCTAGGCAGTTCATTGTCTCCCTCAAATGCTTTGGACGAAACTACCAGGAGACGGAAGCTTTCTTCTGTAGCCATTAATTCCACCGCTCGACGAACCATCCAAGGGCACTTAATTCAGAGTCAAAAATACTTGCAAAAATTAAAGAGACGAACGAAATACCATCTTAAATCCTAGGATATAAAACTAAATTACTATTCTAAATAGGTATAAGGTTAAATGAAACTTAGGCAAAGCCGATGGAAGAGGATTTCTTTCGCGTATCAAATCTCTCCCCATCTTTTGATATCTGGACAACCCAACCAAAATTCAAACATTCACACACGTGCACTAAGCATGGCACTGTTCCTTTAAGTTAGAAAACACACAATCAAAATTGTTTTCCCTCACGAACCGACGTCATCTTGGAAAAGCCTCATTTCCACGCTCCTTTAGTGAGATTAAGGAGCCTTGGAAGGACCGGACCACCATAGAGCTTCATCAAGCGACATAATATGCTGCATACTCTGAAGGTATGAAGAAAATTACAAGATTTTTCAAACTGCAAACTGTTATTTTATGAAAATCTGATAGCCCAGTTTAAAGGAAGTCATGAAGTGATCGCAAAAAAAGTCGGCGGTTTTCGGAGGCTAGTAAGGGGGTATTTACACGAGGAGGGGGGAGGGGGGGTTGACCTTAGTGCTAGCACTATGCTCAAAGATAGCCCGGGTTTACAAGCAAAATGATTCAGGTAGCCTGAGTCAACTCAACATGGTGTGGCCGCCAAAATCATTCAAGCATAGAGGACACGAGTAGAGTTTTGATGGGTCATTGGTAGATTAACGTCAATTTTTTTTTTCTGTGGTGCCCTTTATTTCTGCTGTCTAATGTCCTATAGTGCTGGTATGTGACCTACTAATTGCTAGACAACTCCAGCAACTTGGAATGTAAAATTCGGCATGAAGTAACACGTGCAAAAATTTAACTAGTGCTAGGATGATCCTACTTCTCAGGTACCCGAGACAAAACTGACCCTTTACGTGTAAATAGAATGCAGAATACAATGGCGGTAGAATGACACTACTACTACATGTAGGATGACCCCAGTATGAGGGTTACCCTCTTATCATGTAAACAACCCCTAAGTTTTGGTGAGTATCTTTTTTTTCCACCTGGGTTGCTTCCAAAGGTCGTTTGAGTTTTGACGTGACGTGACATTAACAGCGTGATTTTCCATTGTCTTTCTCATAATTAACAATCACGTGTTACACGTGCGCATTACCGTGGCACTGTTCCTTTACATGACCAGCTGCTGATAAAATAATGGATTGAATACACATATAATTACTTGCTTTTTATTTTAGCGGTAAAAAATACTGTGTTTCTAAGGTGACGTCCCCACGTCCTGTCCCAGCGTCTCGTCCATGTTTTAGGACCAGCCATTAATTTAAAGGCTGCCTTTATCGTTAATGAGCAATGAGGATTGCAAAGTTCCACATCTTGCTGTACAATCGATTCGAAAATTCGATCCATCGTAATTTCGATTCAACATTTTGAATTGAAATTTAGGTCGAAATTTTTCCATAATATTCGAAAGAGTGGAACGAAATTTTGAAGTTAAAGACAAAAGGCAAATCGAAACTGTTAAACTTCGAAGTGTTTCTTAGAAATTCGATGAATTTCAAAGAAATTTGCTTTCATAACTTTCTGTCAGTAGTGTATAGGAAGTATTTTTAATGCTAAAAGGAGGCTACTAAATAAGATGAATAAATAGTGCTAAACCAAGCAAATTGCATGGCACCACCCAACACACACCACAACTTAGCTAACATGCATGTGCACAGATTCTGATGCCTATGAGCTTTAGTGAGGCTGATGGGGCTATATAAATGTATATATGGGAGACTATGCCATGCTGATGAGTCCTAACAAGGACGAAACAGCTGTACATGGTTGCCATGCCACGGGTAATAAGATGTGAGCATGCGTGTTAGAGTTAGGTACATGTACATCGTAACATGTGTTGGCTTAAAGTGCTAGAGCATAATTTTTTTATTTAAGACATCTGATTTTTTTCTCTGCCTTTGAACAAGTGAGTCTAGATGCCTCTTGTTTCAAAACCTAGAAAGATCGATCGATCTTGATATAAAATGGCAAGACACTAGTATGTTCGAGGAACTGAAAATGAACATGTATAGGATCAAGTGAAGTTGAAATCAAACATTTCACACTGGAAAGGTATTCAGCAGTTCTTTTTGGCTGAGTGACTTTTGAAGCCTGGACAAAGCACTGCTGGACTCTGCTCAAGCCAACAATGCAGCAAGAAAGCATTTTACTGTAAGAAGATTTTGAGTTTCGCTTTCCAATAACAACAATAGAGGGAGGTCTGAAGATCAGTCCTTCCCTGGATGACATCACTTGGCTTCAGTCTTTTTCTCAATGTCCCTGATTTCCACAGGATGCCCAAATTACTGTTTTTCTGCAACTTTAACCATTGCAAACAAATAGTAAATCTGTTCAGATTGAACATTCTTTTATATTTTTCAACAGATAGCTATAGTTTTATTGACAATTAGATAGATAACCTGTATTTAAACATGATTAATGTAAAAGCTGAAAGCTTGTGGGGTTGTGTAAAAGAAATGTATATAAAATTAAACAAGAGCCCATCTTGGCTTTCACTCGGGCCACATGAGATTGAAGATGAAATACACTTTCATTTGAAATCCTCTTAGTATCAAGTCGTGCTTTAATTCGCCATTGAGAACGTCAAAAAAACAGACTGGTCTATTAATCGCTTTTATGGCATGACTATGATAACGCAGGATTCGAACAACAGAATACTGGCAATTCAAGTGTATAAATGCAATACAATGACATATTCAGACTTTGAATTTGATTGAAAATAGATCAAAAACTCGGGGAAATGTCCGGCTAAAACTGTATGAATAAATGTGAAATGAAACATAAATTTCATAGCAAGAAAAAAAATTGTAATTCCTATAAATGAGAAAGCTCTTCTATTAAGCCGCTTCTCATATACACAGACTGTTTCACAAAAAATAATTTGCGCTTATCGACACAAGAATTCAGTTGACCTTTCAAATAATTTATTCTGAGGTACGCATACTCTAAATCACAGATGTTAAATAAAGCGATAATTAGAAGGAAAAGTACATTAACAGACAAACTGAGAGGAAATTTATTCAAATCAAAAAGAGTTTACTTACAGTACTTACGTAACTGAACTTTCGTTTTGGATCTTTTGGTAGTGTTGTTGAGAGCACCCACCTTCGTGCACATATGCACTGAATCGGAATGAAAGTCGAAGCCTACCTCGAACTTAACTTTCAGCTAACCTATTTCCTTTCATTCCACAATGAATAATAATCTCATAAAGTAAGCCCATAGCTTTCAATAAATTTGCCAGTGTCTGAATGAAACAGCTAGATCTTTTCCAATTTCTCTCACGAGTCACGGCAGAAGACAGTCTCAAGCTACAAAACTTGAATTTTGATCCTCTTCACAGTAACGTAATTTAACGTCTCAGATATTATATATATGCCCTATTTCAGCTAGCGCTGTGCATTTCAAATACTTTTTCCTCTCTCGTTGCTGGCAGTTCATGCTTCTTGTTCGTGTAGTTGCCGCATTTCAGTTGGCATACACTGAAAACATCTGCTTAACTAAGATTCGTAACAATCTTAGCGGATCATGTAAATATTCCGCTTGGCTCAATTGAGGGTTTCTGCCGTCAAAGTTCATTTTTTGTTTCAGTTTTCCCCATATTAGCCGACATGTATAATGTCTCGAGCTCTCAATCCAGTAGAAAGACTCTGGTTATTCTGTCGTAGAACATGCCTTAGCTGTACAAGACCGCCCACGATGGAATAGATTTCCGACAATGACTCATTGAAAGTGATATCTCCTTGTCTCGCCAAGTCTGAGAGCTTTGAACTTTCTTATCTGAGCGCGCCTGACGAGATCTAACCTTTGATTATAATTCGATACCCGTTGATATCCAAACGTGTTTGGATATTGTATTTCGCTTACGTTTCTAAATGTACATTGGATCTGTCCAAACAGTGCTGATCGAATGTATTACGGCTCCTGGTTGTTCATGTATTTTTATGGTCAACAAGAGCGCCAGTTGAAATATCCTGAGCCTGTTGGAAGGCCTTCGCCCTCGCGGGTCGACCATTTTGATTTACTGTATTCACTTATGTAAATACATTAACCTGGCGATTGTTGCTTGACCAGCACAGTGCAATCTGATTGGTTTGAATTTGACCTTTAACGCATGCGCAGAATCCGTCTGACATGACTTGCATTTTAAGACTCGGCGCTGCCACAGGCAGCCCGAGTAATAAAAACACTATCAAATTGAGATGTATGTATATACATATATATACTATTTACAATATCAATATCAATAATGCTTATGGCCACGCGACGAACACCGTCCAAACAAAAGGCGGTGGAAGAAGCGACCTCGCTATCTTGTGTCCTAACGGCGCCCACCCCATGAAAAGCCCAACGCCTGCTCAAAGCGTTAATAATAAGTAATAAAACTTTTTTCACAAATCCACCCTTGGCCTCAACGCTATTGAGCCAACCCAGTATGCCGCCCTATCTACAGGGGTTACACGGCGGAAGCACTCTAAGAATTACAATCACTTCAATGTGCGCACTGATGTCTTCAAGTACTCTTTTTTTCCCGCACTATTCCTGCCTGGAATAATCTCCCAGAACATGTAGTAAATACAAAAAGCCCCGAAAGCTTTAGTAAGCAAGTCCTATCTTTTCTGCAATAAGCTTATATTTAGTTGTTAATCGATTTACTGATTTATGTATTTATGTATTTATTAATTTATATTGGTTGTATGCAAATAGCTTTACCGATCAAATAAACAGATACAGAGATACAGAAAGTTAGTAATATATAAATCCTTCAACTCTAAAGTTCATAGTAGTAGCTGAAGTGATATCAAAACTGAAATTCCCAAATGATTTTGAGCAGCTAAGACGGAATATTGTTTCTTTAAGACCAGTACTTTTAACGTCATAGTCTCTACAGATAGTGTTCCATAGCACCGCACCTCAATAAAATTATGTTAATGAATCCTTCATGTATCTAGTGTTAAATCGAGGTGTCGGGAGCGAATCGCGTGCCCTTAAGGCATAACCCTTTTTCCGTTTCAATACAATCGCCTTAATTAAAATATTCGGTAGACGTTCATCGTAAGCCTTATAAAACAGTTTAAAGATATCTAATTTATATTGAAAGAAAAGAGTGGACTATTGGGCGTGCTCTAAAACATCAGTAGAAGGCATGTCCTTTGGTAAATTAAATGTAATCCTAGCCGCTCTACAATGCATCCTTTCTATATAGAGTTAAGAACTTCCTTATTACAACACATGCCCCACAAGATTATGCCATAATTATTTTACAGAAGGCAAAATGACCTTAAAATAGAAATCCTGTAGAATTCTCTAGAACCTAGAACGTTTTAATAAGTTTAATTTTGTGGCAAAACTCTTATTAAGATCTAATGAATGTGGTACCCAACTCAGTTTATGGTCCACAGTCATTCCTAGCAGACTCGTTTCCGTAACCCACTTAAGGGTTGAGTTCCCCAAGAACACTGGAGGGGCTGAACCAACAAAGGTCCCCCTGCTGAACAGCATCGCCTCACTTTTACCTGGGTGTGGTGTTAATTTGTTATTAAGACACCATGAGTACAGTTCTTGAAGGGCCTTGTTTAGCTGCGCTATAGCCTTTTCTATTGTATCGCTGACACAAAAGATTGTAGTGTCGTCAGCATACATATAAAGTGAACCCGAAACAACAGATGATGGTAAATCGTTCATAAACAAGGTAAATAATGTCGGACCTAAGACAGACCCTGTGGGATTCCAAATGAGACCAAATGAATTTGTAGAATTTGAAACATTTTCAGGCTCATATAATGCAATTTAAGTTAGAATTTGTACTATTGCTAAAATCAATCAGATATGAGAGGTTAGGGTACAAATGAATGTCATTCATCGAAGTGATCCCCTATGGCAGGATTCCTAATCTTGGTGGTCATATTAAATATATTTTGTAATTGGGCATTTGCATCAACATGACAGAAATTTCACATTTGATTTTTATCATCAATTAATTTTCTTGAAACTGGCATTTCATTTTAGGAATGAAATGTAGTGCTCCATATCAAAATACAATTAAATCTTCAATCTGTTATTGCAAACAACATTATACAAATAATTTTAAATGTCATCTAGGCCCATGTGACAATTCATATTATTATAATAATGATTTATCATCACACTATTAATTATTTTATGCTATTCCTCTGCATTCTTTAAATTGAAATCTAATTGTGAATATATAATTTGTTGTCAGAGCAATGGCAGTTTCATGGGCAAAATTGCAGTAAGCCACTTTAATATTCGATAACTTCATTGTAAATGGTAACAATAACATAAATTTATAATTGAGCTTAATACCAACAGTAAGAAATAATGTAAAATAAAAAGTGGTCAGGACAAAGGGAATAAGGTGGGTTGGAACAATGAATAGCGACGTCATAATCAGTTAAATCTTGAAGCTAGATCAGTAAGAGCACATGGCGTTGATGCAATCTATTTTTACCCCTAGAGGGCCATCAACTAATTGAATAGAAACACCCCCTCATTCAATGTCCCAACCACATGTGATCACAACTGCAGTTACTTATCAAGATCAAGGGATAGCATAAAACTTTTTATTGCCAGGTCAATAAATTTCTTTGTAGAAGCTGTTCAATGCACATACATGTACATTTACAGTTGTAAAGATATGTGTCAGTAACCATAAGGGAATAATTTGTTTGCAGAGAGTTGTCCATTCTCTAGAGGTAAGGTCGTGATGGATGCCATGAATGCTGTCAAGTCTGTAGGACTTGGTCTGGCAAGTCACAGCAAGATATCTTACCTTCCTGGTTTGCGGCAAGTGGCTGCTGTCAAGCCAGTGGCTCCCATTAGGCCCATTACAACTATGCCAGTTAATGCTCCAGGTTAGTATATACAGCTACATGTAAGATAACCAGCCTTATTTATTGCATGTGTTCAGGGTCTTGAAAGACTAATGAACTGCATATGTAATAAATCATTAAATACATTTTATACAGCCCCCAGTACTGGTGCACCTCAGTTTGACTATGAAAAGTTCTTTGAGGGGGAGATTGTGAAGAAGAAGACTGACAACTCCTACCGTATTTTCAAGAAGGTGAACCGACTGGCTACAAGCTTCCCCCATGCTGAGGAGTACAGTAGTTGTGCTGATGGCAATAACATTACTGTCTGGTGCAGTAATGACTACCTTGGTATGAGTCGTCATCCAGAAGTGCTTAAGGTGGCAAGGTGTGTGGTATTTTAATCACTTGTATTTTAATTACATATTCAGGGATTTTGTTTGATTTTTATACTATCTGTTAATTGTCCTAGCTAGGATTAGATCAATAAGGATGTGGCTTACATTGCTCCACCTGTGTGGTGAAAAAAGTGTACTTTACAAACCAGATATCTTTGCTCTTCCAATTTGTACTTTATTTCTTGAAAGAGATGCCTCCTTTGAAGATTACTGAAATAGCCCAGGACTCAGACACCGAAAATGGCAACATGTCCTCTACAGGCGGCTTTAGTTATTTTATTTATTTTATTTAAGATGCGATCATAAATTGTTGTGAATTGTAACTAGAAAAGGGAATTCAATGATGCCTTCACTCAGTTCAGTTTCAATCTTTCATATATTCTGACACAGCTTATCAATGACTTTAATAAATCTTCTACAGCTTTTGATTTTCACCTCTTTGCTGATGACTCAAACCTATTCTTCTCTCATACAAATCTACAAACACTCGAGACAACAGTCAATAATGAATTATGTAAGATCAATGTCAGACTGGCTTTGTGCAAACAAGCTGTCTTTAAATATAGGCAAAACTAACTTTGTTTTATTTCATCCTCCACAAAAGAAAGTTACTGCCCCCATAAATATAATCATTAACAATAAAGTTATGAAAGAGTCTAAAAGTATAAAATACCTAGGAGTCTTAATGGATTGTCACTTGAACTGGAAAGACCACGTTTTTCATGTCTCCAAAAAACTATCAAGGAGTATAGGCATCCTATGCAAACTTAGACATTTTGTTGATACTAATACTTTACTCCTGCTGTATTATGCCATCATTTATCCATTCCTCACTTATAGCTGCCTGGTATGGGGGAGTACCTACAAATCCAATATCAAACCTTTAGAAATCTTACAAAAGAAAGCAATTCGCATAATTACTTTTTCAAAATTTGATGCCCATACCAGTCCGCTTTTTAGTCAGCTTAAACTTCTAAAACTTCATGATATAATTATTTGTTATACTGTATCCTTTATGCACCAGTATTCTATGGGCAATCTTCCTAACGTTTTTGACACTTTCTTTCAAGCTACTAGCAGTAAGCATAAGTACAGGACTCGCCTTGCATCTAAATCCACCTTCCCATTTCCAAAGATTCGTACAAATTATGGAAAATTTAATATAAGATATCTTGGCCCCAAAGTTTGGAACAATGTTGATGAATCTATAAAATCTTTGAGCTTTCGCTGCTTCAAGCGAAAGTTTATTAATAATCTAAATAACTGTTTTGACCCACATCCTGCTTACTAATACATTGTAGTAACTTTGTTTCTTTGTGTGTATATTGTGTGTTGCGTGTGTATTTATTATCACCTTAATTAGTTATTCAACGTATTTAATGTTATGTGCTTGCTGATTTTTCGCCTTTTTCTGACTTGCAAAATTAACTCTATCATTTAATGGGCACCCGACTAGATTAGCTCCTTATAGTTATTTCGGGTGCCCGGTTACTTTATAACTTGTTTACTTTCATCCGACCCATGTAATCTGCCACTGTAAGTACAAATAAATTGTTGTTGTTATAAGCTTATGCTTTTCACAGGAAACCAAGCTCTGTCCCTGTTTGTGTTTACTAGAAAATAACAAGAGATTTATGAATATAATTCATTTAACCTTGCTTCCATAGTGTATTTAACTACATTGTACATGTAGGTTGATATGAAGCGATCTCCTTAAAGATTAGCCTGGGAAACCAGCCGACTCTTATCGCTCCCCACTCGTGAAAGAAACGTCTGGGAAGTGAGGCAGAAAATGCCATACTGATGACGTAGCAGATAGCCGTTTCACGATGCATAAATTAGTTGCAATTCTCAGAAGCGGAATGCGAACAATTGCAACAGAGTTCTTTTCAAGGAATATAACTACCGTGGCTGCTCGTTTGCTTGGCAGTGGATGACCATCATGAACAACCATGAAATTCAAGCCTATATATTTAGCGTGTGTTGGTAGCTCGCTTGCTTCGTTCTTTCAGCGGCTCGGCCCGATCAAGAGAATTTGTCCTGCGACTGTGTCAAAACATAATAGTTGTTTATAATTTCAAACCTACACACAGCACAGCAGGCCACTTTTCAAGCCAGCTCTTTTGTCAGGTCAGTAGCCGAAGAGGTTAGCTACAGAATGCAGCGGTTATTTTCAGATATACTACAGAGGCTGCCCGTTTGCTTGGGTGATTGATTCATCACACTTGGTTCGTGATTCATAGCACACTTACATGTAATTATGTTTATTCATAGCCCAGATTCACTGTCTGAACGATTTATCCGCCGCAACAACAACTCATCCAGTGTTTTGTGATAGCTCAGTGTATGTAGGTTTACTGATATGAAATTATAAACAACTATGACAGTAGTCAGTACCTTTCCGTTGTAAATGTTTTGACAGTACGATATTTCGCTTTACTAGCCGCTGAAAGACTCAGTCTGCAAAGGAGCCAACAACAGCACCGGCACATGCTAAATAGGCTTGAATTTCACGAGTTGTTCGTGACGGTGATCAATTGCCAAGCAAACGAGCAGCCACGGTAGTTATATTCCTTGAAAAGAACTCTGTTGTTCGCATTCGGCTTCTGAGAATTGCAACTAATTTATGCATCGTGAAATGGCTATCTGCTACGTCATCAGTATGGCATTTTCTGCCTCACTTCCCAGACGTCTCTTTCGCAAGTGGGGAGCGATAAGAGTCGGCTGGTTTCCCAGGCTACTTAAGGTTACCGGATACCTTCAGGGTGCGTTTCCAGTCTAAATTATGTAGCGCCTCGAGGAAACATCGTAGATAAATCATTCATGTATCATTTTAAAGCTTATAAAATTGGCTACAAGAATACATAAAAAGTTTTTAGTTCTTTGAAAATCTCGAATCCGCCATCCCGTTTCTCCGATCTAGTGAGATGGCTTTCAGAAGCTCCGACTCCGAAAATATTTTAAAGTTTAAAAATCTGTTTGCTTTGTCGTATTTCAGAGGAATCGTATTACAAAACCGTGTCGGGGAATTTCAAAATTCGATTTAGTTCAAAAGTTATCATGCTTTCCGTTAAAAGGCGAAAAATAATCCGAGTAGATATGCGGGGAAACGTCGTCAAGAGCTTTCTTTTTTGAATTTCCCAATTCCCTGACATTGTTTTGCAGCTGAGATATCAATTGACATTTTGTGAAAATTTCGCACAAATCAAAGAAATTTCTCTTGTGTGGGAGCTTTTTTAAAACTCTATTTTGATTGAAAATAGAAAGCGAGAAAATAGCACTTCAAAAAATAACCCGTCTGTCGTGCGTGAATCTGAAGCCCCGCCTCTCCAACAATTAGCAAGCTCTTGGCCAATCATTTCTCATCACAGTTCAACTATCTGTCAAGATTTCCCGCCAATGTTGATTTCCGATCAAAGCTACACACCGCATTTAGACCGATTTCAGTTCTCCCAGTCGTTATGAAGATCTTTGAACGTGCCATTCATAAGCAGCTCTATGACCATCTGTCTACCAACAAGCTGTTATCACCATACCAATCTGGCTTTAGGCCTGGCCATTCCACCTGTACTGCCCTCCTAGACGTCTCAGACTATATTCTGAAGAACATCGATAACGGAAACCTCATCGGAACAGTATTCTTAGACCTTAGCAAGGCCTTTGACATGATTAACCACTCCACTCTTAAGGTCAAACTTGCCATTTTTCAGACAACATTGGTGTTAAAGGACACGCCTTGGACTGGTTCGATAACTATCTCTCTAATAGAACTCAGTCTGTCATTATTAATGGAACTCTATCTGATACTATAGAAATAACACTAGGAGTACCTCAAGGCTCGGTCTTGGGGCCATTACTATTTATTATTTTCATCAATGATCTACCACATAATGTTCACCATTGTAAGGTAGTAATATATGCCGATGATACTGCTCTCTTTTTTGCCGATAAGGATGTTCAGATTATACAATCTGTACTTCAGGATGAACTTAGTGCTCTTAGTACAGTACAGCCTGGATGTATGTTAACATTTACACGCGTGTAACGCGCGTGTACAAAATTAATTTACTACACGCATTTGAGTGTATTACACGCGTGCACTACACTCGTGTATTACACGCAAAATGCGTGTAGTTTTCCTTTGTTATACAGTTATTGTCAAAAATCAATTCGGCATGAAATTGTTTGTAACCTGCAACTCCAGCGCCGTCTCTAGATCTTCGAGCGGTTTCAATTACCAATGGTTTCCGCCAAAACTTAATAAACTATGCTGAAGGAAACTTTTGATCGTATGCTCCGCATCCACTCTGCAATTCACGTAATAAACGTTCGAACAACTTGCCCTAAACATTCGAACGACTTGCCCTTACGTTCGAACAATTCAACATCACAAAGTAATGAAGTCAAAACTGCAAATGTTCGATGTGGTTCTCACGCTAATGTTCGATGTGGTTCTCACGCTAATTAACAGACAACAAATAAAAACTAAATGGACTCAAACCATTTTTCGCACCAGGTGGAAACTGTTCGGATACGTAAATGAAGTAAAAACTTTCAAAACGTTTGATTCTGTAAGTATCTCTATTTCTAAAAGAAAATTTTATCCGAAGAGAATATTTGGTGCGATCTCAAAGCAAAACAAACACGGAGTCATTGATTATTCAAATCAGTTCGCGGAAAATGTCACACTTCTGTGTCGCGGAATTCAAGATTCGAAACTCATTACCTTTGAAAACGGATCCACATTAAATAAAAAGAACTCCAAAATGTTCTGTTTAGTAGACGTTATCATTTGCCAGCAAAGTTGAGAAGCTTTGTGGTGATTTATAAAACTACAATGCAATAAAATCACACTTCCCGTGAAGTTGGCGGCACTCTTGTTGTGTGAAAAACCAGACAATCAGTCTTCACGGCTGAAAGCACATGTCAACAAATTTTGAAGGATTGACAGATCTGAGTTGAAACTACAGAAGCTTTTATCAGATGAACTAAAAACACCAAACCAGCGCTGGGACGGTGTTTCGTACAAATGTCAGGATTATCCGTTTATAGAACGTTTTTAGTTTTTAGTCCTTTGTGAAAGCTCCAGAGGCTTCGATTGAGTAACGGATTGAGTGCATCGTTCGAACGGTTGCTTGTATAACATGTAGCGTTCAAACGGCCAAGTGATTGTTAGAACGGATTGAGTGGATCGTTTATACGATTTTCACAAAACGTTTAAACGGGCTAGGAAAAATCCAAACGGTTTCGTAAAACGTTCGAACGATTTATAAAATCATTTAAACGGTTTCTCAAAACGTTCGAACGGACACCGAACGGTCTCTGAACGACTTTTTAGGCCGTTTGTTTTTCACACGAAGGTACGTTTTCCCGTGTGTGGTCACAATTAGCGTTTATGATAATTATGACTAAAACACAGACTTAGCATTTACAATGTATTAAGCGCTTCGGTTCCTTGCTACGAACTTATTTTTGAAAAACATGTAGGAAGAATTGTCGTAAATCTCTGCCGAAGTTTTTAGCTGAGGTTCTACACTTTAGTCCAATGCTAATTCGGCTAATTCAGTGTGGAAAACTTTAATTCGCGAACCGGTATTGTTGATCTACGGTATTCTTCTGCAGTTATTCTCTGGAGTTCAACGAGTTAATGAGGCACTGAGGTGCGTGTAGTTCCGTGCGTGTAGTACACAAAAGTGCGTGTAATTACACTCAGTTCGTGTAGTTACACTCAGTTGAGTGTAGTACACGCGTGGAATTCCGCGCGCGTTACACGCAAAATGTGTTAACATACATCCAGGCTGTACTGTAGATGGTTTACTGATAACGAATTAATTGTAAATTGTACTAAAACTAAAGTTATGTTATTTGGTTCTAATCAACGTTTAGCAAGATCACAGAAGCCTTCTTTGTCATTATCAGGAACACCATATATTAGTGAAATATATATTTTTAATACAGGACCTCCCTGAAAATCACAAATTGTGAGTGGAGCTTTCCTGTCAAAATATTATTATTATTATTATTATTATTATTATTAGAACTACCAGAGACTGTTAAGTATCTAGGTTTGTCTTTCGATGCTACAATGAACTGGCATGACCATATTGATGTCATTGCTTCTAAAGTATCTCGTAGACTTAACCTCCTTGGGAGGATCCGGAAATATCTTAATGTCGACACTTGTAAGCTTCTGCATGGAACTCTTATTCAGCCGCTGTATGAATACTGTGATGTAATCTGGTCTAATGCGGATAAAATTAACCTTGATAGACTTCTGAGGTTACAGAAGAGAGGAGCGCGCATCATACTCCGGAGGAAAATCCGAGAAGAACGCACAGAGCAGTTATTCAGAGAGCTTGGTTGGGTCCCCTTACTTGATCGATGGCACTTTCATAAATGTCTTACTGTCTTTAAATGTTTGAATGGACTTTGTCCACCTTATCTTAGGAATTTGTTTTCTCGTAATTCTGATGTTCATAATTACAATACTCGAAATAGGTCTAATCTCCATATGGTTAAAATATCCTCTAAATCTGGTTATAGATCCTTTGCCTATTCAGCAGCTAAGTTTTATAACAGTCTCAGTTCAACCATTAAGAGCTCTCATTCTATCAGAACCTTCAGCGCCAATTACTGGTTGGACTCGTCTGTCAGATCATTATAGTTTATCATTATAGTTTATTGTTATTATTTTATCAGTAGTTTAACATTATTATTATTATTATTATTATATATAGTTACTTATTAGTAGTTAGGTTAGTTTTTATCTTAGATATGATTGCTTGTTTGTATTTATTGTTATGTTTGTATTTGTATTATATCTTAGACGCACAGCTTCAATGTAAATAAGTGTTTAGCTTTTTTGAATTCTGTGCATAATAAAGTATCTATCTATCTATCTATCTATCTATCCAGAAAATGTTTCTTTTATGTGCGACTTGAAAAATGATAGCGGCAAGAGTCGGCTGATTTCCCAGGCTAGAAAAATGGGAAAGACAAAAAGACCTCGAGGGGCAAAGCCAAGGTGAACAACTATAGAGACGCCTTGAATGCCAGCATAGTTATTAGAGGAGACAGCGATTTGTAGGCGTCTGAAACAGCGCGGCAATAGCGAGATCGTGGTTCAACCGATTCAGGATCACCGTCAGACTACGTTTCCATCTAAGCTTTCTTGGAAACAAATATTCTCTCGGCTGGCTCTTATCAATTCTTCTTTATATGTTCAGATGTGGACCACTCGGCACTCTGTCTGAAAGTGAAAATACGAACGCTTGTCGGGTTTTTCGAGGACTCTGTTTGGCTTTGTAATTGTAGTTGTATGCATTGTTTGGCCTCGTTTTGCTTTTCTTTTTTCTTTGTTTTTCAAGCTAAGGGCATCCTGCCTGCTTTTTGTAAGATATATGGCCAACAACCGATGGAATTTGAGAATTGTGTGTGGAAAAACTTTCAATAAACGTAAACATTGGAAAATGAAATGAATTTAATATGTGCTATTGCCACACCGTCGTTACTGGCGAGTGAGCACTTGTCATGGATTTATCGATCTGCTGTCAATCAAAAAGAACCTTTTACTTCCGGTTAAAAACTTCCTTTTGGTATTTCTCCGTTAATATTATTTTTTATTGAACGGAGTTTTTGGTATACGATACACTACTACTAAAACTACATTGCTGTGCGAAAAAAATATTTTCCCATCTTTTTCGTTTTGAAGGTATCCGGTAACCTTAAAGACTAAAGTATTAAAAGTTATTTTAGTTATTTTAGTTATTTTAGTAACCCCTTACTTATCTATCAGTTCTGGTATAGTTCCTGATGAAATGAAACTTGCTCGTGTCGTACCATTATTTAAATCCGTTGACCACAACGTGGTTATTACTCGGGCTGCCTGTGGCAGCACCGAGTCTTAAAATGCAAGTCGTTCTTTTTTTTCTTTTTTTTATTCCACACGCGTTAAAGGTCAAGTTCACACCAATCAGATTGCACTGTGCTGGTCACGCAACACTCGCCAGGTTAATTTATTTACATAATTTAATACAGTAAATCAAGATGGTGGAGACCCGCGAGGAACTTTCTCTCTAATTTGGAGTCCCATTTCTCAAATGTAAGCACTTTAACGTTTTATTTAACTTCACCGTGCGAAAGCCTTCCAACAGGCTCCGGATACTTGTTATTTATTTATGCTGAACCCGAGTGAATGTGCGATCGAAAAATATGCTTGGCTTGCTCACTGCATTGAATTGTGCTGTTCGGTTTGCCGATACCAAAACTGCAAATGGTCAAGATGCTATAAATCATACCTGAAGGCTGAAGAGAAATACATGGATATGAATATTTCAGTGTGAGTTGTGAAGAAGCTTTTTAAATACTACACGTGTGCATCGTGGTGGTTTAAGTCAAACATGGTCTGTTTTGTCGGCGCGGTGACATCACCAGCGAAGTTGAGCAGAGAACTGAGTCAAATCAACTCACCATAATTTGTAAACAACTGAGTGAATTCTGTTGGCTTGCTCGCTGTACTGGATACTGCTTTTCGCTGTACATACAGATACCGAAACTACAAACAGTAAGATGATCTGGCTGAAGAGAAACAAGGTCTGAGTTTTCTAGATACCCGTAATCGGCGTATCTTGTGTGTCGAGTTACACTGTGTACAAATTAACGGATTCAAATTAACACTACAATCAGACAGAGATTTAATCTATACCGACACTTTGATATGCCAAGGAACTGGAATATCAACACAGTACAAGGTGAGGGAAATTTAAAGTACTGACTTCATTGTTTTCAATTAATCTACACTGAATTTCTAATGGACCTGAAACAAGGCTGATCAAAGCGATCAAAGCCAGGACCCGGCTAGCCGGCTACCAACATTGACCATAAATTATTCTGGAACTAACAATGGCGCTCAATATTCTGCAACCAACCTTGTTCTCACTTGAAAAATACCCGGGAAACGTAATGTGAATGATCTGAATCGAAGGAACTTTATACACATCCATATATAGTTTATGTTCTAGGAACTGGAATTCAGTTTATACACATATGAATAGTAATATTTATTTATACATACTTTATATTAATCTCTTTATATATCCTGTAATATAGTGGCCCCAATTAGCTTTACAGCTAAATACTAGACACTCAAATAAAGTTCATGTATGTATGTAAAGCCTGAGTTGATTTGTGTTCTACACTAACTTCAATTATTGCTTTACACTGTATACCACACAGCAAAATGTGCTACTAATTCTCGAATCAATGCCATAACCATATAAAACACACATGTATACATGTACATATAGCCCCATAAGCATCGCATCCAATGATTTAATGTTACACAAAGATAATTACAGTTTTATACCCAGATGCATCCCCTTGTACATGTATATTAACATATAAGTCAAGACATCAAAATTTTCACATTAGTTAAAAAACAAGCACTTTTGATCAGGATTATATACGTACACCGTCCACATCATTGCAGCAATTTTCAGCTTTTCAGACTGTTACCACAGTCCTTTCTCTTTCAAAAATATGTTGAACGCACTTTGATAATCTATGATTACTTCTAGTAAATAAATAAATATGAAGAGAAAGGGTACAAACTCAGTCTTATTTTCTCTAGCATAATAGATTTATACTTTTAAAAAATGCATAAAAGCTAATATTTGCTGAGAAATACGTCGTATCTCATCCAGGATGAAAGTAATACTGATCAGTCCTGGTTACAATATATTAACAACACCCCTCCCCCCGGGCAAATGTGCAGCATTTGGCAGTTGTAGTTCATTATATATCCATTATCACTTATCGCAAGAGCATGAGTAGTGAACCAGTATTATTTTCTGGCTATAATATTTAATAACATTTATTTAAGACAAAAACTATGCTAAAACTCCATGGACTACATTCATTCAATGTCTCAGATGTATTTTTAATAGAATTCGATTAATTTTATCTGAACAAAATTTGGCCCATCACAGAACCAGTAAGCTCAGTGGTTAAGTGTCAGTCTGTTGTACAGGAGGTAGTCAGAGTTCAAATCCAGGTATAAATTAAAGGACCTTAAAATAACTGGGAGAACTGGTACTGCATGCCTTTGCTCTGACATCTGCAAATGGTTCTAAAAGCTTTGTGTCTTCTTGGATCACAATGTTAAATTGTAGGCCAACACTGAGAATGCAACCAAATCTCTGGTAGTGACCACCCTCAAGTGTAGTGGAATTATATAGTTGTATAGATAATTATAGAGAGTAAATATATTTGTCCCCAATTATAGCAATACCATGCTAAATACATTGACACTCTCTTCTGTTAGTAGTACTAGTAGTAGTTCCCTTGGTGCCACTATATACATTTTATATATTATAAATATACAGGCTAAATCCAGTAGATTACATACTACATAAAACATAATTGTGACTGCTGCCTTAATTTTTATTTTTTATTTTTGTTGTAAATGGATGGGTAAATAATGCATGTATCAGCAGCTTCCATCAGGGGTGGATCCATGGGAACATTGTCAGAATTAATTGTTTGTTGCCCATTGGTGAGGGGGGGGGGGGGGGGGGTAGGGTGGGAAGCTCACTTCAAGGGGGCCAACAGTTTAACATAAATATCTAAGTGCAGCATAACATTTAAGTTATCTTAATGCCAGACCAGTTTATAAGAACAGGGCTTTGGAATATACATGGTCACTCTCACAGAGAACTTGGCAATAAATTACACTTAGCAAATTGTCAAGAGTTCTTAAAACAACATGACATATTTGGCGTTGTTGAAACACATGCAAACGCAAATTCGGATCTATCAATACCTGGATTTATCCATCGAGCAAAATTCCGCGAAAAGAGAGGCAATAAACATTACGGTGGTATTGCCATTTACATCAAAAAAGAGCTCACAAAACATGTGACATATATTCCAACAGGGAATGAAAATGCCATATGGTGTAAATTACATAAAGAATCATTCAATATAGGCAAAGATATATTCTTGGGAACAGTATATTTAAGCCCTGCTAATTATGAAAGACAAACAAATAATAGTCTTCTAGATGACTTAGAATTAGAAATTTCAGAATTCTCGCAGAAGGGTTACATAATCATACAAGGGGATCTCAATGCTAGAACCGGTCTTCTCCAGGATATTGTAGATACAACAGATCTACACAAGTTCTTGGGAGATTCTGAAAATGATGCGGCCACATTTATATCTCCAAGACATTCTGAAGACAATAGTACAATCGATGACAGAGGTAAACAGCTAATAGACATGTGCATTACAAATAACCTAAATGTAATCAATGGTAGAACTCTCGGTGACCGTAACGGCAAAAAGACATGCCATCAACACAATGGGTCCAGCCTTGTTGATTATGTAATCTGCAGCAATGAGATAATACAAAAATTCCAGTACCTAATAGTGCACAACTTAATCCCGCATCTATCTGATCATAATCAGTTAACATTCAGTCTAAGTTTACAGCACCAATGTGAAAAGTCAACAAGTGTTAAACATGCAAACAAAAGGAAATTACCAAACAAAGTTCTTTGGAATGAAGAAACCTCAAAAAACGTATCGGCCATATTGCAATCAGAAATATACGAAGAAAGAATTCAGCGCTTGTTGTCAAAACATTTTGAACAAGACATTGAAAAATCAGTCTCGGAGTTAAATGAGCTTCTAATAGATGCTCTATCAGACGGAAAATGTTACAAAAATACCTATAAACAACAAAACGATAAAAAAGGTGACAATCCATGGTTCGACGAGGAATGTAGAAATGAAAAAGAAAATATAATGAACTTGGGTAAACTAATAACCAGATTTCCAAACGATCAAGCACTTAAGTACTCGCTTTCTCAAAAGAAGGGCATCTTCCGAAAACTTTTAAGGAGAAAAAAGCATTACTTCCATGAAAATAGAATTTCAGAGATCAGCAATTGCAAAAGCAGAAATTCCAAATTATTTTGGAAAAAACTGAAGAACCTTAGTATTAAAAAAGAGCAGTAAAGTACAACATATAGAATTGGAAGAAAGCTTAACATACTTTAAAAAGTTGAGTCAAGAGACTGAAAATGCGCGGTCTGAAAGTGAAAACAGTTCACGAAATTCAACACCGCAGAACGAACCGTGTGATCATCAAACGGAATGACCCCTTGACTACCCTTTTACTATAAAAGAAGTTGAAGACAAAATTAAAAAACTGAAGAATGGAAAATCTGTAGGACCAGATAATATACCAAATGAACTCCTAAAAAACAACGCGGCAGTTCTTGTACCATTGTTAACCAAGTTATTCAACGCGGTCCTGTCTACGGGAATATTTCCAACGAATTGGTCTTTAGGATACATTATACAGATACATAAAAAAGGAGACAAATCCAATGTAGAAAACTACCGAGGCATTACTCTTTTGTCGTGCGTAGGTAAACTGTTGACAGCAATTATGAATGATCGCCTAACCACATTCATTGAGAAAGAACACATTTTGCGCCCGGAACAGGGTGGGTTCAGACGAAACTATCGCACTAGTGATAGCGTGTTATCACTAAAAATGCTGATCGACAAATATGTTAAATTGAGAAGAAAGTCAAAATATAATTATTTGTTTAGCTGTTTTATTGATTTTAGCAAAGCTTTCAACAATATAAATAGAGAAATCCTGTTCAACAAGCTTGCCTCGCTAGGAATCCATGGAAATTTGTTAGCAGTAATCAAAAGCATATATGCCAATGATATGGCATGCGTAAAAATCGGAGACGAAATCTCAACCGCTTTTAGTTGTAATAAGGGTGTAAAACAGGGCTGTATGCTCTCCCCAACTCTATTTAATATTTATCTACATGATTTACCACCAATACTAGAAACTGCCTGTAATGACCGACTAGAATTAAACGGCCAATATGTGAGCTCTCTCCTATACGCAGACGATTTAGTTTTAATGGCCACATCAGAAAAGGGCCTACAACAACTTCTTGACCACTTGGCGCTTTATTGTAACAAAAATAGTATTAAGATAAACTGCATAAAGACAAAGGTAATGATATTTAATACAAATGGGAGAAATTTAAATAGATTTAATTTTTATCTAAATAATAATATCATAGACAATGTAACATCTTATAGATACCTAGGGATGACTCTGAGTGCAAGCGGTAGCTTCACATTGGCAAAACAAGAATTTAAAAAAGCTGCACTCAGAGCTATGGGATCCTTAAGAAAACAAGAGCCCATCTGGGCTTTCACTCGGGCCACATGAGATTGAAGATGAAATACTCTTAGTAATAACCAAAGGGAAGAATTATTAGCAGTCTTTAGGAGTGGCCGGTAGCGCGGTGACTTTCATTCTCTGCTCCCCTAGTATATATATACATGTATTTAATTTAATATTTTTGTTTTCTCATATGTAAATTAAAGTAGTTGATCTTTTATTGAAAACACTACTTATTCATGTGTGTATGTATGTTCAGACAACTATCGTGCAGCTAGCTAGAGTCTTGAGATATCTGTCAGCAACTCGCAGCTAGTTAATAAATTAGTACTGTTCAGACCTAGTAACTTAGTAGGTTTTACTTTTTGTTTTTCCCTCGTCTGGTTTGTTTCTATCTCTAAAGAGGGCATGAATGGGGTTAACTGACTACTGACAAACAGCCTTAAAAATAACTGACAACTGACAAATGACGATTTTTTTACTGACAACTGACAACCGAAAAATAACTGACAACTGACAAATTTGGTTTTTGTGGGTCAAACATTGTAAATTTTCTCTAGTAATGATTAACTAGGGCTAACTGACAACTGACAAATGGCCAACATTTTAACTGACAACTGACATGTAGACCCCCCCATTCAGACCCTCTCTAAAAGATAGAAATTTGGTCTATAACTGCCCTTGGCGCAAGTGTTTCGTAATCGCAAATAATTGACCGCCAAAGTGCTCAATTGAAATTTCAACCAAAATATTAAAACTGTGCGAAAAACTGCTACTGACTGGTGTTTGGCGATCCTCGTTATCCATGATGGCTCAATTGACGTACAATACACCCGGTAGTTGTCATCGATGGGCTTTTAGCGCGCTAGATTCTATTCAAGCTACCTCGCTAGGTAGCCTGGAACTTCAAAGTATTCCACCGACCACTAGCTAGCTAATCACCAGAGCAGAAAAAACTGTTCAGACTAAAGAAGCTCGCTACCTCCTGTGGTTAGCAAGCTAGATTTACTAGCCTGAACACGGCCACACGTTTACAATTTAGTCTGCAGGTCCGATAAAACTGCAGGTTCCAGTCGTAAACAGTCCGAGTTTGACCAAAGTGAAACGATCGAGCTGCTCGCGTCCGTAGATATATATTTCTTCGTTTGCACTTTTGACATGATATAATTCTTCAAATGGCACCATTGTTTTATTTCTTATGTTTAATAATACAGTTCTCAGCTGTAAATAAAATAGAACATTCTATGGAAGATTTCTTGTCCTAAAGTTTGGAAACGTAACACATGCATTTGACGCTAGAAAGTTCAGTACTCGCAAGGTCAATTTACTAGTGGCAGTTTACTAGTTTGCACTATCGGCTGTTATGGAATGGAAACATACTTTCACAGCTTAATATGTATGTCGATTGGTCAGAAGGATATCTTGTTTAAATGCTACGGTCCTTTCGGCATCAGGAAATTTTTAAACGGGAGTTTTCGTACAGTATTTCAAGCTATGCTGTAGTGCGAGTTCAGTTACGCCACAAATGTCGGTGAAACTAATACCGTGTTCATTATTATCGGTTTTCTCTATGGGTTCTCATGTATTCAATAATTACTTCTGGAGCTTCATATTTATGTCGATTGGTCACAATGATTTCCTCTTTCAGTTTTTCCCTTTAGTTTGGACATTAGGGATATATCCTTGGAGATTTCGTACAGTTTAGCGACCGTTGTGTCGAAAGTAGAAACGTTCGTTTGTCATGAAAGTGCGTAAACAAACTGTCACAAGCGGTTTCATAGCAGCTCGATGTTTGACTCCCATATAGTCGATGATAACGTATATAGCTTCATATGTACGTCGATTTCTCACAAGGATTTCCTCTTTCAGTTTTCCTCTCTCTTTGCTGGCAGTTCATGCTTCTTGTTCGGATAGTTGCCCCACTGAGCCGTAACCACAAAACGAGCACAGCATTTCAGTTGGCATACACTGCGTACATCTGCTTAACTAATTAGATTTGTAAAAATCTTAGCGGATCATGTAAATATTCCGCTTGGCTCAAATATGAGGGTTTCTGCCGTCAAAGTTAATTTTTTGTTTCAGTTTTCCCCATATTAGCAGACTTGTATAATGCCTCGAGCTCTCCGAATCCAGTAGAAAGACTCTGGTTATTCTGTCGTAAAACATGGACCTGACCCAAATTTAGGTTGTATTGCATCATTGCCCACGATGGAATAGATTTCTGACAATGACTATTTGAAATTGATATCTCCTTGTCTCGCCTAGTCTGAGCTTTGAGTTTTCTTATCTGAGCGCCTGAGGAAATCTAACCTTTGTTTGCGTGACCAGCATAGTGCAATCTGATTGGTTCGAATTTGACCTTTAACGCATGCGCAGAAGCCGTCTGACACTGATTTAAAAAAATAATAATAACCACTTGCATTTTCAGACTCGGCGCTGCCACAGGCAGCCCGAGTAAAAACTAGGAAATTATTTTAGGGCAAATGTTAAATTATCTATATATCTATACAATACTCTAATTATGCCAATCATGACTTATTGTTGTGAGGTGTGGGGCCTAGATGGAAAATTTAATGAACTGCGCGACCCCATTGAACAAATTCAAAGCAAATTCTGCAAGATATTATTAGGTGTCGGTAAGCAAGCGACCAACAAAGCCTGTAGAGCTGAATTGGGACGCTTCACGACACGCCTCACAACCACCGTTCGAGTCATGAAATACTGGACACGTCTTATAAGTTTAGATGACACTAGGCTTACGAAACTGGGCTATGATGAACAAAAAATGGAAAATAAAACCCATTTGTGGTCTTCTAAAATTAAAGAAACCCTATTTAAGTTAGGTTATGGATATATATGGATACAGCAATCTACTCTTAGTAAAGAGCAAATTAAAATATTTTTAAAGAGCTTCGAACAGAGAGCAACCGATATAGAGACTCAAGAATGGTTTGCGGCCATAAACAATGATCACAGATCAAATCCAAATTCAGCGAATAAACTACGGACGTACCGATTATTCAAAACAGAATACAAGTTTGAGAACTATTTGGTAAATATAAAAAACGTCAAACATAGAATAGCACTAACTAAACTAAGAATCAGTAATCACGACTTAGCAATTGAAAAGGACCGGTATAAGAGGCCGTATGTACCGCCTTCAGATAGAAAATGTTTCTTCTGTAGAACTGATATTGAAGATGAGGAACATTTTCTACTCAAATGCAAGTTATACACGGAGGAAAGATTAGCTCTCCAAAACGTAATCGGTGTTTCCCATATGACTCTAAAGAAATTGTTGAATCCATGTAAACAATTTTCCAACAAAATAAGTAATTATATAAATTTATGCTTCAAAAAACGTGCAGCCATTTTCAATAATAATTCGTAATTTTGCTAATTCACTTCTGTAAACCTAACCTTGTTGGAGCCAAACTGATATACTTGTAGAAGTATTCAAGTCCAATAAAAAGAAAATGATGATGTATGAATTTTTACTATTTGTTGTGCCCTATACCAGGGGGTTTGATTGGGCATTTGGACAAATCCCCAGGGTACCTGACCCCTGGGGGAAGCCACTGATACATGCATAACACTGCTGTGGTAGCTGCCAGTAAATATGCAAAGCTAGTGATACAGTTCAAAACTGAATGCTAAATCGATATATATATCACTGGGAGGAAGTTAAAATGAACATTGCATGTGTTATTTTAAAGACTTGTTGTTGAGGTTGTACTTGGCCTCTTGTTGTCATTACGAGACAAGGAGATATAGATCGATGAATCATTGTCAGAAATCTATCCTCTGGCATAACATTAGGCAATCTGTCAATGGTAAAACTGTTGACAGTTTGGGTCAGGTCAACTACACAGCTAAGGCATGTTTTACGACAGAATAACATAACCTAGTAGCTAGAGAGAGTCTACTGGATTAAAATACTGTTACATGTACATGTCTGTTAATATGGGGAAAACGGAAGAATCCTTCATTTAGCTTGATAACCATGTTTGGACTTGGAAGCAGAATTGAGACTTTAGATGTATTTTGTGAGTCCCAAATCGCTAGTTCCCATACAGTCCATACAAGTCATACAAACACGCGTTTTTTTTGCCAACCACATTATATATGCAAATATATAAATGACGTCGTGTTTACAAACAGTAGTATCGCTATAGCAAGAACAGCAGATAAAGTTACATAGAGGCACACAAATTGACATAGCTAGCTCCATCACAGGATGGACAGGATACAACTTATAATATGGTACAAATATAAACATACATTCGAGACAATCGGAACCTGCAGTATAACAGAACAGAAGACTAATGTGTGTTACTTGAATAAGTAGTGTTTAAATTAAAAGGTCAACTTCTTTAATTTACATACGAGAAAAACAAAAATATTAAATTACATATACATGTATACTTGGGGAGCAGAGAATGAATATACCATGCCCAGAATAGGACAGTAATTTCGTAATTTTCTCTTAGTACCGCTGAACAACGTACTAACAACATCAGCATTTCTTTAAAAAAACATATCGTACTAAGGTACTAGTTAAGACTCTTATCACACAAGAACTGAGGAGATACGGGGTGACTAGCGTACTAAGGTACTAAGACTCTTATCACACAAGAACTGAGGAGATACAGGGTGACTAGCGTACTAAGGTACTAAGACTCTTATCACACAAGAACTGAGGAGATACGGGGTGACTAGCGTACTAAGGTACTAAGACTCTTTCACACAAGAACTGAGGAGATACGGGGTGACTAGCGTACTAAGGTACTAAGACTCTTATCACACAAGAACTGACGAGATACGGGGTGACTAGCGTACTAAGGTACTAAGACTCTTATCACACAAGAACTGACGAGTTACGGGGTGACTAGCGTACTAAGGTACTAAGACTCTATGACACAATAACTGAGGAGATACGGGGTGACTAGCGTACTAAGGTACTAAGCCTCTTTCACACAAGAACTGAGGAGATACGGGGTGACTAGCGTACTAAGGTACTAAGACTCAAGACTTCAAACAAGAACTGACGAGATACGGGGTGACTAGCGTACTAAGGTACTAAGCCTCTTTCACACAAGAACTGAGGAGATACGGGGTGACTAGCGTACTAAGGTACTAAGACTCTTTCACACAAGAACTGACGACATACGGGGTGACTAGCGTACTAAGACTCTTTCACACAAAAACTGACGAGATACGGGGTGACTAGCGTACTAAGGAACTAAGACTCTTTCACACAAGAACTGACGAGATACATGTACGGGGTGACTAGCGTACTAAGGTACTAAGACTCTTTCACACAATAACTGAGGAGATACGGGGTTACTTGCGTACTAAGGTACTAAGCCTCTTTCACACAAGAACTGAGGAGATACGGGGTGACTAGCGTACTAAGGTACTAAGACTCAAGACTTCAAACAAGAACTGACGAGATACGGGGTGACTAGCGTACTAAGGTACTAAGCCTCGTTCACACAAGAACTGACGAGATACGGGGTGACTAGCGTACTAAGGTACTAAGACTCTTTCACACAAGAACTGACGAGATACGGGGTGACTAGCGTACCAAGGTACTAAGCCTCTTTCACACAAGAACTGAGGAGATACGGGGTGACTAGCGTACTAAGGTACTAAGACTCTTTCACACAAGAACTGAGGAGATACGGGGTGACTAGCGTACTAAGGTATACTAAGACTCTTTCACACAAGAACTGACGACATACGGGATGACTAGCGTACTAAGGTACTAAGACTCTATGACACAAGAACTGACGAGATACGGGGTGACTAGCGTACTAAGGTACTAAGCCTCTTTCACACAAGAACTGAGGAGATACGGGGTGACTAGCGTACTAAGGTACTAAGACTCTTTCACACAAGAACTGAGGAGATACGGGGTGACTAGCGTACTAAGGTACTAAGACTCTTTCACACAAGAACTGACGACATACGGGATGACTAGCGTACTAAGGTACTAAGACTCTATGACACAAGAACTGACGAGATACGGGGTGACTAGCGTACTAAGGTACTAAGACTCTTATCACACAAGAACTGAGGAGATACGGGGTGACTAGCGTACTAAGGTACTAAGACTCTTTCACACAAGAACTGACGACATACGGGGTGACTAGCGTACTAAGACTCTTTCACACAAAAACTGACGAGATACGGGGTGACTAGCGTACTAAGGTACTAAGACTCTTTCACACAAGAACTGACGAGATACGGGGTGACTAGCGTACTAAGGTACTAAGACTCTTTCACACAAAAACTGACGAGATACGGGGTGACTAGCGTACTAAGGTACTAAGACTCTTTCACACAAAAACTGAGGAGATACGGGGTGACTAGCGTACTAAGGTACTAAGACTCTTTCACACAAGAACTGACGAGATACGGGGTGACTAGCGTACTAAGGTACTAAGACTCTTTCACACAATAACTGAGGAGATACGGGAGTCTATATATATTCCGGAATATCATTAAAATTGTCCTATAACTGGACCTGAAAAAATAAAATAATGTCATCGGTGCACGTGTGGGTGTAACATGTTTCGCGGTCTCGCCCACGTCTGTCTATAAATGCCGGGATACAATTAAAAAAAATCCTAAAGTGCACTGTAAAAAAAAGATTTGAAAAAGCCGGTCATCATATTTCGCGGTCTCGTTCTTGGTGACATTTTTGGTGACAACTCTTCTGAGTCTATATATGCCGGGATATCGTTAAAATCGTCCTGAAGTTAACTGAAAAAAAAAGAATAAGTAATAAAACTCGTTGCCAATTACATTTTTTTTACAAACATTCATACTCTATTTCCTCATGGGGTGTTGTTATAACGACCTCTTTCAATTGGAAAAGAGTGCGCCGATATTTTTAGTTTAGTAACAGTTTTCCTAGTTTTGAAGTCGGTGATTATCCTAAATATTGTTCAAAACTATGGGTAGGTTTAATTACTGAATGGGTAGGTTTAATTACTGAATATAACTTTCCATTATATATTTCATCTCTCTTCTTTCCATTTGTGTATATATTGTTTTTCTAGAGCAGAATTAAGAGCGTTAGTTAGGCTTTTTACGTTGAAGGTGGTGTTTCTGGTAATTTTATTATTGAAACGTAGATTGATATGTGTTAGGGATAACGACCTAATTCTCATCTAACAGCTGGGTTTAGGGTTAACACCAAGAATCATTTTGTACATTTTTGTCTCTAATTTCTCACATATTAAAACGTTGTGAAATAAATTATTCTTGAAGTTAGAAAAATTAGATGAACTTCTCTTAGAATAAGCTCCCCATACTTCACAATTGTATAACAAGATCGGTCGAATAAGTGTATCGAGTATAGTGTAGTTTAAAAAAGTTTTGATAGGAGTACCATTTTGGGGGTGAAAATCTTCCATGCATGATGCTAAATAATGATCTTAACCTTCGTTGTAAAGATTCTCCTTATTACGCTTAAAAGATCCAGACGCCGGAGTAAATACAATAAATACATTTAGGCAAATAAGTGTACGAAGTTGCCATAGGAATTTTATCGGCACAGCCAAAACTACAATTAATATGTAGTTTTACGACCTGAAAAAAAGATCTGAAAAAGTCAGCGGTGCATGTGTGGGTGTAACCTGTTTTCGCGGCGGTATTGCCCACATCTGTTGGAGTCTATATATGCCGGGATATCATTAAAATCGTCCTATCTGGACATAAAAAAAAAGATCTGAAAAAGTCAGCGGTGCATGTGTGGTTGTAACCTGTTTTCGCGGTGGTCTCGCCCACATCTGTTGGTGTCTATATATGCCAGGATATCATTAAAATTGTCCTATCTGGACATAAAAAAAAAAGATCTGAAAAAGTCAGCGGTGCATGTGTGGGTGTAACCTGTTTTCGCGTTCTCGCCCACATCTGTTGGAGTCTATATATGCCGGGATATCATTAAAATCGTCCTATCTGGACATAAAAAAAAAGATCTGAAAAAGTCAGCGGTGCATGTGTGGGTGTAACCTGTTTTCGCGTTCTCGCCCACACCTGTTGGAGTCTATATATGCCGGGATATCATTAAAATCGTCCTATCTGGACATAAAAAAAAAGATCTGAAAAAGTCAGCGGTGCATGTGTGGGTGTAACCTGTTTTCGCGTTCTCGCCCACATCTGTTGGAGTCTATATATGCCGGGATATCATTAAAATCGTTCTATCTGGACATAAAAATAAAAAAAAAGATCTGAAAAAGTCAGCGGTGCATGTGTGGGTGTAACCTGTTTTCGCGTTCTCGCCCACATCTGTTGGAGTCTATATATGCCGGGATATCATTAAAATCGTCCTATCTGGAGATAAAAAAAAGATCTGAAAAAGTCAGCGGTGCATGTGTGGGTGTAACCTGTTTTCGCGTTCGCGCCCACATCTGTTGGAGTCTATATATGCCCGGATATCATTAAAATCGTCCTATCTGGACCTGAAAAAGTCAGCGGTGCATGTGTGGGTGTAACCTGTTTTCGCGTTCTCGCCCACATCTGTTGGAGTCTATATATGCCGGGATATCATTAAAATCGTCCTATCTGGACCTGAAAAAAAAGATCTGAAAAAGTCAGCGGTGCATGTGTGGGTGTAACCTGTTTTCGCGTTCTCGCCCACATCTGTTGGAGTCTATATATGCCGGGATATCATTAAAATCGTCCTATCTGGACATAAAAAAAAAGATCTGAAAAAGTCAGCAGTGCATGTGTGGGTGTAACCTGTTTTCGCATTCTCGCCCACATCTGTTGGAGTCTATATACCGTATTTGACCGCGTACAAGCCGCACCCTGCGTATAAGCCGCACCCCCACTTTTTGCTTTCAATCTAACGGCTCAAGTTCAAATTGAAAACTTAAATGAAATATACCGCGTATAAGGCGCACCCCGAGTTTAGAACATCACAGCAAAACAAATTATCTGAGTTTCTCTCAAAACTTAAAACAACTGATTCTTTTTATCTAAAATACAAATGTTGTTAAAATAAAATCGCCGAGTCGAATTCAAAACAAAGTTTATTCTGACACTTTAGATTTGTAACAGTTATCGCTGTAACAGTTATCGCTGTAACAGTTATCGCTGCTGTGGTATCAAGTTGATTTATAGTATAAAGTGCGACTTCAGTTCGACATGTGAAATTCTACGTGACTTTTTGCTAAAGTGTAATTCAAACTATCTAAAATTCACAAAGAATGTTCAAGGAAAATGCTTACCTGTTATACTATAATAATCGTTTTCATCGGTTTTATACGTGGTTTAAGATATACATGTATATACATGGTCCAAAAAAGGCTCGGGGAAGTTTCAAAAACATTTCTATGGATGTTTGTCTTACTGAGCGCGCAAATGTGAGCCGATCGTAATATGCTAATTTACATCTCTTGTGCATTTGTTGACGTCGTGAATTGACGTAGATTCAGAATTCTCACTCGACCTGCTCGGTTAAGCTTGGTAGAATATTCAAAACATGTCTCTGTTGAACAAGTTTTATAAAATGTTTTAAAAGTTATGTTTTTTAGATTGTTAGGATCTTAAAACTATTCTACTGTAAAGCAATTAAAACACCCGAGGTAGACGAGATTGCACCATTCTTGCGAGTCATGTCGGTTTCTGTCTCCCGGTACTGCGTAGTCTCGTGGGAAAATTTCTCTGGAACATCAAAATGTCAGAGTATCGGAAGTCAAATCAAACAAACTCAAAGAAATAAGCATTCTGTCTTATGGAACAATGTCCTTAGACAAAAGCTTACGGATTAACACGGTTTTCCGTCTTAGGGAACAGGTCTTTAGAAGGCAGTGAAGCGTTCAGATCAAAACTTAAAGACATAGTGTAATAACATGATTCATTTGATGGGAAATTTTGGCTGATTATTTAATTTTACTCGAACTTAAATCTGAAAAAGCCCGCTTATAAGCCGCACCCGGACTTCAGGGAGGAATTTTTTACTTTTTTCCAAAATGAAAACGAAAATACCCCGCGGCTTATACGCGGTCAAATACGGTATGCCGGGATATCATTAAAATCGTCCTATCTGGACATAAAAAAAAAAGATCTGAAAAGGTCAGCGGTGCATGTGTGGGTGTAACCTGTTTTCGCGTTCTCGCCCACATCTGTTGGAGTCTATATATGCCGGGATATCATTAAAATCGTCCTATCTGGACATAAAAAAAAAGATCTGAAAAAGTCAGCGGTGCATGTGTGGGTGTAACCTGTTTTCGCGTTCTCGCCCACATCTGTTGGAGTCTATATATGCCGGGATATCATTAAAATCGTCCTATCTGGACATAAAAAAAAGATCTGAAAAAGTCAGCGGTGCATGTGTGGGTGTAACCTGTTTTCGCGTTCTCGCCCACATCTGTTAAGAGTCTATATACTGTATGTTAAGAGTCTGTTAAGAGTCTATATATTGTGTCAGAGTCTTAGTACCTTAGTACGCTAGTCACCCCGTATCTCGTCAATTTTTGTGTGAAAGAGTCTTAGTACCTTAGTATGCTAGTCACCCCGTATCTCGTCAGTTCTTGTGTGAAAGAGTCTTAGTACCTTAGTACGCTAGTCACCCCGTATCTCGTCAGTTTTTGCGTGAAAGAGTCTTAGTATCTTAGTACGCTAGTCACCCCGTATCTCGTCAGTTCTTGCGTGAAAGAGTCTTAGTACCTTAGTACGCTAGTCACCCCGTATCTCGTCAGTTCTTGCGTGAAAGAGTCTTAGTACCTTAGTACGCTAGTCACCCCGTATCTCGTCAGTTCTTGCGTGAAAGAGTCTTAGTACCTTAGTACGCTAGTCACCCCGTATCTCGTCAGTTTTTGCGTGAAAGAGTCTTAGTACCTTAGTACGCTAGTCACCCCGTATCTCGTCAGTTCTTGCGTGAAAGAGTCTTAGTACCTTAGTACGCTAGTCACCCCGTATCTCGTCAGTTCTTGCATGAAAGAGTCTTAGTACCTTAGTACGCTAGTCACCCCGTATCTCGTCAGTTCTTGTGTGAAAGAGTCTTAGTACCTTAGTACGCTAGTCACCCCGTATCTCGTCAGTTCTTGTGTGAAAGAGTCTTAGTACCTTAGTACGCTAGTCACCCCGTATCTCCTCAGTTCTTGTGTGATAAGAGTCTTAGTACCTTAGTATGCTAGTCACCCCGTATCTCCTCAGTTCTTGTGTCATAGTCTTAGTACCTTAGTACGCTAGTCACCCCGTATCTCCTCAGTTTTTGTGTGAAAGACTCTTAGTACCTTAGTACGCTAGTCACCGCGTATCTTGTCAGTTTTTGTGTGATAGACTCTTAGTACCTTAGTACGCTAGTCACCGCGTATCTCGTCAGTTCTTGTGTGATTGAGTTTAGTACCTTAGTACGCTAGTCACCGCGTATATCGTCAGTTTTTGTGTCCGATAGTGTCTTAGTACCTTAGTACGCTAGTCACCCCGTATCTCATCAGTTCTTGTGTCATAGAGTCTTAGTACCTTAGTACGCTAGTCACCCCGTATCTCGTCAGTTCTAGTGTGATAAGAGTCTTAGTACGCTAGTCACCGCGTATCTCGTCAGTTCTTGTGTGATAAGAGTCTTAGTACCTTAGTACGCTAGTCACCCCGTATCTCGTCAGTTCTTGTTTGAAGTCTTGAGTCTTAGTACCTTAGTACGCTAGTCACCGCGTATCTCGTCAGTTCTTGTGTGATAGAGTTTAGTAGCTTAGTACGCTAGTCACCCCGTATCTCATCAGTTCTTGTGTCATAGAGTCTTAGTACCTTAGTACGCTAGTCACCGCGTATCTCGTCAGTTCTTGTGTGATAGAGTCTTAGTACCTTAGTACGCTAGTCACCGCGTATCTCGTCAGTTCTTGTTTGATAAGAGTCTTAGTACCTTAGTACGCTAGTCACCGCGTATATCGTCATTAACATTTATTGTGTATCAGAGTGGTTAATTAAAGCGACTAAATTAGTAGTTATATATGCTTCAGGCCCCATATCTCGGCCCCATATCTCGTCAGTTTTTGTGTGATAGACTCACTAGGGGCAATCAGTTTTTGTGTGATAGACTCAAACAGTTCTTGTGTATCAGAGTGGGTGTGATAGACTCAAACAGTTCTTGTGTATCAGAGTGGTAAATTAAAGAGAGAGGAGGCCTTAGTACGCTAGTACGAGTGACTAAGCGAAAATTAATGCAAACGCTGTCCTATACCAGGCATCATATGAGAATGAAAGTCACCGCGCTACCGGCCACTCTTAAAGACTTCTAAATTCAGCTAATAATTCTTCCCTTTGGTTATTACTAAGAGGATTCCAAATGAAAGTGTATTTCATCTTCAATCTCATGTGGCCCGAGTGGAAGCCCAGATGGGCTCTTGTTAATTATAGACCTGTATCGGTCTTGCCAATATTTTCCAAACTTTTAGAAAGAGTTGTGTATAGTCAGTTACGTACTGTTTAAAACACGAACAGCAGTGTTTTATCAAGTTTAAAAATTCGAGGGCGAAGCCCGAGAATTTTTAGACTTGATAAAACACGTGCTGTGAGTGTTTTAAACGGCTTCAAAAACGCTTTAAGAATGCAATGAAAGAAAGACGCACATCTCAAGGGAATGGTTACTTAATGAACCATTGAACCTTTGTATTCACAACGCCATGCAAAATATTCGAGTAATCACCGCCTGCAATTACGAACATCTCAAGGGAATGACATGAAGAAATTACCATACTATGTTGTTTGAAGTGGCGTTTCGCAATCGGCAAGAAGAATATGCACTTGAAGGATTTGGTGTCGTGGTTTACCTCGATAAAGTTCAAGACTTGGAAAGCGATGTGACTGACATGACGGCAGACTCTAATTTTTTGACTCCGGCACAAAATATGTAAGTTTAATGCACGTTTTTATAATTTTACGGCTTTGAGTTTGGTTTAATAATTGGAACTAAACAGTGGCTCGGTAAACAAGTAATGGTAGTTGGATAACTTCATTTTAAAAATATTATCTGTGTATCTCGGTAGTCTGCTGATATTAGTAAATTTAGTGCAAATTTTTTTATCTAGGTACCTTATGTTCCGTGTACTTTTTGCTATCTTTGGGTCTTTATCAGTGAATTCTTAATTAGGATGAAACTTTATATAAAATTTCATGTTCATTAATATTCTTTATATAAAACGTTCATCCTAATTAGCAATTCAGTGAGAAAGCTGAAACATCAATAGAAATTCCATTGTCTCAATCATTAACCCCGTTTCCCTCTGGGACAGAATTCAAATCCCTCCGCGGGCCTTTTAGAATGATGAGATTTTATCAGGTATAAAGGAGCATGCACGTGACTGATTTGCTTCATCTGATTGGACAAAATGCTCATTAATTATTCATGAGTTTTTGAAATGTACTTAACCATCTCAACAAATCTAACATCCTGTTTAACGGCCAATATGGCTTTAGAAAAAAAATACCATTCAACTTATTTAGCTTTGAGTACACCTATATCTATATAATAAAATTACATCTGCCATAGACCGTAAAGAACATACAGTCGGAATTTTTTTTGATCTTTGTAAGGCATTCAACACTGTGAACCATGACATTCTTTTCGACAAACTCAAGCACTACGGTATCCGTGGAGTAGCTCTTGATTGGATAAAAGATTATTTCTTCAAAAGATTGCAGTACGTACAATGTAATGATACCTGTTCTATTTCTAAGGAAATTCAGTGTGGAGCAATTCTAGGTCCGCTTGTCTTTTTATTATACATTAATGATATTTGCAATGTTTCGAATATTTGTGAGATCATTTTATTTGATGATGATAGTTAATCATGAAATTATTAAGTTAACAGATTGGTTTAAAGCAAATATGCTTTCAATTAATGTTAAAAAAATATGATTTTTAAACCTAGACAGAAAAGGCATAGAATTGATTTATCGATCACACTAAATGACCACACAATTGATCGGTCTAGGAGGTTGTGTTTCTTGGTGTTATGATGAACCAAGTTTTTGTATTTCTAGATCCTCTTTATTCAAAATAGCAAAGGTGACTTCAATAAACTCTAGAAGGCGGTAAATGAAGTCTCTTGCCGCAAGAATCAGCCCTCAACTCCAAACTGCATAATCTCGGACGAAGTTCAACACGGAGCTACTTTACTTAATAAGCACTTTGCATCTATTGGACAATTTCTTGCTGATAAACTGTCTGTTGCTGTACCAATCTTTACACCTGCAAGTCCTGATAAAACTACCGTTAATTTCAACCTCCGGCCAATTGGTAGCCTGATTTTCAGACGGTACGAGGTCGTCCGCTCACTTCCTCCCCCTCCCCGTCTGATGGACTTCAGACTTTCATGTTCCTGACGTCATAATTTCAACCAATCAGAGCAGCGAACTTTACACTTTTGGCAAAGTTTGGAATTTAAGGAATGTGCTCACATATTTTTCTGAATGACGTTGGGGAAGAACGTTGAGCAGTGTGTCGACCGAAGTTGTAAAGTTTTCAGAATTTCGAAGCTGTGTTCAGAGCAGAAGAAAGCATTGGAATCGTTCATTCATCGGAACAATGTGTTTGTGAATCTACGTACGGGCTTTGGTAAATCACTAATCTTCCTTCGGCTTATAGATCTCATGCATTTAATAGATCTGAAACATTCTCCTAAGTTTTTGGCTTTTAGAAGACCAAATCTTTCATGGAATATTATGATTTTTCTGCAGGAGTGAACACACATACTGAGTATGTTATGGAATAAGTTTCATGGCACTTGGGTGAATATTTTTGATTTCAGAATTAGGAACACACTTCCGTAAGTTTATGTACGGCAATGGCATCTAATCTTTGCACCAAAAGTCTGATACCAAAAAAACTACACTAGGACACCTTTAGGGTCTTGTGTGACTAATCGGCATACATATCAAGCTTCAAAAGTTTTAAAAATAAAAATAAAAGTAAAAGCGTAAAAGTTCTAAGATCACAGTGATAAACTTTACGGCATGGAATTGAGGCTGATATTTCTTGTATGCATTCTCATACACTGTCCTGCAAATACTGCACGCAAACTTCCGTTTAACAAGTTCCTGTTCTCCAAATAACCACAGCAGCTCAAACAGGATACCATTCTGAGAAATCTACAGAAGTTTGAAGCTGTAGAATGTTTTTTCCAGTGCATGAAAGCTGATAGATCCAACTACTAAAAGCCGCTACTGCACGACTGTTCTACACAAAACGCTTCAATTCTTACGCGTGTTCGTATTGGCTTATTGTAAAAACAAAGGTTGATGAAGTCACGAACATGATTGATGACGTCAGGAACATGCTCTGATTGGTTGAAATTATGACGTCAGGAACATGAAAGTCTCTGAAGTCCATCAGACGGGGAGGGGGAGGAAGTAAACAATACAATACAATACAATAACCTTTATTTCGACTCGAATTTAAGGTAGCACAGGGTGCTAATATCTTCGAGAGAGAAAATAATAACAATAATAAATATATGTATAAAATAGAATAGAGTAAAATAATTTACAATTTGTATCGAATGCTATAATAAAAATACCATTAATTATATGAATCTATCATTAACTATCTACAGAAAGAACAGCAGTCAGTATCAAATTCAAGGTCGCTGATAGCAGATCTGAAAGCCCTAACAGTAGGAAGTGTCCTGATAGTGTTAGGGAGGGAGTTCCATAGCTTACTGCCATAGTAAGAAACAGAGTGCAAACCATATGTAGTAGTATTAACATGAGGAATAGTAAGGGAGTGTACTCCACGTAACTTAATACTACAAGTTCTATAGGTAAAAAGATTACTGATATATTCAGGAGCTAGCCTGTGTAAGGACTTATATACAAGTGTTAAGATATTATGTATTCTCATATTATATAAGGATGGATGTCCTATGCGTTTAAGTAACTGCGTATATGTACTGTCGCGGTCATTATAGACGAAACGCAAGCTACGTTCATTAAGTTTTTCCAGTTTCTTCGAGTTGCGCTGCCCGCAGTGGTGCCATACTATTGAGCAGTAATTTAGATGTGGTAATAAGTAGGCATTGTATAACTTAACCTTAGTGTCGGTATCGATTAACCTCTTATGCCTTTGCATGACCTGTGTTTGACAACTGACTCTGCGCGTGATATCAGCCACATGCTTTGTGAAATTAAGGTCTTTATCTAAGGTTACACCGAGCAATTTGATCCCATCGTACGACCTCGTACCGTGTGAAAATCAGGCTAGCCGATTGGTCTTGACAGAATCAGTGCTCGTTTACCTAAGGTGCTGCCATTGTTATTTCACCATCTGTGACTAAACTGTTGAATTTATCTCTCAAGTTACACTCGTTTCCGTCTGTTTGGAAATGCGCCAAAGTCATTGCTCTTTTCAAGTCCGGTGATAGGAACAATGCAATCAATTATCGGCCGATTTCCATACTGCCCAACTCTGAGTAAACTCCTGGAAAAGGCCGTCCACCTCCAATTTTATGAATATCTGAATAGGAACAACCTGCTTACTAATAAGCAATTTGGCTTTCGTCCACAACGTTCTACAGTACTCTGCATTGTCAAGCATCGTGGATGATATTCTATGTAATATGGAGAAGGGAAAGCTGTGTTTTTGGGCCTATCGAAGCCGTTAGATACCGTCAATCACGTGATTCTACTCAATAAGTTGTCCAATACCCTGACAAATTTATGCATAGCATTTTATTGTATTATATCGACAACAATAGTTTAACAATACAATGCAATACAATAGTAGAACGATGCAATACAATAAAATACAAAACAATGCTATGCTATGCATAAATTTGTCAGAGTATTGGACAAGTATGCTGCTATTGGTGTCTGCAATGACGATCTTGCATGGTTTCAATCATACTTGTCCTTCTGGTATCTGCTTACATCCTGTGTTCCTGAACTGTCAGACCCCCTTGTCTGTAACCTAGGCGTCCCACAAGGCAGCATCCTAGGTCCGCTACTCTGAATAATATACATCAACTACCTACCTGACATTGTCGAACATGCACAGGTTTCCCTCTGCGGACAATACCGTTTTGCATTACTACTCTGCCTCTGTTAATGATTTGGAAGTAAAGCTAAAATAATGCAGATCTTCAAAAAGTTGGTGACTGGCTAAGAGATAATCAATTAACTTTAAATACCAAGAAAACAAGAGTTATGCTGATTGGTAGTAGCAGAAAACTTTGTAACGTCACCGCCATCTCAGTCAAAGTATACAACAGTGACGTGGAGAGAGTGGAGGACTTTAAATACCTCGGTGTTACATTCTCTGATATGACCTGGTCGGACCACATCGTACAGCTCTCGGCCAAAAGTAACAAAGGCTTAGGTCTTTTTTATTTATTTACTTATTTACGTACTCACTTATTTACTTACTCACTCACTCACTCACTTACGTATTCTTCTTTCTCACCCCCTCTTCGTTAAGTTATCATATTTATTTGTATTTTTTTTTTTTTTTTTTAATTGCCCGCCTACATTAGTTAATGCTAACTGCGGGCCAGTCTATCGCGTGTACATATTTTCCGAATTGACAATAATAAAATGTGAAAACAAAATTGGCCAGAAGAGAACATCATCCAGTGACTGAACTATCGAACTTTGAAATGCAAATTTCCTTTGAGCTAGATAAAAACATTGTTGTTTTTAAGTACAAAGAAATTGTTCCGGATTATTATTCAGTGAAATAAATACTGCACTCATCTGGAGCAATGGCGGCCGCCACGAATTTCAAGTCTTCTAGTATTTTATCGTAGTTTCTAAGATTATGGCAACAATACAAGAAAACTCACAGACGTCTTGGCGAATATTTTCCAGCGTAGAGTTAATTAGGGCATGTTATTATTCAGAAGCTACTAAAGCAAGAACATGCCCTAATTAACTCTACGCTGGAAAATATTCGCCAAGACGTCTGTGAGTTTTCTTTCAGCCAAGTACGATGAAGTACTTTCCCAACTCAAGGTTACCAATGAAAAAATATCTCACCAGACCATCGCACTGAAGAACACGAAGGAAAGAATTGGAAACACAGAAACTATTGCTAATACGGCAAAAATGCAAGCGGACAACCTAGCTCAATACCTTTGAAGAGATTGCCTAGAAATTAGTGGAATTCAACCGTCGCCTCATGTCTCTTGCGAAGCTATTGTAAAATCTATCGGTGAGTGCATGGATATTATTATAACTGATAATGACATCTCAGCGGCGCACCCGCTGCCAACATTTAACAAGGAGGCTCCTCCAAAAATAATCGTAAAGTTCACGAGGAGAAATGTACGTGATAAATTTTATAACAATCGTAAGAAGCTTGCAGACAAAAAGGTCAAAGATCTCCCGCATTTAGTTCTTCGTGGAGCAGACAGCCGTGTCTATATCTCCGAGTCTCTGACGCCAGAAAGGAAAAAAATATTTGGGGACGTTAACAAACTGAGGAAAAGACTAAAATTGAAGTTCATTTGGACCAATAATGCGAAGATATACATCAGAGAAATTGAAGGTGCCATGCAGGTAGTTAGGATCGACTCTGAAGACTTCTAGGACTACCAAGAGCTCGGTCACCATTAATAATACACCAACCAAATACAAAGATCACTGGTCTCTTGCATGTAACCACCACGAAGGTCAAAGACGACTACCAAGAGCTCGGTCACCGTTAATAATATACCAACCAAATACAAAGATCACTGGTCTCTTGCATGTAATCACCACGAAGGTCAAAGATGACTACCAAGAGCTCGCTCACCGTTAATAATACACCAACCAAATACAAAGATCACTCGTCTCTTGCATGTAACCACCACGAAGGTCAAAGATGACTACCAAGAGCTCGGTCACTGTTAATAATACACCAACCAAATACAAAGATCACTCGTCTCTTGCATGTAACCACCACGAAGGTCAAAGATGACTACCAAGAGCTCGGTCACCGTTAATAATACACCAACCAAATACAAAGATCACTCGTCTCTTGCATGTAATCACCACGAAGGTCAAAGAGGAGAGAGTACACAGGATATAAGTAAACCTATAACTAATATCTTATTCTCTCTACTGTACCTTGATTATTTGCTTTATTACCAAGCTGCGAACGAAACGTACCAAGCTGCGAACGAAACGTACTAAGGATCTCCCTACAGTTCATGCACAGCCTGAGTCATCTGCCATCAGCCACAAAGCTGCTATACATGTCAACGAAAGTCTACCTTCGTACAGGAAGTAGCCTCCGATGCAGACGTCTTGTGTGGTTCGTTTCCCTTCCTCCCACACCAACGTCTGCGAACTCGAGCCACATTTTGTGTTCCGTGACTTACGGATTGTTTATTTTGCCTAATCAAATTGATCGTTTGCATTGACGTCACACAAAAAATTACCTCAAGAAAAAACTTATATTAGTAAAATATTTTTAATGCTCTGTATAGAGCAGGTAAAAATATAGAAATGACCGAAATTTTGGAGCAACAGAGTACTTCGTAACCGAGCTGTCGGCCAAATAATATTCGAACAATTTAGTGTAATTAGTATGCGGCGGCCATGTTGGTGTACAGCTTTAGTACACCAAGATGGCGGCCAAAAACGTACTCTACAAATAAAGCTGTTTTCCCCATCAATATGATTAGCATTCACTTCAAAACACTTTAGATATCACTTTTAAAGGTTTATCAAGTCTAAAATTTGAAATTGGCCGAAATATATGGATTTCCTTGACATTTAGGAAACACGCTGACCTGGGCTGTCACAAAATTCAAAGTACTGTAACTCAAAGACAAATCACCGTATCGACGTAATTTTTTCGGAGAATACTGAGAATACCGATATCTAAATCATATTAAAAGAACAGCTTCATATATGTGACCCTCCATGCGAAAACCCGGCTTAACGAAACTGGCGTTTGAATGGATTTCAACGCATTCTCAATGCATTGTCAATGCATTGCAATGCATCGGAAATGTTTCTCAACGCGTTGTCAACTTTTCACAACGATCTGAAATAACGTTGAAATGCTTTCCTAAAGTTCTGGAACGCTTTGTCAACGTTTCACAACGATCTGATAGAACATTGAAACGCATTCGTAATGTTTGAGAATGCTTTGTCAACTTTCCACAACGATCCGATAAAACATTGAAACGCATTTGTAATGTTTGAGAACGCTTTGTCAACGTTTCACAACGATCTGATAGAACATTGAAATGCATTTGTAATGTATGAGAACGCTTTGTCAACTTTTCACAACGATCCGATAAAACGTTAAATTTTGACATCGTGTTGTGACCTTTTCAAAACGATTCCAGTCTAAATTACGTAGCGCCTCGAGGAAACGTAGATAAATCATCCATATATCATTTTAAAGCTTATAAAATTGGCTACAAGAATAAATAAAACGTTGTGAGTTCTTTGAAAATCTCGAATTATCCGCCACCCGTTTCTCCGATCTAGTGAGATGGCTTTCAGAAGCTTTAAAATCTGTTTGCTTTGTCGCATTTCAGTGGAATCATATTACAAAACCGTGTCGGGGAATCATAGTTCAAAAGTTATCATGCTCAAATGTAGCCTGCGAATACAGCCACCTCACATCGAGTAGATATGCGGGAAACGCCGTCAAGAGCTCTCTTTTTAGAATTTCCCAATTTCCCGACACCGTTTGCAGCTGAGATATCAATTGACATTTTGTGAAAATTTCACACACATCGAATAAATTCCTCTTGAGTAAGAGCTTTTTTAAAACTCTATTTTGGTTGAAAATCGAAAGCGTAGAAAATAGCACTTCAAAAAATCGAGCCGTCTGTCGTGCGTGAATCTAAATCCCCGCCTCTTGGCCAATCATTTCTCATCACAGTTCAACTATCTGTCAAAATTTCTCACCGTTGTTGATTTCTGATCAAAGCTACACGCCGCAGCGAGAAAATGTTTATAGTTTTGTGTGACTTGAAAAAATACCTCGAGGGACAAAGCCAAGGTGAACACCTAGTGACGCCTTGAATGCCAGCATAGTTACAGGAGACAGCGATTTGCAATGTTTACTAAATAAAATACTCTCGAGTTCTTTCTATTAATTTAAATCCGTTTTCAAAGGTGCTGAAGTCACGTCTTTCAAATTGCCGCGGTGCATAATGTGTGAAGTTTTCCGCGTACTGATTTGAATATCCGATTAGCTTTGCGTAATGTTTGCCGCTTTGAAAATTCGCTATAGACAAATTAAATGTTCTGGATGATTTTGATTTTACTTCGTGAACAGTTTGCATGTTCTGCAAAAAGTGCTGGAGTCTCAAATCTCTCAGATGTGAAGTTTTGGATTTGTTGACAATATTATAATTTGCCACGTGCCGCATGCCGTGACTCGTGAGATTGCACAAACAACTTCTTTTATAGCTTTATACCCAAAGTATTCTGGATATGTGACCACTTCTTGAATCTGAATATTTCTCCAGGATTCGTTGAATTTTAGTCTTTCAATAAGCACATTAAAGAACGAGACTCGAACCAATCAAACTTCACAAAATGTGACCTTTACGGAAGCACAATATTAATTAAACACAAACCGGATTAAGGAATGTTACGAGAAGAAAACAACATAAAGAAGTTATCAGGGCTCATTTTTGGATATCTCACGCGAACTGCGATCTGAAAGAGCCCGCGTACAAGCCGCACACAGACTTTAGGGAGAAAAAAAACACTCTTAGTCCAAATGAAATTGGAAAAACCCTGCGGCTTATAGGCGGTCTTTTACGGTATGCTAATTACACGCCATATGTCAATCAAAAACGAGACGAAGACAAGGGAGAACGAACAAAACGCCAGTGTTTGAAGCAAAGATAACTTTATTACTACAAAATAGTCCTACTACCATTTGCAAGCTACCGTTATAAAGTGTGAACCTTTTTCCGCGTTCGTTTATGTTTGAAACTAGACGTCTGGCGTCCCAAACCTTTGCAATTCGTCGGCAAACTAATTAGTTTCAACCTTGATGTTTAAAACCTTTGATATGTCTTCTACCGTCGTGCAACTCAGATTATGCCAAGAGACAGTTGTTGTCTTGCACCTCTCGTAATTCTGAGCATCCAAAACTTTAACTTTAACCGACATTTATATGATTTAGCACGTAGCGCGAAGGAAAATCTAGCTGAAAAGTTTCCAAACCTGAATCGTGAAGGCGGGACATGTCAAAGGTTGTCATTATCGCGGTTTGTGCCGCCAGACACTTAAACGAACGCGGAAAAAGGTTCACGCTTACAGTAACGGTAGCTTGCAAATGGTTGTAATTACGCCGTGAAAAGTCGACATGTCAGTATTACTTGACTGTATAAGAATATCAGAGAAGTTTCTACATTGCCCTTTTGTGATATGAATGCTTAATTCTGGATTGCTTGCCAGTTCGATTATCTTATCAAAACGATTGCCGAATGAGCGCCGGTGGTGTACGTACGTTGCCAAATTTAATGTCGTACAAGTACGAAAAATGAACGCCAACGATTTGGAAATGATTTGGAACGGTTGACAAATGATTTACAACGCTTATCGAATGAATGGCAACGATTTGGTAATGATTTGGAATGCTTGCCAAATGTTCCACAACGCTTACCGAATAAACGGCAACGATTTGAAAATGATTTGAAATGGTTGCCAAATGTTTTACAACGCTTATCGAATAAATGCCAACGGTTTTGAAATGATTTGGAATGGAGTACAGATTCATTGTAATGTTTTAGAACGTTTTATGAACTCGTTGGTAACGATATCCAACGCACTGGGAATGTTATGAAATGCATTCCCAACGGTCAAAAATGCATTAAAATGGAAAACTGACATCTCGCTGATTTACTTAAGCCGGGTTTTCGCATGTTGGGTCACATATGTCATAGTTTAGATTTTAGCATTTTGATGACGTCACATGCAAAGGGTCTATTGCTTGTTAGGTTTTCCCTTAGCCCAAACATTAATTAATTACTTCGTAGACCGTGCGAACACAAACACTTGATTGGCTGATTTTTTTTTACTTCCATTCTGCACGTGCACACGTGCCAGTCTCCTCTCAGTCGCCTAGACAACAGAAAATAACTTTAAAATGCTCAGAGGTTGCCAAGTGGTGAAAAAAAACGATATTTCAGTGCATCAAATCTGGACTTTTGACAATGGATTTCTAATATCTCCAAAAGAAAGATCTTCACGTCTTTCCTGTCGCCATAAAAAAAACTTGCTTTGGTGGCAAGAATACTCAGTTCAGAGACTGTGAAGGTTTGTAGGCAATTCTATTCATATCGAAGTTCTGTGCATTTTAATAAGCTCCCGGAAAATGGGAGCTCCTCTCTGATTGGCTGAACAAAAAAACCGGCTTGAGTTCGCAGACGTTGGTGTGGGAGGAAGGGAAACGAACCACACAAGACGTCTGCATCGGAGGCTATACAGGAAGAAGCTATTCGGTAGAATACTAGAATTTAAGCGAAAGAATAACTATAAATACCTGTGGACTGTGAACGGTAAAATTATGCTAAAGGCAAACGACACCTCGTCTCCTCTTTGCTTCGTAACATGCGAGCAGTTTGAGGATTATATGGATTATGCAGCACAAAGTTAATGTGATTATTTTGCACAAATGTAACTTGCAACTAACATGGCTGACAATCAGGAAACTGTAAGTAGTATACCTTCCAATATATCATTTGATAGAGAGTCCAACAATTCACCTAGCAGCTGGTCTGGTAGGCTAAATAGTGATTTTGATCTGTATGACCTACATGTATTTCATAACCCCGACAAATCTGATGAATGCGACACTGACTTAATGCTATCAGTCCCTCGCTCTGATTACTTTTCAATCCCCGAATTAAATAAAGTAATTAGGGAGTCTGCCTTCCAAACTTTCACTATTTTTCACTGCAATATTAGAAGCTTGTCTAAAAATCTAAATTTGCTTGAGGAAATACTTTGCACTCTAGATTCTAAACCTGATATAATAGGGATCACTGAAACTAAGCTTAATGAATTTTTTTTCACATTGATTCTCCAACTAATGCTGGTGGGGCTGCTTTGTATATAGCTAACAGTCTAAAAGCTATCCCCCGACCTGATATAAAATTTGATATGAATTTGGTTGAATCCTGCTGGTCTCAAATTGAAAATGGTAAAAATAAAAAAGCAATTATTGTTGGTTGTATATATAGGCACCCTACCTGTGATCTTATTCAATTTACTACACAACTGAATAATATAATTAAACTACTAAACCCTAAGTATCAGCTTTACATTTTTGGAGATATGAATATTGATTTTTTGAAGATTAATATGCACCCTCCAACAGAAGAAGACATAGATATGCTTTACACAAATGGTCTTCTTCCTATTATAACTAAACCTACCAGAATAACTGATCATACTTCAACCCTTATTGACTATATATACACTAACTCACCCATTTCCCAGGTTATATCTGGAATTATACCATGGTAGCCTCGGATTCTTTTGTTCTCCAAGGCACATTTAAACCACTAATTTTCCCTGATGGCAGGGATATTTAGAAATATGCATTGTTTCGAAATTTCCCGCCGGGAAATTTCAGTCTAATTTCGAGACAATGCATATTTCGAAATTTCCCCTGCGTGCGTAATGAGGGAAAATTAGAAGAGAATGCAGGCTGGAAGTGAGAAGGTCAAAAGCATCAACTCCTGCTCCCCTCTGGCACGACTAGCCCTACGCTCCCGGATGAAAAATACTGAATCCAAACTGACCTGTCTTCATCATAACCTTCAATGTAATACATGTGGGATGACCTATTTCAATCTGCATATTCTTCTCTTTAATTTATCAAACCCGCTTCTTCCATGTGGGATACTTAAAACCATAAACGTGACGTAATTAAAATCCATTCATGCTCTTTGAATATTTAGTCAACCGCATAATTACATTGTATTTTAGTGTTATTCTTCTCAAAAACAACACGCTTTTCCCCAGGGGAAGCCAGGGTCGTTTAATCAATGGCGCTCAGTCAAGCATTAAACAAAACGTTTTCGAAAGCAACTCGACTGCGACGTCTTTAGTTTCGGCAGAGAAAACTAAACTTCTCAGAGATTTGTTCCGTTCCTCGGCGATCATGGTATAACAAACCGAAGCGGCCTCGGGACTTTTACAAATCTTCCCTCGGCTCTCGGGGCAATTTAAATCACTAATACCCCTCATGCCATGGTATAACCTATAATTATTTTAGTTACTGTCGATCTATCTGACCACTTACCAGTGTTCTGTATTGATAAATCAAAAATAGATAAAGCAACTAGTAAACGTCTTTATAGGGATTATTCAAAATTTAATAGTGACCAATTTTTAAATGATATAAATCTTATAAATTGGGAAGAAATCCTATCACCTACTAAAAATCTGAATGAAAAAAGCCATGATGCAATTAATGCAGTAAACAACATTGCTAATAAGCATGCCCCTATAAAACAGGCTACCCGAAGTAAACAAAAAAACAACTAAATAGACCATGGATTACAGCTGGTATTCTTAAATCTATTAAAAGAAAACAAAAAATGTATCATACACATTTCCATAGCAAAGAACCAGAAAAAAATTGAGAAATATAAGAAATATGCAAATATGCAAATATGCTAGCACATTTGAAAAATAAATGTAAAACAAGTTACTATAGCTCTCAGTTTATAAAGTATAAGGATAATCTTAAATCTACTTGGAGGCTTATAGGTAATCTTATTAAACGGAAAACTAAAGGACAGTCCCTCCCTACTAGAATTACTTATGGTAATAAGACTTATACCAATGCAGCTGATATAGCCGAGCAATTTAATGACTACTTTGTAAATGTAGAGCCAAATCTGGCAAGTAAGATAACAACTGATCCAACAACAAAGGAACCTACTCAGTATATAAGCCAGTCTCCATCTTCTAGCTTCTTTATGTCTCCAGTGACTGAATCTCAAGTTTTTACTCTTTTTGCTAGCCTGAATGAGGACAAGGCTTATATTAACATACCTAATAAATTTATTAAGCTTGCAAGTGCCCCTCTATCAATCCCCTTTACCAAAATATATAATGAGTCAATTTCGACAGGAATAGTTCCTGATATTTTTAAGATTTCAAGAATAACCCCAGTATTTAAAAGTGGAAGTGCTATTGAACTAGGAAACTATAGGCCTATAGCTATTATATCTGTCTTCAGTAAAGTTCTTGAGAAACTGGTCCATAATCAGCTTATATTTTTCCTAGAAAAGCAAGGTATACTGTATAATTGTCAATTTGGATTTAGGAAAGGCTACTCAACTGAGTATGCAATTTTAGAAACAGTAGAAAACCTAAAAACAGCTATAGATGAAGGTAAAATAACTTGCGGAATTTTCTTGGATTTGTCCAAAGCATTTGACACAATAAATCATGAGACACTGCTTGCAAAGATGTACAAATATGGAATCCGAGGATTACCCCATGCTTGGTTTATCAGTTATCTAGAGGATCGGAAACAATATGTAAAAATAGATGATACATAATCTAGTTTTAGGCCTATAGTATGTGGTATTCCTCAAGGATCTACGTTAGGTCCCCTGCTATTCCTGCTATATATAAATGACCTCCCAAACTCGTCTTAGAAACTGCTATTTAGAATATTTGCAGGTGACACTAATATTTTTTATTCTTCAAAAAACCTGAATGAATTAGAAAGGGTTATAAATGATGAACTTGTTAATGTTCTAAAATACTGTGCTGCTAACAAACTTTCAATCAACTTTAAGAAGACAAATTATTTGCTGATTACATCCCCTAGAAAAAAGCCTAATATATCCATAACAACATGTAATATAGAAGAAAAAACGCAGATAAAATATTTAGGTGTTTTTATTGACAACCATTTACAATGGAATGCACAAATAAAACATGTTAATAATAAACTTGCAAAGAATATAGGTATTTTAAATAGACTTAGATACTATGTACCTATTAGCACACTTAAACAACTTTACTATACCCTGATATATCCATATATCAATTACGGCCTGATGAGCTGGGGCACTGCTTGTCAATCTCGGAGTGCTGCTCTGAAAATCACCTTAGAGTGAGGTTTGCCGCCTTTTGGCCAACAAGTTTTATTACATGTAGTTATTTAATTACTAGTGTTCTTACCAATCTGTTCTCGGTGATCCTTCTGCATTTGTTCCACCTTCTCCATCGCTTCTGGTAAGGTGGAAAACACAGTCAGTTTAGGTCGTAGCAGTTCCAGTGTGTCAGCGATCATATAATCCACGTCCCTCGGGAACGGGTGCTTGTCGTTCCACTCGGGACTCGACTTCTTACGCATCACATACAGCTAAAGCGCATAATAACACAAGTGAATAAGTATCAGTGTGTCAGCGATCATATAATCCACGTCCCTCGGGAACGGGTGCTTGTCGTTCCACTCGGGACTCGACTTCTTACGCATCACATACAGCTAAAGCGCATAATAACACAAGTGAATAAGTATCAGTGTGTTAGCGATCATATTGTTATTTAGTGTGAATATAGATTTGATTTTGTTTTCTTTCAATCATATGTAATTTTTAGTTTTCATAGTTTTTTTAGCTCTTTTAAAATTAACTTGTAGGCACTGTAAAGCACTATTGGATATATAGTAGAAATAGCGCTATGTAAATACATTATTATTCACTTCTTATTAACCGAGAGCAAGGTCTTTACGGGAAATATCAGGTCTTGACAGTACGGACCGAGTGATAAAAGACCGAGGTTTGATATTTCCCGTAAAGTTGGCATATATGACTACTACATTCTTGAGAAACTTATTTACAGCGTTAGTATTGTTATAGTACTTAGTAATAGTACTAGAATTAGTATTAGTATTAGAATTAACATAAGTACATGTATCAAAATTAGCATTAGATTATTATATTCATGAAATTATGAAACTTGAGAAACATTAACATTAAGATTATTATTATATTTATGAAATTATTTATATGTAAACTAATTATAGCAATATTTCCTTTCGTATTATTAGCACCCTTAGCTCGTATTATTTACAGTATTAGTATTGTTACAGTACTTAGTATTAGAATTAGTATTAGCATTAGAATAATTAACATAAGTATCAACATTAGTACTAGGATTAATATATTCAAGAAATTATGAAACTTGAGAAACATTAGCATTAGGATTATTATATTCATGAAATTATTTATATGTAAACTAATTATAGCAATATTTCCTTTCGCATTACCGACACCCTTTTCCAATGCTCTTTTTCTTATTTCTTTAGTATAATTCCTCTGGAATCTTTTTCCTCAATTTCTCCTCTGCGCTTTTTCCTATTTATATAATTCTTCTTTTCTTTTTCTTTCCTCGACTATTATACCTATGGTAGTGCCTAGCGGCTACTTTGACCACTACGCACATCTAACCAAGCTCATTAAATTTAATAGCTTATATTATCATTCCTTTTTCCTACATATTTGTAAATTTTATTTTAAAAAAGGAAAAATAGTGCAAAAATAAATGAATCTGAATCTGAAATGAATCTGAATCTACCATAATGGCTCTTGAGAGATTGCTTTCAGAACTACATTTTCACGGACTCGACTCTAAAGATTTCCTCGAGGCAACTGGGGCATGGTTACATTATACCTTTAACTCTTTAATAAATGATAAGGATTTGTCTAAAGATATCATTGAAAATCCAGAAAGAGAAGAAGATTTCATAGATGAAACTGCTTAAGGGAATTACATTGAATCAAAATACTATATATAGCATTAGGCAAACGGGAATGTATTTTGAAAAGTCTTAGCAAAATGGGTTGTCTATCCTGTACTGCAATATGCGTAGCCTCTCGAAAAACTTAACACTGCTGCAAGATATACTATTAGCATTTAAGGAAATGCCCGATATAGCTATCTCCGAAACAAAACTTCGGGACGATTACTTGACTAATGTTGATTTACCAGATTACAATTTTTTTAATGTTAACTCTAAAACTGCAGCAGGAGGTGTTGCGCTCTATATTGCAAGGCATTTAGATTACAATAGAAGTGATATAGATCTAATCCCAGAAGGTATTAAGTCATGCTGGATTGAGATAAATAGGATGAAACAAAAGAATGTTGTAGTAGGTTGTATATAATATATAGACACCCTTCCAGTGATCGCAATCAATTCCAAGAAGCGCTAAAAGAGCAGGTAGGAAACTTAAATAATAAGGAAAAAGAGGAATATATTATAGGAGATATAAACATAAATTTATTTAACTATAACTCGGATAACCAAACATCTGAATTTCTTGATACCATTTTGAATCTAGGTTTTATGCCAATTATAACAAAGGCGACTAGAATAACTGACCACACAGCGACGTTAATTGACCACATCTATACCAATTCACCGGAGAAAGTTCTAAAAGCAGGAATTTGTCTCGCCGACAGTACGGACCACTTACCGATATTTTGTACAATAGGAAGCAGACTTTCTACGTTAAATGAATCACAATATTACAGGGATTTTTCCTCCTTTAATAATGATTTATTCTTAAAAGATGTGCAAGATATAGATTTTGGAAATCTAATTACCACTGATGTTAGTGATAGTATGAATAGGGTCATTGAAACATTACAATCTGTTACTGACAAACATGCTCCTGTTAGGAAATCGTCTAATGCGAAAAAAAATAAAAATGAAAAGGCCATGGATATCTAAATCAATCCTTACTTCGATAAGGAAGTGGCAGCGTTTATTTAAATCACACTTCTTAAGTAAAGATCCCATGAAAATAAAAGAATATAAAACCTACAATAATAAATTGAATAAGGTTAAAGCTGCAGCAAAAAAAAAGATATTTTAGCTCTCAATTTAATCTAAATAAAGAAAACCTCAAAACTACTTGGAAACTAATTGGCATGTTAGTTAATAGGAAAAAGGCTACAGCGACATCAATAAAAAACTTATTTATGAGAATAAATGTTATACAGATAAAGCTAGCATTTGCCATTTACTAAATACGCATTATATAAATGTGGGCTCTAAACTATCTACACAGCTCCCTCAACTTGATATTAGCCCAACTAAATTTATTCACAAATCGTTTCAAAATAGTTTCATGTTTCGTGGCATTTATTTAAACGACGTTTATGACGAAATAATGGGATTGAAGATAAACAAATCTTCAATTACCCTATTTCATTATGACGTCACGGCTTGTTTATGAGGGGGACAGAATCGACTTGAACAATAGAATTTTGAACTAAATCTGCTCTGCTGAGGAAAATTTAACTTCGAATTGTCTGGTTTCCAGATATCAGCTGTATCAATGTTTATCCCACAATATTTACCGTATTTGGTGGCTGTTACCGCTATTCTACGTTCTACAAAATGCATTTGATAGGGATTTCCTTTGTGTTATTGCCGTTTTGTCCCCTCCCACGACCGTGATCCTTAGCGTTTAAACAATAGATTGTTTTGATTTGACGTCATAATGATATAGGTCAATTGGCATTCCCCAGAGCTGCATTCGGCTGGCGTGTAATTACATTTGTGAACCCCTTTCTATAATCTTTAATCACTCACTACTTCAGAGTGTGGTGCCAGATGTTCTAAAAAATTATAAAGTTACACCTGTTGATAAAGGTGGTGAGATAACTGACTTAACTAACTTTCGTCTTATTTCTATACTATCCTCTTTTACAGAGATTTTTGAGAAACTCTTGTATAAGCAGCTTATAAATTACATTGAGAAGTATCGGATTCTTTTTGAGTTTCAGTTTGGATTTAGGAAAGGGCACTCTACAAGCAGTTACAGAACTGAATTACTGACAACTTAAGAAAAGCTATTGATAACAACCTGTTTACTTGTGCTGTTTTCTTGGACTTTTCAAAAGCATTTGATACCGTAACCCATGAAATTTTATTTTTTTAAACTGGATTCGTATGGCATAAGAGGAACACCCCTAATGTGGTTCACTGACTACTTAGCCAACCGGCCACAGTATGTTGCCTTGGGGAACACTGAATCATCTAAACAGACAATGATATGCGGTATTCCACAAGGTAGCTGCCTTGGTCCTCTCTTTTTCTTGATTTATATAAATGACTTGCCAAATTGTTCCAAAGCGCTATCGTTTAGAATATTCGCAGCCGATACCAACGTATTTGCCTCTTCTAAAAACATTAAAGCACTTGAATCCACTATGAACAACGAATTAAAGAAACTGCATGGGGCAGCGCATATCAAACGCATATACTAAAAATACAAGTGAAACAAGATTAATATTATTTGCCATTACGCACGGGAAATACACAGAAAGTGCTCTGCCCCTGCTTAACCTCTTAGATATTCTAACTGTGAATAATGTATACCGTCTCCATGCCCTAACATTCGCTCATCTTTGGCAAAACAAACAGCTACCAAAGGTCTTTGATACTTTCTTCCAACTCGCCAGTAATGTACATAATTATAAGACAAGATACGCCTCAAACCTGAATTTTTACAAACCACGCATCAGAACAAATACAGGTCTCCAGATGATTTCCTCCCAAGCAACTGATCTTTGGCAAAAGCTCCCAAACGAATATAAAGAACTCCTTTTCAAAAAAGATTAAACCTTACTTGTTGGCGGAACAACATTAATCCAACTACCCCCAATATGATCAACAAATTAATTAGCACCTGTACTTGTAGTGCAAATATGTATTAATTCAGTCTTGCTTTAGTTGTAACTAGAATATCGATTTAATTCCATTTGGCTAGAGGCTAGCTCGATAACCTAACGGTTTACCTAGCCTCTAGACTTCAATTAACGTGTTTTCCCGAACTTAAAATATTTAACTAAACTTGTCAAGTAACCTTGTCCTATTGTATTTTTAGTGTTATAGAGTGAATAAAAGTATTGTATTGTATTGTATTGTATTGCACTTTACTATTGTGTGTGGAATAAACGACCTATTCATATCTTGATTACGTAGTATTTCTAGAACCTTCGCCTAATTGTGTTGGCTCACTATGATACATATATATATATATATATGCACTATATATACAGTCATTCCCAAAAAGGTTGTCCAGCAGAACATAATATAATACTTTAATATCCATTGTTTTGGCCTATTGTTTTGGTCTAGACAATAGCCCAAAACAATGGATATTACAGTATTATATTATGTTCTGCTGGACAACCTTTTTGGGATTGACTGTATATATATATGTATCATAGTGAGCCGTGCTCGTCATAGTGCATGCAGTCTAAGTAGTTCTGGAACCTTCCAATGGTTCTTCTAGCATCTAAACAAGCATTGTGTGACAAAGTATCAGAAGCAATATATTATTTAGTGTAGCTAAATCAAATTGACCGAAAAAAAAAAAATCTTTAAATCAAAATACCCCTCTGAACTTTGAAATCACATATCGAAGAGGTTAAAACGAGTTTTTATCTGGTCCAAATCGGCGCAGAGTTTTTTTGGAAGCTATTAAAGTGCCACTACGACGAAATTCGACCATTTCTTTTACCACTTTTTTGTTTTCAAAAAGGACACATAGTGGCGGAAATATCCAAACCAGTGGAAAATATTGCAAAGGACCAAATTAAACTATGAATTTTGCGGAGAGTTCACCGTCAAAATCACGTCCGCCATTACTGAAGTGTGTTCCAAATAGTTCGCGATTTTTGTCCAGCGGTTTGCCGTCGTGACGTCATTTTCTCAACACGTCGCTCTTTTAAAGGCATATTTCTATACTAAACTTCATTCTTTTCTTTCCAATGTGGAAAAATTGTAAAACGCTGTACTTTACTTATAAATCTACGCGATGGTTTGTGTGAAAAGTAGCCTCGCATAATGTTGAGTTGAGAAAATGACGTCACTTCCGCTGAAAATTAGCTCTGTACAGGCTCTGTCAAGGAACAGATTGGGCTCAGTGCGGACATAAAAATTCTGGACCCCAAAAACTAAGACTTCCCATCGTCATATCGAACAACGGTTTGGACAGGAAAATATATAGCAACTTTACTTTACAAATACGTAAAATATCACTATCTCAAAATGTGATCGTACGGGTACTTTAACGAGTACCCAAATGTAAATCAAACATTTTATCAAATGTATACAGTGTGTGACCCGGAGGTCAACTGGCTGGAAGAAAACACTTGTTTTTTAAACGTAGCAAGGAATCTATGTGAATATATTACGTTATTTCAGTTCATTTTCTCATTCGAGAATTCCGAATACAGAACTTCGAATTCAGGGAGACTTACAATTGACTTTAAAACACTGTGCTTATAAACTGGCCGACATTCAGCACTTGTATATCCCGATCTAAAACACAACTTCTTTAATGTCCAGTGCTTTGAATAAGACACCTGTACAACAGAGAAACGCACAGCAGTTAATTATAAGTCATTTCAGAATATTTACCTTAGAAAGCGGCATATCTACAACATGACCAAATCCTTTCTTTCTTTCTTTTTATTATTTAAACAATATTAAGACTTAGCATTTGCTCTAAGAGCTTAGAAGCTCATCTAGAGAGCTTATGTTAAATATATTACAATGATATAGCCGCGTTACAGGTCAGACGATAATAATAATAGTTGTAGGAGTTGAGCACACATATATAAATAATTAGCAATAATAATTAAAAACAATTATAATCAAAAACGGTTCGATTGGACAATAAATGAATGGACGCATACAAAGAGGTTTACATTGGTGTTGTAGTCAAGCCCTGGAACACCGTAAAGGAACCAGTCGACTTTCAGGTCCATTTAGGTCCAATTATTACCAAATCCTTTCGAAAGCATGGATGCGTCTTCTCTGATGAGAGTTTGTTCACCACAAGCGGCCGTCAATACATCTTCAACAGCATGACCAAATCCTTTCGAAACCTTCGACGCGACTTCTCCAATAATTTGAAGCTTTCCGACGGAACAAGTGAAGTCTGAAAGCGTATTCATAACGGCTTAAGAGCATCATTGTAGTAAGGTGTCGTAGTTTTGCTTATATTTGACATGTCATTGGTGACAAGAGGCCGGCATGCAATGGTGCATGTATATAACGGGCAACTGGAGAGAGTAATTCATCTCTTGCCGTTCGTGCAGCATTCGGAAGGCAAATTTTATTCAACTTGTAATGATATACTAGAAAGGTTATTTTAAGGTCTTAATCCCCGAGACCCTGTGCTACTGCATTCGATCGGGGAATACGTTTCCCAGAGGTTTTTTGCCTAAAGAAGGTTTTTATCTCTGGGTTTTTCGTATCGGGCGGAGCACGTTTTTAGATTATGTTATTTCCATTAGACAATCTTACTGAATAAGTGTGAATTCATTAGCGTTAAGTCATTGGACACTATTATACAGTTACGTGTGAAGTTATTTTGTCACCTGTAAACCGTGAAGTCATGGACACATGTACACTGTAAGCTATTGTGATGCATGTAAAGTTATTATCTACACAATTAAGTCTTTGTGCAGACACACCTAAGGTGTAAAGCTACTATAGATACATGTGAAGTGCCGTAAAGTCATTGTAGACACACGTATATAGTCACACACGTAAGGTGTAAAGCTATTATATATGCATCAGAGTGTAAGTCAGTGTGGCACACATATTGTCATTGTGCACAGACACACGCAGGCGGTAAGCTATCATAGATACATGGTGTGTAAATCGTTGTGGACACACGTAAGCCGGGTACAGTAAATCATTGTGCATAGACACACATACAGTACCGTGCAAAAAAAGATTTCAACAGGGGAAGTGATATATCTTCTGAAAAAGAGATATATCCCCTGAAAAAAGGATATTTCCCTTTTGGGGGAAGTTTCAGGGGATATATCCTTTTCAAAAGGGGTAATTTCACTTCACGAAAAAGGGATATATCCCTTTTAAAGGATATATCCCCAGGGATATATCCCCAATTAGCGTTGAAATCTTTTTGCACGGTACTGTAAGGTGTTATGTTATTATATATCCATGTGAGTAAGTCTTTGTGGACACATGTAAGTCATAGTGCTTAGACACATGTACACTGTAAGTGTAAAGCTGTTTTAGATACACGTGGAGTGCAAGTCTTTGTAGACACACGTTATGTTCAGCTATTATACATGTATGTATACGTAAGTGTTAGTCTTTGTGGACACGTAAGTCATTGTGCATAGACATACGTAACGTTGTGAAGCTATTATATATCCATGTGAGTGTACGTGTAAGTCTTTGTGGGCACATGTAAGTCCTGACACTTGTAAGTCAGTGTAAGTCAGTGTAAAGCTGTTTTAGATACACGTGGAGTGCAAGTCTTTGAAGACACGTTATGTACAGCTATTATCGATACATGTATACGTAAGTGTAAGTCATTCTACATAGACATACGTAAGGTTATAAAGCTATTATAGAGAGATGTAATTAAACGTAATTAAATACACGTAATTAAAATCATTGTGGACACGTAAGTCATTGTGAACAAGTCATTGTGGACACACGTGAAGTGCATAGGTATTGTAGACATAGGTGAAATGTAACCTCATTGGACACAAAGGTGTTAAACTAATATAGACACAAAGTGTAAGTGTCGTTGGACACACGAATAGCGTAAAGCTGTTAGGATACACGTGAAGTGTAAGTCATTGACACATGTGAAGTGTGTCTGATTTGCATTGTATTTGTAAATATTAAATGTAAATTTAGATTATCAGTATTACCAAATTTATTGTAAATTAATTCTTAGATTGGGTTTATTGTACAAAGGTTATTATATAAGTAATTTCCTATCTCTCTTATATATATCTAGCATGTTTTCACAAAAGGGGGTGTTAGGTTCAAAGGCTCCTTTTGTGAAAACATGCTAGATCTTGTGTACCTTACAATCTTCAAAGTGGTGTCATTTCTCGAGCTTTTGATGGATTTCGATGTACTACACGTCAAAACAACGGTCTCTTCCAGTACTTTAAGACTAGCGTGCCAGTTTTGCCGTATTTGGAGTAGAAAACCCGAAAATGTGGTTTTTGTAAGCTAACCTGAATCTCTCAAAGTTACTTGTGTACCCTAAAATCTTCAAAGTGGCGCCATTTCTCGAGCTTTTGATGGATTTCGATGTACTACACGTCAAAACAACGGTCTCTTCCAGTACTTTAAGACTAGCGTGCCAGTTTTGCCGTATTTGGAGTAGAAAACCCGAAAATGTGTTTTTTGTAAGCTAACCTGAATCTCTCAAAGTTACTTGTGTACCCTAAAATCTTCAAAGTGGCGCCATTTCTCGAGCTTTTGATGGATTTCGATACACTATACGGCAATACAACGTTCTCTTAATGTAGATTGCGTTTAGTGGATGGAAGTTTCCTGTATTTTGAGTAACAATACCAGAAAATGGCCTTTTTCTAACCTAAGCATAACCTCTAGGTCTCAAATAAAGAAATTATGGGATGGATCTAAGTCAAGTCAATTATGGGATAGAAAGGCCAGAAAAGTCTTCAACTGTCATTTGCCCTTTCAAGAAAACGGCAAAAACACGAGTTACTGGCTTTTAAAGCTTAAAGGCACACAAGATCTAGCATGTTTTCACAAAAGGGGGTGTTAGGTTCAAAGGCTCCTTTTGTGAAAACATGCTAGATCTTGTGTACCTTACAATCTTCAAAGTGGTGTCATTTCTCGAGCTTTTGATGGATTTCGATGTACTACACGTCAAAACAACGGTCTCTTCCAGTACTTTAAGACTAGCGTGCCAGTTTTGCCGTATTTGGAGTAGAAAACCCGAAAATGTGGTTTTTGTAAGCTAACCTGAATCTCTCAAAGTTACTTGTGTACCCTAAAATCTTCAAAGTGGCGCCATTTCTCGAGCTTTTGATGGATTTCGATGTACTACACGTCAAAACAACGGTCTCTTCCAGTACTTTAAGACTAGCGTGCCAGTTTTGCCGTATTTGGAGTAGAAAACCCGAAAATGTGTTTTTTGTAAGCTAACCTGAATCTCTCAAAGTTACTTGTGTACCCTAAAATCTTCAAAGTGGCGCCATTTCTCGAGCTTTTGATGGATTTCGATACACTATACGGCAATACAACGTTCTCTTAATGTAGATTGCGTTTAGTGGATGGAAGTTTCCTGTATTTTGAGTAACAATACCAGAAAATGGCCTTTTTCTAACCTAAGCATAACCTCTAGGTCTCAAATAAAGAAATTATGGGATGGATCTAAGTCAAGTCAATTATGGGATAGAAAGGCCAGAAAAGTCTTCAACTGTCATTTGCCCTTTCAAGAAAACGGCAAAAACACGAGTTACTGGCTTTTAAAGCTTAAAGGCACACAAGATCTAGCATGTTTTCACAAAAGGGGGTGTTAGGTTCAAAGGCTCCTTTTGTGAAAACATGCTAGATCTTGTGTACCTTACAATCTTCAAAGTGGTGTCATTTCTCGAGCTTTTGATGGATTTCGATGTACTACACGTCAAAACAACGGTCTCTTCCAGTACTTTAAGACTAGCGTGCCAGTTTTGCCGTATTTGGAGTAGAAAACCCGAAAATGTGGTTTTTGTAAGCTAACCTGAATCTCTCAAAGTTACTTGTGTACCCTAAAATCTTCAAAGTGGCGCCATTTCTCGAGCTTTTGATGGATTTCGATGTACTACACGTCAAAACAACGGTCTCTTCCAGTACTTTAAGACTAACGTGCCAGTTTTGCCGTATTTGGAGTAGAAAACCCGAAAATATGGTTTTTGTAAGCTAACCTGAATCTCTCAAAGTTACTTGTGTACCCTAAAATCTTCAAAGTGGCGCCATTTCTCGAGCTTTTGATGGATTTCGATGTACTACACGTCAAAACAACGGTCTCTTCCAGTACTTTAAGACTAGCGTGCCAGTTTTGCCGTATTTGGAGTAGAAAACCCGAAAATATGGTTTTTGTAAGCTAACCTGAATCTCTCAAAGTTACTTGTGTACCCTAAAATCTTCAAAGTGGCGCCATTTCTCGAGCTTTTGATGGATTTCGATACACTATACGGCAATACAACGTTCTCTTAATGTAGATTGCGTTTAGTGGATGGAAGTTTCCTGTATTTTGAGTAACAATACCAGAAAATGGCCTTTTTCTAACCTAAGCATAACCTCTAGGTCTCAAATAAAGAAATTATGGGATGGATCTAAGTCAAGTCAATTATGGGATAGAAAGGCCAGAAAAGTCTTCAACTGTCATTTGCCCTTTCAAGAAAACGGCAAAAACACGAGTTACTGGCTTTTAAAGCTTAAAGGCACACAAGATCTAGCATGTTTTCACAAAAGGGGGTGTTAGGTTCAAAGGCTCCTTTTGTGAAAACATGCTAGATATACATATATATATTTTTCTTTCCACTCCATTTTTTTTGTTCCTTTTCTCAACCATGTTTAAACTCACTTTCAATCATATATGTATTTAAAAAAATTAAGTGACTGCAACATTTGGTAATTCTCCTCATTTAGTTTCTTCATGGTAGTGGCCAACTCGAAAGCTTTTGCTCCTTTGGCCACTACGCACATTTCCTGGAAATTGTAACCTTGAATACCTATTTTATTTTTTCTCCACTCTTTCCTACTAATTGTTAAAACTGAACTTGTAAATAGTGCAAAATAAAATTGAACTTGAACTTGAACTTGTGTAAGTCTTTGTGACACGTGAATTGTAAGCTATCATAGCACGTGAGTGTAAGTCATTGTGACACACGTGAAGTGTTGAGTCATTGTGACACGTGAATTGTAATTGTAAGCTATTATAGTACGTGAGTGCAAGTCATTGTGACACACGTGAATTGTAATTGTAAGCTATTATAGCACGTCAAGTGTTAACTCATTGTGACACACGTGAATTGTAATTATAAGCTATTATAGCACGTGAGTGTAAATCATTGTGACACACGTGAATTATAACATAACCCAAAGTGTAAGTCATTCTGACACACGTGAAGCGTAAGTCATTGTGACACACGTGAAGCTATTATAGCACGAAGTGTAATCTATTATAACACGTGAAGTGTAAAGTCATTGTGGCACACGTGAATTATAGGCGTAAAGGGCGGGAACTTTTTGTGGAAGTTATAGTACTTGTTTGTTTGTAAGTTACGTTATAATAAATCTACTATTGTCGTTGCACACCTCGGCGACAGTACAATAACACACTCTATACAGTTGTATTGTTGTTGGATGCGGTAAAGAGTTATGAATAACAGTTGTACTGACGCTCAGAGCTACCACAAACGCCATCAATACATCTTCGGAACATCATACTGCATTCGGAAAAAGCAACGCCATGCTCGATCCACGCGTTAACGCCACGCTCGGAAATGAAATCCACCTAACCCCAATAACTCGTTCCACGAGTTAAAAAGGGAGCCCGAAATTTTTAAGCCTTGGCGTTTCTTTTGGGCTTCCTGGCCACGCTTTGAAAGCTGTGTCTTATGTAATATCTCATGCAGTTGTGGCTAATATAATTGACTTGAAACAGAAAGCAATCTAACCAGCATCCTGCCAAGCTGAAAATCTGTTGTACATTTGTGAAATGATTGATCATAGTCTGCTGTTGAATCTCGGTGTACTCATATACAGTAATATTATCCCAAAATTAACATTTATTTGCCAATTGGTAAATACTTTTGATTGCCAGATCTTAGGTTTTGATCACCAATTTGTTTCTTTGTTTTCTCTTTGACAGTAAAACAACGAAATTCCAGACCTTTCTTTGCATATGATATTCATAGCAAAAACACACTTTTTATTTACATTGGCAACCAGTTGGTCACAGTTTCTGGTCCTGCCCTACATTTAAAGATTCAAATGCTAAGGTAAAAGTGTTTATTTGCTGTAGTTTTCCTTCTCATAACCGGCATCGTGTGCTTTATGTTGTAGGCAAACAATGCAGGAGCATGGTGTGGGTGCCGGTGGGACACGTAATATATCGGGCACCAGTAGCTACCATGAGGCTCTTGAAGCCCAACTTGCCAAGCTTCACAAGAAGGAAGCAGCGCTGCTGTTTACATCGTGCTATGTTGCCAATGATACCACCCTGTACACATTGGGAAAACAACTTCCAGGTTATTAACAGAAATAAGATTGTATTGTTAGCAGCGCTGCTGTTTACATCGTGCTATGTTGCCAAAGATACCACCCTGTACACATTGGCAAACCAACGTCCAGGTTATTAACACAAATAAGATTGTATTGTTAGCAGCGCTGCTGTTTACATCGTGCTATGTTGTCAATGATACCACCCTGTATACACTGGCAAACCAACTTCCAGGTTATTAACACAAATAAGATTGTATTGTTAGCAGCGCTGCTGTTTACATCGTGCTGTGTTACCAATGATACCACCCTGTACACATTGGGAAAACAACTTCCAGGTCATTAACACACTTGAAAATAAGATTGTATTGTTAGCAGCGCTGTTGTTTACATCGTACTGTGTTGCCAATGATACCACCCTGTACACATTGGGAAAACATCTTCCAGGTCATTTAGATTGTATTGTTAGCAGCGCTACTGTTTACATCGTGCTGTGTTGCCAATGATACCACCCTGTACACATTGGGAAAACATCTTCCAGGTCATTTAGATTCTATTGATAGCAGCGCTACTGTTTACATCGTGCTATGTTGCCAATAATACCACCCTGTACACATTGGGAAAACAACTTCCAAGTCATTAACATATAACTTTGTATTGTTTCCTTAAAAAATTAAAGTGCCTATGATATGTATTTTTTCATATAGTTTTAGAGACGTTTATTTACAATTATATTACTCTACAAAAAGATTATGGAAAGAAAAATTCAAAACGGAAAAACAGTATCCCGTGACATGCTTCAACCGAATTTTATGCGACAAATTGGACCGGGAATTGGACGGAATTGTGACGTAAATACCTTTGCAGTCGCGTTTGTTTAAAGTTTGAAAACAAAAGCGATTGCAAAGGTTTTTACGACACAAGCCTAATCTACATGTTTTGACCACGCGAAATTTGAACCATAAATGTCACCATATTTGTCTGAAGTTTCCGGGCTAAAAAGGGATAAAATTAAGGGGAAAACTATTTTTTCATCTCGGTTGACGATAGTTTGTCATTTTGGGAAAATAGTAATTTTCATTTCATAGGCACTTTAAGTAGGATGGAATAGAAGGTGGCGATAAAAGACTTTGGGTGTTCCCACCCTTTAGTGCTACTAATTGTACCTCAACAGCTTAACTTGAGAGAGGCTTAGTTCTCAGCTAACATACATTCTAACATACACTATCTCTTGTGGCGTGTTGTGTCGGATGATGTGCCCTATTGTATAATACTTGCCATTTGGGCAAATCTTGAAATAATAATAATAATACCTACCCTATGGTGAGCATCCCAAGTCAAAGCAAACACAAGTTTTTAAGTGGGCTGGCCATCGAATTACAATCATTACCGTAAAGTTCTGAAAGTAACGACATCCCCCCCCCCCCGAAAGTAGCGACCCTTAAAGGCTGCTAATCACGAAAGTAGCGACCCTTAAATGCTGCTAATCACGAAAGTAGCGACCCTTAAAGGCTGCTAATCACGAAAGTAGCGACCCTTAAAGGCTGCTAATCACGAAAGTAACGACCCTTAAAGGCTGCTAATCACGAAAGTAGCGACCCTTAAAGGCTGCTAATCACGAAAGTAGCGACCCTTAAAGGCTGCTAATCACGAAAGTAGCGACCCTTAAAGGCTGCTAATCACGAAAGTAGCGACCCTTAAAGGCTGCTAATCACGAAAGTAGCGACCCTTAAAGGCTGCTAATCACGAAAGTAGCGACCCTTAAAGGCTGCTAATCACGAAAGTAACGAGGGTCGTTACTTTCGGAACTTTACGCTATATGAGCGAGTGACGATAGGCTCCTAAATCGACTTAATAGATCCGTGGGCCACAGAGTTATGTGCATCAAGTTCTCAATCCAGATATTAGCGGAGCTCCTTCAGCCCGCATGAGCGGAGCCCCATACATAGCGATCGATCGCACGTCCATCCGACCGAATCCCTCACCTAACCTCTTAAAAATGATATTGAAAACAACTCGGCGAGGAGACCTTACTAACACTGAGCGCACGCTCTACCGTGCGTCTGAGCTATCAATGCATAATTAACTACGAGGAAAGAAAAAATGCGTGGAGGTGGGGCGTGTGCACATAATGTATATGTATATATATTAAGCACACTGTGCATCTTGTTACTTGCTGTTCTGATGTTCAGGTTGTATGATCTTCTCTGATGCTGGCAACCATGCGTCCATGATCCAAGGCATACGCAACAGCGGTGCCAAGAAGTTCATCTTCCGCCACAACGACCCTGAACATCTTGAACAGCTCATCAGAGCAGCCGACCCAGATGCGCCCAAGGTGGTGGCATTTGAGACGGTGCACTCCATGACTGGTGATATCTCTCCCATGAAGGAACTCTGTGATGTGGCCCACAAATATGGCGCACTGACCTTTGTTGACGAGGTGACACATAGTCAGTAGCACGAGCTCCTAAGGAGAGGAATCGCTCACTTAATTTATTCATGAAATGACAATATAAACTAACTAAAATCCTACCCTGAAAAATTAAAAAAACCTAACCGGTCAGTAAACAAGATTTTACCCACCTAGAGCTAGGGTTCTCAAGAAAAACTTCTCAAGAAAATGGTGCGGTAAAAAAAATTTCAGGGATTTTCTGGAACTCGAACCCCGCTTCCGCCTACTCGTAAGGCAAACGTCGCAACCACTACACTAAACAACCATCGTCGCTCAATTGCTGTCAAATTTGTACATTTTAAAACCACTGCGAATTTATGTTAGTTTATATGGTCATTTCATGAATTAATTAAGTGAGCGATTCCTCTCCTTAGGAACTCTAGTCAGTAGCTGAACACATTTCATTGAGATATCGTTCGTTGTTGTTCGTGTTTGCCCCATGTAGCGTATACATCCCCTTGTTTTCACCAAAAGGAAAAATGCGAAGTCGACCATTTAGTTCAGTTTGTAAGGGTCTCTTTAGCATAATCTGTGCCAATCCTGCGATGGCATCACCCTTGTTCTAGCCTCCACTCTTACTTACACACTGTTTTGCCACAGGTACATGCAGTAGGTGGTGTTGGTGACAGGGATCAGACATTGTTATCCTACATACTTACGTACTGTGTTCCCATAGGTACATGCAGTAGGTCTGTACGACAGTAGTGGAAGTGGTGTTGGTGACAGAGTCAGACATTGTTATCCTACATACTTACGTACTGTGTTCCCATAGGTACATGCAGTAGGTCTGCACGGTGGAAGTGGTGTTGGTGACAGGGTCAGACATTGTTATCCTACATACTTACGTACTGTGTTCCCATAGGTACGTGCAGTAGGTCTGTACGGCAGTAGTGGAGGTGGTGATGGTGACAGGGTCAGACATTGTTATCCTACATACTTACGTACTGTGTTCCCATAGGTACGTGCAGTAGGTCTGTACGGCAGTAGTGGAGGTGGTGATGGTGATGGTGACAGGGTCAGACATTGTTATCCTACATACTTACGTACTGTGTTCCCATAGGTACATGCAGTAGGTCTGTACGGCAGTAGTGGAAGTGGTGTTGGTGACAGGGTCAGACATTGTTATCCTACATACTTACGTACTGTGTTCCCATAGGTACGTGCAGTAGGTCTGTACGGCAGTAGTGGAAGTGGTGTTGGTGACAGGGTCAGACATTGTTATCCTACATACTTACGTACTGTGTTCCCATAGGTACATGCAGTAGGTCTGTACAAGACAAGACAAGACAAGACAAGACATATTTTATTAGAGTGCCAAGCACTTGTTATCCTACATACTTACGTACTGTGTTCCCATAGGTACATGCAGTAGGTCTGTACGGTGGAAGTGGTGTTGGTGACAGGGTCAGACATTGTTATCCTACATACTTACGTACTGTGTTCCCATAGGTACATGCAGTAGGTCTGCACGGTGGAAGTGGTGTTGGTGACAGGGTCAGACATTGTTGTCCTTCATACTTACGTACTGTGTTCCCATAGGTACATGCAGTAGGTCTGTACGGTGGAAGTGGTGTTGGTGACAGGGATCAGACATTGTTATCCTACATACTTACGTACTGTGTTCCCATAGGTACATGCAGTAGGTCTGCACGGTGGAAGTGGTGTTGGTGACAGGGTCAGACATTGTTATCCTACATACTTACGTACTGTGTTCCCATAGGTACATGCAGTAGGTCTGTACGGTGGAAGTGGTGTTGGTGACAGGGTCAGACATTGTTATCCTACATACTTACGTACTGTGTTCCCATAGGTACATGCAGTAGGTCTGTACGGTGGAAGTGGTGTTGGTGACAGGGATCAGACATTGTTATCCTACATACTTACGTACTGTGTTCCCATAGGTACATGCAGTAGGTCTGTACGACAGTAGTGGAAGTGGTGTTGGTGACAGGGTCAGACTGTTATCCTACATACTTACGTACTGTGTTCCCATAGGTACGTGCAGTAGGTCTGTACGGCAGTAGTGGAAGTGGTGTTGGTGACAGGGTCAGACATTGTTATCCTACATACTTACGTACTGTGTTCCCATAGGTACGTGCAGTAGGTCTGTACGGCAGTAGTGGAAGTGGTGTTGGTGACAGGGTCAGACATTGTTATCCTACATACTTACGTACTGTGTTCCCATAGGTACGTGCAGTAGGTCTGTACGGCAGTAGTGGAAGTGGTGTTGGTGACAGGGTCAGACATTGTTATCCTACATACTTACGTACTGTGTTCCCATAGGTACGTGCAGTAGGTCTGTACGGCAGTAGTGGAGGTGGTGATGGTGACAGGGTCAGACATTGTTATCCTACATACTTACGTACTGTGTTCCCATAGGTACGTGCAGTAGGTCTGTACGGCAGTAGTGGAGGTGGTGATGGTGATGGTGACAGGGTCAGACATTGTTATCCTACATACTTACGTACTGTGTTCCCATAGGTACATGCAGTAGGTCTGTACGGCAGTAGTGGAAGTGGTGTTGGTGACAGGGTCAGACATTGTTATCCTACATACTTACGTACTGTGTTCCCATAGGTACGTGCAGTAGGTCTGTACGGCAGTAGTGGAAGTGGTGTTGGTGACAGGGTCAGACATTGTTATCCTACATACTTACGTACTGTGTTCCCATAGGTACATGCAGTAGGTCTGTACGGTGGAAATGGTGTTGGTGACAGGGATCAGACATTGTTATCCTACATACTTACGTACTGTGTTCCCATAGGTACATGCAGTAGGTCTGTACGGTGGAAGTGGTGTTGGTGACAGGGTCAGACATTGTTATCCTACATACTTACGTACTGTGTTCCCATAGGTACATGCAGTAGGTCTGCACGGTGGAAGTGGTGTTGGTGACAGGGTCAGACATTGTTGTCCTTCATACTTACGTACTGTGTTCCCATAGGTACATGCAGTAGGTCTGTACGGTGGAAGTGGTGTTGGTGACAGGGATCAGACATTGTTATCCTACATACTTACGTACTGTGTTCCCATAGGTACATGCAGTAGGTCTGCACGGTGGAAGTGGTGTTGGTGACAGGGTCAGACATTGTTATCCTACATACTTACGTACTGTGTTCCCATAGGTACATGCAGTAGGTCTGTACGGTGGAAGTGGTGTTGGTGACAGGGTCAGACATTGTTATCCTACATACTTACGTACTGTGTTCCCATAGGTACATGCAGTAGGTCTGTACGGTGGAAGTGGTGTTGGTGACAGGGATCAGACATTGTTATCCTACATACTTACGTACTGTGTTCCCATAGGTACATGCAGTAGGTCTGTACGACAGTAGTGGAAGTGGTGTTGGTGACAGGGTCAGACTGTTATCCTACATACTTACGTACTGTGTTCCCATAGGTACGTGCAGTAGGTCTGTACGGCAGTAGTGGAAGTGGTGTTGGTGACAGGGTCAGACATTGTTATCCTACATACTTACGTACTGTGTTCCCATAGGTACGTGCAGTAGGTCTGTACGGCAGTAGTGGAAGTGGTGTTGGTGACAGGGTCAGACATTGTTATCCTACATACTTACGTACTGTGTTCCCATAGGTACGTGCAGTAGGTCTGTACGGCAGTAGTGGAAGTGGTGTTGGTGACAGGGTCAGACATTGTTATCCTACATACTTACGTACTGTGTTCCCATAGGTACATGCAGTAGGTCTGTACGGCAGTAGTGGAAGTGGTGTTGGTGACAGGGTCAGACATTGTTATCCTACATACTTACGTACTGTGTTCCCATAGGTACGTGCAGTAGGTCTGTACGGCAGTAGTGGAGGTGGTGATGGTGACAGGGTCAGACATTGTTATCCTACATACTTACGTACTGTGTTCCCATAGGTACGTGCAGTAGGTCTGTACGGCAGTAGTGGAGGTGGTGATGGTGATGGTGACAGGGTCAGACATTGTTATCCTACATACTTACGTACTGTGTTCCCATAGGTACATGCAGTAGGTCTGTACGGCAGTAGTGGAAGTGCTGTTGGTGACAGGGTCAGACATTGTTATCCTACATACTTACGTACTGTGTTCCCATAGGTACGTGCAGTAGGTCTGTACGGCAGTAGTGGAAGTGGTGTTGGTGACAGGGTCAGACATTGTTATCCTACATACTTACGTACTGTGTTCCCATAGGTACGTGCAGTAGGTCTGTACGGCAGTAGTGGAAGTGGTGTTGGTGACAGGGTCAGACATTGTTATCCTACATACTTACGTACTGTGTTCCCATAGGTACATGCAGTAGGTCTGTACGGCAGTAGTCGAAGTGGTGTTGGTGACAGGGTCAGACATTGTTATCCTACATACTTACGTACTGTGTTCCCATAGGTACGTGCAGTAGGTCTGTACGGCAGTAGTGGAAGTGGTGTTGGTGACAGGGTCAGACATTGTTATCCTACATACTTACGTACTGTGTTCCCATAGGTACATGCAGTAGGTCTGTACGGTGGAAGTGGTGTTGGTGACAGGGATCAGACATTGTTATCCTACATACTTACGTACTGTGTTCCCATAGGTACATGCAGTAGGTCTGTACGGTGGAAGTGGTGTTGGTGACAGGGTCAGACATTGTTATCCTACATACTTACGTACTGTGTTCCCATAGGTACATGCAGTAGGTCTGTACGGTGGAAGTGGTGTTGGTGACAGGGTCAGACATTGTTATCCTACATACTTACGTACTGTGTTCCCATAGGTACATGCAGTAGGTCTGCACGGTGGAAATGGTGTTGGTGACAGGGATCAGACATTGTTATCCTACATACTTACGTACTGTGTTCCCATAGGTACATGCAGTAGGTCTGTACGGTGGAAGTGGTGTTGGTGACAGGGTCAGACATTGTTATCCTACATACTTACGTACTGTGTTCCCATAGGTACATGCAGTAGGTCTGCACGGTGGAAGTGGTGTTGGTGACAGGGTCAGACATTGTTGTCCTTCATACTTACGTACTGTGTTCCCATAGGTACATGCAGTAGGTCTGTACGGTGGAAGTGGTGTTGGTGACAGGGATCAGACATTGTTATCCTACATACTTACGTACTGTGTTCCCATAGGTACATGCAGTAGGTCTGCACGGTGGAAGTGGTGTTGGTGACAGGGTCAGACATTGTTATCCTACATACTTACGTACTGTGTTCCCATAGGTACATGCAGTAGGTCTGTACGGTGGAAGTGGTGTTGGTGACAGGGTCAGACATTGTTATCCTACATACTTACGTACTGTGTTCCCATAGGTACATGCAGTAGGTCTGTACGGTGGAAGTGGTGTTGGTGACAGGGATCAGACATTGTTATCCTACATACTTACGTACTGTGTTCCCATAGGTACATGCAGTAGGTCTGTACGACAGTAGTGGAAGTGGTGTTGGTGACAGGGTCAGACTGTTATCCTACATACTTACGTACTGTGTTCCCATAGGTACGTGCAGTAGGTCTGTACGGCAGTAGTGGAAGTGGTGTTGGTGACAGGGTCAGACATTGTTATCCTACATACTTACGTACTGTGTTCCCATAGGTACGTGCAGTAGGTCTGTACGGCAGTAGTGGAAGTGGTGTTGGTGACAGGGTCAGACATTGTTATCCTACATACTTACGTACTGTGTTCCCATAGGTACGTGCAGTAGGTCTGTACGGCAGTAGTGGAAGTGGTGTTGGTGACAGGGTCAGACATTGTTATCCTACATACTTACGTACTGTGTTCCCATAGGTACATGCAGTAGGTCTGTACGGCAGTAGTGGAAGTGGTGTTGGTGACAGGGTCAGACATTGTTATCCTACATACTTACGTACTGTGTTCCCATAGGTACGTGCAGTAGGTCTGTACGGCAGTAGTGGAGGTGGTGATGGTGACAGGGTCAGACATTGTTATCCTACATACTTACGTACTGTGTTCCCATAGGTACGTGCAGTAGGTCTGTACGGCAGTAGTGGAGGTGGTGATGGTGATGGTGACAGGGTCAGACATTGTTATCCTACATACTTACGTACTGTGTTCCCATAGGTACATGCAGTAGGTCTGTACGGCAGTAGTGGAAGTGGTGTTGGTGACAGGGTCAGACATTGTTATCCTACATACTTACGTACTGTGTTCCCATAGGTACGTGCAGTAGGTCTGTACGGCAGTAGTGGAAGTGGTGTTGGTGACAGGGTCAGACATTGTTATCCTACATACTTACGTACTGTGTTCCCATAGGTACGTGCAGTAGGTCTGTACGGCAGTAGTGGAAGTGGTGTTGGTGACAGGGTCAGACATTGTTATCCTACATACTTACGTACTGTGTTCCCATAGGTACATGCAGTAGGTCTGTACGGCAGTAGTGGAAGTGGTGTTGGTGACAGGGTCAGACATTGTTATCCTACATACTTACGTACTGTGTTCCCATAGGTACGTGCAGTAGGTCTGTACGGCAGTAGTGGAAGTGGTGTTGGTGACAGGGTCAGACATTGTTATCCTACATACTTACGTACTGTGTTCCCATAGGTACATGCAGTAGGTCTGTACGGTGGAAGTGGTGTTGGTGACAGGGATCAGACATTGTTATCCTACATACTTACGTACTGTGTTCCCATAGGTACATGCAGTAGGTCTGTACGGTGGAAGTGGTGTTGGTGACAGGGTCAGACATTGTTATCCTACATACCTACGTACTGTGTTCCCATAGGTACATGCAGTAGGTCTGCACGGTGGAAGTGGTGTTGGTGACAGGGTCAGACATTGTTATCCTTCATACTTACGTACTGTGTTCCCATAGGTACATGCAGTAGGTCTGTACGGTGGAAGTGGTGTTGGTGACAGGGATCAGACATTGTTATCCTACATACTTACGTACTGTGTTCCCATAGGTACATGCAGTAGGTCTGCACGGTGGAAGTGGTGTTGGTGACAGGGTCAGACATTGTTATCCTACATACTTACGTACTGTGTTCCCATAGGTACATGCAATAGGTCTGTACGGTGGAAGTGGTGTTGGTGACAGGGTCAGACATTGTTATCCTACATACTTACGTACTGTGTTCCCATAGGTACATGCAGTAGGTCTGTACGGTGGAAGTGGTGTTGGTGACAGGGATCAGACATTGTTATCCTACATACTTACGTACTGTGTACGTTCCCATAGGTACATGCAGTAGGTCTGTACGACAGTAGTGGAAGTGGTGTTGGTGACAGGGTCAGACATTGTTATCCTACATACTTACGTACTGTGTTCCCATAGGTACATGCAGTAGGTCTGCACGGTGGAAGTGGTGTTGGTGACAGGGTCAGACATTGTTATCCTACATACTTACGTACTGTGTTCCCATAGGTACATGCAGTAGGTCTGTACGGTGGAAGTGGTGTTGGTGACAGGGTCAGACATTGTTATCCTACATACTTACGTACTGTGTTCCCATAGGTACATGCAGTAGGTCTGTACGGTGGAAGTGGTGTTGGTGACAGGGATCAGACATTGTTATCCTACATACTTACGTACTGTGTTCCCATAGGTACATGTAGTAGGTCTGTACGACAGTAGTGGAAGTGGTGTTGGTGACAGGGTCAGACTGTTATCCTACATACTTACGTACTGTGTTCCCATAGGTACGTGCAGTAGGTCTGTACGGCAGTAGTGGAAGTGGTGTTGGTGACAGGGTCAGACATTGTTATCCTACATACTTACGTACTGTGTTCCCATAGGTACGTGCAGTAGGTCTGTACGGCAGTAGTGGAAGTGGTGTTGGTGACAGGGTCAGACATTGTTATCCTACATACTTACGTACTGTGTTCCCATAGGTACGTGCAGTAGATCTGTACGGCAGTAGTGGAAGTGGTGTTGGTGACAGGGTCAGACATTGTTATCCTACATACTTACGTACTGTGTTCCCATAGGTACATGCAGTAGGTCTGTACGGCAGTAGTGGAAGTGGTGTTGGTGACAGGGTCAGACATTGTTATCCTACATACTTACGTACTGTGTTCCCATAGGTACGTGCAGTAGGTCTGTACGGCAGTAGTGGAGGTGGTGATGGTGACAGGGTCAGACATTGTTATCCTACATACTTACGTACTGTGTTCCCATAGGTACGTGCAGTAGGTCTGTACGGCAGTAGTGGAGGTGGTGATGGTGATGGTGACAGGGTCAGACATTGTTATCCTACATACTTACGTACTGTGTTCCCATAGGTACATGCAGTAGGTCTGTACGGCAGTAGTGGAAGTGGTGTTGGTGACAGGGTCAGACATTGTTATCCTACATACTTACGTACTGTGTTCCCATAGGTACGTGCAGTAGGTCTGTACGGCAGTAGTGGAAGTGGTGTTGGTGACAGGGTCAGACATTGTTATCCTACATACTTACGTACTGTGTTCCCATAGGTACGTGCAGTAGGTCTGTACGGCAGTAGTGGAAGTGGTGTTGGTGACAGGGTCAGACATTGTTATCCTACATACTTACGTACTGTGTTCCCATAGGTACATGCAGTAGGTCTGTACGGCAGTAGTCGAAGTGGTGTTGGTGACAGGGTCAGACATTGTTATCCTACATACTTACGTACTGTGTTCCCATAGGTACGTGCAGTAGGTCTGTACGGCAGTAGTGGAAGTGGTGTTGGTGACAGGGTCAGACATTGTTATCCTACATACTTACGTACTGTGTTCCCATAGGTACATGCAGTAGGTCTGTACGGTGGAAGTGGTGTTGGTGACAGGGATCAGACATTGTTATCCTACATACTTACGTACTGTGTTCCCATAGGTACATGCAGTAGGTCTGTACGGTGGAAGTGGTGTTGGTGACAGGGTCAGACATTGTTATCCTACATACTTACGTACTGTGTTCCCATAGGTACATGCAGTAGGTCTGCACGGTGGAAGTGGTGTTGGTGACAGGGTCAGACATTGTTATCCTTCATACTTACGTACTGTGTTCCCATAGGTACATGCAGTAGGTCTGTACGGTGGAAGTGGTGTTGGTGACAGGGATCAGACATTGTTATCCTACATACTTACGTACTGTGTTCCCATAGGTACATGCAGTAGGTCTGCACGGTGGAAGTGGTGTTGGTGACAGGGTCAGACATTGTTATCCTACATACTTACGTACTGTGTTCCCATAGGTACATGCAGTAGGTCTGTACGGTGGAAGTGGTGTTGGTGACAGGGTCAGACATTGTTATCCTACATACTTACGTACTGTGTTCCCATAGGTACATGCAGTAGGTCTGTACGGTGGAAGTGGTGTTGGTGACAGGGATCAGACATTGTTATCCTACATACTTACGTACTGTGTTCCCATAGGTACATGCAGTAGGTCTGTACGACAGTAGTGGAAGTGGTGTTGGTGACAGGGTCAGACTGTTATCCTACATACTTACGTACTGTGTTCCCATAGGTACGTGCAGTAGGTCTGTACGGCAGTAGTGGAAGTGGTGTTGGTGACAGGGTCAGACATTGTTATCCTACATACTTACGTACTGTGTTCCCATAGGTACGTGCAGTAGGTCTGTACGGCAGTAGTGGAAGTGGTGTTGGTGACAGGGTCAGACATTGTTATCCTACATACTTACGTACTGTGTTCCCATAGGTACGTGCAGTAGGTCTGTACGGCAGTAGTGGAAGTGGTGTTGGTGACAGGGTCAGACATTGTTATCCTACATACTTACGTACTGTGTTCCCATAGGTACATGCAGTAGGTCTGTACGGCAGTAGTGGAAGTGGTGTTGGTGACAGGGTCAGACATTGTTATCCTACATACTTACGTACTGTGTTCCCATAGGTACGTGCAGTAGGTCTGTACGGCAGTAGTGGAGGTGGTGATGGTGACAGGGTCAGACATTGTTATCCTACATACTTACGTACTGTGTTCCCATAGGTACGTGCAGTAGGTCTGTACGGCAGTAGTGGAGGTGGTGATGGTGATGGTGACAGGGTCAGACATTGTTATCCTACATACTTACGTACTGTGTTCCCATAGGTACATGCAGTAGGTCTGTACGGCAGTAGTGGAAGTGGTGTTGGTGACAGGGTCAGACATTGTTATCCTACATACTTACGTACTGTGTTCCCATAGGTACGTGCAGTAGGTCTGTACGGCAGTAGTGGAAGTGGTGTTGGTGACAGGGTCAGACATTGTTATCCTACATACTTACGTACTGTGTTCCCATAGGTACGTGCAGTAGGTCTGTACGGCAGTAGTGGAAGTGGTGTTGGTGACAGGGTCAGACATTGTTATCCTACATACTTACGTACTGTGTTCCCATAGGTACATGCAGTAGGTCTGTACGGCAGTAGTGGAAGTGGTGTTGGTGACAGGGTCAGACATTGTTATCCTACATACTTACGTACTGTGTTCCCATAGGTACGTGCAGTAGGTCTGTACGGCAGTAGTGGAGGTGGTGATGGTGACAGGGTCAGACATTGTTATCCTACATACTTACGTACTGTGTTCCCATAGGTACGTGCAGTAGGTCTGTACGGCAGTAGTGGAGGTGGTGGTGGTGATGGTGACAGGGTCAGACATTGTTATCCTACATACTTACGTACTGTGTTCCCATAGGTACATGCAGTAGGTCTGTACGGCAGTAGTGGAAGTGGTGTTGGTGACAGGGTCAGACATTGTTATCCTACATACTTACGTACTGTGTTCCCATAGGTACGTGCAGTAGGTCTGTACGGCAGTAGTGGAGGTGGTGATGGTGACAGGGTCAGACATTGTTATCCTACATACTTACGTACTGTGTTCCCATAGGTACGTGCAGTATGTCTGTACGGCAGTAGTGGAGGTGGTGATGGTGATGGTGACAGGGTCAGACATTGTTATCCTACATACTTACGTACTGTGTTCCCATAGGTACATGCAGTAGGTCTGTACGGCAGTAGTGGAAGTGGTGTTGGTGACAGGGTCAGACATTGTTATCCTACATACTTACGTACTGTGTTCCCATAGGTACGTGCAGTAGGTCTGTACGGCAGTAGTGGAGGTGGTGATGGTGACAGGGTCAGCCATTGTTATCCTACATACTTACGTACTGTGTTCCCATAGGTACGTGCAGTAGGTCTGTACGGCAGTAGTGGAAGTGGTGTTGGTGACAGGGTCAGACATTGTTATCCTACATACTTACGTACTGTGTTCCCATAGGTACGTGCAGTAGGTCTGTACGGCAGTAGTGGAGGTGGTGATGGTGACAGGGTCAGACATTGTTATCCTACATACTTACGTACTGTGTTCCCATAGGTACATGCAGTAGGTCTGTACGGCAGTAGTGGAGGTGGTGATGGTGACAGGGTCAGACATTGTTATCCTACATACTTACGTACTGTGTTCCCATAGGTACGTGCAGTAGGTCTGTACGGCAGTAGTGGAGGTGGTGATGGTGATGGTGACAGGGTCAGACATTGTTATCCTACATACTTACGTACTGTGTTCCCATAGGTACGTGCAGTAGGTTTGTACGGCAGTAGTGGAAGTGGTGTTGGTGACAGGGTCAGACATTGTTATCCTACATACTTACGTACTGTGTTCCCATAGGTACATGCAGTAGGTCTGTACGGCAGTAGTGGAGGTGGTGTTGGTGACAGGGATGGCCTTCTTGCTGACATGGATATCATCAGCGGCACCCTAGGAAAGGCATTTGGTGTGATTGGTGGCTACATCGCAGGTACTGCTTCCCTCGTAGATACCATCCGCAGCTACGGTGCAGGTTTTATCTTCACTACTGCACTGCCTCCCATCACTGTGAAGGCTGCGATGAAGTCTATTGAGATCCTGGCCAGTAACGAGGGGCGTGAACTGCGGCGTAAACACCAGTCTGTCGTGGCAAGACTTCGTAACAAGCTTGTTCAGCGTGGGCTACCTGTGGTATATTCACCATCGCACATCATTCCAGTGCATGTGAGTAGCGAGTGTTAATCTTTACGCAAAGATTAAAAGAGAATAAGAGCTACAGTTTGTACGACTGTACATGGACATCACTGTGTCAATACAGTGACAGCTATATAACATGTTCATATGTTGATAGGTTGGCGATCCAGCTAAGTGTACTCAGGTGTCGAATGACATGATGTTCAAACACAACATCTATGTGCAGGCCATTAACTACCCTACAGTGGCGAAGGGCGAAGAGAGGCTGCGCATAGCACCCACCCCCATGCACACAGACGCCATGATGGACTACTTCACAGACATGCTAGCCAAGGTCTGGGCTGACAACAAGATGCAGTTCCTGAGTCCCGTATGCAGTAATTCTTGCGATTGCCAGGATCGCTGTATTAGGATGACCGATCTGGCATTCAATACGTATGCTTCACCAGTACAGGCCTAAGCAGTGTTGGCAGTAGTCGTTACAGAGGTTGTGTGACTTTGTAAACATGACACTGTCAGTAGTCTACTATCGTCTAATATCCATACCGCAGTCATTATACTTAGTGTGAGTGTAGTCCTAAGCGTCCTACCTATCCTAACGCTCGGGCAGGTACTCGGCGTATCGTTTTGCTGTCGGTGATTCGAAAGCAGCAACTTGAAGCCTGTCCCAGCAGTGATGGGAGGTCATGCCATCTGCGGTACAATACAGTTAAAGTGCCAATGAAATGAAAAAATCGATTCCGTTTTTATTTTATTTTATTAAATTCTAGCTTCTCTTAGTCATTTTGTGCAATTAAAAATCAATATGGAGAGCGCGAACATATTTTTTTTTCCGTATCGAAGTCAGGCATAATTGCCAAAATCAGGCGACAATTTTTATGCCGTTAAAGATATGGTAATCACTTGCGTGACGTCACTAGGTCACATTTATATTCACAAAGCCGACTGCAAGGTTTCTATTAGAAAAATTATGGGCATCTTCAAGGTTTCTCAAAGTATTACACATTTAAATTGAAAACTGGCCAAAAATTCACTTATTTTGTAGTATTTATGGAGACGAATATAAATGCGCAGACGTAGTGACGTCACGCATGTGATTACCATATCTTTAACGGCATCATAAAATTTTTGGCAATTATGCCTGACTTCGATACGAAAAAAAAATTTTTTCTCGCTCTGCATATCGATTTTTAATTGCACAAAATGACTAAGAGAAACCTAGAATTTAATAAAATAAAATAAAAACGGGATCGATTTTTCATTTCATTGGCACTTTAAGGCTTCTAGCTGCTGGTTTCTTTAGCGCTCAAGCTACAACTTTTCAATGTGGTATTTAGTTTTATCTTAGAGTCAGCTGAAGTACATTCACTGTTGCTTGATTTTACTGGCGCGTGGAGTGAAACGAAATTTTCATTGAAAATATAATAGGCTGCGGAAAAACAGGAACAACGTGCGTGCCTTAGAACGCCGTGTTATACTAACTCGATAGAACGCTTCTGTCACGCGACAACCATTAAGTTAGAGAATAAGGAATACCAGCCTTGTCAGGCCCAGGCGTTCTGGTTGAAAGAGCGGTGACGTCACAAACCACAGGGATCCCATTAACCCAACCAGAACAACGCCTGGGACTCACACCGCGGCAGAACGTTACGCGCATGCGTATTTGCTATTTCTTGTCGGCGCCCGGCTGCCCCCAGTTTCCCGCGAAAACTGAAATGAAACAACAAGCACATACCCGTGATTTTAAAATTTCTGCTTAAAAGTATCCATTTGTGAACTGTTTTGTCAAAAAATAAGAAAACTACTGAAAAGCTAAGCCTAAGACTTTAACAGGTTGAAGTTTTCTTAATTTGTAATTCACTGAGTTTACTAAGTTATAAAATTATTTACTAAAAAAGTTGAAACCCTCGGTTTGATAGCAGAGCCTTCATTCTTTTGGCCAGCGGTAGGCATGAATAGATTGTGCTAGCAAATCCAGCCAAAGTTGCTCCAAAAAAAGGCTAAAAGTTGCTCAAAAGTTGCCAAAAATTGAAAAAGTTGCCACCAAAATTTGAAAAAGTTGCTCACTTTGGCGAGCCATTTTATTCTAGATAACAACTTAAAACATGGAATGTTGGATGTGTAATTCAATATAATCTTAAAGTTCAACATAACTACCAATAGTAGTACTTTCTAATGTGATATTGACCATGGAGCGAATAACCGCTGGATAATTCGCGGGCGATATTAAATAGATAGCTGCTGTCCAGTTTGCGTGGGCGCGCGTAAAGCCAGTTTTATTTTATTTGTATATCATTTATCAATTAACTATCCTTAGTTTTGACCAATTTTAATAAAAACCTTCTAAATAAAGACCTTTTTGATAGTTTGGATCAGTTTTATACCGATTTGTTGCTCAAAAGTTGCCAAGGAAGGCAAAAGTTGCTCTAGGTTGCTCGCACTACAAAAAGTTGCTCAAAACGCTAAAAGTTGCTCAAAAGTTGCCGAGCACAATCTATTTATGCCTAGCCAGCGGAGCATACCGTTTTGCCGCGGTGTGCCTGGGACTAGGCCGAGGCAATACATTGAGTATATTGAATGGAAAGCTCTTGTGTGCTGTAAGAGCAAAAGGGTGTTTGTAGCCTCCAGCTGTTTCGTGAGGCTGATTCGGTGCACTTAAAATGGACGCCGCACACGGGTGAATATGCGATTTAGTGTCACGCGACAAAGCAGTGAATGTGTTACAGCTGAAATGTCACACTCTGATTCTGATAATTCAAATCAGAATCACGGTTTACTGTAGTATTAATGTGATTCGAGTCCATGATTAAAAATAAAGAAATATTAGAAAATACGACAGATTCATTAGTAATAATACTTACGAACACTTTTCTTTAATTCCAACATCACATGTATTCTAGTACACAAGAATATCAAAGTAAAATACATCTATTCACATGGATTCATTTTACGCGTCACTGCCAACAGAATGGCAGTTGGTCATGGTATACAGTTCGTTCCCTTACCCCCTCCCCCGAGAGTTTTGTAAGCCGGACATTTGGTAAAGTTTGGTTACTATGGTATTCACTTATTCATATCTCCGCGCGGTAAGAAGTCTGGTAACTAATGGTATCAGAGCGAGGTCAGTTGTCCCAAAGTTCGCAAAATAGGAGTCGGTCAGAAATGTCTTAGTTTCTGTCGTATACCACACTTCTTTCGTTTCATAAGTTTACACCATCGACTTTAGATATTTCTCTCTGACAATCCGTTTCAGAGGGGATTTTTCTAATTGTCGCGTAATAAAGGCGTCTACACTTGCGACTAGCACTGCAGACGAATTCTCGTTAACGTGATGTTACACGCGACGATTTTTAACGACTACTTTTCGTGCAACATTGCGAGCTCGACTAGTTTTAACGCAATCTTCGTTGCGGCAACATTGGAGTTGCTTCGTGTTACACCCTATCTGTTAACTTCGCGCAACGTTGTCCCAGGAAGCTGTTCGGCGCTAAGCCCACGGTAGGAGCCTAGGCGCTACCTAGATGTTGCGCTGATCGTCGTTCCGTACGTGTAACATACCTGTTGCTGTGACAATGTTGCGCTAATAGTTGTCTCGTGCGACATACCTGTTGCCGTAACAATGTTGCGCTAATAGTTGTCTCGTGTGACACCCGTTGCCGTAATAATGTTGCGCTAATAGTTGTCTCGTGTGACACCCATTGCCGTAACAATATGCTGATAGTTGTCTCGTGTGACACCCGTTGCCGTAACAATGTTTGTCTCGTGTGACACCCGTTGCCGTAACAATGTTGTGCTGATAGTTGTCTCGTGTGACACCCGTTGCCGTAACGATGTTGTGCTGATAGTTGTCTCGTGTGACACCCGTTGCCGTAACAATGTTTGTCTCGTGTGACATCCGTTGCCGTAACAATGTTGTGCTGATAGTTGTCTCGTGTGACACCCGTTGCCGTAACGATGTTGTGCTGATAGTTGTCTCGTGTGACACCCGTTGCCGTAACAATGTTGCGCTAATAGTTGTCCCGTGTAACATCACCTTTAGTCTGTTTTTGGTGCCCAATACCCGGTTTTGTATAGTACATAATCTTAATGTCGGATGCGGAGTCTGATACGAAAATTCATTTCGATGCAGTCTGCTGAAACTTTGATACACGCATTCGTCACCTCGAGGATTGACTCTTGCAATTCATTACTCTAGGGTCTGCCGAAACAGATGATCCAAAAACTTCAGAGCGTCCAAAACTCTGCAGCCAGATTAATAAGCCTGAGACACAAATATGGCCATATAACGCCCATTTTAATGATATTACATTAATAATAAATAATAAATGAGTTTATATAGCGCCTATACATTGCTGTTCTAGGCGCTTTACATGAATTTATACAGAACATGTCTGTATATATATATTAAAAATTAAAAATGTGACTAACATAACTGATAAAAAGAAATAAGCAAATCATTACATTTCTCTAGACTATTCGCAAGAATACTAAAAATAAACAATAAAAATGATGAATTAGCAATAGGCCTTCTTAAAAAGAAACGTTTTTAATTTTAACTTGAACGTTTCAACGTTGGAAGAAGCACGGATGTCTAAAGGTAGCTTGTTCCAGAGCCTGGGAGCCGCCGTAGAGAAGGCGTGTTGACCATACGTTTTCATGTTAAAGGCGGGCTCAACCAGACGAAGGTGGTCTTTAGATGACCTCAAGAGTCTTTTCTGTCGGTAAAATGTTAAAAGGTTTTTAAGATAGCGTGGACCGAGACTATTTAATGATTTAAAAGTTATAAGATTTATTTTAAAAATGATTCTGTACTCGATTGGGAGCCAGTGAAGTTCTTTTAGAGTCTCCGTGATGTGGTCGTTTTTTCGAAGACATGTCACAACTCGAGCAGCTGCATTTTGAGCAGACTGCAATTTCGCTATATCACGTCCTTGGGCCCCATGAAGAAGAGAGTTACAAAAATCTAGTTTTGAGCTTACAAAACTGTGGATCAAAACTTCTGTAGTTTTCTTGTCGATATATTTTCTTATTTTAGCAATATTACGAATGTGGTAGAAGGCACCCTTGACAACAGCATTTACATGTGGTGAAAAAGACATAGTTTCGTCAAAAAGTACCCCGAGATTACGTGCTTTATTTGTCGGTCTAATAATTTTCTCGCCAACAGTCAGTGATGGAAGTGTGGGAGTTGGGCGAAATTGTGAGTGCAAGAGAAGAAGTTCCGATTTGCCATTGTTTAATTTGAGCTTATTGGCAGTCATCCATAGTGTAATGTCAGATATGCAGCTCTCAAGGCGTTGTTTAGCAACTTGAAAATCATGGGTGTTTTTACAAGAAAACGACGTATATAGTTGTGTGTCATCAGCGTAGAGATGAAATGATAGATCGTGCTCACGAATGATATCACCCAGGGGAGAGGTGTATAGCAAGTACAATATTGGCCCCAGTACAGAGCCCTGTGGCACACCGAAATGAAGGGGGCACACAGATGATGAAGCATCGTCGATTTGGACAAACTGTGAACGATTTGCAAGATATGACTCAAGCCAAGAAAGTGCTTTTCCTCTCACAGCAAATCTTGAATTTAGTCTTTTTAAGAGAATGGTGTGGTCCACTGTGTCAAACGCTGCGGAGAGGTCCAGCAGCAGTAGGAAGACACAGTTATGTTTATCAATGGCCTCAAGAACATCGTTCTGGACACGCAACAACGCAGTTTCACAGCTGTGGTACTGCGTATATGCAGATTGAAACTCCTCACTCAGTCCATTTGAGCTCACATAGTCCCATAGTTGCGTAGCTGCCACTTTCTCATTCGCCTTGGATATGAACCTCAGGTTTGAGACAGGTCTGAAATTTGGGTAGAGCTCCGTGTCGAGTGACTGCTTTTTCAGCCTTGGAGATATGCTTGCCAATTTCATAGGGATAGGAACTTTAGCACTCTCGAAGGAAAGATTTATGATGTTTGCAATGACCGGTAACAGATCCGAAAAGCAAGACTTTAGGAGAGTAGAAGGAATTGGGTCCAGGGAGCATGATTTACGAGCCATTTTTTTAATTAGGTTACTAAGCTCCTCAGCTGTAGTTGGTTCAAAATTAGCAAATTCACATGTTAAGGTGGGATTATCAAGATGATTGAATTTAGAAAGGGCGGTGTCAGACAGCTGTATTGAGTCAAGATCATTTCTAATAGTCGCTATTTTTTCTGAGAAAAAATCCACAAAATTGTTACAGAGCTGAGTTGAAGAATCACAGGTGGGATAGCTTTTTTCAGGTTTAAGGTTTAGCATACGGTCTATTGCGGAAAAAAGAACTTTATGATCAGATTTATTCTCAGTGATAAGGTTAGCATAGAATTCCATTTTGGAGGATTTTATGAGTGATCGTACAATTTTACATTGATCTTTATATAGTTCCTGGTGAATAGTTAACCCTGACTTCCGCCACCGTCTTTCATACTTGCGCCGCTCACGTTTTGCAGAAGCAATGTTGTCATTGTACCACGGAGCTGATGGGCGCAAAGTAACAAGACGTTTCTTTAAAGGCGCATGGGAGTCAACAAGACCAGCGAGATTAGACTGATATTGGTCTAGTAGAGCATCAACATTGCTTGCAGGTGAAGTGAAAATTGGCAGTGTAGATAGTTCATCGCGAAATTTCTCAATGTCAACGCAGCGCAGTTTTCTGTAAGTCAGTTCAACTTTTGAGGCAGTTGGTTTAGTTAATTTTAACCTGAAGTGTACTGCATAGTGATCAGACAGGTCAGGATCGTCAACCTTACAGTCCAAGACTGTGTCTTCACTTGCTCTAGTAATCAATAGGTCTAGTGTCCCTTTTCTTTTGTGCGTTGCCTCTTTAACATGTTGGACCAGGTTGTACGAGTCCAACATATCAAGAAATTTAGCCGCCATGCGATCACGAGATGGCTCATTCACATGAAAATTAAAGTCACCCATCAACAATAGTCTTCCAGAAGTAACTGAAAAATGTTCCAGTAAATCGTTGAAGTCTTGGAGAAACTGAGAAGCAGTAAATTTGTTTACTTTCGACGGGGGAGGGCGATAAACAACAGCAACTCTTAGAACTGCATCAGGGGTATTAACATTGACTTCCAAGTGTTCAAAAGTGGAATACTTGGTACTCAAAATCCGTTCAATTTTAAGACACTTGTTATAAAGCAGGCCTACGCCTCCCCCAGATCGTTTGGTTCTTGGTACGTGTATAAACGCGTAACCACGAGGGATGAGCTCATTTACTACACAGTTAGATTGACCGTCAGATTTCGTCCACGTTTCTGTGATACCCAGGATGTCAAATTGATTATCCACAACATAGTCTTTAATAAACAGCGCTTTATTATTGATGGAACGCGCATTAAGAAGACACATAGACATATGGCGAGCATTGGTCGCTTTAAGAGGTAACCGCTGTATAGTAACCAAGTTATTTGGGTTCCGTGCCTTAGACATAGGTTTACAGCCTAAGTCAAAGCGTGAAGACTTGATTGTTGGAATTGGCTGATTAATGGGGCCTGGGTTCAGTTTGAACACCAAGTCACCTATGAGAGGACAGCGGAAAGAAGCAGTTGAGTTGTTATAATAAAGACTGGGGCGCATGTGTCTCTTTAATTTTAGACGTATAGAAAACATAGGTCTGTGTGAGATAGAGCCATGTTCAGGACTTGATGATACGTCCAGAACGCCATCAGAGAGTAGGGTGATGAGAAGAAACGTGGAAAAAAGTGTGTGTCCACGCATTATAAATAAGAGGATATTTCAAAAACTAAAATCTATTTATAAAGCTAAGCAGACGTTAATAAAGGTTCTAAAATTGTTGATTTAATTAATAAAATACTTATTTAATAGTTTATTATTTCCACTTTAAGGGTTGGGGGAAATATAATTATTATTTGGTATTTTAATTCTTATTATTTTTATTATTTTCTACCCTATTCTTGATTTCTAATATTTTTTATTTTATTTTTTTGATGAATATAAAAGGTGTGTCCCGCGGGTTGTCCCGAGAGCCACGCGCGGGTGGAGACAAATGCAAGTAGCAATATGTAAATTTGATGAGGTTGAAACTTTATGGATGATTGATTTCTTTCAAACCAACCAGGAATAATTAACAAAGAATGGGGAAAAAAAAAAAAAAAAAAAAAAAAAAAAAAAAAACGAACATAGAATTAGATTTAAGATCATTTATTAACGTATAAATGTCTGAACAATAATGCCCCATCCTATCTGATAGACCAAATTCGTCCCTATGTGCCAATGCGCAATCTTAGATCCACATCCAAACATTTTCTAGAGGTCTTGCCTTATAATTTAGAAGGTTATGCCTAAGGGCACGTACACATTGTAAACGAGCTTATGCTCATTAGTGGCTACGTGGTTAAATAAATTACTACTACTACTAGGGCGTTTTCTGTACATGCACCAAGACTTTGGAATGTTTTACCTGACACTATCAGAGACTATGCAACCACTGGAGAGTTTTAAGAAGCACCTCGAGACATCTTTTTAGGGAAGCTTATAAATGTTTATTATTTTAGGATTTTTAATAATAGGACCTTATTATTCCCAAATTTCTATAGTGTATTTTAAAATGTTATATTCGTTTAATATTTGTAAATTTAGGAGTGTAATTTTAAGATTTTATCTATTTTACTAGTGTAAAGCGCTAATGGACTATAGGAAATTAGCGCTATAGAAATTCTCATTATTATTATTATTAATGTCCAATATTATTTCGTAACTGTTCAGGGTACCTGTCTTAAATATTTCCGCAGACTTTGACTCGTTATTACAGACAAATGTATAACAAAACTGAAAACACGATTGCACGCTTCCCAGCACAGCTAACAACCCTCAAATTTTGATCAGTTAATATTTTACCTAGTATCAAGTTTGCAGTTTGAATATTTCAGAAATTCGATTTTTCGGAAATTATTTGGCATCTGATTCCCATACAAACACTATGTCACGCAGTAGTATATGACATGGGGTTACCGCCGCATTTTTTCCAAATCTCAGATTCCATATTATTTTTCTGAATAATAGCATAATTTTTTTTTGAATATAGAACCATATATTTTTCTAAATTGCGGTGGATCCCTCAACGTAGAACCATATATTTTAAAAACTAAAATTAAGAATCGAATACGTACTTTGGTTCTATTTTATGGTTCCCACATAATAGAATCCTTATATTGAATCCAGGTATTGCGTGACATTAAACAGGAAGTCTGACAGGGACTTTCCCTATGAAATGCTGTTGTTTTCAGGTCATACGATTATCATGTGATGTCGGGTGATCTTTACAAATATATATTCAATACTCGTTTTTGAAGTAAAGTTTGACACAGCTGTGTCGGTTAGGTGTTCTCCCTTTGTTATTATGGTTTCCATATAGATTTTTGCGTGAGATGTCGTATCGTTGCGAGGTGTCGGGGGTTTGGTTCCCACATAATAGAATCCATATATTGAATCCATGTATTGCGTGACATTATCGGAAAGACAGGAAGTCGATGCCGGATCATACCGGGACTTTCCGCGTCCGACATATTTTATTGTTTTGAGGTCACATAATTACTCGAGCTGTCGTTATTTTTTTACTATTATTCAGTGTAGCAAGCGTTCTGCGCATGCGTTAAAGGTCAAATTCACACCAATCAGATCGCACTGTGCTGGTCACGTAACACTCGCGAGGTTAATTTATTTACATAATTTAATACAGTAAATCAAAATGGTGGATCCGCGAGCAAATCTCTCTCAAATTTGGAGTCCCATCTCTCAAATGTAAGCAGTTTAATGTTTTATTTAACTTCACTCGTGCGAAAGCCTTCCAACAGGCTCAGGATATTGCAACTGGCGCTCTTGTCGGAGCCGAAGGACCGCGTTTTTTACCCAGATGGCCTGTGATTTTATATACGACACGACGCCGGACCTGAAGGACTCAAAGATCCACACATATCGAATTGGAATTTAGCGTTTTCCTTTCTGCTGAAACCAAGGCTTCTTCGATAGAAAGGACAAGATGTTGTGTTTTTCTAGGAGGACAAAATATTTCTCGTTTAAGCTTCTCTTTCGCCACGGCTTTGTTATTTTGAATCTCTGTGGATTGGTATACTCAAATATACTGCACAATACCATACAACTGAATAAGTGAAACTGAACAGTGTCTTGTCAGGTCATGAATTAAGGTACGGTGAGGTTGAAATCATTGCGTGTTTATATCTGCATTTCTTTGTCAATTTGTTGACTTCGTGGCGCTGATAGATTTTGCCATCGGACGGTATTCTTGTTTGAGGTACGTTTCGTAGGTTTTATGCCTCTCGGTCATAATACATACCAGCGCAAACACCGTGATCTGTAGGCCAACATGCACTAAAATAATTTTTAGCGTGTTTTTGGCTGTCAGAAATACCCCGGAGAAATAAACACTCGCACAGAATAATTTATGATGAGCGAAGCAATATTCAACTCTCAAGGTCAACTTAAACAAGAATCCTCTCACGGCCGAGGTTTTGGTTCGAGAAATTAAAGGCTTCCAACAGTTCCCTTTATAGTTCTGTAATATAATAAGCAGATCAGTTTTGGGAAGGAGGCATTTCAGTTAATAAATACCTGATATGGACGCGAGCTGCGATAAAGAGCCGCAGGGTAGAATGAACAGTAGAGAAATATATAATATGATAGCTCCATCATAGGTGGACAGGATACAACTTATAATATGGGACACATATAAACATATATTTGAGACACTCATCTATTAGTACTCTGAACCTGGAGAACAGCAGACTAAATTGTAAGCGTGCGGTACATGAATAAGTAGAGGTCAACTTCTTTAATTTGCATACACGAGAAATATATATACTAGGGGAGCAGAGAATGCATGTCACCGCGCTACCGGCCACTCCTAAAGACTGTTAAATTCAGCTAATAATTCTTCCCTTCGGTTATTACTAAAAGGATTTCAAATGAAAGTGTATTTCATCTTCAATTTCATGTGGCCCGAGTGAAAGCCCAGATGGGCTCTTGTTATATACAGAAAAGCGGGACAGCTGTGCCGGTCAGGTGTACGTCCTTTATAATCGGTTTATCTGTGGACAGTCTTATGTTCCTTACTACCCTTTTTTCGTGAGGCGGTGGCTCTATTAAATGGTTCACACAAAACCTCCCAAGTGGATATTTTTATTTAATACCTAATTTATTCCACATTAACAAATAATTCTTTGTTACATGATTTATATCTACGCCTATCATATTATCTTCAATGAACTGGAATTGAAGCTGACCAAGCAGCTCTATTATCTTCTATCCAAAATTCAAATCTACCATCCTCCTTAATAATAGAACAATAAAGGACTCTGTCATTATCCAATCTTACAAATCCGGCTAAATGATGAATGTAAGGGTTATCATGACAATTTTTTTAAATGCTATCACATTCATCTCTATTTGTGAATTTTATAATTTTGATTTTCTTTTTTTTTGACGTTATGTATATATATACTATATATTTTATTTTTTTTAATCATTTTTAATTGCGTTTTAATTGCGTTCTACCCGAAAAATCTGAAACCTAAAAATCAGATATTTTCAAAATCCTTCATTGGCACCCAACTGTTAAAATTATTTTTAGCTGTGGTTGTTTCCACATTTTGTTCTTCATTGTACGGTTCCATCTTTCAACTACGGATGACTTCTCTTCGTTTTCCGTTGAGTACAATGTTATGTTATGCTTGTCTAACAGCTCTTTCTAACGTTTGTTATAAAACTCAGAACCCTTATCAGTCCATAGATACTCTGGTTTTCTACCTTCTTTGAATATTGTTTTAAACGCCTCAGTAACTGTCTCACCTTTTTTGTCTTTTAATGGCTCAATCCATCCATATTTACTGAACGTCTATTACCATAAGAAGATACTTATAACCCTTGTTCCACTTTGAAAATTGTTGCATTTCTACTAAATCAGCAGCCCATATTTCATCAATATGATTAACAATCACACGCCGTAGAGTGAAATTACGTTTTATGGGTTGATATAATTCGTCTGCTAATTGTTGTTGCCAATTTATTTCTTCCCTCGACGGCTTCTTCCGTTTTTTGACTTTCTTTTCTTATTACCCATTGCGAGCTTCGCTTCAGTAGCATGACCCCACTGTCTTGCACTCCATGGGATAGCATCCAATGCCTTACTGTACCATCTTTTTTATCAGCCTTGCTTTTACATTTAACATCATCTTTACAAATGGTATAGTCTACCAGTCATGTTGCATACTTACAGCATCAGTTTTACCAGTAGGTTTTTGATATATTTCCAAGATATTTCCATTATCATCCCATTTTACTTGTTTTTCTAATGGATTTCCAGGACCTGTGAATTTATGTCCAGGTAAAGTGAAGCCTTTTTCCGGTGCTATTTTTAAGATAGTTTTATGAATATCTAATTTACCACCTTTTTTATGATAATCGCTATAAAAGGCTGATAAACTTTATTTATTTGTAACATTCACACACGTAAATATACATAATTACATTAAGAAAGTACATGAATAGGTTACTGGCAATCTGAAAATAGATAAACTAATCGAGTCTGAAGCTGGATATGTTACGTCTGTGTACAGACTCATTGGATGATTTACTCGACCTCCTCTAACCTTCTTAGATGCTTGTTTCAATAGAGTTTGGCCTTCTTGTTGTATGAAACAGCTGCTTTACTACGAGCCTTTTTAACTAATGAATCCATAGCACCTTTAGCAAGTGTTGAGGCAATTTCACCACTTCCTGGAAGCATTGACAAGGCAGCAGCTCCAGCCATTAACGGTAACCCAGCAGAAATCATTAATGCTCCTGGTAATAAACTACCACCTTGCTTATCTGTTGCTTTGACAAACTTACTCTTAGTTATTCCACATGAAGCACAAGTATACATTTCAACATCAGTCTTCCATTCTTAACCTTTTCATATCTTTCGCTACCCGGAACACAGTCAGTTAATTTCTTTTCTTTGACGCAATATAAATTAACCATTTTATATATAATATCGTTATATAATATTAGAAGCAAAATGTTGTATAAGTGATTCATTAAACTGACATAGATGGTTTAAACTGAAAGTCTAACAATATGTCAATAGGTTTTCTACCTTTTGAAATATACAATAATAACCACACATAATACCATCCATGTCTTGTATCTGTGAGCTATTATACTCTATTTGTTTGTTACTAGTTTTCATGAACTTTATTACCTCTTCTGGTGGTGGTAAACCAAATGAATCAAAATATTCAATATACTTATTATCATGGCTGTTACACACAGCAACCCAATGAGTACCATCACCTTTAAAGTAATCTTGAATGTTGATTATTACACACTTGTCTTTATTAATTTTATTAGGTAACATGTCCTTACACCAGTAGCAGCAGCTAAACATATAATTCTTTCTCTTCACTATCGATATTAATCATGAGTTGTTCTAATCCGGAAAAATATTCTAATAATGAACTTGGCGGTCTATAAATTGTGGCTAAGATAAATGATTTAGCGTTAGGTTTATGCATTTCTATACACACCGCTTCTAGACCAGGTGGGACTAAATCATCTCTCGCTCTGTAATTTACTGAATTTCTAATATATAAACACGCACCTCCACCTGATCGTGAGCGATCGTAACGAACAAGCTTATATCCAGTTATGTGCATTTCAGAGCAAGAGATAGACCAGTCCAGCCTAGTCTCATTTAAAGCAAGAATGTCCAATGGTTGATTTGACAATAATATTCTTAATTCATCAACGTGTTTAGGAAGGCTAGCAATGTTTAATAGAGCCATTTTAAATCCTTTGGATTTCTCAATTAAAGCCATTGGATTGCTCTGAGTAGAGCAAGTAGTATCGCCTGCAGGGTTCGGACAAATATTTGTATTATTGTTATCTAAAATGGAGATAGAACTTTGTGCCGAAATAGCAATATCACTTGCATTTGAAAAGTCGCCGTCCTTAATGACATTAGATCACATTAATTTATCAGACCTAATGTATTTATTAAAATTCGTTGCTAAGAGTGACTGACCTTTCTGATTTGGGTGTAAGCCTTTAGAGTTTAGGCAGGAATCATCTATATTATTGTGATTGATGATGGACCAGTTGCGTGATTTACAAAACGCATGTAGCGACTTATTAACTTCTTGAGCCTTAGTGTTCAATTCAATGCAATCCGTTCTTTTAACTATTTCGGATATAGCGATATGAACTTCTGGTAATTCATGCTCGATCACAGAACATAAGTCAACTAAACTATTAGCGATGTCGTCCGCGCTATTTGATCTTAGGTTGTTCGTACCTAGCACGAGCAATTCGCTAGCATGGTTCCTTCACAAACTAATATTCAATGTGAGCCCGCCATAAATCTGGCCTTTGGAAGTTATGTCTAGTGTACAGGCATGCGCATTAGATATTCGATTCCATCACCACCCCCAGTGTATATAATTGTTCGCAGAGCGTTCGTGACAACGTCTGGATTGTGTTCGTCGCATGTGCGCGATCAAAAGGAGGAGAAAGTTAACTTTCACTGGCGAAGTTTGTATCACACTTTCAACCTACTTTAGCCACATTTATCGGATCTTCATAGCCTTAACTGAGTTGGTTATTTGCAACGAAAACTTGTCACGAAGGTTAACGTCGAAATTAACATGAACTAACACGGGATATTTTGACTTTTGAATAACAACTGAACTACAAGAAGAACCACTGTCAGAATTTCGCATTCTCTCGCCATTTTTCAGAGGAATCAGATGAAGTTGGGACTCTTTTCTGATCTGATGGAGAAGATAACCTTTTTCTGGATTAAAACTTCTGTGATGAAAGGTACTTCATTTTCAGGCGTTTTCAATACAACGGAGTATCCAAGTCGAAGTGCTGGCTAGAAAGTGTTTCGATTTCATAGGCAATACGATGGATAGCTTGAGGAAGAGTTGCGAGACAAAACTGAAAGCTATTCTGTTTTGGTAACGTTCTTTAGAGACTGCTTCACACTGGAATTTAATTCGACCGAATTTTGTTATTAACAACTTTAGCATTGTACTATAAATGTCACTATATTGTGGCTTTGTGGAAGGAAAACTGCATAAGGAGAATCATTTTAACATATGTAAAAATATATTTTACTTTACACACTGGGCAACATTGTTGTAGTCGGATTGTCATTGCTGATGGCTAACACCAGAATATTTCATCATTTCTGAACAGGTATGAGGCCCTCTCCATATCATGTCAGTTTCAAGTTTCAAGTTTCATTTTATTATACACTGATTCAGGAATACATAGATAGGAGACAATACAAAAACAGTTATAGAAGATAGATAGGTAATAGTAAGTAACAAAAGAAAAAAGTAATTAGTGCGCAGTGACCAAAGTAACCGTGAAGCTTTCGAGTTGGTCACTGCTTACATATAGTATACATTTAAGTACATAAATAGAAGAAATCGTGGCGGTCAGTAGGAGGATTGATATATAAATAACTAATAATGACTGGAAATTGAATTTGTACTGGTGTTAATATTACATTTACAAGGGAAGGGGAACTGAGAATTGAATGAGACTTACAAGTAATTTAAAAAGTACATAAAGTGGAAAAAGCGAAAGAAGCGAAAGAAGGGGACGAATAAAGAGAGGCAATAATTATTTAATAAATAGAATATCTTTAGATTTTTCACTATGATTGACTTTCCAGAAGAATTTGTTTATATTTCTTTTTAAAAGAAAAATAAGGTAGATCTTTAATTAGAGTAGGTATAGTTTCCCAAAGTTTGGGTGCTGAAGATTGGAATGAGTGAATACCATAATTTGTTTGTACCTTAGGTCTATAGAAGTTTTGTCTAGCAGCATATCTAGTGTTATGCGAATGTATTTCAGAAACTGGTGTAAGGATATCAGAAAATACATCTGGAATGTTACTTTTATTATTCTTTATATTGTGTGCAAAGAGTGCCATTTTCAGTTTAAGGATGTTATCTAGTTTTAACATTCCAAGAAGGCTAAAAAATGGAGAGGCACTTTCTCTAGAATTTGCAAAAAACATGCTTCGTAAGCACATGTTTTGTTTAGTTTGAATTTTTATTAATTTTGTCTTGTATGTATTACCCCAGCTTAGAAGGCCATAGTTCAGGTAGGGATAGATAAGGGAGTAATACAGTTGTTTAAGCATATAAAGACTTACGTAATGTCTTAGCTTATTTAGAATTCCCAAATTTTTCGCAATTTTGTTTTTGACATGTTGAATCTGTGGATCCCATTTTACAGTAAGTGTTCATCAAGGTATATGCCCAAATATTTAATGTGACTTTTCTGCTGGATGTTATCTATAGTGACATTAACTTTTTTTCTGGGTGAAGTTATTAACATGTAATTAGTTTTCTTAAAGTTAACAGACAGTTTGTTGATAGCACAGTATTTAAGCACCAATTTAAATTCATCATTCATAACTCTTTCTAGTTCTTTAGGATTCTCACAAGTAAAAAATATATTGGTATCATCTGCAAATATTCTGAAAGAGAGTTTAGGGGAGGAGTTGGGGAGGTCATTGATATAAAGCAGAAATAGTTTCTTTTAAATTCTGTAATATGCAAACTATCATTTGCTTGTGTTTATGAGTTTTACACGCGCGATTTATGCCACAGACATTGTAAATATTACTTAATTTTGGTAGCTGCGCTGATTGTGATATTTAGTGTTTATAGTTTGATTATTTATTTTGTCTGTCTCATTCATTAATTTTGTTGAAAGCTAAACAACAAATTCTTACTATTTGGCGTGTCAGTTTACAAAAAAAATGACCGCCAGCCAAAATTGTTATGATATTATTTCGCTTACCCGGCGAGCAGAGGTTTCTCATCTTTGCCTTTCCTGTCCTTTCCCTTTCTTTCGGCGGCCGGGACAGGCAAAGAGATGAGAAACCTCTGCTCGCAGGGTAGATTTCGCTGCATGAACACAATTTGTACACCTGCATGCTCTTGGGCAATAAAACAAATTGTAATGATGAAAATAAGCTACATGCACATATCATGTATGTTGATATGAAAAGATATTAAAATGAAAAGATTCAATCAAAATTCAGCTATATTGGTTTTATAAAGATTGTTTTATCCGAGTATTGAGTATTCTTAACAATATCTGAGTATTATATAGAGTGATTTTCATAAACCTGTGAAACAGATACTAGAATATTTAGTGCTATTAAATGCTAATTCTATTGTTTTCTTTTGTGTATATTTGACTATTAGATGTTAACAAGCAATAATTGTTTCACAGGTTTATGAAAATCACTAACATTTAGTACAGTCTTTGTATGTATTTTTACATTTTGCTATTCTTTAAGCAATAAACATTTTTTAAAGGAAGCATTGGCTTGTTTACGCTTAAAAAGATGACTTAAGTTGCTGTATTTGGAACATTTCCTCTGTTTTCTTCAGATTTGGCACTGGGATTGCTGTGAAGCTACATGTACTGCTACTGAGCAGTTTATATAGTGACATCTGAGCTTCTTTTTCTTGAATGGTGGCATATATACACCAACTGCATTCAATTATTTAGACCTAGGCCATTAGAGCTATGTGACCCTGTTAAGACTTGAAACAACTATAATGGCTAATCAAAGTCTGCATCTCATTTATCTCAAACAAGAAAAAGAGGTGGAATAGAGCTGGATTCTTGCAACTACTCTGTTTAAACTTCATTTGTTCTTGCCATTAGAGTTTCAAGCTTTTGTTCAGGTACATTCTTATTTTGATATTTTTGAATAATTAGAGGAGCATGAGGTATACCTTAAGGCACATCTGATAGCTTGAAGATATTAAAATGACCAAGTAGCCGGGCTATAGTCTCCACTAAAACAGCATTTGCTGACAACAAAAATATTCAGTTGATTCAGATTGTGTTGTTAATTGGTCTCAAGATCTGTTTGCAATACTTGCACAAAAGTCTTTGAATTTTATTGTTTGAATCTAGATGCATTTAAGGTAGTTTTGGGTTTTATTTCTACAGGTCTTGAGGGCTTTCTTGTACTAATTTTGCTGACATTAGCAGTTGCTGGCTAGGGAGTGGGGCATGGAAGTTTAATTATAGGACAAGAAGTCCTTCAAAAGTTCCCAGTATATTTTATAGCTCTATTTAGAGACTGATGTTTCTTTGTATTATTAAACTGTAGGAGAAGTTTTGTTGATGTAAATGCCTTTGTCACCACAAATTAGTAAACTCAAATGTTCAGGGGATGGCTGTTATTTGGGATATATCAGTGGAAGCACCCTTGTCATTTAAACTGAAGTTCTTTCGAAGTCGGTAAAATTTTATAGCTACACCTGTCTTTGAAATAACTTCTTTAATATCAGTTATTCTCAAAAATTTAGTTACAATTAATTTTCATGGAACCTTTTGAATGAAATAAAATCATTTCTCTTTTCCAAAAACACAACTACTCCAAACCTTTCATTGCTTTTGTGTAACAGTTTGTAGTATGTTTCTCCAAGAGTATCTTTAGACAAAATATGAAGAGTCAGGGTAAGAATATTTACCATTTCTCATCGGGCAGAATCCTATTGTTCTTCACGACATGTACTTACTGTTGAAGAATTAATCCAAAGCGGAATAATTATAATCTAACGCATGAGCAGTTCGCTTTAACGATACCTGATTCGTTGTTCATTAATCGTTATGGGAATACAAATGTCCCAAGGCTGATAAGGCACCCGTCAATCAATGCCAGAAATAACGTGATGGCGCTAATTATTAACAATAGATGTCCTCTTCAATTGAACAGACTGTTCATTACGCCTGATCTTGAGCTTTCTGTCACTGGACGGTTTTCGAAAAGATTTGGCGCGTAGTCAATTGACAATTGTTTTACTGCTTATGAGAGTCATAACTGGGCATTAATTTGACAGAACAATCCTTTTGCCCAGTTTCATCGTTTCAGAAATATTTTGTTTTAGAGTACCAGTGTTCTTTATGTTTTTTTTTTAAAGTTCCACTTTCACTTTCCAATAGGATTTGCTTTGAATTCAACAGGCGACGGCTTCATCCTTTGCTAGTTTGACTTCTACAGCAAACGGAAACATGAGAAACATCTCATTTTAAAGCTGAAGATATTCAAAATCCGTTTTGACATCAGTTTATGACGCGCCATAGCTTTCTACGCTATTCTGATAGTTTTCATTTTCACTTTTCAAACGCCGGTTCTGAGTCAGTGAAGACAACAACTAGATTACTTATTTTGGTTGTTGACTTCTAGTGCACGCAGAAACACGAAAAAGGTCTCATTTTAAAGCTGAAGGTTTACAAAATCCGCTTGAACATTTGTTTATGATGCGCTATCGACTTTTATACAGTTCTGTTAGTTTTTCAGGTCAGTCGGTGTTCAAATGTTTCGGTTGGAAATCAAAGCGGCTTACAGTGCCGCTCTCTGAGTTGGAAGATCACAGCTAGATTCTTTATTTTGGCTGTTGACTTCTAGTGCACACAGAAACACGAAAAAGGTCTCATTTTAAAGCTGAAGGTTTACAAAATCTGGTTGAACATTTGTTTATGATGCGATATCGAGTTTTACGATGTTCTGTTAGTTTTGCAGCGCAGCCATTTATCCAGCGCAAAAAGACACTTAGCCAACTAAAATTACAATCACAAAGGCTCGTGTGACTCGTCAATTTCAATGCTTCATTAGCCGGCGTGCGCTCTATTGTCTATATGGGAGGATCTTAGAAGTCAAGAGATGCCTCGCGGGAATTCTGAAAATCCAAATTTGGCAAGCGAATTTGAGTTTCCAATATGTGTTCTAGAAAGTTTGATTTCGATAATACTAATATCCGTCAGAATAAGACGAAAAAGAGGCAACGAGTTACTAAGATATCGAACTAACTTTTGCCGTGGGTACCTAAGAAATTAAGTAATTAATCGAAGAGAAAATCGACCTCAAATTCAACCATTCGTCATTTTCCAGTCAAGCAGCTTCGAAAAATCCCAAATTTGAAGGCAAAACCGATAATGCTTATATTCACGCAAATAATTTAATCTTTGGAGCAAATACTTAATTGATATCTCTTCTACGAAAGCCCATGGGTACCTAACTCTTATTAAGGTTATTTTCTGCGTAAGTGAGTGAAATCGTAACATCACTGAAGAGTTTTGGCCCATTTTCTCTGTTATTCCCTTCACGTATCATTGCGTAGCTTTTGAATTTAGCGCTGTTGTTCTTAGAAATGTCCCGGATGTGTCGCGGCATTCTGGGCGATGTTTCCCAACACAATCAAGATATATAATGCTGTGCATGTTTTATAACAACCACTGTACCATGCAGATCTACAAATAAATCAAGAAGACTAAAAATCACCACTTTTTCTGGAGGAAAAAATGACGACCACTTCAACTGATGCCGACATACTGGTATAAACAATTGCAAGATGATCCATCTCCTCAACCTGCGTTCCGTAGCCATCTCTTCCCGTACACTTCTCCTTGCACCAAAACTCGGTTACCTTAGCCCTACCATTTGCGTTTTACTGACCGAGATAATCGACAAAATGACTGAAGTCTAAGATTATTTCCGAGCGATCGAAACAACTAAACATCGCCAAGTTGCTCCTTTTTCAAGTAAAGCTGCTCGACAGGAAACGTTGTTAAATGTATGAACCAAGAGCTACTTAATGTTTGACAGATCACACATTTTAGCTTTATTTCGTAAAGAAAAACTCGATATATAACTACAAACCGGCCGGCAGTACCGGCGGATATACGCAGAATATTCGCGCGAAAGAATCAAATAATAGCGCACGCATAAATTACTTCACAAAATGAGCCCGCGTTACATGCTTGAAATTTTGATTAGATTGGCGCGCGAATTGCTCGTGACCTGCGTGAATAATGATGGCTTCAGGGGCGTCTCTAATCGTAGGCTTTACGTCCGGGCTTTACGTAGTCGTACATATCTGCAGTCACAGCACCTGGGAATGATATAACTTTCACCTTCACGTTTGAGTTTGACATTTTCCAGCCATCGATCTTGGATATCATGGAATCTCCCAGGATTGTAAGCGTTTGTCTTTCCTGTCGCTCGCGATCTGCAGGTCTCGCCTGGTGTCCAGGGTTGCTAGGTCGAGTTTCTTGACTAGCTGGCGTGTTGTCCGTCGTATTCGCCGGTCCGGGCTTCTTTTTCGTCAAGCGCTTCTTGTTCCTATTCGACTTTGGCTTTACTGTTTGCCACTCAGTTTGTTGGCCTTCTGCACATTCAGCGGTGTCAATCGGGTCCGTAATTACAATCGGGTCGTTAGAAGGTGTAGGGTTCTTGTTTGTAGAACTCGACAATTCCTTAGACATCAACTGTAGCGCTAGTCGGAGCGAATTCCTTTCCTCTTCGATGCTTTTGACGTGTTTTCTTAGAGAGTCGATTGTAGACTTTAGATTGGAGTTTTCCTTCTCTAGTTCTGGGATACGTTCATCTTTGGATGAAGAACGGATGGTGTCCCATATTTTCTGGATTTCATCTTTGATATCGCGAAGTTCGCTGCTTTGGGCTCCTTGCGTTGTCGATCGCGAGGGGATTGCTTCGTCTTCGTCGGCCATGTTTTGGCGGAAAATTTGAATAGAACTGTCAACGGCTACTTCGAGTATTTCTTCGGGAAGAAGAGATTGTTGACGGGATTTTAGTACTTCTTTATCTACCCCTTGTAGCTGAATCGTGCCGGTGTTGGTAAAAAGAGTTATCGTCGCTGATTTCGTCTTGATCGATCTTGACCTTTCATGTGTAGCCGTTACGAATGGTTCTACAATCTTTAGTAGCTTTGCACAAAATTCTTGAAAGTTATCAAACTTTCCACTCCATTTGAATAAAGAGTGTTTTTTATAGAAACTTAGGTGATTTATGAGTTCACCTGAGGTTGTCATCTTCGCTCCATCCATCAGAAACTTCTGACTGACTGTCTGGGATCTGGTCCAGTGTTGAACCAGATTGTGCTATTAGTAGTAAATGTTATATTAACTTCATAGACTTCATAGACATAGACGATGTTATTTCAAAATGTCTTAGAGGAATTTATGAATTGTATTGTTTTAAACGTTTGATTGGAATAGGAATCAACCTCTGGAATAGGTTCGGAATATAATATGACTCTGTCCAACGGAAGCGTACCTTTAACAATAATATTAAGATTGTATTCTTCCACTTTTTGATGTGTTTGATATGAAACTTAAGTTCTCCTCAATTGATAAAGAGTTTAGTGTTATGTTTCCAATATTTGCATAAGCTTCGACCCGAACTGTGTAGTCGCTATTACCTTTTAACCCTATGTCTGGATTATCATTTTTTGGTAGAGTCATAATTAATTTTTCTGTCGAATTGGGTGAGAATGTCTCAATAATTCTAAATCCTCGATGTTCAGGAGTGATATTATTCAAAGCGTATGCATCTTTAACGACCAAGAATGAACTTACATTACTTGATGATGACCAATTACTAGAGTTCATTAGAAACTGACCCCAATTGAATGTTTGGGTATCATATGTAACATCTATTCCATCATTGCCTTTATCACCTTTATCACCCTTAGGACCTCTAGAGCCTGGATTTCCTGCTAAACTACGTGGACCTAATGCACCTTGAAGTCCCATACTTCCTTTTGGTCCTTGTGCCCCAATATTACCTTCATCGCCTTTGCCACCCTTAATACCCCTAGGGCCTGGATTTCCTGTTAAACCACGTGGACCTAATGCACCCTTATACCATTATTACCCTTAAGACCTCTAAGGTCTGGGGTGTCGTTTTTATCATCACCATAAAGTGTTCTATTGAATAACTCATTTATATTATATACATACATTATTCTGATGTGTATATATTAACACCAGATTGAGCAGATTTAAACATCCCTGTAAGCTCTTCAATACTAATTGATGACTTTACATAGGAATTCCAGGCATCAGAGGGGTTGTTATAGAGTCTGTTTAATGTCATTGTTCCACTATCTGTTATTTTACATTGCAATCTATACATATGTAGCTCAGTACTAAAAGCTCTATGAAATGATACATCTGAAATACAAGCTAATGTCTCTGGATCTCTTGGTGGTTGAGCACCAAAACTAGCTCTGTTTCTATTTCCAAGTGTTGCATCTGACAAACTATTTACACCGATAACTGTTTCGAAGTGATGGGTTGGACTTATTACTGCATGTAATTACCACCCAACGAAACCAAAAATGTCCTCCGCCTATGGCATTTCCAATATATAGGTTGCATGATAATCTTATTGTATTAGTTGCATTTGTGGGATTTATTCGTATCTCATAGTCAGGTATGTCCATCCAGTCTGTATCACTATGGCTCCACACATTTGATATTTCTTTCACTATATAAGATACAGATCTTATTGGTACAAACTGATTTATGTCTATCATATTTTCTCCCACATTTTTATCAATTGTTCCGAATCGCGTATAACTCATATATTATATACATACATTATATAAACTATGGATATAATCAACTTTGACGATGTTGAAAGAGGAAATAAAAAACCAAAAACATAACTTCCTATTACCTGATTGCCATTATATGTTAGTTGGTTCTTAGCAACGAATTTCAATAAATACATTAGGTCTGATAAATTAATGTGATCTAATGTCATTAAGGACGGCGGCGATATTGCTATTTCGGCACAAAGTTCTATCTCCATTTTAGATAACAATAATATAAATATTTGTCCGAACCCTGCAGGCGATACTACTTGCTCTACTCAGAGCAATCCAATGGCTTTAATTAAGAAATCCAAAGAATTTAAAATGGCTCTATTAAACATTGCTAACCTTCCTAAACACGTTGACGAATTAAGAATATTATTGTCAAATCAACCATTGGACATTCTTGCTTTAAATGAGACTAGGCTGGACTGGTCTATCTCTTGCTCTGAAATGCACATAACTGGATATAAGCTTGTTCGTTACGATCGCTCACGATCAGGTGGAGGTGCGTGTTTATATATTAGAAATTCAGTAAATTACAGAGCGAGAGATGATTTAGTCCCACCTGGTCTAGAAGCGGTGTGTATAGAAATTCATAAACCTAACGCTAAATCATTTATCTTAGCCACAATTTATAGACCGCCAAGTTCATTATTAGAATATTTTTCCGGATTGAAACAACTCATGATTAATATCGATAGTGAAGAGAAAGAATTATATGTGTTGGGCGATTTAAATTGCAACTGGCTGAACTCCCATGATTCTAATGCAAATCGTCTAAAGGCATTCTTTGACCAGTGCATTAAAGAGCCCACGCGTATAACAGAAAGTAGCTCCTCGCTAATTGATATTCTTATCACAAGCGATTTGCAAAAAATTGTTGCTTCCGGAGTTATACATCTGGAAATAAGTGATGACAGTTTAATTTTTGCCGTAAGAAAACTGAATAGATTAGGCAAAAAATCGGTCAAAGTAGTACGTACCTTGACTTTCGTCTTGACCTTGAATGCCAAAAATGGCTTCAACAAGATATTTTGTTGCTCAATACGGACCAAATTTGGGAAACGTGGAAAGCCATGTTTATGAACGTAGTTGATAAACATGCATCACTAAAAACAAAACGCGTTCGATCAACCAATAATTTACCTTGGGTAACAGTTGAAATAAGAGAGGCCATGCGTGAGACAATATGAAACGAAAGTATGTCATAACAAAAGACAAAACGTACTGGACTAAACATACTACTTTGAGAAACAAAGTCAATAAAACAATGAAGAATGCTAAACGTGATTTCTACAGCAGAGAATTAGAAAAGAACAAAGGCGATCCCAAGGGCACATGGAGTAGTATAAATAATCTAATGGGGCGGAACAAAAAACATCAAGCTGTAAATGAAATTAAGTCAATGACACTACAATTAATTCTCCCGCCGAAATCGCTGAACTCTTTAATGATCATTTTATTGAGATCGGTCCAAGGCTTGCTGAGAACATCGTTAGCAATCCCACTGAATTTAAAGAACACATTAATCATTAATCATTTTATTGAGATCGGTCCAAGGATTGCTGAGAACATCGTTAGCAATCCCACTGAATTTAAAGAACACATTAAGCCCGGGGGGGGGGGGGGGGGACTCCCATATAAAAGGGGTAGGGATGCTCGTCGGACGTTTTCGATTTGACCCCTAAGAGGTACTAAAATGGGCGTGGCTCAAGCTTATTTTGACCCCTAAAAGATAATAAAAACGTAAATTGATAACAGCTTTTTTGTTCAATTGACACACGACCCCTAAAAGCTACCGCTTTACATAACTAACCCTAAGTGGTACCAAACTCCTGATTTTGACCCCTAAAAGGTACGACGAGCATCCATGTACCCCTCACATAAGGGAGTCCCCCCCCCGGGACATTAAGCAAGTACCATCCGTGTTTGAATTTAATTATACGAGTCAATCCAAAGTGCTCAAACTAATTGATAAATTATCTTCAAATAAAGCAGCAGGACTTGACGGAATATCGGCCAGAATTTTGAAAGCTGCGGCACCAGTGATTTGTGAACCCTTGACTCTTCTGTTCAATATAATAATTGAGTCAGGACAATTCCCTTCTGACTGGAAAAAGGCCCGGGTCTTTCCTCTACACAAAAATGGTTCAAGGAGTGACCTGGACAACTATAGGCCGATATCCATCCTTCCGGTTGTAAGTAAAGTTTTTGAGAGGATAATGTATGATCAATTGTACAATCAAACACGTTGCATGGCACTACCCAACACACGCTATGACGTAGCTAGCGTCTAATACGCATGCTCACATCTTATTACCGGTAGAGTGGCAACCATGTACAGCTGTTTCGTCCTTGTTAGGACTCATCAGCATGGCATAGCCACAAATAATTTATTAACAAACAAGCAGTTTGGCTTCCGACGACTGCATTCAACCATGACAGCTCTTTTAAATTCTACCAATTCGTGGTCAGTGAATATGGATCGAGGCCTATTTAACATCGTTATTTTCCTTGATCTAAAAAAAGCTTTCGACACCGTTGACCATGAATTATTATTACAAAAATTACAACTTTACGGAGTTGTCGATAGCTCGCTTTCCTTATTGCGGTCCTATCTATCGGGAAGAATGCAGTCGTGCAGAGTACAAATGCAAGATCTAGTGAGAAGATAATTAGGTGCGGTGTACCTCAAGAACAATCCTCGGGCCTTTATTATTTCTCACCTATAAACGATCTGCCAAATTGCCTCGATACCTCGACACCATGCTTATTTGCAGACGACACAAATGTGACAATTTGTGGCGCAGATGTAGTCGATGTTGAATTAAGAGCAAATCGTGAATTAATTAATATTAATAACTGGCTACGAGCAAACAAATTGCATCTTAATGTTGCCAAAACGAAATTTATGATGATTGGTTCGAGACAACGCCTATCGGCTCTGACTGATGAAGAAATGCCTTATTTAAAAATCGGAAACAAAGTAATAAAAAAGCAAATAATCACAAAGCAAAACAGTTGGTGTCGTGGTAGACGAGCACTTAAGATGGGAGGATCACATAAATCATATATCAAAAAAGATCGTCTCAGGTCTAGGAGCTCTAAAGAGAATCAGACCATTCGTGTCCCAAGATACACTAATCACTGAGGTATACGACTCTTTAATTCAAACGCACATGGATTATTGTTGCGAAGTATGGGATACCTGCGGCAAAGTTCTCGCAGATAAACTTAGAGCAGCTCGACTTATTCTCAGGGCAGATTATGATACAAGTACAAACGCACTTTTAAGTGTCTTGGAATGGGACAAACTAGATGAACGCAGAGCAAAACATAAAGCCATCGTAATGTTTAAGACCCAAAATAGCCTGGCGCCAGCAAGCCTATGTGATTTATTCACTACCGTTGGAAGCTCTACCCACTATGATCTAAGGGGCCGTGATACGAGACTTTGTCTTCCACAACCAAAAACAGAATTTATGAAGAAAAGTTTCTCGTATCACGGCGCCAAGACATGGAATGACCTTCCAACAGAATTACGTGAAATTAAATCACTAGGCTCTTTTAAAAACAAAATCAAAACAGTCGCCGTCCTAAATGACCAATGATGCTTAATTGATAATAGTATATAGTAGTTTTCATAATTTTAGGATATCATATTATTAGTATAGTACATAATTTTTTATATTATTATTATTATTATTACATTGACAGTTCTGTGTTTATATATATATATAATAGCAGTTAACACGGCTTCTATGTAAATCAGTTTTTCTTATCTGTTAGAATTCCGTCTATAAATATTAATAAAGTTGAAGTTGAAAGTTGGTTGTACAGGTCAAGGAAAGACAAATCTGTTAACGAATATGCTATTAAAATGGGTGAATTATGGCTCTTTTAAAATATATACATTAAACCCTCAACAAGATAAATATCAACTGATACAAGAATTTCATGATATCATTAATGATGAAAACTATTCGAAGTAAAAACCATGAATTAGGAAGTTATATATTAATAAAGTATCACTAAGTTGCTTCGATGATAAGAGGTATATATTAGACGATGGTATTAGAAGTTATGCTTACAGTCATTATAAAATAATTTAAATGGAGATTCTATTTTATGGTTCCCACATTATAGAACCAAAACCCCAATACCTCGCAAAAATCTATAATATCGAAACCATAATACGGATTTGATTCTTTAGTTAATTTTAGTTTTTTAAATATATGGTTCTACGTTGAGGGATCCACCGCAATTTAGAAAAATATATGGTTCTATATTCAGAAAAAAATTATGCTATTATTCAGAAAAATAATATGGAATCTGAAATTTGGAAAAAATTCGGCGATAACCCCATGTCATATACTACTACACGCCATGTTTGCACCTCTTTCAAATGTCGGAATTAACCGCGAACTGGTCTGTATTTGTAAGGTATAATGTTTTTTTACACTGCACAGTCGCTCTGTCCAAGATTAGTCTGTGAAGAACATGTTCTAATATTGTGTGCACGCTTAGTCCATGGTGAAGATCGTTCCTGTAAAGTCTCAAATGAAGCTTTAATCCCCGATGGCCCGTGACTTAAAGTGTACGCCGCACGTGAAGAAAATAACTTCACTGGAGCAGGGCGACAGGTGTCACATCGTTTGGTGCGCAGCATAGGACAACGCTTTGCTATAAAACCTGCCAAGTATTTTCTGAAGATTCTGTTACGAAACGCGTACAGTGCGGGATTACAACAAGAATTAAAAGCTAAGCAAACGAGTGGTAAGGCAGAGTTTAGGATTTCCGATACAACACGAGAAAGAGAGGTAGTCTTACGGCTTACCCGAGCGAAAATGAGTGTAATGACTACAGGTCCAAAAAAGAAGATCATGTTAGTAAGTACAAGTGAGAAAACTCTCTTGGCCAACTTGATATCTGTGCGATTCCTCATGTTCCTACTGGAGCGACGAACGAACAAGTACAGTCTTATGTACAAGGGAATGGTTGTCAAGTACATTACACCACCAAACCCAGCCGCACCTATGCTATAGTAAAACTGCACTGGATCGGAACGGACTGGGAATATTGGAATACAATAAGTATTGAGAGTATAACTACCTATTCCCACCACTGGTAGTAGTGTTATCACCAACGCCCAGATCCAGCAGAGGGTACCACAGATTAGTAATGTGTTAGAATTGATTTTCTTGTTTCGTTTTGCGCCCCAAACTACAGTTATGTATCGTTCAAGTGTGAGAACAAAAGAAAAACCGACTGAACTCTGGACTCCAAGTATCCACAGGAACCCAATGTACGGACAGTAATTATATGAAAATAGGATCATTTGTTTAAAAGAGTTCAAGTAATGTGCTAAAGTAATGACGACTGAATATATTCCATTGATAAAATCTCCAATTGCTAAGTTAGCTACTAGAAGCATGTCAGCATTTCTGCGAAGACACTTTGAGTAAAATGTGGTTAAAATAACAACCAAGTTGAGTATGATAGCAACAGGGCCAAGGGCAAAGTTGAGAGCCATAACCGCCAGAGTTTGATCTCTACACGGAGCCTGAAGGGTAACACTAACCTCTGACATCAGACATTGTTGGTTGTCATGGGTACATATTGGTAGGAAACCATTTGTTGTGAACACCCTTAACAGTGAGCTTGGTAGGTAAGTGTTAGTACGGCAAGCATAACCATCTACATAACTAGTATAACTCTGGGTGTATCTCTTAATTATTGTGCTGTTATTTGATTTGATAAGTGAACATTTTTTGCAATATATGTTCCAGCTGATGCCTCTGATTTCTTGAAGGGAATTTAATCGCAGCAATGTGGCATCTGGTTTCCATGGTAACGTTCCTGTAAGATCCACCAGGGTTAAGTTTGGTAGTTGTTGGTGTAGTTGCGAGGTGTTCCAATATTGGAGAGGATTCTTACTGAGATTCCTAAAACAGAGTAGTAGAATAGGTTTACTTGGCATACGTTAGAGTTATTGGACTGAAGCTTTCGCAGTGCTGATTACCAGTCTAACGGTCAGAAATGTTATAATACGTTTTAAAAGTTAAATTAGGGACCGGTCTGTAGTTCAATTTAATGTTAGTCCCCCCCCCCCCCAAAAAAAAAGAAGCTTATTTTAAATGTTCTGGACTCCCGCTTTCTCCCCCACCCCCTCCTCCAACCAAAATAATGACCCATCTCTTAATTAGTAAATTAATGACCCGTCTCTTAATTAGTAAAGTAAGACCCGTCTCTTAATTGGTAAAATAATGACCCGTATCTTAATTAGTAAAATAATGACCCATCTCTTAATTAGTAAAGTAATGACCCGTCTCTTAATTAGTAAAGTAATGACCCGTCTCTTAATTGGTAAAATAATGACCCGTATCTTAATTAGTGAAATAATGACCCGTCTCTTAATTAGTAAAATAATGACCCATCTCTTAATTAGTAAAGTAATGACTCGTCTCTTAATTAGTAAAATAATGGCCCGTCTCTTAATTAGTAAAATAATGACCCATCTCTTAATTAGTAAAATAATGACCCGTCTCTTAATTAGTAAAGTAATGACCCGTATCTTAATTAGTGAAGTAATGACCCGTATCTTAATTAGTAGGGCTGGTTACCCTTGCCCCTATATTAATTAACCATTCTATACTAAAAATAAAGAAATTAACAATTCTATACTATAAACCTAAATTACTAAACAAGGCCTGAAAAATATACCCCGACAAAAGAGGTTGTGAGGCTGGTTGGTGTCAAGTGAGTGACAGAGGAGTGGCATATTAATTATTATATTACCCGCACGGCGAGAATACCAAGCATCAGTCCAACACGTGTGCCATGGGAAATCAATCAATCATATGTTTAAAAAAATAGAACCCAGTACTGAACTACTTACAGATATTGAAGACGGTTTATTCCTAGGAAAGCATTTGGTGCAATGTTTGTGATATGGCTGTGTGCAAGAGACCTGACGAGAATGACATAAGAACTATTCTAAGTGAAATCATGCGTAACATGAAGTATATAAGTGGGCGCAACATTAGTCCTTCGTCCAGTTGTTAAGCGGCGAGCTTGGATGTAATATTTCTAATCCGAGCGAGTGTGTTGGACACGGATTCTAGATCCATGCACGTGCCACGAGCCAATGGCTTGGCTGTCGCCTCTGTCGCCTCGCCATTGGCTCGTAGGACGTGGATCTAGAATCCGTGTCCAACACACTCGCTCGGATTAGAAATATTACAAAATGCCTCTCATACAGCACAATAGTAGCCTGCGTCGCATCAGAACTGATTCGGATGCGTCGCAGGCTACATAATAGATATTCATAGCGCATCCGCCAATGAAACAAAAGACTCATTATTGTGAAAATTTATAATTCTTTTATTCCCTAAGGTGAGCGTTCCCCATGTATTCCATGTGTATAGTATTTCAACTGCAGGCATTTATTCGATTCTAGACTGCGGTCGAACTGAGCTAGAAGGCGATGGCAGAAGGTCCTCCGAATAAGCGATTAGAGGCCTTTTTCTTTAGAAGAGGCTCTGAAGGATATGAAGCAATCGGTTTCAAAAGGAACGGAGTACAAAACGCATTGGGGTTTGAAAGTGTTTGGAATTTGGCAACGAGAGTGGGAAACAAGCTCCCGGGCCCTGGAAGTCAAGCCGTTTAAGATTGACATTGCAGTAGTACAAAACGCGAATACTGATTTGAAGGATTTTCGGCTGAGAGCTTGAAATTCTGGCTCATTAAATTTGTGCAAGAAATCGGCGACCCGACGGGAAAGCCATATTGCTGGTTTGCAATCAATCTCATGTTGGCTGAATCAAACAAAGAAATCTTTTGGTTTCATGGTTGATCTAACGAGGAATCTTTTGTTAACGTCAAGCAAGATGGCGGCGATGACGTCACGTGCAACCCAGCAATTTCCAGAATATATATGCTGTGTTAGTTAGACGAACTTGGGCATGCGGATATAAATCCCTTGGACGCTACAAATCGCACGTAGTTTGTTTGTAGTTTTCTCTGGTTAATGTTACACTTTTTATTAATTTGTAAATCTGTTTTTTTGCTAATTTTTAGTTTTAAATATGCTATTCTCAGGAGGCATTAGCTAATAGCTATTGTATATTATTTGTGCTGCACGTTTTATGTTTTCTAACGAAGTTCGTTTGTCTTTTTAGTGTTGTAAATATAGGTGTTCTCGTTGAAATGGTTACCGGCCAACGCTGAAAGAAAAATCCAAATTATGGAGGGAGGGGGGAGGGGAGGAGGGAAAAAGGAAACGCTTGCGGACAGACTCTGTTATTCTGAAAACCGCCTACTTGACCTTTCACGCCTGAGTTCATTCGATGACGCAGTAAAAACTTACACGACGTTTTAGTCAAATCCAAACTCCGCACTGATAAACTTGATCCTCTTAACGACCCCCATGGCTCATAATTGTCTAACTTGTAACTACATTAATCACGGCCAAACTAATTATACATTTCATTTGACTGGCGAGATCAGGCCCATCAAACATCACATTGACTGTAATTCTAAAAATTTCATATACATGGTTCATTGTAAACGTTGTAATGCTCAATACATAGGAGAAACTAAGCGTCAACCTACTAACAAATCTAAAGCTACTGCTGTCCCGGATCATTTTCTTACTAACAACCATTGCCCTAATGACATGCAATTAATAGCGTACGCAAGGCTCGCGAGACATTTCTTATTGATAAAGGACAAACATTAGAACCTAAAGGCATGAACAGAAAGGAAGAAATGTAACACATTCATGTTTTCAAAATTTAAAATTTGTAACTAACGGTTTCTTGCCATATACTTGTGTACCCTGAGGAATATCGGTAGTAATTACTCGGGCCAGGCCTTTGGCCGGCTCGAGTCAGAAATCGCAAGTCTTTTTACTCGGGCTGCCTGTGGGCAGGCCCAAGTCTTAAATCGCAAGTGTTTATTATTACTCGGGCCAGCGTAGGCTGGGCCCGAGTCAAGTTTCGCAAGTGTTTATTATTACTCGGGCCAGCGTAAGCTGGGCCCGAGTCAAGTTTCGCAAGTGTTTATTATTTTTATTATTATTTTTATTATTTTTATTATTTTCTGTGTCGAGCTTTCGCGCGGTCAACCAATCACACTGCACGCGTTGACTCAACACGTGACAGGATGAACCAATCAGATTCGATATCGCTCGGGATACTTAATTTAACACAGTTAAAACAAGATCGCGGAAACCCGGGATTCGGTAGCCTGATTTTCAGATGGTACGAGGTCGTCCGCTCTCACTTCTCTCAAATATAAACAGCTTAATGTTTTATTTAACTTCATTCGTGGGACATATTTAAATTCATTCGTGGGAAAGCCTTCCAACAGGCTCAGGATATTGCAACTGGTGCCCTTGTCGGAGCCGACGAACACACAAGAGTCAAGAGTGTTTCTTCGATGGATTTCAGTGGCAAGATGTTGAGTTGGATGGAAATTTCTCTCATTTTACCAAAGGATTAGGGATTATAGGTGGCGCTCCTGATCGCATGCATGTGGCCTGACGTTGTGAAATATTTGTACCGAAATGTAAGTAAAACAACAAAACTTACCAGTTTGGTTGTTATTTAATATTCGTTTCTGTTAAAAGTAATGGCATCAAATATAGCAGTAAATGACCCGATTCCTGTTGTTCTAGGCCAGCATCGGCATCTCAGTGATAGAAAAAACGAGTGGAAGCCGTTTATATTTATGTCGTCACGCAGTTTTATGTTTGCCGACGATTGATACGATCGAACGGGCTTGAAATTCCGGCTTTGTCTTCTTCTTATTTTGCTGAACTGCACAGAAGACCTTGAAATTACCGTTCAATAAATCTACCTTAATTTATCCACAAGAAAGCTTTGATTTATATCCCTGAAGAAGGAAATTTATTTAATTTTCTCTACTTCGGCTTGACTCTTGCTGTTAACAATAGGAAATGGACAATCTGAAATGGACAATCTGAAATCTACAAGGTGTACCGTCTCGTTTTTCTCGGACAATGGAAATCGAGATACCGTGGCGCATGTAATCGTTTCGTGGGCAGAGGTTTCTCTCGGCGGCAGGAAAGAGGTCGGGTGGAACTTCTCGAAACGAGCGATAGTATTGGCCTACCCAACAATAGAAAACACCCTAACCTTTAGAAAGTGCAGTACAAAAACCATAGAAGTATAGTATTATGGGTGCAATCAGAATACAGGTCTCGAGAGGTTCAGTGCTACTCGGAGGAAAGGCAAAGAGAGCAGAAACCCTCTGCTCGCAGGGTAGGAGGGCCACACATTTCTCTGTTACCCTCTTTAAATAGTTATTTTCCAAGTGGTGTACATGCATGAAATCAACGCACACAATATTTTATTAAACATTAGGGACTAGTCAAAAATTAGCAGGGGAGATGCAGGGGGGGGGGGGGGGGGGGGAGGGGGGGGGGGGTCGAGAATTAAATCAAAAAGTCTAACAAATATATAACCCTCCCTGGACAATGCGTATGAAATATTTTGACCGTTTCTCCCCTATAACCATCCCTTTTTCAGTTCCCCATGATTTATGACCCTCCATTTTGGAGGATTCAAAACAATTTTACCCTCCATCTCAACCCCCTCCTCCCTGCTAATTTCTGACCAGTCCCTTCAGCGACAACCCTCATGAAACCACGATTTAATTATCAGTAAAACGTTGTAATTAGAAGCTCCCATAAGGGACCGTGACCACCTTTGGGGGTTGAGAATTGGAAGGTGGAAAATAGCATTTACAAAACAGGTTTTGTTAACAACACTACCGATCTCATACAAGTGCCTTTAAATATATGAATTAAGATTTGTTTGCCATCTAGTACACCCATGTGATAGCAATCATGTAAATTATCACAAGCATGAGTAGTGAATCAATTATCCTGCTCCCCTAGCACAAACCAAGGGCACCCAACAAAGTTTTCGGTTAAAAAGCTGTTTGGGAGAGTAAGTTAGCCTAAAACTTTTGGATTTGAAAAAAATGTCCCTATAAAATTGTTTTCTGAAATACTGGCTAGAAAATTTGTTTTCAATCCCTAGAAAATTATAGAAGACAAGCATACATGTGTGCAGAACTCGCACTCTGGCATGATCGAAAAGTGCTTCGATACTGTATACAAAGCTATGACAGGAGTTAAACTAGAAGTAATCATAGATTATCAAAGTGCGTTCAACATATTTTTATAAGAGAAAGGACTGGGCTTCCTGTGGTAACACACAAGGCTGAAAGATTGCTGCAATGATGTGGACAGTATAAATAATCCTGATCAAAAATGCTTGTTTTTAACTAATTTTGAATGTATTGACTTATATGTTAATATAAAAGGGGATGTATCTGGGTATAAAACTGTAATTATCTTTGTGTAACATTAAATCATCGGATGCGATGCTTATGTGGCTATATGTACATGTGTGTTTCATGTGGTTATCATTCATTTGAGCATTCGTAGCGCATTTTGCAGTGTGGTATACAGTGTAAAGCAATAGTTGGAGTTAGTGTAGAACACAATCAATCCTATAGCTAGCTACAGCTATTCAGATGTGTATAAACTGCATTCAATTAATCATTCGTGTTCACTATTTATCACTGGTCTTGTGTTGCCACATGTATATTTTCTCAAACACATGTAGCTACTGTTAATGTTACAAACATGGCTGCAATTTGCTTTCTGCTTTCCATGGAAGTTCTCATCACAGGCACCGTGTAAAATAGGATTCTTTTTACATGACTAATATAATATTCTTATTATATGGCTTCTCTGGAGACAAAGAATCACACTTCTTCTTCAAAATAATTTATATGTGTAACTCTTGTAAAAAGAATCTAAAGTAATTTATTCTTCTCTCAAAGCCAGGCTAAAAATATTGCAAGTGTAAAATCCTTTTTTTAATCGAACCTGCAAAGTTGTACCAACTATTCCTTGTTGAAATTCGATATGGCCCGAGTAAAGGCTGGTACAGCCTCTTGTTTTTATTATTTTCTGTGTCGACTTCCGGGCCCGTCAACCAATCAGAATCGATTCCCCACAGGTTTCTCTCTGAAAAATCCAAGATGGCGGCTACAATGGACTTCTGCCTTGTTATGGCTAATCACCTAGTTATTGGGCCATTTTTGCTGAAACCAAAGGCTTCTTGGACTGAAATACCAAGATGTTCAGTTTTTCTAGGGCCGACAGGAGTTTTACGGGCCGTCTGCATGGAAAATTCTCACGTTTTTATATACGAAAGGAGTCTGAGAATGAGATTGCGTCCGCGTCCAAATTTATGTATCTGACATATTTGGTAAGTAAACACAAATGTTTAATACCAGGTTGCAGTGTTGATATTTATTATTTCCTCTTAAAGTTTAAATGGCTTCTAATAGACTAGAAAATGGGCTCCAGAAATTGGCCCAATTTATCAGTTATTTCGGTAAAATAGGAATACGGATCCGGAAGATCTACAACTGCAATTAATTATTTGGTGTGAAGACAGATGACTCCAATAATCCAAAAACCGAGTGGAAATCGCATGTTTATTTCTGAAATGGACTCATGCAGTCTATACCTTATTTGAGAACTAATAATTTATTCTAAATTTCAAAGTTACATCATCTATATGTATTTATAATTTCATTACAATTGGATTAATTTTATCTGAACTAAGTTTGGGCCTATAACAGAAAGATAGTAGCCTCCAGTTTGCTTAAACTGCATTTCAGTAAGCTCAGTGGTTAAGTGTCAGTCTGTTGTGCAGGAGGTAGTCACTAGTGGGTTCAAATCCTGGTGGGACCTTCAAATAAGTGGGAGAACTGGTACTGCCTTTGCTCTGACATCTGCAAATGGTTAGACCTTCATGTCTTCTTGGATCAGAATGTTAAATTGTAGGCCGACACTGAGAATGCAACCAAATCTCTGGTAGTGACCACCCTCAAGTGTAGTGGATATAGTTGTATACATAGAGTAAATGAGTTTGTCCCCAGTTAGCAATACCATGATGCTAAATACATTGACATTCTCCTCTGTTAGTAGTAGTAGTACTAGTTCCCTTGTTGCCACTATGTACATTTTATATATTAATATACAGGCTAAATCTAGTAGACTACATACATAATCATGACTGCTGCCTTAAATTCTTTTGTTGTTGTAGTATATGGATGGGTAAATAATGCATGTATTAGCAGCTTCCCCCAGGGGTGGATCCATGGGAACCTGTCAGAATTAATTGTTTGTTGCCCATCTGTGAGGGGGAAAAGCTCAATTTGGTTCATAGATCAGGAACCTTGTATGAATTTTTACTAATTGCTGTGCCCCATACCAGGGGATATGATACAACGAGTTTGATTGGGTATTTGTGCAAATCCCCAGGGTACCTGGGGGTTGACTCCTGGTGTAGTAGCTGCCAGTAAATATGCAAAGCTACTGATACAGTGCAAAACTGAATGCTAAATCACTGGAGGGAAGTTCAAAGGAACATTGTATGTTTTATTTTAAAGACTTGTTGTTGAGGTTTTACTTGGCCTCTTGTATAGGCGAATCCTCGTTTACTTTTTTTCCTTATTAGCATACATCAAACTTCAAGCAACATACATATAAACAAAGTCCATAAATCGAAAGAGATTGACACACTTGATAATCACCGAAAATTTTAGAATGATAAAATAAATTTATTTTGAGGAAAAGTATTTAAAAATAGCAAAATTTACAAAGAATGTATGGCTGTCAACAACTTTTGCCCCCCAGCCCATTTTACAGTTTTGAAAAGTCAATTTCTCTGTAAATATTTAACATATCAATCTTACATTTTCGGTGATTACTCAGTTTAAAATTCTCTTTCAACTGATGTACTCTGTTTGTTTGTAGCTTGAAGTTTAATTTATGCTAATGAGGCAAAAATGTAAACAATGACGTCAGCAAGGATTCGCCTATTCTTCCCTGAAAACCATGCGAAACCATGTGAAATCAAACTTGTTTGATAAAGAGTTGTAAGTCTCAGCAGAGCAGGACAGAATTAACCATTCGTGTTCACTATATTATAACTGGTCTTGTGTTGCTACATATATATTGTCTCAAACATATGTAGCTACTGTCATAAACATGGCTGCAATTTGCTTTCTGTTTTCCATGGCAGTTATCATCCCAGGCACTCTAAAATAGGATTATTTTTACATAACTAATATAATATTTTTATTATATGACTTCTCTGGAGACAGAATCACAATTCTTCTTAAAAAGAATTTATATATGTAACTCTTGTAAAAAGAATTCAAAAGAATTTATTATTCTCCCAAAGGCTAAAACAATTGCAAGTGTAAAATACTTTTTTAATCAAACCTGCAAAGAATACCAACTATTCCTTGTTGAAATTCCATATGGCCCGAGTAAAGGCTGGTACAGCCTCTTTGTTACTTTTATTTTCCAAGTCGAGGTATTTCGCCCCCAACCAATCAGCTCACGCTGTTCAAGTAGTTCAAGTGCACACACTTGAACACCGCGCCGCTCTGGCGCCGCATAATGTCGAAAAGGTCAACCGGAAGCCACAGATTGCGGATAGAGTTTTTACTGTATCCTGAGGACTATAGCAAAGCTGAAACGACGTGTATATACTATATTTCGGCTAGCCAAACTAGCCTTCTTCAGGTGCCTCAGTAGATGTTGTAAGTGGAGAGTTCTAAAATAGGGGCTTTTCCTCGGTGTAACAACCTCACAGACTGTGTCACAAAACTCCCTTTGTTATAAACTATGAATAATTTGGGACTTAGAATATTTCCCGAGCACCCGAAAAAAAAATTCACTGCGCTCAGCGTAGGAATCGAATCCAGGAAGCTAAGATTTATAGCATGACTGACACAATCCTACCCAAACAGTAACCGCTAGACCACGAGTGACAAGATTATTGGCGCATGCTTAACTTTCGTTAGAGCTGTTAAACGGGAATCCTCTCACGAGCGAGGTTTTGGTTCGAGAAAGGCTTCGAACAGTTCCCTTTATGGCTCTGTAATATACACTAGTGAGCAGACTGAAGTTTTGTGAATGAAGGTAATTAAGCTTTTAATTAGAGATAACCAACTTGCATTTCAGTTATGAACACAGCAGATAAAGTTACACAGAGGCACACGAATTGACCACGAATACAATTAACATGACTGTAGAAAGAACAGTAGTGAAATATAGCGGCAGCTCTATCGGAAGGATGGACAGGATACAACTTATGATATGGGATAAATATAAACATTGAGACAATCATATTTTAGTACTCGGAACCTCCAGTACAACAGAACAGCAGACTGTGAATTGTAGACGTGTGTTACATGAATAAGTAGTGTTTACAGTAAAAGATCAATTTCTTTAATTTACGTACGAGAAAACCATATCTAATGTTCGTATGATGAAAAACAAAAATATTAAATTACATAAATATACTAGGGGAGCAGAGAGCAGAAAGTCACCACGACTGATAACTCCCCTACCCTGTGGCCACGCCTTAGCATGGAATGTCTGGAATGTAAAGAATGTAGAAAAAATGGTGACGCTTATGTGTATACAGCCCGAGTTAAGGCTGTTCCCAGCCTCTTGTTATTTTATATTTGTTATTTTATATTTTTTATTTTTTGTGTCGAGGTATTTCGCCGTCAACCAATCAGAAAGCACTGTGCACGTGGACAGAAAGCACTGTGCACGTGGACACTGATAGACTTAGGAAATACGAAGTATTTTGTGCCATTTGTAGCTGTTATTTGGCTAAAACCAAAAGTTTCTTCGACTGAAATGCTAAGATGTTGAGTTTTTCTAGGGCTGACAAAAGTTTTACGGACTTTCGAGAGAAATTTCGCACATTTTACGACAAGATAACTGGCGCTCCTGAACGCACGTGGACCAGTAATAATCGACATATGTAGGTAAACAAATGATATAAACTTTACCAGCTTGTACTAGTGTCGTGTTTATTTGTGCCTTTTAAAAATAATGGCTTAAAATATATAGTAAATGGCCTAATTTTTCAGTTCGGATCATGTTTACAATCTAAGCTTATGTAGTTACGACTCCATTGTCAAATGGTGTTGTAAACTTGACATGATCCCTCATCAGTTCTCTCGGTAAGCGTCAGGAGTACTTTTAAATATTGATATGAGTATATTCTTGTTTAATATTCGTTTCTGTTAAAAGTAATGGCATCAAATACAGCTGTAAATCGCCCAATTCCTGTTGTAGTAGGCCATGGCCAGCGTCGGTATTTTCACTCAGTCACTTCATGACATAGTAAGAATTCGGGAAAGCCGAGGGCGAGTGATCGAAGAAAACGAGTGGAAATTACGTACGATTCGTTATAAATTTCAGCCTCCTGCAAGATGTAGCAGCCCTAATATTGGAAAATTCACCACTCTACTCGAAAATGAAACTGCATGCAGATCTAGATAGATGACTTTATTTATTTAGAATGACCATCCCTAAATATTCACAAGGGGTATCTATAGCTATTATTAGCTAAAGGAAAAGTTACATGTATTCCACAATATAATAGCACCTGTGCTTGGACAGTGAAGTTAGAAATAATAGTATCAGTCCATTAATCCTACTGAAAAGCATTGATTTCTAAGAATGTTGAAAAGTATGGGTTGGTTAAACCCTGCTAAAAAGAATTGTTTTCTAAAATACAAAAAAACTCAATTAATATTTGTCATATTTTTGAGCAAGTTAGTTCAGAGAGAGTGTTATGTGAAGTTGATTTATTATAATGACTGGAAGCAGTTGTGCAGGAAACAGTCATGTGCTGGTATACAGTAATACTTTGTGAACGAATGAATTGAGCTTGTGACCTGCGGCCATGGGAAAGCCATTGCCATGGATGCTGGATGGCAAGCTATCTTTAAAAACGATGTGTACAAAGATTGGCAATCGATTAGAAGTGGAAAATAGCATTTACAAACAGGTTTTGCTAAAAACACTACTGATCTTGTACAAGTGCCTTTAAATATATGAATTAAGATTTGTTTGCCATCTAGTACAACCATGTGATTGCATTCCTACAGAAGGTGATTCCCATTATATATAAATGATCATGGGCATGAATAGTGAATCAATAGACCTAGTTAGCTTGCCTGTTTGTTGTACCATTTCAGACCACCTGACCTCCTTCAATAATGCATTTTTATATTTCTGTATCCCAAGAGGAAATGTACCAATTTCTATAATTGGAAAACAAAGCACTGAATCTTCTCGAGAACTATCACGTGGTTTGAAATGGGGCAACAAACAGGCAAGCTGAAGACTTCTAGTATCTGCCTACCCTAGCACAAATCATGTATGACACAAAAATATGTTGGAACTCCATGAACTACATGTATTCACCTATTCCTAGGTGGCCCGAGTTAAGGCCACTCAGGGCCTCTTGTTATATATATTCCCAGTACCGTACAATCAGCCTTTCATCTTGTCTTGATATTCGTATATATTTACTGATTAGATTCCATCCAAGGTGATCCGGTTTCTGCACTTCGTCCGAATTGCCCTATATCATTATGACGTGAAATCAAAACAATCTATTGTTTAAACGCTAAGGATCACGGTCGTGGGAGGGGACAAAACAGCAACAACACAAAGGAAATCGCTATCAAATGCATTTTGTAGAACATAGAATAGCGGTAATTATAACAGCCACCAAATACGGTAAATATTGTGGGGTAAACATTGATACAGCTGATATCTGGAAACCAGACAATTCGAAGTTAAATTTTCCTCAGCAGAGCAGATTTAGTTCAAAATTCTACTGTTCATGTCGATTCTGTCCCCCTCATAAACAAGCCGTGACGTCATAATGATATAGGTCAATTGGTCCTTGCATTCAGTACATTACGTTAGAGCTGTCAAATGTTGACGAATGGAAAGAAAGCGTTAGAAAATGTTTACAGTGTACTTCCGAACAAGCTTGTAAAAAATGCGATGTCGAACAACTCGAAGAGTCGAAGTGAGTTAACTGTAGATTTTAAAGTCAATTTGGCAATTTGTTTCAGCCAGGAAAACAGAGATATATTTCAATAGGAAGTAAGACTCCTCAAACGAGAAACCCGAATTCCAAACGCTTGCTAGAATCGGGTAGCGAGCCAGAACTCCAGAAAAGTCCCATGGAAGAGAATGAAAAGTCCGAAAACTACGGTTAGCTATACCGATCGGACTAGATTGCAGCCTGTGATAGACAGCTGTTTCATTCTTATAAGTTCTTACTCGTTCTAATAAGAACGAAACAGCTGTGTATGGCTGCAGACCGGACACGACAAGCGCTCGGACTAGATTAGCTAACTGCAGTGCTTATTTGTGTTACATTTTTACGCTGTATATCAGCTTTGCTGTAGTCTTCGGACTTGTCATTCTTATCGTTTATCTTTTGGCTGTATAGGTCCACACTTCGGATCCAGCGTATTTTTTGCAGGATTTTAGTTCACGGTATTTGTTTATATATTTGCCATTGAGAGGCCTCCAGGATTTGGTCTTGAATAATGCTTCTGAGAGGGCCCAAATAACGAGGACACGCAAATAACGAGGCTTTCTTGATCAATGCTATTAACTGAAAAATAAGACTTTTTTTATAAAACTACTTGGAAGAACTGCAATCAAATTTCCATTTGCATGAGCCGTCGAAGTGCAGACTTTTGCTCATCTCGTAAAAGACGACTAAATCCTCGCTCGGATAGGAAATTGAGTGCCCGATACTTCCTCGAAGATTCGTCGGCATTTTTACATTCTTAGCGGTCAAGAGGAGTTGATTGTAGCCTTTCACGCGTCAAAATGTGATTGATGGGATGTCAATCAAAGAACTCGAGCCGCGCCAATCAGAAACCCCGTTCGTGGACGAACGGGGTTTTCAGAATAACAGGGTCTGTCCGCAAGTGTTTCCTTTTTCCCTCCTCCCTTCCCCCCTCCCTCCATTTTTTGCGCTCGCCCTATTCTCGCGCGGCCAAAAAAGCGAAAAACCACAGAAAAGCTTTCTACGCAGGCTAAGAAATTTAAGGTTAGTACAACAAACATTTCATTACTCGGGCTGCCTGTGGCAGGCACGAGTAAAAATCTGCAGGCTGGTTTTATTCGGTGCAACAAAATTTCTGCGTATGCGTTAAATTATGCATTAATTGTTGGCGCTAATAGATTTCTCTCCAGTCCAGTCGCTAGATTCTGCGGACGCTATTCTGAACTCCTGAACTTTGAGGTACGTTTCGTTGGTTTTATGCCACATTTAATCACAATTCATTTTACTCTCGGTCATAATACATACCAACGCAAACACCGTGATCGGTAGGCCAACACTAAAATATTTTCGACCGCAAATATATATACTGTGGTTGAGCAGTTATGGGTTACTATCCTCTATCGAAGACTGAAGACATCTGAACTCCTGAACTGTGAGAGCAACACTGTCACTCGCCAACACGAAGCCAGAAATACACACTCAGCACAGAATTAATTTATGATGAGCCAAGCAATATTCAACTCTCAAGGTAAACTTAAACAAGAAACCTCTCACGGCCGAGGTTTTGGTTCGAGAAATTAAAGGCTTCCAACAATTCCCTTTATAGTTCTGTAATATAATGGGCAGATAGAAGTTTTGGGAATGAAGGTAAAGCTTTTAATTAGAGATAACCAACAGGCATTTCAGTTAATAATCTTTAATCCAACAAATACCAAGATGGACTCGTAATGGCTCATCATGTATAGCAAGAACAACAGATAACGTTACATAGAGGCACACAAATTGACATAGCTAGCTCCATCACAGGATGGACAGGATACAACTTATAATATGGTACAAATATAAACAGACATTTGAGAGAATCATCTATTAGTACTCGGAACCTGCAGTATAACGGAACAGCAGACTAAATTGTAAACGTGTGTTACATGAATAAGTAGTGTTTCAGTTAAAAGGTCAACTTCTTTAATTTACATACGAGAAAAACAAAAATATAAAATTACATATATCCTAGGGGAGCAGAGAATGAAAGTCACCGCGCTACCGGCCACTCCTAAAGACTGCTAAATTCAGCTAATAATTCTTCCATTTTGTTATTACTAAGAGGATTTCAAATGAAAGTGTATTTCATCTTCAATCTCATGTGGCCCGAGTGAAAGCCCAGATGGGCTCATGTTATGTACATAGTGGCACTTTTCCGTGGGTCAAAGAGGGAATTTGAGGGGTAAAACATGCTCGTAGCTCATTGGCTAATTGGCCATTTTGACGATGTTACGCGCGCAGCTAGAACAATGGCTATCTGCTTTAAATAACAAAAGGCTGGTGAACCAGAACCAGTCTCAGCAGCTCGCGTCTATTGTTCAACGGATGCGTGCGCAGCATCGTCAAAATGGCCTGCATATTTTTCGTACTTAGAAGCTATTTCTAAGTACGATAAATATGGTAATTAGCTATTGTTTTACCACTCAATTACCCTCAGCTTCAAAGCCCGCCCACTTGTATAATTAAGTCAAACAACCATGGGGGCTGATCGAAGCCAGGTCCCAGCTAATCCACAGATTGAATTGGAATTTAGCGTGTTGGTTTTTGCGGAGGGAGGTAAACCAGAGAACCCGGAGAAAAACCCTCGGAGCAAGGGCGAGATACCAACAAACTCAACTCACATATGGCGCCACGTCCGGGAATCAAACCTGGGCCACAGAGGTGAGAGGCGAAGCGCTTAACCACTGCGCCACCCTGGCTACCCAAGTCCTCCGGATCAGTACTCTATAATTTTCTTCCAGTTAAAGTTAAAGCGGCACTCTTTTTCAGTCTAGTTGGCTTATAGGTGTATCATGTGTTGTTTTTTATCTTTTTTAATTAATTAAGCTTACTTAACTAGTTAGCTACTGTTAACACCCTAAGGTTACTTGTATATCCAATATGCATACCATTATTAGTGATTATACTGTAATTTTACATTAGTACATTTATTAGTAATTAGGATTTTTGTAAGGTACATGCAGCTGTATATCTTTTATGTAGTAGATAAAATATTCGCGTCCGATCTGTATGGGCATTTACAATGGCGAGCCGCTTCGATCTTACTTGGAAAATGAATAGATAACTAAAAGCCATGATATGCAGGACATAAAATTTTAACCTTTGATTTCTCCCGCCTTGCTATCGATGTGGGATGAATTAGTTTCTCACAAAAACATATCCCACATCGAAGAGACAATGTGTATGCAATAAGAGAGCAGAGCGTAGCGTGCAGAAAAAACAGGTCCCACATGGAATAGATGATGTGTACATAATAAGAGAGCAGATGTACTTTGTCATTTCACCACGCCCGGGATAGGGAAGTCGGTGATCGGTCGTGAGACTTCCCTCACTAGCTTAGCTAGTATTCTGTACCTGATACAGAATACTACTAGAGCTATAACGGACCATGGGGTCTGTATATCGATACAGAACCTGATGTTTTATTAATCAGGTTTGTACGGGGTATACAGAGACGATCATGTGGTGTCATTCAGCACATGGGATTGGCTAGTACCCTAATTAATTATTAATGAATTTTACAATGTATTATACAGTGTAATCAGTACTTTTAGCTTATGCAGGACCCCTCTGGATACCAGCCTCGTTGCTGAATGGGCCACCCTGCCTAAATAAAGTTATCTATCTATTTTATCTATCTATCCTGGGTTTCAATGTATGTCCACGTGACTTCAAACGAGAACGCTCATTGGCGGATGCGCTATGAATATGTAATGATGTATGAGAAGTGGATCGTACAAGCCCCAATGGTCAAGCAGAGACCCGAACCCGTTGTAGTTAACCTTCCCGCCGCTGATCCTGCCGAGTGCGAGCAGGCTAATTCATCTCCTGCTGCAGCTGCTAATCCTGTACCGCAGGCCGCCGCCGAAGAGCCTCAGCGTCCGGAAGAGGTAGACACCTTTGTTTCTTCTCCCCTGCCTTCGCAACCTCGTCCCCAGTGTCCTCTCGGTCAGATCCAAGATGGCGGCTACTCCGAGATAAGACCCTGGTAAAGGCTGGAGCACGCGATCAAATACTCCCAGATTTTGGGAGTATTTTGTCATGTGATTTGACGATCTAAGATGGCGGCCAAGCTAAACATAGGAACATTTCATGACGTGTCCAAACCATAGGTATCCCAATCCGGAGCGAGATGCGATTAACGGTATTTCCACGCGGCGAACGATGCAGTGAAAACAGGTCTATTAAACGACTCGAAATGGAGATTACTTGTATATAGCAACAGTGGAAGGGTATCAAAATGCTTCCAGGATGTATCTAATCTAGAAAAGAATCCTAAAAAGCCGTTCATTTTCCGTTTGCGTTGAAACGGAGCGCTCGATAGCACATGTTCAGGTTTAACGGCTTCTCCTGGCCATGGCATTCCCACTGATAAAACTTACCAAAAAACCACCCGGTGATATACTTCTTCTATTGCTCTACCTACACAGTCCGTTGGGCCAATAACATGCATTGTAAGAACAATCCCTGTGTCATAACCGAAGAACCAATCAGAATACGTGACAGTTCAGCCTTTACCAGGGTCTTCTCTCGGGTAGCCGCCATCTTGGATCTCACCGAGAAGACCCTGGGGACGAGGTTGCTGCCTCCGTTCTACCGCCATTTCGCTTTATTGTTTGCAGGTTGCTTACACGGTCCTCGGTCGGGGGTTACCCGCCACTTGTATGTTTCAATTATTAGTATTTTCTCTAGCGTTCTATTTCCTATCTCGGTCGGACCATCGGAATTATTATCACTTAGAGCTTTACAAATCCCACTCACTCTGGGCTAGCTGAAGTGTAACCTGCAACCTTATCGTTTTATACTATTCTATGGACTCGTTCACTCTATTTCTGGTTTGCAATCAATCCCAATCCCAGCTGAGATTCAAATAACAAAGACGTGGCGGCCATGTTTGTTGAATCAAACAAAGAAATATTTTGGTTTCATGGTTGATCGAACGAGTAATCTTTTGTTAACGTCAACCAAGATGGCAGCGATGACAGTTGGTGAGACAACTCAAAAGCTTGCAGTATGAGGTTGTAACGCTTAAAGCTCTATCTGCTTCCGGTGGTGTGGCGACCTCACTGGATTAGGCAGCTTGCGTGTGCTCCAACCCGATTCAGGGACCATCCATGATGATGTCAGCGCTACGAAAGCTCGCCGACGAGGCGCGCACTTCCATTGATGCGAAGGTGGCCGAACATGAGGCTATACTACGGCAGTGCAGGCCCCTCATGTATAATCCTGATTTTTGGGAGTTCATTACCTGTCTACTTGGAACCAAATAGGAGAGCACTGTAGTGCAACAGATTGCCAAGATGACTAGGCACACCGCTCGACAGGCCTCCAGCCAATACGCTAGACCCGGAGGGCGCTTCCAGGGCCAGGGTGCGCCCTCTCGGGGACGCCCCAGAGCAGGCAGGGATAGACCTGTGTGTTTGTCTTGTGGTCTTCCGGGCCATTTTCAGAGGCATTGCATTAATTATGGCAACAATAGCTATAGACCTTTCCCACGCGGGGGCCATCTTGGAATAAACCGATTGTTCATGCCCGTCCAGCCTCGGTTAAACACGTTTGAGACCGAGGCTGGGTAAGCATTAACAATAGGTTTATTCCAAGATGGTCGCCGCTTGTGAAAGGTCTATAATAGTTTCCGCTAGCTTGGGCGTATATGTTATATCCCACAAATCTTCGTGCGCCATTGATGTCATTCCATAGCGTCGTCGTTGCTGTGTTTTCCTTTTACTCGCGGTTAAATTTACGCGCGTCCGAATTGTCGTTTCCTAGGTACGAGCTTATGCCTTTCATACCCCTCGGGGTTGCCTAGGGCCGACAATCTCGGCGGGCTCCGGCCTTTCTGTCACTTTTTCTCATATAGCTCTCTGCATTCCCGGGGTCATCCCGCCGCTAAACGTTGGAAGACGTCCGATTTCCGGCTACGTGTCTATGTTTCTTTGGTATTACCGCCTACGTGCCTATGGTTCTTTGGTGTTACTGGAAGGGTTTGCCCACCGACATTGCCGGTCCTAGGCCCTCTTCGCTATTGGTGTCAAAAGCGGAAGTCCGTGGAAACCCGCGTATCGCGACGTTTCGCGACCCATCTGCCTACGTTCCGGGGGAACTGCACAATCATGTTGCTCAGTGGGAACGTATAGCCCCCCTCCTCCCGCCCTGACCAAACCTCTGAAGCCTTTATCATACTCATGGGCTTTCTTAACCCCCTTCCGGGTCTTGCGGGACAATCATACAAGGCGCCACACATCACTCCTAGGGGATTTCCTAAAAAGCTCGTCATGTCATGCTTTTCGGGATTTTGTTACTGACACCATCCTGGAGCGGGTTGCTTCTGGATCACTGCTTTTCTGGACGCAGTCGCAGTCGGAGAAGTTCAGCCCACCAGCTGGTTATTCCCATCACTATCAAGCCGACAAAACCTCGCATGTGCCATGACGAACGATTCCCTAACTTGTGGGTCCAAGACCTTCCGTTTTCCATCTAGCTGATCTCCCTTGTTATGTAGGCTCAGGACATTTCCAAACCGTATGTGATAAAAAAAAGTGGGTACGATCACATTCTCCTCACTCCCGCTAGTAGAACTTTGTTCGGCTTATCCTGGGAAGGTTGCTATTTAGTATACGCTACGCTACCATTTGGCTGGAAAGCTAGCGCTTATATGTATCATACAACGGGACTAGTGGCCACCAACCACATTCGTCCACTCGGCGTTCCCTGCAGCCAGTATATTGACGATCTTCACATGGGCCTGCATTTGGTCTAACTTAGAGAAAGCTGAAGCAGCTGCCTACACTGCGACCTCAGTTCTTACGTCTCTCGGATTCTGACCCTTGCGTTATCGAAGTCTTACTTGGAGCTCTCTCAAACCATACATTTTTGGAGCTACCTATGTTATTTCCAGCGAATGGCATTTATACTTTCAGAAGACAAGAAGGTTAAGTTCCAACGTCTGCGGGAGGACATCCTCTCCCAGGACAAGGTGGACTTGCAGACCTTGCAGCGCCTCGCGGGAAAGATCACGTCCTTTTCTATTGCCGTTCCGGCCGCACGCCTATTTATGCACACTATCTATTGCGCAATCGGGCCTGGCGAAAAAAAAACTTTATTTACCCTCAGTAAGTATATAGAGAAAAAAAACCGGCTAAAACTATAAAATAAATATATATATATAAATAATATTAAGTACTGTTTAAAACACGAACAGCAGTGTTTTATCAAGTTTAAAAATTCGAGGGCGAAGCCCGAGAATTTTTAGACTTGATAAAACACGTGCTGTGAGTGTTTTAAACGGCTTCAAAAACGCTTCAAGAATGCAATGAAAGAAAGACGCACATCTCAAGGGAATGGTTACTTAATGAACCATTGAACCTTTGTATTCACAACGCCATGCAAAATATTCGAGTAATCACCGCCGGCAATTACGAATATCTCAAGGGAAGGACATGAAGAAATTACCATACCGCTATGTTGTTTGAAGCGGCGTTTCGCAATGTAAGAATAACCTGCACCTCGATAAAGTTCAAGACTTGGAAAGCGATGTGACTGACATGACGGCAGACTCTAAATTTTTGGCTCCGGCACAAAATATGTAAGTTTAATGCATGTTTTTATTATTTTACGGCTTTGAGTTTGGTTTTAATAATTAAACTAAACAGTGGCTCGGTAAACAAGTAATGGTAGTTGGATAACTTCATTTTAAAAATATTATCTGTGTATCTCGGTAGTCTGCTGATATTAGTAAATTTAGTGCAAAATTTATTATCTAGGTACCTTATGTTCTGTGCACTTTTTGCTATCTTTGGGTCTTTATCAGTGAATTCTTAATTAGGATGAAACTTTATATAAAATTTCATGTTCATTGGTATTCTTGATATTAAGTCTTCATCCTAATTTGCATTCTTTTGTAATATCTTTGCCCTCCCCGGGCTTTTTAGAATGATGAGATTTTATCAGGTATAAAGGAGCATGCACGTGACTGATTTGCTTCATCTGATTGGACAAAATGCTCATTAATTATTCATGAGTTTTTGAAAATATATTTAAAATACTGATTAGAGTTCACGTTTTCGAATCAAGTTTAAAAAAAGTTTTATGTTGGTAGCCGATCACATTTCATCTGTGAGACTGCCGGTTCCAAATTTTAGGTCCCATATATTTCAGTAATCTTAGCCCGTAGGTAGTGGTTCTTGGGTTAGGTAAAGTCAGAATGTCAGTTCGTCCAAGATTTTTGTTAGATACACGCAATTTAAATAGGTTCTTTTTATACTGTAGTAATGCAATGTCTTGAATTCTGCTAGTATAGAGTATAATGATAAAGTGTCCGAAGACTACTGCAATGCTGATCAAATACAACGCGTGTCGAGGTTTATACGATATTTCGGCTGGCCAGTACCAGCCTTCTTCAGGTTTATTTAGTATAGAGTGCTGTATTTCCAGCCTTCTCTAGTAAAGTGTTATAATTGCTAGATTTATCTAGGAATACACTTCTCGATGCTCTTTCATTTAGCTTTTCTATTTTATCCGAGTCACGTTTTTGACAACAATGCCACACCGTAGAACAATGGTTTAGATGGGATATCAATAAATGAGTTGTAAAGTTTCTTTTTTTCATCCAAATCGTTTAATCCTGTTTAAAACTGAAATTTGTCTACTGATTTTGCGACAAAGGTTGGCAATATGTTCATGAACGTTTAATTTGTCGTCAATTGTAATACCTAACAGTTTTATAGACTTTTCTTATTTAAAGTGCATATGAAGCGAAAATTAAGTTGAGCTAATTTTAGAATGCTTTCGAAATGAGGAATAATGACAATTTCCGTTTGTCAATATCTCATCTCGTTTCCGAGATATTCAGGTTTTTGTAATATGCAAATGAATGACGAACGACGTCATATTGTTTGCACAGCCTTGGAGACAAATCACAAGATGAAGAATATCTCTACAAATATTGGGTAAAAACTATTGAAATTTTGCACATATGTGGTACTATGAAAAATACACATCATTATGCAAATTATGTTACTATGGAAACACTCTGGCCCCAGGCTTCCACTACAAATAACACAAACGTCCCTAATTTCTCCTTTGTCAAGCACAATTTTTTTGGTGTGGGTCCAAAATAAGATTTGGAACAATGTCGGAATTGTATGTGAGTAGATAAAGCAATTTTTTTTGTAACAAGGAAAGAAATTGGAATTTTATGTTCAAGATGAAAGGTGCGTGGAGCCAAGAGAGTTTCCATGGCAACACTTTAATGTTAAATCAAGTTCGTCATTTAGAGTGTCTTGAATTATACGGGGGCATTCATGGCTGAAGTGAAGTTGGTTGTCATCAACATAGATGTTGAGTTCGGCTTTAGTCGCGTTGAAATGTAAATGATTAATAAAAATATTAAAAAGAAGAGGACCCAAAACAGACCTGTGGGATTCCTCTCGTGACTGCCGCCCAATCAGAGAATTTATCGAGAATTTTGAAAAAGCCCTATTTGTCCATCAAGATCACAGGCGACATGCCAAAGAAAATAGCATACTGGAGGTTTCTGGATGACTGGCAAGGGTATTTACCTTGGTTCGACGAGCGGCACCGTATAGAAACCTCACACTCTGACCCGTCCAAAACAGGTTGGGGTAGCATAGTTTTTCCCCAACTCGCAAAACGCCTGCACCTGCGAGACTATTGGGACCCCCACTACATCTCTCAGCCTATTGTGGTAAGAGGCTCTAGCTCTTCGTAACACCTTGTCCGCCGCTTCGCAGTCCCTTAGGAATCCTCGAGTGGATGTACATACGGACAGTCTCACCCTGGTTCACGCTTGGAAGAACCAGGGGGAGTAAAGCCCTCACCGGAGTCATCAGGTCTATCTACGAGACAGCATTGAGCCTTAATGTCGTTTTGACCCTTTTTTATGTGCTATCGAAAGAGAATTTGGCCGATGCGCCGTCTAGAGTGTTATCACCCAGTGACTGCATGCTGTCCGCCCTGGCGTGGGGTACACTAGAGACCCCTGGGGCCCCCATTCCATCGATCTGATGTCTCTCGACTCTAATGCTCAGCGGGGCGCAGACGGTCAACCCCTCCAATTTGTTCGTCCAGACCCTCGCCGCTTCAGGAAACGCCTACGTCTTGCTCCCAACGATAGTGGTTGGTCCAGATCTCCGTTTCTTGGCGTCCCATTATTGTTCCTTTACGATAGTGGTTTCTGACGTGTTCCCGCGGCGTTTTTGATGGCCTCTCCTTTCAGGACGCGCTCAATACTCCGCTCGACTTGGGATAATAATAATAATAATAATAATAATGCACTTATATAGCGCAAATTAGCATATGGAAAATGTTCAGATGCGCTTTTACAAAGTCTCTACTTTAAAATATACTAACAAACTAATAATTAACTAACCAATTAATTAAGAATAACAGTCCAATAAAATGCTATTACTTCGAGTAATGATAAAGTTTAGTCGATAATAGCGATAATAAAACTAGTCGTAAATAGTAGCTAAAGGCTAAAGACTTCTCTGAATAAGTAAGTCTTGAGCTGCTTCTTGAAATAGTCATAGGATTTGATTTCCCTAATACTAGCAGGTAATTTATTCCATAGAAAAGGTGCGGCTGATGTAAATGACCTATCGCCAATAGTAGACAGTGATTTAAAGGACGGTACGATCAGCAGTAGCTCATTATTAGATCTAGTGTTATAAAAAGAGCGCCCTCTGACTTTAATTAATTGAGAAATATACGAAGGGCACATACCATGGATAGCTTTGTAAGTGATAGTAAGTATCTTAAAGATTATTCTAGTTTTGACTGGAAGCCAGTGTAAGCTAATGAGAACCGGAGTAATATGTGCAAAACGGGAAACCTTACATATGATTCTAGCGGCAGCATTTTGAACTCTTTGAAGTTTTGCTATTTGGTAAGCAGGAAGACCATAACATAAACTGTTACAGTAGTCAAGGCGACATGAAATAAATGCATGGACAAGGATAGTGCTAGACTCAATGGTTAAAAATTTTCGAATCTTTCTAATGTTATGTAAATAATAAAATGATGATTTACACGTTTTATTAATGTATGTCTCTAGAGACAGCCTTGAGTCCATCCAGACTCCAAGATTCTTGACAGAGAGGGTGGGTGTAACAACAGAGTTGGCAACAGAGAGATGACTGATTGAGTTTTTGTCAAGCTGTTGACGTGTGCCAATAATCATGAACTCAGTTTTTCCATGGTTCATTTTGAGCTTGTTCTCGTGCATCCAAGCCTGGATATCGTTGATGCACTCTTCCATAGCTGTCACTGACTGATACTGGTTAGTATCCGGTTGCGGCTTAAATGATAGATATAGTTGTGTATCATCTGCATATGCATGAGCGTGGGGTAAGTGTTTATCAATTATGCGAAATAAATCACGGGTGACCATGAAGGGTGACCATGACGTCCTGTTATTCCCATCCTCAGATGGCAGTTTTGTCTCAAAGGCCCTTACCTGGGACCTATGGGCGTTTAGGATCCCTAAGCCTCGGCTATAGACATTTGTTGATGGCTTTTTTTTCTTCTCTAAGCCATACCTCGTATTTGGCGTCCATCGGTGGCCTGCATAGAATGTTTTTACCTCAACGATGACTGCTCTCGTTACTGCCAACAGTGTGGCGTCAAGATACATCTTAGCGCTTTGGCTCCGGCTCATCGAGTCTAGAATTTGTGAGCTAGAGCGCGCAAGGGCATCCAGAAGCTATGAGAAAAGAGACACAGCTAGAGTTGGGGCTTCAGCGTTTCCTGGAATTCCTCGACAACCCTAAAACGGTGCTCTCCTGTACCACCTAGGCCGATATCGTGCGGTTTCTCATAGGGAAGGACTATAAGGGTAGGACCAAAGTCCATATAGACCAATGTCAGTTTGCGGGATGAATGCGACTGTCCTTCACACCTAGCCGCCAGTACAGTCGACTCTACTTTTGGCAAGCTTCGTTCAATATTTAATTCATTGAGTCGGGCTGGAGATTGGGATGACCGTCTAGGATGGGGAAATCCCACCTCTCACCATTCTGTCAAGCAGTACTTAAAGTCTATCCAACTGGAACAGGCACAGGTTAGAATCTCCCAGAAATAAGCCACTCCTGTCTTTTTCTACAGGTTTCAATTATTGCTCACTTACGTACTCCGCTCCTCAAGCCATCTATCTCCCCCTCGTGACCTCGTTTTTTTGCTTTTTTTTTGCCTCACCGGCAAGAGGGCTTCAGACTTAAGACCGTAGATGTCCTACAGAATTCTGACGGTGAAAGTTACCTTATCCAACAGCGGATAGGAAAAATCCTAAGGGGAAAGCAATCTAGACCTTTCCCTGTTAGACAAAACCACGTGATCTGCCCTGTGCGGAACCACCACTAAGAAGGGCACTGTAGCGAACACTCCATTCTTGGCATCGGCCGTCCTGGCCAGACTGTCTCTCAAGGCCTTAGGCATCTACGAGGGTGAAACAGTGCACGGTTTCAGAGGCGGTACTGCGACTCTCCTCAGACGTCTCAGCTATTGCTGACCACGTCGGATGGAAATCAACCCAGATGGTTGATTACTACACGCAAGTCGAAAAAGTCATGGCGGGCGCGCGCACGCCCTTCAGACAGACTGAGTTCTAGTATCCTGGACTTTGGTGACGGGGCCATCACAGGCGCTCTTGGTTCTCACTTTCGGGACTTTAATTCTTTAGTGGGTTTTATCCCATAACGTTTGGGTTTGTAAGTTTTGGGACCAATTTTGGACCTTTAACGCCTAAGCAGTTTCCTATCAGCTTTCATCTTGTAACGTTTAGGTTCCTAAGTTTTGGGACAGGGATTGTTAGTCCCATCGGGGATTTCTCTGTTACTTTGTCCTAGGATCTAGGGCCTTTCTCCTAGGACTCGCATTTTTTCATAACTCAATCCCTCGTCCGTACGCCTATTTTTAAGTAGATTGCAGTTAGAATAGATTACTATTTGTGGTGTCGAAATATGCCCTCATATTTCGTCCGCGGACGTTATTGGTTCCGAGAAGAGAACAGTTTCCGAGAGCGAAGCTGATCCAGGGAGACTGTGAGCTCGCGATCTTGCAGGATAATTGCTAAATACGCCCCCTGTGAGCTCCCGTAAAAGAAAATATTTTGAAGGATTATAAAGATGTTGAAATCATATGAACTTATATTATTTTGTCCTTCGACACTATCTCTTCCTCGAAATATCGAGCTTCGCTCTCGCAAACTGTTCGCTTTTCGCATCTACAAGTAGGTTATATCATTTATGAAAGTGTAATAAGATTTTTGTGTGAATTTAAAACAAAAAACTTGTTCAGAAAGTGCTTATTTCAATATTATCATTATCGTCATCATAAGTTGTTATCTCGGCGGAACACATTTTACTTTGTTTCAGTTTTTCCATTCACCTAACTCATAATTGAACAAGCTTCCCAATTTTTCAACTACCCGCAGAATCTATTATTTTGAGGGGATTAAAACTATTTAAAAAAATATTTATCTCCTATCATGGATACTTACAATACGACGAGATTGGTGAAATTGACAAATACTCTGTCTTGGATGTCGATCAATTGGCTGTAAGACAGGTCCCTTGAAATAGAAACAAATACTAGCACCACATTTCCGTGATCCACACAACGAAATAACAACAACAGGAGTTGATAGTTTGCTATACTTTATTTGTCGTTCAAGAGGAGTAACAACACTGATGTAAGAATTTATAGTAATCTACAGGGATTTGTTACTTTAGGTAACATGATCGGGTAATGGTCGATTACCGTTGAGTCATATTTTAACAGTACGATATTTTAAAGGAATTTTAAATTGAGTATATGATATTTTTACATTGAAATATGGGTATTTGACATATTTAAATCTTGATGATTTTCTAGTATAAAGTCTATAAATTATTTTAATGTCACCAAATTTTCTGGAGCTGTCTCAGAACTCTTGGGTATTTTGGGTATTTGGGTGTACACATATCAAACAATTGTTGTCGTTCAGAGTAATATTTGGGCCTGACTAGATGCTAGTGAGGCATACGCTTATCCTTTTCAAATTTCGCTATCGATTTTTTTAATCGCACTTTCTGTAGCCTACGTTGTATCCGCCTCTCTTCTGCCGGCTCGCTACACTTCCTGAACGTGTTCTAGTATTCGACGATCCGTCCTGCTTTCCAAATATGGAATATATTGACCATATATGGAATATCACAGGGAGCTCTCAGGAACGACACTTTTCTCAATAAATTGTTTGATATGGATTGGGTATTTGAGGTGACAGATTGCTGTGGTCTCACAGTAATCTACAACAATATACTTGCAACGTCAACAAGAAATCTTACTTCGCCTATTAAGAATAATTTAACTGAGAACTTCTTTACAGTGCAAAAAGCCGTTTTTTACTGATAATAATGTTTTTGCTTTTTGCTCGTTGATGTTTTGATATACTTACACACAATTATAATTACTCAGTTTCCAGCAAGCGAGAGAGGGCCATGAGAACTTTTTCATCCACATCGGGTGTTGTTAAGATATTAATTTCTTCGAGTCCATGACAGTCGATAATAAATGTTTCTGGATTATATTAGTAATAATAATGAAAAAAGGAACTGTCAAAATTAAGCCGAGGAGCTGTATGCGGCCTCAGTTGATGGGTTTTTGCAATAAGTGAAAGTGGTGGCTATACTTTACAGACGTTCATAGAACATCGATCATAAAGAAATGCCGTGATCGTACCATACTCCCTGTCGTGCGGGAGTTTGCGGGCAGACCAATCTGCAGGGTCTTAACGATTAGACCTTCACGTCTTCTCGGATAAGGATGTAAAATTGAAGAACTAAATCAACAGAGGGTGACTAGGGAGAGTGTCAACGGTAAACGTGCCCTCTATAAATAAAGTGACTTTACTTTACTTTATTTTTTCATCAATATCTTCTTCGGTGTTAACGGTAAACGTGCCAACCCTCTATAAATAAAGTGACTTTACTTTACTTTATTTTGTCATCAATATCTTCTTCGGTGTTAACGGTAAACGTGCCAACCCTCTATAAATAAAGTGACTTTACTTTACTTTATTTTGTCATCAATATCTTCTTCGGTGTTAACGGTAAACGTGCCAACCCTCTATAAATAAAGTGACTTTACTTTACTTTATTTGCTCATCAATATCTTCTTCGGTGTTAACGGTAAACGTGCCAACCCTCTATAAATAAAGTGACTTTACTTTACTTTATTTTTTCATCAATATCTTCTTCGGTGTTAACGGTAAACGTGCCAACCCTCTATAAATAAAGTGACTTTACTTTACTTTATTTTGTCATCAATATCTTCTTCGGTGTTAACGGTAAACGTGCCAACCCTCTATAAATAAAGTGACTTTACTTTACTTTATTTTGTCATCAATATCTTCTTCGGTGTTAACGGTAAACGTGCCAACCCTCTATAAATAAAGTGACTTTACTTTACTTTATTTGTTCATCAATATCTTCTTCGGTGTTAACGGTAAACGTGCCAACCCTCTATAAATAAAGTGACTTTACTTTACTTTATTTTGTCATCAATATCTTCTTCGGTGTTAACCCCAATAACTCGGTGTTAACCCCAATAACTCGTTCTGCACATGCGTGCATCCACGAGCTAAAAAGGGTGATGCCTTGTGAGAGAATAACTGCCATTTAACGGTAAACGTGCCAACCCTCTATAAATAAAGTGACTTTACTTTACTTTATTTTGTCATCAATATCTTCTTCGGGCCCCCGTTAATTTCACCAGCATATTAATAAGTCGTAATTGAAGTAGTTATTTTATTATATTTTTTTAGCCGGTCTCATACTTACAGATGGCAGATAGTCTTTGGGTCTACAATGAGAGTTTTGAGTTCGTTCAAAGTTGTTGTGGTGCAGTTACTGCTTCGCGTGCTGCACGTGGTACAATATGAGGAGGCCCTCTCCGCTCCAGTCAAAGATTTGCACCAATAAAGATAAATAACCAAAAGATATGACAGAATATCAAGTAGATATGTCATGTTCTAAATAAGAAGAAAACGATAAAGTCGAGATTACCCTTTAGAATAAACTGAACTGATGCAATAAAACTAATATGGAAAGGTGGGAAAAATAATGACAAACAGTACAGAAAACGCACGTAAATTATGGTTCAGCTCCGGTGGAAAACAGCAGTGAGAACCAAAAGCAAAACCTAGACCGGAACTGAAACAACCATAGTAAGGACCCCGCTAAACCACAATTGGAATTTAGTATGTTGGTTTGTGCGGAGGAAAACCGGAGAACCCGGAGAAAAACTCTGAGCAACGGGATACCAACGAACTGAACTCGCACGTTAACGGGGCTTGAACCACAGTGATGAGAAACAAAGCGCTTATCATGACTTGCGCCACCCTGGCTCAACTACATGAGTCTATCAAGGAACGGAGTCATGATTAGTTGAAGCACAGTTAACATAACAACACCAGCAACCTTATTAAAGTATACCTTTCTCAGTCGAGTCCCAGCGCAGTTCTGAGGGTAGCCCAGCGTTTGTTTTCTCTGTTTCACTGGTAACTCCACGAGTTAGCGAGCTTGCTCCACGGAGTTCAGTAAAATAATCTAGAATGCTGCACTATCAATCTGTTGTGATAGTATGCAAATCACTGACGTCTCGGGTCGGCGTGTAATTTATTTTCGCCTTGAAATTGCTTTTTTAATGAAATTCATAACAAGTACGCTTTTTTATTTTTAATATGACTAATATTTCTTTCATTCTTGCTCAGAACACCTGTTCGACCCCCTTCATTTGTGGCTTATAGAACAACTTGCCGCACTTTTTTCTCCAAACTCCCCACCCCCTAAAAAAATTACAGATTTTCTCACTTTGTCGGCTGACACTCGACAATGGTTCACCGATAGTACACTGACATTAAGCATTATCGCCTCTTGGTCGATACTTTCTCCATACTACTTGCCCAGCCATTAAACCTTAGTGGACGTCGATGCTATTGCTGCTCTAAATATTTATTTCTCATCGCTGAAGATAAACACTGGTATGATCAACTCAAATATGCTAACCGCCGTGGGGGGAGAGTAGCAGCTGACGTTTCGAGCGCTAGCCGCAGAAGAGCTCGTCAACTTTATCTTTCACTGTGAGTAACGTTTGCTTTATTAATGGCTGTACTCCGGGCTGTACTTTACAGTGAATACTAATCGACGAAAAAAAATGATACCATTCTATTATTAATGGTTGCTAATTTAGAATGCGTTATTCTTCCACTGACAGCATCAGTCAGGCAGTAATGGCAAACGTGAAAAATGAGCAATTTAACAGCGATAATTAATTCAGTAAGAATACTTACATGTCCCCCTCGTACTGAAGTACACTATTAATGTTCGTATCTTCTCCAGCTGTACTGCCAGCTGAAAAGCACTTTGAATAATAACATGTTTTTTCCTCCTCGAAGCGTTTCTAGTAAGACAGCCATGTGAGCGCGTGTCTGGTGTGTCTGACGCGTTATGGTAGTCTCACGACTGTTTAATTGCTTTCACAACCATTTCATTGTACAGTCTCACCACCTATGCACCACATCATAAACCGCATTCATAAATGCGTATTTCTGTTGCAATAGTTTATCTACATGTACAGAAAATTTTATCATTTCCATTCCAATCCGATCTGTCGTTTAGCCGGGTATTTCAGGTCCGTTAAAATTCAGAATTGTGAAAGAGCATATCAACATTAGTGATATTGTGAAGTTTGCATAAAAAGCAATGAAGTTACAGCAACTTGTAATTAGAGAGATGTATGAGAAAAACAACGGAGGCCTTTCTAGCTTCGTTTTATGTTTTTTTCTGCATTTGAAATGCCTATAGCTCAACAACAATTCTACACATTGCTGTAAAATTGAACACAATTACTAGTATTAATCTGTGGTAGCATTATGAATGCGGTCTATTGTGTAATACTATATTATGTAATTATATCTATGTATAAAGAGAAAGGACTGATCATATAGAACTGACTCTAAGAGAAATGACCGATCATTATAAGTGGCGAAATTTAATGTCAAGACACGTTGCTTCCTGTGAGGAAGAAACCTCCAACAACGACAATCCGCAGTGCATTCTTGCCTCCTGTTCGAGTGGAATTACTTTTTTCAGTAAATTTAAATCACATCAGCTTACAGTAATTTTAGCACAAAAGGCACAGAAAAGCCATTTTTTATTTATGTCGAAAAGATTGCGATTTGTACGTTTATCCACAATCTCCTGCGTGCAAAAAAGTTACATTTGTAGTAAAACATATTGTTTACCTGGGGCCAATTCGATAAAACATGTACACGTGTACTTTACAAGTCTGACCATTGTTTAAACTCCGGAAAACAATGACTAGACTAAATACACGTGTAAAACGTTTATTGTGTTGCCCGTGGACTATGTTAGACTCACAAGCCAGGGATTGTAGTGTCACATGAAAACAATGAGTAGACTAAATACACGTGTAAAACGTTTATTGTGTTGCCCGTGGACTATGTTAGACTCACAAGCCAGGGATTGTAGTGTCACATGAAAACAATGAGTAGACTAAATACACGTGTAAAACGTTTATTGTGTTGCCCGTGGACTATGTTAGACTCACAAGCCAGGGATTGTAGTGTCACATGAAAACAATGAGTAGACTAAATACACGTGTAAAACGTTTATTGTGTTGCCCGTGGACTATGTTAGACTCACAAGCCAGGGATTGTAGTGTCACATGAAAACAATGAGTAGACTAAATACACGTGTAAAACGTTTATTGTGTTGCCCGTGGACTATGTTAGACTCACAAGCCAGGGATTGTAGTGTCACATGAAAACAATGAGTAGACTAAATACACGTGTAAAACGTTTATTGTGTTGCCCGTGGACTATGTTAGACTCACAAGCCAGGGATTGTAGTGTCACATGAAAACAATGAGTAGACTAAATACACGTGTAAAACGTTTATTGTGTTGCCCCTGGACTATGTTAGACTCGCAAGCCAGGGATTGTAGTGTCAAATGGAAACAATCTGTTAACAACGACGCAATTATTGTTCCAGTCGTACAACTGTATGTTGTTGTTATAATTATAATAATCATCATAATTATTATTATTATTATTTGCATTATTATTATTAATATTATTATCTATTATAATAATAATAATTATTATTATTATTTGCATTATTATTATTATTATTAATATTATTATCTTCATTGTTATTATCTGCAATGAAAGAGTTTCATTGATAATATGGCATTTAAATGGTGTATTTCTGTAGATGGTGAGTACTGGCTTTCGAGGCTGAATTGCTTGTCCTCTCACTCACTGTCCTGTTATCCCCGTTACACAAACCACAAAACCTCCCTATCCTTAGGTACAGCATCTTCCTTAGCTCCTTGATAAAGGTCCTGTTTCTGAGTGCATAAAGGACGGGATTTAAACAGCTATTAACAGTTAAACAAATAACGCAAAATGATGAGGTTAGGACTTCTGCAGCGACTCTAGACATAACTTGCTTGCGGCTCAGGATAGACCATGCCAGAGATATGGCGATTGGCAAAAGGAAAAAGAACATGTTGCTCATTACAAGAAGGAAAATTCTTTTAGCGAGCGCAACATCAGTTTTACTACCAATACGGTTGCTAGATTTCCTAACGTAGAGGTAAAGGCGAATATACAGTGGGATAGTAACTAGATACATGATAGCTGCTGAAAGCGTTACAGCAACACTGTACCAGAACTGAAGAGGGACAGACCTAACGGGGTAAATAGGGATACAGAAAGTACCAACAGAATACATACCCACCCCAACTAGAGGCAGGATCGCTACAAGAATGGACCACAGCCAGCACACACACAGAGAAATACGCGCTGTCTTCATTTTCAACCTTGACTTGACTTTTACTGAATTAACGACCGACCGATAGCGCTCATAAGTCAAGACGAGAGAGCAGCTGACCGACATAGCTTGGCCTATTGCCCACAAGGGGCCGATGAAGTCGCATTTCGTGTCAGCAAATTTCCGAGTTTCTTCATAGTTATACACATGGTGTACAGCAGTTACAGCTACTGAATAAATGCCATTTAGGAAATCTCCCAAAGCGAGATTAGTAACTAACACCATTGCCACGTTTCTACGAAGACGCCGCGAAAACGCTGTTGTGAGAACAACTACAAGGTTAAGTATTATCGCTATAGGACCAAACACATACTCAAGTGTTAGAACACGTATGTTGACGTCCCTACACGGCGCGTTAGACTTAATATGAACCTCAGTTACATAACACTTTGAGCCTTCCTGGAGACAGCTTGCATAAAACCCATACTTAGCAAAATATTTTAACGTCTCACTATATGTGAGTACATTAGCCCTACATGCATAACCAGACACCCACACTAGATCCTGGCCTTTCTGGATGTTTTTAAGTTCGGTTGAGTTGGTGTTTCTTGTTAATTGGCAGTCAGTACACTTGTTCCAGCTGACACCACGAATCTCCTTCAGGTTCTTGAGTTGCAGTATGTTATCATTAGGAGACCATGTTGGCTGGTTACCAGTCATGTCCAGGTATTCCAGATTAGGGACTTGGTTGTGTAGGTCGGTGGTGTCCCAAGTCTGGACATTGTTGTGACTGAGGTTTCTGTAAGTGACGTAAAGTAATTCAGAGCTGTAAGTTTTCACATCAATAATTCATGACAGAAGATTGCACCTGTCGATTATTAACAAGAATCCGTTATCAAGACGTATTAACTGAATCAATACTCACAGCACTCGAAGATTTTGAAGCCCTTCAAAGGATTTTTTGTAAATATGGTTAATCTTGTTGTTGGATAAAAAACTGCAAAAAATAGACAAATAAAAAAATAATGCTGAATTTCTGTGGCGTGACTGCTGGCATTTAGTTATGATTAAAATCGTAGCCTTCGTATCGATCAGACGTTTTGGTGTGTTTTTTCTTCTGGTTTTTCGGAAGATTGGAGCGTGGGATAATGTGGCGTTACTTTCAGGTTGACAAGGTTTGTATAGTTACGCAACACTCCTCTCGGTATACTAGTTAGTTAGGCTATTCAACTAATCATCAAGCGTTACTTACAGGTTGACAAGGTTTGTATAGTTACGCAACACTCCTCTCGGTATACTAGTTAGTTAGGCTATTCAACTAAACACCAGGCGTTACTTACAGGTTGACAAGGTTTGTATAGTTACGCAACACTCCTCTCGGTATACTAGTTAGTTAGGCTATTCAACTAAACACCAGGCGTTACTTACAGGTTGACAAGGTTTGTATAGTTACGCAACACTCCTTTCGGTATACTTGTTAGTGCTGCACTGGAAACGTCCCTACAACAAATGTAATTCAGAAGAAGTCAGCTACTTATCAAAGTTCCCGATCGCGATATCGGGGAAAACACCTCCCAACAAGCTTACGGAATTGGAATATATTTGGGTAAATAGATTAAGACTGATGGAACCCGAGGGCCTAGATAGAGTGAATCCCTGTGCAATTACGCACAGGGATCCCAATATAGACCAGCATGCCTTGCTGACCTTAGCTATTTACACTGTGTGTCGCAGCCATTAAGTGATTCGTCTCACTTTTGTACCGATCGCGATAAGTTGGCTGCAAATGGTTAGATTAGCTGCAAATGGTTAGACCTTCACGTCTTCTCGGATAAGGGCGTTAAATCGTAGGCCCATCAGTGGATGAAGAGCCACCCCGTGGATATGCCACTGATTAATCCATTATTATTATTGTTATTATTATTATATGTTTGTCATGTTAAGCAATATTATTAGTGCTGTCAAGGTATTGTACGACCCTATACACCCAACATGCAATTACTAAAGTTATTCGTTATCAAGACATCAAAGAGATCTTGAAAGTTGAGTAGTTTCAGTTTGGGCAGGTCATCCAGGGTCGTGGTAATCTTGCCAATTTTAGTTGGCTCAGTACAAAGATTCATTTATTAACACGCGAACAGACAGACAGACAGACATCTCGATCAACCAAGACATGACTGCATAGTGATCGTATTTACGTGTGTGAAAGAAGTTAGTTTGAGAACGTTTGGCTTGGTAGTTGGTTTGCAAATCATGTCACCTTGCTGTTGACTCTTCGGCTAAATCGCGTAGAAGGTGAACCTCTGCTGACGATGTATATGTTTATCTGCAGTTTATCTGAGCTACTGAAGCAAAACGTGCTATCACTTAAGTAGCTATGTAAACACAATTTCCTGTGCTTAGGCATATGATACCTGTGTCAGTCCCTGCTTTGTGTGGCCAAAGCCACAAGAAAGCCACATAATAAAAAAAAACTGCTTCCTTATTTTGGCTGCTCAACTGAAATTTCAGTTCTACGGACTTGAAGCACGATGTCCAAGTTTTCGGCAAGCTCTTTATAGTCAAATGTACAACTATGTACAAATACTCTCCCACCCCTGGTCAGTCTCTCACGTTCAACTTAGATTCAAAAGCAGCTTTATTGCATTCAAAAGCGAAATCAAATGCTATTATAAGCGCTAAATGTTAACTTTGCAGGGCAAGCGATGCAAGAAAACTTGAACGTATACAGGAGCGAGCTCCTCGGAACCTGGAATAACTAGTACTGGCTATCCAAACAATGCCTAACCTTGAAACAATACAAACCATAACCCTGAAACAATACAAACCATAACCCTAAAACAATACAAACCATAACCCTAAAACAATACAAACCATAACCCTGAAACAATACAAACCATAACCCTAAAACAATACAAACCATAACCCTAAAACAATACAAACCATAACCCTAAAACAATACAAACCATAACCCTGAAACAATACAAACCATAACCCTAAAACAATACAAACCATAACCCTAAAACAATACAAACCATAACCCTGAAACAATACAAACCATAACCCTGAAACAATACAAACCATAACCCTGAAACAATACAAACCATAACCCTGAAACAATACAAACCATAACCCTGAAACAATACAAACCATAACCCTAAAACAATACAAACCATAACCCTAAAACAATACAAACCATAACCCTAAAACAATACAAACCATAACCCTAAAACAATACAAACCATAACCCTAAAACAATACAAACCATAACCCTGAAACAATACAAACCATAACCCTAAAACAATACAAACCATAACCCTAAAACAATACAAACCATAACCCTGAAACAATACAAACCATAACCCTAAAACAATACAAACCATAACCCTAAAACAATACAAACCATAACCCTAAAACAATACAAACCATAACCCTAAAACAATACAAACCATAACCCTGAAACAATACAAACCATAACCCTAAAACAATACAAACCATAACCCTGAAACAATACAAACCATAACCCTGAAACAATACAAACCATAACCCTAAAACAATACAAACCATAACCCTAAAACAATACAAACCATAACCCTAAAACAATACAAACCATAACCCTGAAACAATACAAACCATAACCCTGAAACAATACAAACACTAACCCTAAAGCAATACAAACACTAACCCTAAAACAATACAAACACTAACCCTAAAACAATACAAACCATAACCCTAAAACAATACAAACCATAACCCTGAAACAATACAAACCATAACCCTAAAACAATACAAACCATAACCCTGAAACAATACAAACCATAACCCTAAAACAATGGATTCTTTTTTCTTTTTCAGTGCAATCCAAATGGGGTCCAAACAAATGCAATGTTTTGAGAGGTGAAGGCCTCCTGAGGGATCAGCTCGAATACGAATGTAGAACAACAATCGGTGACTAAACTATAATGACGAATGTTGAACTCTGATACCGATAACGCATGTCGAACTGCTACAAAGAAATAGGACCTAAGCTCGGAGAAAGAGAGGAAAAGACGCAAGAAATCTGCCATCATTAATGGCCTTCCTGAAAGCCCGATTAGCGCTAATCCAGAGTTCATTACCATGACAACTAATATGTTTTGTTGAGAGTTAATCCAGGATTAGCGCTAATCCAGAGTGCATTACCATGACAACTAATATGTTTTGTTGAGAGTTAATCCAGGATTAGCGCTAATCCAGAGTTAATTACCATGACAACTAATATGTTTTGTAATGGCTTCTGGCGACATGTATATTTAGCTTTTTTAAATTATTAATTTATCTATAGCTACAAGAAATTCTAGAATTAGCTAATATATTAATATTTTATATAATTTTTATAGTGTCCTCATTTAGTGATTAGATAACTGCTACCTTATTAACTTCATGACACTTATAGAGTCATTATTATTATTGTTATTATTATTGATATTTTGCCGATTTATCCGAATTATATATTAAATAAATGTAAGTAAATAGATATGTATTATTTGTATGTATTTATAATATTTTCATTCATATGTTGTAAATATGTTTTTAAAGGTAAACATGGAGAACATGTGAGATATGAATTTGAGAATGGCAGTCCTATACGGTGGCCCACAAAGGCAATACAAATATATTTCCAGTACAGGCCAAAATGAAATGAGTACCAATATATTTTCAGTACAGTACAAAATACTGAGAAATTCTGCACAGAAATATATTCAAGTACGGAAATATATTCCAGTAGGAACAGAAATATATTACCAGTGCAGAAATATTTCCAGTGCAGAAATATTTCCAGTACAGAAATATTTCCAGTGCAGAAATATATCCAGTACAGAAATATATCCAGTACAGTAATATTAGATAGATTTTCCCATAGTCCTTTGCGCTTCAGTACTACATGTCCTCCAAACAAAATGGAGGGTGTTTCGGAGTGTTTTGACGAAAGGAATCTGATAGAGTTTTATTTCACAAGAGGATTCGAGTACAAGTGCATTGTCAATTTCCTGTCCAAGCTGCATAGCATCAATATTTCTGAACGCACTTTAAAAAATCGTTTGAGAGAGTATGGCCTCCGAAGAAGATCACCTTCCTTCGACATTGATCAGGTGCGTCAACGAATACAAGTGGAAGTTGCTGGTCCAGGTTGCATGGGAGGATATCGTTCAGTATGGCACGCTCTAAGAATGGAAGGTTATCAAGTTCCAAGAAGGGTTGTTGAACAGCTTATGCGAGAAGTGGACCCTGAAGGCTGTGAAATGAGACGAACAAAACGCTTACGCAGAAGGACATATAGAGTGCCAGGTCCCAGTTATTGTTGGCACACCGACGGATACGATAAGTTGAAGCCGTATGGCTTTCTCATTCATGGCTGCATCGATGGGTGGAGTAGGAAACTCATGTGGCTTCGAGTAACAAGATGCAACAACCAACCCGAGATACCAGCTTCCTTTTTTCTTCAATGTGTAGAAGAATATGGCTTCCCAGTGAAATTGCGAAGTGATTGCGGCACCGAGAACGGTATTATGGCTGCAATGCAGTGTGAATTCAGAGATGATGTGAATGCTCATTTGTATGGTACTTCGCCAGCCAATCAGAGAATCGAGGGGTGGTGGTCTCATTTTAGAAGAAACAGGTCTACATGGTGGATAAATTACTTTAAAGATTTCACTGAAAGGGGGCACTTAAATCCAGATAATGAACTTGAAAAGGAATGCCTCTGGTTTTGCTTTTCTAGAGTCATCCAGGCCGACCTCGACCTTGTGAAAGAGCAATGGAATACCCATCGTATAAGGGATTCAAGACACGACACAGTTCCTGGTATACCTGAAGAGTTGTATTACCTTCCCGAGTGTCATGGTGGAGTTGATGGATTGAGTCTTGTTATCTCATCCCAGCATATTCAATATGTAAGGGAAAATCTTTTGCACATGGAGGATGAGGTAAATATATATCAGGAATATTTCAACCACATTTTGAGTAGCAGTGATCTACAGCTCCCAAAAAGTTGGGAAGATGCCGAAAAATTGTATTTTACATTGATGGAAGTAGCAAAGGGATAGAGTGATTTTACAAAACCATGAAACAGTCAGTATTTTGTTGACAAATGGACATACAAAGGGTTAAGATGATAGTAATCTATTTCATTACAGCAGGAGACCAACCAATAAAATGAAACTGTCAACAGTAGTTAAAACTATGTACATGTAAACTTTGCACATGTATAGTAACAAGGAAAACAGACATTCTACAAGTCATTATGTTGCTATGGAAACACTATTGGCAGCAGACTCCTTGCACAAGGAAAATAAATCTCTTTGCCAAACCAAATTTTACTATTGTGGACATATCAGAAGTTTGAAACAATGTCAGCATTGAATGCGAGTGGTGTAAAGTAAATTGTTTTGTATAACATGGGCAGATAATTATGCAATTTTATGTTGAAGGAATCCACAGCAACATGGGATTTTTTTATTTTTATTTTTACTGTACATGTGCAAAGTTTAAGGTTTGTTTACCGAGCATGCAGCTGAAGCAAGTCTGTGATATACCATTTTCCCTCTTAATAAGATGAAATACATACAGTGTATGCCTTTTGATCCCACCTCTACATTGTATAAGGCAACATCTCACCATATTAGGATAACTAAGGGTATATACATGTACCACATTATTTTAATCATTCCACACAAGATTTTCTCATGCTACATGTATCTTGCAAAAGCCCAATATCATCACTGTTTCCCAGTCAGTATTTATTCAATTCAGGCTTGAAAACCCAACCATACATGTAGCAGTAGAATCAGTCATGCTCGAGAATCCAGCAGTGCTTTTCCCATGCCCCTAAAGTTTTTCAATAAACCTGGTCTTTTGTTTTACATGCATGCAGTAGACACATGTATCCATTAGGTACCTATTTTGAACCTTAATTGCTGCAGATATTAGCTCTTAAATATTCCTTAGATCTTGAAAACAAGGCTTGTCAGTCCATATTTAATTCTGGTCATATCATCAACATCATAAGTCTCCTTCCCTGCTGCTCTTTGGGTCATCACACAAACACTAGCCCTACTTAAAATGGCTCCTTACACCAGCCAAACATTCCATTCCAACCACATGGTCAATCAGACGTCCCCTAAAGGAAGAAGGTACAACGTAATTCTTGAATATCCAAAACCGGACTCCTCCTTGTAACGCCTTAAAGTAAAGGGTTCTTCTGTCCCAGGAACATGAGCTACTTCACTGCCATCCTTGAAAACAAGTTTGTACTCAGTCCTTGAGTTGTCAAACCGTTTATTGAATGCAGAGTGCTTCTTTAGTGCTTCGTCGCGAATACCTTTTGGAGTTGCCGTCGATGCAACCTTCAAAGGCAACGTTTCTCCTCTTTTGATCGTATCTTTATCTCTCATGACGCCGATGTTGATCATGACCATCTCTTCCTCGATTCTCTTCTTCTTGCCACCCTTTCTACGAACAGAAAATGAGCTCCTTTCTGACTCTTTCTGAGACTTATACGATTGGAAACTTGGCAGAGAAAACTTTGAAGCTGGTCGGATTACCGCTTCAGCTAAAGCTGATCCAGAACTGTCAGACCTTACACGTATTTTGACGCCACATTTTGGGCAAAACATGAAATTATTTGCCATTTTGAGCAGAAAGAAGGCAGCAAAGACGCCATATTCCTACCCTAAATGGTCTGGTTGTTTTGGCGCGAAAGTAGTAAGGCGCGTGCAAAGGAGTATGGGAACCTTCTGCATATTTCGAATATTTGTATTGAAATTATTTTTGTACTGAAAACATATATTTGTACTGAAAACATATTTTCGTACTAATAAAACATTATTGTACTGTAAATACGTTTTTGTACCGAAAAAAAAGTTTTGTACTATAATTATATATTTGTACTGAAGAAATATTTTTATACTGGTGAAAAAGTTTTGTATTGGAAATATATTTATCTACTGGGAAAATATGTATTTGTACTGGAAATAGATTTTTGTACTAGCAAAAACGTTTTGTATTGGAAATATGTTTTTGTACTGGGAGAAATATATATTTGTACTGCAAATATATATTTGTTCTGGAATAATTAAATTTAGTTTGCACTTGTGGGCCACCGTACCTATTAGACAAAAGGTAAAATAAAGTAATGAACAGAAAAGACGTAGTCCTCTTTTGTATAATTTCGAGGATGGTTTGCTGTGGCTGTAGCCTCCTTTGCAGACGTTTTTAGTAGGGAGAATGGGACCGAAACTAAAAACGTCTGCAAAGGAGGCTACTGTGGCTGGTGATGGTAATCATTGAGCAGCCCCTACGGTCCTGGGTTCCAACTTTCAAAAGGGGCCCGGAAGCATGCTCCCCTGGAAATGTTATGTTCATTTCCCTGCATTCAGTGCATTTTAGCCATTCTGTCTACCTTCAGCCTTCTGGCTGTAACTTGTTTTAGCTTATTAAACTATCTGTCTACCATTTGCCGACAATAATGACCCTTATAAACGTGATCTTAAATCTAGATTTAAGATTTTGAATTCAACAAACAAATGTTCCTTAAAATTGGGGGTGCAGCATGAGTGTTTTCCGAAAATACATTGTTTGCATTGACCTTACGCAAACAAACCGTACGCAAACACACCGTATGCAAACAAACCGTATGCAAACAAATCGTACGCAAACAAAGCCATTTAGTGTCGGCGAGTATTCCTACTCGCGCTACTCTGTTGATATAAATATTTATTAAACGAAAATGAATCATTATTGATATGTTAAATGCGCATTGAGGCCCAGATTGATTTGTCCTTGAATGAGATAGTAACCGTGTCAGGCCTTACTTGTGTGCACGATTTTTTCCTGATATTTTTGGGTTTTACTCCACTCCCATCACTTTTCTAATGGTCCAGCCTGCGAAAGCAGCCGCTTTTTGTGCTCGGATCAGCCGCTCTTTTTCATACAATTTGGTGTAGTAGTCATGTGGACGGTTTGGTGACAGCTTCAGACGGTTCTTTCATATTTATTGTGTAATTAAAGTGGGATCAAGAGTTGTTGAGTTGATCAGGTGCCAGGCTACTGTCAGAAACGTGACCTCTACCTTCTTCCTACAGTGTTCTTATCTCACTGAATAGGAGGAACTCCAAAATTATTTTACTAGAAGCGTTCTCAATGACACGTAAGCGCTGCCAAGGTGCTATAACATAATAATTACTTTTTAAGGTCTTATTGTTGACTTACAAAATTCTTCATAACCAAGCAGCAGAGTATTTAAATGAACTGCTTATCTGTTACAGACCCAATCGTTTGTTAAGGTCATCTAACCGTAATTTCCTGCAGGTTCCTAAGTCTAATACTACGGGGACAGAGCTTTTGAGCCTTTGACAGTAATCATTTTGAATTTCACGCTCTTGATATCTGTTCTCTATTTGTCCCATCTTTGAAAATGTAAATTATTAACGATTAAAAAGCATCATAAATTTTAAACGCTGCACCGTATTTTTACGAAATAAAAACTAAAATACTCTCAAAATGTCCTTTGTTCGTTTGTGTATTATTAACCCATATATGGGTAGATGGGTGCAAACATTAGTGCACGTGTGATCGTACTAATAAAATAAATCAAAACAAATTATTTAGGTTTAAACACGGGTATTTTGGATCAGTTCGAAAGCCGTAATTTTCTTGCAATAACGATTCGGATATAATTTAAAGTAATTTCTGTATAAAAAGATACACAAAACAACTCATTTTCATCTCGTGACACATCTTGCCCCGGGTCAGTAAACGCGTAATGTAAACCGACCCTTAGATTATTGAGCAACGAATACTATCCCTTCATGTAGGACGACACGAATTGCTACCAAATTGTATTCTATTCTATTGTATTGTGTTGCGTTCTATTGTTGTATTGAATTGTATTGTGTTGTATTCTATTGTATTTTTGGTAAAAATTCGTGTCGTCTTACATAAAGGGATTGCCGGTAGTGCAGCGTGCTAATCGTTAGTGTAATCTTCACGTAACAGACGACACACGGCCTCCCGGATCCACTGATGTTCCATCAAACAAGGTATTTCCATCGGGCTTCTCGCCATTTCACATTTCACGCCGAAGCAATTAACGACTAGTTACAGGTGGTTATTGTGATTTTAATTGGACTTTTATTTGAAGACCTGTCCATCAGTAATGCTAAGAAAAGGATCTGTAATTGTGCTGATCAGAGAACGCTTGTGTGCGGCACATTAGGCTAGAAGGACAAATAAAGGTATGTCTGTATGATCAAATGGATTGAACAATGGACAAAGCAAACCCTTTGTTGTAATAAATGACCTAACCACTTACACCCAGTCATTAAATCAATTTGAATCCGAACAAAAGAGATCAGCTTCGTTTTGTATATAAATAATAATTCTGTTCCATTATATCCTTAAATTTATAAAATTGAAAATGTATACAATAAACATCAAAATGTCTTGATTTGTCAACGTTGGAATCAGAAGTCGGAATACATAACCAGTGAAACCGCTGGGTGTCAAATGAACACTTTTAAGTTTTCCTTTTTTCCCATACTTACAGAGTACAGATAGCACCAGGGTGCTTTACAATCTTGTACAAATCCCTGCATTTCCAGCCATTTTGTGCCGACCAATGCTCGGAGCAAACGAACATCGTTCCATTGTAAGAATCGCATGAGTGTGGTTTGTAGGCCGTGCAGAACACAGCGCTCAGGAGCGACACAAGCAAACCGAGTGTGGCGATCATCTTGGCAACACTGGGCTCACTTTCATTTTATTCAGACTGAGTACGTGTTTTAACTGAAAAATAAAGAAATGTGGATATCAGTATCATGCGAGGTTTGTATGGTTTAATTCTGATGTGCATGTAAAAACACGTTACAATCTAGGTTTTAACATACCTAATACACAGGCTCGCTACATAGGACTCATGTAATCAGCTTTGTGTCGTCAAGCGATCTATCTGTTATCCTTCATATATCTAACCACAAAGAACACAATTATATATTTATGAAGCCACAGGAAAAGCAGCAATGAAAACGTACATTTGAATCTTACTAGAGAGCTAACACGCAGTTTCGTTTTTGTTATGGCGGCTTTTAGTGTAACTTCAAAAACTGAATGTGAAATACAACTGAAGTTGGCTCTTGATAAACTTCAGATTTTCCCCATTATGAACTTTTGGGCGACTTATCAAATCAACGATCGACACAACACTTGATAAAACTCCAATCCTGACGTTTATAAAATTGTTCATATTGAAATATGTCACTCTGTACTGGACAAGGTCTACTAGACAGAGGCGGTTACTTTGTATGATTGAGATGTAATTGAATATTTTGTCTTTTTGTAGTCGAGCTGCAAGTGCCAAGCAATATCACTCGAGCTAAATTAAACACATAACCAGGTGTGCTTCCTTCATCCCAGCTTGCTGTTTCTGATTGTTGAGCCTCACATTATTTTAATTTTAATTTCAATTTAACGGAGATCAGAATGGCTGTGAGAGGACGCTCAAATCACAAAAGCAATAGTTCAGTATCAGTATTGTCAGTGTATTGTTATGGACCGAGCGTCGTGTTTTTGTTTGAACTCTATCTGCACATTTCATTTCACCGACTGCTCCCAACTGTGCGAATTTATCATTATCAACTAACATGAATACATCAGTACAGATTTTTCTTATATCCCCAAAATGCCGTCTTCCGAGTCTCTATTTTTTTTATTTTATTTTTTTATTTTGGTAAGTTTTCTTTAGTCTACGCTGCTATCCTCGGTATATTTTAACGGCGTATATTTTTAATACTGATCTAGACTGCTGTCCTGATAGTATTCCAAGAGATCTGTATATCGCTGCAGGTACTTGTCAGTATTTAGATATTTCGAATGCTAGCTGTATCCTTTCATTTTTCCCTTCAACTACTTCTCGTGTCGATATTCTCTGGCCTCTTTCCTGATCCAACATCCCTCTTTCGTAGAATATCGAGTCAATGAATATCGAGTCATTTTATATGTGGAGCTCATTAATAATTTCTACAGGATGCTTTCTGCACGGTTTCTTGTGTTTCTTGTTGCTGTTTCGGTTTATATTTCCTTGCTCTTATTAAGGTCCAATCAAAACCTCAACTCGAAGGATATTCTAACAGTTTATCCCGATCAGATCAAAATATATTCATCACATCCGTCTTCCTTACAATTTTATGTGCAGCTTATTTCACTATAATATATATATTTTCGCAAACTTCAGTCCTCTCCAAGCATTTTCAATAATTAAAACTCCATATGAAATCACTTGAGCGATTTAAATCTTACCTTTGGTTCAAAATTAAGTGTGAAAAAAAATTCCCCGCAACCCAACCGTCCTCTTGCTCCAGTTGGTTAATCTGGTGTCGCTTCTGAAGCAGACAGTGCTCTTCTCCGTACGATCTATTCGAGTTTGCGGTGCCTCACTCACAGAATACACAGCGGAAACCCTGCTGGTGTCACAGGATTCACACTGAATACTGACGAAACGGTTGGCTTTCAAAAGGAGTGTCTAGCGTCACGCCACGACCATCATATTATTTACCATAACTTTACCCACTCAAACATCCGATGGTATTTTTTCCAAACATTTAAGTAATCCCTTCTACATCTTTGTTGAAGGAAAAATAGTAATAAAAAAGTGTTGTTTCTAAGATCAGATTATTGCGTTTTGTGATAAGCGTCGAGTGTGACACGCAACTCCAGAAGGCTTGTATTTCGAACGAGAGGGAACAGGTGTCTGATTTCAAAATATAAGGGAGTGAACTGATGCTTTTAATTTGTCTCAGGTTCCATTGAGTTCTTTTAATCTCAGTTTCAGTTTCAAGTTTTCAAGTTTGGCAGTGTTTCATCCCGTTGCCACGGAAATTGTTTTCGGCCCAGTCTTGACCGGGCGACCAGCCATCATGATTACAAAGATTGCAGCTCATTAGCATACGAGTTGCGTCTCTAGACCAGTTCGCGGGGTGCAAACATGGCGCGAAATACAGTGTTTGTATGGGAATCCCATGCCAAATAAAATCCGTAAAATTGAATTTCGTGTTTACAGGTTCCATACATTTGTCTGTAACAACGAGTCAAAGTCCGCGGGAAAATTTACAGAGAAATATAATGTATGGAAAACTGAAAACGCGATTGCACGCTTCCCAGCACAGCTACATTCCTCAAATTTTGATCAGTTAATCTTTACCTGGTATTTTAAGTTTGCAGACAGTGAATATTTCAGAAATTCCAATTTACTGAAATAATTTTGCATCGGATTCCCATACTTGTAAACACTGTATTTCGCGACGTGTTTGCACCTCTTACTCACTGCAAATCAAGCAACAAATCAACACTTGTCGATCTTTTGTTTTAACTGGGCCTACCTTTTCTTGTTCGCGGGTTTGAGTGTTTTAGGGACGATCAGGTGATCAACTTAGCAGTGATTCAACATAGAAAACTTCAGTTAGTCAGCCAAGTTGATCTTCTCATAATCTTGGTTTCGAGTCTTCAAAAACTACATTGTATTCTAGACTTCTCCTGCGTGCTTCTCCTGTTTAGACAAATGAAGGTTTATTAGACAGTATATCCATGAATGGCTCTTCACCGTCTAGAGCTAATTATATTACAATTTATTTGTTGAGAGCTAATATACAATATGTTACAATTCATATTCGTTAGGAGCTAATATAATTAACAAATAAAGAAGCCTTAGCCATGTTTTATACTATCATAAAACACGATGGGCATTTGAGAACACGAGAGAAATGTTAAAGCACAAGCCGAAGGCGCGTGCTTTCAACATTTCTAGAGTGTTCTCAAATGACCAGAGTGTTTTATGATAGTATAAAACATGGATTTAAGGCTTCTTTATCTGTTTTATAATATAGATTTACGCGCGCGATGAAAGGAAACCGCCAGTTGAAAACTATATAACACGGCTAACCATGTTATATACTCTGATAAAACATGGCTTCTTAGCCAATCAGAGCGCGCGTACTATCGTATCTATATTATAATATATAGTATACTTGTATGATTATGATCTATATAGAAATGCTGACATATTTTAAAACTTACATTAATATAGGTTGTCTATGGACCAAAAACTAGTAAAATAACTATACATGTTTATACAAAAGTCTAAGTTTGCAAAAACACTGCTCTGATGAAGTTGAAACGATTCAAAACGTTAACCACCTATATTTCGACTGTGTAAAGTTCAGTCTTCATCAGGGTGAAAAACCGTTACATACGTGATATATGATGTTGCTGTATATACGTAAGAGTACTAATGAAGTGCGCGCTCACACACCAACTGTAAAAAAACAGATGCACGCGCTGACAAAATAAGCTAAAAAGAGCGCACGTGCACGCACTACACAAAGTATAAATTGTATAACTAATACGACTTACGTAAATATCATACTCGACCTCGCCGATTCTGGTTATAGAAAAAATCACTTTCATTAAGTCCATTTGGTCTTATAGATTTCAGCTTATAGGCCACTGTCCCTCTTTGTTATGCAACTCGTCACTGCTATTTACTTTATATATGAGCTGAATGTTAAGGTCCTTTAGACCCCGAGTATCCTTCAGTAAAAAAGTGTCTATAAATGAAGTCATCATTCTGCTTGTTAACAGTTGACAGTCTAGAGTGATTACGCAATCGGCTCTTGTGGTTATTAAACCGGAGTCTAAATTTGGTAGTAGTTGAACCCACATATTGTACACCGCATACTTTATCGCTAAGCAAATAGATTACATTATTTGAATTACAGTCCAGATGATAGTTAATAGAGTAGGCTTTTTAGTGGTGTAACTTGAGAAGGTGCTTCCCGTATTGAGATAATTGCATACATCACATCTTTTGTCATCACACCGTACTGTTCCTCTCTGAACTGTCTCCTTGTTTGCTTTAATCTTTGCATGCACTAGATAGGCGTGTAAACTCTTTGGTCTTCTGAAAGCCATCATTGGAGTCTCCGGTATTGCTTTCTCACATCGTTCAGAACTATGTAAGACTGGTTGTAAGTCACGTAAGATGCCTCCAATATTGGGTAGGCCTGGATGAAAAGTCACCACGAAAGGTGTTCTAGATCTATTGTTTACAGTTTTTGGTCTGGGTGTCAAAGCCTCTTCTCTACTTACCGTCCTTGCCTTTTGTATTTGATGTTTGACAAATTGTTCTTTATATCCCCGGGAAACCAAAAACCTACACAGGTCTGCCACCCTTTGCTCATATGCCTCTGATGTCGAGCATATCCGTTTAGTCTCAAGGCTTGTGCATACGGTATACTCTCTTTACACTTCCTAGGATGACACGATGTATTGTACAGATATTGGTGTTTGTCCGTGGGCTTTGTGTATAAGTCTGTATCAATCCTCCCGCTGCTGTTGATAACCTGTACGTCCAGAAAATTAATTCCAGTCCCAAGTGAATTTAATAGTGTCACGGGCCTCATTGATGTAACTTAAAAAATCTTTAAGTTTTTCTTCTCCCTCAGTCCATACCATGAAAATATCATCTATGTATCGAAACCACGTGTGGTCTATACGGTGTCGCTGTTAACAAACTTGTCTCGAGCCTGTCCATGAATATGTTCGCATATGCCGGCGCCATCTTCGTTCCAATAGCTGTACCCAATATGTGCACGTAGTGCCTGTCATTGAACTCGAAGTTATTATTCTTTAATACTAATTCAGCTAAATCCACGATGTCCTCTGTAGGAATCCCCTGATTTTTTCTCTTATTTAATGCATTATGAGGAATGTGAGGATATAACCCACCACGTCAATGGTGACCATAACAGCTCCCTCTAGAAATGCTTTCATAGTCCTAATTTTCCTCAAGAAATCATTCGTGTCCTTCACATAAGATGAAATGGTAGGTACCAAATCCTTTAACTGTTGATCTACAAATTCCGAAAGTTTCTCCGTAGGCGTATTACAACCAGAAATTCCTGGACAACTTTTCTTGTGTAGCTTAGGAAGGAGGTAAAATCGTCCAGCTTTTGCATGCACTGCCATTAATCAACAAGTACTTCAGAGTAGCCTCGCTAATATGCCCATCTATATATGTAGTTGTTTAGTCCTTGTGTTGATTTTCTTAATCATCTTCTTAGTAGGGTCACTCTCCAATGGGACATAAACCTGTGTGTCATTAAGTTGTCGACTGGCCTCTTCAATGTATTTTACCTTGTCTATGACAACTACTGCCGATCCTTAGTCTGCTTGTTTTATTACGATGTCCTCATATCCCCGTAAATCTGTCAATGCATTTTGTTCTTCCCTGGTAAGATTTCTATGGTACTTATAGCACCAAGATTGTTTGTGACTATTTTCTTTTCCAGCGCACTGGCATATGCCGCAAGGGCTAATTCTCTGTTCTTATCAGGACACCAGTTGGATTTTTTTCCTGAACGCTGGTACGTTGGAAAAGTTACCATCTATTTCATTGTCAGAGTAGAAGTATTCTTTTAGGCGAATGCGCCTAACATAGTCCTTTATATCTTTCTTAAGAGCAAACACATCAATGTCTTCAGGAGTAGGACAAAATGGCAGCCCCATAGATAATAAGGAGAATTCAGAGTCTGTTAGCGTTCTGCTTGATAAGTTAACCACTACTTGTAGTCCCTCATTATACTGCTGTACACGATCCGAGCACATCCCAATACGCTCCCTCAAAGGGGCTTCCTCTCCTTGTTGTCTCACTTCATACGTAATATTTCCCTCTGAAGTCGCATTGGAGCTAGAAGATTCTTCAACCAATTGATTAAGTCTAGAGTCCTCTTCAATGTTATACTCCCTAAGATCGACCAACAAGAGGGGAGAGTCCACCGGAAGAGGGTTAATGCCACAAGAGCTATCTTCACATTCCAGGTCTTCTATCAAAACTAGCGAATCGGCCATATTATTTTCAACTTCTATTTTTATATCGGAAATGAGTTTTTCTATCTCCATTGTTTTAGCTGTCAAATTTGACAAGAGTACAAAAGGTATATATCTATTTGCAGTGCAATGTTTTTGAAAACGAGTGTATATATACACTCGTTTGCAGAAAGGTTGTCCTACACAAATATCCAGATATTTAATTTATTCAGACAAATTTAATGAGATGCGTAGTGACTGTGCCAGCTGTTAGCATAATTGTTCAGTTGCAGAGAGATTTGGCGAAACATGCCGAAAGCGTACTCAAAAGATATACGGTGTGCTGCAATCTCGAATAAGATTTTGTACAGGAAAACAGATGAAGAAATCGCAGGCATACTTTTTTGTGCCCGAAAAGTGTTCGTCGTTACTGTAATTTGTTCTTTAATACAGGAGACGTATCCCCTCAGAAAATCGGTCGTCCGACAGAGTCTACCGAACTCAGTGTTCCTCACGAGGAATATATAGTAGTTAGACCAGAAATTCAACTAGCGGAAATTGCAGATGTGATAGCTAACTCAACAGGCAACCAATATAGCACATCAACTATTTGCCGAGCTTTACGCCGACTTGGATTTACGCATAAAAAGGTTAGTTAGTTGTTATTGCCGCAACATATATTGTATGCTATAGAGATAATTAAGAACAAAATCTTCACTTTTCTTAGCTTCATCAGGTTTCTGCTAAACGAAGAGACGACCTGAGAACGACATATTTTGCTGAAATGGCAATTTTTACTCCAGAGGAGCTAGTATTTGTCGATGAAACTGGCTTCGTAAGTACGCTTAAGTTATAGTCACCGTGAAATTCCGTCGATAAAGATGTAGCTCACTTTCAAACGCTTTTCATGACGATATAAATAATACTCGTCGAAGTTTATTTGTGAGGTAAATTTAGCTGAAAAAACCACAGGCAGCCCAAGCTCTGTATTTGCACTGTGTGACTATTATTTCACAAAATTCTCAGATAAAGAAAATAAACTTACCTTAAGAGTTTGTTGTTGTCCTGTTGTTTCTCTGGGGTCTAGAAATGGCGGTTATGGGGCATTTCTCTCACTTTGGGTTTTTCTCTCTTCTCTGTCTTAAAGAAAGGAAAGGCTGCACACTCCAATTCAAACCACGAGGCACTTGAGGCCGATTTTTCGCACGAAAACCCATCCGATAGGCGTAATTTCCTCCGTCAGGTGAAAGGTAGGTAGTTTTTCTTACCCCAGAAGTTTACAGACTTGAGAAATCATTATCTCAACTCTTCCAAATGAACTCATTTCTTTGAAAAAGCCCTCTCATTCTTCGTCAGGAACTACGTGTTTGCTGCTATTCGGTCATGACCGTGGCAAAATTCCTCTTTCCGGCAGAGGGACAGTCAATAAATTGCCAGATACGTTACTCTCTCCCCACGGGGTCTAACGTGCCGCCTATTGTACTGAGTAGCCAATCGCGTGGCTACAATTTCAAACACGTTGACAACGCTTGACGACGGCTAGTTCCCAAAGATCACGGGCTCAGAACTTATACATTACATACCTTATTTTGAAACTTGTCTACAAGTGAATCGGCTCTATGGTAAAGTGGTTTAGAGCGCGCGCCTCGAATCCAACGATTCGGAGTTCGATTCCACACAAGCCAGTAACAATTAAAAAAAATTCTTTTTCTCCTTTCTCAGTTTTATTTGATCTTTTCCTCTATTTTAAGCTATTTAATAGAGCCGCGTTGACGGACGGCGGGCGTTGACGGGCGGCGGGCGTTGACGGGCGGCGGGCGTTGGGTATAGTAAAACCTATTATTGCTTTGGAGCTTCGGATAAGTTTAGTTGTAAGGGAGTTAATAAGAGATGTAATGAGATCGATAAAGAAAACTATCTAAATGTGTTGCTCGGGTATCAATAAGGGTTTTCGTGTTGTCAACAACACTATGTATACTTGTCCGGTGTCGAATTGTCGATCAAAATATTTAGTGAAACTTTCCAATCATTTATCGCAAGTACATACCTTATCACCAGAGGAGCACAAGTATTATTTACAAGAAGCAACATTACAAAAACCTAAAGTGGTTCGAGTTTATAACCAATCAGCTAATTCATGGCTCATTTCAGAAAGTATAAATAGGTTTTCTTTATTAATTTATTAAAACGCTCAGCTATCTAATTACAAGTATTTTATATCCCTTTCATCTACCCAAGAATTAAAACTCTCGGGATACCCCTTCCACTGGACAAGGTATTCAATCCTGCCTTTCCGTTTACGCTTTTTTAAGACTTTTTCTACCCGGTAGAAATCATCTTGCTTTTCGACTCTCTGTAACTCGGCTTCGTAAAATGTTCCTTCTAAAAGTTATCCATGATAGTCCTTTAAACGATAGACAGGTGGCTGTCTTGGTATTCTTTCAGATATGGTAAATATCTCTTCGGTCTAGTTTGGAAAATAACCTAAAACAACGATAACGCGTGTTTTATTCTTTACGAATAGAGTGTAGCCTGGGAATGACAAACTATTTGTTTTCCCCTTCTAATTGTTAGCTTATCCAAGCTAAGCAGCATTTGTCAACAAGAAAAAAATCAATGAAACATAAATCAGTCTAATCTTGTAACACGGTACATTATATCAACCCAAGAACTGAGAAATAAGAAAGTTATCAACTCCGCGACTATAGGGAAAACGAACTGTAAATTGGTGTTTTTGAGATTGAATAAACTTTGTTTAATTTATCTGGTGGTTTGTTTTTATTCGTATGGTAATTATAGTTCAGTTTTAGAGAAGAATTTACATCTCAAGAGTTTTTCTCAAAACTATAGGCCCTTCAGTTACCGCTAATCCCTAAGAACAATAGCAGAGTTGATCTAATGAACCATACCGGATTTTGTATACAATTATCTTATGAGTTATTAACTGTAAAGGAAAATAATAAAGACAGTTTAGAGCCTATCACGCGTAGTTTGTTCTTACTATTTACGCTACAAAGTGGTTTAGATATTGCGAGATATTTATTACTTTTTTCATTCAACTTCGAATGTATTCAGGGCCGATCGCTCCTGGTTTTAGAGACGACCCCAAACAATAGGCTTTGCCCAAACATGCCCGAATAGATCGATGACCTTATCCAAAGGAACAATAGATAATGAGCGCGCCACACTTTATTCATGAGCGCGCCCATTTTATTCATGAGCGCCGCACTTTGTTCATGCGGAAAGACAATAGAACCGTGACGTCATTGAATTAATGACGCGACACAAAAAATAGCATAACACCCTAAAAATTAGCATAACACCCATTCCATGCCTCTCCTACTACTTAGGTGCATAATTCAATCGAGGAATCGTATCATCAAGTGAAGCATTTTATTCGACAGAATGATACAGCATTTCACTCCACGCTAAATAAAGCTGCATTTATATGCGCAACTGTAACACGTATTTCCACAATTGCGATTATTGCGTTCGACGAAGGAGAACGCATCCTAATCTTGCAGTGGACTCCCTGTGGCCTGTGTGGGCTACCTGTGCTTGCCATCGAGATGTTTGTACTTTTTAGAATAAATTGTCTCGACCTGGGAACTGGTAACTACACGATGCTCGGTCGCCATGTGCACAAACGTCGAGTATTATTTTCCCAATCCAATGCAATAATGTTTAAAAAGTTAGCAAGTACGGACAGTACGATATATCAAAGCCTTAGGAAATTCACTGCCATCTCTGTAGCATTCGACAAAGTCTGATGTCCAAACTATATCAAGTCAAACATGGTCTGTTTTCTCGGCGCGGTGACGACACTAGCGAAGTTGAACAGAGAACTAAAGGTCAAATCAACTCGTCATAATTTGTAAACAACCGAGTGAATTCTGTTGGCTTGCTCGCTGTACTGGATTCTGCTTTTCGCTGTAGATACAGATACCGAAACTACAAACAGTAAGATGACCTGGCCGAAGAGAAATCTAGGTCTGGGTTTTCTAGATACCCGTAATCGCCGTATCTTGTGTGATTTGCGACACTGTGTACATCTTGGTTATACAAATTAACGGATGCAAATTAACACTACAATTCAGGCAGAGAGTTATTCTATAACGACACTTTGATATGCCAAGGAACAAGTTGAACAAGTTGTCTCGCTTTTCATGTTATGTGCTGCGTGGTTTCCTCGATCGAAATCATAGCGGAATTGGAGCGGGGAGGTCACTACGGAACCCTGTACGGGCCATCAACAAACACAATCGCGTGATACTGCTTTATTATCGCGCGATATTGTTTTACTATCGCACGATGCTGTTTTATTATCGCACGATAAAGTGTTACTATCGCGCGATATAATTTTACTATCGCACGATACTGTTTTAAATATTATCGCGCGATAGTGTTTTAGTTTTAATATCGCGCGATAGTGTTTTAATATCGTCTAACCACGTCTAAAACAATCACGCGGCTTTGAAATGGCTTCTGACACACATTAGATATTCATGACACAGAGGACAATGTTGAACAAACATTACTGGTTATTGCACGTTCTGAATATAAAAGAGTAACGATGTGGTTTGAAAGGTGAACATTCCATGAAATACGTAGTGTGGAAAGACTACTGGAAAGAACACTTTCTGTACGTTAATTTGCATTTTGAAAGACCTTGCGATGGTGGGAAAAATGAGATGGTCACAAAGCCGACTAAATTCAAAAGATTCCGGTGTCACAGCGATCCCCCCCCCCAGTGAATTCGCCCCCCCGGAGCGAAATCGCTAGTGAATTCGCCCTTCCCGGGGCGAGATCGCTAGTGAATTCGCCCCTCGTAGTTCTTATAGAAATCGGCCCGCCTCAGAAAATAGAGGCAGTACATGTCAACGCAATGAATAAAAAGTTTTTTTTTTTATAAATCTGGTCTTTTTAAAATAAAATAAAAGACCTCTTTAGCTACTATTTCTACCACTGACTACAAAAATATGCGAGTCGGTAACACTCCTTTTCTTCGGAAGGTCATTTCAAATTCTTTCCGAATTTGAGTTAATTACACTGCTAGAAACTTTCAAAACTTACCGCCGTTTTATCTTCTCATTAGAGTATAAGCTGTTTATCTAGAAAGGTCTTCCTAGTTTGAACTGAAGTAGTATATGAATTGTTGCTTCTGGCCCGATTACAACAAAAAACAACGAACACACTGTTGCATTTGTTGCATTTTATGACATCTCACCCTTCGGGTTCGTTATCATAAAATGCAACAAATGCAACAGTGTGTTCGTTGTATTTTGTTGTAATCGGGCCAGACAGCAACAATTTATCTTCTACTATAGTTCATTTATTGTATTTATAATTATATATTAAAGGAACGTAATCATAAGGTATTATATCAGGGCTAAGCATATATTAACATTTGTTCGAACATTTGGTTTATAACGAATTTATTATATTCTAACACCCTATTAGAGGAGTGTTGCTACTAGGTATTATAACACATATTGTCATAATCATTATTTACTACTATAGTCCATTCATCATATTTCTACACCATATTAGATCAAGGTATTACATTTCAAAACCCTATTAGAGGAGTGTGATTATTAGGTATTATAACATATATTGTCATATTCATTATTTACTACTATAGTCCATTCATCATATTTCTATACCATATTAGATCAAGGTATTACATTTCACCACCCTATTAGAGGAGTGTGGCTATAAGTTATTATATCATGGCTGATCATATACTAGCGTTTGTCCGAGTACGTGCTTTAAGGAATTATTTACACGGATGGAAGATGGACATTCCGGATGATAATCCTCTAGGAGCAGATCCAGCTGCTTTTCTTGCTGGTGTGCGTAAGCAAACTACCGAAAAGCTTAAGGAAGAGATTCAAGAACATAATTCCTTAAAAGCTCAATTAGGTTTAAACATAACTTTCGTACTTGATAAACCTGATGGTTATGTATATGAGACAGCCACCTTTTATAGCCTTCAATCTGTTTTGATCAACGACGATGGGATCCGTAGTATAATAGTAGAAGCACATGCTCAGATATACAACCAAATCGAGAAGTGGATCAGTCGAGGATCTAATTGGGTCGTAGATAGGGTCAATAATCTATGGTTAAACACCGCTAGATATCAACCACTACGTGGAGGCTCATATTTACCACTACCATCAGAAATAGCTAATAAGAAAGCAGTGATCAATGTGAACAACAAAGACGACAATTGCTTACGTTGGTCGTTACGCGCAGAAGCTCTTTCAACAGCAAGAAAAGCAGCAAAACTTCCAACCATAAAAAACCCTCAGGAGACATCGAAATATAAAGGAGATGATGGGTTTAACTTTGATGGTGTGGATGCGCCAACACCAATCTCACAAATAAAACGCGTAGAGAAGCAAAATAAAATCTCGATTAATGTGTTTGGATGGAATTCGAAGGAAAAGCAAGTGATCATACACCACATTTCGAATGAGACTTTCTTAAAGCATGTTAACCTATTGCTAATAGAAGACCAAAGTAGTGGTAAGCAACACTATTGTTGGATCAAGAACTTTAATCGCCTCCTATTCGATCAAACGAAGAATCATAATAGGAAGTACTTTTGCGAGCGATGTCTACATGGATATTCCGATGAAGCTCTTCTTACGAAGCACATTCCAGAGTGTAATGGTATCAATGACAGAGCCATACGCATTGAAATGCCTACCAATAATAACAACAAAGTCTCATTCCAGAATATCCACAAACAGCTTAAAGTACCCTATATTATCTATGCAGACCTTGAGGCATTAACCACAAAGATCGAAGGACCTGCTCAAGATCCAAAGAAGAGCAATACTATTAAAACAGAAGAACATATTCCCTGTGGATTTTGCTATATAGTTATACGTTCCGATGGTCATAGCGAACCACCAGTACTATATAGAGGCACGGATACTATCGAACGTTTTCTACGATGCATACAAGAGGAAGAGGTGAAGATCAAAGCCCAAAAGGCTAAACCACTATGTATGTCATGGAAAAACTATAAGGTTTATAATAGCGCAGCGATTTGTCATATCTGTCAGAAGCCCTTAATTGGTGATAAAGTACGTGATCATTGCCACATCACAGGTGAGTTTCGAGGTGCCGCACACAAAACATGTAATCTAAAATTACGTCTATCACCTATAATTCCAGTTGTATTTCATAATTTACGTGGCTATGATTGTCACTTATTGATGCAATCTATTTCTAAGACTAAAGGTAATATATCTTGCATACCAAATAATATGGAGAAATATATTTCATTCTCACTTGGTAACCTACGATTCATTGATAGTATTCAATTCTTACCATCATCTCTTAGTAAGTTGGTATCAAGTGCAGCTGAAGACACATTCCAACAAATTGCGAAACAGACACATGATCAAGAGAAAACCAATCTATTAACTCGTAAAGGAGTATATCCATATGAGTACATGGATTCATGGGATAGATTCGTAGAGACTTCTCTACCACCGAAAGATGCATTCTATAGTAAACTAACTCTAGAGGACATATCCGATGAAGATTACGAACACGCAATAAAAGTTTGGAATGTATTTGATTGTAAGACATTGGGTGATTACCATGACCTTTACCTACAAACTGACGTACTTCTTATAGCAGATGTGTTCGAGACCTTTCGCACAACATGTATGCAAAACTATGGTTTGGATCCTGCTCACTACTATACTAGTCCTGGTCTATCGTGGGATGCATTGTTAAAGAAGACAGGTGTGGAGCTTGAACTATTAACTGACTATGACATGCATTTATTCATTGAGAAAGGTCTACGTGGTGGTATATCTATGGTGTCTCAGCGTTATGCCAAAGCAAATAACCAAAGTATACCCGATTTTGATCATAATAAACCAAATAGTCACATACTATATCTTGACGCTAATAATCTGTATGGTTATGCTATGAGTCAATATCTACCAACGGGAGGATTCGAGTGGTGTACACCAACGGAAGAACAAATCATCGAACATGCAATTGATTCAGATAAAGGTTAATCCTTGAAGTCGATCTAGATTATCTTCGAGAACTTCACGATGCACATAACAGCTATCCACTAGCTCCAGAGAGAATGCAAGTCGATAAAACTTGGTTCTCAGAGTATCAAACCGATCTATTCGAGGAACTATATAAAGGTAATGGATCTTTGAAAGTGGAAAAACTCGTACCTAACTTATATAACAAAGAACGATATGTGCTACACTACCGCAACCTACAACTGTATCTATCTCTTGGTATGCGTTTGAAAAAGATCTACAGGGCATTACGATTTGATCAATCCCCATGGATGGAACCATACATACGAATGAATACAGAGTTACGAAAACAAGCGAAGAGCACTTTCGAGCAGGATCTATACAAACTGATGAACAATAGCGTATTTGGTAAGACAATGGAGAATCTACGTAAGCGTGTAGATATCCAATTAGTGCGTGCATCAGAAGGAAACAAACTACAACGTCTATTGAATACACCTAGTTATGCTCATTCGACGATCTTTGACGATAATCTAGCAGCGGTACATAACTACAAAAGCAAACTACTTCTTAACCGTCCAGTATATGTTGGAATGTCAATTCTAGATCTCTCAAAACATTTGATGTATGACTTCTACTACAACGAGCTCAAGAAGCAATATGGACAACGCTGTAATCTACTTTATACCGATACCGACAGCCTACTACTACACATTAAAACTGAAGACGTCTATTCAGACATGGCAACTCATAAACATCTATATGATACTAGTAACTATAGCAAAGACCACCCGCTGTATAGTATCGACAACAAGAAAGTACTTGGTAAAATGAAAGACGAATGTGGAGGTATTCCAATTGTAGAATATGTCGGACTACGATCTAAGCTCTATTCTATATTAAAAGTAGGTGGCGATGAGATTCGTAAAGCTAAAGGTACCAAGAAGGCAGTAGTGAAACATCGTATTCGTCATGATCAATATAAAGAGTGCTTGATGGATAAGAAAGTATTCAAACATGGAATGCATATGCTTCGAAGTGAAGGTCATAAGATGTATGGTATGCATATGAACAAAGTATCTCTATCACCGTTCGATAGTAAGAGATGGATTTCAGCAAACGGAATAGATACAACAGCCTATGGTCATGGAGACGTTTTTCCAGAGGATGAAGAATTAGATGGTTTTATTAGCAATATACTATCAAACGTAGTTGATACACTATCCTACAACAGTAAAAACGTCATTACAGAGGATGAAGATATAGACGACTTTATTTGTGAGTTGCTTCTATCTTAGAATACCTTTTGGTGGTAGTTCTGTATCTAGTGGTACCACTTGTATCTCTTCACGAACGAACCCTCGCTTTGGTGCATCTTTTCCTAAATAGTATAGAACTGGTTGATTTGAAGATACCACATTTCGAGAAATATAGTATGTTTGTAAACTCCATACAGGATCAGTTGCTCGTTTTACTCCACCTTCCAATTCTCCCGGTGAGTATAGATATCGAACTAAAACATCGAATGGTAGTCGCTTTTCTTTCAATCCAATAATTCGAGAATATGTAGGAGTCTTTATGTTTACTTGTTGTGCCTCTATAGAATTTGAAGGTTCCTTACCTGTTAGTCGAGTAACTTCATTGTTCATAGCCTTGATAACATCAGGAAGCCTCAATACCCATTCTCTACTACGCGCATCCGATCCTTCAGATGTAAGTACCATCTCTTTTGCATATTGATATCCAAATAATCTTTCAGCTATCGTTCTATTTGCTCGCTCGACAAAACTTTGTGCCCTATGATGACCGGCTTCACCTCGTTGGACTTTAGTACCATGTAGTTCTAACGTTTCAGACATACGTCCCATGAATTCTCTACCAGGATCTACTTGTAATGTTTTTGGCCATTCTAGTGGACTACGTTTGTAGATTCGATCAAATGCTGCAGACACTTCACCACTATCTTTCGATGCTAAAGGTTCAGCCTCTTTATATCTAGAAGCTACATAGATTACCACTAAAGCATACTTATATAGTTTCCTTCCACGTCCAGGTCGATCGTGAGGTAGAAAGATCAAATCAGCTTGATGAACTTCATTAGGTTTCGATACAGTCCAATGTGGTCGTGGAATATAGTGTGGTGGTGATAGATATATTTGCCATACGGCTTGTTTCTCTAACCAACCCTTAGCTACATCTTCCGATACCTTTGCAGCCACCGATAACTTACCAATTGCAGCATAACCTTTCCAATAGCCCATAGGACCATAGAAGATACTCGCAAGTTTAGCATCCATTATACGTCTATGCATTCTAGCCTTCAACAGATGAAAAAAAAAGAAAAAAAAGAAAAAAAAAGAATAAGAACCTATCCAACCAGTCCTTATTCCTTTCTTTTTTCTTTTTTTCTTTTCTTTTTTCCTTTTTTTTTCTTTCTTAGTAGTGACCTAGTAGTATCTAGTTGCCTACTAGTTGCCTACTAGCAGCACCTAGTACGTTTCTAGTAGCATCTAGTACGTTTCTAGTACGTTTCTAGTACGTATCTAGTTGCCTACTAGTTGCCTACTAGTTGCCTACTAGTTGCCTACTAGCAGCACCTAGTACGTTTCTAGTACGTTTCTAGTACGTATCTAGTTGCCTACTAGTTGCCTACTAGTTGCTAGTAGCATCTATAGCCATCTACTAATAGCGTATCCAGCGCCTAGCATTCCACCACCGACGTAGAGCAACTCACCAGTCTTCTGATTGTTTGAGGGTCGGTAGTAGTCAGATAAGCGGGGTTCTTTCATTCCTTTGAGCCGCCTAAGCGCCTTACGTAACTTATCGGATTGCACGAAGGCTTTGTTGGTGTCTCTTTGAACGTTGTATGCGTCGCGTTCAAGACCTTCCTGGTTTTGTGCAAAGTCGTATAATCTTTGCCGTTCGATTCTATACGCTGTCATTTCAGATTCTTGTTTTTCAATGGCTCTATCGTGTCTCTCTCGTTCTGTATCTATATCACCCTTTCCAATCATTCTAGCTAGTATACCACCACCAGTAAATGCCGTCGCATTCAAAACGGCGCCGAAAACTGTCATAGCGATTGCTGCCGCCATTACGGTATGATCTTTTGTTTCTCGAGATACTGCTTCGCGTACAAGCTACCAACTATCACGGCAGTCCACTTTGCGTAATTTACTAGGGAAGAAGAAGGATCGCTAAGCATAGATTCCTTGGTAGTCTTCTTTACGATCCACCCAATACCAGCGGCGAGTCCTACAATTATAGATGCGTCGGTTGCTGTCTTCATCAATTCTTTATCCATCTTAACATATATAGTATAGTCTCTAGTCTTTAAGTGTTACTCCATGTCTGGTACCGTTGGCTTTGTCGGAGCTGCAGGTCGTGTCGTGCTAATGGCGGCAACGCACTTATTGCCATCTACATACTTTTTGTATGCATAGTACGTGCCAACCAACGTAGCGCCTGTACCGATGACTGTGAGGATAGCCAGGTTTTCGAACCGACCTTTCTCTACATCGACTTCTTTGCATGATTCGCTTTCGCGCGTTAACTCTCTCTTCTGAGCTTCTCTAGCGCGTTTGTTGCTTTCCGCTAGTGCCTTTCCGGCTGCAACGCGCTTTGGGTCTTTTACCTTAGTTGGTGCAGTCGTCGGAGGATTCGCAGTTATCTGGTCCGCTTCTTCCATCTTGATTCGGTCTAGTAAGTACTAGCGAAGGTTCAACAGTTGTACCATGAATGACTATATGACCAGATACGTGAAATAGGACAGTAGCTAGAGCTACGAAGCGACCTGCTTTAAGCGATAGTAGACCAGTCGCAGCACTGATCTCGTTGCGGACTAGGGGTCTTCTTGTAGATCCTTGATCAGTGCTTCTTGAGAATCTATTGGTACTAGGTAGGCAACTAGGCGGGTAGCTAGACGCGTCACGCCGTCGACTAAGCCTTTCGTTACTTGCTGAGCTAGGACGGCCTGGTACCTCCTATGCAACTTATCTACTTCTTTCTCAGGAAGTCTAGAGATGTCTCCTAGGGAGAAGTTCTTACCTAGGTATTCTTTCGTTACGCCTGTTGCGGCTAAGATCGAAAGTGATTCACGATTGTCTGATGTAACGTCTAGGTCGGTTGGTGGCGGGCCTGTTACGTCCTCACCGAATATCTCAAGTATCTCTTTGTCAGTCATAGTATGTTGTAGGTGCGGGTAGCTCTAACATGACCCCGAAAGGATGGCGTAGACAGAAACACATGCGAGCGAACTTATAGGATCCAAGCATCGTTCGTAACTCTTTGCATTCTTGCGAGCCGCCTCCGTAGTCATCAAATATCCTTTTGCTATCTACGGCCGATGCGGTATGAAATGCAACTACGATAGCTACGTTCTCACGGAAAGGTTTGCATATACTTGTTAATTGTTGGGACAGCACCCAAATAGAAAGCCCTATGTGCCGTGCAGAAAATGCTAAGTCTACTAGCTTTTCAGTTCGTTTCTTGACGTCCTTCGATGCGGCGCAATCATCGAGAATCAATAGAGTATTGGTACCTGACCAAAAGGTCGCGCAAATACTTAACGTAGCATCGATGGCATCCTGCGGTGGTGATATGACGAAGAAACGAGGATCTCGATTTGCGAATCCGCGATAGGTCTTGTTGTGGGCATACGTAGGACAAATCAGTACTATGTAATCGAACTTACCACGAAATGATCCACGAAGTTGTTCTATGAGAAACGCAGTCTTCCCACAATTCGTTGGACCGACTATGAGTGCGTTGAACGGCACGTGCTCTACGAGAGAATCCATCAGTATGTTATACTATACAGAGATCTGTTCAATATCATGAGCTGAGCATCTGCGAGAACGTAGATGTGCATGTTCACGTTTCCACTTCCTCTTGCAGTTCTATGTATGCGAATGTCGATATCTTTTCCACCGCCAGTTTGTGCCAATCCATCACCATGAACTGTGGAATCCTTTGCCGTGCGACAATCGACTAGGATGGCAAACCTATTGTTGTAAAACTTCTTTGGAGTCATGGAAGTATCGGATGTACCAAACCACCCTTTCGCAGCCTCCCAGAAATCTGGGGGAAGCATACCGCTTGGAAAGAATCTGTTGGGAATTCCGTTGACATCTACTTCTACCTTCAAAATATTGGGATTCGAAAACGCTTCGCTATCTCGCGTACCAGCAGTGTGTGGATCTACAAATAGTAGAAGTAGTCCAGCGAATGATCGTCGTGGAACGTTGACGTTCTGAGATATCAAAGCATCGGAAGCTTTAGCGATCTTTACTGTCTTGAAGCGAATGGCGTGGCCGTATAGGAATGCAGTACCACCTATTTCGTATTTGTGAAGTACACTACTAGCCAGCGTTTCATCCTTGATTGCTTCGTATTCTAGTTGGATGTTGGTAAGTTTGTACGTACCTATTTTCGTAGCATCCGATCCAACTACGACATCAATGGCATGCGCTAGAGTCAACTCAAACGAAATAGTATCTTCTAGAGCATGTGTATATAGAACTCCCTGTTGCGTCATAATGTCAACATCTAACGGAATCCTATATTTGGAACCATACGCAGCTAGGAGCGCGTTTTCTCAAGCATCCGAAGTACCTGCATCGCCCGCTTTCGATCGTAGCTTATTCGTGTTCTCTGATTGGATACCTTGTTGCACTCTCGATTCTCTCTCCTGCGTAGATAGGTATACATCGGAATACGTTTGTAGGAGGTCTGACCTGGCGAGGTCTTCTACTATTTCAGCTCCCATCTTACAGACTCTATGTATGACCAAGCATCGTCCAACGTTCGAAACGACTCTGTTATTCGCATGTCCACCAGATAATACGAGGTCGCCCAATAGCGCTAAGCTACCAGGTACTAGTACTATGCCTTCTCCTAGCGTTGGAACATCTACGTATAGAGTCTCACCTGGATTAGCAGATGATGGAGTGAAAGTTTTCCTATACAAGGTTCGTTGAGCTTTGAGTGCATGAGGCTCTCTTTGCGCCTTCTTAGGAATCAACTTTGACGATATCATGTTGAATATACCTAGATATATGGTTATGTTTAACATGGAAGGTGATGCTGTAGAGGAAATACCTGGTGGATCTGAAAGAGGAAAAGATTACGATGATGACGATGCTATCGATGCGGAGGAGTGGAATGCGACATTTTCAGAAAAGCCAGGAGAAAGGGTCGCAATGAAAACCCTACGCGACTACGGGAAGGAAGGCGCTAAACCAAAGAATCAGGAAACCTCGTTTTCTATGGACGATTACATCGACGAACTCACCGACCCGAAAGACTCGGACGAAAGAATCCTGGAAAATCCTAAATTCGGCGCTAGAGATGTGATCTTCAAACAAGGATTATCAGACAAGGCAAAACAGGAGATGTTCGAGATCGTCTGGGAACAATATCCAGATGTAGGAATTCGAGGCATTCTCGAGATGGCAACCATGTCTGATGGTAGAGTCGCTATCCGCGAGTATGGAAGTACGAATAAACCTATCCCTTTGTTCACCAAGAAGGGTGAGTTATATACGAGGATTGGGAAAGGTCTCAAAAGAGTTTTAGGGCCTACGTTAGAAAAAGCACTAGAAGAAGTCGTAGTAGCTAAAGACCAATTGAGTGAGAGGATCGAACTAAATGAGGAAATACTCAAAGACCCTACGTCTACCGAAACTCAGAAAGAAAACGCTACTAATAAAATAGAGACCGATCAGGAGAAACAAGCAGTCCTAGGCCAAATAGAAGAAGCCATGACAGAACGTATACCACTTAGGGATCGTATAAGGACCATCTTCAAGAAGTATGGAGTCAGCATAATTAGCGTGGTAGCTGCGGTAAGTACTGTGATCGGCGTAATAGTTTCCAATCTGACAAAGACAGTTTCCACGATAGTACCAGGATTGGGAGACGCTGCCAAAGCAGTCGCTAAAACAACTGCCAAGACCTTGAAAGCAATGGGTAAGAAGTTAGAGGAGATTCTACCTAAGATGATTGGGCCAATTGCGAGTTTCGTATTCAGTATGGCTGCCGACGTTGTTGGAGTCTTAGCGAACAACGTTTGGTTGTTAATCGTAGCAGCAGTGGTCTTCGTAGTGGAGCAATACAAACGACGTTAACGAAACAACGTCCATGCGATTCCAGCTGCGGCAATAGATGTCACTGCGAGATTAATCTCATGTTTTGGGATAGACTTTGGTATAGGAACTCGTTTCTTGTGCGTCTCGAGAGGCGGCACCAATTTCTTATCTGGAGGTCCTTCCATGGGAGGCGGACGTCCTTTGACTTCTGCATTGATGTCGTTAGTGCCTAGCGTCATATCTTTCGTGGCTTTCGGGGTTGGATTCCTATAGCCATCTTTCTTACCAAGATAGTACACTAGATTGCTTGGCAATAATCGTACGCCTATAGCTATCGCTAGATCGAGCCTCTTATGCGTTGTCATTATAGCGGTAAGATAGTTCTTGTAGCTCACCACTAAATAGTTTTCGAGAATAGCGCCTTCGACTAAGCTCTTGAACTTTTCTTTAACGTTGAAGCTATCTACGATGGATTCGTTAAGATCGTTTTGAGCGCCTAGAATACAGTATCCAAAAGCCTCAACAGATCGATTCAATCTACCTAACCCAGCGTTCGTCAAACCTCTACCGCTTGGTGGCGTAAACCAATTATATTGCTTCCCTTCGTGTTCGTCGTTCCGAATGAAGGATACTAGATCGCCCTTGTCCACCCTGCCTCCCTCGTCTGCAAATAAGTTATTGTGGTTGGGCCACGTATCTGCTTCTTTGTCGTAGCCTCGGATTACGTGGACGTTTTTGTAGCCATCACCATACAAAAGGAATACGTCTCCTAATCCGTGATTCCTACCTCCGTGCCATCGGAAGTCTGGTGTTCGAGATATGCCAAATTCGACGCACAATCTCTCGAGAGCTGACTTGCTGTAGAGGTTATCGAGTTGTTTGAAAGCACTGTCACCAGGTAGAGGGCAACCAAGTTCATGTAGGATCCTTCGTATCGTGAAATAAACATGGAATCGTAGGAACCCTTGGACAACTGGTGGATACGTTTTGAAAGTGGGGTCAAACAACGACACACCGCATCCGGAAGTCGCGCACCACGTTGCGAAATTAAGTTGTTGAGGCCAGTACTTGAAATCCGGACCTGATAACCACGCATGGGACTCCTTTGCTGTCACATGCTTTACGACGGTCTCCTTGAATACGTTAGGAACGCCAGCTTTGAACTTCTTCGTTGGGGTGACATATATCCATAACTTGGTGAGATCTATATCTTGTGCTTTTTCGTGAAAAGGAACTGCTGCGATGGGATATTTCACGCTTTTATCTAGTGTTAACGTAGATGGGAAACCACCAACCATCCCCTGCAATGCATTATCGATGAGTTTTTGAATGGCAGCACGTGGCTTGGAGATATCATCGCCATATACCGTATAACTATGATTCCCATATCGAAACCAAATACTCGTTGAATATTTACCTGAATCATGTATACTCGTGGATGCATAGAACTGATGGAAATCCGCATGTGGGTATTGTTCCTTAAACTTCACCAATAGATCGGTATTCAGTGTTGAGATCCTCTTATTTTCATCGGCAATTAGAGCAGTCTGCTCAGATTTTGACAGTCTTGGTCCACCCCTAGCAATCTCTGCTATGTCCTCTGCAGATAGACCATCATCTTCGTCTCGCACAACAAAAGACATCGTAACTATTGAAGCTATACGTATATACAGTTTATACCTTTAATACATAATGGTTATCTTATATGTCACCACCACATCATCTGACCATACGGTCTACTTAGATAACCCTATTCTTATCAACGATATCTCGCTACTCAGAGTCACACTTGAGAATAGTTGGTGGAACCTAGAAGAGGAGGGCTCATTCGAGTGGGATGTCAACGGCGTTATGTTCCCACACAAAATTGATGCAGGGATCTACAACTTAAGAAAACTCATAGGAGCCTTAAACCCTGCAGTCTCTGCTGGTATCGTAGCTTTCGAGGCCAGTACCCTCTTTAAGCATAGCACCATATTAATTAAGAAACCAATCAGGGTTAATAAATGTTTATACGCACTATTGGGTATCACTGGTGAAGAAAAAGAGGATAATAAGTTTCTACTAAATAATGGTAGTTACACAATTTTAATCAAAGATAACTACGCAGTGTATGTCCATTGCGATGTGGTGGATTCCGACTTCTCACTCCTAAATGGAAATCGATCGAAAGTCTTAGCTAGCATAGAGATCCGACGCCCTTGGCTTTCAAGAAACACATACGCTATAACGAAACCCCAACCCATACGAGCTATACGTACAACACGAAACAGTCTCAACCTAACAATTCATGATGATGAAGGAAATATTATAGACTTCCATGGTCGACCTATACAATACGTGTTGAAGATTGAGTAAGTCGTATGTATATAGCACATGATACGATGGACGGCGATTCAATTCAACCCCTTCTTCCATCAGCACCAACTATCTATCCATCGCTTGCTAGTGGAACTGGAAAGAATTTTCGACTACAAACAATCCGAGATACGCTTTCAGATATCGAAATTCAAGAAAAACACTATGAAGGTGTACGTAAGAAATATGCGCGTTCTCAAGGAATAGTTCATGGTATCGCGGTGGTAACAGGAGGTCTATCTGTGATTTTATCTGGATCTGGATTGGGAGTAGCTTTAACTGGTTTTGGAATAGTGATTGGTTTATCACTTGGTGTTATTGGTGGCTTGTGCGGGTTAATTTCAGCATCTACGACCGTTGGACCTAAAAAATTAGGAATAAAAGTATCTAAACATGAGAGAACAACTATGTTGGCAAAAGCGAAAATTAATACGATTCGTGATCTAGTATCGAAGGCTCTACGCGATGAAAATATATCCGACTCTGAATACAGTCTAATCCTCGCTGAAGCAGATAAATACGAGATTATGAGGTCTGAAATTCGTCGTAAGACTTTGGGTGGTGAAAAAAACGTGGAACAGATTCGAATGGAACTCAAACAAGAAGTGCAAAAGGAAATGCGAGAAAAACTTGGCAGTCTAGTGGGATAAGAATCGAATGTGGCTCTTATTTTCACTTTACGAAATCAAACCCTATCACTAGTTAGACCGTGTTTTTTATAGATGGGCTCAAAGTGGGAATTGTAAGCAATCAACTCGTTGATAAAACGCAGGACCGAACCCTTATATATACCACACCGTTTAACAACGTCGATAAGAGACATACGAGATCCCGAACGCCGTAATACCTCGTAACTTGCTCCAATGACTTTAGTTCGAAGTATAGAGCTGGTACCTATATTGTTTTCTATTGCCGTATGAACAATCTCATAGACTATTTGTTGGACATTCTTAGGTACTCCTTGGGGGTCGAGTTTAACGAAAGTCGTTGTAATGTGAGGAGCTATTCGATCGGTATTTAAATCTATATCGATCTTATCGTCATCATGTAGAGAACGCATAAAGACATTTCCACGACATATGCTCTTATTGTTTAGTTGCATAAAACGAGCGACCTCTCCTGTAGATCTAACGAACCCACATTGTATACATGCTTGATAAAGTATAGCAGCTAAAATAGTTCGTTTCGCATAGCAACGTTTGATACAAACTTTCTGTACTTGAATGAATGTATCGGCTACGATTACTAATACATTTGTGGGAAACGAGAGGGCGTAATTTTGTTTATAAATAGTGTCGTATGCCTGTAGTTCTCGCATAATCGTTCGTAGTTGCAATTCTTCGTTATCGCTTTGCTTTGGGATTGTGCGGTCTAGATCATGTTGATGCCGAAAGCTATCCGGCCCTACTATGCGTAACCTAGTAGTAAGATTGGTAGTTGTTTCTTCACATGATTCAGTCTCTGAAATAAGACCACAGGTGGGACATATGAATTCCGTTCCTTGCATTTCCATCGGGCATAGACATTCGGAACATGTTTCACCAGTGTTAATATGCGACAATGGTTTGATATGCGACAATGGTTTGATATGTAGGCTTGCACAAATTTCTGGACCAAGTAATCTGATAAGATCATCCATACTAGTTGTATACCATGTGCCTGTCAATTGTCTAATTGTTCGTTTAAAAAAAGAGAAAAAAATGAAGAGAGGTCGCATAACAATTTCTCTTCATTTTTTTCTTTTTTTTTTCGTATCGTGATTTCTACTTATCCTCCGATTCTACCACATTTAGATCTTTCTCACTGATGGAGAGGTCATCCAATGCATTATCGAGATCGTGAATGTCCACCACATTTTGATCTTTTTCCGATTCCACTACATTTAGATCTTTCTCCGATTCTACTACATTTGAACACGTGATATTCGCCGACTCGTTAGCTATTTTCTTATCAAGGTTCTTCTTATTGCGAATGGTACGGCGTTGAGGTGCACCACATTTTGCACAAAGTTCGTGAATAGTACGACAGCCTCGACCGCACGTCAAACATGGAACGAATATAGCACATCCTCTTCCTATCTGGAAGTTATGCTGAGAGCAATACTCTGACGTCTTTGAACACTTACTTATACATTTCGTGGTCTTTCCTCGCATCAACCAATCACAAGTTCTTGTCTCAATCATCGTGTGATATACCTATATATGTTATATGTCTAATTGGTATCTTAGTTGTAACGTTTACGTTGAGGTTCTTCAATCATACGCACTTGTCTAATCTGTGTGGTATTAATACGTACTAAGATAACAACATACGTTAATATCGTGAAGTAGATAATATATGTTAGTACCATAGGTGGCGATATACGGTATACTAATGATATCTCTAACAGTTGCTCAAGTTTGGATCTTTAGGTGCAAGAATGCCTAGGGACAATTTGGATGTTGCGAGAGATCCTACATGGCGGTATAAGCATTTATGTAGTAATCTAGTAGAGCGTTTTCGTCCTCTATAGTGAGCTGGGAGTGCTTAACGAGCCACTCAACGAGCCATTTAGCGGTATTAAGATGATCATTGCTACAGGCGCATAGTAGAGCATGATGAACGTATTCGTACTCTATGGTTATCTGAAAACGTCGAACGAGCCACTTAACGGTATTAAGATAACCATTCATACTGGCACATAGTATAGCAACCCCGACGGCTTTATCCTCTTTGGTGAACTGGAAGTGCTTAGTGAGCGACTTAACGATATCAAGACGATCATTCTTACAGGCAGCGCGTAGAACGTAATCGGTGTGTCCATCCGTTTTATCGAACCGTAAGTGCTTAAGGAGCCACTTAATAACATTAAGATTACCATATTCACTGGCGTAGACAAGAGGAAAGCTATCATCTACGTAGTTTACGGAAATACCGAAAGTCCTGGCCAAATTGTCTCGATCGTTGTCATTACGAGTAGACCTAAGACCGAAAGTGAGTACTCGTTTACGTAACTCTTGGTCTACGTTTTTGTAGCGCACGAGAGATGCGACACCGTTTAGGCGTTTCGATGTCCTTGCGATGCTTGCGAATGATTCTGGGTCTGCATGCTCTACTATCTTAACTAAGATTTCTATGGGGAGGCACGATATGCTATCCATAGTGGAAGAGATCGATATACTGCATAGTAATCACTTCTCTAATAGGACGTTGAAATGTAAAATATGATAAAAAATAGTACGACAAAACTGCTTTAATCCGGAAAAAAGCGGTAGAAACCGATCATTTAATATATAATTATAAATACAATAAATGAACTATAGTAGAAGATAAATTGTTGCTGTCTGGCCCGATCACAACAAAATACAACGAACACACTGTTGCATTTGTCGCATTTTATGATAACGAACCCGAAGGGTGAGATGTCATAAAATGCAACAAATGCAACAGTGTGTTCGTTGTGTTTTGTTGTAATCGGGCCAGAAGCAACAATTCATATACTACTACTGATCTAATTACCAAATTAACAAGTGCCGTTAGCTCAATTGAATATAGAACAAAGCACTCAAGTCGATAACGCTCCTTTATTCGGCAAAGTTCTTTCAAAATAGATGGATCGACGCGAGCATTACTAGTTTTAGTATTATATGACTTGGCGGACCGTATGGTTTTCATGCATGTAAAAATCATCAGGCTATTTGGCAGTTGTTTCCAAATATGACCATCAAGAGTCATGATAAAGCTCAGACGTGTAATTGAAATGCTTACGATTCGTTTTGGATCCTCCTGGAACCTATGGCCAAAATAAATTTGATTCGGTCTCGGAAATCTGCCACTCCCTGGCACTGGTAGAATGGGTCGACTCCCAATTTACGTCACACACTATCGGGAATTTGACGATATTATGCTTTTGTTTTGAGCTAAAATCTTCGGGTCTGGGAAACTTCCTCAAATATCGAACATATACACTTTAACTGTACCTTGGCCGAGCTTGCTGATGTTTTACTGCTGCTGGCCATGGGTGGCTTTATGACCTCTGCAGTGGCCTTAGCAGCGCTCGCAAAATCAACGTCTCCTATCTCACGCTGTGTATGTTTACGAGCTCCGAAGCCAAACATTGGAAGAGTCGGAGGATTTTCCACATCATCATGTGATCCGATAGCCTAAAAACGCAATATCGAACCTATTACTATAAAGGCGGATGGTGCACGTACACTACAGTGTAATATGGATGTTAAATAATTAGATTATGTCCCCAAACCGCTCTAGCGGATGTCGTACTGAACCAATCAGGCTGTCCTAGCTCCCCTCCCCTCCCCCACTGGGACTGATACTCATGTTACCATGATCAAGATCATCGTTATACCTCTAGTTATTCTCTAGTGTCATTGGCTGAAAGTGTACACCGAATTCAAATAAAAGACTGATAAAATCAACACTGAATTTTAACGCCGGACGTACGTGAAACAACCGTAGGGACTGATCTAAGCCAGGACTCAGTTGGCTACAAAAAACACTGACAAACTTATTCCAAGCCACTGCATGGATAGGATAGATCCAGTTCACGCCTAAAATGTGATTGACTGGAGGCACCAAATGACTCGTTTTTTTACCAAAATATATTAAACAGACCATGTACACTGATATCACTGTGACATTTATGCATGTGATGCTGTGAAGCGTTTTTTTTTTACCAAAACACTATCCGACCGTAGGCGTAGCTAGTGAATTGCGTTTGTTATCCTGTAATTAGTACAGTTGAAAGATGTTATGAAATGCTGTGGTTTTGGCATACTTCAATGAACACGTGAGAATGTGACCTAAACTGCAAGAAACACAAAAATTGAAGCGGTTTCTACAAAACGAAAAGAATTACGACCATTTTAACTGAACCTAATGAATTTGAATCTCCCGCCCTGTCTGTTAAAAGTTTGCACAACAAATGTTGATAGCCTCAGGACCCAAAGTTGTCCACTGGGTAATTCTGTATTACTAAAGCTCCGCTATATTTGACACACACGCTTTCGACATCCTTCGACACAATTTTGAACTAATGTTACATTTAGCATTTTACACTGAAATCAGTCGTTCTCGGTAGAAACAATGACTGTGCTCACCTCCGAACTAATTATAAGCTTAATCACTAAATTAGTTCTAGTTAAACTTCAGTAGTTATTCACAGGTTTATCAAGAAAGTGCGAGCCGAGTATTTAGATCTAGAAAGGCTTTTAGTGTCAAACTTATGGGTTTTTCGTACAATTTCTTAGATTAGTAAAACTACGAATATATTACTCAACATCGAGTGTAAAAACTTAATCATTTCGGCCCATACTCTGTATTTATATGGCTGGTAGGCAGTACCGTGTGATTCGTATATGGCTGGTAGGCAGTACCGTGTGATTCGTATATGGCTGGTAGGCAGTACCGTGTGATTCGTATATGGCTGGTAGGCAGTACCGTGTGATTCGTATATGGCTGGTAGGCAGTACCGTGTGATTCGCGTAATTTAGTCATCGTCTCATTTATCTCCTCTTCTTTCTCTGATTCACGAGGCCCTTAAAATGAAAAGAAAATATCAGTGGGGTATTTCGCTTTACAATTAGCTCGGAGAAGGAATTTTCAAAATTGTCATGCACGCTAAAGACTCGCTTACGTTTGGTCCCTTTGCCTCAGTGGTACAGGGATTGTTGTCGCTCTTCGGCACCTTGATTGTCGGATCAATCCAGAAAGCACAGCCGTTTAAAGCTATGCTATAGGCGTCGCCTAGCTCTTCTGCTGTATCGACCCAGAATTTTCGGTTTCGCTCCCCGAAGTTGACAAGTGGTTTAACGTCCGGTAAACAACTTTCCACGGCTTGTCTGAAAGCATGAATATCTTCCACCACAGGAAAAGATGCAAGTCTGTGGACCCTGTAGCTGCTCTTTTTCTTTGAGTCAATGACGCGAAGTTCAATTTTGAGAGTTTGTTGCTGCGAGGTCTCCGCGCATTCCGCCATTTTTAGAAAACAGTACCTACTGCATCTCATTAGATATATTTGAATAACTTTGATATTTCGATATCTGGATATTTGTGTTGGACAACCTTTCTGCAAACGAGTGTATACTGTATATAGGCCAAAACAGTGGATATTAAAGTATTATATTATGTTCTGCTGGACAACGTTTTTGGCATCGACTGTATATAAATAAATAAGTGAAATATATCAGGCATCGCGATCGAGCGAATTTGGGATTGGGGGGGGCTGGGGCTAAAATTTCAGAGTACTTTCCGAATGGAGGCGGACAATGATAGACTAATAACTAAGTAAATTAATTCAAAATGGCGGCAAAATTATTTTTCTTTCACCTTTATTCTGGGGGGGGGGGTCAGAATTAGCCAGACCAAACGTGACTTTTTGTCAATATTGAAAACAATGTACAACAATGACTGTGCCGCTGTCAAAGTCGATGGCCAAATCACTGAAACATTTCAATGCTTTAAAGGTGTGAAGCAAGGGTGCATTCTCTCGCCAACACTGTTCAATCTATTCCTACATGACCTTCCTAAAACAATTGCTGAAAAAGCTGATCCGAATGAACCACTGATAATAAATGGAATGAATACTAACTGTCTACTATATGCGGATGACCTTGTTATTATGGCAAACAATGCTATCCAGCTACAAAACTATCTGAAAGGTGTTGAAGAATTTACTAATGAAAACGGAATGCAAGTTAACTTAGAAAAAACAAAGATCTTAGTGTTCAACAATACCGGTAAATCGATGAACAAGTATAAGTTTAGATACCGGAGAAATGAAATCGAGAACGTTACTTCATATAAGTACCTCGGCTTAATGTTTAACACGATAGGTAGTTTTAACCTTGCTAAAACTGAACTGAAATAGATAGCGCTGAAGGCTCTATTTAAACTGAAGAAATCCATGGGTAAAAATTTCCGAACGGATATTAAATTAACTTTACGCCTCTTTGATTGCCTAATTAAACCAATTCTTCTCTATGGCAGTGAAATGTGGGGGGCAGACATAACAAAGTCTACAGAGAGAGACCCAATAGAAATAGTGCACACAAAGTTCTGTAAACTTCTACTAGGAGTAAGCAAAAATGCAACTAATAACGCTTGCCGAGCAGAGCTTGGAACATATCCTCTTTCGGTGGAAGCAAAAACAAGGAGTTATAAGTTCTGGCTCAAGCTGAATAACCCAGAACGTACATGTTTATCGCAGGACACATATATAGATAGCAGAGACGGTAATAACAAAACTGATTGGTATCAGAAAATGAAAACTGCCATATGTACGGTTGGTCTCGGAGACATCTGGAATGATCCTCCAGTCAACCCAGTAATTCAAAAGCCTTATGAAAAATTATTCAAACAAAGATTAAAAGATATCGAATACCAATGCTGGCTAAGCCAAATCAACGACGATGATAGAAAAGAAGGACAACGCAATAAACTTCGTACTTATCGTACTTTTAAAATTAACTATTCGCTTGAGCCATACCTTTGTAATGTTCATAACATTGATCATCGAGTAGCTCTAACTCGTCTAAGAATAAGTAACCACGCCCTCGAAATTGAAAAAGGTCGACATTCTAGGCCCTACCTAAAACCAGAAGAACGAATTTGCCAAAAATGTGACAAACAAGAAGTAGAAGACGAACTACATTTTGTATTGAGATGCCCCCTTTACAATGACTTAAGGGAAAGCACAATCAATGTTGTGAATAGAAAATTAAATTTACAGAAACCGAAATATCAAAACGAAAATGTAGTTTTTAATTTACTAATAGATCCGCCTTTAATATTACAAAAAGAAGTTTGTAAATATATACATGACTGCTTCAAAAAACGCAAAAATAGTAGTTAAAATAACTACATATAACACATATACTCCTATACCTGTATCTTACCTTACGTTTGTTAGCTTTCTCAGCAGGTCTGAGACCTATGTACAATTTGTATATGGTGCCAATAAACACATCTATCTATCTATCTATCTATCCAAGACTTTTTTCTATATTAGATTTTACCCGAAGCATTTTTCTATGTATCATCAGGGGTTCCAAACACCGAGAAAGCAATGGATCCCAAGGGATCCATTCCATTACTCTACTTCTCTGCACTGATGCAAAAATCTTTTTTTTTCAGAACGCTAATTAGAGTATAAAATATAAAATGTGATTTCAGGTTTTCAATTTTTTTAAACTCTATTTTCAAAACCAAATTTAAACAAACTGTTTAAATACAGTTCCGATGAGCAAATATCATACACTCAGCCAAAACTGACACGCACACTGGAATAGCTGCAGTTTGCAGAAAGATCAAGGGCACCCAACGAAGTTTTCGGTTAAAAAGCTGTTCGGGAGAGTAAGTTAGCCTAAAACTTTCGGATTTGAAAAAAATTGTCCCTAGAAAATTGTTTTCTGAAATACTGGCTAGAAAATTTGTTTTCAATACCTAGAAAATTATAGAAGAAAAGGGAGAGTAAAAGGTTTCCCCAAAAATATTCGTACGTCCCAATTCGTCTGATCAATAGAGTCAGAACAACACATTTTCATTCCCTAAGAATTGCCTAAAGGAAAAAAGAATGCCTAAAAAATTCGTACCTCCACAAAACTTTGCAACATGAAGTTACTCAGTTGGGCTAGAAAATTATTGTTTCTGTTCTAGACTACTAACGAATTCGTAGGCCGGGAATATTTTGCCATAGTATTTTCGGTTGACGCGATTTCCACCTAGAAAATCCGAACAGCTAATAGCTTTCTAGAATACGTCAAAAGACATAGTATATATAGGCGCCTTAAAATGGCTAGATAAGCTGCAGACAACTGGTTTCAAACGAATCTCAAAAAGTACCCGTTGGGTGCCCTTGAAAGATAACCACTCTCGGGTTTACGATTTTAAAGATTGCAATTTTGACATTCATTTATTACACTTTATCGAACTCGCGATTTGCATATATCAGTTCACCGCAGATTTTTCTTTTTTTACCAACTGCCGGCTTGAAAATTAACAGTATTCATAGTTGCTTCATGACTTATACATGCCAGGTTAAAATAACGATGTCTCATACCATTCTGTTGGTTTCGAAAATAATCCCTTCATTGGTGTCCTCCACATAGCTTCCGAGCTAGCAAACGCTAAACTGTTAAATTTTAAAATAGTGACGTTTCTCCGTGGAAAAATCGATAGTTTTCAGAAACATCACATATCTCTGCTACGATATGTAAAGACTCCTGAAGAGAGTGGCAAATTGCGGTTGTCCTACAGCTATCGCATCTAATTTCCAAAGTTTTTGAGAACTCACCGACTCATTGAAGTTTCACGATTAATTCAATGTCCCATTCTTGGGGGGGAGGGGGGGGGGGCAAACACGCCAAATCGCCAAAGTGTTCTTGAAATAGTAGGTAGACTATTAATACCGGTTCCGAGCCAGTTGTATTCTGTATTTATCTTCCATACTATTTCTTGCAACGACAACGAAGGATTCTCTAATATTTGTGCCATTACAAGCAGCCGTTCGTGTGGCGTAAATTGAGGCAGTTGATCCGGTTCAAATTTCTCCTCGTGGTTCGTTATTTCACATTTTGAGAGTTTGTGTTAGAAAATAAGTATAATATGTATTATTTAATATAGATCTAATCTAATATAGAATAAAAAGCCTTGGTTAAACGTTTGGTTTGGCCAGCGGTCTGATAAAACTGCTACTTTTGCCGAGGTTCGATCGGCAGTCATTTACCCACAATGCACCCGATATAGTTTAGGGGGGGGGGTCAGAATTTATGAAAAGTGCTGTATATAATATCAAGACAAGATGAATGACTGATTGTACGGTACTGGGGATATATATAATTACTACCGATATTTCGGTTGGCACGGCCAACCTTCCTCAGGGTACACAAGTATATGAGTACCCTGAGGGCCGTGCCAACCGAAATATCGGTAGTAATTATATATATTCCCAGTACTGTACAATCAGCCATTCATCTTGTCTTGATATTCGTATATTTTTGCTGATTAGATCCCATCCCAGGTGATCCGGTTCCTGCACTTCGTCCGAATTGGTCCTTGCATTCAGTACATTACATTTTGTATATAATAGTCTGTTTTAGCCTGTGTCAGCATGCACTGACTGTGATTAAGGCCTATATGGCTTAATAGATCGTGAGTAGTATAGTCGGAGTTAAAATGATACCCGGTGATTTTTTCAACAAAAATGCAAGCGCTTTTTTTTTTTTTTTTTTTTCCTTGGGCAAGAAAACATTACCAAGGACGTCCCGACCGAAGGGCCCTCCCTTCGGTCGTGACATCCTTGGTAATGTTTTCTTGCCCAAGAAAAAAAACACACACAAAAAAAAAGCTTGCATTTTTGTTGAAAAAATCACCGGGTATCAGTTTTAACTCCGACTATACTACTGGGGTCCTAAGGGTTGAAATTCTCTCGCAACACCCAAAGTGTCGCCCTGAGGATTTTTTTTTTTGATACCCTATTGGAGAAAGCCGCACATGTATAGTATCATAGATCATGAAGCAGATCGCTGCTTCGAATGCGAAGTCCGAGGATGTACCTAGACCATCCACACCCGACGAACTACACGACGTCGAGGAGACAGACCCCTTACCTAACGGTCTGGAGGATCTCGAAGATGAGGAGCTAGAACCTACGATTACACTGGAAATCGAGTCGGTCGCAGAACCTAACGCCATGGCGCTCCAAGATCCCGACATCGAGGAGATTCTTGCGTTCGTTCTGGCGGCCTCCGCCGACCTCGAGAACGACCTCATCGAGTTGGAAGCATAAGACTTTGTCGAGATCGAGGACTACTACGGTGAGTGGGAGTAATTCGGCCTCGAAGTTTTGCACACGACGATAGCCTTCGTTATCGCCCACTCTCCCCGGAGGAGCCATTGAGTACGCCGCCACCTAAGATTTCGAGCATGCGTACTCCACTAGACCCCCAACGACCCAAAAAGGGACAAACTTGAGGCTCTATTAGAGGAGTCATTAGCATATAGTATACCGACATCGAGTGTCCCCGCGACATCGACACGCAAGGTAGAAGATGGTCACCCTAGAAGAACTACGTACGCAAGCAAAGCAATTTGGTCTGCGAGGCACTTCGATGTTCAACAAAGCCAGGCTTGCCCAGACAATAGCTGAGGCTCGCGCTCTCGAATGGGAGAATAGGATCGAACGAGCCGACCAAACGGGCAGGTTTCCAGCTCTTCGAGGCGATCCCGAAGATCCACACAAACGAGCTCAACGTGCACGCGAAATCCAACAGTTGAATGAGGAGATCACGGCAAGTCTAAGGGCAAAGGCTGACAAAGAAAGGTCCATAGCGAATCCTCGAAGACGTTTGCCCCACAAACGACGAGCCGTCCGACGGTTCCTGCAAGAGCCGCGTAGTGAGCCACTAGAACGGAGTCTAGCTCGAGAGGCAGCCACCATCCTCAATGAGAGAGACGGCATGCTCGAGGGAGAGGAGAAAGGTAGGCGCACTATTCGATGGCGCTTCTTTCAGGCGATTTGACGCCTAGGATCATGGGAAAGTTGACTGCAAACGTAGAAACTAGCTTCTACCTACGTTACGGTTACTCATATCGCATTCGCAATGTCAACGACGGGCGGGTGATGCTCTTCTCGAAGACAGTCCCAGGCTCTCCATGGTTGAATGTCCTAGGCAATGCAGAGGAGTGGATCAATAGCAAGGAGACAGCTCGTTTGAATCCTGATAACATCAATCGTCCAAATACTCAGTGGGCATTCGTGCGTTGGATTCACGTGGATGTCAAAGTCGTGCTCGATCGTCAGCCTCTGTTGGGAACAGGCCCACTGCCACAATGGCTTCGCCAGAAAAAAGGAATGATTGCCCTTGATCGATATGGTGACAACCTATGTCTTTGGCGCTGCCTTGCTGTATGCAAAGGGGCCCGCGCAGACAAGTGCAACACCTCGGCTCGAAAACTTGCCCAGGACTTCTATCGCATGGTAGCACCTACGCAAGACGTTCCCAGAACTTCCTTAGACCAGCTCGAGGAAGTCGAGTTGCACTTTGGAATCGGTATTCGGGTTTACGAACCTACGGAGGATGGCGCTTGGCATCTGACGCGACATGCAGCCCACTACAAGCATACGATGACGATTGGGATATACGACGGGCACGCCTTCTACATCAAGAACATCAACAAGATAGGGAGCATCTACGTATGCAACGATTGTAAGCAACGGTTCACAAACGCCTCGAACCTTCAACGCCACGCAGATCGTTGCAGTCGTGGGGAAACGAAGATTGTTTGCCCCGGAAAAGCAATTACGATACCCCAGTCGGCATACGAAAAAGCCTTCTGGCCAGAGAGCAAATCTAACAAAGCCAGCAAAGCTGCTCTACGCTGGTTGAAACGCGAATCCGAAAGACTCCAGAAGCACATTCATCACGCGGCTTGTGGACATGGTGGAGAGCATTGGATCGAAGGAGCAGCGGTCGACGGCTACGAACCTCTTTCGAAAACCATCTTCCAATTTCATGGATGCTATTTTCATGGCTGCCCAGAATGCTTCCCTCGAGATAGACACCTCTATCGTAAGACCTGCAAAAGAACGGAGAGTCTACGTGAGGCAGGTTATGTAGTAGTGGAGGCTTGGGGTTGCTCTACAAAGAAGACAAACGAACCGGTTCCCACGCCAACGCAAACTGCCTACCCACACGCCATAGTGTACGATTTCGAAGCCTATCTCGATGGAACGAAAGGTCGACAACCAACGGACCGATTGACCATCGAAAACGTCCACGTCCCAATATCTGTTTCCATAGCGGACACATACGATCGAACACCAACCCACCTCTGTCGACGTGACCCAAAAGAACTCATAGCTGCCTTCGTCGAAGAACTCCAACGAAGAGCGCAGGCCATCCGAGAAGTCGTTGCAGAACAGTTCTGTCCAAGGACACCCGAATTCTCCTTCGACACCCTATCGGAAGGACAACGGATGAGGATCGATGAATGGGTCAGCCAAGTTCCTGTATTGGGATTCAACTCTGGCAGGTACGATCTCAATCTGATTAGGAACTACTTTGTCGAAACCATCGCCGACACCTGTAAGAAGGTCAGGGTCGCAAAGAAAGCCAACACCACTATGTTTCTCTTGACTCCCGAGTTCCGTTTCCTCGATGTGATGAACTACCTTGGACCTGGAACTTCTTACGAATGTTGGGTCACTGCTTACGGATGTGAATCGCAAAAGAGTTTCTTCCCATACGAGTGGTTCGACTCTCCCGACAAATTGGATCATGTTGGATTACCAGACTATCGAGAGTGGGGATCAAAGCTGAAAGGTCAACACCTACCATCTAGGTCAGAGTTCGAAGACTGCAAGCGTACCTTTCGCGACAAGGGAATGGAGACCTTCGCAGACTGGCTACGATACTACAACAACCTAGACGTAGTCCCATTCCTAGAGGCACTCGAAAAGATGCGAGATTTCTACCACGAGAAGGGAGTAGACATGCTGAAAGACGCAGTGTCCATCCCAGGAGTCTCGCTACAGTTCCTGCTTCGAGGTAGTGTAGAACGGGGAGCCGAGATGTACGCTCCATGTGAGGAAGCCTACCACATGCTGAAAAGCGCTGTCGTAGGAGGTCCAAGTATAGTGTTCACCAGACGACACGAAGCAGGAGTGACTAGGATTCGTAGTCATCAGGGTGGAACCAAGGTGTGTCGCAAAGTTCTTGGTTACGACGCTAACGCTCTGTATCTTTCCACCATGGCCCTCGAAATGCCTTGTGGGAAAGAAGAGGTCATTCACTATGAAGAGCCAGGACCAGCAGCCGAAGGGCTTACCCAATGTCTACGAGACGGATCATGGTTTGGGTACGCTGAGGTTGACATCGAGATCCCTAGAGCGTTGTGGAAGGAATTCGAGGAGATGCCGCCCTTCTTCTACAATCGGGAAATCCCCAAAGAAGCAATCCCTCCAGAAATGATAGCCTACCTCGCAAGGACAGGTAGAAAGCGAGGCGAGGAAAAGAAGCTAGTTGGGAGTCTTTCTGGAAAGAGGTTGCTACTCTACGCTCCTCTCCTACTTTGGTACATCGATCATGGCGCAGTGATCACCGCCATGTATCGTACGATAGACTACGAACCTAGGAAGATCTTCGAATGGTTCGTGGACCAAGTCACCGAGGCGCGACGCACGGGAGACGTGGATAAGAGTAAAGCTTTGCTGGCAGATGTATTCAAGTTACTTGGAAACAGCGCCTATGGAAAGTTGATCGAAGACTTGGGGCGCCAAACGAATGTCACCTACACCAAGGATGAGAAGGTCGTCGACAAAGCTCTACGTAGTGCTTGGTTCTCGGACTTGGAGGAATTTGGCGACGCATACGAACTCGAGAGTAGGAAGAATCAGGTTCGCATCAAACGACCTTTCCAAGTAGGTATTGCCGTATACCAACTCGCCAAGCTTCGCATGCTCGAGTTCTACTACGACTTCCTCGATAAGTACGTAGATCGCAAGGATTTCGAATATATACAGATGGACACGGACAGTGCGTACATTGCCATCTCTGGAAACAGCATCGACGAAGTTGTACGACCTAATCTACGTGAGGATTTCGCAGCCCACAGAAAGGAGTGGTTAGCTTGGGACAAGTGGAGCAGTCGTACCCCAGGACTCTTCAAGCTAGAATTCGAAGGACAGCGTGCCATTGCCCTATGCTCGAAAGCCTACTACGTCGACACTGGTGGTAGCAGGAAATGCTCGACCAAAGGAATGTCGAAGAGGCACAACGACATCTCGTGGGATCGATTCGAAGCAGCGCTCCAAGGTAGTACCGACATGGCGAAGAACCGAGGCTTCCGACTATTGCCAGAAGGTATGGCAACCTACGAACAACAGAAGCTTGGGCTATCAGCTTACTACGACAAAATATACGTTCTTCCCGATGGAATCCACACCGAGCCAATAGAGTACGCTGCCTAGCGCTTGGATACGAACAGAATACTTTTCGGTGGTAGTTCCGTATCCCTAGGAACGACTTGTAGCTCTTCACGAACGAATCCACGTTTGGGTGCGTCCTTCTCCCCTTCTTGCTTCGCGAGGTAGTACAGCATAGGCTGTCCCGAAGATACTACACTTCGCGAAATAACATATATCTGTAAACTCCACACGGGATCAGTAGCTCTACGTTTTTCACCCCCTTCCAATTCTCCTGGTGCGTAGAGATATCGAACTAGAGCGTCGAATGGTAGGCGCTCTTCTCTCAATCCAACAGTGCGCAAATATGTAGGAGTCTTTAGGTCTACTTGCTGCGTCACTACAGAATTCGAAGGCTCTTTTCCTGTAAGTCGAGTCACCTCACTGTTCAGGGCTTTGTTAACCATTGGTAAACGAACTACCCATTCTCTACTACGCGCATCCGATCCTTCCGAAGTAAGTACCATCTCTTGTGCATATTGATATCCAAACAATCTCTCAGCTAATGTTCTATTCGCTCGTTCGACAAAGCTTTGCGCTCTATGATTACCAGCCTCGCCTCGTTGAACTTTCGTACCACGTAGTTCTAGCGTTTCAGACATACGCCCCATGAATTCTCTACCAGGATCTACTTGCAACGTCTTTGGCCACCCTAATGGACTACGTTTGTAGATTCGTTCGAATGCAGCAGCAACTTCGCCACTATCTTTAGATGTTAAAGGTTCGGCTTCTTTGTATCGAGAAGCTACATCGATTACCACTAATGCGTATTTGTATAGCTTTCGTCCACGTCGATCGTGAGGTAGGAATATCAAATCAGCTTGGTGGACTTCATTTGGTTTCGATACAGTCCAATGCGGGCGTGGAATGTGTTTTGGTGGTGGTAGGTATATTTGCCACATAGATTGCTTTTCCAACCAACTCCTAGCTACGTCTTCCGATACTTTTGCTGCTACCGATATCTTGTCAATTGCAGCGTGACCTTTCCAATAGCCCATAGGACCATAGAAGACATTCGCAAGTTTAGCATCCATTATATATCTATGTATTCTAACCTTCAACAGATGAAAAAAAAAGGATGAAAACTTTCATTGAGCGCAAGAATTCTCGTTTTTTAAAAAGCGTATCGCTAACGTATAGTAGCCTAGTAGTATCTAGTAGCCTAGTAGTTGCCTAGTAGTTGCTTAATAGTTGCCTAGTAGTTGCCTAGTAGTAGTTTCTAGTACGTTTCTAGTACATGCCTAGTACGTATCTAGTACGTATCTAGTTGCCTAGTAGTCGCCTAGTAGTTGCCTAGTAGTAGTTTCTAGTACGTTTCTAGTACATGTCTAGTACGTATCTAGTACGTTCCTAGTACGTTTTCTAGTACGTTTCTAGTACGTTTCTAGTACGCATCTATAACCATCTACTAATAGCATATCCAGCGCCTAGCATTCCACCGCCGACATATAGCAACTCACCAGTCTTCTGATTGCCTGAAGGTCGATAGTAGTCAGATAAACGTGGTTCTTTCATTTCTCTTAGTCGCTTCAGCGCCTTACGTAACTTATCCGATTGCACTAAGGCTTTGTTAGTATCTTTTTGAACGTTGTAGGCATCGCGTTCAAGACCTTCCTGATCTTGTGCGAAGTCGTATAATCTTCGACGTTCCATTCTATAGGCCACCATTTCGGATTCTTGCCTTTCAATGGCTCTATCGTGTCTCTCTCGTTCTACATCGACGTCGTCCTTTCCAATCATTCTAGCTAGTATGCCACCACCAGTAAATGCTGTTGCATTCAAGATGGCCCCGAAAATAGTCATTCCAATTGCTGCTGCCATCGCGGTACGATCTTCTGCTTCGCGTACGAACTACTAACCACCACAGCGTGGTAGGATCTTTTGTTTCTCGAGATATTGTTTCGCGTACAAACTACCAACCACCACGACAGTCCACTTTGCGTAATTTACTATGGAAGAAGAAGGATCGTTAAGCATAGGTTCCTTGGTAGCCTTCTTCACAATCCACCCAATTCCAGTAGCAAGTCCCACAATCACATATGCGTCAGTTGCTATCTTCATCAATTCTTTATCCATCTCGACATATAAGTATAGTCTCTAGTCTCTAAGTGTTACTCCATGTCTGGTACGGCTGTCTTCACCGGAGCTGCAGGCGGTATCGTGCTAGAGGTTGAGACACGACCACTGTCGGCTCTATATATTTTGAATTGATAATACGTCCCAACCAATACAGCGCCTGTACCGATGACTGCGAGGGTAGTGTTGGTAGATATGTTTTCGAACCAACCTTTCTCTACGTCGATTTCTTTGCACGATTCGCTTTCACGTGTCAACTCTCTCTTCTGAGCTTCTCTAGCAAGTTTATTGCTTAACGCTAATGCTTTCCCAGCTGCAACGCGCTTTGGATCTTTTACCTTAGTTGGCGCAGTCGTCGGAGGATTCGCAGTTATCTGATCCGTTTCTTCCATCTTGATTCGGTATAGTAGTTACATGTGGAGGTTCAATAGGTGTGGTAGGAACGACTATGTGATCAGCTACGTGGAACAAGGCACTAGCTAGAGCCACGAATCGACCTGCTTTAAGCGATAATAGACCGGCCACAGCAGATATCTCGTTGCGAACTAGGTGGTCTTCTCGTAGGTCCTTAATCAGTTCTTGTTGGTCATCTATTGGAATTACGTATGCGACTGCGCGGGTAGCTAGACGTAGTGCTCCATTTACTAAGCATCCCGTTATTTGCTTTGCTACTACGGCCTGGTATCTACTATGCAAACGTTTTACGTCCTTCTCAGATAGCTTAGATATATCTACTATTGAGAAATTCTGGCCTAGATATTCTTTTGTTGTACCCATTGCAGCTAGGATTGCAAGTGCTTCCCGACAATCTTCGACACCCTCCAATTTGGTTGGATGTTCCAACACGACTGGAGGACAAATAATGGCGCACTCATCAATCAGTCCATTCATGTATTCATCCAAGATGATATGTTATAGGGGCTGGTAGCTCTAATACTACCTCGAAAGGATGGCGTAGACAGAAGCACATGCGAGCGAACTTGTGAGATCCAAGTATCGTTCGTAACTCTTTACATTCTTGCGAGCCTCCATAATCCTCAAATATCCTTTTGCCATCTACGGCCGATGCGGTATGAAATGCTACTACGATAGCTACGTTCTCGCGGAAGGGTTTACATATGCTCGTTAATTGTTGGGACAGCACCCAAATAGAAAGCCCTATATGTCGTGCAGAAAATGCTAAGTCTACTAGTTTGTCAGTTCGTTTCTTGACGTCCTTCGATGCGGCGCAATCATCGAGAATCAATAGAGTATTGGTACCTGACCAAGATGTTGCGCAAATATTTAACGTAGCATCGATGGCATCCTGCGGTGGTGACATGACGAAGAAACGAGGATCTCGATTTGCAAATCCACGATAGGTTTTATTGTGGGCATATGTAGGACAAATCAGTACTATGTAATCGAACTTACCACGAAATGATCCACGAAGTTGTTCTATGAGAAAGCAGTCTTCCCACAATTCGTTGGACCGACTATGAGTGCGTTGAAGGCACGTGCTCTACGAGAGAATCCATCAGTATGTTATACTACGTAAAGATCCGTTCAATATCGTGAGCTGAGCATCTGCGAGAACATAGATGTGCATGTTCACATTTCCACTTCCTCCTGCAGTTCTATGTATGCGAATGTCGATCTCTTTTCCACCACCGGTTTGTGTCAATCCATCGCCATGAACAGTGGAATCTTTTGCTGTGCGACAATCGACTAGAATAGCAAATCTATTTTCGTAAAACTTCTTTGGAGTCATGGAAGTATCGGACGTACCAAACCACCCTTTCGCAGCCTCCCAGAAATCAGGTGGTAGCATGCCGCTTGGAAAGAATCTGTTGGGAACCCCGTTGACATCTACTTCTATCTTCAAAATATCAGGATTCGAAAATGCTATCTCGCGTACCAGCAGTAGGTGGATCTACAAATAGTAGAAGTAGTCCAGCGAATGATCGTCGTGGAACGTTGATGTTCTGAGATATCAAGGCATCAGATGCTTTAGTGATCTTTACTGTCTTGAAGTGAACAGCGTGATCGTATAGGAATGCAGTACCTATTTCGTATTTGTGAAGTGCACTACTAGCCAGCGTTTCGTCCTTGATTGCTTCGTATTCTAGTTGGATGTTGGTAAGTTTGTACGTACCTATTTTCGTAGTGTCCGATCCAACTACAACATCAATGGCATGCGCTAGAGTCAACTCAAACGAAATAGTGTCTTCCAGTACATGTGGATATAGAACTCCATGTTGCGTTAGAATGTCGACGTCTAATGGAATCCTATATTTGGAACCATACGCAGCTAGGAGCGCTTTTTCTCCAGCAACCGAAGTATCTGCATCGCCAGCTTTCGATCGTAGCTTATTCGTGTTCTCTGATTGAATACCTTGTTGCACTCTCGATTCTCTCTCCTGCGTAGATAGGTATACATCGGAATACGTTTGTAGGAGGTCTGACCTGGCGAGGTCTTCTACTATTTCAGCTCCCATCTTACAGACTCTATGTATGACCAAGCATCGTCCAACGTTCGAAACGACTCTGTTATTCGCATGTCCACCAGATAATACGATGTCGCCCAATAGTGCTAAGCTACCAGGCACTAGTACTATGCCTTCTCCTAGCGTTGGAACTTCTACGTATAGAGTCTCACCCGGATTGGCAGATGATGGATTGAAAGTTTTCCTATACAAGGTTCGTTGAGCTTTGAGTGCAAGAGGCTCTCTTTGAGCCTTTGCAGGAATCAACTTTGATGATATCATGTTGAATATACATAGATACATAGTTATGTTCAACATGGACGTTGATACCACAGAGGAAAGACCTGGTGGAGCTGAAAGAGGAAAAGACTACGACGATGACGATACTATCGACAAAGAGGCATGGAAAGCGACGTTTCCAGAAGAGCCAGGAGAAATGGTCCCAATGAAAACCAGACGCGACTATACTAAAGAAGGTGCTCGACCAAAGAATCAGGAAACACCATTGACAGATGAAGAGTTTAATGAATTTGTGGATGAACTCTACACTTCGAAAGGCGACTATAAAAGATTCACCTTCGAGCAAGACATATCAGAATCGGCAAAGGAGATGCTGGCCAAAATCGTCACTAACAACTATCCGGATGCAGGGGGGAATAGAGGTGGCATTATTGAGATCAAATTAATAGACGAAGAAATCTACGTTCGAGAGCTTGGAAGCAAGAAAGTATATGTACGCCTATTCATTGGTGATAAGAATGACAAAAAATTACGTGTGCGAATGAGGGATAGCCTCAAGAAAGCTCTAGGTCCTACAGCGGAAGAGACGAAACAGGAAGTCATCCTAGCTAAAGAAAAGGCCACCGAACATCTCAAACTAGAAGACAACATACTTCAAGACCCAACGTCAACTGAGGATCAGAAGGAAGCAGCTAAGAAAGAGAAAATACGTATCCGTAATGAAATAGAATTACTTGAACGTCAAGAAGAATCCATACTTGAACGCATGTCATTACGCGATAGGGTCAAAGCTATTTTCAGAAAGTATGGAATGACCGTCCTTGCGGTGGTAACTTCTATCGCTGCTATCGTTAGTGCTATAGTTTCTTCCCTATCGAGATCTGTACCGAAACCAGTAAAGGCTGGTATCGATAAAGCGGCAGATGCAGTAAAGAAGGGATTAAAAACAACTGGTGGGTTGCTAAAGGAAATGGGAAAGAGGCTTGGACAGATCCTACCTGGAATGATTGGATCAACTGCGAATTTTATATTCACTATGGCTGGTAAGGCCCTGGGAGTATTAGCAGAGAACGTTTGGTTATTCATCGTAGCAATAGTGGTGATCGCGATAGAGCAATATAAACGGCGTTAACGAAATAGGGTCCATGCGATTCCAGCTGCGGCAATAGATGTCACTGCGAGATTAATCTCATGTTGTGGGGTAGCCTTTGGTACAGGAACTCGTTTCTTGTGCGTCTCGTGAGGTGGTATTAATTTCTTATCTGGGGGTCCTTCCATGGGAGGCGGACGTCCTTTGACTTCTGCATTGATGTCGTTAGTACCTAGCATCATATCTTTCGTGGCTTTCGGGGTTGGATTCCTATAGCCATCTTTCTTACCAAGATAGTACACTAGATTTCTTGGCAATAATCGCACGCCTATAGCTATTGCTAGATCGAGCCTCTTATGCGTTGTCGTTATAGCAGTAAGATAGTTTTTGTAGCTCACCACTAAATCGTTTTCGAGAATAGCGCCTTCGACTAAGCTCTTGAACTTTTCTTTGACGTTGAAGCTATCTACGATGGATTCGTTAAGGTCGTTTTGAGCGCCTAGAATACAGTATCCAAAAGCCTCAACAGATCGATTCAATCTACCTAACCCAGCATTCGTCAAACCTCTACCGATTGGTGGCGTAAACCAATTGTATTGTTTACCGTTGTTATTGCTAATGTACGATAAAGGAAACTGATAGTCCATACGACTCTCCTCAGGAAACTTGAAGTCACCACCAGGCCACTTCGCAGAGTACGAAGTATTATGTGCGTACTTCTCTGTATAGTTCACCATTCTTCCATGAGAGTTTACGTAGACGTCTCCTAAGCCATCCCACCGAAAGTCTGGCGTTCGAGATATACCGAATTCGATGCACAATTTCTCAAGGACTGATTTGCTATAGAGATTGTCGAGTTGCTTGAAAGCACGGTTACCAGGTAGAGGAGCTCCAAGTTCGTGTAGAATTCTTCGTATCGTGAAATATACGTGGAATCGTTGGTGGATATGTTTTGAAAGTGGGGTCAAACAACGACACTCCGCATCCAGAAGTTGCACACCACGTTGCAAAATTAAGTTGTTGAGGCCAGTATTTGAAATCCGGACCTGATAACTATCTACGAGACTCATTCGCTGTCGTATGCTTTACAACGATCTCCTTGAATATATTTTGAACGCCTGCTTCGAACTTCTTCGTAGGTGTGACGTATATCCATAACTTGGTGAGATCTATATCTTGTGCCGGTTCGGTAAAAGGAACTGCTCGAATAGGATATTTCGCACTCTTATCTACTGTCAACGGAGATGGGAAACCATCAACCATTCCCTGCAATGCGTCATCGATGCGTTTTTGAGTGACTGCAGGTAACTTTGAGACATCATCGCCGTAAACGACATAGCTAGAATCTCCATCTCGAAACCAAATACTCGTCGAATATTTGCCTGGACCGTTCACTTCCGTAGAGGCATAGAACTTGTGAAGATCTGTATGTGGGTATCGTTTCTCGAACTTCGCTAATAGATCTGCATTCAATGTTGCGATCTTATCGTTTTCTTCTATCCAATCGTGCTTGGAAAGACCTTCGTGTTCCCGCGCGAATAGTACGCTCTCGTAAACTGACTTACCACCAAGTGCTGTGTCGAGAGCCTTACCAGTGCGACCAAGCCACCCCATCAATTTACCACCTCCCGTCTTAGTAGGAGGACCTTCCTCCGTGAACACGCGATGAGACATTCCCCGATCGATGAAATTAACATTATCGGAAGTAGATTCGAACCAACCAAGTACGGCATTAGGAAATAGGTACTTGAACTGTTGCCATGCATCTACCATGTTGAAGCTATACGTATATATAGTTATACCTTCAATATATAAGATGGTTCTCTTATATATCACCACAACATTGGCCGACCATACTGTCTACTTCGACAACCCTATTCTTATACAGAATATTTCGCTAGTCGAGGTCACTATTGAGAACAGTTGGTGGAACCTAGCAGAGAACGCTACCTTCTGGTGGTCTACCCCCCCAAGTATAGGATTCCCATACGATATTCCTAAGGGAAACCACACTATGGCGAGCCTTCGACAATTCTTTGCACCTGCAGTTGGTGCTGACATCATAAAAATCGAGAAACCCCATCATAGGAGGGCTTGGAACCTAGAAGTCAAGAAATCGATTCTATTTAGTGGAAATCTCTGCAAACTGATGGGTATTAATAAAGATGGGATCGCTACGCGACTAAAGGTAGGTGCGCACGAAGTGTCCATGCAAGATGAAATCGACATAGCGTATATCTGCTGCGACGTGGTGGATTCCAGATTCTCGATTCAAGAGGGAAAACAATCTAAAGTCCTAAGTAGAATACATATCCGAGGCGATAGATTTGTGAAAACGACGTATGCCTCACTACAACCTCTAGCTGTCAAAGCTCTAGGTACGATACGAAGCAGTCTTCGTCTGACAATTCGTGATGAGAAAGGTAATATGATAGACTTCCAAGGTCGACCCATACTGTACGTATTGAAGCTTGAGTAAGTCATACAATGGAAGGCGATTCGATTCGACCGTTTCCATCAGCACCAAATATCTATCCACCGATTGCTAGTGACACTGGAAAGAATTTTAGACTGCAAACGATCCGAGATACGCTTTCGGACATCGAAGTTCAAGAAAGGCACTACGAAGGTGTGCGCAAGAAATATGCACGTTCTCAAGGAATAGTTCATGGTATTGCAGTGGTAACGGGAGGTCTATCTGTGATCTTATCTGGATCTGGGTTGGGAATAGCGTTGACTGGGGTTGGAATAGTGATTGGACTACCACTTGGAGTTGTTGGTGGGCTATGTGGATTAATTTCAGCATCTACTACCATTGGAGCTAAGAGACTTGGAATGAAGGTTTCTAAACATGAAAGGACCACTATGTTGGCAAAGGCGAAAATCAATACGATTCGCGATCTAGTGTCGAAAGCCCTACGCGACGAAAATATATCCGACTCTGAGTACAGTCTCATCCTGGCTGAAGCACGTAAATATGAGATTATGAAGTCTGAAATTCGTCGCGAGACTTCGATAGGTGAAAAAAGCACGGATCAGGTTCGAGCCGAACTCAAGCAAGAAGTGCAAAAGGAAATGCGAGAAAAACTTGGCAGCTTAGTAGGGTAAGAATCGATATTTCCTACGAAAGAAACGAACATGGATCTCACTTTCACTTCGCTAAGTCCTATTACTAGTTAGCCCATGCTTAGTGTAGATTGGCTCAAAGTAGGAATGGTAAGAAAACAACTCCTTGACAAAACGCTTGACCGAACCTCCAAATACGTCACATCGTTTAATGACATCGTTAAGAGACATAGACGATCCTAAACGACGTAGCACCTCGTAACTTGCTCCAACAACTTTCGTCTTAAGTATTGAGCTGGTGCCTATATTGTTTTCTATTGCTGTAGTAACAACCTCGTGGACTATTTGTTGAACATCTATAGGTACTCCTTGAGGATCGAGTTTAAGGAAAGTTGTTGCAATGTGAGGAACTATGCGCTCGGCATCCAAGTCTATATCAATCTTATCGTCGTTATACAGAGAACGTATAAAGACATCTCCGCTACAGATGCTTTTGTTGTTTAGTTGCATAAAGCGAGCAACCTCGCCTCTAGATCGTATAAACCCGCATTGCATGCATGCCTGGTAGAGTAGAGCAGCTAAAATAGTTCTCTTAGCATAGCTACGCTTGAGACAAACTTTCTTTACTTGGATAAATGCGTCGGCTACGATTCCTAACGTGTTCGTAGGGAACGAGAGGGCGTAATTTTGTTTATAAATAGTGTTGTATGCTTGTAGTTCTAGTAGGATCGTTCGTCGTTGCAGTCCTGTGTTATCGCTTTGCTTTGGTTTTGCGCGGTCCAGATCCTTTTGATACTGCAATCTATCCGGACCTACCATACGCAGTCGAGTGGTAGTAACATCGACCTTCGTTTCTTCACATGGTTCGGTCTCGGCAACAAGACCACATGCGGGACATACGAATTCCGTTCCTTGTATTTCCATGGGGCAGAGACAATCAGAACATGTTTCACTGGCGTTAATATGCAACTGCGGTTTGCTATGCAGGCTTCTACAAATTCCAGAACCAAACAATCTAATGAGCTCGTCCATAATGTAGCTGCATATACTATAGGCTATCATCCATCTAATTGAAAAAAAAAAATGAAGAGGGGTCACGCGACAACTTTTCTTCATTCTTTTTTTTTTTTATGTGGTGATTTCTAATCTTCCTTCTCATCGATCGTGAGGCCTGAAAACACCTTATCGAACTCGCGAGGGTAGTCCTCGATGACTGCCTCATTTGGATCTTTCTCCGGTTCCACCACATTTGGATCTACAAGGTTCGCCTGCTCCTTAGCACGTTTTATATCGAGGTTCTTCTTATTGAGAATAAGGCGACGTTGAGGTGCGCCGCATCCTGAGCAAAGCCCGTAACTCGTACGACATCCCTTACCGCACTTCGAGCATGGCACGAATGGGGCGCAGCCTTTCGAAATCTGAAAGTTATGTTGGGCGCAGTACTTCGATGTCTTCGAAGTCTTCTTTGCGCATTTCGCGTCCTTTCCTCGCAGCAACCAATCACAAGTTACTATCTCAGTCATTGTGGCGTCTACGTTTAGGTTCTTCAGCTTGTTCAATCTGTATGACAGGAGGTTGTCTAATCTTTGCGGTATTAATGTGTACTAAGACAACAACGTACGCTAATATCGTGGAATAAAGAATATACGCTAGCACCATAGGTGGCGATATACAGTATACTAACACTTCTCTAACAGATGCTCAAGTTTGGATTTTTAGGTGCGAGAATATCTAGTGACACTTTGGGGTGTTGCGAGAGAATTTCAACCCTTAGGACCCCAGTAGTATAGTCGGAGTTAAAACTGATACCCGGTTATTTTTTCAACAAAAATGCAAGCTTTTTTTTTTTTTTTTTTTTTCTTGGGCAAGAAAACATTACCAAGGATGTCCCGACCGAAGGGAGGGATTCCTTGGTAATGTTTTTTTTGATCAAGAAAAAAACAAAAAAAAAAAAAGCGCTTGCATTTTTGTTGAAAAAATCACCGGGTATCATTTTAACTCCGACTATACTACTTCGTGTTTCAGGACTTAATGAGATAAAAAGTTTTGCAGCCGAATTAGTATGGGTTTAGGGTTTAGTATGGTTTCTCTAATCTAAGATAGCTTGGACAATTTGAAAAATTCATTGCCTTGTGCGTTAGTTGAAGTACATTGTACTTTCTAATTTCAAGGCATCTGCTTCTGTCGAGTACTTACTGATTTGTGATAAGACCAATGTCAGCATTCTGTACCTTTTGGAGCTTTTATTCAAGTAATCAACTACAATAGGGCTGCGCACAGATGACGTCACAAAATTTAAATCCCCCGCCAAGACCACTTTTCGCGTTAGAACTTACAAGAATTGACCAGCACTTCAGTTCGTCCTCTGACTATTCTACTAGAAATGACGGCTTTCCTGTATTATATTTTGAAAGAGAGTCCGATTATTATACTATCGAACAGCTTAGACGTTGGCTAAAATACAGAGGATTGAAACAAAGCGATAAATGGCTATCTTCTCAAGCGAGCTCCACCGACATTTGGAAATGAGTGCAAACATGGCGCGAAATACAGTGTTTGTATGGAATCCGATGCCAAATAATTTCCGTCAAATCGAATTTCTGAAATATTCACCGTCTACAAACTTAAGATACTAGGTAAAAGATTAACTGATCAAAATTTGATGGATGTAGCTTTGCTGGGAAGCGTGCAATCGTGTTTTCAGGTTTCTCTATATTTGTTTGTAACAACGAGTCCAAGTACGCGGGAAAATTTGGCTCTACTTCGGTGTAAGAACCAGACAGACGGCGTCACAAAACTCCCGCCGTTAACTATCAATAATTTGGGACTTAGAATATTTCCCGAGCACCCGAAGCGGGACTTATAAATTATATAAGGTATTTCCGCGATGAACCAGAATTACGCGATGGAAAATGTTTAACGTCGAGACCACTTGATACATAAACATCGTTCGCCTTATTATTTAGCTTCCCAGCAGGTTTTAGGGAACCCAGAATAATAGTAAGAGAAAGCCAAACTAAAAATAACCGAGAACGGGAAAGACACGACCTCCCCGCCATATAGCCACTCTGTCAGTTGATCTCTTCGGTTGATTTAGCGCGCGCTCATAATGGACGGCCATGAATCTGTTAGCTCCGGCCTAACTCGTCTATTTCTCCTTTGTATCATTCTTAATGCTGGGAGGTTTAGCTTCTACAGTGTCTCCGGTGATATACAGGAGGATAATACAGGAGCTAGGGTACGAAGACTCCGTTGGAACAGTCTACAGTCTTGTCCTGAACTTGTGCCCAAGTTGACTCAAAGGCGCCATTTTGGATTTGCGTTTCCAAGAGTTAATGGCTACTTTAGCTGCAGAGTGAGCCGATACCCAAATTCCGTTTCTACTTATCAGCTATCTCGTTTGTTAATCAGCGGTGACATCAGTCTAAATCCTGGACCTAGCACTGAGAAACAGAGCTGTCACACATGTTCAAGAACTATCGCTCGTAACCACCGGGTACTTGGTTGTTGCTCGTGTGGTTTTAAATATCATATTAAGGTTACCGGATACCTTCAGGGTGCATTTCCAGTCTAAATTATGTAGCGCCTCGAAAAAACATCGTAGATAAATCATCCATGTATCATTTTAAAGCTTATAAAATTGGCTACAAGAATACATAAAAAGTTTTGAGTTCTTTGAAAATCTCGAATTTTCCGCGATCCCGTTTCTCGGATCTAGTGAGATGGCTTTCAGAAGCTCCGACTCCGAAAATATTTTAAAGTTTTAAAATCTGTTTGCTTTGTCGCATTTCAGAGGAATCGTATTACAAAAGGGTGTCGGGGAATTTCAAAATTCGATTTAGTTCAAAAGTTATCATGCTCTCCGTGAAAAGGCGAAAAATAATCAGAGTAGATTTGCGGAAAACGGCGTCAAGAGCTCAATTTTTAGAATTTTCCAATTCCCCGACACTCTTTTGCAGCGGAGTTATCAATTGACATTTTGTGAAAATTTCAAACAAATCGACTAAATTTCTCTTGATTGGGAGCTTTTTTTAAACTCTATTTTGGTTGAAAATCGAAAGCGTAGAAAATAGCATTTTAGAAAATCTAGCCGTCTGTCGTGCGTGAATCTGAAGCCCCGCCTCTCCAACAATTTTAGCGAGCTCTTGGCCAATCATTTCTCATCACAGTTCAACTATCTGTCAAGATTTCCCGCCAATGTTGATTTCCGATCAGATCAAAGCTTCGCGCCGCATCGAGAAAATGTTAATATAGTTGGTTGTTCTAGTTCTTGTGTGACTTGAAAAATGGGAAAGACAAAAAGACCTGGAGGCACAAAGCCAAGGTGAACACTAGAGACGCCTTGAATGCCAGCATAGTTAGTAGAGGAGACAGCGATTTGCAGGCGGCTGAAACAGCACGGCAATAGCGAGCTAAGATCGTGGTGTTTAATAGTTTCAAGTGATTCAGAGTCACCGTCAGGCTTTACGTTTCCATCTAAGCTTTCTTGGAAACAAATATTTTCTCGGCTGGCTCCTATCAATTCTTCATGTTCAGATGTGGGCCACTCGGCACTCTGTCTGAAAGTGAAAATACGAACCCTTGTCGGGTTTTTAAACGAGGACTCCTATTTGGCTTTGTAGACGTATGCATTGTTTGGCCTTGTTTTGCTTTTCTTTTTTCTTTGTTTTCCAAGCTAAGGGCATCCTGCTTGCTCTTTTGAAGGCATAAGGCCAACAACCGATGGAATTATGGAATCATGTGTGGAAATACGTTTCTCAATAAACGTAAACATTGGTATATGAAATAAATTTAATATTATATCTTCACACCGTCGTTACGGGCGAGTGAGCACTTGTCATGTGTTTATATTGATCTGCTATCAATCAAACGGAACCTTTTACTTCCGGTCAAAAACTTCCTTTTGGTATTTCTCCGTCAACATTAATTTTTATTCAACGGAGTTTTTGGTATATGAGACACTACTACTAAAACTACATTTCTGTGCGAAACAAATATTTTTCCATCTTTTTCGCTTTGAAGGTATCCGGTAACCTTAAGTGCGCACATGTCACGTCAAAGGACTTCAGCCTAATTCAAAGAAAGGTAGAGCTCGTGAACACTTGGAGTTGTCCTACATGCATGTGCCAAAACAAGTCTATGCCGGTATACAGTCTGGATTCTGAGCTTATATCAGCCCTACCCTTTGGGTCCGTGTCAGATGAATCATTTTCGCTCGCTGTGGCCGGTGTTCAAGAGTGGACTGCTGATCTGTCTTACAAGGAAGAGGAATGCGAGAGTCACTTATCAGATCTTGTACAACATCTGGAGACCTGCTCAAATAAAGATCTAAGGGTTGCTCACTTAAACGTATGTAGTATTAGAAACAAGATTGAATAACTTAGATGTTTACAGTTGTTATGCAGGTTTGAGGTACTCGTTATAACCGAAACTCATATTGATCAAACTGTCCCAGATACGGCTTTGGATATTGAGGGGATGAGATTTCTACGGGTTGATCGGAAAGGACGCAAGGGAGGCGGGTGTATACTGTACTACGCGGAGCACTTACAAGCAACTCACCGAAAGGATTTGTTTATTAACGGCCTCGAAGCGATCTGGTTGCAAGTTAAATTCCTAAGTACCTCTGTATTGTTCTCAGTTATGTACAGACCAGCCGATAATAATCAGTTCATTGATATTATTGGCTGTCCTCTGGAAAAGGCTTGGCTAAAGTCATCCAATATCGTTTTGTTGGGAGACTTTAAAGGGGCCGTCTCACCCACAGTGCTTAGCGCGCTCACATAGCATTGCGGCCATTTTCGATGCCATCGAAATCCAGACTTTTATGGCAGTGATTTTAATCTTCTCTACATCTCTGCCATCCTTCCAGCTATCGTCAAAAAAATCATACTAGGTTGAACCTTTTTATTGCTGTTCCTATTGAGCCTTTTAATTATTTGGTCATGCAAATTTTAGTTTTATTTCAGGTAGCCGTAGTTCTCTGATGGTGCCAGTCTCGTTCGTCCTCAACGAAAGGAAACAATTGTCCGTTTGTGTCCACGAGTTCCACCTACAACATGGAGAAGCTATTCTGACCATTAATATTTATATGTAAAGATATATTAGCGCTTAGTTCGAGTATCTACTATCTTTGAGCCGACTTGGGTTTTTGAACACCGTGGCTGGCTTACGTGACCACAATTTGTAACAAAACTCCACTTGAAGAACAGTTTCCTAAAATTATTTTCAGGGCTTTGGCGTTTAACTTGTGGAAACAGGTCTCTCACTGGTTTCGAAGGGCGGAATTCGGGCTTTTAGACAGTGATTTTGCCGAGATTTTCGGATTCACCGAGATGATCGATCAAAGTTTATGACTCGCACAAAATTTGACAACAGAGCCGCCGTGATAATAATTTCCCATTGAAACGATCGAGCTGTAATTTGTTCACTGTTCTCTCTTCAACTGGTTCTCTGCTACTGCCAGCAACGAGATTGCCTGCTAGGAGATATCTTTCTCTCTCTCTGTCTTCAAGTAAAAATAAAACCGAGGAGAGAAACCGCAGAGAAGCCTCTCGCTTTCATAAATATTAGATTTCTCGACTGGCTCAAAAGCTATCTAAATGGAAGACGGCAATTTACGGTGGTAAATGGAGCTAAATCTGGAATGCTGCCGGTCTCATTTGGAATCCCACAGGTCTGTCTTAGGTCCGACATTATTTACCTTGTTTACGAACGATTTACCATCATCTGTTGTTTCGGGTTCACTTTATATGTATGCTGACGACACTACGATCTTTTGTGTCAGCGATACAATAGAAAAGGCTATAGCGCAGCTAAACAAGGCCCTTCAAGAACTGTACTCATGGTGTCTTAATAACAAATTAACACCACACCCAGGTAAAAGTGAGGCGATGCTGTTCAGCAGGGGGACCTTTGTTGGTTCAGCCCCTCCAGTGTTCTTGGGGAACTCAACCCTTAAGTGGGTTACGGAAACGCGTCTGCTAGGAATGACTGTGGACCACAAACTGAGTTGGGTACCACATTCATTAGATCTTAAGAAGAGTATTGCCACAAAATTAAACTTATTAAAACGTTCTAGGTTTTTATCTAAGAGAATTCTACAGGATTTCAATTTTAAGGTCATTTTGTCTTCTGTAAAATATGGCATAATCTTGTGGGGCGCGTGTTGTAATAAGGAAGTTCTTAACTCTATAGAAAGGATGCATTGTAGAGCGGCTAGGATTATATTTAATTTACCAAAGGACATGTCCACTCTTTTCTTTCAATATAAATTAGATATCTTTAAACTGGTTTATAAGGCTTACGATGAACGTCTACCGAATATTTTAATTAAGGCGATTGTATTGAAACGGAAAAAGGGTTTGCCTTTAGGGCACGCGATTCGCTCCCGACACCTCGATTTAACACTAGATACATGAAGGATTCATTAACATATCGAGGTGCGGTGCTATGAAACACTATCTGTAGAGACTATGACGTTAAAAGTACTGGTCTTAAAGAAACAATATCCCGTCTTAGCTGCTCGAAATCATTTGGGCATTTTAGTTTTGATATCACTTCACTGACTACGAACTTTAGAGTTGAAGGATTTATATATTACTAACTTTAGAGATCAAATATAAAAGTTTTATTACTTATTATTAACTATATAGATTGTAAATTATACACAAAGATTTTATTAATCTGAGCTTTGAGCAGGCGTTGGGCACCGCCTTTTGTTTGGACGGTGTTCGTCGCGTGAGGAGTCCGGCGTTGGCCCTAAGCATTATTGATATTGATATTGATATTGTAAATAGTATATATATGTATATACATACGTCTCAATTTGATAGTGTTTTTATTTAATTTTATATACATTTCTTTTACACGACCCCACAAGCTTTCAGCTTTTACATTAATCGTGTTTAAATAAAGGTTATCTATTTATAAGTTATACCATGGCATTTCGGGGTATTAGTGATTTAAATTGCCCCGAGAGCCGCGGGAAGATTTGTACTTCCCGCGGCTCTCGGGGCAATTTAAATCACTAATACCCCGAAATGCCATGGTATAACTTTGTTATACCATGATCGCCGAGGAACGGAACAAATCTCTGAGAAGTTTAGTTTTCTCTGCCGAAACTAAAGACGTCGCAGTTGAGTTGCTTTCGAAAACGTTTTGTTTAATGCTTGACTGAGCGCCATTGATTAAACGACCCTGGATTCCCCTGGGGAAAAGCGTGTTGTTTTTGAGAAAAATAACACTAAAATACAATGTAATTATGCGGTTGACTAAATATTCAAAGAGCATGAATGGATTTTAATTACGTCACGTTTATGGTTTTAAGTATCCCACATGGAAGAAGCGGGTTTGACAAATTAAAGAGAAGAATATACAGATTGAAATAGGTAATCCCACATGTATTACATTGAAGGTTATGATGAAGACAGGTCAGTTTGGATTCAATATTTTTCATCCGGGAGCGTAGGGCTAGTCGTGCCAGAGGGGAGCAGGAGTTGATGCTTTTGACCTTCTCACTTCCAGCCTGCATTCTCTTCTAATTTTCCCTCATTACGCATGCAGGGGGAATTTAGAAATATGCATTGTCTCGAAATTAACAATGCATATTTCTAAATATCCCTGCCATCAGGGAAAATTAGTGCTTTAAATGTGCCTTGGAGAACAAAAGAATCCGAGGCTACCATGGTATAACTATAATTGTAATACGACAACTCACCGAGCGTGCAAGCCTATTACCGTGACACAGCCCCTTTAAACGACAAACAATACATCGAAAGCTCTGACAGTTGGTATTTACCATGATCGCCGAGGATCGGAACAAATCTCTGAGAAGTTTAGTTTTCTCTGCCGAAACTAAAGACGTCGCAGTTGAGTTGCTTTCGAAAACGTTTTGTTTAATGCTTGACTGAGCGCCATTGATTGAACGACCCTGGCTTCCGTTGGAGACAAGCGTGTTGTTTTTGAGAAGAATAACACTAAAATACAATATAATTATGCGGTGACTAAATATTCAAAGAGCATGCACGTTTATGGTTTTAAGTATCCCACATGGAAGAAGCGGGCTTGAGAAATGAAGAGAATAACGCGCAGATTGAAATAGCTCATCCCACATGGATTACGTTGACGGTATAATGAAGACAGGTCAGTTTGGATTCAGTATTTTCCACCCGGGAGCGCAGGGCTAGTCGTGCCAGAGGCGAGCAGGAGTTGATGCTTTTGACCCACTCACTTCCAGCGTGCATTCTCTTCTAATTTTCCCTCATTACGCATGCAGGGATTTAGAAATATGCAATGTCTCGAAATGCATATTTCTAAATATCCCTCCCATCAGGGAAAATTAGTGGTTTAAATTGCCTCGGAGAACAAAAGAATCCGAGGCTACCATGGTATAATTAAACATATACAAGCGTTGTATATGATCAACATTGCAGTAGTCTTCGGACACTTTATCGTTATATTTTTAAAGAGAATTAATGAATTTGGGAACAAGAGATTTTCGGGGGGGGGGGGGGTGTGCGTGTTTGTATGCGTTGGAGGGAATGTGGGGGTTAAGTTAGGGGCCTAAACCCTGAAGGGACAATGAAAATATACAGACACATACACTTACACACACACACACATATATATATCATTATATTACATTTCTTGGAGACCTTGTGTTAGTTCCGTCTGAGGTCCATAACATTTTTTGTGCCTGATGAGGAAAAACGTTAGGAAACTAATATCCTTCTTGCACCTGACGTCTGTTTGCTGACCATGGAGATTTTTAATAAGCTCACCGCCGTCTGTTGACGTAGTTGTGGACAGCAGTAGCTTTCTATTGTAATTTGTTCAACTTAGGAGTACAAAACAAATCATGACTATCAGCAAGTGACAGTGGAATGGCCTACCAGTGTGTAATAAATTGGCTTCTTCAAATACATATTCGACAGCACCGGGAACTAAACCAATAGTCATTCTTATTAATTCATAAATTAAAATAAGCACCGACATTTAAGCAATATCTCTGATTGACTACAACTTTGGACATCAACACGAGAACTACAAAATATCACAGGTGAGAAAACGTGTGCTGAAAGCAAAACAGATGAGTGTTTTAGATGAAAGGTTTGTTCTTTAATGTAAAACTGTTCGTCTGATCGAGTTGAGAGTGTTCAATGGAGTAACGGGTTTCATGTTTAAATTGCTTCAGTTTTTGAACAAGTTCAGCCTTAAGATACTACTTGTGACTGATTCCTTTATTCGCGTACTTTCAACAGGAGTTTGCAGTGGACCTACATTAGTTAACGGCTAAATCACCGGCACGTTGTCCTGAAAAAACAATGCTTGATATGAGCATAGTTAATAGAGTGGAATGGTTAGGAAACTCAGGGACCTTCTTTGTTATATGTCTTTGTTAGCTTTTTTCAACCACTACCGTGCACAAAACACAATAGAAATTCTAACATGTTAATCAATCAGCCAATAGAAACGTGTGAGTTCAGTCGTTCAGGGAACGCTAATGAACTATGATCGTGCACAATCTTTTGTCTTACCCCTTCCAACCTAAATCGCAGCGCCTTTGTTAGCCCTTTTGAAGTTTGCCGGGTTTCCTAACCATCCACTATATTAACTATGATATGAGTAAAATAGAAAGAAAACTGATTGGAAAATTTCTTACATATAATAAATTTAACACTGGTTCATAATATTTTTCATTAATTCTGGGACGGCCTACGCCCTAGCATAAAAAGTCCATAACCGCAATATCTTAAACTTATTTTCCTGATTGATAGAATTGCACAAATTTAGAAATTAATCACCTTTTTTGCGAAACAAATGTTACTGATTCCTTAGTATTTGTGATTCACATGAAAGGCGGATTTGAATTTAGCAACCTGTTCGGTCGAACGATATATTTGATATTATTATTTAGAGGTACTTTGTAATGCCATTACTGAAGATTAGCTAGTCAGCCTAACTAAAGGCGGTGCTCTCTCTCCTCCGCAGAGGCTCTAGGGAGACTGGAGAAGAGACTGAAATGGTAGTTCTCCAGTCTTCCTAGAGCCTCTGCGGAGGAGAGAGAAGGCGGTGTACGTCAAGTAACGTCGAAAAACAGAAAAAAAGGTTTCGAAGTTACTGATGTTTTTTCATAAGAAGACCAATGTATGTACACGTGGGGGAGGGGGAGGCGAAGACGATGTCGTATTGCACTAACATTCAATGATGGTAGAAAATGAAAAAACTTTTCACTGGAATATTACCTCTAGATATCCCATAATACTCTTTCCCCCTTAAGTCTTCATAGAATTAAACAGTATCACAAAACTGTGACTAGACAACTCGCCGTTGTGTGATCAATCAAGTGAAATAGTCAGTGCGCAGAAGCCCTTTATTAAGCTACTTACTTAGCATTCGGCTCTTTTAAGAAATGTGTAGCACAATATTTCAATATTCCAAGTTATAACACGTACTATGATTATTCTACTGATAGGAACACCTCAATTTTACACACACGTCTACGTTTAGACTGCTGTGCTCTAAATTATCATCTGTTTAGAATCAATTGCGTAACATCTCCAGCTTGTGCATGTGGATTTAGACTTGAAAGCATCAAACACTTTTTCTTATACTATCCCCGTTATGCTGCTCTTAGACCGACCTTACTCTCCTCTGCTGCACAGATCTTTGGAGATAGTTGGCACCTTTTGTCAGAGCTCCAAAGAGTAAACATACTCTTGTATGGCTCACCGCTTTTGACTGTAGCCCAAAACTACGAATTGTTTCGTAACGTACAGTTATATGTACTGTTTAAAACACGAACAGCAGTGTTTTATCAAGTTTAAAAATTCGAGGGCGAAGCCCGAGAATTTTTAGACTTGATAAAACACGTGCTGTGAGTGTTTTAAACGGCTTCAAAAACGCTTCAAGAATGCAATGAAAGAAAGGCGCACATCTCAAGGGAATGGTTACTTAATGAACCATTGAACCTTTGTATTCACAACGCCATGCAAAATATTCGAGTTCTCAAGGGAATGACATGAAAAAAATACCATACTATGTTGTTTGAAGCGGCGTTTCGCAATGAAGGATTTGGTGTCGTGGTTTACCTCGATAAAGTTCAAGACTTGGAAAGCGATGTGACAGACATGACGGCAGACTCTAAATTTTTGGCTCCGGCACAAAATATGTAAGTTTAATGCACGTTTTATTATTTTACGACTTTGAGTTTGGTGTAATAATTGGAACTAAACAGTGGCTCGGTAAACAAGTAATGGTAGTTGGATAACTTCATTTTAAAAATATTATCTGTGTATCTCGGTAGTCTGCTGATATTAGTAAATTTAGTGCAAAACTTATTATCTAGGTACCTTATGTTCCGTGTACTTTTTGCTATCTTTGGCTCTTTATCAGTGAATTCTTAATTAGGATGAAACTTTATATAAAATTTCATGTTCATTAGTATTCTTTATATAAAACGTTCATCCTAATTAGCAATTCAATGAGAAAGCTGAAACATCAATAGAAATTCCATTGTCTCAATCTCCTCTGGGACAGAATTCAAATCCCTCCGCGGGCATTTTAGAATGATGAGATTTTATCAGGTATAAAGGAGCATGCACGTGACTGATTTGCTTCATCTGATTGGACAAAATGCTCATTAATTATTCATGAGTTTTTGAAATATATATAAAGCATTCTAAACGTTTCGATCAAAATGGTGACTGTAACAGTGCCTTCCGTCCTATTTTTCTTTTCTATCACACTCGTTTAATTAATACTCTGTTCTCTTTCCACACCTAAATATTGTTAATAATGTTAGCGTAAGCCTCCTAGATGAGCTAATTTGAGGCAAACTATGTTTAACTAAAAAAAATAGAAAAACTGACAGACAATCACGCAGACACTATTCAGCTTTTCTTTCATTTTCAAAAAAAGTCTCGAATATGTCGTTTAAAAAAAGTGATTTCTGGAGCAATCCGGTGTTTCATACCTCATATCTGGTTTTCTAATATCCCTACTTGTTATGTAACAGACATGTATGCAACATGGAACGGGCCTTATTTGGTACTTATACTGGTTACCATGGATACGTGTGTCAGCCTCACCACAGCCTCCGGTAAGTAGCATTTTTACGACAACAAACTAAAAATAGTCCAGCGCGAAGGGCCTCACCTTGAAATCGAGGGATATTGCGGGGCGTAGTCTAGCGTGGTACACACCGTGGTGTGGCCTCTTATTTCCAATCAGCCAATCAGAAACCGAGAATCTGTCTGAACACTTGAGAGAGGGGTTCGGAAGGAAGTTCGATATACGCGAGTGCCAAAACCATTTGCAAATTTCTTTATTGTAAGCGAGCGAGAGAAAGGGGCATTCGATAGACTCGCCCTAAACACTTTATGGGTCCGTCCCAAGACACTGTACTTATTAAGGAGATCTAGTTTGGTTCGATTTCAACAACCTTTTACTTGTTTTACAAACCTTTTTCAAATTACGACAGTATCCTGGGTCTATCTGCTGTTGAAGTGTGGCTTCCTTTGCAGATTACATGTGTACGCATACTGGTTAGGGTTAGGGTCTATAGATCATCTGTTGTTGAAGTGTGGCTTCCTTTGCAGATTACGTGTACGCATTAGGGTCTATAGATCATCTGTTGTTGAAGTGTGGCTTCCTTTGCAGATTACATGTGTACAGATACTGGTTTTTGGTGCTCGTTCTGGAGATGGAAGGGTTGGTGTTTTCCATCGTCGCAGTATGCAAAGAAACAGTGTCGAAAAACCTGCAACATGTGTCCCACTCTACCACAGCGTGAGTTGTACTACTGAAAATAGGGACTTTAAAGTGCCTATGAAGCTTATTTTTTTATTTTAGATATCAATTCTACATCAAGTGAATAGTAGAATGGTACAATATATCTTGCTTTGAATGCTGTGCCGCTGAGTTAAGGAGGTTTTAATATCCAAAATGCTAATTGCATGACGTCAGGGGAGGCATCTGCAATCACTTCTTAGTGGTTGTGAATGGGCGTTTCTACTGATATAGGAAAACAAATTTCTAAAATCAGTTTATTTTAACCATGGGTATAACACTGATAATTTAAAAAAAATGTTTAATTATAACAAAAAAAATTGTATAATAATTGATGCCTCCCCTGACGTCATGTAATTAACATTTTGGATATTAAAACCTCCTTAACTCAGCGGCACAGCATTCAAAGCAAGATATATTGTACCATTCTACTATTCACTTGATGCAGAATTGATATCTAAAATAAAAAAATAAGCTTCATAGGCACTTTAAGCAACCACGACGACGGCATAAAACAATAGCCTTAATTACAAAATACAATAAATAGCTGCACGTGAAAATGCAAGCAGTCGCCTACATTTCAACCGTTCTCTATAAAAACACAACGTGAAAACCCAAAATGTACGTTTTAAAGAGAACGCGAACGTAAGAAAGTAAATCAATCCGTTTTTCGTTCGGCATTAATACTATATTCATCATAGTTTTCGAATATCTGGTTTTGAAGTAATGTTTAAATGCCGTCCAGTCCAAATTGGAGGCCTTTAAACGACTTCAAAAACTACTTAATAATTTCATGCTTGTTTTGTTGTTGTGGGATAAACAACAAAATTATTTTAAAACTTCACGCATTTAGAGTTTCGATGTTTCAGGCTTGCAGGTTTTACTTGTATTTACATTTAGTTGCTCAGTGTTCGATCTCCCTTTGTTCAAGGTATTTGCCTACAGTACCGTTTGAAATTCTTTTCTAAGTCCAAGGACTTTGACTATGAATATTCATAGTTCAATTTCCTTGGACATAGAAAACGATTTCAAAGTACCGTAGAGAGTACTTTGAAGGGGTTTCAAAGTTCTGCACGTGGCACAAATTGAGACCTCTGGTTGGGCAATTACCTCATGAATTATTAAATAGGTTTTGAAAAATACAATGGAAATAGTAGACACCAAATTTCAGGAGAAAACATTTTTCTACGTCCCGTCGTCACTGCCGTCGCCGTCCTGGTTGCTTAAAGTCCCTAACACTGCAACGGGCCCTTCATGAGACAGAAATAAATTGAGTTTCCTAGATTTGAATCACTAATGTCAGTTTTACCTGAAAAAAAAAAGATCCCTCACGATTACCGTGCGTAACGAATACAAAATAGGAAAACAATAGGTAATAGAAAAAACAATAGGAAATAGAAAAACAATAGGAAATAGGAAAACAATAGGAAACTAGAAAAACAATAGGAAACTAGGAAATAGAAAAACAATAGGAAACTAGGAAGTAGAAAAACAATAGGAAACTAGGAAATAGAAAAACAATAGGTAATAGAAAAAACAATAGGAAATAGAAAAACAATAGGAAACTAGGAAATAGAAAAACAATAGGAAACTAGGAAATAGAAAAACAATAGGAAACTAGGAAATAGAAAAACAATAGGAAACTAGAAAATAGAAAAACAATAGGTAATAGAAAAACAATAGGAAACTAGAAAAACAATAGGAAATAGATAAACAATAGGAAATAGATAAACAATAGGAAATAGATAAACAATAGGAAATAGACAAACAATAGGAAATAGACAAACAATAGGAAACTAGGAAATAGAAAAACAATAGGAAACTAGGAAATAGAAAAACAATAGGAAACTAGGAAATAGAAAAACAATAGGTAATAGAAAAAACAATAGGAAATAGAAAAACAATAGGAAACTAGAAAAACAATAGGAAATAGATAAACAATAGGAAATAGATAAACAATAGGAAATAGATAAACAATAGGAAATAGACAAACAATAGGAAATAGACAAACAATAGGAAACTAGAAAATAGAAAAACAATAGGAAATAGATAAACAATAGGAAATAGAAAAACAATAGGAAACTAGAAAATGGAAAAACAATAGGAAATAGATAAACAATAGGAAATAGATAAACAATAGGAAATAGACAAACAATAGGAAACTAGAAAATAGAAAAACAATAGGAAATAGATAAACAATAGGAAATAGAAAAACAATAGGAAACTAGAAAATAGAAAAACAATAGGTAATAGAAAAAACAATAGGAAATAGAAAAACAATAGGAAACTAGGAAATAGAAAAACAATAGGAAACTAGGAAATAGAAAAACAATAGGAAACTAGAAAATAGAAAAACAATAGGTAATAGAAAAAACAATAGGAAATAGAAAAACAATAGGAAACTAGGAAATAGAAAAACAATAGGAAACTAGGAAATAGAAAAACAATAGGTAATAGAAAAAACAATAGGAAATAGAAAAACAATAGGAAACTAGGAAATAGAAAAACAATAGGAAACTAGGAAATAGAAAAAACAATAGGTAATAGAAAAAACAATAGGAAATAGAAAAACAATAGGAAACTAGAAAAACAATAGGAAATAGATAAACAATAGGAAATAGATAAACAACAGGAAATGGACAAACAATAGGAAACTAGAAAATAGAAAAACAATAGGAAATAGATAAATAGGAAATAGAAAAACAATAGGAAACTAGAAAATGGAAAAACAATAGGAAATAGAAAAAAAAATGAAAAACAATAAGAAATAGAAAAACAATAGGAAACTAGAAAATAGAAAAGCAATAGGAAATAGGAAAACAAAAACAATAGGAAACTAGTAAAACAATAGAAAATAGAAAAACAATAGGAAATAGAAAAACAATAGGAAACTAGAAAATAGAAAAGCAATAGGAAAATAGAAAATAGAAAAACAATAGGAAAGAGAAAATTAGGAAATAGAAAAACAATAAGAAATAGAAAAACAATAGGAAAATAGGAAAGCAATAGGAAATAGGAAATAGAAAAACAATAGGAAATAGGAAAACAATAGGTAATAGGAAAACAATAGGAATTGAGGGGAGCCGCGCAAGTGCTCAGCACATTGTGAGATAACATGTTCGATAACATGGTCTCTCACCCTTATTGCGCCAAGGGTTCTTCTCCAGGCTCTCCGGTTTTCCTCTCTCCACACAAATTCCAATTCATATCTGTAGTTTAGCCGGATCCCGACTTTAATCAGTGTGGTGTATGATTTGTTCTGTTGTTCCAGTTGTTTGATATAATAAAATAGATCTAGACTTCAGTCTTTTAACCCACTAATTCAATTCCAAATCCGTGCATCCCCCCCCCCCCCCCCGGGAATTTGACGAGTATCTAGGCCCTCAGGGACGGGCATTTGACAAACAGTGGGGGTAGGGGGTGGGGCATTTGATCGGTGTTTGAAAAATACATTCTGTCTGTCTACAAATTCGCATCGCTCGCGTCGAAATGGCGAACGTGTCTTCGAGGACTTCCAGGATAAGGATTGCGCATTTGTAGAGGCCTGGCTTGAAAGAGTGAACCTGCCAAAAAAAAATTATGTTTAAACCTATAAACTATGTTGTTTTGCTTTGCTTCGTGAACTTTGACCGACTGCGTGATATTAAGTGCGTGACAGGAGTTGTGATAAGTTGAATTTGCTGCGACCCTAGACAGACATAATTATTATAATAATAATAATAATAATAATAATAATAATAATAATAATAACAATAATAATAATAAAATATTTATATAGCGCTATTTCCAAAATGTCCAAGAGCGCTTTACAATGTTTGGCTAAATAAATGAATATATAGAACTATAATCTAAAACCACACTAACTAATGTTAAAAATTGATGCTAAAATTTGTAAGTTAAGAAATGGTGATTGATAAAAATTTGATAAATATAATTAATATAATTAATATAAAAACATTTGGCTATAAAAAAAAGAAAATTCAGCAATAAGCTTTCTTAAAAAAAAATGTCTTCAGATTGTTCTTAAAACTAGAAACTGAGGGGCCACGTTTCAATTCTAACGGCAACGCATTCCATAGACGCGGCGCACACACTGAAAAAGCACGGTGACTGTATGTCTGCAAATTATAAGACGGCTCCCTTAAAAGCATCTTGTTTGCAGAGCGAAGGCAGCGCTGCGGTATGTATGGCTCCAAAAGTTCCTTAAGATAACTAGGCGCAATATTATTAACTGCCTTGTAAGTAAAGAGCAGGATCTTAAACTCAATGCGCTGCTCAATAGGCAGCCAATTATAATCGGTAACATATTAAATAACGGAAACCAAGAACGATCGAGCCGGTAGAAATGATTGTTCTCATCCCTGACCGGTTGAAGGTAGTTTTCACCGTCGGTGTTTCCTGTGAATTGCTTGAGTCGGAGATTGTCAATAAAACAATGACTTCATTAATTTGTCAATAGTCTTTGCCTTGTCTTTGTCGATTTTTTGGGGAAATTTTCCGATCCGGTCCCCGATGGTGGGGCATTTGAACATCCTGGATGAAAAACTGGAGGGCATTTGAACAGTTTTTCTGCCTTGGTAGTGGGGCATTTGATCGATTTTTTTTCAAAATGTTCAAATGCCCGGGGGGTGGGGGGGCATGCACGGGTTTGGAATTGACTGATACATAACTGTGATTATAATTAGTATCGACCTAACCTGCAGACATTGTTCTCCATCGATAGCACCAGTAGGTACAGTAGTCACCCTTATACCAGCTGGAACAACAATGCCAACGTCACCACAAGTGAACTGTCACTTTCTCAGCATGCCATTCAGCCGCGATCCGTTTAAGGACATGATACTCAAAGGTCACGTGATTAGCACGTGGGTGGTCCTGACAGAGGTTCAGTGTGAGGATTACTGTCTCCGCGCGCCAAGATGTCTGGGATACAACTACCGCAGGGCTGCAAATATCAACTGTGAGTTGTTGGATAGAGTCGAACACTACGAAATTAATCATGGGTCAAGCTTTCGAATTTTTGACAGAACTAAAGTTTTACAGGTAAGTGCAGACACTAGAAGTTTATCATTATTAAATATCACCTATTAAAGAATGATAGCAAGAGACAATAGGCCGCGGTAATGAGCATACGTCACATACGACTTTGCTAGAATATGCCTTAAGTTCTGTCTGAGATGCCCACAAATAATGTTAGCCATTTTTACTGAAAAACTGACTTAGAGGGAACACCATCCTGCTAATACTAGGAAAGGGGGAAAACAAAAGATATGTGAGTCACAAATTTGAGAACTTTCCTCACACACGATTTTCTTGAAAATCAAACTATAGATAGCTATTTATCTAATGAAAATATATTACTTTGCTGGTTTTCTATATTTCTAATGGTCGCCTGGGGTCAAGCTGCTCAGTCACATTTGAACAAAATTTTAATCCTTCAAAAAAGTGCCCTTCGCTTGATGCACTTTCCTAATAATAGAGCACAATGAAAATGAAAACAAAGCGTTTCAAATTGATATTGTCTTGTACTCAACGTTGATTGGCTCTAGTAACGAGAACCAACCACATTGCAAAATGAAAACAAAGCGTTTCAAATTGATATTGTCTTGTACTCAACGTTGATTGGCTCAAGTAATCGAATCACCGAAATACATTGCGGCTTGTACTTTTATCCACAATCCTTTGCACGGAAAAACATTACCGTTACAAAATCGCGGTAGAGCGGTTTTGGATCTTTAAAACAAGCCAGTACAAGTGCTAATCCACTGTCATTGAAGAGAAAAGAGGATTTCTACGTGTTATCTTAATAACAAGCCAGTACAAGTGCTAATCCACTGTCATTGAAGAGAGGATTTCTACGTGTTATCTTAATAACAAGCCAGTACAAGTGCTAATCCACTGTCATTGAAGAGAACAGAGCATTTCTACATGTTATCCTAATAACAAGCCAGTACAAGTGCTAATCCACTGTCATTGAAGAGAGGATTTCTACGTGTTATCCTAATAACAAGTCAGTACAAGTGCTAATCCACTGTCATTGAAGAGAACAGAGGATTTCTACGTGTTATCCTAATAACAAGCCAGTACAAGTGCTAATCCACTGTCATTGAACAGAGGATTTCTACGTGTTATCTTAATAACAAGCCAGTACAAGTGCTAATCCACTGTCATTGAAGAGAACAGAGGATTTCTACGTGTTATCCTAATAACAAGCCAGTACAAGTGCTAATCCACTGTCATTGAAGAGAGGATTTCTACGTGTTATCCTAATAACAAGCCAGTACAAGTGCTAATCCACTGTCATTGAAGAGAGGATTTCTACGTGTTATCCTAATAACAAGCCAGTACAAGTGCTAATCCACTGTCATTGAAGAGAGGATTTCTACGTGTTATCTTAATAACAAGCCAGTACAAGTGCTAATCCACTGTCATTGAAGAGAAAAGAGGATTTCTACGTGTTATCTTAATAACAAGCCAGTACAAGTGCTAATCCACTGTCATTGAAGAGAGGATTTCTACGTGTTATCTTAATAACAAGCCAGTACAAGTGCTAATCCACTGTCATTGAAGAGAACAGAGCATTTCTACATGTTATCCTAATAACAAGCCAGTACAAGTGCTAATCCACTGTCATTGAAGAGAGGATTTCTACGTGTTATCCTAATAACAAGTCAGTACAAGTGCTAATCCACTGTCATTGAAGAGAACAGAGGATTTCTACGTGTTATCCTAATAACAAGCCAGTACAAGTGCTAATCCACTGTCATTGAACAGAGGATTTCTACGTGTTATCTTAATAACAAGCCAGTACAAGTGCTAATCCACTGTCATTGAAGAGAACAGAGGATTTCTACGTGTTATCCTAATAACAAGCCAGTACAAGTGCTAATCCACTGTCATTGAAGAGAGGATTTCTACGTGTTATCCTAATAACAAGCCAGTACAAGTGCTAATCCACTGTCATTGAAGAGAGGATTTCTACGTGTTATCCTAATAACAAGCCAGTACAAGTGCTAATCCACTGTCATTGAAGAGAGGATTTCTACGTGTTATCTTAATAACAAGCCAGTACAAGTGCTAATCCACTGTCATTGAAGAGAACAGAGGATTTCTACGTGTTATCCTAATAACAAGCCAGTACAAGTGCTAATCCACTGTCATTGAACAGAGGATTTCTACGTGTTATCTTAATAACAAGCCAGTACAAGTGCTAATCCACTGTCATTGAAGAGAACAGAGCATTTCTACGTGTTATTTAGACTGTTAGGTTCGCAAGGGATTGTGGTCCAATGTACAGCCGCCATCTTTATCACAATAACGATGTGTTCTTTTCCTCAGGAAATCCTTGGCAAGTGCAATAGTAATTCTCCAAACGGATAACCTTTGTCATCTCACAGAAACATATCCTCAACTGCGACGTGTTTACTTCTGGCAGAGAGAACCAGACTTCTCGCAGATTAGTTCTCTTCCTCGGAGATCATAGTATTACAATCTAATAGCATGACATTTAGGGAAATTAGCGCTTAAATTTCCCCTCGAGCCTCGGGAGGATCTGTAAAAGTCCCTCCGCCTGCGGGATATGGGCGTCGGGACTTCCACAGATCCTCCCTCGGCTCTCGGGGAAATTTAATCGCTAATTTCCCTCATGTCATACTGTTACTTATAAGTATGAAAGTGTAAATGTAAATTGTTTAAGAATATTTAAACTGTCTGTTGAGGGACTTGTGATTTATTAGGGGGGGGGGGGGGGGGGGGGCTGGTGCAAAAGGGGGATAAGGGCTGGTAATAAACTTATGTCTATGTAACCCAAAAGGGGAGGTTACCAAAAATTGAAATATTGGTTAATGCCAACTGGGATGAGGGGTCGCGTGATTTCGTTTTTATTCGTTTTCATTTAGTTAAATAAAATGGAAAGTACCGTGTAGACATTTGGAACGTTTTTATCTGAAAAGATGAATGTTCAGTACTATTGTATTGCTTATTTCTCAAAATTTTCTTCAACAACTTTCAATTTGAACATATCATTGACATAAATGAGTCAAAATATAGATATTTAAGTATGCTTTTATAATATACAAGACGTTTCTTGAATACGTACGTTAAAGGATCTTGCAAGATTTCATGCGGGAAGTTCTGTGACTTTTACAAATCTAGTGAAAAGTGCTGCGTTCAGACTAAGCGCGTTCCAAGGCCGTCCCCAGATCATCAAAGCCCTGGACTTCATTACCTTCCACTGCATAGTACTCCATCGATCAACAGAAGCATAGATGATTACCTATCATAGTACTCCATCGATCAACAGAAGCATAGATGATTACCTATCACAGTACTCCATCGATCAACAGAAGCATAGATGATTACCTATCATAGTACTCCATCGATCAACAGAAACATATTAGATGATTACCAATCATAGTACTCCATCGATCAACAGAAGTATAGATGATTACCTATCATAGTACTCCATCGATCAACAGAAGCATAGATGATTACCTATCATAGTACTCCATCGATGCATGCGCTCAATTGAAGAAGGCCTACGTATCTGGTGAATGCTCTTTAGAAGACCATTAGCATTGCAAACTTTTCAAAAGAGCTTGTGCTCTCAGAAGGCATAAAAAAATATTTGGAGCACTTGAAATTACTTGATCTCAAGAAGAGAAAGAAGGGCATCAAAAACAAGCAAGACATACTACTTTCCGAGCTGTTTATTAGAAGCAAATATGTGAAAATAATCCCTAGATCTTCTTTTCTGGATATTATTTGTACAATTCGGATTACAGAAGTGGAGTTAAGTGGAGTTTCATACAAACTCCCTCGGTGGTACGGTCTGATGCCTAGTATCTAATGCCGTGTAGTACGATCTAATGCCTTGTAGTACGATCTAATGCCATGTAGTATACGATCTAGTGCCATGTAGGTTACGATCTAATGCCATGTATATATCAGTAGTACGATCTAATGCCGTGTAGGTTACGATCTAATGCCATGTAGGTTACGATCTAATGCCATGTATAGTACGATCTAATGCCATGTAGTACGATCTAATGCCATGTAGTACGATCTAATGCCATGTAATACGATCTAATGCCATGTAGTACGATCTAATGCCATATAGGTTACGATCTAATGCCATGTATAGTACGATCTAATGCCATGTAGTACGATCTAATGCCATGTAGTACAATCCGGCTAATGCCGTGTAGTACGATCTAATGCCATGTAGTACGATCTAATGCCATGTAGTACGATCTAACGCCGTCTACTGAGTACGATCTAACGCCGTGTAGTACGATCTAATGCCATGTAGTACGATCTAACGCCGTGTAGTACGATCTAATGCCATGTAGTACGATCTAATGCCATGTAGTACGATCTAACGCCGTCTAGTACGATCTAACGCCGTCTACTGAGTACGATCTAACGCCGTGTAGTACGATCTAATGCCATGTAGTACGATCTAACGCCGTGTAGTACGATCTAATGCCGTGTAGTACGATCTAATGCCATGTAGTACGATCTAACGCCGTCTAGTACGATCTAACGCCGTGTAGTACGATCTAATGCCATGTAGTACGATCTAACGCCGTGTAGTACGATCTAATGCCATGTAGTACGATCTAATGCCATGTAGTACGATCTAACGCCGTGTAGTACGATCTAACGCCGTGTAGTACGATCTAATGCCATGTAGTACGATCTAACGCCATGTAGTACGATCTAACGCCGTCTAGTACGATCTAACGCCGTGTAGTTACGATCTAACGCCGTGTAGTACGATCTAACGCCGTGTAGTACGATCTAATGCCATGTAGTACGATCTAATGCCATGTAGTACGATCTAAAGCCGTGTAGTACGATCTAATGCCATGTAGTACGATCTAACGCCGTGTAGTACGATCTAATGCCATGTAGTACGATCTAATGCCATGTTGTACGATCCGGCTAAATGCCGTGTAGTGCTAATGCCATGTAGTACGATCCGGCTAATGCCATGTAGGACGATCTAATGCCATGTAGTACGATCTAATGCCATGTAGTACGATCTAATGCCATGTCGGTAGTACGATCTAATGCCATGTCGGTAGTACGATCTAATACCATGTAGTACGATCTAATGCCACGTAGTACGATCTAACGCCGTGTAGTACGATCTAATGCCATGTGAAATTGAAGAAAAACTATCAAGTGAATTGGCCAGTCTCAGATCTGAAATCGGACTTCAAATTTCCCGCCTAAACAAACAATGGCCACTGAAGCTGAACGACTTCGAATGGAAAATAATGATCTGGAACGTAAGCTTTGGTTTATTGAATCCAAATACAAAGATCTTAAACAAGAATTACAAATCCTGAGAGAGGGAAAGAAGAGCCTTTTGACTGCCCTGAGACTTATTTCCAACGATGCTTCAAAGGTAACTGGTAATTCTAACGACATTCGTTGTGACACCTCTAATAACTGCGAAGAGGCTAATTGCGATGAAAATAATTGGGAGGTCGTCGGGCGGAAAGAAAACACGAAGAAAGAAACTCAAAAGAAGGCCCATTCAGCAGCCGAAGGACGCAATCAGCCCAGTGAACACAGGGTAGAAAAAAGTAAAACGAAGAATAACTCGCAAAACGCCGGTTCGGATGACGACCCCAAGCCCTGCACAGTCATCCTGGGAGATTCCATGATAAAAAACCAACGTGGATGGGACATTAAGGCAAAGCCACAGGCCGCCGGGTGGTAGTACGCGCTTTTTCCGGAGCGTCGACTGCGGCGATGACCCATTACGTGAAACCTACTCTCGATCAAAATCCGGATGAAGTAATCCTTCATTGTGGAACAAACGACCTAAGGATAATGACCCTAAAACAGTGGCCGAAAACGTTGTAAACCTGGCACATTGGATCGAGAGAGTCATCTACGAAGGTAACAATTTCTGAGCTTATTACCTGTGCTGACTCTTCACTGAACAGTAAAGTCGAAGGGGTAAATAAAATTTTGAAAAAAATTTTGTAGACAGAATAAGTGGAGCATAGTTAGCCATGGAAATGTTAAAGTGAAACACCTGAACAGGGGAGGGTTACATTTATTGTGCCCGATGGGAACACAGCTATGTCTGATAATTTTATTAACTATATTAAAGATAATAATTGAATTTCGGAAACATCCCTCGGGCAGTGCACTTCAAACTTACCCCGTAGTAACAACACAGCATCTGTCATTTGCCCTGACACACTTAGGTCAGACACGTTTACATTGCCTAATGAACGCGGGTTCAAAATGGCTTGCCTGAATATAAATAGTCTAATGGAACACCTAGATGAACTTAGGGTTTTTATGACGGATACTACATTAGATATTCTTGCAATTAATGAAAGCAAACTTGACGAAAGCATTCTTGACAAAGACTGCAGCATTAATGGCTATGAAATAATACGGCGGGATCGCAATCGTAATGGGGGAGGTGTCTTACTGTATATCAGACCTAATTTAAATTACACGGCTCGTTCCGACTTAAATTTTAAAGATTTGGAAAATATCTGTATTGAAATACATAAGCCTCGCAGCAAACCGTTCATTGTCTGTTCTTGGTACAGACCCCCCTCGTCCAATATCGACGTATTTACCCATTATGAGGCATTAGTGGGTAGCATTGATGCTGAGGGCAAAGACCTCTTTCTACTAGGCGATACAAATTGTGACCTGTCGCCACCCATCAATAGTAACACCTCTAAGACACTACTTCGCATTAATAATATATATGATCTGAGCCAGATTATTAACGAGAGTACACGTATAACCGAAAACTCTAACACTTTGATTGATCACGTAATTACAAATGCTCCTGATAAAATTATCTGTTCTGGTGTCCTTACTATAGGCATCAGTGACCATAATATGGTATATGCCTACCGTAAATTAACCTTAGATACAAAGACGGGCCATAGATTTGTCCAGTATCGTAGTTTTTTAAATTTCAGTAGTCTGGCATTTCGCAATGACCTACGTAATCAATCTTGGGGCAACATGTATGAATCAAATGATCCCAACCAAATGTGGGAAGTATGGAAAACTACACTGATTTCTAAAAGTCGTAGACAGGCATGCACCCACTAAACCGGGCACTAAACGTCGAAGAATAAAACCTAAGCGCAGTCCCTGGATAACCAAAGATCTTAGACAAAAGATGCTTGACAGGGACAAACTTAAGGCAAAAGCCATTAAATCTAATAATTCTGACGACTGGCTGATCTTCAAAAACGCACGTAATAACGTTAACAATCTAATTCGTAAATGTAAGGCAGACTACTATAATGCTTCTATCAAGAATAATGAGCGTGATCAATCAAAGATGTGGAAAATCGTTAATGAATTAACTTCCAGGAATTCCTCCTCGACTTTTATTAACGAGTTAAGGATCGATGATAAAGTTATTACTAATTCTGAAGAGATTTCAGAGACTATGAACGAGTATTTCACAGGTATTGGCCCGAAATTAGCTAATACTATTCCTCGCAGCGATATCTCTTATAATCATTACCTGCCAAGTCTTGCATTCTTGACCCAATCCCTGGCCGAGTTCTGAAAGAGTGTCTTGAAGATCTACTTCCTGTAATAACCAAAGTGGTAAACACCTCACTGTCGCAAGCAGTTCTACCCAAGAGCTTGAAAGCTGCGTCTCTTGAGCCTCGTGTTAAAAAGGCCTCTATGGACACGGACGATTATTCCAGCTTCCGTCCTATATCTAATCTGAAGTTTATTTCTAAGTCCATAGAAAAGGTGGTGGCAAATCAAACACATCAACACATCAAAGATAACAAATTGGCTGAATTGTACCAGTCCGCATATAAAGAATTCCACAGTACAGAGACAGCGCTATTAAAGGTCCAGGACGATATCCTGAGGGCCATCGACAGCCAGAAGTCTGTTATCCTCTTATTATTGGATTTATCAGCTGCGTTCGATACGGTCGACCATGAGATCTTGTTGTCCCGGCTCTCCTACAAATTTGGGATAGTCGATAAGGCGCATGATTGGTTTAAGTCGTACCTCACCGACCGGACGCTGACCGTCAATATTTGTGGGGCCCAGTCATCCGTTCACCCCCTTCGTTTTGGGATCCCCCAGGCAGCATACTGGGGCCTATGTTGTTCACCATGTATACATCGCCTCTTGGTGATCTGCTTCAGAGGCATGGCATGCAATATCATTTCTATGCCGATGACACTCAGATGTACATCACCTTCAACTCATCTGATACCCGTGACCTCAACATGGCAACTTCGAAGATTGAGTCCTGTGTCCAAGAAATTGATGCCTGGATGACATGGAATAAGCTGAAGTTAAACGGGGATAAGACTGAGCTACTTTTCTTAAATGCTAAACATCGACCCCAGCTACCGTTTGATTCGCTTTCTGTCTGCGATGAAATCATCCATCCATCAAATGCGGCCAGAAACATTGGCGTCATATTTGACTCACCATTGTCAATGGAGCAACATGTTACCAGCGTTTGCAAATCAGGATTCTATCACTTAAGAAATATCAGCCGCATCAGGAAATACCTCAGCTTTAGGTCAGCTGAGACACTAGTCCACGCTTTTGTATCTTCTAGGCTCGACTACTGCAACTCCCTACTGTATGGATTACCCAAATATCTGACTGATCGCTTACAGAGTGTTCAGAATGCTGCCGCTCGTGTCGTGACGCTTTCTCGTAAGAAAGATCATATAACACCGATTATGTACAACCTACATTGGTTGCCGATAGAACAACGTATTGAGTACAAATTACTACTTATCACTTATAAGGCTTTGCATGGAATAGCACCAGGGTACATAATTGATCTTATTAATTTATATATACCGAGGCGCAATTTGAGATCATCCGCTAGCATGAGACTTGTCGCTCCTTCGTACAATCTGCGTAGTTATGGATACAGAGCGTTTTCTTGCGCAGCACCCTCGCTATGGAATGATCTGCCTCAGAGTTTGAGACTATGTAGCTCGCTAACTACTTTTCAAAAACTCATGAATAATTAATGAGCATGTTGTCCAATCAGATGAAGCAAATCAGTCACGTGCATGCTCCTTTATACCTGATAAAATCTCATCATTCTAAAAAGCCCGGGGAGGGCTTTGATTTCGGTACCAGGGGAATATGGGGTACAAAGGTATTACAAAAGAATGCAACTGATTAGGATGAAGGCTTTATATCAAGAATACTAATAAACATGAAATTTTATATAAAGTTTCATCCTAATTAAGAATTCACTGATAAAGACCCAAAGATAGCAAAAGTACACGGAACATAAGGTACCTAGATAATAAATTTTGCACTAAATTTACTAATATCAGCAGACTACCGAGATACACAGATAATATTTTTAAAATGAAGTTGTCCAACTACCATTACTTGTTTACCGAGCCACTGTTTAGTTTAATTATTAAAACTAAACTCAAAGCCGTAAAATAATCAAAAACATGCATTAAACTTACATATTTTGTGCCGGAGCCAAAAATTTAGAGTCTGCCGTCATGTCAGTCACATCGCTTTCCAAGTCTTGAACTTTATCGAGATAAACTACGACACCAAATCCTTCAAGTGAAGGTTCAGTTCTTGCATTGCGAAACGCCGCTTCAAACAACATAGTATGGTAATTTCTTCATGTCCTTCCCATGAGATATTCGTAATTGCCGGCGGTGATTACTCGAATATTTTGCATGGCGTTGTGAATACAAAGGTTCAATGGTTCATTAAGTAACCATTCCCTTGAGATGTGCGCCTTTCTTTCATTGCATTCTTGAAGCGTTTTTGAAGCCGTTTAAAACACTCACAGCACGTGTTTTATCAAGTCTAAAAATTCTCGGGCTCCGCCCTCGAATTTTTAAACTTGATAAAACACTGCTGTGCGTGTTTTAAACAGTACTTAAAACTCAACTGAAGACACATCTTTTTAAGAAGGTCTATGATTAGAAGCGTTTGGAGCATTCTATTATATTTTATTATTATTATTATTATCATTATTATTAGAGATACTTTATATAAATTTTTAAGTTTTTTTTAATTTTTCTCAGTATTTCTGTTTATCACGACAAATTGTAAATTAGGATTTTTAATGTTAATGATATTTTTGTACTTATATTGTAAATATTTTGTAAAGCGCTATTGGGCATTTTGGAAATGGCGCTCTATAAATAAAGACTATTATTATTATTAATAAGATTGGCTGCACCTTTCACCTTCAAAAAGTAAGCAATACTGAAGTTCTTAAACTCTTGAAAAAACTATGTATCTCTAAGGCTACTGGCCTAGATAACATCTCGTGTAGGCTGCTCAAAGACGCAGCTGATATTATCTGCATGTGATTCAATTACGGACATTTTTAATTCTTCAATCAAATCAGGCATATTCCCTTTAGAGTGGAAACCAGCGAGAGTGTGCCCTATCTTTAAAAAAGATAGTCGGTATGATCCAAACAACTATAGACCAATTTCCGTTATCCCTGTAATATCTAAAGTATTTGAACGCCTAGTATTTGAGCAGCTTTACACTGAATATCTACAAGGAAATAATATCCTTACAAATTATCAGTCCGGGTTTAGAGAACTCCACTCCACAGTTACAGCGCTTCTTGAGGCTACCGATGACTGGTACAGAAACGTTGACAACGGCTTTGTTAATGCTATTACATTTCTAGACCTAAAAAAGGCCTTCGATACCGTTGACCACGAAATTCTAATTCAAAAGCTGGCATTATATGGTATAGAAGGCGTTTCGTTGCAATGGTTTGGGTCTTATCTAAACAATAGACAACAAAGCTGCTGTGTCAACGGTAAAACTTCTACCCTAAAACCTGTAATATGTGGTGTACCTCATTCTCTATACTAGGGCCTCTGTTATTTCTCATATACATAAATGACTTACTGAATTGTTTGCCAGATGCAGCTACGCGTATGTATGCTGATGATACAACCCTCGCCGCCACTGGAAATGATTCAGAGGAAATTAACGAATCTGTCACGAATAACCTGACAGAAGTGAGTAAATGGCTTGCAGCCAATAAACTTTCACTAAATGCATCAAAAACAGAGATACTATTCATTGGCTCAAGCCAGAGACTTCAGGAATTTCCAAAAGATATGTCGTTTCCAATTGGTGGTGAAGTTGTAAAGAGAGTTTCGTCAGTGAAGCACCTCGGAGTACACCTTGACGAATGTTTAACATGGAATACTCATATCGAAAAACTTACAAAGAAAATATATTCTGGTCTTGGTGCTCTTAAACGCATGAAGCCATTTGTTCCTTTTGCGACTCTCTCAAGTGTTTATAGGGAATTAATTCACCCCCACTTTGACTACTGTAGCTGCATATGGGGAAACTTAAACCAAGAGCTCTCTGACAAGTTACAAAAACTACAAAACAGAGCAGCCCGCATACTAACTGGTCTACCATTCCACACCCATGTTGACGAGCTACTGAGTAACCTAGGGTGGAAAAGACTAGAATCTCAAAGGGCCATTCAAAAAGCAGTCATGGTCTATAAAGCACTGTACGGCCTTGCACCCGAGTATCTGACTAAAATGTTTGAAAGAAGAACCGAAGCTAATCAATATAATCTCAGAGGCTCGTCGACTAAAATCTCCTTTCCTCATCCGCGCACAAACTTCGGTAAAAAATGCTTTCGTTTTGACGGGGCAAAGATATGGAATGCACTGCCCGAGGATGTCAGAGCCTCCGATAAAATAAGTATTTTTAAGAAAAAAATTCTTAATATTGTAACCTAACTCTTAATATTGTAACCTATTCTTAACTATCATACTTCAACACCATGTAGTCAGTACGATCTAATGCCATGTAGTACGATCTAATGCCATGTAGTACGATCTAACGCCGTCTAGTACGATCTAACGCCGTCTACTGAGTACGATCTAACGCCGTGTAGTACGATCTAATGCCATGTAGTACGATCTAATGCCATGTAGTACGATCTAATGCCATGTAGTACGATCTAATGCCATGTAGTACGATCTAATGCCATGTAGTACGATCTAATGCCATGTAGTACGATCTAATGACATGTAGGTTACGATCTAATTCCATTTTGACCAGAATCCCCCTCCATAGAGATCTAGATGTATAGATGACTTTATTTCACATGTAGAATTACATTCCCTAAATATTCACAAGGAATAGCAACATTATGTGGAATTTTGTCGGTCTAAAATATTTGATTTTTCGTAGTCGTATCTATATTCATAATATATTTTAATATTTTGTAAATTTTATTTTTCTGTCACGCCCCTTGTGTAAATCAGCTGCTGTTGACAGGGCTAGCGTGCTTAAATAAAGTTATACTACTACTACTACTTATACTACTAGCTGACCTCATGGTGGTGCATTTGCATAGCTTAGCTGACCCACGGTGGTGCATTTACATATCTTAGCTGAACCCACGGTTTTGCATTTGCATAGCTTAGCTGACCCCACGGTGGTGCATTTGCATAGCTTAGCTGACACCACGGTGGGGTATTTGCATAGCTTAGCTGACCCCACGGTGGTGCATTTGCATAGCTGACCCCACGGTGGTGCATTTGCATAGCTTAGCTGACACCACGGTGGGGTATTTGCATAGCTTAGCTGACCCCACGGTGGTGCATTTGCATAGCTGACCCCACGGTGGTGCATTTGCATAGCTTAGCTGACACCACGGTGGGGTATTTGCATAGCTTAGCTGACCCCACGGTGGTGCATTTGCATAGCTGACCCCACGGTGGTGCATTTGCATAGCTTAGCTGACACCACGGTGGTGCATTTGCATAGCTGACCCCACGGTGGTGCATTTGCATAGCTTAGCTGACACCACGGTGGGGTATTTGCATAGCTTAGCTGACCCCACGGTGGTGCATTTGCATAGCTGACCCCACGGTGGTGCATTTGCATAGCTTAGCTGACACCACGGTGGGGTATTTGCATAGCTTAGCTGACCCCACGGTGGTGCATTTGCATAGCTGACCCCACGGTGGTGCATTTGCATAGCTTAGCTGACACCACGGTGGTGCATTTGCATAGCTGACCCCACGGTGGTGCATTTGCATAGCTTAGCTGACACCACGGTGGGGTATTTGCATAGCTTAGCTGATCCCACGGTGGTGCATTTGCATAGCTTAGCTGACACCACGGTGGTGCATTTGCATAGCTGACCCCACGGTGGTGCATTTGCATAGCTTAGCTGACACCACGGTGGGGTATTTGCATAGCTTAGCTGACCCCACGGTGGTGCATTTGCATAGCTGACCCCACGGTGGTGCATTTGCATAGCTTAGCTGACACCACGGTGGGGTATTTGCATAGCTTAGCTGACCCCACGGTGGTGCATTTGCATAGCTGACCCCACGGTGGTGCATTTGCATAGCTTAGCTGACACCACGGTGGTGCATTTGCATAGCTGACCCCACGGTGGTGCATTTGCATAGCTTAGCTGACACCACGGTGGGGTATTTGCATAGCTTAGCTGACCCCACGGTGGTGCATTTGCATAGCTGACCCCACGGTGGTGCATTTGCATAGCTTAGCTGACACCACGGTGGGGTATTTGCATAGCTTAGCTGATCCCACGGTGGTGCATTTGCATGCCTTAGCTGACCCCAAGGTGGTGCATTTGCATAGCTTAGCTGACCCCACGGTGGTGCATTTGCATAGCTTAGCTGACCCCACGGTGGTGCATTTGCATAGCTTAGCTGACCCCACGGTGGTGCATTTGCATAGCTTAGCTGACCCCACGGTGGTGCATTTGCATAGCTTAGCTGACACCACGGTGGTGCATTTGCATAGCTTAGCTGACCCCACGGTGGTGCATTTGCATATCTTAGCTGACCCCACGGTGGTGCATTTGCATATCTTAGCTGACCCCACGGTGGTGCATTTGCATATCTTAGCTGACCCCACGGTGGTGCATTTGCATATCTTAGCTGACCCCACGGTGGTGCATTTGCATAGCTTAGCTGACCCCACGGTGGTGCATTTGCATAGCTTAGCTGACCCCACGGTGGTGCATTTGCATAGCTTAGCTGACCCCACGGTGGTGCATTTGCATATCTTAGCTGACCCCACGGTGGTGCATTTGCATATCTTAGCTGACCCCACGGTGGTGCATTTGCATAGCTTAGCTGACCCCACGGTGGTGCATTTGCATAGCTTAGCTGACCCCACGGTGGCGCATTTGCATAGCTTAGCTGACCCCACGGTGGTGCATTTGCATAGCTTAGCTGACCCCACGGTGGTGCATTTGCATAGCTTAGCTGACCCTACGGTGGTGCATTTGCATAGCTTAGCTGACCCCACGGTGGTGCATTTGCATAGCTTAGCTGACACCACGGTGGTGCATTTGCATAGCTTAGCTGACCCCACGGTGGTGCATTTGCATATCTTAGCTGACCCCACGGTGGTGCATTTGCATATCTTAGCTGACCCCACGGTGGTGCATTTGCATATCTTAGCTGACCCCACGGTGGTGCATTTGCATATCTTAGCTGACCCCACGGTGGTGCATTTGCATAGCTTAGCTGACCCCACGGTGGTGCATTTGCATAGCTTAGCTGACCCCACGGTGGTGCATTTGCATAGCTGACCCCACGGTGGTGCATTTGCATAGCTGACCCCACGGTGGTGCATTTGCATAGCTTAGCTGACCCCACGGTGGTGCATTTGCATAACTTAGCTGACCCCACGGTGGTGCATTTGCATATCTTAGCTGACCCCACGGTGGTGCATTTGCATAGCTTAGCTGACCCCACGGTGGTGCATTTGCATAGCTTAGCTGACACCACGGTGGGGTATTTGCATAGCTTAGCTGACCCCACGGTGGTGCATTTGCATAGCTTAGCTGACCCCACGGTGGTGCATTTGCATAGCTTAGCTGACACCACGGTGGGGTATTTGCATAGCTTAGCTGACCCCACGGTGGTGCATTTGCATAGCTTAGCTGACCCCACGGTGGTGCATTTGCATAGCTTAGCTGACCCCACGGTGGTGCATTTGCATATCTTAGCTGACCCCACGGTGGTGTATTTGCATATCTTAGCTGACCCCACGGTGGTGCATTTGCATATCTTAGCTGACCCCACGGTGGTGCATTTGCATAACTTAGCTGACCCCACGGTGGGGTATTTGCAAAAATGTCACATGCCCCACATATGCCCTCCCCTAACAGAGATCTACATAACCTAATTTAACTGAAATTTATTGGACCCATGTCGAAGTACTTGCACGTACGAAGGGGGGGGGGGGGGGAGGGGGGGGATGGGCAGGTTAGGAATTGATAGAGCCACTATGTCTACTTTTACATGAAGCACATAAAAGATTACTTGATAAATGCTAAAGGAAAAGTTACATAGATAGATAGATAGATTGCCTTTATTTAAAACCACTAGCACCTAGTACCATTTCCACCTACCTCTCGGCCTTGAGCTATGTGCATAAACTTCAGGGGATTCGCGATCCCACAAAGGGCTTCTTAATCCAACAACTACTGCGGGCCAGCAAATTCCGGTTACTCTACCAGTTCTCCACAATTTAGTTAAAGCATTGGATCACACCAATAGTTCGCCGTACCAGCGTACCTTGTTTCGATCAATGTTCCTCACGGCATTTTATGGTTTTCTAAGAATAGGCGAAATGGCGATCAAAACCGCGGATCTGAAGCATACAGTACTTCAGTATAAGGATCTGTCATTTCTACTTGACCGAGGTGTACCAACGGCGGCAAAACTTACCATTACCAATTTTAAACACAATCTTTCTAAGCGCCCATTCACAATCCATATCCTTCGACAGGAGCTGCCCGCCTTTTGTCCGGTTAAGGGTTTACTTAATTATTGTTCTCTTCGCGGTACTCAGCCAGGGCCATTGTTCTGCCATGCAGACTGCTCCAGTATTACCACTTCGCTGTTTTCGCAACAGTTGAGTCAATGCCTTGCCTTTTGCGGGTTGGACGCGAGCCGCTATAAAGCTCACAGTTTTCGAATTGGGGCGGCTAGTCACGCCGCCGAAAAGGGTTTTTCTGATGCTCAGATCCGTGGTCTTGGTCGGTGGAAATCAGATGCATTCAAAGTCTACCTCCGTTCCGAATCGCTCACTGCAAACTGATTCGCTTTACATTCACTTACTATCTGCCCGTTGCGGTAGAGAAATTCAGTGCAATTATAGACCAATTTTTGCCATTCGTGCATATGTAAATTACAGACAGGGGCTGATTTCTTGTGCTTCTTGCCACTGATTTAATTTGAGCAGTTTCCTCTCCGTGCTGTGCGTGCCCGCGGCTTCTGGTGGGCTTGTCACAAGATGTGACTCGTGGCGTTGTTATTCGTCCCACCTTTGATGAATGACAAACACTTCTCTCAGTAAATGGATTAGTGATTTGAGACATTTAAATAAAAGCCACAATCGTGGCAAATTAATCCAATCGCGTGTTTCTTCATTCACCAAACAGAGCTTGCCTCTGGCACTTACAGCACAATCGTCTAGAAGGACCGCTCGGGTCATGGCATAAACACGATTATGATTAAAGCACATTAGGCTGAACTGAATGTTGAAGGAACTTAGTATTAAAACGCGGTATTTCAAGGGAATCCGCTACTCTTAGATTATAACGGCTAGTCCTCTTAACTACCATCTTACTACCATCTTACTGATCGCATAAAAAATCTGGTAACCTAGCGTGGAATGCCTTGTGCATTGTCTTAAACAATACAAGCTTATGATAAATACTGAGTGAATATCATTTAACTGAGCAACCGTCTGGTCAGCGTCCTTATTAATACAGTAAACCGTGGTGTCGTCGGCGTACATGTAGACCTGGCCAGAAGTGACGGAAGAAGGAAGGTCGTTAGTAAATAAGGTGAATAAGTTCGGTCCTAGGACCGAACCGTGAGGAATACCGAAAGCCACTGGTAATACACCTGACTTAACTCCGTTGACGACTGTGTCTTGGCGCCTGTCTTGAAGGTAGTTCTTTATCCATTTCAACAGCGTGCCGTTAACGCCAAAGTCCCGATGTAATTTCGCCTCGAGCACATCATGATCAACACTGTCAAATGCTTTCTTAAAATCGATGAAAGCCACAGCAACGGCATTACCCGAGTCCACAGCTCTCCTCCACACTTCCGTTAAATTAATCAGCAATAGTTCCGTTGAATAGCCCGGCCTGTACGCCCATTGCCTATCGGAGACCATCATATTTTCCCTGAACATGTATGCTACAGTAGCACCTGTGCTTGGACAGTGAAGTTAGAAATAATATATTTATATAGGCAAGCCTATAAATACGAAGAGATGCACGAGTTACTCGTAACAGGAAGCCTACCAATCCTGTAGCTGTCTACACCTTACATGGCCAGATCTTAGATCAGCAAGACACAGTTAAATACCTTGGTGTTACCATCCACCACAAATTATCATGGAACGACCATATTAGTAACACAGTTGGCTTCCTTAGGCGTAATCTTCAAATCCCTAAGAAGCACATAAAGGATAATGCATATAACTCATAGAGTATGCAGCTGTTGTTTGGGATCCATTCACCCAGGCAAATCAATTTTTTTTTTATTATTATTTATCCACGAAAAGCTTATCACTAAAGTGCTAGAAACGAAGTAACATATGAACTAAGACAAGCCAAAGCAAACTATTATGCTGATCAATTTGAAAATGTTCGAGACTGCAAGACCTTCTGGAAGTTAATAAACAAAGCTGCACACCCCTCCTCCGGCAATAAGAAGAGACGACGGGACTTTGGCTACCAACGATACAGAAAAAGCAGAGCTCTTGAATCAGTACTTTGCTACAATTGGAGAAAAACAAGCTCTAAGCCTCCCGCCATCCCTCTCCAATCACTACAAGCAAGAGTTACACCAACCTTGGAATCCCTAACGGTCACCCAGGAAACGGTGCGGAAACACCTAGAAACACTAAACCCCCACAAGGCCACTGGACCAGATGGAATCTCCTAAAACTATCTGGAGCTTCGATTACACCCCCAATGACTGAGATTTATAACCATAGCTTGGTGAAAACCAAGGTCCCAGCGACTTGGAAATGTGCTCGCCTAAGGACAACCCACAAAAAAGGTGATATCACCGAGAGAGAGAATTACCGTCCCAAGCAAAATTATGGAACGTTGTGTCTCAGATAAAATTATAGAGCACACAGTGCCGCAGAACCATAATCTTCTCAGTCCACATCAATGGGCATATATGGAAGGACACTCAACTGAACTTCTGCTTGCACATATGACTGAGAAATGGCGTTCTGCTCTGGACCATCAAAACGTCGTGTGTGTGGCATTCATTGATTTTCGTAAAGCATTTGACTCAGTCTCCCACACCATTTTACCATATAAGTTTCAGAGTTTTGGAATTATGGGCGATCTATGGGAATGGCTGTCTGATTACATAATTGAAAGGGTCCAGTTTGCTACAGTTGGTGAAGGCAAATCCCAATGTCGCCAATGTCACATGTGGAGTACCACAGTCGTCTGTCCTAGGCCCTATTCTCTTTAGTTTGTATACGAATGATCTACCAGACACTATTGCCCAAATTGAAAATGCATACATTGAGATGTATGCAGATAACACCACTCTATTCTGCATTGCCAATTATGTCGATTCTTCTGTTAAAGAAACCAACAGAGCATTAGGACTTATAGCAAAATGGTGCATCAACAATGCCATGACATTACACCCTAAAAATAAGAAGCAGTGCTTATATCAAGAAAGCGATTCGTTGGCCCCATTCCAGCATTAACAATTAACAACAATAACATCAAGATAGTCAACTCAATAGATAATAAGCTAACTGGACCGTGCATCTTCAAGAGATAATAAAATCATTTGCCAAGAAACTTAATCTACTTAAATCACTACCTAACGGTTTCTTCCATTGAGCAGTCTTGAGATATTTTACTTTAAGGTGATCCTGCCTTCCATCACCTATGGACTGATTATCTGGGGCAGTTGCAACACGACCCTCTTTCAAGATCTTGAGAGGATGCATGTTCGAGCTGCCAAGATCATCCACAGATGTAACTGGACCACTACCAGTGCAGACGTCATCAACAAGGCACACTGAAATTCGCTGTTCTGGAATTACAAATATAAGCTATCAACGTGTGTTCACAAATCACTCAACTCAGAGAAACTCCCAAATAAACTCTTCACCCTAAGAAACAATACACACTCTCTAAGAGGCGTTCACAGGCTAGTCATCCCCCATCCACGTACAGATGCTATATGCAAGTCAATCACATACAGAGCATCCGTACTGTGGAACTACCTAGACGATCTCCTTTAAAAAACTTGTCAAAAAGTATATTAACTCCATACCACTGCAACCAAATGTCAGGATCAACACTGATAAGTTCTCATACCACTAATATGTTTTATTTATGCATGTCTAACTTATTCATGTTTACTCGTCCAAGTGTTTACTTATACATTAGACATCCGCCTGTCCATTTGTACAACTACTCGCTTGTTCATCTAATTAAGTTATTAGTCAATTAGTTAGTCTTTCAACTATTTAGTTAGTATCATTCCAATATCTTATAATGCAATAGTCTTTCAATCAAAAACTTGTAATTTACATAATCAATGAGGTTAGCTAGATTTCTTTATCGTTCCTTTTGTATTATCACGGCCACATCAGCTCTGAATGCTGCAGTATCGCCAATACCGTGTTTAAATAAATGCTATTATTATTATTAAACTGGGGGATAAACACGAGGTGATCCAAAGGAGAGCAGCTCGCTATGTCAGGAAGACTTCTGCCATGATTGATACACTTGATTGGCATAGTCTCCAACAGCAGACTTACGATGTTTTACAAAATTGTGAACGGCTGACGAATGTTGCCACCCAATTCAGATTATGTGATGTAAACAGATGCTACTCTGGGGAATTATTCCTTTTTTATTCTAATCATAATGCGGTCATGCCTATCTGAATATAATTAATTTTCAAATAGTCAATTCTCCAGAGTAATGTGTGTTTACATCACATAATCTGAATTGGGTGGCAAAAGAGTTAGACGATTACCTCTATTGTGTTGTTAAAGAAACTACTTATTAATAAAAGAACTTTAGTTCTAATGCTATCATAGCCAATGCCGACCATCTACAAGGTTTTAATCTGAAAGAAAACAAAATAATTAAGGCATCAGGTAGGGGTTGTTTCACAATAAATATGACTTTTAATTACCAACAGGAGTAATAATAATAATGATAATTTATTAATTTCTACTGCGCAAATATCAATACACCGGTAGTATTTTCAAATGTGCATTACATCAATGTAAATAAAAAAGTACAATCATGTAAACAATGATAGAAAAGAATATAGATTTAATATATAATTATCGATGAAATACCAGTGTATATTTCTTTCTAAAAAGTTATATCTTCACACGTGAAGATATAAATGATATCTAAATATGACTGGCTTTCAAAGATTTCTAGCCTTTTTAGTAAGAGATTGAAACTGGTATTTCATCGACAATTATATATTAAACAGAATATTACATGGCCGCTTGGAGATACGAATTTTATCTTCTCGTGTTCATGAAATATCTTACTCGTTCGCTGCGCTCACTCGTAAGATATTTCATCAACACTCGAAGATAAAATCCGTATCTCCGCGCGGCCATGTAATATCCTCTATATAAGATATGTAGAAAAAGTTAAGAGGTAAAAAAATAAAGATGTAAAATCGGACATGATAATATATATATATATATATATATATATACACATGTAATTTTTAAAAGAATTAATCTAGAATGTATAAAGCTTAATTAGAGTATAAAATGCAATATATATATATATATATATATATATAATCAGAATAAAGGTGAAAGAGAAAAATATGCCCTGAATGGGATTCGAACCCACGGCCTCGGTACACGATATATATATATTAAGTATATAGAGAGAAGAAACCCGTCCCTAATATTAATAATCAGAATAAAGTGTACCGAGGCCGTGGGTTCGAATCCCATTCAGGGCATATTTTTCTCTTTCACCTTTATTCTGATTATTATATATATATATATATATATATACAAAGAATTTACAGGAGTACAACTGGCAACTTCTCACAGTTCCATATATTTATAAACGTTTCGGCTTTTACTTTTTAACTGATGAAGGCTGAAAACCGAAACGTTTTTAAATATATGGAACTGTGAGAAGTTGCCAGTTGTACTCCTGTAAATTCTTTGTATAATATATAACTACAACTAGCTGTGAATCCAGAGGGATCCTTCTACAGGAAGTTCATCGTTAGTTTTTACCGCCTTTTTCTATATTCAATTTATATATATATATAGACAAAAACATTTAGTAAACACATTTATTTGTGGCTAAGCCTATTTGGCTTAGCTATATATATATATATATATATATATATATATACAGATAGGCTTTGTGAAATAAAATGTCTTAATCGAGCTCTTAAAGCTATTCAGAGATACGCTATTCCTTACAGAACATGGTAAGCTCTTCCACACTTTAGGCAAGTGCTGTACTGCAGCATAAAAAGACCCGTCACTAAGTGTAACAAGTCTTGTAATTAGGAGGCATAAGCAACAGGCCGTTATTAGAGTGGAGGCTATATCTAATGGATTCTTTGATGGTCCACGAAACATGTTTGACAATTATAGACCAATATCGATACTTCCAGTGATAAGCAAAATATACGAAAATATTTTATATGAACAATACTCCAGTTTCGTATTCGAAAATTACCGCTGAATGCAATGACTACAGACGCATGTACGCAGGGTTAGCCTCATTCTGAAGGTAAACATTCTTAAATACCAGCGAGGTGGGCTATTCACAACTCTGCGTAGTTGTAGTTTCGCGTTTTGCACCTTCTCGCTGGTATTTAAGAATGTTTACCTTCAGAATGAGGCTAACCCTGCGTATATGCGTCTGTAATCATTGCATTCAGTGGTAATTTTCGAATTCGAAACTGGACTATTAATGCCTATTTACATGCGGAGAATCTGCTCTCTGAACATCAATTTGGATTTCGCCGTTTTCATTCCACTGCATCGGCGTTACTGGATTGTACTAATGAATGGTATATCAACATGGATCGAGGCCTTTATAACCTGGTATTTTTTCTTGATCTCAAAAAGGCGTTTGATACCGTAAATCATGAGATTCTATTTGGTAAACTCGTGGCTTATGGTATAAAAGGACAAGCCCTAAGACTTATTAAGTCTTACTTAAACAATAGAATGTAAACTTGCCCGGTAAACGGCAAGCTCTCTGATCACAGAAAAATAATCTGCGGAATCCCTCATGGGTCAATTCTTGGTCCACTCCTGTTCTTACTATATATGAACGACCTGCCAAACTGTCTCGAGCATACTACCCCTAGGTTGTTCGCAGATGATACTAGCCTGACGGCTGTTGGCAAAACAATTGACGAAGCAGAAATGGGCCTGAATTATGACCTTACTAATATTAAGAAATGGCACTCGGCAAATAAACTAAGCCTGAATATAGCTAAAACAGAGTACATCTTGATTGGATCTAGACATACAATACATAATATTCCAGTAGAACCAAATGTTGTCGTTGGCGGTGATCCTGTCAAAAGAGTCACAGATTGTAAGGACTCGGTGTACAAATAGATGAATTTCTCACATGGGAAAAATATATTGATGAAATTGCCAAGAAAGTATCATCTGGAATTGGTGCTATCAAAAGGTTTTGAGATTTTGTAGATCGTGATACGCTATCTGTATATAACGCCTTAGTTCACCCCACCTCGACTACTGTTGTGAGGTTTGGGACTCGATGGGAAGTGGCCTTGCCCAACGTTTGCAAAAGCTTCAAAACAGGTGCGCTAGGGTAATTATACGCTGCAAAATCGAAACTGGCCAGTCCAAAATAGCCCTACGCTCTCTTGGCTGGATTACTCTGGCTGAACGTAGAAAACAAATTAAGGCAAGATTAATGTTTAAGATTCTTCATAATTTAGCACCAAGTAGATTGTCTAATATATTTAGGGAATCATATGCAACCAATAGTAATTACAATTTACGAAATTCTACCAAAAAGGTTGCTCTTCCCCTACCAAGAACAGAATTCCTAAAAATGGTGCAAAATTATGGAACTCCGTACCCAATGAAGTGCGTGGTTGTGAGTCGCTGGCTTCGTTGAGCAACAAAAATGTTATCCCTTGACCTTAATTATTTCTTATCTTTTTATTGATAGAATTCAGTAGATTAATGTATTAGACACGTGGACTAAGTATAATATTAAATAGTATTTGATAATTAGAGTAATTAAATTCATGATATATCTTAATGAAGCACTTATTTTAAGCACGCCCCTATTGGAAACCAGCTTTATATATGTCGAATTAGGTCAGCGTGGATAAATAAAGTTGATCTTATCTTATGGTAATAAGATCCCGAATGTAATTAAACCGGAGCTAAGCAGTGATTTTGGTTTTGAAAGTATTGTATCGACGTCAAGATATTACTTCACTGGAAGCGAGTGCAGATTACATGAGAGGTGTTACACGGCTATATTTGGGTTCCTGGAAAACTAATCTCGCTGCCGCATTCTGGACCCTCTGAAGCTTGTTCAGTTGGTACATAGATAAACCATACAGAAGACTGTTACAATAATCAACACGACTGGAAATAAATGCACGTATAAGCAACTCAGTCGATTCTCTAGACAGATACTTCCTGATATGCCTAATATTATATAAGTAGTAGAAAGCTGCAGAGCTCGTCCTTGTAATATGTGTTCATAGACAGATTCACGTCAATCCACACCTCTAAGTGTTTTACTGGAGATATTGGAATAACGTCCGAATCACCAATAGTAATGTGATCTATATATGGTGACTTTGGCAAGCTGCTGCCTGGTTCCGATGAGAAACTCTGTCTTGTACACCTGTAGATACATATACACGTATCTATATACAAGGGACCGACAGCGATTGTTTATTGGCACTTTGTAAAAAGACTTTTACACGAGCGGGAGTCCAATAATAATAATAGACTGAATAAAAACGAAAAGCTAACTATCTAAGGCAGTGCCTATTTCGAAATAGTTTTCATTAATTTTCTTGGTGGATTTAAAAGTAGCCTAAATTGTTTGTCAGCAGTTAGGTGTTGAAATTGGAGGTTGTTCTGTTCTCTCAGATCTTTAGTCAATTGACCTATATCATTATGACGTCACGGCTTGTTTATGAGGGGGACAGAATCGACATGAACAATATAATTTTGAACTAAATCTGCTCTGCTGAGGAAAATTTAACTTCGAATTGTCTGGTTTCCAGATATCAGCTGTATCAATGTTTATCCCACAATATTTACCGTATTTGGTGGCTGTTACCGCTATTCTACGAAATGCATTTCTTAGCGATTTCCTTTGTGTTGTTGCTCTTATGTCCCCCTCCCACGACCGTGATCCTTAGCGTTTAAACAATAGATTGTTTTGATTTGACATCATAATGATATAGGGCAATTGCCTTTTTAGGTCAGCGTAAAATCCACTATTGGTGAGAAAATGTTTTTCATCTTCCTTTTCAATGGTACAAAAAGGGCATCGCCTCTCTTCGGGGGGGATATAAGGGCGTACATGTCTCCCCTATTATGATTGATTATTCTTAACTTAGTTAGTGAGATTCTGTGTTTTATGTTCTTTACTTGTAAGAGATAATCCTCTAGCGCGACCTCTGTTTTGAAGGTAAGGAAGGTTCTTAATTTGTTTTGCTGGATAGTTATTTATATTGTCGTTAAACAAGCTAGAGAGGCATTCTTGTCTTTTCATATCTCTGGCTCTGTTGAGAAATACCTTGAGTTCAGGATTTGAGTTACCGAGCAACAAAATTTCACCAAAACCGTACTTATATATAATATTACATATTTTTTGTGTCCAAGTATCATTATCATTTGTACTTTTCATTTCCTTATAAGCTTTTGAGAATGTCTTGCACCCTCAGCCAGTACCCGATCCACAAAGACCTGGTCATTACTTGTCCATATTTGAAACACCTCATTTAAATGAACAAGGGAACCCAGAGAACCTGATGATTGGCAGCCAAGAGCACAGATTAAAAAATGCTTTCGGAAAGGTGAAATAACTGTGGCAAACCAGGGGAAAATTACTGCATTTGCGCAGAGTTATTGTGTTGAAGAAGCCCTAGTTAAAAAATACTTTGAACACTTGCAAGAGCTTGTCATTTGGCTGAAATGAGGTCGCGTTCAAGGAAAGGAAAGCAGAGAGAGAGAAAGATTATGGCCAGTATAATTGGTTAAAACTGGCTATGGATGGTTTCAGTTTTTTATTGTTTTGCAAGGTTTATGGTACATTATAATACTGTGCATATTACATATGTTAAATGTTATTAAAATAGCAAAAAGGATGTATAGCTAAAGAAAAATTTCAGAATATGTGCACAGTGACCAAAGTAGCATATGCTTTCGAGTTGGTCACTGTCTATGTTGAATTTCAATGGTGACGGATCGGAGTCAATGAATGATTTAGGGAACATTAATAAATACCTGGATTACGGTAATGCTGGAGAGAGAAACATTGAGCGAAACCTGAAGACGATTGCAAGTGAAGAAGATTCAGATACTACTGATACCTCTGATGACAATGAATTGTTTGCAATGCTGTCGGAGGATACATTTGAAACTAACGAAGAAGCCCTAGCTAGGGTGTGATAGGCATTGGTCTGATAGGCATTCATCTGATGCTGAATTTCAGAAGTTGATAGTTGCAAGAAGCAGGAGAGTTGCTGGTACATGGACAAATTCATTCGTTAATAACTGAAGTAAGTGGAAAGGAGTCCCTTATATGGTCCAGAGTTGTCATTAGAAGCCGGCTAACAGCGGATTCTGACTACACTGACAAGGGAGAGATTTTGACAAAGAAGAGATTTTGAGGTTTTTAAAATATGGGGGATCTTGAGATTGTTAAAAGTTTCTAAGGGGACCTTTAAAATGAGTTTCTGTTTGAGAGGGGGGCCCGGAAAATTTCCCCCCAAAAGGTGGTTATTTTGGGTCAGGAAAATTTGTTTTTCCATTTGAAATTTTCTTTTACATCTTAAATAAAAAGACAGAGAAGAGAGAAAAACCCAAAGTGAGAGAAATGCCCCAGAACCGCCATTTCTAGAGCCCAGAGAAACAACAGGACAACAACAAACTCTTAAGGTAAGTTTATTTTCTTTATCTGAGAATTTTGTGAAATAATAGTTACACCGTGCAAATACAGAGCTTGGGCTGCCTGTGGTGAAAGTAGTAGAGAGACCAGACATAGCCCAACAAACTGGCATTGGTATATCAAGAGCCCTCAAGCCTAGTTTTTACTGAACTATGATAATTCCAGATTACGACTATTGTTAACAGGATTTTTAATTGATAGAATATCTGTTACGGACATTACGTAATGTCCGTAACAAAAATACCTATTTTTCTCTATCACAGGCAAAATTTAACTCTGCTGCACATATCATTCATGCTGCTTTTTTAGTTCACTAAAGGCTTCATTTCAGTGTTCATTATTTTGTTTCAGATAATATCTTTACTTAGTAAAATAGGGGGGGAAAGCGTTACGGACATTACAAGCTGTTGCGTTACGGACATTACATATTGTTATGTCCAAGAAAAAATGAGAAATAAATGGAATTCAGAAGACTTTATTTCACTTACCGTATTCACTCACGGATAAGCCGCACCTTGTTACCCAAAATCTTCATTTGAAATCGGGGGTGCAGCTTATCTGCAAGAACATCTGCACAAGGTTCCGTAAATTTACATAAATTAAAATTTTCAAACAAATAATTTTTATTAACTCAAGCGAGTTAAGGTGTACTACTAAACACCACACAAAACGAAAAGAAACTAAGCACTGGTCATTGCTTTTGCAAGAGCCATTTTGATGTACATTGTAAGTTATTCTTGTTGTTAAACCTTCTTCGTCAAAAGATCTTTAAAGTGTATCAAACAAAATTATTTTTTTACAGTTTTAAGGGAAATTATTTAAAATACATAACTTTACACAGACATGGATGTAAAAGAAAATTTCAAATGGAAAAACAAATTTTCCTGACCCAAAATAACCACCTTTTGGGTGACAGATTCTAAGGGGTCTGGAACACAATTGTGACGTAAATACCTTTGCAGTCGCTTTTGTTTAGAGTTTGAAAACAAAAGCGTGTGCAAAGGTATTTACGTGCTTTTGACCAAGCGAAATTTGTCGCATGAATTTTGCATGTTCGACTGAGCTTTTGCAGTTTTGGAGGGTAGGATATTCAGTTCTAACAACAGAAGCCAATAACTTAAACCTTGTTTCATAAAATTCAGTGAAAACAATGTTCGTTTCATAGACACTTTAAGACGGTTTATAGTTGCTTTTCAGGAGCAACTAAATGTCACCACACATGGGATCTCCATTCCACCACAAAGCTTATTGCAGTGTTGTTGTTGGCCTGTTACTTCGATGGTTATACATAGTTCCTCCACGAGCAAGAAAATACCACGATATCTTCAAGTATTTGTGCGGTAAATGGCTCACTGTGTCGTCACTGTTCAAAAATTTCACAGCAAATTAGTCGAACTGATCTCAAAAGTTTATTTTAAAGCTTTCTTTAGGATATATTATCAATAATAAATAATATTGTTGGAGAACACGAATAAACCAAAATAAATGTACAAGGAGAATTTATACATGCAACTGCAGTGTCAAATTCATAGACTGTAATGTCCGTAACACTTCCTGTAATGTCCGTAACGCTATACTTTTGAAGTAGCAACACAATCAAATAAACCTTTTGGAAATTTATCACTGTAGAACAAAACTTTGACCACTAGCCCATTCACAAAAAATACTTGTTCTGGGTTTAGAACAGGAATCTGGCTTTTAAAGATGTTAACAAAAAGTCTGGTTGTTTTAGTTGTAATGTCCGTAACGCATCTTTAAGTCAATGGCACAGACACCTTAATATCTGCACTCATTTTTCTTTCCTGCCAATTAAAGGAGGGAACTCCAAGGTATAATGTATTAAACAAAAACACGGCAAAACCATGAATGTCCTGGGCAGTGCAGTAATTATAAGTAGAAAAATTATGTCTGAGTGTAATGTCCGTAACGGTGGAATGGGCCATTAACAGAAATCTTTAAGAATGAAAAGTAGTGCAGAAAAGCACAGGATATAGCATGAAAAATGAATAAGATGCCAAGTGAATGACAGCAGCTGTCATTTTTCACTCCTTTTTAAGTGTAAAATCAGAAAGTTGCATTTTCAAGGGTTTAAAAATATTGTTTGAGTTTCTTGTGATGCTAGATTAGGACTTTTAGATTTGAAATTTGCAAAAAAATGTATTTGGGAAACATTTCCATTTTAAACCTTTATTGAGACCTTACATGTACGTTTACGTTTATTACTGAACAACGCTTTCGCATCGAGTCCAGGACCAAATCGAAATAAAATGTTACTTATTTACAATCTTTGGTCAACAAAATCCTGATAATAGTAAATATTACAATGATAGTCAAAATATAGAATTACGATATGAATCCAAATAAATGGAATGAATAAAGATAATTAATTAAATAAATGTAATAAAATGCAAGAAAATAATAAGTAAAAACCAATGCTAATAAAAAATATATATAAGTACAGCAGCTGTCCAAAGATGCGCTGTGAGATTCATCAAAAATGACCATAGTTGGACCTCCAGTGTCACCAACATGCAGAAAACACTCCAACTAGAAACACTTAAAGATAGAAGGCTTGCTCACCGTTTAAACATATTTTACTTAGCTTTACATAATTTAATTGCATTACCTATTCCTAACTATTTTTGTTACTCAACACGTATATTGAAGCTTCAATAGATTTAGTTGTAGATTTAGATTTAGTTGTACATGTAGTTGTCTACTAATTAATATTGTCCACTAAAAATAGCTTTGACTGTATATTGTACTGGTCAATTTTGATATGACTGTATATGTACATAATTATTTATAATTAAAAGCATTATTTACCTAGAATTGAAACACCTTTATTCTGTGGTTTTCTCGCTCTGCTACTGCCAGCCTGCCGTCAGCCATTAGAGCAATGCTACTTGGGAACCAAAACTCCTCCAAAGCAGTGCCAAAACCACCTTCTGTCTCCTTCTTAATGCTACCATCCAGGCCATAAACCTGTATCTTATGATTACCATGATCAACACCATAAATTTGATTGTTTGCTGTGTCAAACAACAATTGTTTTGGAGCCAACCTGGAGCCAAACTGGGAAACAAAATTTCCACTTCCATCAAACACTTGGGTTTTTCTGGCTTGCCCATCAATTGCATATATTTTGCCAGCCTCAACACAGACAGAAGACATGCCGAGAAACTCCCCATCTTTCCTACCCCACTGGCCAAACTTTAACTTCAACTTGCCATCTGGAGAAAATACCTGTATACAAAGAGCATCAATATCTGCTCCAAATATTTGGCCATCAGTATCAACGAAGACACCAATGAATCTGGGATGAGAGTCTGGGGAATCTCTGTCAATACTAAATGACAAGAGTTGGTTGGCATCATAGTCAAAGAGCTGGATGCGACCTTTCTCGTCCTCATCGGTGTCACAAACAACAAGGTTTCCATCCATGTTCAGGCAGAAGTCCCGCATGCCATTTACTTTGCCAGCTCCTCTCTTCAACAAGATCTTGATGAATTTCCCTTTAGGGCTAAATAGCTGGATTCGTTGAACTGTGTTCTCTCCGATGACATTTTGATCCATAACTACAAAATTATCCTCTGCATCAATATGAATCATATCTGGGTAGTAAAGCTGGCCATCTTGCCTACCAAAATCGCCAAAAACCCATATATCTGGTGGCTGGTAGGGAGGTGGGGCTTCTGCCATGAGACCATCGGGATCGAAGGTTATGTCGGTCCAATCGTCTAGCAACAGGCCCATGGGTTCTGCATACTCTTTAGCACAATCGTAGATCACCTTCACTTTCGTCGCCAGAGCTGGGTCTTTTTTCCCATCAATTGCTTCCTCAATAGCGTCGATATCGTATAATTTATCAATGATTCCACAGAATAAACGACCTGCTTCTGAGTGATCATCGTAATGCACGAAAGATGCCTCCAGCAGCGCCAACTTGGCTCCGATAACTCTGTGTTCCACGGACTCGCGAGGATCGTACAATACACCTTTCCCTCGAAGATTCTTTAACCAGAAAGCGATTTCCGAGTAGCTGTCTTCATCTGGAGTAGGACTTTTCAGGGATATCAAGCGATCTCGTAAGCTCGATGCAGCGTCACCAATCCACTGGCGGAAAGCATCTCTCTCAATCTTATTCAGAGAGACGAGAATTTGCTCCTTAACCCATCTGTACGTGTTATCTCCATCTTCGATTTTCTCATACACTTTTTCCCATTCAAGGCTGACTAAAAGCTTGAAGGCAAGCTTGTACCAGTTTTGAAAGGACCTCGTAGACATTTTGATTCGTTTGGCTGGCGAGCTGATAAAAGAATTTTAAATTTGTTTACAGCTTACCACAGGTAACCCAACCCTGAAAGTAGAGTGAACACCCAACCTTGTCCCCAGGGTCTTCTCGGTCAGATAATCGCTCACTTAATTTATTCATGAAATGACAATATAAACTAACTAAAATCCTACCCTGAAAAAAATAAAAAAAATAAACGGCCAGTAAACAAGATCTTAGGTTACAAGAGCTAGGGTTCTCAAAAAAAACTTCTCAAGAAAATGGTGAGGTTAAAAAAATTTGAGAGATTTTCTGGAACTCGAACCCCGCTCCCGCCTAATCGTAAGGCAAACGTCGCAACCACTACACTAAACAACCATCTTCGCTCAAATCGTGTCAAAATTGTACAATTTAAAACCACTACTAACCACTGCTAACCACTGCAGGCCGTTTTTTATTTTTGTTTCATGCAGCAAAATTTCTGCGCATGCGTTAAATTATGCATTAATTGTGGCGCTAATAGATTTATCTCCAATCCAGTCGCCATCTTCTGCGGACGCTATCAGCTTGTTTGAGGTACGTTTCGTAGGTTTTATGCCACATTTCATTTTACTCTCGGTCATAATACATACCAGCGCAAACACCGTGATCGGTAGGCCAACACTAAAATAATTTTGACCGCGTTTTGGGCTGGTTTACCGATCTCGTACGATCTCTCTGTGTACCGCGTTATATAGGTATACTGAATAGCTGATTTATAGCGAAATATAGCGATTTACTAGCAAATATATATACTGTGGTTGAGCAGTTATGGGTTATTATCCTCTATCGAAGTCTGAAGACATCTGAACCCCAGGGGAGACTCCCCATAAAAATAGACGGGGGTGCTCGACCTATCTTTTAGGGGTTAAAATCGTTAGCAGTGCTATCTCTTAGGGGTCTTCCAAAGGTCTGCTATCTTTTAGGGGTCTCCGAGACCCAACATATTTGTGGCCGAGAAAAAATAGCGCTGGATCCTCGAGCATGAGACCCCACAAGTTGAATCGGTATTTACGGCTTCGATATAGAGTTTGATCCATCCGAATATTAAAGACGAGGTTATGGGGCAGAGCTTTGTCTCTTATTTCCTTTAGTTTGCACAAATTTATCTTTTGGAGTGCTATCTTTTAGGGGTGAATTTCATTTCTCACGTCGAGCACCCCCGTCTATTTTTATGGGGAGTCCCCCCCCCCCCCCCCCCCCCCCCCGGGATCTGAACTCCTGAACTGCGAGAGCAACACTGTCGCTCGCCAGCACAGAATAATTTATGATGACCCAAGCAATATTCAACTCTCAAGGTAAACAAACAAGAAACCTCCCACGGCCGAGGTTTTGGTTCGAGAAATTAAAGGCTTCCAACAATTCCCTTTATAGTTCTTTAATATAAACCCACCGATAAACATCAGCATCTGCTTTTTTCATCTTGTCATCCTAGTCATACTAAAAAAGCCATTCCTTTCAGCTTAGCTCTCCGTCTCAGACGAATTTGTTCCACTAATGAAGCTTTTAAAAACCGTACCTCTGAACTCATCTCCTATCTCCTTAAACGAGGTTACAGCCGTGATTTACTCACTAAACAAACTAAACGCGCTGCCGATATCCCTCGTAATCTTGCTCTACAACCTAAACAGAAATCTAATTCCTCTCACCGTATTCCCTTTATAGTCACCTATAATCCGTCACTTCCATCTATCTTTCCTATATTTGAGAAACATTTTGATCTTCTACATTCCTCCGTGCGTTGCAAAACTATTTTCCCCCAACGCCCTTTTGTAGCCTTCCGACGTTCGTCCAATCTACGTGATTTGCTAGTCAAATCCAAACTACCTTCAGATAACTCCAACACTGCTTCCAACAACAATCCAGGTTCTTTTCGTTGTGGACAAAACTGTTTAACTTGCCCTTACATTTCTGATAACTGCACCCAATATACTTTTACTTCTACGGGTGAAACCAGAACCATTACCACACACATGGACTGCAACACCAAAAACGTCATCTACATGATTCAATGTACTAAATGTAACAAACAGTACATTGGTGAAACCAAACGTAGACTTAAAGACCGCTTCAACGAACATCGTAGGACAGTTGACAAACCTTCCAGTAAATCCAAACCCACCACTGCATCTGAACATTTTCTATCTAACCCTGACCACTCTGCATCTAATATCCTTTTAATTCCTTTAGAACATATTTTCTCTTCTCGTGATGCTATTCGCAAAGCTAAAGAAGCTTATCTCATAACACGTGCTAACACTCTTGAACCCAATGGCCTTAACAAACGCGACGAGACCTACTAATCAGTCACACCGTTAGTTATCTTTCGTTATCATATTATGTTTTTTACGTCATTTCCGTTTTACCATTATATATTGTCAAGTCACATTGTAAAAGTTCCTTAGCACCTGATGAAGACTAGTATGGCTAGTCGAAATATTGTGCTACATTAAATCCGTATAATTCTACGTCGTATTGGTTATTCTTCATTCTACTTATTTTTTAATATAATGAGCAGACTGAAGTTTTGGGAATGAAGGTAAAGCTTTTAATTAGAGATCCAACAGGCATTTCAGTTAATAATCTTTAATCCAACAAATACCAATATGGACTCGTAATAGCTCATCATGTTTAGCAAGAACAGCAGATAAAGTTACAGAGAGGCACACGAATTGACATAGCTCCATCACAGGATGGACAGGATACAACTTATAATATGGTACAAATATAAACATACATTTGAGACAATCATGTATTAGTACCCGGAACCTGCAGTATAACAGAACAGCAGACTAAATTGTAAACGTGTGTTACATGAATAAGTAGTGTTTCAATTAAAAGGTCAACTTCTTTAATTTACATACGAGAAAAACAAAAATATTAAATTACATATATCCTTGGGGAGCAGAGAATGAAAGTCACCGCGCTACCGGCCACTCCTAAAGACTGCTAAATTCAGCTAATAATTCTTCCGTTTGGTTATTACTAAGAGGATTTCAAATGAAAGTGTATTTCATCTTCAATCTCATGTGGCCCGAGTGAAGGCCCAGATGGGCTCTTGTTTATGTTAGTTTATATGGTCATTTCATGAATTAATTAAGTGAGCGATTCCTCTGACCCTGGTCAACCTCGTTTCCAGGGGTCTTTACGCGCCTAATCAAGGATAGCGTCGAAGGTACCCCTGGTACAGGCTGGTGGGATTCGACCACTGATTGGCTAGACGTTTCGCGCGCGCTGATTGGAGAATTTCGAATAGCGCGTGCATTTTTGATTTGAAAAAAAAAATGATGATGTCGTCTTTCGCATTGCGCGTTCAAAATTCGTTGAAAATAACTTCAAATTCATCAGAACCCAGAGGAGGGTGATCACGCGTCACGGGACTTCTTCAGCCAATCAGAACACGGGAAATTTTCCCCGAGTTTTCCCTCGAGAATATCCATGAAAGGGGAAAATATTGCTCTGTGCGCCCAGAATATTGGAGTTTAGAAGCTAAAATGGATGTATATCGACAGAATATTATCAGAAGATCAGCTATGTTAAGTATCACTTCAAGGTAAGAGGAATTATTGGTATTTTTTATTTGTGAAAGTGAAGCCTTCATATTTTTCTTGATTTCGAAAAATAGAAATTTAGCCCATTTTCATCCTTCCATATCTAAGGAAACGATTAAGGAAACCTATTTCATTTTTCATTGATCGATGCTTTAGTCCATGTTAAACAATTTAAACCACAAGTACCCCCTTGAACCTCTCACCGTTTTCTTGCGATTTTGCATTTTCTGCGGCCATGTTTGTGACACAATACGGCCAAACAAGAACGACGCGTGAGTAGTGTCTAGCAACATTCTACATCTGATGCCCGATATGGGATGAGGGGAGTTGGGTATAATCAATTGTGACGGTCACAATACGTCACAACCTCACACAGATTATCGGATCCAAGATGGCTTTCGCTTCGAGGCGGTAAATCTTCAAGGTGAAAACTGGCAGAACGGTCTTGGTAGCAGCTCCCATTTTCTTGAAAAAACATTTAAGGTAATTGATCCTAATATCGGACATGCCCATAACCTATTCTAGGACACTCTAAATAATTTTGTTTTCTCCATTTAGCGAAGTTATATATGCGAAACAGAAGATTGTTAGTGGCCCAAATAAGAAATGGCGCTTTCAGTTTCATGTGGCAAACTATGTTTTCCTTTATACAACGAAGACGATATTCCCGAATATTTTGGTTTAACTTGGGGCGAAAACCATCGCATTTCGACCCAAACAACTTCGGACAACTTGCATTTAAGTTCCGTAATCCTCATGGTCAAACCCGAATTTGTTGTGGTTTCTGCTGCAGCTCAAGAGACAAGAGGCCTGCAGATTGGGCTATTGCACTTAATTTTCGTACCCCCCCTGTTGAGGACCATATTTTGAGTTGTACCCTAAAGAATTCCTCTGAAATTAAAAACACCTGAAGAATTCCATTGTGGAAAGTAGTGTTACCCTGAAGAATTGACTTCAACCCCTGAAGAATTGTCCAAATATTCACTTTATCCCCAAAGAATTCCTCTAAATTTGATATGTGCCCCAAAGAATTCCTCTCTATTTATATGGTATCCCCAAAGAATTCCTTGAAAAATTATCTGGTGACCCTGCAGAATTCCTTGGTCCTCAACAGGGGGGGTACAAAAATTAAGTGCAATAGCCCATTTCAAGAAGGTTCCTAATATTATCGAACGCGACAAAACCTGAAACAGTAAATGTTCGTGAAGTAGTTTAAAACGGTAGAATTATCATCCAGATCAATATGCGTGTCCGAAATAAGTTTTACGTCCGATAATGGGTTCGAATTATCTGAGGAAAATCACTTTCTGAACTTGTGATTTGTATTAATTTAATATATGGTACACATTCAGTTGTCACAAGAACTAAAGTTTGTATTAAAGAAGGAAACGTTTTTTGCGAGAGTTTACTTCATTTTGCAGGGGAATTAAGGAGCATTCTCTTTTAAAGGGCAATTTTGTGTAATAATATTCAAACCAATAAATGAAAAAAAAAAAAATTATTTGAACTTTAATTATAAACTGATAACGGATACTTGTTTGTAGAAGAGAAGGCCACAAAATAATCCCAATTACAAACAATTACAATTAAACCATAGGCATAGTCAAAAGCTTCAAAGAAATCTAGATCACACAGCCAATCAACTAGAAATAAATGCTGATTGTTTTGAAATTTACATTTCAAAGAAGCATTAGCTGATAAAAACTGTGATTACATAAGAACAATAAAATTGGGGCAAAGCAACAAATAAACCAATTCAAAACTATGGTGTTGGTCTCCCATTGAAATTTAAGACCCATGCTTGGGCTAGGCCCTCGGTTCATGAATTTCCATGGAAGACCTCAACCTATGTTTTGAACCTATATAGATAATTCACATATCAGTGTTCTCCCCAGAATTTATGTGCAGAGGGGTGTTCTATTATTTATTAGTATAATATACCACACCAGTGAATATGACTTTTCGCGTGCTCTGATTGGTTACTCAAACAGTGAATATGATTTCATATTCACCTCCGAGCAAAGCAGCGATCATCTCGTGCGAGTTTTTGTCCATTTGACAGAAAATAAAATAACTATTTGGTGTTGGCTATTCACCTGGAGTGTGGTATTTACTAAAACAATTATTCACCTCAGTGTTGGTGAATAGTGGTGGATATTTACCTCGTCAAAGCGGCCCAGTAAATATCCACCACTATTCACCTCCACTTCGGTGAATAATTGTTAATTATTCAACTGCACTTGCTGGAGTCCAAATAATGCCCATGAGAGTCTGAAACAAATAAAAATTTCATGTGATGTACGTTACACAGTAGGGGTAGTTATTTACACCAAAGAAAACACCATTTTATTTAGAGAAAAAGTTGGATGCTTAGCATCACTTAAGCTAGGTTTACATGTGTATATATATATAATTTATGTGTGTTTGCATTAGCCTGAATTTCAGCCGATATTGTTGTGAGTATATATCTTTGTATGTGTACTGTGCTATTTTAGATAAATTAGAAATTATTATATTACATTGTATATTTTATCTTATTTTATTATTATTAATTTATTTTACATTTATATATCCTTGTTTTGTTATAGTGTACTTCCATTTAGTAGTCATTTCATATGTAAGCTTGGGACACTCAAAGAAAGTTTATTGGCTGTTGCCTGGGGGGGGGGGGGGGGGCACTCAGAAGATTTTTGGGTAGGGGTATACTGTGGTGACCTGAAAACCCTGACCCTATCCCAGACCTAAAAATGCTGTTTACCATATCCTATCCCAGACTTGAAGCAAAAAAAAATACCGGTATACCCTATCCCAGACTTGAGGCAAAAAATCTGTTCCCTATCCCAGACTTGAAGCAAAAAATCTATACCTTATCCCAGATCCCAAACAGTTTAAAAATAATATTACACTACGAAAGCCGTTGTTTTGTTTTAATATGGTATTTTAAGCTGTTGTGTGGTCCACAGAGTGCTCAGCATGGTGCCAACGACAAGTATATCAAAATCCATACCCTTTCCCAGATCAAAGCCATAAAAAGGATACCCTATCCCAGACCTTGGCAGCTTATTATTAATTTATTTTACATTTATATATCCTTGTTTTGTTATAGTGTACTTCCATTTAGTAGTCATTTCATATGTAAGCTTGGGACACTCAAAGAAAGTTTATTGGCTGTTGCCTGGGGGGGGGGGGGGGGGGGGCACTCAGAAGATTTTTGGGTAGGGGTATACTGTGGTGACCTGAAAACCCTGACCCTATCCCAGACCTAAAAATGCTGTTTACCATATCCTATCCCAGACTTGAAGCAAAAAAAAATACCGGTATACCCTATCCCAGACTTGAGGCAAAAAATCTGTTCCCTATCCCAGACTTGAAGCAAAAAATCTATACCTTATCCCAGATCCCAAACAGTTTAAAAATAATATTACACTACGAAAGCCGTTGTTTTGTTTTAATATGGTATTTTAAGCTGTTGTGTGGTCCACAGAGTGCTCAGCATGGTGCCAACGACAAGTATATCAAAATCCATACCCTTTCCCAGATCAAAGCCATAAAAAGGATACCCTATCCCAGACCTTGGCAGCTCAAAAACCATACCCTATTCTGCGGCACATACCCATATAGGCTATATAAGGGAGTACCCCCCCCCCCCCAAAAAAACACACACGGGTTTATTGTTATTATTTATACTAAATCTCTTATTAGTCAGTGTCTAGATTGGCAGATATATATTTTTACTCTGACTCCAATGGGCCTGTCAAAATACACACTAAACTTTGTAATATATAGCCACATGGAGATAGTTTTTATCTTCGAGTGGTGAATGTCGTAATACATGAGTGAACACTGTGAAGAAGTGTATTACAAAATAATATTGACAAAAAAATATAACCATCTCTGCAAGCTGCCATGTGATATTCTGTTTATTTTTCACCAAGCTGTAGATTACTGTGTTTTACATGCGACATGAACATGTCATGTCGTCACAGCAGTGTAATTTTTTGATATAATTTTCACATGAAATATCACTTATGTCACACACAAAACCTGGTATTTCATTGCTTGGTGAATAATATTAAAAATTATAACCTTATTCATGTTTCATTAATATTGGAATTGTAACAGATCTAGATATTATTTTAAACCTGTTTAATTAAACAGCTTTTAAACATGTTTAAGCATTGGTGTGAATGGGGTATTAGTGAAAGATGTTTAACTTGATAGCAAATAGTAAGTGATTCAAAACATTAGGGACTGGTCATTATTTATTGACTGGGGGGGGGGGGGGGGGGGGGGTTTGGGGTTGGGTTGTAGGATTTGGATATGAAACAAAGGTAAAACCCACCCCCCAAACCAAATGAATTCTTCTGTTTCAAAATGTATATGTTAGACAGTTCTAAAAGTATTGAATAAAAGACATTCAATGTTTTATTCAGTGTAGTTGGTGTCAAGGGAGTCAATATCAACCTCCCAGGAAAGGATTCTAATATACTTTTATGGGGGTCAACTTGAGAGAGATTCCCTGTTATAGTTTAAAATATGTGAATGGGTAGGGAAAGACATTTTTGGAATGGTAAAAATGCCCTCTGATTTCTCATCGAATAAGCACCAGGGTGTTAATTTAACTTGATGTTCCCTTTCAGAGTTGCTTGACAATATTTAAATGGCATGTAAACCACCTAATTCGTTCTTTTTTGTTTACATATTCACAAAGTGAATGTTTTCAGTGACCCCAAAACATAGATTTGGTGTTGAAATGAACACGAAATATATCCAAAAAACTTCATCAAAGAGCGGAAAACACTAACTTCCGGTTAACACGCATCTTGGATCTGTGACGTTACAAGTGGAACGCAAAATCTGGAAGTTCAAAATGTAGTACTTTTCTATGTAAACTCTATGGTTTGTCATGGTTTTGTGCACGTTTTGCCTCAAGTTCGAAATCTCAATCTATGCTATGATTAACACTGGTATATAATCAACTAAAGTTGATTGAGGTATGCTAACCGCCGTGGAAAGCGAGTAGCAGCTGACGTTTCGAGTGCTATCCCTTCGTCAGAGCGAGAGGGAATTGTGGGTGGGGAAACGGTTTATATAGTGTTGAGTGCATGATTACCGCTGAGGAAACATGTACTCGGATCCGTCAGTTGGGATCAAAAACATGCTGATCTAAGTCTGAGTGTAAACGTGAATTCTGAAATTAAATGAACGAAAAGCGTTCATTAATACCGTGAGGTGCCAAAGTGCCTAATTTGAAATTGCGAAGGCAATATCATGGCACGCGAACGTCGGACGACTCGATTTTATGTAAATATTGTAGCAACCATTTCACTCCCTCCGGACGATAAACTACGTCAAGACGTTCATGAAGGAGTTCAGATTAACACAAAGAAAGACTCCTGTTGCTTGGAACTGTACCTTCCATTCAGGTCCCAGACTAAAACAATGGATGCAAGCTCTAATATTTTTGAAAAGACGAAAAGACACGGAGCTGTTGCTCCACGTGGTGCAGTATAAAAATGAGGGTAATAAGAATACCATCAAAACCAATAAAGACAAGTGATTTAAATCCTGCATATATATATATTTGAGATTCTTACAAGCTCTACCCTAAATTCATGCTATGTTCTGGATTTGTCAGCTTTTACGGATAATTTTGAAATAAATGCCATATATTGTACGGTTTATAAAACTTTACTAGCTCGTTCGTTCCAATATGTTTAAAATGATCATACTGGTGTTTATATGTATTGTATACAGTTTCAAGGACCCAAACACCAATTCACGTAGAATGAAACCCAGGATACTCTGTTTAGCACTTCATTTGGACTTCGGGTTGCTGCCCATCGTTCTTCTGCCAGATTTCGTCTATAAGGGTCGTCTAAACCTATAGTTTTCTAAACGTCATTTGGACGTTAAGCACTGACGCCCTCCTCCCTCTCCCCTTAAAGTCCACTTTATATAAAATTTTACAACAGTCATTCCTAAAGTTAATTAAAATATTTCCAGGCCATTACTCCCTCCCCTTAACGTCCAAATAGTTTTGATTTGTCGATGTTCCCTAAATTCAGTGACCCCTTGTGATGCATGCATTGTGACGTTGTGTGACTCCTTTTGACCCCTTGTGATACTTGTGACGCTGTGTGACCCTTTGTGATGCATTGTGACGCTGTGTGACCCTTGTGACGCTGTGTGACCCCTTGTGACGCTGTGTGACCCCTTGTGATGCATTGTGACGCTGTGTGATGCAGTGTGACGCTGTGTGATGCAGTGTGACCCTTTGTGATGCGTTGTGACGCTGTGTGATCCTTTGTGACGTTGTGTGACCCTTTGTGATGCATTGTGACGCTGTGTGACCCTTTGTGATGTATTGTGACGCTGTGTGACCCTTTGTGATGCATTGTGACGCTGTGTGACCCTTTGTGATGCACTGTGACGCTGTGTGATCCTTTGTGATGCACTGTGACGCTGTGTGACCCTTTGTGATGCATTGTGACGCTGTGTGATGCAGTGTGACCCCTTGTGATGCTGATGTGAGGCAGTGTGACTCTTTGTGACGCATTGTGACCCTTTGTGATGCACTGTGACGCTGTGTGATCCTTTGTGATGCACTGTGACGCTGTGTGACCCTTTGTGATGCACTGTGACGCTGTGTGACCCTTTGTGATGTACTGTGACGCTGTGTGACCCTTTGTGATGCATTGTGACGCTGTGTGATGCAGTGTGACCCCTTGTGATGCGTTGTGACGCTGTGTGACCCAGTATGACACATTGTGACCCAGTATGACACATTGTGATGCAGTGTGATGCAGTGTGATGCAGTGTGATGCAGTGTGATGCAGTGTGATGCAGTGTGACCCTGTGTGATACATCGTGACCCGGTGTGATGCATCGTGACCCGGTGTGGTGCATTGTGACATGGTGTGGGGCATTGCGATGCATTGGCGAGTCCGTGTGATGCATTATTATTGTGGCCTGGTATTCTAGTATCATCGATCCTTCTTTGTTCCTCTTGATGTCTGAAGAAAAAAAAAATTGTGATTTGTGACGGCGTCACAAAATAAGTAATACGTTGCGCTATATCCCAAATCCTGCATGGTATAACATTCTAAACGAAGAATGGCTATAAAAAACTTTATATAAGATATCTGGGAACGACTTCTTTGTATCGAGTACCCTGACAGATACGTTTTAATAATTCATTTTCTCATTTTTGTCATACGAACATTCCAAAACATTCAAGAAACCTGCGCCCTACTGAACCAAATTGGATCTCAAATCACTCCTTGTTCGAGTAAAACTGTTAAGGAGCATAAATTTATTCATGAAAAGTCTGATACCAATACTGTATTTGTCTGCTAGGTATTGTCAAGTATCTACTGGTGGTCAGCATGACAGAGGCCTGAGCTGTTGTATCAAGGGGGGGAACTCTTGTTTAGTTTATGTACATGTATAGCTTGTTTACAATTTACACAGACATCCTGGTCAGTCTGAGTTTGTGTATACAAAAGTTTACATATGGAATTTCCCAATTGGAAAAACGTTTACCATTTGTACCAGATGAAAAAATCTCGGCATAAGGCCTGGATTCCGGTGGGGAATTTTTGACAAATTTTTGAGATGTTCCATTTAATTAATTATTTTTCTACCATACAAACCGAAAAAAACTTTTACCATTTACATTCCAACCGAAATTTCAAGAATTTCCGTGTAAATGGTAAACAATCGTAGTGTTTACAACGTGAGTGGGAGCATTTTATTGGCCTATACAATCTCGAACTGGAGGTGAGAAATTGCTGGAGCTGGAGGTGAGAGATTGTTTAGACCGATACAACACTCACACAAATGTTGTAAACTATACTTGTTAATTATGAAACTATAAAATATTGTGTGGTTCCAGAAATTATCAGACAGGGGGATTTTCCAAGCGAAATTTAACTCTCCAAACAAGTCACTAGTGGCATAAAATATAAATCTTACTGATCGTTGAATCGAGAGAATAAAAGTTGCAGTCATTTTCTTGCCAGCTTTCTTATCTGTTCTAAAATCTTCAAAAACAATACATTATTGTGTCACTCTAAAGAGTGTGTGCATGTATAGTGTATGCATGTGATTGTGCAAAGCAGAGCTGTAATCCAATATGGCTGACTGAAAAGCCATATTAATTGGTGCCTGCATTACCTTGACTTCACTACAAGATGGCTACGAGGGGGAGGTTTACGTTTAATTAGCTCAAGTTTTCAGTATTCGCTCTATTGATGAACTCTAAATGCCTAAGAACTGGACTGAAATAGATCTTTAAACCTTTTAATCTTTAAATTGTACATAATCTTGGGGAATGTGAGAGCCATAAACTCTAAAAAATATCAAGGAAAAGTCTTTCCAAAAATGCTGGATTTCAAATGTTAATTATGCAGACACCATCAGGTCCATGTTAGTAAGCAATGAAATTTCCGGAGAGGAGGGGGCTTGCTGTTCTACAAACAAGGTATTTCTGGAGGGGTGGGGGGCAATCCTGGGGTAGGGGGGGTTCTTAAGATACATCCCTTCCATGGGAGGGGTATGGATATTTTCTGGAACCACAAAATACATGAATTTTGATAATAAATGTAAATAATTGAGTTCAGTTCTATATGGTTTAATTACCAGTCATGCGTAGTGTACACAAAAACAGCTCCCACATTGATTAGACAGTCTATGCATTAATAAAAAAGTTGTACATCTGTGTTATGGACATTTCATCGAACTGGGATAGGGGAATTAAGTAGGTGATCAGTTGAGACCTCCCTCCAACAGACCTCAGCTACCATAGTGCTTGTTGGATACAGAACTGACAACACTGATGTCTTATTAGTCATGTTCTGCACGTATCAAACAAACACTAAGTATGGACTGTAAAGGGAACATGCTGTTTCAATAGAAAAGATGATTTACGATGTAATTATCATATTCTGTGTATGTTTCATCATTGCCTTGCATATTAGACTTTTGTCCATCATATTTATACTAGTTTTATATTATTTTGTAAGTACAAGTTAACCTTATTTGAAGTACCACCCCCAGAAATAGAAATTACTGAAAGAAAAATAAAAGAAACAATAATTTGATCCAGTATAGTCTGTCAATAATAATTGCAAATGAACATAGTTCATCACTGTAGCACAAACTGAAACTGAAGTATGCAACCAATTCGTGTTAGAGACTGGAATATTATAATAGTGATTTTACTCAACCCATGAAATAGATATTAGACTAATAGACTCAGACTATTAGACCCTAATTCCAATGTTTTCTTTTGTTTCTATTCTGAATATTATTATTTTTGTTCAATGGATTAAGGAAGACCACTGTAACATCCAGCAATGACCCCCCCCCCCCCTCCCCCCCTTGAACAGGGAATATACACGTCATGTGCAACATTGTGCATTCTTAAAGAAAAAAAATTGAAAAATTATAGTAAAAAATCCCTCATTGTTATAAACTAAATACTAATAGTTACATAAACATGCAAAGATGTGATAAAACACTTGGACAAATGCCATTTTGCAGTCAATATGCATAATTTTTTTATATTAAAATGTAACAAGGAAACAAGAGCGCTTATTCGGACACCGCCACGCTTGCCCATTTACAGGCCTAAATATCGCTGAATAACTCCAGTTAATTTCATATGGTTATAAAGCGAACAAACATCGTATGGCCGATAATAGGTATTGCTTGGCCGATAGTGGGTTAATCTGGCCGATAAATAGGCTTGTCAACAACGGACATGTTAAGTCGATTTTCAGGGGAAATAGTGAAATTCGAAAGGAACGTAGCTACAACTACTAAAGATCTCGAAGGAAGAAAAACATTGTCAAGAGCCCTCTTCGTTATACGACTAGTTAGCGATCAAAGTAAAGTGGTCGATAATAGGTTAAATTACAAACGAAAATCGCCGAACATGTGAACAAATAATTTAGCAGTATCAATCCTTCAACCACCATGGTTTATCGCCAAAAACGTAGCTCGTTCACTGTAATCAACATTTCAAAGGATGCGAGGCAAACGAGAACCTAATGGTTGTCATTTTTGGCTAAATTCTCGCACCTACGCTTAAGGGTAAGGGCTCGTATAAAAAGAGAGACTCGGACAAAGTCCCCAAAGAGCACTAAAACAAACTTCCCGAAAACTCGAATGAAGTTATTTCAAGCAATATATAAACACAGTGGAATCAAGCCAAGATGAAGTGAGTTTTAAGGATGACTGGATACTCTGGCTAAGAAAAATGGACGTGAGAAAATCAAAAATACACCAAATGCTAGAGCTCCGCACACATCGACTGCAAGTGACGACTGACTTCAAAAATCAATTTGAACCATGATCCTTTTCGACGCGTGATCACCCTCCTCTGATCAGAACCTAGCGTTTTTGCCTTTTTTTAATACACACTTCGCAACTGGGTACAAGTATAACCACAGGCAACCCAAGCTCAAAGTTTGAATTTATTTGACAGTTGAACTACGAAGGTTCAAACATCCAGAATATCTGGTATTTTATCGCACTAAATGGCAAATGAATAACACAATAAACTTGCTTTGATGAAGATTAAGTTGTTGTGTCTTGAATTTGGGGGTTTGGGGGCCGATTTAACGGATGGAATTCATTGGGATCACACTTCAACCGCTATTCGGCGATGATGAATCCAAGATGGCGGATGTTCTTCAAAATATGCCCATGTACATGTATGTCAAAAGCCTTTGACAAAGTCAGCCACAAACACCTGGCCCCGGTTGTTCAAAGGGTGGATAAGTTATCCAGTGGATAAGTGCAATCCAGCGGATAAAACCGCTATCCACTGGATAGTTATCCACCGTATAAAAAGTGGTTGCACAAAGCCTGGATAGCGGTGCGGATAACTATCCAATGGATAAGTCGCTATCCAGTGTGTAACTGCTAAATGGTTTCCAGTTGCCATGGTAAAATGTATCTGACGTTCTCTGAAATTGTTCAGTTCTCGTTCGCGCGCACAACGTTAACAACAATGGCGGAAAACTGAGCCAGAACAGAAAACGTAATTTTACATGCTGAGTGCATGCAAGGTTATCCGCCTCGAAGCAGCAGAGAGAAATCTCGGAGTGATTAAAAGTAAGTAAGTACGTAATTGGCTAACGCTGTATTGGTTCTCCTGGCCTCGATGTTTTGTTTGTTGTATATTTTACTTTATTCTATTTTGTATCTTCTATTATGGCCGAAGTAAATAAATAAATAAGTTCTCGACAACCTTACCTATCAAAAACAAGACGAGTTGGAAGGAAATCGCGGGGAAAGTGAATGCACTCGGTGTTTGTCGGAGGAGCGTGTCAGATGTCAAACTCTTGCTCTTCTACTCCTTGGTGAATTAAAATCCTCTAAGTTGTTATTTAAAAGGAGAAGTCTACGAGCGGCCATGTTTGTTTTCTATATATTTATTCGGTGGATAAAAAATTATACAACCTACCTAACCATGGATAACTTTATCCGCTGGATAGCGCTATCCGTGCTTTGTGCAACCAAACTTATCCAGTGGGTAAATTTTATCCGCTGGATTGAGAGTTATCCGGTGGATTGCGAGTTATCCACCCTTTGAACAACCGGGGCCTGGTCAATAAACTTCGCCAGTACGGTTTCCACGGCAACCTCCTCGACTGGTTTGAATCTTACCTTCAAGGTCGACGACAACAGGTCACCGTACTTGGCGCCACCTCTGCTCCCCTACCGGTAACATCGGGCGTTCTTCAAGAATCTATTCTTGGCCCTATGCTCTTCTTGCTATACGTCAACAACTTACCTGACGCAGTATCATCCTCTAAAATAGCAGCTTTCGCGGACGACACAAAACTCTTTAAATGTACCACAAACCCGACTGACAGCACCCTTCTGCAGCAAGACCTATATGGTTTAAGTGCATGGTCTTCAACATCTGGCCTGACGTTCAACGAGAAGAAATGCAAGGTGCAAACCATAACCCGGAAAAAGAATAGAATCACGTTTCCATATTCGATGAAGAGCACCCCTCTTGAACGCTGCAAAGAAGAACATGACCTGAGTGTGTGGATTTCATCTGATCTCACATGGAAAAAACAAGTTGTTGTACAGAGTACAAAGGCGAATCAGCTTTTGTGATACGTTAGGCGTTCCACAACAAGTGTGAAAGCAGTTTCTAAGGGACGTACCCTTTACCTTGCTGTTGTGTGTCCCCATTTGGGATATGGAACGCAAGTCTGGGCCCCTCAGACAGTAGAACTTATTCAGCGTATAGAACGCGTGCAACCTTCGAAATTTATCTTGAATTTACCATTTCTCTGTGAAACGAGTTATAAGGATAGACTAATAAGAACCAGTCTACTACATGATTTCCTATCATAACTACATATACTACCTCTATGTTACTGGCACGAGAACTTAGATATGGTATCAGAGGGTTTATCAATTTTAATAACGACGCTTTACCACTGGAAATATGTCCTGTTAGACTAACTAGGTTTAGTAATAACACCAGCGGTACTGAGTTTAAGCAACGCTTCTGTAAAAACAACAACATATCAGAAAACCTACATGATAAGAGCCACTAGAATTTGGAACCGAATTTTACCTAAGGAAACCCGACAACCAGCATTTTCACTGTCCTCGTACAAGTCTCACCTTTTACAATATTATCCGTCAGCCCTGAAAACATTTTATAACCCAGACAATCCGAGCACATGGAAGTCAGTTTGTGTAAAATGTAACTCTGTCCGTAGCCTACTCAGTCCTTTAACTTGTTGTTTTTAGTCACCTTGTGGTTGTGAAATCCTTATCATTAGTTCTTTCTTTGACTATTATTAATTTAATTTAGTGTCATGGGCCCGCAGTAATTGGCTTTAGCTGTTGCGGCACCCTGCCTTTTATCATTTTGTTTCTACATTATTGTAATTAGTTAAAACTATCGTTCGTGGTATCATGCCTGAAATGTATTTTTCCTTCAGGCGAAGCTGTATTTTTCCTTCAGGGGTACTTTCGACGCCATTTTTGATTAGGCGCGTAAAGACCCCTGGGAACGAGGTTGGACCCTGGTAAAGGCTGGATCACGTGATCAAATACTCCCAGATTTTGGGAGTATTTTGTCACGTGATTTGGCGATCTAAGATGGCGGCCAAGCTAAATATGGGAACATTTCATGACGTGTACAAATCATAGGTAGTCCCAATCCGGAGTGAGCGAGAAGCGATTAACGGTATTTCCACGCGGCGAACGATGCAGTGAAAACAGGTCTACTACATCAGTGGCTCGAAATGGAGTTTACTTGGATAAAGAAATAGTGGAAATGTATCACAAAGCTACCAGGATGTATCTAAGCTAGAAGAGAATCCTAAAAAGCCGTTCATTTTCCGTTAGCGTTGAAGCGAAGCGATCGATATCACATGTTCAGGTTTAACGGCTTCTCCTGGCTTTCCCACTGATGAATCTTACCAGAAAACTACCCAGTAATGCACTTCATCTATTGCTCTACCTACACAACGTATTTTAAGGTTATTTAAAATCGTTTTATTGATACAATTTGAGCAATCTAAACTATATACAAGTTCATCTCTCTGCCGACTGAGTCCGTTTGGCCAATAAAAAGCATCATTAGAAGAACCCTTGCGTCATAATCGAAGAGCCAATCAGAATACGTGATAGTTCAGCGGCAACCTCGTTCCCAGGGGTCTTTACGCCTAATCAAAGATGGGACCCCTGGGAACGAGGTTGACGGCCAGGGTCTTCTCTCGGGTAGCCGCCATCTTGGATCTGACCGAGAAGACCCTGGGGACGAGGTTGAGCAACACCATTGAACGTACACAGGGTGACCACACGCATAGCTTTTCGCACGTATACCATATTTTGGGCGGCCGGTGATCGCCTCGCTTTGACGCCTTGGGCTAAGAGGATATGTCCCGGATGTAGCAATTCAACACTGATTTCAAGTGGCCGGATACTGAAGTTAGTGCTAAGAGAGCCGACACAATTAACGTAGATTTTCGAGGTTTATATAACGATATTTCGGCTGGCCTTCTTCAGGTAATATGAAGAAATGTTATTACATAACTAGAAATATGGGTTACGAAATATAGGAAATAGATGACAAATGATTGACACTATTAATATAGAAATAATAAGATAATGAAGTTATATATATACCAGCTAGTATGACTCTTAAGGTTGCAGAGTTCCTAATATTTACAGGTAAATTATTGAACACTGATGAACTGGTATCCTGGAAGGTGCCATTTTCAGGTGGGACCTTTAACTGTTTACTGCTGGCTGACCGTAGTGTTCTATTGGGTATGTACAATTCTAATGGCAGATAAAGTGGCCAGTGACTATAATGAAGGGCCTTATATACAAGCTTTAACAAGTGAAATTTTCTGCGTTCTAAGACGGGTAGCCAATAAAGTTTTAAGATATCAGTTCTACTAACATATCGATTGAGAACAAAACCAGCAGCACGGCAACGAGCAAGTTGGACACGCTGTAAGCGTTTGACAAGATAGCCAGGAATTGGGTGTAGCACATGCAACATCATTAAAGGGTATCTGGCTCGTTTAGTTTTCCTAAAGCTTTTTTAGGTACCCTAGCACTCTCTCTTCTCAATTATCTTTGTTTATGTTTTATATTGTAAAAATGAGTAAAATTTGTTGTTGTTGTTGTACAAATTATCCTTACCGAGACCGATTGATCTCGTTTCGCTTGGCAATCGACTCATCCCAGATGCAGAGATAATATCGCTGAACAGTCTCGGCCCGTTGAGGCATGTTGATCTATGGAGGCATGTTGAGCTATGGAGAGTAGACTAACACTTACAAATCGTCCTTTGGGACAGCAAACGAACCCTTCCGAATACAGCAGCAAGCAAGTCGCCCAACGTGGAACAAATGAAAAATCGTCCCTATCAAGTATGAAGTTTACCCCATATAATTCCTCTTGCTTTTAAGCTTTTACATTTTTCTAAGACATTTTTCGGAATGGAGTGAAACTGCTATAGGAGGCTACAGTCCATGGACTCCTAGTACATTTAGAGAGTCCATAGACTGGGGGTCAGTATTTTCTCCACTCCCATTGAATTCTGCCATACAGCAAATTAATGTTATAGTTTGTGATTGTTCACTCATTTCAATAAAATATCTATACTAATTTACTCGTCTATATTTCTGTTATCGATGTTGTGTTATTTTCTATCCAAAATGCACATTGTCTAATAACCCAACACATCAGTCCCTGATTGAGCAAAGTATGATTGGCAAGTTTCTGTAGTTTTAATCAACTAGGAGTAATTATAGATTATGGAAAGTGCGTTGGACGAATTTGAATATGATTGCAGAACATAACAATAGTTGATAATTTTCGATTAAAAATTGAAACAAAAGTAAAAAAATAAATAAAGTGGAACAATATAGAGCCATAGGAATTTTTAGTTTGCCCAACTCACACTCGAACTAATATCATTAGATAGTAGCTCTATGCATCCCCTCGCAGCACTTCACTTTCTATTAGAAACTTCTAGTAATTAATAATAATAATGTCTGAAACATACATTTCATTTGTAACAACTTGGAGTAATAGGGAAAACATAGGGCCCCAAAGGGCAACTCGTGGATGGTCAGTGAGCTATTTTGGTATATACTATAAATCAAGTGACCAATGACGTCATCACCACTAAGTGAATCGTGGGAAAATAATACCATACCTGTCCAAGTTTGAACTGTCTGGCATTAGAAATGAAGATATGGGAATGTACTTAGATCACGTAATCGATGACGTCATCGTTACGTCATCGCCACTAACTGATTGATAGCAACCCACTGTAGGCCTGAGCGGATTGTGCTAGCATAATTTTTGGCATAATTGGAGCAAACGAGCACAATTTTTCAAAGAAGCACTGCTCGAGCATAATTACCAGATTGTAGCATAATTTGAAGCATTAAAGCCAAAAGCAATGCTATTATTGCTTTTATAGTGCCTTTCCTAATTATTAGCTGGTATATTTTGCTTAGATTCTAAATTTTTCCAAAGCGAATACCTGAATTACACTTAACGAGTGAACAGTCACGCCTGATTGGTTTCTGAGTCCGTTGGAACTAAAAAGTCTATAAAATGTTTTGTGAACAACTAAAAATGCCGCGCATCAACTAATGCCGGCCGTCTTCGAAAAACGTTTTTTTGTGAGCATAATTGTGTAATCTACGAGCATAATTTTTTAACTTTGGCATAATTTGGGCATAATTCGACAACATTTGGAGCAGTGGCGGCTAGCGGCATGATATGCCACTTTTAGGAGCACAATCCGCTCAGGCCTAACCCACTGCCATATCTGTCTAGGTTTGAGCCAGCTGGCATTAGAAATGAGGGAGATATGGGCCACACAGCGGTCAAACGTCTGCGCATGTGTCAAAAGTCTTGCAACAACAACCTATTCCAAAACAAATTCAAAGCGAGCCGGCGGCCGTCACTGTTCACAAACCCGCTTTCAAACCTTGAGAACTTCTTTTGGTAAATTACGAAAATTTTGGGTAAACTCACAGTTTGAAGTTTGTTCAATTTCTCGTCGACTGTGAAAATAAAAAGCTTAACTTTCACGTATTTTTCTTAACTTTTGGGGGTAGAAGTTCACTGTAATAGGTTTTAAGGTAAATTTGCGCGGGAAATTCGCGCGGCCGCCCACCAGACTGACCGTAATACGCACGCGCAGACGTTTGACCGCTGTGTGGATATGGGCAGGTACTTAAATTCACGTGACCGATGACGTCATCGGTACGTCATCACCACTAAGTGATTCGCCACTAAGTGATTTGTGGGAACCCAATACCCACACCGCGGCAAAACGGTATGCTCCGCTGGCCAAAAGAACGAAGGCTCTGCTATCAAATACAAATTACCGAGGGTTTCAACTTTTTTAGTAAATAATTTTATAACTTAGTAAACTCACAGTGAATTACAAATTACGAAAACTTCAACCTGTTAAAGTCTTAGGCTTAGCTTTTAAGTAGTTTTCTTAGTTTTTGACAAAACAGTTCACAAATGGATGCTTTTAAGCAGAAATTTTAAAATCACGGGTATGTGCCTGTCAACCTCGTTCTCAGGGTCTTCTCGGTCAGATCCAAGATGGCGGCTACTCCGAGAGCAACCTCGTTCCCAGGGGTCTTTACGCGCCTAATCAAAGATGGCGTCGAAAGTACCCCTGGTACAGGCTGGTCATGTGACCCAAAAATATGCCCAATATGTGGGCATATTTTAAGGAGCATCCGCCATCTTGGATTCATCATCGCTGAAAAACGGTTAGCGGTTGAAGTGTGATCCCAATGAATTCCACCCGTACATTATTCTACTTGTACCCAGTTGCGAAGTGAGTATAATAAAAGGCAAAAACGCTAAGTTCTGATGAATTTGTAGTTGTTTTCAACGAATTTTGAACGCGCAATGCGAAAGACTACATCACCAGTTCATTTTTCAAATAAAAAATGCACGCGCTATTCGAAATTCTCCAATCAGCGCGCGCAAAATGTCTAGCCAATCAGTGGCCGAATCCCATCAGCCTGTACCAGGGGTACTTTCGACGCCATCTTTGATTAGGCGCGTAAAGACCCCTGGGAACGAGGTTGCTCCGAGAGAAGACCCTGGTAAACGCTGAATCACGTGACCAAAAATCTCCAGAAATCCTGGATATTTTAATCACGTGATGTGGGCATCCAATATGGCGGCCAAGCTAAATATAGAAATGTTTAACACGTGCCTACAAACCATAGGTATCCCAATCCGGAGTGAGCGAGATGCGATTAACGGTATTTCCACGCGGCGAACGACGAAGTGAAAACAGGTCTACTAAACAGTTCGAAATGGAGTTTACTTGGATAAAGAAACAGTGGAAGAGTGTCACAAAGCTACCAGGATGTATCTAAGCTAGAAGAGAATCCTAAAAAGCCGTTCATTTTCCGTTAGCGTTGAAGCGAGGAGATCGATAGCACATGTTCAGATTTAACGGCTTCTCCTGGCTTTCTCACTGATGAAACTTACCAGAAAACTACCCAGTAATGCACTTCATCTATTGCTCTACCTACACAACGTGTTTTAAGGTTATTTAAAATCGTTTTATTGATAAAATTTGAGCAATCTAAACTATATACAAGTTCATCTCTCTGCCGACTGAGTCCGTTTGGCCAATAAAAAGCATCGTTAGAACAATCCTTGTGTCATAATCGAAGAGCCAATCAGAATACGTGACAGTTCAGTGTTTACCAGGGTCTTCTCTCGGAGTAGCCGCCATCTTGGATCTGACCGAGAAGACCCTGGTCACGAGGTTGTGTGCCTGTTGTTTCATTTCGGTTTTCGCGGGAAACTAGGGGCGGCCGCGCGCCGACAAGAAATAGCAAATACGCATGCGCGTAACGTTTTGCCGGGGTGTAATGGGCTATTATCGCACTTCGGCCATCTTGGATTGAAAGCGAGGCTTCCGGGTTGTCGGTTACGTAGCGCTTACTATTATTTGCTCTGTTGTTGGTCGCGAGTTTGGATGAAAAAGCTACTTCCTCTCCACTTCTGTAATTCCAATTGTACAAATAATAGCCAGAAAAGAAGATCTAGGGATTCTTTTCACATATTTGATTCCAGTAAACAGCTCAGAAAGCGATGGAGTTTGAAAATACGCGGAGATGTCGACCCACACTTCAGACTTCGATAAATATCCAGAGGTAGAGTGAGGGAAAACAAACAAGTAATACTTCTTCGGTTAAAGTGTCACAGGTCCCTCAGACTCACAGCTAGCACCGGTCTCTACAGGTAAAATAAGAAGAGGGAAACCTCACCTAGCAGGGCGAATGGAACATGTTAAGTTATTGTTCTCAATAAATATATATACACGTGCACCAGCCACCCTCTATTATATATTATATTTTGATAATTTTTAATGCACATGGGACTATTTTCACGTTGATCGTTATTTTTCATTTTACGAATAAGACTTGTGACTAATTTTGAAAGTGTCATGACCATCATATTAAAGTTTTAATGTGTGAATAATAATTTTTATGTAAAATATATTATATATCATATGTATTTGTACTGAATCAAAGGGAAATATTTTGGGAGGTTTTATTAGAATGGTCATTTCTGGTATGAAATGAATTAAGGTTTATTTATTAGTTAATCTGGGATTTTCATGTGTGATTTTCTTAGTAATACCATGATCACCTCAGCTTTCTTTGTTTGTTCAGGGACATTTAAACTCTAAATTCCCTCATCAGCATAATTGTTCTAATTTTCTCTCGTTGACATGCAAGAACGAAAATTAGAAGGGCATGCATGCTGATGAGGGTTATGGCAGGTCATTATAAAAATTAGTCCCTAGCAGGGTGCATGAATGCCTGTCAACCCTGTACCCTACCTATTTTATGGCTCAAGAAAGGTCTTCTCTTCATTTGTCAAACCCGCTTCTTCCATACATGTGAGATAATTATACTTAAAACCACAAACATGACATGATTAAACTCTATGCGTGCTCCTGGAATATTTAGTCAGCCACATATTACATTTTATTTTTACATTTTACTTGACATTTTATTTATTCTTCACAAAATCAACACACTTGCAGGGTCCAGTTCAACCAATGGTGCTCAATCAAGCATAACAAAACGTTTAAAAAACTCAACTATGGTAACTTTAGTTTAGGCAGAGAAAAACTAAAGTCCTCTGAGATTAGTTTCATTAGTCAGTGATAATAGTATTACAAAGTAATAGCATGAAATTAGCTAGTGATTAAATTTCCCCTTGACCCTTGGGAGGATTTATGCAAATTCTCCCTAATCCCCCTCAGCCATAAATCCTCCCTCAGCTCTCGGGGGAAATTTGATAACTAATTTACCTTATGCCATGCCATTACTTATATTAATAATATTTTGGAGTTTGGACTGATTTTACTTACCAGTAACCTGACTGTTAGGTCTATTCGATTTTATTAAACAGGGTTAAAAAAATCTGCTCTATCTGTGAATAAATTCAAATCAAGCTATCCTCCATAATTTCTGTGGCTTGGCTTGGTAAAGAAATAATATTAATTATAATAAATTGATAAAAATGATGTAAATGATGCTGGACTGACCCATCCAGCTAGCAGCTATATACATGTAGGTTATAAAAAAACATAGTTGCATCATTGCAATGATTATGGCAGAAGAAAATATATTGTACAAAATGTTGTAATATACCAAAACAGACAACTGAGACAGTATTGGGGTCTGGCAGTATTTATTACCTTATTATAGGAAATTAACAATGCACGTTGACAACGCGAAGAAAATTTACGTTACACTAAATTAACGCGAATTTTTCAAAAGTTAGGTTTACATGCATTAAATTAACGCAATTTTTTCGATAAGCATCTTGCTTTATTTACTGCGATTTTCATAATTCTGCAAACTCGCACTTTACATTTCTGAACGAAGTGAGCTATCCTCTCGGGGAGACAGAGGAGTATCAAGATCAATCAAAAGACATTTTGAACTCGATTTTAAACGAAGACGTCCTGTCAGATAGTGACTCTGAAGAGCCAATAGAGGAGTCATGAACTAATAAGGTTTTGTAATGAAATAAAGGTGCTTTAAAATAACAATGTTGTAAAATAGCGTGCATTAAATTTACATCGACATTAATTAAGATACATTAAATTAACGCGAATTTTGTAAAATCGCGTTAATAAAGTGCATTGTTAATTTCCTATAATAAGGTAACATAATATAAATTATTATTACAATATATTTTAATATGTTACAATTTATTTACATGATTGAAATATAATATTAAGAGTGATGCAAAAGCTGGATGGTAAATTGTTAGTATGGCTGCTCCCCTAAAGCACGAGATAGTTGGTTTTCAAAATAGTTACTACCGAGACATACAAGGCCTAACCCATTGCCTATATCCAGCCTGATGATAATTTTACAGTATTGCTCAACTAAAAGTAGGCTGTACCCTGCCAGACTCCAACCTGATCAGCTGATTCTGAATATCTAGCCATATTAACTTCAATTATAAATTATGGAAATTAAAATAATTGTACAAAGTTTGAAAACTAATGTTAGGTGGTTTAAAAACAATTAGGTAGTCATTGTTGCAATTTTTATTGCCATTATTAGCACTGTCACAACATCAATATTGTTTTGCATTAATACCATCACCAGTACCATTTCCATTGTCACTATCATCATTGTACATGGTCAAATGACCCATATCTCTGTTTCTCTACAGGTAATTTGGGTCAATTTTGTTGATAATGGCCCAACATTGCAAGTCGGTAATACTGTCATTATCATCATCTTAACATATACACTAGCTGATACATATATTATATGTATATGATATAGTTACAGTACCAATGCAAGTGAACCATTTTGGTTCATTGATAATGCATTTTCTCAAATCCTCATACAAACCTTCTAAAAACCTAACCCAAAATTTGCCAAAAACCCTAACCATTTCCAACCCAAATCATTCCTAGAACGAGTACACCCAAGCTATAAAATTATGAAGGATTTTTCACAGGTTTTCAAGTAATCATTTGAAGTGGCAGCCATATACTGCAGTGAGGTTTCTCTCTTGTTTTTTTACGAGTAGAAAATGGACTTCTGCTATCTGTTAGTCTGGGGGAACCTGTCACACTTATTTAAGCGAAGAAGTATTTTATAATCAGCTGTTTTTTACTCACTGGATATTGTATCGATGTCTGAAGTATGGGTCGACATCTCCGCGTATTTTCAAACTCCATCGCTTTTAGAGCTGTTCATTGGAATCAAATATGTGAAAAGAATCCCTAGATCTTCTTTTCTGGCTATTGTTTGTACAATTGGAATTACAGAAGTGGAGATGAAATAGCTTTTTCATCCAAACTCGCGACCAACAACAGAGCAAATAGTAAGCGCTACGTAACCGACAACCCGGAAGCCTCGCTTTCAATCCAAGATGGCCGAAGTGCGATAATAGGGTAATAAGTTCATGTCCTAGATACACCAATATGTTACTGACGTTCTATGACCGAAACATAATAGAACGTAATTAACCTATTGTTGTATCTAGGACATGAACTTATTACCGATAATAGCGAATACCATGCATGTCCAAGTTTGAACTGAGTGCCTGGCATTAGAAATTAAGGAGATATTGGCATGTACTTAAAATCACGTGACCGATTACGTCATCACCACTAAGTGATCGATAGGGACCCACTACCATGTCTGTCCAGATTTGAAGTGTCTGGCATTAGATGGGCACCATCAATACATCTTCTCCAGCATGACCAAATCTTTTCGAAACTTTGGACGGTCATTCGGAAAGTCAACGGCAAGTCGTTGAGTCACAGAAAAAACGACGAATAAATTATTTGGTATCCACCTAAACCAGAAGTCCATAACCAGAAGTGTCCATCTCTCACTATAGGGTTTGGCCCATCAGTTTACAGAGTAGTCTATTTATAGAAAGCTTTTCCCGCCATCTCGTAGCCAATCATATTCTTCGAAAATTTATCAGCAGCACCTGATTGGCTAAGACAGCTATTTCCTTTGTTTGTAATATTGTACAGCTAATTATATAAGCGACAAACTTTTGGCGAACAAGGCAGTGTAGAAACTTCTGATGATCAGCTATTTTTCATTTATAACTTGCAAGAACTAGTAAGCACCACATGTCTAGGAAAGACCATTAGTCCATATAAACCAGAACATGTGGTTCCTTTGTAACCTTTTATTTTCCGTTTCATCTGTATAAGACTTCGTGTTTACATTCAATGATACAGCAGCGTGCGATGTATACAGAACGGAGCTACGTTTTGCCTTTTGGTTCATAAACGCAGATTTTTGTAGTGATATTTGGCATAAATACAGCGAGTGATAAATATCATGTACAAATCATGCTATTATTTTGATTATAATATGACCTAAGAAATTTACTGAAAAAGACAATCAGATGTTCTCTCAAGAGTCAAGTGCACCGAGTTGTTTACTTCTTTGAGTTTCAGCTCAAGTGAAAATTTGAAAATCCTGTAACAGTGTAAGTAATTTGCGGTTGGCAGATAAAAGAACAGCCCGGCAAATCTCCAAGCAAGTCTTAATAATCGACTGGAGCTGAGATAAAATAGCTATAACCCGTGAAAAAAGTCAATTTCTGGTACACTGAACACTAGCAAAAAGCGAAGTTTGATTTCAGGCAGTTCATCAAACACAATCAAACAATGAAATTAACAGTTGTCACTTTGCTGTTTTATTAAAGACACTAACTGTTATACATCTCCAAGAATAAACTTTACAATCGAAAACTAGAAAACTGAACGCAACTATCGCAGCTGGAAATGAAATTCCAGTTCTTAAAATTAGTACAAGCAAGGATTTTTTCTTCAGGCAACTTGAATAAGATTTGAATCAACTGCCTCATGCGGAAACGGGTCACATGAGACCGAGTTTCCAAGGATTTCAATGGATTAAAAACAAAACAATTAAATAAAAATTTAAAAGTAAACTTGGCTTACTTTGATGTAATTTTGTCCTTGTATAATGTCAGTTCCTGGCCTGTTGTTTCAGCGAGATGAATGTTAATTTTCGGTTCCGTTTTTATTCATTCAATCATTGTCATTTATTCAAACTTTTATACTAGTCAACTGGTCACTTGAAGACTTGAAAATCACTTTGAACTTTCTCAAATCACTCCAAGATGCCATTAGCAGAGGCACAGATGATCAGTCTATGCCATGGGCGTAGCTGCCTTTAAGCCAGTAAGCCCGGGCTTACAAACTTTACGCCTGTTCATTAGTCTGTTCTTGTCTGATTCCCTTACCCTCACTAAACTCGCGAAGTTTAATTTGGAACGGGCTTACAAACCAAAAACGGCTAGCTACGCCCCTGTATGCCTAGCCCCCATGGTTGTTTCAGACTCCGCACAGCCAGGGGGGACTCCCGTATATTAGGGGCGGGGATGCTCGTCGGACATTTCTGTTTTCACCCCTAGGAGGTACTAAGCTAATTTTGACCTAAAAAGGAACCAATAAAAGCACACCAATATTTTACACTTTCGATACCTTTAATTGTTATGATCAGAAGTGTCCATCTGGTATTGGAGTAGCGGCCCATCAGTTTACAGAGTAGTCTATTTTTAGAAATGCTAATCTCAAATTTCGCGGGGAAAAGCAATGTCAGGTGCAGGAGTCAGGACACTGGGGGGGGGGGGGGGGGGAGGGGGGGGGGGGGCACTCATGTACACGACGTAAATAAGATGTGCGGCGGTACCGGGTACAGGTTTGAGTCCAATTTGGCAAACCAAGTCTTGTTTTGGAGCAAATCAACTATCAATTCGGGTTAATTTTCATAAAGTTCATGGAAATTCTGGTTAATATAAACACCTTCACTACATTTTATTTTGCAAACTGGGTCGGACTCTGAAGACGACACCTCACATACCTCCCCTTTATTATGCAAGCGGTACCCCCTCCCCCCGGTTTGAATACAGTACATACAGGTCGCCAAGCGGTGCTACGAACTACAAAGCTACGGTGGCAAATGTCGGGCTTTTGACGACAAAAATTGAAGATTTTGGAATTGAAATGAAAAGAAATGTATAGACCGATCATCTGTTCCTCTTCTAATGGAAAGTTCAATGTGATTTTCAAGTCTTCAAGTGACCAGTTGACTAGCAACAAGTATAAAAGTTTGAATCAATGACAATGATTGAATGAATGAAAACGGAACCGAAAGTTCACATTCATCTCGTTGAAACAACTGGCCAGGAACAACTGACATGTGACCCGTTTCCGCGTGAAGCAGTTGATTCAAATCTTGTTTAAGTTGCCTGAAGAAAAAACCAGGGCTTGTACTAATTTTAAGAACTGGAATTTCATTTCCAGCTGCGATAGTTGCGTTCAGTTTTCTAGTTTTCGATTGTAAAGTTTATTCTTGGAGATGTATAACAGTTAGTGTCTTTAATAAAACAGCAAAGTGACAACTGTTTCATTGTTTGATTGTGTTTGTTGAACTGCCTGAAATCAAACTTCGCTTTCAGTGTACCAGAAATTGATTTTTTTCACGGGTTATAGCTATTTTCTCTCAGTTCCAGTCGATTATTAAGCCTTGCTTTGCCGTGCTGTTGTTTTATCTGCCAACCGCAAATTACTTACAGAATTTTCAAATTTTCACTTGAGCTGAAACTCAAAGATATAAACAAACTCGGCCGTGCACTTGACTCTTGAGAGAACATCTGATTGCCTTTTTCAGTAAATTTCTTAGGTCATATTATAATCAAATAATAGCATGATTTGTACATGATATTTATCACTCGCTGTATTTATGCCAAATATCACTACAAAAATCTGCGTTTATGAACCAAAAGACAAAACTTCGTTCTGTATACATCACATGCTGCTGTAAACACGAAGTCTTATACAGATGAAACGGGAAAATAAAAGGTTACAAAGGAACCACATGTTCTGGTTTATATGGACTAATGGTCTTTCCTGGACATGTGGTGCTTACTAGTTCTTGCAAGTGAATATAAATGAGAAATAGCTGATCATCAGAAGTTTCTACACTGCCTTGTCCGTCAACATTTTGTCGCTTATATAATTAGCTGTACAATATTACAAACAAAGGAAATAGCTGTCTTAGCCAATCAGGTGCTGCTGATAAATTTTCGAAGAATATGATTGGCTACGAGATGGCGGGAAAAGCTTTCTATAAATAGACTACTCTGTAAACTGATGGGCCAAACCTATAGTCAGTTCGCAGTAGGCCTGAGCGGTTGTGCTAGCATAATTTTTGGCATAATTGGAGCAAACGAGCATAATTTTTCAAAGAAGCACTGCTCGAGCATAATTACCAGATTGTAGCACTGATAATTTGAAGCATTAAAGCCAAAAGCAATGCTATTATTGCTTTTATAGTGCCTTTCCTAATTATTAGCTGGTATATTTTGCTTAGATTCTAATTTTTTCCAAAGCAAATACCTGAATTACACTTAACGAGTGAACAGTCACGCCTGATTGGTTTCTGAGTCCGTTGGAACTATAAACTGCATAATTTGGGCATAATTCGACAACATTTGGAGCAGTGCTAGCGGCATGATATGCCACTTTTAGGAGCACAATCCGCTCAGACCTAGTTCGCAGGCGAGTGTAGGTTTTTGTCGAGGGTCGAGTGTAAAAAGTCGAGGGTCGAGTGTAAAAAGTCGAGGGTCGAGGGTAAAAAGTCGAGGGTTGAGGGTAAAAAGTCGAGGGTCGAGTGTAAAAAGTCGAGGGTCGAGTGTAAAAAGTCGAGGGTCGAGGGTAAAAAGTCGAGGGTCGAGGGTAAAAAGTCGAGGGTCCAAAAATATTGCTTAAATCTATCTATGCACTGCTCTCTTCGCAAGAAAGTCGAGAAACTATCTTGGTTAACTAATCTCAAGTCATCCAAACAGCCAGAAAGACTGAGCTACCGAATTCCAGAGTGCGAACGTGCTTGCCGATGTCAATCGAAGTCCATGGAATGAAATTTTAGAACGTGTTCCCGACGGGACCCTGTACTGTTTCCCGCCTCAAGATCACATGACTGAAAAGCCAAGCCTCCGTTCGAGATACATGTGCTTCGTCGTCTCGAGCGGATAGCTTGGTAAGTTCCTTGTTACTGGCTGTGGTCACACGAGAGGGTTAAATATGATTTAGTGACCTAAATCACGATTTTAAAAAGTGTAAAAACTAATCACGATTTACGAAACTCGAGAGGTATGTTTGTTTTGGAATGTTAATTAAAACGAAAAGTACATGTAACTGTCATTATACAGACACTCAGGCGGTCATGTTTGTCTGCAGTTTAATTTTCCGAGTTCTTCGTGATGCCGGTCTTGGCCAACGTTATTGGTGCAGGATTTGCCATTTTTCTGCTCAGACGATTCATAAGTAAATCCCACTCAAGTCGCATGAAAAGGATGAAGATACTCCTACTGCAAAGAAGGCGGAGAAACCGCTTAGCTGCTGTTGTTTCAAATGCCGCCAGAGGCCGGGCACTGAAATGTGATACGGTGAAGCGGTGACGGGCGGGCATTGATGTACCCTGGATACCAGAGGCTCGAAATCGTCGGGGCGAGCGAAGCGAGACCAGCAACTCCTTCGGGGAATCAAAACACTTTCGATCGCGGCACATTACAGTATATTCGTACCTGAGCCCCTCTGGAACCAGGGTAGCATTGATGACGATAACTCGCAAAATTATTTAGCGGTAAACTTATTTTTCAGAAAAATGTACGCAAATTTTTGGACCCTCGACATTTTACCCTCGACCCTCGACTTTTTACACTCGACCCTCGACTTTTTACCCTCGACCCTCGACTTTTTACCCTCGACCCTCGACTTTTTACACTCGACCCTCGACCCTCGACAAAAACCCTCGTTCGTGTATTGACAGTTTCACACGGTCGCATTTGAACGTTTGATAAATTCAATCAGAGTGTAAACTAAAATGGAAGTAAATATCTAAGATATAATTATTAATAGTCGCGGTTACACGACCCAAGGTAAAAGTGGTTTCTATAGCGCGGTATTAGTGCCAAAATTCGATGGACCTATGCCATCATTCGATTGGCCTATGCAATGGTTCAATGGGCCTATGCGATCATTCGATGGGCCTATGCGATCGTTCGATTGGCCTATGCAATGGTTCAATGGGCCTATGCGATCATTCGATGGGCCTATGCGATCGTTCGATTGGCCTATGCAATGGTTCAATGGGCCTATGCGATCATTCGTTGGGCCTATGCGATCGTTCGATTGGCCTATGCAATGGTTCAATGGGCCTATGCAATCGTTCAATGGGCCTATGCGATCGTTCGATTGGCCTATGCAATGGTTCAATGGGCCTATGCGATCGTTCGATTGGCCTATGCAATGGTTCGATGGGCCTATGCGATCATTCGATTGGCCTATGCAATGGTTCAATGGGCCTATGCAATCGTTCAATGGGCCTATGCGATCGTTCGATTGGCCTATGCAATGGTTCAATGGGCCTATGCGATCGTTCGATTGGCCTATGCAATGGTTCAATGGGCCTATGCGATCGTTCGATTGGCCTATGCAATGGTTCGATGGGCCTATGCGATCATTCGATTGGCCTATACATACATACATACATACTTTATTTGAGACTCCCTTAACAGGGCTTTTCAGTCACAATACAATATAAAAATATATATAATCTAAATTACAGTAAAAATATAATATAATTTACAATTATAGGTTAATTTAATAAACCTTATCTTTATTAAATAAACTATTAAAAACACTTCTCTTAAAATTCTGAATATTTTTGATATTTTGTAGATCTTTTGTAAGACTATTCCATGCACTGACACCCCGGAAATAAAAAGCTCTTTGTCCCGTTGACAATCTGCAGCGTGGAATATTCAAATTTCCAGATCCCCTAGTATTTCTATCATGAATAGTAGAACGCTTAACAAAGTATTTAGATAGATATTCTGGAGCTAATCCATTCATGCATTTAAAAGCTAAAACTAAATCATTAAACATAATCTTTTCTGAGACATTTAGCCATTTAAGCGATCTTCGGCCCTCAGAAATATGATCAAACTTTCTTAATCCTAAGACTATTCTGGCTGCAAAATTCTGCACTAACTGCAGCTTATGTAAATTAGATTTAGTAGTATTCCCCCATACTGAGGAGCAGTAAAACAATTTAGTAAATACAAAACTATTTATGAGCAATAAAAGTGTTTTCTTATCTAATAGGTGCTTGATTCTATTTATCTGTACTAACTGATTCATACACCCAGAAGCTGTTTTAGTAATATGTACATTATACGTAAGGCCGTGGTCTATAAAGATGCCAAGATCCTTAACAACTGGAACAGGTGAAATAGTCTTACCTAGTAATGAAAGAGAAATGGCAGGTAACTGCTTAGTAAGTTGCGGCAAACCAACAACTAGTAATTTTGTCTTATCAGGATTTATGAGTAAAGAGTTTTTTGCACACCAATTACTAATGTTCATGAGGTCATTATTTACAGCTGAAATAGCATTTAATGAATTCGATACTGAAAATTTGAAATACAGTTGACGATCGTCAACATACGCAGTAACTTGGCTATGACTAACCTTGTGAATTAGATTATTAACATATATTGTAAAAAGTACTGGACCTAATATCGATCCTTGAGGGACACCATGTTTTAATGGTAGCACTTCCGAAACAGAATCTTCATAACGTACCCTTTGATATCTATCTGATAAGTAGCTACGAAACCACGAAATTGCAGGTGGCTTAAGGCCAAGATTATGTAACTTATTTAACAATAAATTATGATTAAGACTATCGAATGCTTTAGACATATCTAATAATACAAGTAATGAGACTGTTTTTTCATCGATTGCCTTCAAGAGTTCATCAGTGACATATGTGAGGGCAGTTTCTGTTGAGTGTTGTTTCCTGTTGCCACTTTGATGTATTGATAGTTTATTGTTCGTAGTTAAGAAATCCACGAATTGCCTGTGTGCAAGTCTCTCATTTACCTTAGATAGGATAGGCAACAATGAGATGGGCCTATTATTGGCCGGTTCTTCTGGATCTCCTTGCTTAGGGACGGGAACGACTTCTGCAATCTTCCATGCTCTAGGAAAGATGGACATCTGGAAAGAGTTGTTGATCAGTCTGGTAATCACTGGTACTGTAGTTGAACAACTGTCTTTCAAAACTTTTGTTAAAATTTTATCGAAACCCGGTGCTTTATTGCTAGATAAGCTTTTAATAACAGACTCAACATCTTTCTCCTTGACATTCTGAAAACCAAATCGTTCTGTTTCAGTAGGTAAACTGAGTTCTACTTCTTCGCTCGAAGTACATTCTGTATCCAGTCCATGGTCTTTTGCTATCAGATTCGCTTTAATAGCAGTTAGATTTCCTACCGATGTAAAATATTTATTGAATTTATTAGCCATAGTCTTGTGATGGTTCTGATCAATGGTTCTGATCAATGGGCCTATGCGATCATTCGATGGGCCTATGCGATCGTTCGATTGGCCTATGCAATGGTTCAATGGGCCTATGCGATCATTCGATGGGCCTATGCGATCGTTCGATTGGCCTATGCCATCATTCGATTGGCCTATGCAATGGTTCAATGGGCCTCTGCGATCATTCGATGGGCCTATGCGATCGTTCGATTGGCCTATGCCATCATTCGATTGGCCTATGCAATGGTTCAATGGGCCTATGCGATCATTCGATGGGCCTATGCCATCATTCGATTGGCCTATGCAATGGTTCAATGGGCCTATGCGATCATTCGATGGGCCTATGCGATCGTTCGATTGGCCTATGCAATGGTTCAATGGGCCTATGCGATCATTCGATGGGCCTATGCGATCGTTCGATTGGCCTATGCAATGGTTCAATGGGCCTATGCGATCATTCGATGGGCCTATGCGATCGTTCGATTGGCCTATGCAATGGTTCAATGGGCCTATGCGATCGTTCGATTGGGCCTATGCGATCGTTCGATTGGGCCTATGCGATCATTCGATGGGCCTATGCGATCGTTCGATGGGCCTATGCAATGGTTCAATGGGCCTATGCGATCGTTCGATTGGCCTATGCAATGGTTCGATGGGCCTATGATGATCATTCATTCGATCTTCAATATATGCGATACCAGAAGTCTTTGCGATTTAGTCATGTGACCCACAGTCGCCATTTTGTTTGCAAATCTTAGTATGCCTTTCGAGGACTATATTTCCGATATTCGTATTCGGATTCAAGATCTTCTTAAATCAGTTTCTTTGCGCATTGAAGAAGGAACTCACAGCGACTTCTCTATTATTGATAACTTCATTTTAAATTCAAACATGCAATTCAAACATTCAATCATTCAATTCGAACATTCAAACATGCAATTCGAACATTCAAACATTAAATTCGAACATTCAAACATGCAATTCGAACATTCAAACATGCAATTCGAACATTCAAACATTCAATTCGAACATTCAAACATTCAATTCATTCATTTAAACATGCAATACGATGGCGCGTACTTTGTGTCAAAATTCAATCCTTGGATTCAAACATTCAATCCTTCAAGACATTCGATCTTCATTCGAACACACGACGCCCAGCTTCAATTGCCCGGCTGTGCAAGAGTCGTGTGATGGAAAAGGCGGGAAATCAACAACACCGGACTTTTCTACATACAGATCGATCGGTTTATAGGATAAATCGCAACCGTTTTAGCAAGTAAGTCAACATATTTTGCCTTTTATAATTCCCTATGGGTTTTTGAGTGGTTAGCCTTTCCTTGAGAATAGGAACCTTAAGCAACTAGCCTAAGGACGACGACGGCTGACGACGACGAAACGTAGAAAAGTGTTTTCTCTCGAAATTTGTAGTGGCCTTTAGGTGCCTTTTATAACCATATGTTCGAAAAATGTGATGAGGCTAGAATCCGTTCAGGCCGAACGATAAACGGTGTGATTTATTTTCTTATGTTCGCGTTCTCCTTTGAACGTAAAATTTGTTGTTTCACGTTCTTCTTTTTTTAAGAGAACGGTCAAAATGTAGGTGACTGCGTGCATTTTCACGTGCACTTATTGTATTTTTTTCATGTTCAGAACAAGGTGAGTGCGTCACTTTTATTTTTATGTATGTGAAACTATATCTATACGGGAAACTATATCTATACGGGAAACTATATCTATACGGGAAACTATATCTATACGGGAAACTATATCTATACGGGAAACTTTAAAAAGCCTCAGGCTTAGCTAAAATCAGAAGAAACACGTATCCCTTAATATATGTAGTTATGATATGAAATCATGTTTGCCGCGTAGCACTAGTAAGTGTAAATGTGATGTAAAGTGGTAAGCTGTAGTGCTAAGTGTGAACGCCCTACGAGGGAAAGAGAAAAAATCTCTGACCCAAGTGGGACCTCCAGGTTACATGTCTGGCGCTCTACCAACTGAGCTATCAAGTCAGATGAGAGTAATCGTGGGCTGATTGGTGCGTTTTTATGGGGTCACGGCGATTATATATGCATGCGCCAGCTTTTTGACAGCTGTCAATCAAGGTGGTCGAACAAAGAAAGCAGAAAAAGGTGACTTTTTTTGCATTTGAAGAAAAACATGAAAACCAGAAAAAGTCTCGAGAAGTTTCTCGTTTTCACTTTTTCGCGAATAGTGAAATGACAACAAAGAGTTTGGGAAATGCTTCCTTCAATGAGTTATCTACATCTAATGCAGATGACTTGCATTTCAAGGCGACTCGCTTCCCTCCAAGGTCAGCCAGTCGAAGCTGCTCGTACTCCGATGGGTTTGGTATGACGGTAGCGTTTTTGGATGCAAGACAAACAAACATACGGGTCCAAGTTGGGACGCCGTGTTTTTTTCGTTGACCCTGGTGGCTCCCAGTACACTTATACGACCGTTTATTTGCCCCTCCACCTCGGCCAACAGCGCCAGGTCCAAACGAAAATAGAGTTTTGTGCTCTTGCCAAGGAGATATGGAACTGGAACTAGTGGCCATGGAAGAACCCGATGGCGATGACGATGTACCCGCGACCGGTGCCGGACTAGTGGCTGAAGGCGGCGAAGAACGTGTGGACGATGTATTTCTAGTGCTTTCTAATTCTTTCTCGACTGCCTTCAAAAGGTCCCTGCATTTTTAATTTTAATTTAATTTAATTTTTAATTTTTCTGTTACTCTATCTGTACTATCTTTTCAAACCTATTTCGTAATTTCCTTTTATGTGTTACTATTGTATAAAACATATGTCATCGATTTTGTAATTTCCGCTCGTAGTTTCGTAATTAACAATTTATATAAGCCTTGTATCCATTTGTGACCTCCACTGTAAAATAAACCTGAAGAAGGCTGGTACTGGCCAGCCGAAATATCGTATAAACCTCGACAAGCGTTGTATTTGATCAGCATTGCAGTACTTTATGATTATATTTTCTTCTTCTTGCTGATCAAGATCTGTTTTTTGATCCAACGTCTGGCAGGATTGATTGTACACGGTTTTTGCTGTGGTTTTCTAACCTTAACTATATATATTTTTCTAAAGACATATTTCGACTACAAATATAATACCAATTACCATGCAATCCTTTCAGAACCGGAATGGCAAATGAGTAGCTCAACGGTTCGGTTCGGGCGCGAAAGTGTGGGTCACATGGTTCTGTCACATGACTAAATCGCAAGGACTTCTGGTATCGCATATATTGAAGATCGAATGAATGATCATCATAGGCCCATCGAATGATCGCATAGGCCCATGGAACCATCGCATAGGCCCATCGAATGATCGCATAGGCCCATGGAACGATCGCATAGGCCGATCGAACGATCGCATAGGCCAATCGAATGATCGCATAGGCCCATTGAACCATTGCATAGGCCCATCGAACGATCGCATAGGCCCATCGAATGATCGCATAGGCCCATTGAACCATTGCATAGGCCAATTGAAGCATCGCATAGACCCATCGAATGATCGCATAGGCCCATTGAACCATTGCATAGGCCAATTGAAGCATCGCATAGGCCCATCAAATTTTGGCACAAATACCGCGCCATAGGTTTCCCCAGTAAATTTGATCCTTGGTAAATTTGTCTAGGGTTTCAGTTTACCAAGGGTACACAGGTTACACGGAAGTGTAGGAATTTTCCACCCGAGTGATTTTGGCGGGGATATTCAAACCAGATAAATATTGGCGCGAGTATCCAAAGCATGGATGGTCCAGATGATTTAGCGTGTGTTGTTTTCTCCCTAGGCCTTGTCCTAACACTACTATGTTCTCGCGCTTGTACAACTTATTTTCTGTTCTACTGTCGATCAGAAATTCCTGGTGCCTTTTCTCTGCATCTGCTTGGAAGTTCATAATCCAATGTAGCACTTTACGATCATTCTCTTCGGACTTTTCGAAGGCCGATCGCTGATTCTCCAGCATTTCAACAAGGGAGAATTCCAGTTCGCTTGACTTCTTCGGCTTCTTACGCGCGGGACGTTCTTTGCCTTCTCTTTTTCCGTGCAGATGCTCCTCTTCATTTGATTTAGCTCCTTTACTATCCTCATTCTTATCTGTCTCAGCTTGATCTTCCAGCACAGAAGTTGGGCTGCACTTTGTCAGAGCATCCCATAAATGTGTCGATCTCTTCGAAAAAATCGAAGTTTTCTCTTCCCCTTCCTGTTGCCTTTATATCTGTCAAAGAGAGTCTTCTACTTTTCTTTGACCTGGGAGAGGGATTTCACCTCTCCGTCCATGCCAACATCCCTGCATTTCATCGTAAATACCATGTAAATAGTGTCCCACAGGTTTCCCTTTTCGGCATAAAGTAAACAAACTTGTCACGAATTTCCCCGCGCTGTCAAAAGACCGAATTTTATTGGCTGAGCCATCTGGGGAGACTGGCGACCCCTACACTGTAGCAAGGGAGCTGTCATGGGCAATACCATTGTTCTCCTTGACGTCACCATGGAAATTTACCTAGGGAAATTTACTGAGGGTATACAATCGGTTACACGCGTTAAATCACTTTACCTAGGTAAATCGGTTATTTACCTAGGTAAATGGGGGTTCGTGTAACCACAGCTAATAGCCCCCTTTGTATGTGATTAAATAATTATATTTTTTTGGAAACCTGTCTCGAAATCCTGACTCCGATCCTGACTCGAAAAAGACGAAATCCTGACTAGAGACTTGGTTTATCTCCTTCCTGCCGCCGTTGTCGGAGTTGAGTTTACTACAGTAAACCGGCATGTCACACTGAGGACACTATGAGGAGGGTCCATAATAGGTTTTACGGGATGCGGGATTGGGCATTTTTTGGACACGGGATTCGGGATATGAAAGAAAATGAGGCGGGATTACGGGATTTCAACTTTTGACGGGACGCGGGATATAGCTGATTTTTGCTGCGGGATACGGGAAATAGAGGCACCGAGAGGCGGGATTCGTGATTTTCGCGATCTGCTTATGTGTCTACTTCAGTTCGCTTTAACTGTCAATCAGAGAAAAGAATAAAACCCGACGTGATCAAAACCGGTTTAGTCAAAAGAACAATTCACTGGTTTCTCAGGTGTCAATCAAAAGGGATTAGTCTGGCATGGAAGTGAGATTCGTACTTACAGCGCCAAAAGTGCCAGAGATGTCGGATATTATTCCGCCTTCTCATCGTTTCGCTGCTCGGTCTTTTCGCTGACTTTTGCTTAGAGAGTACATTATAATCTTAGAACCTCTGGCATCCAGGGTAGGGGCTTCGTGAGCTTCGTTTTGAATTATGGCCACTGATGACGAGCTACGGATGACGCTAGGTGGCATGTGGTGGATATCATAAATTGTGTTGCCCTTTTTTATGGAAAGGGTGTGAGTGGCAGCTCTTTCCTGCGAAAAGAAAAATGTCGGACTGAACTTCCAAGCGCCACAAATACTTTAAATGCGGTCAAGGAAGCTGTCAGGTGAGTACCGGTCGTAGTTATATTTCTCACTTGCTTTGGGTATTGTAGAGGTCTGTAGAGACGTAGTTGTAGAACTATCAGGCATAGGATTTAAGATTTTACAGCAGTCTGCACGTGTAGTTTCCATGCAAGTCGACTCTATAACGTCTATAATCTCTAACGTAAGATGACTAGCAGTGCCCAGGATAGTCGAAAGAAAACGGCTAAAACTAACCCAAAATGACAAAAAACGCATTCAGTATGTCAAATATAAATTCAGTGTGTAAATCCTTGTTTGGTCTTTGCCGCGACATGACACATGAGTCCGAGAAATAAACCAGTGAGTGAAAGGGGGAATTTCGCAAACTGTCAAACGAGCCATACCAAGGTACGTCGTCATTTTAACTCAGTCGCTCAAGCATCTCTAGTAAAATAAGATTTCGGAAAAATTGGAAAATTGAACTTCCTGTTGCAAAAGGGTAGAGTTCATACACAGGAAGCCCACTCACCGGATTTATTTTTATTTCCATTTATCCGTCCGATTTGGACAGTGCTCTTGTCGTACAAAAGGAAAGGTCCACTCTTTTTAGACGTAAAACTCGACGTTTTCAAGTTGTGTTTTTGCAGACAACAGTCAAATCGTTTACGACTGCATGCATTTTCACGTGCAGTTATTGTATTTTGTAAATTAAAACTTAATATTTTATGCCGTCATGGTTTCTTACGTCCCTAAGTGTATGCGTTGTAGGATAGAACTTAGTCTGGCAGTACTTCATAGTTCTCCTCCCGAGTAGGGCCAATCTGTTCTGAACCAGTTACGTAGAACTGACTCGTTCCATTTGAGAACTGGCCTATCGGACCACTCTGTTCGTGTAAAATGGAAAGCGCCCTAAGTCACTACTTTGTCCTTCATTTGGATGTTGAGCGAAGTCAGGGAGAGTTCTCGCCCCCATTCTCCCTCCTCAAACGCGTCGATGTCCGAATGTAAGGAAAAGGACTGCTCGCAGTCTAATTCTATAAATGCCTGCGTGCGGAGTCTCGCAAAAGAAAATATCGAATAGACTTAGTATTAAAATGCTCCTGTTCACCCTCATCTACATTTAAAAAAAAAACAGACCACAGGTAACCCAAGCTCTGTAAGTGGCAATATTTCCTAGCATTTGTATGCGATATTTCGTCTTGGATTTCAAAATTAATATTGAATAAAAAGCGAGAATACTTACAAGATTGTTTTTATTTGTCCATGGGCTGTGGGGTAAAAACGCGCCCCAAAACGCTGACATTGCAACCACACACAGCCCATGGACACATAAACAAAATCTTGTAAGTAGTAAGTATTCTCGCTTTTTATTAAATATTAGTTTTGAAAATCCAAGACTAAAAAATCCCATACAAATGATAGTAAATATTGCCACTTACAGTGCTTGGGTTACCTGTGGACCGACGAGACACGATTACAAACCGTCGCGTAATTAAAACAACTACGAAAGGAACTATCGCAACTACTGGCGAAAATTTCGTTAAGGTACTAAAACTTATTTTTAGAGAATTGTTTCGGGATCGGGATTCGAGATAAAATATTGCGGGATTGCGGGATTGAGAGAAAAAAATGGCGGGATTGCGGGATTTAAGAACCCCTATTGTGGACCCTCTATGAGGATGCCGTTAACTATAGTAAATCCGCTTTATTAACTGTAGTAAACTTCGTTCAGTGTGCCCTCAGTCAAATTGATTAATGGTCTTTACAGTAATTTATCATAATGTTGTCATTCCACCGTTCCGTCAAAGCCGTCGAGTCAGTCGAGCCGTCGAGCGCGCCAAGCCGTTGAGCCGCAAATCACACCATCCGGTTCGCAGGAGGAATGTGCGACATTTCGTGACACATGACAGCTAATTGACCAATCAGTATTTCCCGTTCAGAATCTGATTGGACAAGGGATGGCTGCAGGCCATCTCTCGTGCCAGTCTCCTTTTTCCATTTTCACGCGGCCAAAACATTTTATCACTTCCTTTGCGTTGAAATAACACTGAGGGCCTGTTTCGCAGGCTGGGCTGGGCTGGGCCGGGAGGGCCGGTGGGGGGGGGGGGGGGGGGTTAGGGTTAAGAAAACTTCAACCTGTTAAAGTCTTAGGCTTATCCTAAGCGCGCGCGCTTTCCTTTCAAAACCATTTACAAAAGTCACGTGATGAGGTCCGGACGTGTATGGCGTGAGCGGGCCGGAAAAAGCCGTCCGGCCCTGCACAATTTTTTCTTGCCGTTTTGCGGTTTGTTCTCCAAAAAAATATGGTCATGTAATAAAAAAAACCTATTGACTGAGTTAGGTCGGACCACGTACGTCATGACCTCGAGCCAAATATTTTCCCGTCCGGCCCGACCTAACTCAGTCAATAAGTACCTTATACGTAAAACATGGGTGATTTCGTTTAGTTTCGGCGGGAAACTGGGCGGACGCACGCGCTGGGTCATCTAAGGCGCATGCGCCTGACGTTTTGCCGCGGTGTGGCGCGCGGGTGGCTTGCGGCTTGTTTCCCTTGCCGTTGTTTACCAGTGATTTTGGCCGAGCAACAAGCACATTTCTGAATTCTCAAATTCCTTGTCTTTCAGTGAGGATGTTTCCTGAGTAGTTCTTCTCATCCAAGTATCTCTGGATACTTCTCTGGTAACTGCTGATCGTGTTTGGTTCATGAACGTCCGAAAAGCAGACGGCAGCGACTATGAAGAGATCATCTAGTGCCGGCGAAGGTAGGTCATCTATTTTAGTTTATTTCTCCTTGCTATATAAACTTTATTTAATCACGGAAAATCTCTTCATACATAATGCTCTTCCAGAGAGCCGTGAGCCTATATTAAAACTAATTACAAATTTATAATATAAATTAAATACAATATATTTTATAATTGATCAATAAAATTTGTGATTGAACATTGCTTATTTGAAAGGTTGTTCCACAGGTAAGCCCCTCTATAGCCCCTTTTCAAAATCACGTGACCTTTTTGGTTACCGCGGATCAAATATAGTGCAGGCTCGTATTGGAAGGACAGCATTTTCAAAATGGCGGACTCGCATTCAGCCGCGAATCCGAGTAACTTTTCTTTAACGGAAGACGATATACCGGGAGCAAAATTGCCAAAGGAATCTCCAGAGGAATGCAATTGTTGGATGTTAAGACGCTGGATACAATGCAGAGGTGGTGGAACAACCGGAAAAAAGGCGGTCCTTGTTCAAAGGTAAAGCGTTGACAGTATGTCAAGTTGTGAGCTAAATTACAGTTTAAACTTAAATTGAAGTTTATATTTGCGCCGCTTCTTGACGACAGTTTTAACCTTTTCGTTATCAACATTCTAGGGTGAAAGATTACATGAAGTTAAACCGCAAACTGGTCGACCCAGACGCAGGAATAAATACAATAAAAAAGAAAGCCCGCCTTGGTCTCTGTGATGACATCAGCCCAGAATCTAGATCTTTGAAGGGATTTCCCACAGAAGGGTATACAGATGACCTTTCCGATATCCCTAACATAGACTATAACATGATTTGGAAGTTCATGGTCCAAAACGTTGCTGGAAAGGGAACCTCTACCGCAAAACCTTTAATTAAAGGATATAATTTCTTTAAATCTGGCCATATTGTTAAGTTGGAAAAACATAATAGAATCCTAAGTGAAGATGGATTGATTCATATCAGGGGAAGGATTTTGCCATCAATGAAGAAAAATATTGTCTATACTGCATACATTACTTTAAAGGATAGTAAAGTTCTACGTGGCAAGTGCGGATGTCCTGCTGGTATTAAGGGACACTGTAATCATGTATCTGCTATGTTGTTCTTCCTTGAAGAAAGTTGTAAACAGAATGCAGAGAATAGGCCTTGTACATCCCAGCCATGTACTTGGAACAAACCGAGTAGGAAAAGGAAAGTAGATAACCTTCCCATTCATCAGGTGAAGTTCACAAAACATGAACATGGAAAAAAGAAAACAGTTGTAAGTCCAAGAAATGATGTGAGGGCCCTGCATCAGAGACATTTAAGTAGAACAGAACTCTATGATTTCAGATGCAAACTTGAGAGCCTAGCAAGTAAAGGACAAGATATTGGACTTTTACACATTTTACCAAGGAAAAGTACCCAGGAAGTGCTTGAAGACATCAATCATGATCATGATTACTGTAAATTATCCAGTGACACTGAGACATCAACGCTTAATGGCGCTAAGAGTATTGGACAAGGAGATGCAATCATCTCACCACCAAAAGTCTATCCAGTAAGCATTGATGAGCTGAAAGGGCGTTGCAGTAGAATAAAAAGAAAACTTGATCTTGATAGAGACCAGATCAAGTTGATTGAAAGTGAAACTAGAGACCAATCAATGACAGCAGAAAGTAAATTGAAGTGGAATGATGCTAGGAAAGTGAGAATTACAGCATCAAAATGTAAGCGTGTTGCAACTATGAGAGAAACAACCTCTCCAAATATTGCACTACAAGAGATCTTGCATTACAAACAACCACATCAAACTAATTTGATGAGGGAGGGTCTTGAAAAGGAGCCAGAGATCATCAGTGAATACATAACTGAAAATGAAAGAAATGGTCATCCAGTAACTGTGACTAAAAGTGGATTTGTTGTTAGTGAAACTCATGGATTTTTGGGAGCAAGCCCAGATGGTTTGGTCAATGATCCTTTGGGATCTCCTGCAGATGGGCTAATTGAAGTAAAGCATATATCACTTCAAAGTGAAGAAACACTGAGAGATGCTTTAGTTAGAAAGGGAATCTGCAGACTGGTTAGGGATCCAGAGATAACTATCAATAGAAATCATCAATATTTCTTCCAAGTACAGCAGCAAATGTTTTGCATGCAGAAGGTCTGGACTGACTTTGTTGTTAAAGGTGGTACTGACATATACAAGGAGAGGGTATATTTTGACAACATCTTCTGGAGTGAGCTGTTGCCAAAATTAGAAATATTTTTTGATAACATAATGTTACCTGAGCTTGCATATCCAAGAGTTAAGTATGGACTTAGTTGCTTTGATCTTAGGAGTGTCTGAAGTCTAATCATAGTAGGGGGAATTATTTGAGCAAATTATGAATAGGGAAAGTGTGGGGTGCTCTATTTTATGCCCAATAAATTCCTCAGGACCCCCACTGTACTCCAGTCATAGTTTTTCAAGTTCCTCAAAGGTATAAGAATAACTCTCAAAGATATTGTAAGCTATGTACATTTTAATCTCACAAATCACTGGAACATGATGTATATGTTTAAATTACCCTGTAAGGGAGTGAGTTCAGCATGAAATGATCAAGTGGTATACAAATCAGTATGTACATTTGTCATGTTATCTAGTTCTCTAATTTACGGACTGCTCATTATTTATTGTGCAGTGGCCTGAGGAAAAAGTTAAGTATTAGGTTAATTTGTTTTTAATTAACAATCTTAAAAAAATTGAACCCCCCTTTTTCAGAACCCCATCCCCTTTCTAATACCTTCTGATATTTTTCAGAATCCCTTTTTCAGTCAAACATATTTCAGCCACCCCTTCCCCCCATTTGTCCTCATGCCCCCCTTACACAATAAATATTGAATGGTACAGGTGCACTTTAAATTTACTTGAGGGACCATAAAATGAAACTGAAAAATGAAACATATTGGCTGCTTGGAGGAACTGTATCTATCTTCTCATGGAAATCCGCTAGACGATACACTGCTCTGGCTGTTTGCAATTTGGGGTAATTTGTGAGTTATCATGCTAATTAAGCACTCAAAATTAAATTATGAACAACTCTCCATGTAGCCATGCAATATCCTCTATCCAATTAATTGTATAACAATGTTAAGCACTGTTAATGCCCAAAAATGAGTTTCACAGGATCATTAGATACAACTTTTTAAAACTTAATTATTCCCTTAGCATATGGTACATTGTACATGTATGTCATGGGAAGTTTAAACTCATCGGATTAACCTAATGCAGCTTAAACAATGGTTACAAAGGAGCTGTTATTGAAGGATTCTTGAGAGAAATAGTCAGTAAAGATGTCACCATGTAAACAGCATATTCACTTTACTAATGGGGGAAGGAAGTTAATAAAAGCACAAACAATAAAAAAAATGTCACTTGCAGTTCCTGCCATGCTTATAGGAAAAGTTCTATCAAAAATGTGGTAGTTCTTAATCCTTTCCATATATCTTTCTACGTGGATGCGTAGGTTTGCAATGGATCTAGTGCCGTCAAGTTCCTCCTCTGAGAACTGTGTTTTATGTTTCAGAAATGCTGGTATGACAAGATGTGCTTGTTTAGCAGCTAACTCATCTTGAATTAAAAATCCTTTGTCTGCCATGACTCCATCTCCTGCAGAAATGTTATCAAGGAAACCAGATTTCAACACAATTTCCTTGTCAGATATTGACCCAGTGTACAGCTCACTGACGAATGAACACACCCCTGATGGTGTTATACCTACAAGACCTTTCATAGTTGGATTTGACTTGTAATACGAATAGCAAGCAGATTGATTATCCAAAGCTGAAGGTGATTCCATTTTTAGTTCAGTACAATCAATAATGACCACAACATCTGGGTATTTTGCCTTGAATATAGCTGGCATGTGCTGCAATATCTGCTCCTTTGAAGGCCAGTTGATGAGAGGTTCCAATTCCAATCTTAAAAGTCGTATCCAACTCGTACAAATTCGTGACACAGTGCTCTTTGAAACTCTAAATCTGTCGGCTAAGTCCCTTTCTAACAGTCCAAGTCTTATTCGAACAAGCACAAGAAAAAACTCATCAAGCAATGACAATGACCTGGAGACACCAGGAGACTCATGAGCTGATGAACTTAATGTGGTTCTGTTATATTTGCCATAGCTCATATTCTTGGCTTTGTCAGCGACCAACTCAAAGCAGGTCATAAGTGTATCTGCATTGGGAAACCCAGTATAAAAACAAATACTGTCATCATCTTTGCCAAAGCGTTTCATCGAAAACTCCCGCATCCCAATCTCTGTCTTGAGGACACTTATTTCTTCTTTCAGACAATGAAGCTCCTCCTCGGTGTCTTTAGGATGAGCCACTCCACTATCACATGTTTGAGTTCCTTTCGACTCGGTACAACTTCTGGTTACATGTATATTTGAACAAACGTTGACAGACTCACGTGCACCAACAGTCTCGGCTATGATTTCTTCTACTGCCCCAACTAACTCAACTCTGTCACTTTTGTCGGATGTCGTGGAAACATCCATAACTTTCAGCATCCTCCTTACAGGTGTTTTTCTCAGTTTAGAGGGGGTACTCCATGGAAAGATAGACGGTAAATGCGCCGAATACTTCTTCTTGCCTCCTTCAAAATGCTCAGAACATATTCTAGTGTGAGAGGATTCGAGTTTTAATGTTTCGTTCTTGATTAACCTCACGTATTCCTTACGAAGATGTTTGTCCTTGGGTATCCGATAATATGACAGTTTAGATTTTTTTCTGGAGTAATTCGTACACAAAGGAACGCAGCAGTTGTAATGAGATCGCGACACGGGAGCAGAGATCGCCGCCATTTTGAAACTGTTGTCCTTCCATTACGAGCCTGCACTATATTGGGTCCGCGGCAACCAAAAAGGTCACGTGATTTTGAAAAGGGGCTATAGGAAAAACTCTTCCTTAGGGCTTCCGTGTTTGGTCTAGGGAGAAGCAGACTGTGATCAGAGCGACGCAGGTTATATGCATGTACATCACTCGTTTTTTTTTAAAGATCAAAGAGGTAGGTTGGAGTATGACCATTTAAAGTTTTGAACATGAGACCAGCAAGCTGGTTTTGACGTCTTTCATTAAGGTTTTTCCAACCTAGCTCTGTAAGAATATCCTTAGATCTAACTTCATAGTCATAACCGGTGACAATTCTGACAGCTCTATTTTGAAGCCTCTGTACTTTATCTGATAATCCCTTCCCCATACATCCCTAGACAGAACTACAGTAATCCAAATGTGGAAGGACTAACGAATTGTAGATAGAAATTAGAGTGTCGATGGGCACGATTTTTTTTATTCTTCTCATTACACCGAGTCCTTTGGCAATCTTTTTAGAGATATGATCATATGGTGTACATGTGATTCCCACGTGAGGAATTCATCGACATGTACCCCAAGGTATTTATAGGACTTGACTCTTTCGATATTACAGGCATTTATGCAGATATCAGGACTTTCTGGAAGCAAACCAAGTTTATGACTCAGTACTCCAGGTGTTTTGTAGCACGTTAAGATCAGACCTCGTCTTCATTACTGTTTTTTTCCCCGCTTTTAGTTCGGCAAGAAAGCTTCTATTTGCTCCTAGCTGTTTTCTGTTTCGTCTTGCAATGCCGTTTCTTCACGAAAAGTTCCATTTTCATCGCTAACTTCCTCAGGATAGTAAAATTCACTACAAGACACTAGGTGGATTGTTCGTCTTCGCTCACTTTTTTCCGTTCGACTGTCTTCTTGTTTAACGTGCTTTCAGTGAAGTGTATACTAAGCCTAATTCTGAAAATAAGTTTGTAAACTACTGAGGTTTTTTTTTTGTCTGAATGAACGAAAACAAAACTTTGAAACTCGCGCCGGGAATTTGCCGGTCGGGATACAGGAATTAGGAATCGACGGACAGCGGGTCGACCAATTAGAATTCAAGAACTTACATAACCATTCCAGCTCTGAGAAATATCGTATCTGAACACAACGTAAAAATACGATAATTTTACGTGTGTGGATATCGCCTTTCAGCCAATCAGCGATTTCCACGTCACGCGCTTACCCTTGCTGCGAACAACCGGGCCCAGGTCAAGTCTTGTTTATAAAACACCTAGGAATAGGTGAATACATGGAGTTCTAGCATATTTTTGTGTCATACATGGTTTGTGCTAGGGAAGCCGGATAATTGATTCACTACTGATGCTTGTGATAATTGAAGGGATGTGTGCAAAAATGCGTAGGTGACTTGATCACATTCTAAAGTGACTCTTGATCACATTCTAAATTCTCCTTCAATTTCTTAGTTTTCTAAGGGAGAATTTAGAACGTGATCAAGAATCACTTATGCCCTTTTTGCACACAACCTTTCAATTTATAAATAATGGATGACCTTTTACAGGAATGTAATCACATGGTTGTACTAGATGCAAACAAAATCATATTCATATATATAAAGGCACTTGTATGAGATCGGTAGTGTTATTAGCAAAACCTGTTTGTAAATGCTACTTTCCACCCCCAATCGATCTTTCTAAAACAGCATTTTTAAAGATAGCTTGCCATCCATCATTATGGCAACGTCTTTCCCATGGAGATCACAAGCTCACTCATTCGTTAACACTGAAAGTATTATACCAGAACATGACTATTTCCTGTAAAATGCCTATTACAACTGCTCCCAGTGATTATATTAATAAATCAACTTCACAAAACACTGCCTCTGAACTTATTAAAACTTGCTCAAAAATATTACAATATTAATTGAGATTTTTTTTGTATTTTAGAAAATAATTATTTTTAGCAGGATTACCAACCCATACTTTTAAACATTTTTAGAAATCAACTGATGCTTTTCAGTAGGATTCATGGACTGATATTATTCCTAACTTCACTGTTCAATCACAGGTGCTATTGTAGTATACATGTACATGTAACTTTTCCTTATTCAAAATTAAATATCCGTTCTGAATATTTAGGCTGTGTCGTTCTAAATGTGAAATAAAGCTGCATGCAAGTTTTATTTTCGAGTAGAGTGGTGACTCTTCAAATATTAGTGCTCGTGTTCATTTTCTACATCTTGAAGGAGACTGAAATTTATAACGAAACATGTCGTGTGATTTCCACTCGTTTTTTTTCGATCACTGGATCTGGGTCGCCGATCCCGAATTCTTACCCATGTCATGAAGTGACCGAGTGAAAGTGCCGACACTGCGGGCCTGGAACTACTGAGGAATCGGTCCATTTACTACTATATTTGATGCCATTACTTTTAACAGAAACGAATATTAAATAACAACAACGCAATCTTGTAAGTGTTATGTGTATTTTACTTACAAATGTCATTTCACCACGTTAGGCCACGTGCGTTTAGGAGCGCCAGTTAATCCATAATCCTTTCGTAAAATGTGAGAAATGTCGGCTCTACCTGCTCACAGGCTGCGTCACCAAACTCCCTTTGTTAACTATGAAGAATATGGGACTTAGAATATTTCCCGAGCACCCGAAGCGGCACTTATAAATTTTACAAAGGCCTGGCCCGAGTAATAAATAAAATAATATGGGGCGCGGAGATATGGAATGTATCTTCGAGTGTTCGACTCGAGATCAGCTCACGAGTCACGAGCGTATGCGCGCCCACCTATTCTCTAGATATTTTTAAATTTAAACATATAATGAAGTGTTTACCCCAAAAGTACAATTAAATGACTTATCTAAGGGGCTCACACTAAATATTGTACTTTTTTTTTACGCGAACAGACACACACACAATTGATAATAAAATAAAATAATTAAACATAAGTCACAGAGAAACGATTTGTAGATAGAATAAAGCTTTGAACTTTGCAAAAAAAAAATCAAAATATCAAAATCAAAATGTTTAACACCGTTCAGAATAAACTCTATCTTTTCCTTGTCGCTGCTCTGTGATCATTTATCGCCTAGTAACTGTGCAGCAGAGACAAAAAAGGAAGCTCGTTGGGCAGCGTAACGGGGACAAAATATAAAATAATGCTTAGGTGTTTCTTTAACTAGTCCACATTCACATCTGGGAGAGACACAACAATTGATTTTGAAAATATAACTATTCAGGGCACAAAAACCAAGCCTGAGGCGAGTATGAAAAATTGATGCTAGTCTCGAATAGGAATAATCAAGTAACTTATTATAGTTAAAAGGAAAAAATACAGATCGCAAATTAAATTTAAAAGAAGGAAGCGAAATTGAATTCCTTACATCCAAACTTAGTGAATTCCAAGACGTGATTGTGGAAGGCAGGAAAGACTGCTGAAACTTAACGGTTGTACAAGGAATAAGTGAAAAATCTTCACTTGATCTTAGGTTAAAATGTGCACGTTCACCCACAGTATTGGGTAATAGCTCTAGTAAGTATGTGGGAACTAGTCCATTTACAATTTTATAAAAATGTATTAACTTATGCATTTTCCTCCTTACACTTAAACTCTCCCAAGTAAGCTCTTCTCTCAGGCTTGTAGCACTTGCACCCTTAATTGCTCCGGTTACAACCCTAGCAGCCTCATATTGGACACTCTCTATTAGATTAGCATCTACATCACTACAATTACTCCAGATTATATCTCCATATTCCATTAAAGGACGAATTAAGCTTTTATATAAGCAAGCTGAGGTTGACCTATCAACCTTGTACTTCAAAGACTTTAACATATTCAACCGTTTAGATGCTTTTTCAAAAATACTCAGAATGTGACTCCGCCAAGACACTGATTGCTTTGTAAGGTTAATCCAAGATGTTTGTGATTTTCAACCTCTTTTATATGTTTGCCATTAAATGTCAAGGTAGGATGAACAGGCTTATCACGTTTTAAGGAAAAGACAATAAGCCACTCATCAGACCATTTAGAAATCTTACTCAGATCATTCCCGAGGCAGACGGCCGAAATATCAGAATCTTCTACAATTTCAAAAAGAGTAGTATCGTCAGCATAAATAAAAGGAAAATAATTTAGACCAACAGTTATGTCATTTATATATATTAAACTGAACAGGAGAGGTCCAAGGACCGATCGCTGGGGAACTCCTGAATTAATCCTTCTCCATTCAGAAGATTGACCGTCAATAACAACACGTTGCTGTCTTTCCTAAAGATAACTTTTTATCCATTTCAACAAAGGATCACGAACGCCAATAGCTTTCAATTTGCATAACAAACCAGAGTGCCACAGCCTGTCAAAGGCCTTGCTGATATCTAGAAAAAAACAGCCCGCACCTCCTTACCGCTTTCAAAAGCTAGGTAAATTGGATGAACACTATAAATCAATTGGTTCACTGTTGAATCACCTGGTCTAAAACCTGACTGAAACTTGTACAAGAAACCAATATCCAGCAAAAACTTGTAAAGTCGAACAAAAACAACTTTTCACAGATTTTTGAAAAACAAGGTAACAAGGATACTGGACGGTAGTTGGTCTTTTTCTGACGATTATCACATTTAAACAAAGGAATTACATTTGCTAACTTCCACACATTTGGAAACTGGCCAAGCGAGAAAGATAGGTTAATAAAATAAGTAAAGAAAACATAGAAACCTTCTGCACAAAACTTAATAATTTTGTTTCCGATTCCGTCGTGGCCGCATGCTTTGGACGAATCAACACCTTGCAATAACTCGAGCACTTCCAACCTTGATGCAGATATATTCGAAATAGAAATGTTGGTTTGGTATGGAGGTATTATAGGCGTAGGCTTATCAGCGCCGGAAAGTTCGGATTGAGACACAAAATAGTCGTTAAAAATGGATGCTTTTTTCAATGGGGTCAGTCACAGCAACTTCGTTCTCAATAATTGCTGGTATCAAGGATTGATTTTCTTTGCCACATAAACGCTTAGCGATAGCCACCACTTCTTGGGACAAATAGTCGGATCAGACAAATCTCTCTTTACTTTGTCATAAAACAATCTTTTAGCACTCCGTATAAGAGAAGTTGTAAAATTACGCTGCTTGCGATCCCATGATATGGCAGCAGATAATATTTTATTGTGACAACGCAAGAGACGATCACGCTTCCGAATGGCTGAGCGAACTTTACTATTCATCCAGGGTTTGTCCTTCGCTCTAATTGTCACTGATTTCAAATTTCTCATGCCACCATCATAACACTATTAATATCAGTCTCTTCTTCTAAAAAAAACATTCCAATCAACCTGCGAAAGTTCATTATTCAAACCTGAGGATCAACATTGTTAAAGTTCCATACATTCCTTTTAAAAGAAAGACATTTACGAGATTGAATATTCATTTTAGCAAAAATAATAGAATGATCGCAGTTGGCAGGAGAACTGAGAGTACCGGATTGCTGAAACACGTTTGGGCAATTAGTAATAACCAAATCCAAAATCGTAGAATGCCGCTCGGTCGGGCGTGTCGGCTCAGAAATCAATTGGGTCAAAGCTATTACTTTCCAGGAAACTGTACAATTTTATACCGGCAGTAGAATTTCGCAAAGGGTTCTGTTGATCGTAATGAACATTGAAATCACCAAGAATAAAAACATTATATTGTTTCGATGATTGGCGTATTTTATCAAGGGTCAATTGAAAATTACTCAAGAAAGACAAAAGGGAAGAACTATCATTATCAGGGGGTCTATAGCAAACTCCACATAGAAAATCATATTGTTTAAATTTGAACTCAGTCCATAGAAACTCAAAGCCAGGAATTTCTAAATCCTTTCTTTGCGTAACCACAAGGGAATCAGCCGCATACAAAGCAACACCGCCTCCTATGCTATCCTTTCTTTGCGTAACCACAAGGGAATCAGCCGCATACAAAGCAACACCGCCTCCTATTCTATCCTTTCTTTGGGTAACCACAAGGGAATCAGCCGCATACAAAGCAGCACCGCCTCCTATTCTATCCTTTCTTTGGGTAACCACAAGGGAATCAGCCGCATACAAAGCAACACCGCCTCCTATTCTATCCTTTCTTTGGGTAACCACAAGGGAATCAGCCGCATACAAAGCAGCACCGCCTCCTATTCTATCCTTTCTTTGGGTAACCACAAGGGAATCAGCCGCATACAAAGCAGCACCGCCTCCTATTCTATCCTTTCTTTGGGTAACCACAAGGGAATCAGCCGCATACAAAGCAGCACCGCCTCCTATTCTATCCTTTCTTTGGGTAACCACAAGGGAATCAGCCGCATACAAAGCAGCACCGCCTCCTATTCTATCCTTTCTTTGGGTAACCACAAGGGAATCAGCCGCATACAAAGCAGCACCGCCTCCTATTCTATCCTTTCTTTGGGTAACCACAAGGGAATCAGCCGCATACAAAGCAGCACCGCCTCCTATTCTATCCTTTCTTTGGGTAACCACAAGGGAATCAGCCGCATACAAAGCAGCACCGCCTCCTATTCTATCCTTTCTTTGGGTAACCACAAGGGAATCAGCCGCATACAAAGCAGCACCGCCTCCTATTCTATCCTTTCTTTGGGTAACCACAAGGGAATCAGCCGCATACAAAGCAGCACCGCCTCCTATTCTATCCTTTCTTTGGGTAACCACAAGGGAATCAGCCGCATACAAAGCAGCACCGCCTCCTATTCTATCCTTTCTTTGGGTAACCACAAGGGAATCAGCCGCATACAAAGCAGCACCGCCTCCTATTCTATCCTTTCTTTGGGTAACCACAAGGGAATCAGCCGCATACAAAGCAGCACCGCCTCCTATTCTATCCTTTCTTTGGGTAACCACAAGGGAATCAGCCGCATACAAAGCAGCACCGCCTCCTATTCTATCCTTTCTTTGGATAACCACAAGGGAATCAGCCGCATACAAAGCAGCACCGCCTCCTATTCTATCCTTTCTTTGGGTAACCACAAGGGAATCAGCCGCATACAAAGCAGCACCGCCTCCTATTCTATCCTTTCTTTGGGTAACCACAAGGGAATCAGCCGCATACAAAGCAGCACCGCCTCCTATTCTATCCTTTCTTTGGGTAACCACAAGGGAATCAGCCGCATACAAAGCAACACCGCCTCCTATTCTATCCTTTCTTTGGGTAACCACAAGGGAATCAGCCGCATACAAAGCAGCACCGCCTCCTATTCTATCCTTTCTTTGGGTAACCACAAGGGAATCAGCCGCATACAAAGCAGCACCGCCTCCTATTCTATCCTTTCTTTGGGTAACCACAAGGGAATCAGCCGCATACAAAGCAACACCGCCTCCTATTCTATCCTTTCTTTGGGTAACCACAAGGGAATCAGCCGCATACAAAGCAGCACCGCCTCCTATTCTATCCTTTCTTTGGGTAACCACAAGGGAATCAGCCGCATACAAAGCAACACCGCCTCCTATTCTATCCTTTCTGTCAAGTCGAATAATTGGATTGTAACCATGAATCTCAAAACAATCACTAGATATAGAGTCATTGAGCCAAGTCTCCGAAAGCGCAAAAATATCGAAATGATTCTCTTTAATCAAGTAAGTCAATTCAAGAAACTTATCCTCAATATTCAGGCTTCTGACATTTAAATGGCCAAAGTTAAAAGAGAAAAATGGTCCCGGATTTAAATGAATGTCATTCGACAAAATGATCGTGATAAAAGCAAAAAACATTCCAGTGAGTACAAGACTTAATATAACGATAAAACGAGTAAAAAAAACAAGCAAAGTTTGAAATAGATATCTTTAAACGGTTAAACAACCCGATCGCTGCCCGATACATTTCAAGGCTACAAAAATTACAGAGTGAAAATAAATAAAACTTACCTCATGCTGCACCTTACTGACGCGATAACTAGAAATATACACACAACAGGATATAAAAGTAACACTAATATAGTTAATATTTAATAGAAAGAATACGGCAAAACAAGCTAAGGGCATAAAAGTCAATAGTCCAGGCTTACATATCTTTAAGACCGTGCCAGTTTACGAAGTCCGCATCCTTAATGATACGAAACCTTCTCTCGTCTGATTTTCGCTTGACAAAGATCCTCCCATCACTTATCCAGGCAGACTCAACATTAGTACATTTCTTTCTCGCCGTGTAGAACAACTTCTGATTGAAGCGGGAAAGATCTTCATTTATTAAGTAGCCCGTATCCTTGGGGTTCTTACGATTTGTCAGAAGCCGAATCTTCTCGCTGTGTGCCTTCAGACGCACAATTATCACTCTAGGATCACCATATTCTCCTGGCTTGCCTACTCGATGAGCACGATCAATATCACCATCAGAAATGGACACTTTTAACTGCTGTGCACAACAGTTCACCACTTTCCCTACACAATCTTCACCATCCTCCTCGGTAATGCCAGAAATTCGCACATTGTGACGCCTTGAGTACTGCTCATTATCGTTTACTTTTACTGACAAATTAGCTACTGTTTTTTCAAGTTCAAACACACGGGGCTCAATAATCTCCTTCATAGTATTTCCCACGGCCTCCTTAACAGACTGTTGAATGAGGTCTGCAAAACCCCCGGCAAAACCCTTGGACTGCAGATACATCGTTACTGCCTCTTGCACAGTGGCTTTGATTGTTACTTCACCAATATATATATCAACCACTTCGATAGACTTTGACTCGGATTTTTTAACATTACATAAAATAGGCGAAGGAGCACGAGAAATCGGAAACATTTCGAAATTTATCGGAGCTCTCAAAAACACGTGTGAACGCCTGAACCTTCATTTTTTTCTATATATTAATGCTATTCCATAATTTGAAAAAAATATTTTTTTTTGGTTTTGATAAAAACAATTTTTGGGGTTTTGCTTGAAAAAAACTTTGGCTGAGACGTTTAATCTGGCTTCATGCGGCTGTTGCTGTGTCGACTTAAAATTTTAGTTCTACTGGGAATTTTGCTACTGGGAATGGGATTTTGACAAAATATGGGACATGGGATTTGTAAGTCCTGATGAAGGTCCCGGGGGGGGGGGTTATACTCAAGAAAGTTTTATACGGGGAGGCTCCGCCCCGAGGTTCAAACCCTTACCCTTTTATATACCATTTTTGACAGAAATGGTAACCCTTTCATATACCTTTTACTAAACTTTTCACTTGAGTGACCCCTTGAAATACTTGGATGAATCAGCCGTTAGGTGCGTCTGTTCGATATATTTTGAAATATCCAAATGACAGTTTTTCCTACCCTTTTCTATACTTCAACTCGTGAAATCCCTACCCTTTTATATACCTCCAGTCTGAAAAGGCTGGAGTGGTCCATTATAGGGAGTACCCCCCCCCCCCCCCCCCCCCCCTCTCCCCCCAAGGTGAAGGTTGATCACGCCAGCCGAAATATTGGTCAAATGGGTAATGATTCCCCGTACATATCAGCCTTGCATCGTTCTATTATTACTTTAATATACAATTCTGCTGATTACATCCCTCCGAGCAGATCCGGTTCTTCTACTTCGTCTGTTAGTCCTTGAAAATTGTACTGAGATACTAGAACGGGAGTACTGAATGCAAATCCCTACTATACAGCACCAAGTTATAGTACTTTGACACCGAAATTACCTCTTGAATTTCGCTTGATGGAGTCAATACCCTCGTCGCCATCTTTTGATCACTGGGCTCAGCAACCGCCCACCACGTGGCTTATAAACTTTTTTTCTCAACCCTCAAATTTATTTTCTCAACCAAAACCTTTTTTTCTCAAAACGGATTTTTGCTCAAACTGAATGTCGCCTCCTGGCTTCCGTATATTTGCCATACTCTAAACTCGAGAAACCTCGGTTCTATACTGATCAAAATGCTGGGAATTTATTCTCCTGTTTGGATCTCAGTTCCGACATGCGTATTCAAGATTAAACCCAGTTTTTCTCTGCTTGGTGGTGGTTCCTACACCAGTGACGCCTTGTAAAAATCAGTTTAGTTCAACTCGCGAAAGCAAATTCAAATTTGCCATGTCGAAATCTTAACGTAATCACTCCAAACAGTTACCAGTTGCAGATTAGATGTTACTTAACTTAGACTCGAGGGTAAGAAGAAGTGAAGAAGTTATGAATCATTTTATTTGTTTTAGAAGGCAAAATAGCTCCCAAAACCATGTATTACCGGTGTCCCAGGCATTTCGCCCCCCCGTAATCTCACCCCCCCGGGGGGCGAGATCACTAGGGATTTCGCCCCCCCGGGGGCGAGATCCCTAGTGATCTCGCCCCCCTCACTGGTCCCCCCTCAGGGATTTCGCCCCCCCCCCCCCCCCCCTCTTAACGATTTGCTGAGTGAACATGAACTTTAATATTAGTCACTGTTAAGACTGTTGCAACACTTGATTACTTAATCAATAAAACCGTCTATAAAACAAACTTACGATTGATCGATCGCGGTCCTCTTCACTGCGAACCATTGGGAACCAGACTAAAGTGAACTCTTGAAATACGATTGTTGACTATATTACAGCGCTTGAAAAACGTAATAATCACGCCGCTTCATTAAAACCAAAGCTAGCGCTGTTGACATTCTTTGCCTTTGGAGTCTTCTTTTCGCTTTCTATACTAAAGAGAAGCAATGGTATTCGTCTTATTAGAACAAATATGTAGAGGAAGGCCGAAAATGTTGCTGTTCATCTGTTACACTATTTTACAAGTTGTGCTTGTGCCTGTATTAAAAACCAAGCGCGCCCAAAACAAAGAGGCGGGATTTCTTTGGATTGACAAAAACATTTGTTATCCTGGGCCTGACTCGTTTATTTTTCACAAAGCTCACAGTCTAATTGCAGAACTAATAGTTCTACCTCAGTTTTTAGTGACTCCGCAATGTTTCCTATAGTCACTCATTTGTAAACCCACGCGGCATCAGTTATTAGTTGCTTTCTATACTAAAGAGGCATTTCTAGCGATTTTGGGATATTCGACTTATTAGAACAAATCTGTAGAGCAAGCCACAAATGTTGTCGTTCTTCTGTTACACTATTTTTGGCTAAGAGCTGTTAATTGGCTTTTTATTAAGTCGTGCTTGTGCCTGTATTAAAAACCAAACCATTAAAGTCCCGCAAGGCTAGAGTGATTGAGAGAGCACACAAAAGCGTCGCCATCGAGAATTACTGCAATTGCAAGTTACCAGAAGCGTTCGGCGACATGGTGGAGTGCAGTCTGTGTGGTGACTGATTTCACCAGAAGTGTGTTGGTCGCCAATTTGATACAAGAGTTGAGTGGCTCTGTAGTTCGTGCGCACCCCGATCATCGAAGAGGCTTCGTCGAGAATAGAGCTTGCCATATTTAAATAACTGTGTATATATCACTTTAATTGTTTAAATAAAATTGTTATATGAGCAGTTTGCTTGTTTCTATTTGGTTGTTTGTTTCAACATGCACGGATAAAGTTGAAATGCGTCCAATTCTTATTTCAAAATATCAAGTCTTCACCAAAAGAATTACGATCGAAGATAAACGTTTATGAAATGTATCTAAGACTTGATATCCAACGAGTGAATACAGCGAACGAGTACGAGTATGACATCAATTGGATCACGAAAGCTGTTTTTAGCTAAAGCAACGTCGAACGAGCTTGCTTTTAGTACGAGAGAATTGGAGGGGGGGGGGGGCGAAATCCCCAGCTTAGTCTGTTTACACTGGGGGGGGGGGGGGGGGGGGGGGCGAGATCCCTAAGGGGGGGTGAAATCCCTAGTGATCTCGCCCCCCGGGGGGGTGAAATCCCTAGTGATCTCGCCCCCCCGGGGGAGGGGGAGGGCGAGATCCCTGGGGGGGGCGAAATCCCTACGACACCGGAAGTCAGTCACCGGATATCGATATGTAGGCTTTTGTACGCAATGAACCATTGAAGCTTTGCCATGGGTGGTACTAAGGAAATCAATGATCAATGTGGAAATCATGTTGCCATGGAAACACTTTTGGCCCCAAGCTCCTTTCATCTTGAACATAATTTTTTTGTTTTCAGATCTCTGTTACACAAAATAATTTACTTTAAGCCACTCACATACAATGTCTACACTATTCCAAACCTTCTGATATGCCCACAGTAGAAACTTTGTTTGGCAAAGGAAAATTAGGACATTTATTTTCCTCATTGAAGGAGTCTATCTGGGACCTAGTGTTACCATGGCAACATCATAATTTGCACAATGACGTTATTTTCCCTAGTACAATACATGTGCAAAGTGTCAATTGGTTTTACCATTATCTAGCTTTGCAGAGATATTCTAGTGCCATTGTTTGCAGAGATATTCTAGCTTCATTTTGTGATTTGTATCATGGCTGTGTCAACTTTACGACCTATGATCTTTAGTGAGGCTGATGGTCTTGGGGGCTATGCCATGCTGATGAGTCCTAACAAGGACGAAACCGCTGGACATGTTGCCACTCCACGGGTAATCACTGAGATGTGAGCATGCGTGTTAGACGCTAGCTACGTCGTGGCGTGTGTTGGGTAGTATATGATTTACTTATGACGTCATATACTATCTAATTTGCATATTCTAAAATCTCTGGAACGAGATATTATATTGACAAACAAAAAACGCAAATGAGATCTTAATTTTAATGACGAAAATTTCGCCTCATAGTCACCGCGAACCATTTATATATATGTAGCCTGTTGTGAAAACAGCTGATAATAAGTTTGGTTCCTCCACCGCACCCCCAACTGAAAGAAGCGGTGTTCAGAAGTTCAAACAGGCGCAGTCTCTCGTCGCGAGCTCACTTTCCTAGCCCAAGAGGGAACAGAGGGGCGGTTTCCCCACCCTACCATCAAGAGGGAAGGGAGGGGCCGGGTGGGAGTGAACTCATTCACTACGGAGATATCTTCTACATTAATCCGAGCTTGCAACGATGCTGGTAAAGGCAGATAGGGGCCGCTAGTAGCGCAATGAGAACACTTACTTAGTACAAAGGTGTTTGTTGTGCGACCACAAGAAATAAACTGTTACGCAGGCAGCTGTTTTTTGTGAAAAAACATTTGATACGGCGCACATGAGACTATGCCATACGTATCGGATAGGGTCCAACAAAATAAGAAGGCAAGCAATGAGCTCGAAGTAGCTCCGAGTCGATTATCAGCCATAGAAACTGAGAGCGACTAGTCTAATTGTTTTAGTAGAAACCATTAACTGAAACAAGAAGATCAGTGACGATGTTACCTTGTTTTTGAAATATTTAAGACAAGATGAAAGGCTGATTGTACGGTTGGCTGGGATATTACGATTTGTACTACCGATATTTCGGTTGGCACGGCCAACTTTCCTTTGTTTATGAAAACCGTATTTTTTACTAGTCAATTCGCAACTAACACTACTCTTCCCGACAACTTTCACAGCTTCACTTGACTCGGAGGTATTAATCAGGCCCAGTGGGGGAGGGGAGAGGGGAGAAGTCTTGAGAGCCTACGACTTCCGGTGGAAAACCTACATCTACTTTTATACTTCGCAAAGCCTTACAGCCCCAGTCCTTCACACAGTTGAATTGCGTTATGTTTTATTCTAAAATGACTGATATCAATATATAAATGTTGATAAGTTTCATGTTTATGTATGCAATTATGATGTCACAACACACTCCCGAGAGACGATTAACATAAGCTACATGTATCTCTTAAACAATACTGGCTCTTATTACTGACCAGTGACATTATCAGCCATTTCCATTGTTTTGAAGTGTTCTTGCGTTATTTTCTTTTGTTGAAAGCACGTGAATGGAAATGTTAGCACCATCATTTAAAATTCTCCTTACGCACTCTGATTGGTTCACGTTGAAAAATACTTTAGTCTGATTGGCCATTCTTTAATGGGACACATGAGACGCGAGGGGTATTTAAATATTCGCGGTTGACGAAAGTGAGATTACATACGAAGGCTACACTCTCGATACTGTTATTCTGCTGTCGTTCCTTTTTTCTCCCTTCCCTTTCCTGTCTGTCGTGACCCTCACAACACAACGGAACAACACAAACTGGAAAGTCACTTTCAAGGTAGGCAACCGGACATGTTTTTGCATTTTTTGTCTACTGTACTGTTAAATCGAGCTCTGACCGTCTTTGCCTGCTCTGACAATACTGGTTCCAAAACACAGCAGTATAAATGCACCGCGGCAGTCACGAAGTGTTATTTGTACTAGAAATAACAGATGTAGAATTGAGTGCCTTCCTTTGCCCTAATTCTAGTTTACAAGCTCCTAAATCGCGTGCTGGAGTAGCACATGGAGTAGTACTATACGAGGTGCTATGTGCACTCCATTTCAGACCTAATCATCCACTAAGGAAAATCGATTTTTTTTGTGCTCTTCCTAACTTTTGTATCGTTATTACTAAGCATTTAGACTTTATAGGGTGCTGCTTTAGCTTTAAATCTTCGAAATATTCAAATAATTAGTCACAAGTTTGGTTCATTGTGGTCGACCTAATGCATATTCACAGTCGCAACTGGTAAACTTTTTTAGAGTTTAGCTCTTTCCCTTCAACGTAGAAAGACACACGAACACACGGACTTCTACAATAAGTACCCTGGAGTATGGTGTTTATATCTTTTTGACTAGAGTTGTTCCGTAGTGATCGAATTCTCGAGAATTCAAGTCGAAATTTGTCCTAATACCCGGAAAACAGAAGAGGCTAATTGTTATGCTACGAGCTCTTTGAAGCGTTGAATTTGAAAGCATAACTTTCTAAGCAACTGTTTTCATTTGCCCTATAGCATGCAACAGCCAAGCCAGCTTCTTGCCTTGGTCGTGGCTAGTATTTAAGTACTTTTATACCCCAATTTAATAGGAAGATAGTCTAAGAAATATCATATTGAGCTTGCCTTCTTTACAACCTTCATGCATAATTCCGGAATGCCACATGTCAAGCAAAACTGCTATTAATTTTTAATTCTCTAATTCAAGAAGCGTATAGATTAGCTAGAAATTAGCCAGTGAATATATGTCAATCCCACCCTAGCGTTGAAGGGAATGATTTCTAAAATCAAAGCTATTTCACGGGCAAATGTTAGACCGATTAATCGCCAAGATGCCGAGATTACTGTTCTCCGTTTGGCGAACTCTTTCTTGTATTATTCGCTAGTTTGGTTGTTTTATAGTTTGTTGTCTATACAGTGATTTTCCTTTATGATGTTCCCGTTTGTCAGGAATATAGCCAGATCTGTGCTTGTTGTTAACCTACTACAATATGTCCACTGGACGATCGCCGTCTTTTCTGTCGGCGTTTTCGTGCGTGCGAGCCATAGACCGCCCTGGAAGCATCTTAAAAGGTTTCCTGAATTCTAAACAAAGACTAGTGAACTGTATGTCATGTATCGGCTTTGTTACCAAGGACTTGCATAGAAACTTACACGAAGGCGGCTCTTTGAACTCAGAAGTAGCTGGTCGATTATTCAAAATCAAGGGAAAAAAGTAACTTTTTATGTTTACCTTGTCTTGTGAGTCAATTCTTTCACTGATGACTAAACATCTAGTGACCCATATAAAATCATGGTTTTTTTTAGTGGGGGGGCTGTGCTCACGGCTTTGCTTGCAGAAACGTATTTATTTTTCCGAGGAACGCCTTTTGCCAAAGTGGCCCTGCAGCTGGCTTGAATTTTTCACTAACCAAACGTATGCTTAGAATCTAAAGAATTTCTTCTGCAGTGGTGATAAAATCCATAAAAAGTCAAATTACCCGAAACCCATTATGATGCAGGAGTGATTTCCGCGCATGTACTGTTTAGTTTACAAATTAATTACTCATTTGAAATGAAAGTTTCTTTTCATTGAGCGTTAGTTTTTCTATTGTTGGCATGTTGGTTAAGAATGTTGCCCTCTTGAAAAAGGACAGAGCTGTTTGTGTTTCGATTCCCGGACCCGGCGCCATATGTGAGTTGAGTTTGTTGGAATCTCGCCCTTGCTCCGAGGGTTTTTCTCCGGGTTCTCCGTTTTTCCTCCCTCCACAAAAACCAACACGCAAAATTCCAATTCGATCTGTGATTTAGCCGGGTCCTGGCTTTGATCAGCCTCTGGCTGTTTTTCAGGTCCCGTAAGAAATTCATTGTTTGTTTTGTCAGTTTGGCCGAAGGAACAACGACAGATCTTTACGGTGAAGTGGAGGTAGGATCACACGCGCAAAGGTCATCCGCAATCTATAAAGCAGAAGAGCCAAACAGTCTCCAGTAACATGACACGTTTTGCCTGTAGCTAAACTAGGAGGAGCTGAGGGGGCGGGAATTGTTGGCGTAAAATAGACCAAAGCCTTTGATACCTCTGTAAAGACAAAAGGAGACAAGAAGTGTATGCAGTGTAAACATTTCGGTGTTATTGCGAGCGATATCCGCTCTGCTTGTGAGCTTGACAGAAGACAGTCCATGAAGTTGTGCTGAAGGATTACACTAATGTATTGTAATTATGTTTTGACCTTTTCTACACTCAGGTCACTTGATCTTCCACAGTCTGACGGCTTTTATCCGTTTGCAGTGAAGGGTGCACGACAACAGCATGTCTCCGAGAAAGAAGCGTTTGAAGAATTCTTCACCAAATGGTTCGCCAAACAGCGGCTCTCCTCGCTACATGACGAGGTCTTACGTACGAGAAAGGCGGGCTAGCGGTATTGAAAGCATTGGAACTTATTTTGGGAGCCTGCCTCCTGAAATGATACGCCATTTAATATCCTATTTGGACGCTCCAGCTCTATCAAATCTCGGTTCAACGTGCCGCGTTTTAAACTCGTACGTAGAGCAAATGTGGAAGGCACTTTGTAAGCGTCAAGGACTACTACTTTCACCAACGATTTTGTGTGTTGCAAATCCATCGGACTTAAAGTCCGAGCACTCTTACGACAAGGCCATCGAGTTGTGCGATGGGGAAAGGAGGTGGAAGATTGCCGCGAAAAGGAATTGGTTATATTCTCGTTGGAGGTGTGTGGTGTGTTATCGGAGCTGCTCTCAACGGGTAGATGTTCATTATGATGTGGCGTTGTGTGACACTTGCCATCCCCTCTTCTATCGACGGAAGTGTCACGCAAAGGTGAGTAGCAATGTTAAGTTGTTTTTAAATACATTTTGCAATGTAACTTTTCTCTGAAAATTGTTTCATCAAAGTAATAATGCCAGCCTTAAATCTATTTTAGCGTTTTTTTAAAATAAAGAAAAGATTAAAACAAGTAAATTGCCAGGTAATATAAATTAATATAAAAGCGTAGTTAAACTTTATTCACTTATCAGCGGCCACCCCGGGGGGAGGGGGGAGCGGCGGGGGTGACCCCGGGGACATTCATGGGCATCCAAGAATAGGATTGAAAAATGGAATATGGGATTCATAATCCCTATTCATAAAAAGGGAGATCGTTCGGACGTAAATAACTACAGAGGCATTACTTTACTTTCCGCGCTAAGTAAAGTATTCACTTCAGTCCTCAACCATAGATTAACCGAATATTTGGAGAGTAATGGCATTTAAAAAAAGAACAGGGTGGTTTTAGAGAACACCACTACACAGTGGATAGTATTTTTATACTAAAAACTCTCATCGACAAATACATCAAGAGTAAGCCTAAAAAGAAAAAAATATTCTGTTTTGTTGATTTCAAAAAGTCATTTGATAGCATACCTACAAAAAGCGGGAATCGAAGGTAATTTTTATAACGTTCTACGAACTATGTACTCAAATGATTTTTCAGCAGTTAAGATAGGTAATGTTAAAAGTTAGAAATTTAGATGCCATATTGGCGTTAAACAAGGCTGCATGCTTAGCCCTATGCTGTTTAACTTATTCATTAGTGACCTACCCGACAAATTCGAACAATCGGGCATTGAAGAGAGTCATACTAGGAAATAACAATATGAATTGGCTCCTTTACGCAGATGACTTAGTCCTGCTATCAACAAACCTCTAAAGGCCTTCAAGATCATTTAAAGACACTTGAGGATTACTGTAACAGTAACCGTCTGGAGGTTAATATTATAAAAACTAAAGTAATGATGTTCAACAATATACCCAAATGTATAACTATCTTGTCTCACCCTAAGTACATTCGGTAACTTTAGTTTAGCCAAACAAGAACTAAAAAAAACTGCGATGAAGGCATATTGTACAAAATAAGGAAGGAAACCTGTGTCCACTTCAGATCGAACATAAGTCTATCTATAAAACTATTTGACACACTAGTTAAACCAATCTTACTCTATGGGAGTGAAATATGGGGAGCAGATGATAAAGACCGCCTGAATCAAAATGACCCACTCGAGAACATACATGTAAAATTCTGTAAAATGTTGCTTGGTACCAGTAAAACATCTGCCAACAATGGATGCAGAGCAGAACTGGGTAGATTAATCCAATAGATCCTTTGCAATTGATGTCATAAAAAAATTAAAATCTAAACTATGAGATATATGAAGCTGTTCTTTTAATATGATTTAGATATCAGTATTCTCAGTATTCCTCGAAAAATTTACGTCGATACGGTGATTTGTTTTTGAGTTGCAGTACTTTGAATTTTGTGACAGTCCAGGTAAGCTTGTTTCCTAAATGTCAAGGAAATCCATATATTTCGGCCAATTTCAAATTTTAGACCTGATAAACCTTTAAAAGTGATATCTAAAGTGTTTTGAAGTGAATGCTAATCATATTGATGGGAAAAACAGCTTTATTTGTAGAGTACATTTTTGGCCGCCATCTTGGTGTACTAAAACTGTACACCAACATGGCCGCCGCATACTAATTACACTAAATTGTTCGAATATTATTTGGCCGACAGCTCGGTTACAAAGTACTCTATTGCTCCAAAATTTCGGTCATTTCTATATTTTTACCTGCTCTATGCACAGCATTAAAAATATTTTACTAATATAAGTTTTTTCTTGAGGCAATTTTTTTTGTGACGTCAATGCAAATAATCAATTAAATTAGAATCTGACTGTCTCCAGTCCCCCAAACCTGTATTCTGGGGAGAAAAATAAGACATAAAATCTATAAACTTGGCTTTGGTCATATCTGGCTATTGCAACAAAACATATCTGATTACGAGGGATTCTTAATTGAAATTAAATTGAGATTACAAGACATGGAATACCAACATTGGCTAAGTGACGTATTTAACGACCCCCCAAAAAAATCCCCACCACCGCAACAAACTTAGAACATATAGATTGTTTAAAACGGATTACAAACTAGAAAAATATCTCAAGGCTGTCCCTAATATAAACCATAGAGTTGCTCTTACAAAACTCAGAATAAGCAATCACTGCCTACAAATCGAAAGAGGGAGGTACACTAGGCCCTACACCAAACTGGAAGATAGAATATGCCCCACCTGTAATAAAAACATAGAAGACAAGTTTCACTTCATTGTTAAATGTGAAACGTACGATACAATAAGAAACAATTTTTATTGCACTCTTAAAATTAATACGAAATACAATACAAGTTATGTCTGATGACCAGTTATTTAATTTGGTCATAAATCCACCCATGGAAGTAGCTCTTTTTGCAGCAAAGTATGTCTATGAGAGCATGATCTTAAGATCATCAATTTTATTGATTTAGTATCTAAATAGGGGATTGGTATGGGGGGTTGGTCGAGTATTTGCAAGGAATTTACACTAAATTATATTTTATTAGTGCTATATATTCCAATGTACCATTTGTTGTGCAAGGAGCTAATAAAAATATCTGTATCTGTATCCCAGGGGATTCGTTCACTTTTGTAGCCAGTTTTAATCCCAGGACTTTTGGACTGAATGTTTTTTTTGCAATTTCCTCAAGGATACATGCGAGTATTTGCAAGGAATTGGTCGGCAATTTCTTCTTTCAGAGCACATGGAATGTTGTACTCCTACAGGGCCTCTGATATTGTGTGATGGTGCGATCCCGCACAATTGATCAAAAATCGCATCCGATTGCATAATTCGCAAATTTTCGCACAATCGCGCATAATTCTTACAAATAACACAATATGAGTCTATAAAAATGGTACAACCTTGTGACAGTTGTCTTTGTGGTGCTTTATAATGCAATTTCACGGTAATTTACTGCCCAAAACATCGCAAGAAAGGACAAGAAACTATCACCATTTGATACGTCCATTCGATTTTGTCAACGAAAACGTCCAGGCATTCTTGCATTGCTTCACGTGCCAGGGATCTGGTACTGAATTAATTCTAAAGTGTATTCTCATTGGTGCATAACGAAAACAATGGATAGTGTTGACCACTCAGATATATTCCATGTTATTGTTTGCTGTAAAATAGTCTCTTTTTCGCGCGAATCTTGATCTCATCTGCTTACACAACGTATTTCTTGTTGTTTTTGCCTGAAATTTACTCAAATGGATAAGTTTTTAGTGAAATCTGCTGGAATTTCTTCCGAGAAGAAAAAAACTAGCCCATCTACCGACTAAAATTACAGCTTCAGAACGTGCTAAAGGCTACGTAAGTGTGCAGAAGAGTTTTTTTCTCCTTAGACCATGTATAATAGCTTAAAATGGGCTAATAAAAATTGCATAATTTGCTGCATACTGAGCCCTGAATTGCCGCATAATTTCCGTGTTTTTCCCCCGCACTTTATCGGAGGCCCTGCTCCTAGGTCGAAGTGTAGTCTGAGTTGCAATATGGAAAAGGTTGGTTTATTTTGCTTAAATTTTGCACAATTTTGTTTTTATGTTTGTGTAAAAGTAGGTAATTAAAACTACTGCTGAGGGGGTAGGGATCATTGGTAGCTTTTTGTTAAAAAATCCTGCCCTTGGGTATGGGGGGTTGGTCGACATCATTGTACAAATGCCTGGGAGTTCACCCCCCCCCCCCCCAGATGGCCACTGATAAGTGCATTATTTGTGTCTTGAACAGCTAATGTTGGGGACACTACAAATACATACATAAATAGGTATCTTTAATCATACATTGCCTTTCAGCATGCTAATCCTGGCAATGGTGGTCAGCACTGAACTTACACAAACTATAATTTACACCACACTTTAAAGGTCTTGTAAGTCATTAGCTTAATTATTTCGCTGGCCGGTTTTTCTCCTTGTGTCATGTGAATATCACCACTTCTGGATTTCTATATCAATAATATTAGCCTTTGTTTGAGCTTCTTGGAAATTGTTATTACGGTACGTTATTAGAAATGTAAATAGGGAGGACCAAAAGGTTTCCGAAACCAAGCCTGAGGATTATCTCCCTCATTTTGTTACTCCAGCTTTTAGGGTTATTCATGAGGCTTGTGTTTGTAAAGGCCTTCACTGCCAGTTTCGTGTCAGTAACACTATATTCTTGCAGTTTGAGCCAGAACTTAATGCTCCTGAATATTGCTTCTACTTTTAGAGGAAATCTTTCTAGCTCAGCCCGACAGGCATAATTTGTTGCATGTTTAGAGACTTTCAGTAGCCATTGCAAAACTTAACATGACTATTTATTTTTTATTTATTTTTATTTAAACTTATTTTAACTTATTTTTTCTCGACATTTTCTCCAAGAGCTAAGCTCATTGAGGGAGATTGTCTGTATTGTTTACATAAATAGTGGAGAGTGCATTTAGTAATATTAATATTTAACTAAATTAACAGTGACTATAATGACAAACATAAACAAATATCTTAAAGTGTATTAACAAAGTGCGTAAACAAAAGACAAAAATAATAAATCGTAAGTCAATGGTCTGCTACTATTTTCATCAGTTAATTGTATGATCAGTTGTTAAATCGGTTGGTTTTCAATATGAATGACTGAACATTACACATTAGAGCATAATTTTCTTCATTGCCAATCTGTTCTGAGCCGTGTAAAAATATATGATTTTTTTGTGAATCTGATAAACTTAACCATCTGGAATGGAATAACTATGACTATTATTTCAATTGGGTCTTTAATTGTATTATCTGTATTGTATATTTATCTGTATTTATATAGCTTATATATTGTAGCACAGTCCCCCCTGCCCCCCCCCCCCCCACCCCCCCAAAAAAATTAGGCCACACATTCCTTAAAGTGCCCTCAACTCAAAATTTTTATTTTCGAAAAGAGCATTTCTGCAAAAAAAAAGATTTTGCAATAATGCTTTTTTTATTATGAGCATTTAAAGATTACAAAATACCATGTGTAGTGGTCCACATGCTAATTATTATAATGAGTCTTGTGACGTAAGTGAAGGAAAAGAGTCTGTTTCAGTTGTCAAAATTTACAAAGAAAAGTGGTCAGAGTAGTTGAAAGTACTGGTAGCGAAATCGAAAAAATATGTTTAAATGCTAAATACATTAGGTGTGTTGGCTGCAGCAACTGTTCAGACCCCAAGCAAAATATCAGTCTTCGCAAAATTCCATTCTGGGGAGATGAGAGTTAATTGTTAGCCAGAAAAAAGCCCAAGAAGTGGATTGACTTCGTGAAAGCAAAATGTGCATATATGCATCCATGCTCGGAAAGAACAAGCCTTCACTTACGCCACAATTCTAATGGTAGGTCATCAAAACGCATTTACAATCGCTCTTAAAAAATCAAAGATTAACACAAATTCAACTTTTTTAGCAGAATTACTCAAAATTATCTTCTCTTTTCGAAAACAAAACAAATTGGGGTTGAGGGGCACTTTAATAACAATCTTATTTTTTTATTCACAGGAGCAGTTTAGTTTAACAGAAAAGGACTTGCGTTCCTTAGACAATGATTCCTATGAATACTTAGTACCTGACCTCATTAAAATAGCAAGAGCAAAGTATGGCAGTAAAGCTGCATTGCAAGAGAGGCTTCAAGATCGGCAGAGAATAAGAATGAAGCGGGAAGCAGAAAAGCAATGTGCACTAGTACACAGAGAACATGATGTAGTTAAAGCATTAGAATCTTTAAATAGCTCATATGCAGACATTATTGGTGTTGATGCAAGGTGTATGCCATATGTAAGCACACCAGCAAGTTACCAGTATGCACCTCAACAGTCACCACAGGATGCTGCAAAATGGCTCATTGCATGGAAGGACAGGCAGGAGACAAGACACAAGTTATTGATTGCTGAAATTTCTGCAAGGGCATCCAGATGTAAAGGTTGCAGAGCAAAGTATGATCACAGGTAAGATCATTCAATATTACATTGTATCTCTCGATTACATGTATAATTTATTATTCAATATTCTCCTTTATAGGCACCCCAATACCTCCTTAGACATATTTCTAACTGATTTTTTTTTCAAAATTATAGACCATGTCAGCAAAGTACAAAAACACTGTATAATTATGGGTGATTTTAATATTAATTTGTTACAGTATGAATCTCATAACCTTACTGAAGAATATCTTAATTCATTCCTACCTTTAATAACTCATTCAAGAATTACACATCATTCTCACTGCTACCTCAAGCTTGATAGACAATATTATATTCAGTTTTAACTCGCTGGAGTACTACATATGCATGTACATGTATACTATTTTTAGACAATAACATCTATTGATCTCACAGACCATTTACTTAACTTTGCAATTGTTATGTTATCAAAGCCCAAAATATTTAAGAGGAACTTCTCAAAGCTAAATGAGTCTGATCTGTTACACGATTTTAGACAAATTAATTTGGAAGATCTACATTGTACTTCGATCCCTTAAATAGTGACATTAATGCATGACCATGTTTTCAATATTTTACACTAAAACCTCTGAACTTGTTGATAAGCATGTTCCATTAAAACAATCTCACAAAGAAATAAAACTTTATTTAAAACCTTGGATAACTCCATGCAGCCTTAAAAAGCTCAATAGATAATTAAAAAAAGAAAAAGAAAATATTAATACTAGACAATATTACCATCAATGCCAAATAATTTTATTTAAGAATTAAAAACTCATTGCCTATAGTAATGGCAATATCTGTTTAAATCCTGGTCCTGAAAAGTGCACTGTTTGCTAGCTCCAAAACTATTACCCATAACTACAGACTTAAGTTGTGATCAATGTGAGTCATGGTGTCGTATAAAATGTGAAAATTTCAAGCTAATTAGGCATACAGAAACCTTCAACAGAGGGAGAACTTCGATTGGATTTGTCCACCCTGTTTGCTAACACAACACTAAACTCTAATGCTAATGTGGATTTTGAACCCAATCTGCTATATTTGGAGTCTGGGTGGGTTTTCTCGATACTCTAAAGGAGTAGAATATCAAGCAATGATCCGAAAGACATGGAATTAATAACTTTACCTTACAATACTGGAAGTTTTCAATCAGACTTCTGCTGCCATATTATATTTAAAACTACTATACCTAACAGGTAGTGAATGCTGCTCCGCTTAGTTAAGGAAGTGTATTTAGAAGAGAATTAACCTACAGTAGCACTTTGGCAGGAAAAATAGATTACTGGGTGATAAAAAAAATGCGAAGGTGTTAGATGAATATATTTTGTAGTTTTGGGGCTATCGTGCGACAAATCCTGTTTGAGCTGTGGTGTGACTTAGACTTAGAATTTATTAAGTTTAACAACATATTGTTTACAAAAATACACTAACCCACAAGTACCATAGCAAATCGAGGCGGGTTAAGTGGAAAGAAAAAAAAAGCAATATATATAATGTTGACAAGATAAAAATAAATATATATAAGAACAGTACATGTAATACCCTGCGAGAAGAGGTTTCTCATCTCTTTGCCTTTCCTGTCGCCGAAAGAAACCTCTGCCACGAAACGATTGCTTTTCCCGTTGAACATGCGCACTTGCAACCTCCAAAATCTTGGAGGTAAACCACGTGATAAACCAGTTACCAAACCGGTTTTACCTGTTTGATATCACTCGGGCATGACTTCTTGGTGATCTTCGCTGGTTTTGCAAGAGCCCACAGTATCCTTCGCAGCCGTTATTTATGTTGTCACACGTTTGTTGTTTGCCGACGATTGATACGAACAGGCTTCAAACTCTGGCTTTGTCTTCTTCTTACTTTACTGAACTGCACAGAAGACCTTGAAATTACCGTTCAATAAATCTACCTTAAAGGAGCAGTGTCACGATTCTGATTGGTTGTTATAGACAATGGCAAAATCACGCTGTCACGTGCCGCTGCAAATTTCCCTTTCGATTGAAATAAATAAAATGGTGCTTTATAACATATAACATGAAACCTACCCATATAATACTGAAGTATAGTTTTAAAGCAATTTCGGCTCGATATATCGTGCAAATACGCCGATGCAAGCTGATTACCCACGGACTTCTACTTCTGTCACATCTTTTGATTTCTTGTCCGCCTGACACATTTTCAAAACTTTGGGCATGAATACTAATCGTGACGCTGCTCCTTTAATTTATCCTAAAAAAAGCTTTGATTTATACCTTTGAAGAAGGACATTAATTTTTATTTTCTCCACTGCCGTTTATAACAATAGGAAATGGACAATTTGAAATCTACATACAATGAATCTACGTTTACTGTCTCGCTTTTTTTTCAGCCAATGGCAATCCAGATACTGTGGCGCATGCTCAACGCGAAAAGCAATTGTTTCGTGGCAGAGGTTTCTTTCGGCGACAGGAAAGGCAAGGAGATGAGAAACCTCTGCTTGCAGGGTATACAAGTAATTGTAAGGAAAAGTTATCGTAGATAAGTAACATCTCCAAAGTTGTTGCGATTTATTTTCATTTTGTCCCGACATACAGTGCCGTGCAAAAAGATTTCAACAGGGGAAGTGATATATATATCCCCTAAAAAAGAGATATATCCCCTGAAAAAGAGATTTCCCTTTTGGGGGAAGTTTTAGGGGATATATCCCTTTCTTCAAAAGAGATAAATCCCTTAGGGGATATTTCTTCAAAAGGGACATTTCCTTTTTGAAAAAGGATATCTCTTTTGAAAAGAGATATTTCCCTTAGGAGATATTGCTTCAAAAGAGATATTTCCCTTTTGATGAAGTGAAGTGAAATGTATCCTAATGAAAATACGGTATCCGGTATCGTACTAACACAGCCGTTTAATGAAACCTTCAAGAAGTTAAACTTCCAACACAAGCTGTTGTTGTTTCGCCTTTGCAACGGCTGTTAATAAAAGCTTTGAGAGTTTATCCTACCACGGCCGTTCATAAAAGTTTCGAGAGTTTATCCTAACACAGCCATTGATAAAAGCTTCGAGAGCCGGTTTATCCTTAACACATACAGTCGTTTATAAAAGCTTCGAGAGTTTATCCTACCACGGCCGTTGATAAAAGCTTCGAGAATTTATCCTACTACCGACGGCCGTTGATAAAACGCTTCGAGGGTTTATCTTAACACAGCCATTTATAAAAGCTTTGAGAGTTTATCCTACCACGGCCGTTGATAAATGCTTCGAGAGTTTATCCTACTACCGATCGCCGTTGATAAAATGCTTCGAGAGTTTATCCTAACACAGCCATTTATAAAAGCTTCGAGAGTTTATCCTACCACAGCGGTTGATAAAAGCTTCGAGAGTTTATCCTACGGTACCGACGGCCGTTGATAAAACGCTTCGAGAGTTTATCCTAACACAGCCATCGGCTTCAAGTTTATCCTACTACGGCCATTGATAAAAGCTTCAAGAGCCGGTTTATCATTAACACAGCTGTTTATGAAAACTTCGAAAGTTTATCCTAACACAGTCGTTAATAAAAGCTTTGAGTTTATCCTACCACGGCCGTTAACAAAAGCTTCGAGAGTTTATCCTACCACGGCCGTTGATTTTTGTGGTGCGATCTTAAATTGATTGGATGTGAGCTTTTTCGTTCCCAACTAAAGCACTTTGGTCTAGTTAAAAAAAATATCAAAGTGCCGACTTGTTCACACTTGTGAGTTAAAGCCAACTCAAGTTGCGAGATCTTCAAAGCTATAAATTACCGATATTTTTGTGATGCGTAATTCTGTGTTAGGATAAACCGGCTCTCGAAGCTTTTATCAACGGCCGTGGTAGGGTACATGTATCAACAATCTCCTGGTAAATTTCCTGAGCCTACCAAATCCCGACATTTTCTTAACCCTTTCACCACTGGAAGTGTTTGGGCTGAATTGGTGAAATGCAGAGTGCTAACTCAACCCTCCCCCCTCAGTTCCAGTTTGGGTTGCCCGGGGTAGTTAAATACTGCTGACTTTTTAAACCAAGGGCTCAAACTTTCCCCATGATGCCATTCGGCAGAATTCTACGGACTCGTCGGCAGTAAGTATGCTTTCTTCTGTAGGATTTCCAATGAAATGTGCTCTAATTTTGGACAAATAAGCCACTGTAAGAGAGCTAGAGGACATCATTAAGTCTGATGACGGCTGAAAAGTACTTGGTTTGCTTTTAGTAGGCCTTGTGAGGGGTTTCACAGGATTTTTATGTTGTGTTTGTGCTTTGAGACACATGAAATAATTCTTCACTGAATCCTTGAATTCTGCAGTTGGTTGTCTTTTCTCCCTGCTCAACCTATTAGGATGTGTTTTTGTCACTTTAAAGCAACGGCTTGAGTCCAAATCACCGCTCTTGGTTGTAGGCTGGGGTAAAAGACTTATAAAATAATCCTACAGGAGTCCCAGAGGGGGGATCCCCTTGTGAATTTTGTTGATTACCCAGCATGCAATTGGAGTTGGGATCAGGAAAACATGGTGGAGAATAGCACGCTTCACAGTCGTTTGGTGGATTTTATGCAAACAAACCTGCTGGTTGGAAAGATTAAACTAGGTACTGTAACGACTGAGTGGTTATTTTGTATTTGCTTTTGATTTCAAGTGCGAATGGGAAGGTTTCTTGAGCCGATTTTAATCTCCTCAAAATTCGTGAAAATCAAAGAAACGAACAGCGATCTCCAAAACAAATGCGTTTTTCTCCAAAGTGGGAGAGTCAAGCAATCCCTGTTATAGCTCTGACTTTGAAGTTATTCATCCCTTGAAATAGTATTGCCACATCGTATCTCCAGCATGTCTAGGTTTGATGCAATAATATTTCCTAGGTACATGCTTCATATTGGCCGCTTTTGAGGCCTGTAGTGGTGAAAGGGTTAAGATTCCCAGCATCTGACTTGATAGCTCAGTTGGTAGAGCGCCAAACATGTAACCTGGAGGTCGTTGGGTCAGATATTTTTTCACTTTCCCTCGTAGGGCGTGCATACTTAGCACTACAGCTTACCACTTTATATCACATTCTTTACACTTACTAGTGCTAGCTACGCGGCAAACATGATTCAATATCATAACTACATATACATATATAATCGCCGTGACCCCATATAACGCACCAATACCCACGATTGCTCTCATCTGACTTGATAGCTCAGTTGGTAGAGCGCCAAACATGTAACCTGGAGGTCGTTGGGTTCGAGTCCCACTTGGGTCAGATATTTGTTCTCTTTCCCTCGTAGGGCGTGCATACTTAGCACTACAGCTTACCACTTTATATCACATTCTTTACACTTACTAGTGCTACGCGGCAAACATGATTCAATATCATAACTACATATACATATATAATCGCCGTGACCCCATAACGCACCAATACCCACGATTGCTCTCATCTGACTTGATAGCTCAGTTGGTAGAGCGCCAAACATGTAACCTGGAGGTTGTTGGGTTCGAGTCCCACTTGGGTCAGATATTTTTTCTCTTTCCCTCGTAGGGCGTGCATACTTAGCACTACAGCTTACCACTTTATATCACATTCTTAATGTTAGTTTAGGACTGATGTTAAACTTACGCTCAAACTATTCGATAGTCTAATCAAACCCATACATGTACTTCTTTACGGTAGTGAAATATGGGGTATGGATAAAGTATCAAACAATATGACAAAGACCCAATAGAAAGTGTACAGTTAAAATTCTGTAAATTGTTACTGGGTGTAAGCAGGACCGCCACTAATAATGCTTGTCGGGCCGAATTAGGTAAATTACCAATAAGCATGGACTCCACCCTAAGAAGCCTAAAATACTGGCTAAAAAACAAAATCAAAATATCACTGAATTAGCTATAGTGCAAGACGCTGTAGCTGAATCGAGACAGATACAGTGTAGGGAAGCCCACAATGTGGTGCCAAAGAGTAAAAAAAAATCAACTAGGTTTCGGTGAAGTCTGGTTTTTCCAGGAAGAAATCGAACACCCAAACATAATTATTAATAATTTAAAACAAAGACTAATAGATGTTCAAATCCAAAATTGGCATAGTGAGCTATTCAATGATAATAACTGAAAAAACAACCAAGGTAACAAATTAAGATGTTATTGAACATTCAAATATAAACATGAACTTGAAAATTATCTGTTAAATATTAAGAATGTGAAGCATCGAATTGCGCTAATGAAGTTGAGAATAAGTAATCATAAGCTACAAATTGAGAGGGGCAGATATATGAGCACCCATATAAACCACCCAACGAGAGGCTTTGTCCTCTTTGTAAAGCCGAGGATGAACAGCACTTTATAATTAGATGCACATACTACCAAGTGCTGAGAAACGAATTCTATGCTCCATTGGAAAATGCATTGAAAATATCCCTAAAGAAAACTAATGATGACCACATTTTAACCCTTATACTTAAGCCAGATACCAAAATTGCAAGAAGAGCAGCCAAATACATATCTGATTGCCTTACAAATTAGATCCCGCATTTCAATTTTTCAACTTTTTATTTCCACACTGTTTACATAAATCAGGTAAGCAAAACCTAAAGTATTTTAAGATAAGTAAATATAAAAATAAAGAATTAAAAGAGAGCAATGATAGGAATATGTGTGCAGTAGTCAAAGTATCTTGAGGCTTTCGAGTTGACTACTGTCTACATTGTATGACTGTAACTGTAGATTATGAATATCTGAGCTCAGTATATACAATATAGCAGAAAAGGAGAAAAAGGAAAGAAAAGAAAGCATAAACATATTTGTGCGATAGCTAGATAATAATTAGATAACAATTAATCACTAAAATAATACTACAAGTAAATAAACAGTTTTTTTAAATTTTATTTTTACATTGAACAGACAATGGTTATTATAATACTGAAAAATATAGCTAAAAAATATTAAAAGGAATATCAGATTGCTATAGTATTGACACAAGTGGAGAGGCATAATAAATATTGACTATAAAAGAGCATTGATAGTATGAATATTTAATAGCAGACTGACAGCTTAGAAGGTATGCTTTGTATTTTTGTTTAAATAATTTGATTGGTAGGTTTTTACTTGGGCAAGCCTTTGGCAGGCACTAGTCTTAAATTGCAAATGTTTTTTTTCCAACGTTGAACTTTTTTGCTGTTAACCAATCAGATTACACAAGAGCCCATTGTTCGATGGACAACACGTGACAGGATCAACCAATTAGATTCGACATGCGCTGGAACTTCGTTCTCAGAGGCAAGATCAATCCGATATTCCTATGAACGGGAGCTAAGATTTGAGCCATTCTTAACCATTATTTTGCCGAAACCAAAGGATTTTTCGACTGAAATAACAAGATGTTCAGTTATTCAGGACTTTTAGGGATTTTCGATGGAAAATTCTCACATTTACAAAAGGACGCACAGCTAGCTATATCTGGCCAGGTCAAACACTATAACCGAATTGTAAGTATAAACACAAACATTAATACAAGCTTGTGGTGTTGTCATTTATTAGGTTAATGGCTTCAAATAGAGTAGAAACTGGCCCAATTTCTCAGTTCTTGGATCTTACAGGATGCCAGCACTTAAATTCTACGGGTTAGGAGTACTTTTAGTTTTAAACATTCCCACAATTTGGTGTGAAGACAGACTACTCCAATGTCAATTATCTAAAAACCGAGTGGAAATCGCATGTTTATTTCTGAAATACGAGACATCATTTGGGATCAGTTAGTCTATTATTTATTTGAGAACTAATAATTTACTTTACATTTCAGTTATGTGTGTATCATTTTTATGTATAATTTCACTCATTAATTTTTATCTGAACTAAGTTTGGCCCACAGACTCACTACATTGTGGTATTAAGCTCATTGGTTTAAGTGTTGGTCTGTTGTGCAGATGTAGGGGGTTCAAATCCTGGTGTAGCCACCTTTGCATCCACTCTTAGTGTTGGTCCCTTCCCTCCCCACGTTCCCCTGGTGGGACCTTAAAAGAGCTGGCAGAAGGTATTGCCTAAAATGCTCTAGCTGACATCTGCAAATGGATGGATTAGACCTTCGTGTTTTCTTGGATTAGGATGTTAAATCGTATGCCGACACAGAGCGCAAACAAATCTCTGGCAGTGACTACCCTCGAGTGGAGTGGATATAGTCTTACATAGAGAGAGTTTATTAAAACAGTGTCCCTCCCCAATTGCCCTATATCATTATGACATCAAATCAAAACAATTGTTTAAACGCTAAGGATCACTGTCATGGGAGGGGAACAAAGCAGCAACAACACAGAGGAAATCACTATCAAATGCATTTTGTAGAACGTAGAAAGTGGTAACAGCCACCAAATACGGTAAATATTGTGGGATAAACATTGTGGGATAAACATTGATATAGCTGATATCTGGAAACCAGACAATTCGAAGTTAAATTTTCCTCAGCAGAGCAGATTTAGTTCAAAATTCTATTGTTCATATGCATGTCAATTCTGTCCCCCTCGTAAACAAGCTGTGACGTCATAATGATATAGGGCAATTAGCAATACCTAGTGGTAGTATATATATTATATTAATATGCAGGATAAATCTAGTAGATGGTAGCACACATACTACATAAAGTATAATAATGACCACTACCTTAAAATATTTTGTTGTTGTAAATAGGTGGGTAAATATTGCATGTCTCTGTGTCTTCCCCAGGGGTCGACCCCTGGGAACCCAGGGGTGTTTGTCCGATGTTTGTTGCCCGTCGGTCAGGGGTAAAAGCTCACTTGGTTACATGCACAGTCCTGAGCTTGTGTACTAATGTGCTGTCAGATCTCACACTGGTACTGGCTTTGTTGTTCGATGCAATTGCACTTCAAGTGCCTAGGCAGCTATATAAAAGTGCCAAGATTTTGAAATGGTTTTACTGAGTTTCCATGGTTGAAAATATCTTCTATATTGTATACAAAGCTATGACAGGAGTGAAAATATGTTTGCTAAGATATTATTTCAGCAGCATTTTGAGTTCTTGTGCATCTTAATTTATCCTGTTTCTTGTCCCTTGAGTAATGCTGAAATAATGCAAGAGGAAATGTACCAATTTCTATATTGGTAAACAAAGCACTGAATCCTCTGGAGAACTATCACATGGTCTGAAATGGGGCAACAAACAGGCAAGCACAAACCATGTATAACACTGTCAAAAGAAAGCTACATGTAGAACTCCATGAACTATATGTATTCACATATTCCTGGGTGGCCCGAGTTAAGGCCACTCAGCTGGGCATCTTGTTAAGTCTAAAAGGGACAGTTTCCATATTTTCGAAGCAGAGTATTTAAAGGTGAATTTACCATAATTTGTTATGACTTTTGGTATGTAAAAATTGCTTTTAGCAGCATATCTGGTGTTATAATTGTGAACAGCTGAAACTGGAGTTATAGGAAATTCGAAAATACAGTTGGAATTCCTAATGCATTATTGCTGATGGAGTGAGCAAAAACTTCAGACTTTAATTTGAAAATATTTTCTAACTTAAGAAGGCTAAGTATACATGTATATTATAATATTATGCCAGTATTTTCTCTGTTACATGTATGTGCAAAAAACATACTACGGATACATTTATTTTGCTTGGTACAAAGTTTTGTGAGTTTACTTTTATATGTATTACCCAAGCTTAAGGTTACCGGATACCTTCAGGGTGCGTTTCCAGTCTAAATTATGTAGCGCCTCGAGGAAACATTGTAGATAAATCATTCATGTATCATTTTAAAGCTTATAAAATTGGCTACAAGAATACATAAAAAGTTTTGAGTTCTTTGAAAATCTCGAATTTTCCGCCATCCCGTTTCTCCGATCTAGTGAGATGGCTTTCAGAAGTTCCGACAACGAAAATATTTTAAAGTTTAAAAATCTGTTTGCTTTGTCGCATTTCAGAGGAATCGTATTACAAAACCGTGTCGGGGAATTTCAAAATTCGATTTAGTTCAAAAGTTATCATGCTTTCCGTGAAAAGGCGAAAAATAATCCGAGTAGATATGCGGGAAACGTCGTCAAGAGCTCTCTTTTAAGAATTTCCCAATTCCCCGACACTGTTTTGCAGCTGAGATATCAATTGACATTTTGTGAAAAGTTTGCACAAATCGAATAAATTCCTCTTGAGTGGGAGCTTTTTTAAAACTCTATTTTGATTGAAAATCGAAAGCGAGAAAATAGCACTTCAAAAAATATACCCGTCTGTCGTGCGTGAATCTGAAGCCCCGCCTCTCCAACAATTAGCAAGCTCTTGGCCAATCATTTCTCATCACAGTTCAACTTCCCGCCAATGTTGATTTCCGATCAAAGCAACGCGCCGATGTTTGTTCTTTTTTGTGTGACTTGAAAAATGGTAGCGGTAAGAGTCAGCTGGTTTCCCAGGCTAGAAAAATGGGAAAGACGAAAAGACCTCGAGGGACAAAGCCAAGGTGAACACCTATATAGACGCCTTGAATGCCAGCATAGTTAGTAGAGGAGACAGCGATTCGCAGGCGTCTGAAACACCACGTCTGAAACAGCACGGCAATAGCGAGATCGTGGTTCAACCGATTCAGGGTCACCGCCAAACTACGTTTCCATCTAAGCTTTCTTGGAAACAAATATTCTCTCGGCTGGCTCTTATCAATTCTACTTTATGTTCAGATGTGGACCAATCGGCACTGTCTGAAAGTGAAAATACGAACGCTTGTCGGGTTTTGCGAGGACTCTTATTTGGCTTTGTAATTGTAGAGATTGTAGTCGTATGCATTGTTTGGCCTCGTTTTGCTTTTCTTTTTTCTTTGTTTTTCAAGCTAAGGGTTTAGGGTTAGGGCATCCTGCTTGCTTTTTGTAAGATATAAGGCCAACATCCGATGGAATTGTGGAATCGTGTGTGGAAAAACTTTTCTCAATAAACGTAAACATTAGTATATGAAATGATTTCCCACACCGTCGTTACGGGCGAGTGAGCACTTGTCATATGTTTATTGATCTGCTGTCAATCAAAAAGAACATTTTACTTCCGGTTAAAAACTTCCTTTTGGTATTTCTCCGTCAATATAACATTTTTTTGAACGGAGTTTTTGGTATATGAGACACTACTACTAAAACTACAGTTATGTGTGAAAAACATTTTTTCCCATCTTTTTCGTTTTGAAGGTATCCGGTAACCTTAAGACAGCGTAATTCAGATATGGATAAATAAGTGAGTAGCAAAGATTATCATAGGTAGTCTTTTTATAATTTATTGATAACTTATTTAAGGCACAGTATTTAAAAACAAGTTTCAGTTCTTCATTCATAACTGACTCAAGTTCACCTGGACTATTGCTTGCAAAAAATATATTAGTATCATCAGCAAAAATTCTAAAAGAAAGTTTGGTTGATGAATTTGAAATGTCATTTATATAGAGAAGAAAAAGAAGTGGACCGAGTGTAGAACTTGTGGGACACCACATACAACCTTTTTGGGGCTGGATTCAGTATCACCTATTTTAACATTGGTGTCTATTCTCTAAATAGCTGGTAACCAATTAAATGGAATTCCCTGGATGCCATATTTATAGAGTTTCTTTAATAGAATATTGTGGTTAACAGTATCAAAGGCCTTTGAAAAATCTAAAAATAATCGACGTGCAATAAGTTATCATTGATTGATGTTTTCAATTTATCAGTTAATTCCAGGATTGCTTGCTCGGTGGAATGTAGATAAGATAAATTATGTTTATCTAAAAAAGTAATAAGTTGATCATAAATAATCCTTTCAAGGACCTTAGTGAAGGGTGACAATATTGCTATGGGCCTATAATTACCAGTATCAGTTACTATGCCATTTTTTATAAATAGGGGTTACTCTTGATATTTTAAATATGCTAGCTAGGTACAGTGCCTGTTAAGATAGATTCATTAAAATAATTAGTAAAAGCTACAGAAAGAGGTTGAGCTGCAAATTGTATTAGTTTGTTGGGTATCAGTAGGGATGTTTTGTTATCATTTAAATTAGAGAATAGCTGACATACTTATCTTCTGAGACAGGTGACATAAAAAAGCTTGAGGCAGGTGAGTTATTCACATATTGTGTTGGATCTTCATCAGTATGCTCGATTGCATTAGTTAGGTTTGGGCCAATATTTGTAAAGTACGAATTGAATTGCTCAGCAATATCTTGTTGGTTTGTTTATGTTTTTCCATTTATAACTAGTCTGGCTGGGCATAAATGGCCTTTCATCTTACGCTTGATGAGAGTGCCTATTAATTTCCAGGTACGTTTCAGGTTGTCTTTATATACATTTGAAATGATCTATGTAGTAAAATAGTCTTTCTTATATTTAGTTTTTATTCGGTTAAGCATGTTTGAGTATTGTTTGTATTTATTAATTAGTGTGTACGATACATTTTGTTTAATTTTAATTGATTTTAATATTCCTTTAGTTAGCCAGGGTTTAGTTACATGTAACTCTTTTATTTTAGATCTAGAAGCAAGTTTTTTAGGAGCATGCTTAATTATTGACAATATTATCAATTGCATTGACTGTTTTAATGGCCTTTTCATTTAAATCATTGTTGTCATTAAAAATAGAATGCCAATTAATAGAATTTGTCAGCTAAATATTGATCCTTATTAAATTTAATGTATTTCTTTTTGCTGCTAATGAGGTGCTTTGTACGGCCCGGTCCCTTGGGTCCCATAGAGCATACTTAAACCACTCCTTGATGTTGTTTACACCACTTGATGCCTTCCAGCTAACCCTCAAGTTCAGTTGTGCTCTCGGGTTCGTTTTCCCGTTGTCATAACACTAATCAGTTTCCCTGGATTTTTTATTGGTGTCTAATGGGTTTTTTCCAACTCTTAACCTCCAGGAGTTTTTTTCCGGTCAGGCATGCACTGGGTTGGAGAACACATTTCCAGGTTTTTTCCTGCAGCAAGGCGGGTAAATTTTCCCCCTGTTTTTTTGTGTCCGGCAGCCTTCCCACTAAAATAGTACTTACAATGTAGTTATTTTACCTTTTTATGATACTTTACAGACCATTCTTTATATTACTGTTATCACTGATACACGGTGTTCACCCTAGTAATAGCTTGTAACTAGACCATTCTTATATTAATAAATGTGTGCTGGACCCTCCACATCATTGTGTTCTCATTGCTTATAAATAGAAATGTTTTCTATTCGGCTGAACGAAGTGAAAGAGAATAGAACTGTAATCTCTAATATAAAGATTAGTATTAAATCTTTTGACTGATGTATTTAATAAACAAAAAATAGGCAAATGATCAGAAATATCAACTGTAGCAATGCCAGCTGTAATATCTTGAATAGGTGCATTTGTATAAATGTGATCAATTAAGGTTGCTGAATGGTCAGTTACTTACATGTATGTTGGTTTAGTAATTAATGAAAGAAAAGGTATTAGTATAAAGCATATCAAGGTATTCTTCAGTCTGCAAATGATCTATATACATGTACTTAAAGTGCATATGAAGCGAAAAATAAGTTGATCTTATTTGAAAGTCCTTTAGAAATGAGGAAGGATGGCATTTTCTGTTTGTGAATAACTCATCTCGTTCCAGAGATATTCAGGTTTTTTGTAATATGTAAATTAGATTAACTGTGACGTCATGACCTTGACACAACCTGGAGACAGATCACAAAATAAAGAATATCTCTGAAAATAGTGTCTAAAAATAATTGATACTTTGCACATGTATGGTACCAAGGAAAAAACACCAATGTGCAAATCATGTTGCCATGGAAACACTTGTCCCCAGGCCACTTTCATAATAAAAATAAATTCCTTGATTTCTCCTTCGTAATGTACAATTTACTGCTGTTGGCGCATCAGACAATTACAATATCCAAGGTTTAAATAAAATTGTTTTGTAGAACAGTCATGAATTACAATCAGATAATATTTTATGTTCAATGTCAAATGAGCCTGGGGCCAAGAGTGTTTCCATGGCAACATCATGATTTGCACATTGATGTGTATTTTCCTTAGTACCATACATGTGCAAAGTATCAATTATTTTTAGCCACTATTTTCAGAGATATTCTTTATCTTGTGATTTGTCTCCAGGTTGTGTCAAGGTCATGACGTCACAGGTAATCTAATTTACATATTACAAAAACCTGAATATACAAGATGAGATATTCACAAACGGAAAATGCCATCCTTCCTCATTTTGAAAGGACTTTCAAATAAGATCAACTTAATTTTCGTTTCATATACCCTTTAAGGAAATTAATATTCATATCTCCTAAGATAATTATAGACTAAATTGCTTAATAAGTTCTTCTAACTGAATAGTAAATTCCGATAAGTTAGATTTGGGGTGTCTATAAATGTATCCAATCATAATTTTACTTTCCCTGCAGTATATCTGCAGGTCTTGGGATTGATTTCAATTGCTTAGAAATATATATCCAGCTCCACCAGCCTTGGTGACTGAATCAGTGTGAAGAAAATTATAATTATAACTAGGTTAATGTTAGATATGGTTTGGTCGAACAATCACGTACCAAATTTTGGTCATTAGGTTGTCGGCAGGCTGGTTGTTGGTAGATTGTCGGCCAATTTCATATGGTTGTTGGTGGAATTTACGTAGTTGTCGGTGGAATTTACGTAGTTGTCGGTAGGTTGTTGGCGTGTTGTCGGTACTAGACGGTAGGTTGTTGGTCAATAATCTGCTTTATAAAGCTTCTCTAAAATGCTTCAAACGATCATGTACATGCTTTTACACTTTCAGGACTTTATGCCACCTGATTTTTTCCTCGATGAAATTCATAAACACTGCAATAAACTGGCTTCACATGGACTTCACATGGGCAGCCATCTTAAGACCGCCATCTTGGATGTAACGTCGTACTCTGCTGTGGACTGGTCTCCAGTCACATGGCTAGCTAACTTAAGTGCCTCTTGCGTACCTACATTGTAATATCGCTAGTGCAGATCTACTTACACTTACAGTTAAATACCAGTTCAGTTAATGAACACAAGAAGCAAATAGGCAATTAACTTTATTGAATTTGGTGGCTCTTAAAAGAGACGTTTGTTTGGATTGGCATTTAGTAGCCAGCAGCGATGTCCTCTATGATGGTAGCAAAGTCGTCTTGTTGTCTCTCCTGTCTCTTCCACATAAACTCGTCTAAGCAGCTGGGAAGATGGTCGTAACGGGTGCCGTTCATGCGTTTCAGCTTTCGCTTAATGCAGCCCCATGTACCTGTGTTGGTGTGTATGCCAGTGAATGGGTCTACGAAGTTCTCAGAGTGGTTAACGGTAAGGTGAATGATTAAGGGTTCTGTAGGGTGTGAAGTCATCAGAGTAGATAGTTGTTCCTAGCAGAATGTGGCGCTGGATGATAGGAAACAAAGTTCGATTTGGAACTCGACAAACTCGATTTGGAACTCGACAAACAATAACTCGCTTACTCTCTCGTTCTACAGCTCCAAACACCCACGGCCCATTGCATGCCCTCCCACGATGGTACTTCTGCTTGTGTCCAAAGATAGATTCATCTATCTCAACTGTTCTTCCTGGTCCGCCAATTGTGATCAAATTCACTGCTATTTTGTTCGAACAAACACAGCGAATAGCACTTAACATCTTTATCACGGTTTTGTTTGAAATACCTGTCATTTCCTGAATCCTTCGATTGGACTCATCGACTGACCAAAGATAGATCACGAGAAGCCACTGGACTAAAGACACATTGGAATCTTCAAAAAGGCTGCCATTTCTTTTTGAACGCCATTTCCTGCAACCAGCATCGGAACACCTCCAGGCATGTCAGTCTTTAACTGCTCCTTTCTTCTGGATCGTCATATTCGCTCCGCACTCACATATTTGTTGAGAGGATAAAACTCCCATTTGACACAAATATGCAAAAAGCGCATCAAAGGTACCAATGATAGTGAACTTGAATTAAAGAAATACATACAAAACAACGGCCTACTAGAGTCACATGAATTTCAGTTGTGTTGCGCGTTACCAAGGGAACTGTCTTGAAATAAAAGAACCTGGCAGACTGGGGCGAGTCATGGCACTTCGGCGAAGTAGACATCCAGATATCCTGAAATATCGATGCAATAGTCATTGTTAAGTGTGATTCCACTACTATTTTTTCCTCCAACAAGTTAATAGAAGTCTCAACTAACTGTTGATCTTGTTTTAAAAAAGGAGTCGTAAACTTTAGAGTCGTAAACTACACGGTGTTACGACTCCTTTGTCAAGTGGAGTCGTAAACTACACCTGATCCCAAAATGGCGCTCAACAACAACAGATGCTAGACGAAACATAACATTGAAACTTCAATATCTTGTATTTTCTCTTCACTTTTGGGTCTGAAAACAAGCTTAGAAGATACACATAATTATTACTTGTTGGTAAGTTTTAAAGGGGCTATGTCATGGTACTGCGCATGTATCGAGTAATCGCTCATTTAGTGGCTGTTAATTGGATACAAACAGTTAAACTTCCCTCCCTCAATGCTTGATTGAAAGGATTTTCAATATTTTCCCTGGAGACTGTTGATATACACTGTTCGTTAGTCATTTTTGCATATTTGCTTTGATTTTAAGCATCCCACATGGCCGAGAGGTTCGTTAGTTCATATCAAAATCGGTGGAAATAACTCTTTCCGGCCCGGAAAAACGAATGTAAAGTCTTACCGTGACACAGCCCCTTTAAGTGTCGGTAAATTCGTCAATATCTTGTCTTATTAGAAGATTCACATAAGCTTATTTATACTTGTCGGTAGATTGTCGGCTGATTTCTTGCAGTTGTCGGTAGATTGTCGGTGGAATTTACGTAGTTGTCGGTAGGTCGTTGGCGTGTTGTCGGCCGACAATCTACCGACAACCTACCGACAACAACTTTGGTACGTGATTGTTCACTATTACCGGTTTGGTCATTTAATTTAGTTTCAGTTACAGCTATAATATCAGGTCATTCGAAAGAGTTAAATTCTTTGTTAAGCTTCTGACATTGCAGTAGAAAAAGGATAAATTACTTGAATTAGATCTATCTAGGACATTATTTAGTTGAGCTAGAGAATAATAGTTTGAGACTGGAGTAGTAAGTATTAAGTGAGGGTCTACGTCATCAAATTTATCAGGATTAGGAGATACATGTAAGTTGTATACATGTAGATCATTGTCTATTATATTAAGATCAAAGTGCCAATGACCGGTTACTGCCTGAAATCTCTGTCACTCAGATTATGAAATTGTAGGTGAGATATTAAGTCATATGAAATTTGAGTTTGGGTTGCAGCCATCATGTACTACATAATCATCTTCTAAATACATATCAATATCAAAGCATACGAATGAACAGTACTTATCAGATTAAAGTGAATCTATGTACTCCTGGAATTCGTCTTGAGTTGTAAACCCGTGTGTTGGTGAAGTGTCTGTTTCTCTGAGCAAGATCTTGCCATTTGTGGTCCAGAGATATTTGAATTTACGGTCATTCTTGAACTTGTATATTTGGCCAAATTAATAGCTTCTTGCGATAAGCTGTTAATGATTCATTTATGTGAATCTTGGTGGCGGCTGTTATGCTCTTTCCAATTTCTTCTTGTACCAAAGGTAGGATGTCAGTTTTCTTACCGTAGAGCTTCAATCTGCTTTTGTACATTTCAGTAAATCAAAATCTCCAACTGACGAAGCACGTAAACTATATTTGCAAGTCTGCGTATTTGGCTATTAGGAATATTGGGAGGATTCGAAAGCACTTGGCCCAGGATGATTGTGAAAGATTAGTTCATGCCTTCATTACATCTAAACTTGACTCTTGTAATAGCATTTTGTATGGTTTACCGGCATGTGAACTTGATAAACTACAGCGTGTGCAGAATACGGCTGCGAGACTTGTAACTCGAGCTGGGAAGTTTGACCATATTTCCCCTATCTTATATAAACTTCACTGGCTGCCAGTTAGAGATAGAATCACTTTTAAAATAATTTTAATTACTTTTAAGGCTCTCCATGGCCAAGCTCCCAAATATATAAGCGAATTGCTCAGACCTTACAAACCTTCTCGTTCACTCAGATCGAGTTCACATAATTTACTGTCAGTTCCTCGTTGTAATACTGTAACCTATGGCGACAGATCATTCTATGTCGCTGCAGCTAAACTGTGGAACTCTCTTCCGGATTATATTCGAAGTATTGATACATTAACTAGGTTTAAATCAAGTTTGAAGACCTTCCTTTTTAGATGCTATTAGCTAGTTACTCGATACATTTTATATATTCATGTAATTTTATTTCTATTAGGTATAATATGTAAGAGCATCGAGACTCTGTAGGATGCTCCTAATACGTTATTATTATTATTATTATTATTTCATCCCTCTTGTCGCACTGCGTAAATTTTACAATTATGATACGATCTTTAACCTTACGTGTATCAGGTAATCAGCTGTGAGCAATCGATATGTTATCTTCTTCTAGTTGAACTCCAAGCTTTGAACTGAGTTCAAGGATCAGTTGCTTTGGTTGGTCTGCGGGAAGTACAGGGATTCCAACTATTTCCAAGCTATCCCTTTGTATGTATTGTTGTAATTCATCAATGGCTGTTTGGTTGATGTCTGTCGCTTATTGAGTACTTTCAATATCATCTTTGTGCTTTTTGCTTGACTTCTCTAGAGCTTGAACTTGCTTCTTGGTTTGCTGGATTGATTCAGTGATATCACCGTATTTGTCTGATAAAAAGTTCTGAAACTCTTTGATCTTATAGAGTCTGTTCATCACAACGTTGATCTCATGTTTTAACTCTGATCTCTGCTTTAATTTCTCGACGGATACTTGGTAGTAATTCTTTTTCACACATTTCTTTGGACTTATTAGCAGTTAACACTACTACTATACAATCCTATGAACATACCACGAAAGTCCTTTGAAATATCCATAGTATCCCCATAGGCATTTCATAGGGAAATCCTATGAAGATGAGATAGATTCATGGGTATTTCATAGGATCTTTCCATAGTACTATGAAAAAAATCTATGAAAATGTGTCCTGTTTCATAGCCATGTTTCATAGGGAATTGCTATGAAACAGACTTCAAGAAAGTCTATGAAATACCTATGAAATTAACATACTATGAAAATGCTATGAAATGATCCCTATGAAAAAGCTATGGAACTAGCTATGAAACACTTAGAAGTCATTGGCATGAAGTCCCTTTTAAATTTATTTCATTGGGGTTACCAATGAAACAGGTCATGTTTCATACGCATTTCATAGTTTTGGCCTATGAAAAGTGACTTATGAAAATGTGTCCCATTTCATAGGGACCTTTCATAGGATTTTTCTATGAAAGGCTTTGTTATACATGCTATGAAATGTATGATTCTATGGAAATGAAACCTATGGAAACCCAATGTCAATGAAGTATTTTATATAAAACTAAAATATCCCTAGCCTATAGGAATCTTATTAATTTTAATGTTATCTTAATTATATTCTTATAATTCTGTGCACAATATTTTTGTAAACAATAAATATTAGAAACTCTGATATACTCCTCTAGATCTGATATACATCCCCAGTGTCCCACACTGAGAAAGAATGAACCCTATGGCCTAACTTAAACCTTATATCATAAAAATTCTGAACTTAATCTTTAGCTTTATAGCTTGTTCCAGGAACTCCACCAACATTCTTGTAGAAGTATTCAGCCAAAAAAATCACTTGTACAATCTCATCAGTTTTTGATTTTCACTCAGCGCACTAATACATGTAGCTCTCCTGTGTAGACTGCTTATAATAGCTCAAGTTCTAGCTTTCTAGCTCTTTCTGTATACAGTTGAATCTCCTGTAAGTGGGACACCCTTGGGACCTAGAGTAGCTGTCCGCTTATGGGAGGTCGCTTACAGGAGGTTAATTGACAGTAAGGGGTAGGAAATGACAGTCAACTGTGGAATTGTAAACCACATGCTTTTAATGGCTATGTTGTAGGTCAATTTGACTCCTCAGGTCAAATTGACCTGACTCCTCAGGTCAAATTGACCCGAGTCAATTTAACCTAGGTCAAATTGACCCTTCAGGTCAAATTGACCCCAAGTAAATTTAACCTAGGTCAAATTGACCTTGAGTCAATTCAACTTTGGTCAAATTGACCTTTAGTCAATTCAACCTAGGTCAAATTGATTCAACCTGGTGATTGTGTTTAAGGTAATCACTGTTTTCTTAGAGATATAGGTGTCCACGTCCGCTTATGAGAGGTGTCCGCTTACAGGACTGGTGGTAAATGTAGTGTTTTATTAGAGAAAATAATGGTTGGGACCGTGGAATTGTGTCCGCTTACAGGAGGTGTCCACTTACGGGAGGTGACAGTCCATTAATGGAGGTTCGACTGTATATGCTAAATGTCCTACAAGAAAACAACAACATACCATAGCTATAGAGATCCATCAATAAGTAACTTATAATCAGAAAAAATTGACTTGGTATATACAATACTGACAACTTGTATGGCCACTTGTATGTACCTATTCTATATCTGGTTTATATACATGTACCTACATGTAGTTTCATGATCAACGTATAACCAAGCTATGTTATTAACTATACAGAGTATTATTAGTCGCTTACATGTGAGCCAGCTAGTAAGTATAAAAGGCAAAGAGAAAAACCGTTTGCCATGGGGCAAGGGCGATCGAGATACATGTACAACTACTAGCTGGCCTGAAAATATTAACTTGCATGACCACGTACATGTACGAGAGCGGCGCGTGCGGTGAGAACAGTATACATACATGTATATATACTTGATTTAATTTACAACCAATTTCAATAGATAAACCATATTCTACATACTGTAAGATCAAGGACTTACTTATTTAGGTTGCCTTATTTAACACAGACATGCCTTGTAAACAGGCTCATTTGTTTATCCTGGTTTTGAGGTACTGAATCAAATAATTTAGTGCTCTTTCATATAATTTCCAAATACTCTAGACTTCGTGTACTGATCCGTGAATTATGTTTTTCACGAATACTGAAATCGATTGTGAAGTGTATTAAATCAACATGCTTTTACTTACCTTTGATTCTCGGGGAATCCTGGAGATTGTTACAAAAGAAATAGAGTTTGATAATGCTAAGACCACAGTAAAAGACAGAGTTTACGACGCGACGGTTGAAGAGAAATATTATTCTTCAATATTTGAGCGCCAAATTACTTGAAAGCGTGCATCCCGTGATCGGATTGCATGGTTACCGAACACAATACCTGGTATTTTCCGAGACGTGATTGGTTGAAGTACTATGTCAAACACGAATTGGAGTCTTTCATCAGGGGTTCCAAATATTGAGAAAACAAATGATTTTTTCGTTTTGTTTTCGAAGTATTTGGAATCCCCTGATGAAAGACGAACAATGAGTGTTTGACATGTCTTCTCATGCAAATGCAAAACCGACAATTTACATAAGTTTCTTTTCAAACTTCATTAGCAAGTATTATTGTTTGACTGTTGTATCTAATTATTCAATAGATGGCTTATTATTCTTTTTTGATTGCAGTGATTTCAACTAACATATACTAGTAGAGTAGTGGACAAGAGTTAGTACAAGCAGGCGGAAGGGTTGTGGTTCGAACTCCAGTGGAGGCAGACTTTTTCTTTCTATGTCATTCTTTATTTCTTTACTTCTTCGCTCCTTACTTGTAGTTTATCAGTATGTAATTAGTTAGTGGTTCATGAATATGATGATTAAGAAATATTGATCACTAGGGTTGGAAATATGATCAAACACTAGTGCGTTTGGAACTGGTGTTTAATTGGATGTCAAGATGCATCCACCTGACGAAGCTTCAAACAAGGGTTTCACCCGGTATCAAGAGTCACCCATGCATGTGACCAAATGCAGTTCCTCCATTGGATGATTATCTCATGAATTATTAATGAGTTTGAGAAAGTATATATCAATACCCAGATGTTGCCAAAGGTTAATCCGTATTAAAGTTATACACATGCAAAGTCGTCCGTTCGCGAAAGGGCACCATTTGCGCTGCTTTTTAAATAAAAACATGGCTTCAGCCAGTACAGGTTGGCGATCAGTTGAAACCAAAAGTTACTAAATGGTGACAAAACAAGAAGTCTTCAAATAAAACTTACCAGAGTCGGAGGAACGCTATTATATTGTTACCAGAAGCGTGATCGAATACTTTGAAGTGGGAGATCGACAAACTCTGAAACATGCAGTTCGGAGTTCCATTCGCGTTCAAAACTTCATCCTGTGGCGTATAAATGTTCCTGATAAAGTGCTTCTTTGTTGGCAGAGAGACTATTCAAATTTCCTTGGTTCAACAGCACTGACGAGTTCACTATTTCAGCAGTTCCAGCAGTGTCCCGGAAACCGTGTCCCAGGCCAGTTGAACTTGAAGTGAAAATATTGTGAACTCAAGAGGAAGAAACAATGAATTATCATACGGTGGAAACAAAGACCTGGGTCTGCAAGTACGAATTAAAACAGTTGTGTTCATTGTCAAGAGAACAATTAATTATTGGTTGGAGATCCAATTTGTTCTATCAAGCTGGAGATGTATGTTTGGGTGTTAATGTTTCCTCTGGATCAAACAAACTTTGCCTCGTGAAATCCACAACAATTTTGACCATGTGATGGTTATATTAAGGGTTTTCGTAAATGTTCTAGCTGCTGATGCAAATTTGGAAGTGTGCTGTGTATAACTTTGTATATATGTATATCCCATGAAAAGATTTAGTAATTACACTGTGTCTTACAGTTTTCATAGTATTTTCATAGTGCCAAGTAATTTCATAGCCTCTTGTTATAATGATTTCATAGTCATTTCATAGGATGTAAAATTCAAAGCCAAAAAAATTATTGGGTACTGCATTTTTCATTGGATATAATTTCCCTTTATAAAATTTCATAGCCTTTGAATCTTTCATAGGTCTATGAAAAGAAACCTTCATAGTACTATGGAAATATTTCATGGGATAGGTTGGCCTAATTTCATAGCCTTTTCATGTGGTTTTCATAGGAAACTACACTAGTAGTGTAAGTTATCATTGCCCATCATGGTATTAAATTATTTAACTTGCTTTGAGCTTAGATACTCCGCCGAAAGACCGGCCATCTTGTTCACACGATTAGGCGCATTTGGATTAGCATTTGGATTAGCATTATAAGTAACTTGCCACCTGTTTCCACAATAAATTAATGTAATATATATTACCTTACAACAAGACTTATAGTATTCATCTACAGTTGTACTATTTATTTATTTATTTATTGGATTCAACACTGATGTAAACATTAATGTCTGCAAAGTGCCAATAAACCTCTTCTTGTTTGTCTGTCTGTCAAAACAAACATTTTTTTGGGGGGTGGGGGTTACATTTAATTGTGCTTATTTAAAAATAAACTCCACCTCACCCCCAGCTATAATTTATGAGCAGTTCCTTAATTGTCCCTATTAATATGCTGTATTCTTAGCGATAGCAAAAATAATGATGTATAGTGCCCATGCAGGGCCTGTATATGGGATTCTACAGTATAAATCCAATTACGAGTTCACCATTGGAATGTGTTTCTTGCTTGTTTATACACATACTTCCTCGACACTACAGTTATTTTGTGTAATGGCTTGGTGTAAAAATGGATTGATTCAATAACTTTTAACCCTGATACACAGGTACAAATTTTACACGCGTAAGGTTTAGTTTGCGTTCGAACATCGTAGATGTGCGATAGAAGCTGGAAGAAACTTGAATATGGGCAGTCTACCTGAATCTTGCCCACGGACTGACCGCGGGCGTCTGCACACTTACTTTCGAGCTGCACTGTACATTGCACACTTACTTTCGAGCTGCACTGTACATGTATGTTTTGTATGATAATAATAAAGTTGTTGTTGTTATCTGTAAAATAAATATGAGGGAAGCGATTAAAACATGGTAATTTATCAGTAACCAGAATTACCATTCACCAGTTTTGACCAATCTGACCAACAAATTTGGTTTTGCAAAATAGTTTTGCAAATAGTTTTGCAAATTAGAGTAATTCACAAAATACAGTAAGCCTGCTCATAGCCCCATGTGACAAGTTGAGTTGCTTTGAATTTTAGGTTGGTACAAGTGTCCAAGTGCACTCATGTGTCAGAGGAAGAAGCCAATAATTTGATCAAAACCATCAAAGAAAACTTCCAACATGATATTGCCCATTACAGCCGCCATGGACAGCTGTCTCTTGAGACAGGAGTGTATGACCTTGAACACAGGTCTGCACAGGAATTGTTCATGAGGAATGAGAGAAGAATGAAACTTAAAGAAGAGCTGGAGTTACAGAAAGACGAATGGCCTGAAATTCTTCTAGGTAAAATTCATTCAAAACTTTAATAAAATAAATATTAAGGTAGATAAATATAATTTTAATTATGTTTAAATGCAGTCATTACTATAAATTTTAAATCTATTTACAATCTGAGATTGAACAATGAACTACTATTGAAGTCACCTGTTACTAGGACACACCAACAATCACATTTAACATTTTTATCTATTTTAGGTTAGTGGTTTAGATTAATGTTCCTTAGATTTTTTATCTATACTATTAAATTTCATGCATGTGTCTTTGTTCCAGCGATCTGATTGGTCGAATAACGTCCACCGTACAGCGATTTGATTGGTCAGACAAACTCAAACTTGCGATCCAACTCTTAATTCAAGCTTAGCTGTTTCTTATCTCTCAAAGGCTTAAAAAACTGTAAATAGGCCCTTTGCAGGACCTTGTCATGTGACCTGTTTAGCTTGTCAATCAAAAAAAAATTGGCGCTTGAATAACATGAATGTCAGAAATGGAAAGAGCAAGCCAAAATTAGTAAAACGGCCAAGTTTTAGGTTCATATCTTTAAAACTGAAGGAATGGCAATTTTTTTGAAAACTCTATAATTTAGCTTTATTTAAGTCTGAGTTTGTGAGGCCTTTTTTTTTGCTGACTGGCATATATAGATGGAAAAGAAAATACAAATCCAAAAACTATTTTGAGTGAAATTTGTTTTTCTATTCTGATCTCAGACAAAGTCAAACTCAGATATATATGAAGAAACTTGTCCTTTTTTGAACGCTAATGCTATACCCAAGATATCCTCCTTAATGTGTGACTCTTGTGATCGAGGGCGGGATGACACTCGCAGAATGTTTTAATGTTCTGTCTTTGTTTTAAAATAATAAAACTCCCGGAAACGACAGCCTGTCAATAGAATTCTACAGAGTATTTTAGCCAGTAATTGGAAAAAAACTTAGTTCAGTCTCTAAATTACTCATATCACCATGGTGAATTATCAATAACACAAAAACAAGCCATAATAATGCTTATAGAAAAGAAAAATAAAGATAAACGATGGATAAAGAAGACAAACACATCTGGTAGTGAAAGGTTTAAGAGTCTATATTCAGATTACCATGCAGTGGAGAAATAAGACAATGGTACTGAACCTGAAATGAATAACTTAATTATCAGCTAGGCTCTAAACATATATTTTAATTGTTGTTGTGACCTCATCATACCCATAAAATATATTTACCAAGTACCTTACCAAACTCAGCTCATGACACGTACACAAGTACATGTATCAGTGAATTGTTTTGGCATTGCTTAGAGATAGAGGGAGAAGGAGTAAAAAAAAACTGAATTTCTAACAAGATCTGAAACAATCACATAGGGGCTGATCAAAGTCAGGACCCGGCTAAACCACAGATTGATTCCTATGTACTTTATACAACTATGAGGAGTCTGATCTGCACTATAAATCCATGTTTATATGTAGGTTCCAAAGATCCCATGAGCTGCTGCTTTGCACAAGATTATGTATACAAAGGAGTAGCAGTCCTGGATGCTGAAGGAAACAAATGCAGACTTAAAAATGCGAAGGATGTTGCCCGCATCATTCTAGCACAGGCCAGGGGATGGAATAGAAGGTACTCCCAAATAAAAGATGAGCTAGCAAAGAAAGGCTTTCTTCCACCTCTTAGCAGACTAAAGCTAGAGAGCAATCTTCTGATGGATGACTTTGTGGACAACATGATTGTTGTAAGTATACTAACCACTGTTGATTCCAGTTAATATATAACATGAAGACACAATAGGATCCACAAAAATGTATTACATGTAGTACATGTACAATGTATGTGTCTCGATCGAAACTCTGAAGCCACTTTACGATTTAAACAAGTCATAATTTTACTCAAGATTCTGCTCAAGTTTTCACAAACAGTACACCATTTATTTATGTTGAAATCTTGACCAGATCACACATAAGTCACAATCCCACTTTATTGACATTTTGAGCCATTACTCGAAAAATGGCAAATGGCATTTTTTTTTTTAAATTTAAGTACTGTTTAAAACACGAACAGCAGTGTTTTATCAAGTTTAAAAATTCGAGGGCGAAGCCTGAGAATTTTTAGACTTGATAAAACACGTGCTGTGAGTGTTTTAAACGGCTTCAAAAACGCTTTAAGAATGCAATGAAAGAAAGACTCACATCTCAAGGGAATGGTTACTTAATGAACCATTGAACCTTTGTATTCACAACGCCATGCAAAATATTCGAGTAATCACCGCCTGCAATTACGAACATCTCAAGGGAATGATATGAAGAAATTACCATACTATGTTGTTTGAAGCGGCATTTTGCAATGCAAGAAGAATCTGCACTTGAAGGATTTGGTGTCGTGGTTTACCTCGTTAAAGTTCAAGACTTGGAAAGCGATGTGACTGACATGACGGCAGACTCTAAATTTTTGACTCCGGCACAAAATATGTAAGTTTAATGCACGTTTTTATAATTTTACGGCTTTGAGTTTGGTTTAATAATTGGAACTAAATAGTGGCTCGGTAAACAAGTAATGGTAGTTGGATAACTTCATTTTAAAAATATTATCTGTGTATCTCGGTAGTCTGCTGATATTAGTAAATTTAGTACAAAAATTATTATCTAGGTACATTATGTTCCGTGTACTTTTTTGCTATCTTTGGGTCTTTATCAGTGAATTCTTAATTAGGATGAAACTTTATATAAAATTTCATGTTCATTAATATTCTTTATATAAAACGTTCATCCTAATTAGCAATTCAGTGAGAAAGCTGAAACATCAATAGAAATTCCATTGTCTCAATCATTAACCCCGTTTCCCTCTGGGACAGAATTCAAATCCCTCCGCGGGCCTTTTAGAATGATGAGATTTTATCAGGTATAAAGGAGCATGCACGTGACTGATTTGCTTCATCTGATTGGACAAAATGCTCATTAATTATTCATGAGTTTTTGAAGGTTTTCTAAAACACTGCTCCATAGAAGTTGTTGAGCATTAAATTCAATATTTCTTAAGAATAAGACAACAGATCCTATCGCTATAAAAATTATCTACAATTGGAGATATTTTTTTAAACAGGAGCACATTGGAGCCAAGGTTTTGGATAGAGTGGCCACTGATGACTAATGGAATAGGCACGTGCATTTAAAAGTCAACAAATTGTCATAATGACCAGGGGGTACAAGGGAAAACTCATTTATGTAAAGATGTGTGTAGATTGTTACAGAAACTGGTTGTGTATTTATTGTACCTCCTGATCATTATGATAATTTTTTACCTTTGAATGCACATGCCTATTCTGTTAGTCAGCCGTGGCTGCTCTAGACAGTACGACAAAGTTAATTATTCAAGTGGGCAGGGCTTTGAAGCAGAGGGAAATTCAGGGGTAAAACAATAACTAATTTACATAATTGCTGTACTTTGATATAGTTTCCAAATACAGAAAATATTCAAATTAGTTAAAACAATAGCAAATTTGCATATTTGCTGTACTTTGAAATTGTTTCCAAGTACAGACAATATGCAAATTAGTTCTAGATTACAGTTCTAAAAACATGAGAACATGAGACATGCATGAAATTAGACAATTTGATGTAATGTGATAACTATCTCCTAGTTTCTACATGTACATACAATAACGGGACAGAAGTTATCAAAATAAGAGATATACATATTTCAATATTTAAGCAATATTTCAGTTCCTAACGTAGTAACGATAAAGCTAAACGTAAATTCATGGAACCAGAACTTATTTCTGATGAAATGAAATAAATTATTAACCGTACAATTACTAAACTTGTTGTTTGAGAATAGCAGCTGCTCTGCCACATTCTCTCTTCTGTGAGATTCTACTTCTGCATACTTATCCAACTCTGACCAGTCAAACCCCCTAACGATTTCGTCAAATTCTTCGTCTGAAAAAGACTGCTTCTCTTACTCTTTTGACTAAATAGGAGGCACAATAGGCAGTCCAAGACACTTAGAAACTGCCACTGACTGCACTTTGTCTGCTTTCTCGTATAAAAACAGAGCTGATGAAACATGCCCTGTTCGCTCGCGTATTAGTTTTTTTTTCATGCTTTTGTTGAAATAAATTGGAAGCTGTTGTTACACGAAGGCAGTGAGCTGTCTTCTTCTTAAGACCAACTTTTTCCATCAATGACGGAAGGATTGAATTTAACTTGTGAATACCTACAGGCACATTTTCGAATTTAAATTCTCTTTTACTCGGTTGAAAATAAAACGCTTCATCGCATTTTTCCAACTTTCTCACTAAAGAAACATATTGCTTGAACATATCCACAAGACAGAACCCATGTTGTTCAATGCTTTCTGGATGGCATTCGTGATTCACGACTCTAGCTTTCTTTTTTAAATCTTTTAAACCTCTGTGATAAGTTTTGAAATATTTTCTTTGTAAGTAATATAATTGTCTCCTATGAAAAAAAATATTCAGCCGTAACTGCCTTTGTTCACATGGCCTCAAGCCAAAAACCTTCCCAACATAAAAGTAAATAGTATTTAACAAAGTTTCTGCATTCTTATCTCTAAGTAATTCCATTGTCCACAGCAGTGCGCATGCATGCATGTCTCTTCCTCTTGGGTAACTGGTTTCTTCTCCTCACAAGAATGTTTCTCCGACAAGTGGTCACCAGCTCTGTGTGACTTCTTTATTTCAGCATCCAAAACTTTTCTAAATATCTGATAACTAAACATAAGACAAAATTAATAACCAGGTTTGTCATGGGTATAAAAAAAATCTTGTTAAAATAAAACCTGTATACTTTCAAGAAGTTCTTAACATCCAGCGGGTTAGCTTCTGCACGCCCCATTTTGTTCTAAATCACGCTTGATACAACAGATAATTTGGTAGACTGTCTTCTCCAGATAAGGGTCTCCATCTTTATCACATATTTCTTGTACAAACTTAATAAGCCAAAAATTCAAACTTTCCAAGGATGTATCCACCAGGATCGTATCCAAATTTTGCACCAAGCTAACATCTAAACCAAACGGGTTAGCTGCCTCTGCTTCAGGAAATTTGTTCTGTCTCTCTGCTTTCCATGATTCAATATTCTTAGTCCCCAGCGAGTTTTGTATCCCATACTTTTTGGAACAGCACGCTTCACACTCGGAAGGCTTTCCTCTTCGGCTTTGTGACCATCATTTTTTTTTCGCCATCGCAAGTTCTTTCAAAATGCAAATTACGGTGGAAAGACTACTGGAAAGAACACTTTCTGTACACTACGTATTTCATGGAATTGTTCACCTTTCAAACAACATTGTTTGACTCTTTTATATTCAGAACGTGCAATAACCAGTAATGTTTGTTCAACATTGTCCTCTGTGTCATGAATATCTAATGATGTGTGAGAAGCCATTTCAAAGCCGCGTGATTGTTTTAGATGTGTTTCTAGATCCTCGTGCCATGAACAATGTCTTGGGCTATGCCCTCGAAATTGTTCATGGCACTCGGATCTAGAAACCACGTCTAAAACAATCACTTCGCTTAGAAATATTACATCTCTGATGTGCTCAATCCCCATTGAAAATCATATCTCGAATTGTATGTATTTTCAGCGATAGGATCTGGTGTATTATTCTTTTAGAAGATTGAATTTGATGCTCAGAACCTTTTAAAACATTCTCTGGAGCAGTTTATTTAGAAAACCTGCATTTTGAGGTTTTTGCCTTTTTTCAACTTAATTTCTACTCTCTTGAAATAAATACATGTATATATGCACAACTTTTGTTCTGTTTGTGCAGCTAGCACAATTGTGTTTGGCATCGAGATTTACATGTAGTAAGCTTTGGTGAATATGTTTAGCGTGTTTGGATTCTAATCTCTTATATTGAGAGAACTAACGGTCCTTTCAACTTTGACAACATAAGTAAGGTAAGAAATTCATAGCCCACATTTTTTTGCCAACTTCCACCCAAGGGATTTTGATTAAATTTGCACTGTATGTGTGTAATAAGTTTGAATAGTTTCCAGTTGTTTGAGAAAAATCATTCAACTAGATTTTGAGTAATGGATCAGTGTCAAAAGTGGTGTTGACTTGTGTCACAATCACGTCATTAGTATAATTATGTGATCGGGTAAATGTTTTGACATCAGTTAATTAAGTGTACTGTTGAGCAGAATCAGGCAAATATGACATTTTCTTTAAATTTGCAAAGTGGCATTTGAGTTCCATCGAGACACCTTAAGTGGTTTAATTCGTATAAATTATGCCTATAGCATTTCAAAGACATTAGAAATATAATGATAATGTTTAAACAGGCTGCTTTCAGTTGAACATTACACACACAAGTATAAAACTGAAGTCTTTAGGTTAAAAAGTAGAATCTAAAAAAGAAATATAGATGTGTATGGTCAGAGTATGAAACGATTAATTACATAAATTGAGTTTGAGCTTAAATACGTTAACATTTAAGTTATTATTGTTAACGTATAAGACACTTAAAGTGCCCCTACGATCAAATTTTGACATATCAATGTTTTTGCATATTCATAAAGTAGAGTTCATATATTATTACCAGTTCAAATTGTTTTTCGATACAACGACAGGAAGTCTTATTTTTTTAGCTCCGAATATTGAATCTACACGTCTGCCATTACTGGAAGCCGTGCCCTTTGTTCAGCTTTAAACAAAGGTTTATTCACCGGAAATGATGTCATACACTTAACGCTCGCCTGCAGAACACAACGCCTGGAGGCATATTTCTACTAAAAACGTCTTCACGTTCATAAGAAGAAAGTTATATTTATCTTTGCGAGGTTGGCTACTTTTTTATGCACGCTATTTCGCGCCACGAGGTTGTCGTGTTAAGTGTATGACATCACTTCCGGTGAATAAACCTTTGTTTAAAGCTGAACAAAGGGCACAGCTTCCAGCAATGGCGGACAGGATTTTACCGGTAAACTCTCCTAAAATTTGTGGTTTAAGATGCCCATTTGGGAATATTTTTTACTATTTCGGATATTTCTAATACTGATTGACCTTAATAGACACTGAAAAAGTGGCAAATCGTAATGGTAAATTTTCGTCGTAGTGGCACTTTAATAACCTAACTCCTGTCTATCTACAAGAATTATTAACTATATACAAGCCTACCCGAACACTTCGGTCCTCAGCTGATACATTACGCCTTGTCCGTCCTACTGCCAGACTCAAGTCCTATGGTCAGCGGGCCTTCCAAGTATCTGCACCTACATAAACTCTCTCCCGTTAAATATACGCCAAAGTCCATCCGTTAATGAATTCAAAGCTAAACTAAAACACTACCTTTTTTGACATACCTATAATCTGTACACAGTAATCAGTCTTGTTTTCAGCTGAATGTAATATATGCGCAGATATTTATAATTACACTTATTTAGTACATGTAGTTGTCAAGCGCATAGAACATTTATGTATATGTGCTATACAAATGTCATTATTATTATTATTATTATAATGAAGTTACAGACTGAACACCTAAATCTATAATTAAATTAAAGTGCTGTGATGCCTGGTATGTAAGTTTTGTCCCATTTTGTTTTAGCCTTTGGAAGATGTAAGTGTGACTTGTTTCTGGTATTCTAACCATGAATTTCATGTGTAAAGTTAAATTTAAAAAGTCATTAATAATTCATGAACAAGAAAATAAATTAATGTTTAATGAGTGGTTTTAAATCTGATATAGATATGGGCCTCATTTACATAAACTTTTGCTTTGATTTTCTCGGTAGAAATAGGTTGTATCGCCAAAATAACTGAATAATATGACTCTATTCATCAACGTTTTTGAAGCTGTTCAATAAACTCACAGCACATGTTTTACACTTGGGTTATGCCCTTGTGTTTGTAAATCTGATAAAACACTGCTGCCCATTTATTAAATAGTACACAAGTCCCATTTTGTTCAAACATTTAAAAATAAGAATACAACGATGGGCTTGATGCCGTTGATGGAGTGGTCTCCAACCCAGGACCTCTAGCACTTCTGTAGCAGATGAGTGCGACAGAATGCCAAGTATTATCTCCCCAAATGAAGTCTGGGTAATCAAACAGTGAAAGCACCAGGGTGTTATAAATGGTCAGTGAGCGTCTTGTGGTAATGTGTCTTATCCTCCTGAAGTACAAGAGAAATAAGGCACATAATCGAAAGGGTGGTAGGAATGATGGATTTTGTAATGATCGAACAAAAAGATGGTGCAAGGTATTGGTAGTACATGCTACATGTAGTAACTGTGATAGGAATCTGATTGAAGTGGTTTATAGTGTCTGCCTTTAACAAGGGTGACATTACACATGATGTTTATTTTCACTTGGAACAGGAAAAAGTTTCTGCTGTACATGTTAACTGGTGTCCATGTTGAGTGGGTTTGTTAACCCTTTCCCTACTGGACATGTTTGGCTCAGTTGGTGAAATCCTGAGTGCTAACTCAACCCTCCCCCCTCGGTTCAAGTTTGGCTAGCCCGGGGCAGTTAAATACTGCTGACTTTTTAAGCCGAGGGCTCAAACTTTTCCCACAATGCCATTTGGGAGAATTCTGTGCACTCGTTGAAGGTAGGTATGGCTGCTTCGGTAGGGTTTCCAATGAAATGTGCTCTAATTTTGGAGAAAAAAGCCACTGCAAGAGAGCTAGAGGACGTCATTAAATCTGAGGATGGCTGAAAAGTACTTGGTTTGCTTTTAGTAGGTTCACAGGATTTTTCTGTTGTGTTTCTGCTTTGAGACACACAAAATAATTATTCACTGAAATCCTTGAAATTTTGCAGTTGGTTTCTTTTTCCCCTGCTCAACGTCCTATTAGGATGTGTTTTTGTCACTTTAAAGCAACGGCTTGAGTCCAAATCACCGCTCTTGGTTGTAGGGGTAAAAGACTTATAAAAAAAAAATACCAGAGGAGGGGACCCCTTGTGATTTTTTTTTGATTACCCAGCATGGAATTGGAGGTGGGAGCAGGTAAATGTGGTGGAGTGAAATGCAGTGTAAACATTGGCGTGGTTCACAGTCGTTTGGTGCGTTTTATGCAAACAAACCTGCTGGTTGGAAAGATTAAACAAGGTACTGTAACGACTGAGTGGTGATTTTGTATTTGCTTTTGATTTCAAGTGCGAATGGGAAGGGTTTTTTGAGCCGATTTTCAGCTCCTCAAAATTCATGAAAAGCGAAGAAATGAACAACAATCTCCAAAACAAATGAGTTTTTCTCCAAAGTGGGAGAGTCAAGTGATCCCTGTTATAGCTGTGGCTTCGAAGTCATTCATCCCTTGAAATAATATCACAACATCGTATTTCCAGCATGTCTAGGTTTGATGCTTTTCTCCAGCTTCATATTGGGTGGTTACGGGCAGTGCAGGAGGGAAAGGGTTAAGTAATTAGATATGGCCATCATAATTGGCATAATATTTACCATTAACTTATTTGAATGTGTAGTTCCAAATTTCCAGTGGGGAGGGGGGTTATACCAAGGCTTATATTTTCCAGAGGGTATCGCATGTAATCGTAACCGCGTGACTGACGTCTTTCGATGATCATTGCATTTTTTTCTGTAGAATTCAAATAAGTTGTATCAAAATCTTTTATCTGTTTGAGAGTACTTTCAAGACAATCCATTTTAAGTGCCTTTCCTTAAAGCCAAAGCGATTCCGGAGGTGCAAGACATCGCTGGTGGACAACAAAACAAGAAAGCGGCCATTTTGTTTTTCTCTCGCACTCAATCTGATGAGCATTTTGCACGCAAAAAACTCATTTCTGCACCGAATTAAGTGGAATGAAAGCTATTGGCAGTCTTTTGGGTAATTATTATCCAAGTGTAATACAATAATCGGTCTTTCCACATCAAACATTTGAAAATTTAATTAATTGCGATCGATTTCGCGATCGTTTTTGCCTAGTAATTCCAGGCCTTATGCGCTAAGAACAGGTATTCCGTGATTAAAACTGCTTTACAACTGTATATACTAGTAACTAGTAATTATTTGTATCTCGTGCATGAGTATTGTATCATAATCATGTTTGTTTTATTTATCATAGCTGGAATTTCCAAAGGGGTGGGGGGTCCATGCGGCAAAAGTCTGGAAATTCCGGAGGGGAGGGGGGTACAATGTGGGTGCCCATTTCGGAAGATCCAGAGGGCAGGGGAGTCTAAGACCAAATCCCTTCCGTGGGGTGGGATGGATATTTTCTGGAACTACACAATACACCCATGTATAGTATATAATAGTTACCGTAGTAATATACTGAGAAGTTTCAAGGTTAATTTGCAAATATTGGCATTTAAAATTAAAGAAACCATGAAAGTGAGGCTATAGTCAACATTATTTTATAGCTCTATCCATACAACTTAATCTCTCTAAACTGAAATTAAAGAAATAATGAAAGTGAGGCTATAGTCAACATTTATAGCTCTTTCCATACAACGAATAAGAATAAACAGTATGATCACTACAAATCGCTTATACTGGGATTTTTTAGCCACTGAAATACTAATTGTATCCTGAATATCATATCAGCAAGCATTTGTAGCTTACAGTGCAAAATATGCCCGAACCACTGATTTCCATCTATTCCTATTCTGGAATATGGTCGATCGAATGCGCCCTTAATCTCTCTAAACTGAAATTAAAGAAATCATGAAAGTGAGGCTATAATCAAACAACATTAAATTTTATAGCTCTAAACTCAAACCTCACATTATTAAAGTGCATATAAGCCCTAGGCAGTTATCTTTGATATTGATTGTACATGAAGTGGATAGTCCAACTGTAGAATATTTCTTGATTTGGGTGTTATGTCTATGAGAGGTTTATATTTCCAATATGCTAATGATGTGCTGTCAACACTGACATCACTTATTATACAAAAGCATACAGCTGGTTGAGACAAATTACCTATTTTTAAATTCTAAGTTATATTTGAAGCTTATCAAAGTGATTTTACAAAAAAAAAATCTAAATTAGAAAATAGCTTAATTCACAAGCACAAAGAAATTCAGCAAATGTTGGTGATGACATCACATCATTAGCATATTGGAAATATAAACTTTTATATCTCATAGACGTAACACCCAAATCAAGAAATATTCTACCGTTGGACTATCCACTTCATGTACAATCGATATCAAAGATAACTGGCTAGGGCTTATATGCACTTTAATAATGGTGAGTGAAGTACTCGACAGTGAGCTATTCCACTTTTTCTCATTCAGATAGGATTCACCATTCATACTATAAGTGGATAGGGATTGACAGATACCAAACTAATACATAAAATATATAGAAAATGAAAGGTATGAAGGAATGGTAATGAAAATGGTGCCTTCTCCAATAGGTCCGTGGTGATCATATAGTTGCCTGTACAGCATATGAGATTGCAGATAGGATAGCAGTCATAGAAGGTCTTCAGGAGGAACAAAAATCAGCAGTAGCAGAGAGGTGTGCAAGGATCTACTCCGAGTGCAACCCTAAGCCAGGTGAGGCTTCTGTCCATAGAAGTATACACTTACTGAAAAACTTGTTTTCGTCTTTTGTACCTTGTTTGAGAACCTTAAAAATAACATTTGATCCTGTTTTATCTAAGATTAGCATTATAAGAATACAAAAATAATAACTCCTTATCAACCTATTGTTAAGCTCAGTAATGATATTACCGTATCCATCATATCTTCAGCCATTATGAGCATGTTAACAAATGAAAACCGGATTCACTTTTTACTGACACTTTGGTAAAATAGATAAGACAATGTAAAACGTTGTGGGACACATAACCAGGAAAGTGGGAGGAGAGGGAGCTGAATATGTATCATTAACATGAATATACAGTCTGCATTGTGATAGGCTAAGCATGCATTTTGCTGAATGAGATGTTACATACATGTATACTGTGACAGGTTGTGCAGCTGTATTTTTTCGATCTCAAAACAGTTAGAAAATTACTAAAAATTCCAATTATTATTTTTTGCTTTAAAAAGGAGCATGCAGCTAAAATTTGAACATGTTGGCTCGTAAAAAATCGAGACTGAACCAATTTTAAAGGCATTAATTTATACAAGAAAACAATTCAAGGCCTTTTGAACATCGCAACATTTTGCTTGTATGTTAAAGGCTGTATGAGTTTCAGTTGCTCCTAAAATCACAAAACTGCCAAGTATTTTCGCTTTAGAAAGAAATATCGATCGTGCTGAAAGTTGTCTAGAATTTGAAATAATTATGTTGGCTAGGTAGTGTAAACTGATTATCGCTCAAATACATGGAACATTGAGGTGCAAAAATGCTCTACATGTAATATTGTTATAAGATTCATCTCCATCTCCCTCTGTTTTATTTGTTACATGTACCATATTTAGTGGACAATTATTTTTTTGTCATGTTATTGCAAATTATCATTATTTTGCAACTTGGCTATTTAATATGGATATTTCAATTAAACTTTACTTACATGTTGCAGATTTTGATGCTTTAAAGCAGGAGAGAAAGTGTAGTTTAGCTCATCATATGGGTCTCAAGTCCCCAGCAGAGTTAGTGAAAGGAAATGTATATTGGACCCCTGCTCATGAATATATTAACTGGTAGGTGCAAAACAGTACAACACTGTTGAATATGGAATTAAGAGTTTTATTTCAGGCAGAGTACCTGTGTAATTCATCAAACCTACTGTAGATATTTTGCTACAGATTGCTGTTGCAGTTTGGTACATCCACCCTTCCTTTTCCCCATTGTTTTCATACTATTAAGTGTCCAAATGGTCTTCATCTGATAAATAGATTGATTCAGCATTTCATATCATGTAACAGCTCTCCAGAGGATTCAGTGCTTTGTTTTCAAATTCTAGAAATTTATGCCTATACTCTTGGAATACAGAAAAACAACTTTACTGGAGGGTAATTAGAGGCAAGCTGAATCAGTCTATTGGATGCAGTACTCTCGAGATGAAAGTATTAAAAGCATTTGTTTGTTTTTCAGTGGAACAACAACATCTCTTTTTGGCTACAAGGTAACCACATTAGAAGCAGTGGCTGCTCTGATACAGCTGAAATTAGACCTTGGTGCACGTTCTACTACAAAATGAAGTTTCACTCTTCATGGTGTACATGTATCTTCTAAAAAAATTAATATATCCCAAAGAAAATCAATATGCTAGCTGCAGAGATCAGTAAATGAAAAATAGGACCAGACCTACATTTAAAAAGCTGCATATTTGTAGTAAAAGAAAAAATAAATGCCAGTACTGTTATTAGAATAAACATTTTTTACAGACAAATCTCTACTCTGGTATTTTCGCAAATACAAAATCATCTTAGCTATTTATACAGGTCTGAAGCTTTCTAGATTAACCACACATTGGCAAGGCAATTTCTTATAATTATTCAAAGTTATATTTTGACAAGACTTATGGAGAGATTCTTTAGGATTAAAATTCAAAATTGTTCACTGTGGTGTTACTGTTCGATTTACACATTAACAAATTTAAGTATGTAAAAATGGTATGTAAATAACAATGAAACTGATGATCAAATTAAACACACAATTCTGACTTGACACCAGGACTTGCTTCTAAATTTGTCGGTTAGATTTATTGTTCTGTAGGTCGTATCCTATTGGATAAAGAATCCCATTGTTTTAGGGGTAGGCTATTGTTTGGGTAACCAATAACATTTCAGGTTGCAAACGTTTGTTTGTTTGTGAAGACCCAATAGGAATTTCTCATACAGAAATACTACTGCATTTCCTAACAGAGGTTAATAAAAAACAAAAAACAAGTTGAAATTAGATATTAGCCTCGTGACCAAGGTAACATTTTGATAAATCATATTGCCTATTAGCTTTCCATTTTACTTGGCTGTTTATGTTCACAATGTCTAACCAAAAGGGGGAACATTTCAAAGCAGATAGTAGATACTGCTAACGTGTTTGACTATACACGTGCATGATCACCTCATTTAAGGTCTTGATAAGTGTCACTTCAGAAAAAAAAGGCTCTTGTAGCATCGCAATAGGTCCTTTACAGCTAACAAATAACATGGTTGAGAGCAACAAATAACTGACTTCATTTATTTAAAGGCCTTGTACGAGATCGGTAGTGTTATTAGCAAAATCTGTTTGTAAATGCTATTTTCCACCTCCAACCGATTGTCGATCTTTTTAAAACTGCGTTTTATAACTTGTTCTCCAGCATCCATGGCAATGCTTTTCCCATGGGGATCACGAGCTCATTCGTTAATGAAGTATTATATCAGCACATGACTGTTAGCTGCAAAGGGCCTATTAATTTAATTTAAATTTTTTATCTATTGATTTAAAAAAATAGTGTAGATGTAATGTTTCATAAGAGTCGCCAAATTCGATAGGGCCGAAGCATTTGAAATTCTTACGGAGATTTTGAAACCCCTGTCTAATCCAGTGACTAGTATACTAAACCTCTTCTACTACTCTAATTATTACATGCAGGTATGTTTTATGTAAGCAAAGTTTCTATTGTTGGACTATAGACTATAGTGTAGTTTTGGGACCGGAAAGTTTTGGGACCGGAAAGTTCAACAAGCGATTCAGTAGTGTAGTTAGTAGGGACCTTAAAGGAGAACTGAAGCCTAAAATCAACTTAAGCTCAATGGGTAGATCTAAACACGAAAAGACTCGTACCAAAATTTATTTTACTGTGTTTTGCGTCAAAGGATAGAAAATCTGCAAATCTTCCTTCCAACCGCCGCAAAGTACAGACTGGCTCAAATTCATGTAATCTGTGACGTACGATACGGTGAATAAATTAGTTTTGGCATGTTGTTCTCGACTTTGAATAGATGGACTAACTACTCCTAATTGCGCACTATTGTGCTTTCTTTGTGCTGAAGGTGTGGTTGTTTTTACTTTGTATGCAAATGACGTACGATACGGGGAAAAAAGTACTGAATTGAGCCGCCACACAAACTAGCTTTATCAGCGGAGAATCTGCTATTTTTCGACCTTCAAAACGTATTTCCTCTTTTTAGACCTGCACCACAAAGAAATAAAATAGCAGAACTTATTTCTCTTGAATACAAGTTTGTATAGTCGTCGGATTGATTTGGGGTTCAGTTCTCCTTTAAGCAACCACGACGTCTACGACGACGGCATAAAACATTAGTCTTAATTACAAAATACAACAAATGCACGCAGTCGACTACATTTTGACCGTTCTCTTAAAAAGCGGAACGTGAAAACAACAAATTTTACATGCAAAGGAGAACGGAAACGTAATAATTTTTCACACCGTTTACATTCCGCCTGAACGGAACTCTGTCCCCGATCACATTTTTCGAAAAAACTGTTATTAAAGGGACTTAAAGGCAACTAAAGGAAATAGTAAACTCCAAATTTCGGGAGAAAACACTTTTCTACGTTCCGTCGTCACAGCCGTCGTCGTCCTGGTTGCTCCCCAGTGTGGTCTGAGGAAATTGGTTCAAATCCTGCTGGAGGCAGGTTTTTTCCTTTCTATTTCACTTGACTGTTGACATTAGTTTCTCAGTTATTTGGACAGGACTTAGACATATCAAAGTCCCTAGTACTTTGAAATGTACTTTGTTGAACTCCCCGATAGTTTAATTGATGGGTTTCCATGGTAAGGCAAATGGTACAAATAGGCCTTTTGCAGGAAACTGTCACGTGCTGATATATACTTCGTCAACGAATGAATTGAGCTCGTGATCCCCATTGGGAAAGGCGTTGCCATGGATTCTGAATGGCAAGCTATCTTTAAAAACGCTGTTTTAGAAATATCGATTGGAGGTGGAAAATAGCATTTACAAACTGGTTTTGCTAATAACACTACCGATCTCGTACAAGTGCCTTTATTAAATATAAGAATTAAGATTATGTTGCTACGAGTAAAACCAGTGATTCAATAACATGTCGAAAACAAAGGTACCATTGATTATATAGAGTGTTAATATCATCAAAGTGAAAGACATCTTTCTCCCAATCAACGCTATTAAGGGCCTGGCATATTTTAACTGAGTCCGCTTTCTCGAAATCCCAAATGAACCGCTTGTAGCACTTTTGTTTTGACAGATTAATATTCATTTTTGCATAAATTAGTGAGTGATCACAGTTAGCTGGAGGACTAAGGGTTCCTGAACAAACAAAGATCTTTGATCTTAATAGGGTAATTACCAACTTTTAGCAGAAACTCGTTATTCCCTTCTTCTCCACCTTCGACACCTAATAGTGTGTAGAAATTTTTATCGAACTTGATTGGGTTCTTAACTACTAGAGCGTGGTCCCTAAGGAGGGTATTGCTCTTAAATTCCACGATACCAGCACTACTTGCAGGCTTTAAGGCACTCTTGATTTTCTTAAAATTGTAAGACCCTACAGCAACATCGTGTGGGAACATAATACTACCGGCATTCCACCTGAACGAGCCCGTCTCCGTTAGGTTCCACCAACTGTTCTCAAAAGCGATCTCGAGTAGCGAAACATTCTGTATAAGAATAGGGTTGTCGAAGTAGACAGTATGGTCGGCCAATGTTGTGGTGACATTAAGGATCGCCATTACGTATTAAAGGTATAACTATATGTATGTATAGCTTCAACATGACAGACGCATGGCGGCAGTTCAAGTACCTATTTCCTAATGCCGTACTTAGTTGGTTCGAATCTGCTTCCGATAATGTTAATTTCATCGATCGGGGAATGTCTCATCGCGTGTTCACGGAGGAAGGTCTTCCTACTAAGACGGGAGGTGGTAAATTGATGGGGTGGCTCGGTCGCACTGGTAAGGCTCTAGACGTAGCACTTGGTGGTAAGTCAGTTTACGAGAGCGTACTATTCGCGCGGGAACACGAAGGTCTTTCCAAACACAATTGGATAGAAGAAAACGATAAGATCGCAACGTTGAATGCAGATCTATTAGCGAAGTTCGAGAAACGATACCCACATACGGATCTTCACAAGTTCTATGCCTCTACGGAAGTGAACGGTCCAGGCAAATATTCGATGAGTATTTGGTTTCGAGATGGAGATTCTAGCTATGTCGTTTACGGCGATGATGTCTCAAAGTTATCTGCAGTCACTCAAAGACGCATCGATGGCGCATTGCAGGGAATGGTTGATGGTTTCCCATCTACGTTGACACTAGATAAGAGTGCGAAATATCATTCGAGCAGTTCCTTTTACCGAACAGGCACAAGATATAGATCTCACCAAGTTATGGATATACGTCACGCCTACGAAGAAGTTCGAAGCAGGCGTTCCAAATATATTCAAGGAGATCGTTGTAAAGCATACGACAGCAAATGAGTCTCGTAGATGGTTGTCAGGTCCAGATTTCAAATACTGGCCTCAACAACTTAATTTTGCAACGTGGTGTGCAACTTCTGGATGTGGAGTGTCGTTGTTTGACCCCACTTTCAAAACATATCCACCAGTCGTCCAAGGGTTCCTACGATTCCACGTATATTTCACGATACGAAGAATTCTACACGAACTTGGAGCTCCTCTACCTGGTAACCGTGCTTTCAAGCAACTCGACAATCTCTATAGCAAATCAGTCCTTGAGAAATTGTGCATCGAATTCGGCATATCTCGAACGCCAGACTTTCGGTGGGATGGCTTAGGAGACGTCTACGTAAACTCTCATGGAAGAATGGTGAACTATACGGAGAAGTACGCACATAATACTTCGTACTCTGCAAAGTGGCCTGGTGGTGACTTTAAGTTTCCTGAGGAGAGTCGTACGGACTATCAGTTTCCTTTATCGTACATTAGCAATAACAACGGTAAACAATACAATTGGTTTACGCCACCAATCGGTAGAGGTTTGACGAATGCTGGATTAGGTAGATTGAATCGATCTGTCGAAGCTTTTGGATATTGTATTCTAGGCGCTCAAAACGATCTTAACGAATCCATCATAGATAGTTTCAACGTCAAAGAAAAGTTTAAGAGCTTAGTCGAAGGCGCTATTCTCGAAAACGATTTAATGGTGAGCTACAAAAACTATCTTACTGCTATAACGACGACACATAAGAGGCTCGATCTAGCAATAGCTATAGGTGTGCGATTATTGCCAAGCAATCTAGTGTACTATCTTGGTAAGAAAGATGGCTATAGGAATCCAACCCCGAAAGCCACGAAAGATATGATGCTAGGCACTAACGACATCAATGCAGAAGTCAAAGGACGCCCGCCTCCTATGGAAGGACCACCAGATAAGAAATTAATACCACCTCTCGAGACGCACAAGAAACGAGTTCCAGTACTAAAGGCTGTCCCACAACATGAGATTAATCTCGCAGTGACATCCATTGCCGCAGCTGGAATTGCATGGACGTTGTTTCGTTAACGTCGTTTGTATTGCTCTATAGTGATCACCACTATTGCTACGATGAATAACCAAACGTTCTCTGCTAGTACTCCCAGAGCTTTACCAGCCATAGTAAATATGAAACTCACAATCGATCCAATCATTCCAGGTAGGATCTGTCCAAGTCTCTTTCCCATTTCTTTTAGCAACCCCCCAGTCGTTTTCAATCCCTTCCCTACTGCATCTGCTGCTTTATCGATACCAGCCTTTACTGGTTTCGGTACGGATCTCGACAACAGGGAAACTATCGTACTAACGATAGCGCCAATAGAAGTTACCACTGCAAGAACGGTCATTCCATGCTTTCTGAAAATGTATTTGATCCTTTCACGTAGCGATGTACGTTCTAGTATGGCTTCTTCTTGACGTTCGAGTAATTCTATTTCGTTATGGATGCGTACTTTCTCTTCCTTAGCTGCTTCCTTCTGGTCCTCAGTTGACGTTGAGTTTAGAAGTATGCTATCTTCTATTTTGAGATGTTCGGCGGCCTTTTCTTGACCTTGGATGACTTGTTCTGCTCTTTCTGCATTCGTAGGACCTAGGACGAATTTGAGATCCTTACCCATACTTTGGTATCTTTCACCCTTCACTGTGGTCAAAGGGATGGGCATCTCTTTACTTCCAATTGCGTGAAGATAGATTCTGCCCCGTTTCTTATTGGCATCCCACATTCCAGTTATCTTAAGGTCCCCACGAGTCCCTACATCCGCATAGTGTTCCCATACAGCATCGAATAGCATTTGTTTCATTTTATCCGATGTGCCTGTTTCGAAGACTATGTGGCGATCGCTAAATTCCGGATGCTTGATTCTATCCTCATCCATCAATTCACTAAACTCTCCATCTGTCAATGATGTTTCCTGATACTTTGGTCGAGCGCCCTCTCTAGTGTAGTCGCGTCTAGTTTCCAGGTCGAGTGATTCACTCGGATCCACATTCGTAGAGTCTGGAAAGCGACGTTTCCACTCCTCCTCCACATCGTCATCATCGTAATCTTTTCCTCTTTCAGCTTCGTCGGTTCTTTCCTCATACCTCCCATCAAAGGCCATGTTAGACATAACTATATATATACGTATATTCAACATGATATCGTCAAAGTTGGATCCCACACAAGCACGAAGGGAGCCTCATGCACTCAAGGCTCCACGAGACTTGTATAGGAAAACTTTCACTCGATCATCTGCCAATCCAGGTGAGACTCTATACGTAGAAGTCCCAAAGCTAGCAGAAGGTGTAGTACTAGTACCTGGTAGCTTAGCGCTATTGGGCGACATCGTACTATCTGGTGGACATGCGAATAACAGAGTCGTTTCGAATGTTGGACGCTGCTTGGTCATACGTAGAATCTGTAGGATGGAAGCTGAAACAGTAGAAGACCTTGTCAGGTCAGACCTCCTACAAACGTACTCTGATGTATACCTATCTACGCAGGAGAGAGAGTCGAGAGTACAACAAGGCATTCAATCAGAGAACGTAAACAAGCTACGATCGAAAGCTGGTGACGCAAGTACTTCGTCTGCTGCAGACAACGCGCTCCTAGTTGCGTGTGGTTCCAAATATAGGATTCCATTAGATGTCGACATTCTGACACAACATGGAGTTCTATATCCATATGTCCTAGAAAATACCATTACGTTCGAGTTGACTCTAGCTCCTGCCGTTGAAATAGTAGTTGGATCGGATGCGACGAAGATAGGTACATACCAACTTACCAACATCCAACTAGAATACGAAGCAATCAGGGACGGAACGCTGGCTAGTAGTGCACTTCACAAATACGAAATAGGTACTGCATTCCTATACAACTACGCTGTTCACTTCAAGATAGTAGAGATTGCTAAGTCATCCGATACTTTGATATCTCAAAACGTTAACGTTCCACGACGATCCTTTGCTGGACTACTTCTACTATTCGTAGATTCACCCACTTATGGTACGCGAGATAGTGAAGCATTCTCGAATCCAGATATTTTGAAGGTAGAAGTAGATGTCAACGGGATTCCCAACAGACTCTTTCCAAGCGGCATGCTTCCTCTAGATTTCTGGGAGGCTGCAAAAGGCTGGTTTGGTACACCCAATACTTCCATGACTCCAAAGAAGTTCTTTGAAAATAGATTCGCTATCCTAATCGATTGTCGCACAGCAAAATATTCCACCGTTCATGGTGATGGCTTGACACAAACCGGCAGTGGAAAGGACATCGACATTCGCATACATAGAACTGCGAAGGGAAGTGGAAATGTGAAAATGCACATCTATGTCCTTGCGGATGCTCAGGTCACGATATTGAACAGATCTCTGCAGAGTATATTATACTGATGGATTCTCTCGTAGAGCACGTACCGTTCAACGCACTCATAGTCGGTCCAACGAATTGTGGGAAGACTGCGTTCCTCATAGAACAACTTCGTGGATCATTTCGTGGTAAGTTCGATTACATAGTACTGATTTGTCCTACGTATGCCCACAACAAAACCTATCGTGGATTTGCAAATCGAGATCCTCGTTTCTTCGTCATGTCACCACCGCAGGATGCCATCAATGCCGCGCTACGAGTTTGTTCCACCTTTTGGGCAGGAACCAATACTCTTTTGATACTCGACGATTGCGCTGCATCGAAGGATGTAAAGCTGAGAACCGATAAGCTCGTGGAGATGGCCTTTTCCGCTCGTCACATAGGCATTTCTATTTGGGTGTTAACTCAACAGTATAAAAGCATATGCAAACCTTTTCGAGAAAACGTGGCGGTGGTCGTGGCCTTTCATACAGCGTCAGCTCTTGATGCCAAATAACTATTTGAGGACTACGGTGGTGGGTTGAAGGTGGATGAGAGGAAAATGTTGACCTCGGAGCTCAAGGCCCACAAGTTCGCTCGCATGTGCTTCTGTCTCCGCCATCCTTTCGAGGTAGTGTTAGAGCTCCCAGCACCTACAACATATTATCATGGATAAAGAAATACTCGAGATATTCGGTGAGGATGTAACAGGCCCACCACCAACCAATCTAGACGTCGTGTCAGACAATCGCGAATCACTTTCGATCTTAGCTGCAACAGGCGTAACGAAAGAATACCTAGGTAAGAACTTTTCCCTAGGAGACATCTCTAGACTTCCTGAGAAAGAAGTAGACAAGTTGTATAGGAGGTATCAGGCCGTTCTAGCTCAGCAAGTAACGAAAGGCTTAGTCGACGGCGTGACGCGTCTAGCTACCCGTCTAGTTGCCTAATAATAATAAACTTTATTAATAAACTTTATTATACACAGAATTCAAACAGTTTACACTGATTTCCTACCTAGTACCAATAGATTCTCAAGAAGCCCTAATCAAGGACCTACAAGAAGACCCTCTAGTCCGCAACGAAATCAGTGCTGCGACTGGCCTACTATCGCTTAAGGCAGGTCGCCTTGTAGCTCTAGCTAGCGTCCTATTTCACATATCTGGCCACGTAGTCATTCCTGGCACAACTGTTGAACCTTCACATATACCTACTATATCGAAGCAAGATGGAAGGACAGACGGATCAGATAACTGCGAATCCTCCGACGACTGCACCAACTAAGGTAAAAAACCCAAAGCGCGTTGCAGCAGGAAAATTAGCTTGGGAGAAGGTCACTGCCCGTGCAAAAGAAGCTCAAAGGATGGAGATAGAACGTGAAAATGAACCGTCCAAAGAAACTGACGTAGAGAAAGGTCGGTTCGAAAACCTGACTATCCTCGCAGTCATCGGTACTGGCGCTACATTGTTTGGCACGTACTTTGCGTACAAGAAGTATGTAGATGGCAACACGCGAGCTGCCGCCGTTAGCACGACACGACCTGCAGCTCCGGCAAAGCTTACGATACTAGACATGGAGTAACACTTAAAGACTCGAGACCATACTTATATATGTCGAGATGGATAAGGAATTGATGAAGACGGCAACCGATGCATCTATAATTGTTGGACTCGCTTCTGGTATTGGGTGGATCGTAATAAAGACTACCAAGGAATCTATGCTTAGCGATCCTTCTTCTTCCCTAGTGAATTACGCAAAGTGGACTGTCGTGATACTTGGTAGCTTATACGCGAAACAATATCTTGAGAAACAAAAGATCATACCGTAATGGCAGCAGCAATTGCTATGACAGTTTTCGGCGCTGTTTTGAATGCGACGGCATTTACTGGTGGTGGCATACTAGCTAGAATGATTGGAAAGGGTGATATAGATACAGAACGAGAGAGACACGATAGGGCCATCGAAAGACAAGAATCTGAAATGACAGCGTATAGAACCGAACGTCAAAGATTATACGACTTTGCACAAAATCAGGAAGGTCTTGAACGCGACGCATACAACGTTCAAAGAGATACCAACAAAGCCTTCGTGCAATCCGATAAGTTACGTAAGGCGCTAGAACGGCTCGAAGGGATGAAAGAACCCCGCTTATCTGACTACTACCGACCCTCAAACGATCAGAAGACTGGTGAGTTGCTCTACGTCGGTGGTGGAATGCTAGGCGCTGGATACGCTATTAGCAGATGGTTATAGAAACGTACTAGGTACTACTACTAAGCTACTACTAAGCTACTACTAAGCTACTACTAAGCTACTACTAGGTTACTACTAGGTTACTACTAGGTTACTACTAGGTTACTACTAGGTTACTACTAGGTTACTACTAGGTTACTACTAGGTTACTACTAAGCTACTACTAAGCTACTACTAAGCTACTACTAGGTTACTACTAGGTTACTACTAGGCTACTACTAGGCTACTACTAGGCTACTACTAGGCTACTACTAGGCTACTACTAGGCTACTACTAGGCTACTACTAGGCTACTACTAGGTTACTACTAGGTTACTACTAGGTTACTACTAGGTTACTACTAGGTTACTACTAGGTTACTACTAGGTTACTACTAGGTTACTACTAGGTTACTACTAGGTTACTACTAGGTTACTACTAGGTTACTACTAGGTTACTACTAAGCTACTACTAAAAAATACTAAAAGAAAAAAAAAGAAAAAAAGAAAAAAAGAAAGGAATGAGGCCTGGTTCTTATTCTTTTTTTTTTTTTTTTCATCTGTTGAAGGTTAGAATGTATAGATGTATGATGGATTCTAAACTTGCGAATATCTTCTATGGTCCTATGGCTATTGGAAAGGTCACTCTGCAATTGGTAAGCTATCGGTAGCAGCGAAAGCATCAGAAGACGTAGCTAGGAGTTGGTTGGAAAAGCAATCTATGTGGCAAATATATCTACCACCACCAAAACACATTCCACGACCGCATTGGACTGTATCGAAACCAAATGAAGTCCACCAAGCTGATTTGATATTTCTACCACACGATCGACCTGGGCGTGGACGAAAGCTATACAAGTACGCATTGGTAGTAATCGACGTAGCTTCTCGATACAAAGAAGCCGAACCTTTGACATCTAAAGATAGTGGTGAAGTCGCTGCTGCATTCGAACGAATCTACGAACGTAGTCCACTCGAATGGCCAAAGACGTTGCAAGTAGACCCCGGTAGAGAATTCATGGGACGTATGTCTGAAACGCTAGAACTACATGGTACGAAAGTTCAACGAGGTGAGGCTGGTAATCATAGAGCGCAAGGCTTCGTCGAACGAGCGAATAGAACCCTAGCTGAGAGATTGTTTGGGTATCAGTATGCACAAGAGATGGTGCTTACTTCGGAAGGATCGGATGCGCGTAGTAGAGAATGGGTAGTTCGTTTACCAATGGTTATCAAAGCCATGAACAGTGAGGTGACTCGACTTACAGGAAAGGAGCCTTCGAATTCCGTAGTGACGCAACAAGTAGATCTAAAGACTCCTACATATTCGCGCACTGTTGGTTTGAGAGAAGAGCGCCTACCATTCGACGTTCTAGTTCGATATCTCTACGCACCAGGAGAATTGGAAGGGGGTGAAAAACGTAGAGCTACTGATCCTGTGTGGAGTTTGCAGATATACACCATTTCGCGAAGTGTAGTATCTTCGGGACAGCCTGTGCTGTACTACCTTGCGAAGCGAGAAGGGGAGAAGGACGCACCCAAACGTGGATTCGTTCGTGAAGAGCTACAAGTTGTTCCTAGGGATACAGAACTACCACCAAAAGGAATTCTGTTTGTACCCAGACGCTAGACAGCGTACTCTATTGGCTCGGTGTGGATTCCATCGGGAAGAACGTGTCTTTTGTCGTAGTAAGCCGATAGCCCAAGCTTCTGTTGTTCGTAGGTTGCCATACCTTCTGGCAATAGTCGGAAGCCTCGGTTTTCCGCCACGTCGATACTACACTGGAGGGCTGCTTCGAATCGATCCCACGAAACGTCGTTGTGCCGCCTAGACATACCTTTGGTGGAATATTTCCTGCTACCGCCCACATCGACATACCAAGCTTTAGAACATAGTGCAATGGCGCGTTGACCTTCGAATTCGAGTTTGAAGAGTCCTGGGGTACGACTGCTCCACTTGTCCCAAGCTAGCCATTCCTTCCTATTGGCTTCGAAATCCTCTCGTAGGTCTGATCGTACGACTTCATCGATGCTATTTCCAGAGATGGCAATGTACGCGCTGTCCGTATCCATCTGGATGTATTCGAAATCATCTCGGGCGATGTACTTATCGAGGAAGTCGTAGTAGAACTCGAGCATACGCAGCTTTGCGAGCTGGTACACAGCGATACCTACTTGGAAAGGTCGTTTGATTCGGATCTGGTCCTTCCTACTCTCGAGTTCGTATGCCTCGCCAATCTCTTCCAGGTCTTCGAACCAAGCACTCCGCAAAGCTTTGTCCACAATCTTCTCGTCTTTGGTATAGGTGACATCCGTTTGGCGTCCCAAGTCTTCGATCAACTTTCCATAGGCGCTGTTTCCCAGTAGCTTGAACACATCTGCCAGCAAAGCTTTACTTTTGTCTACGTCTCCCGTGCGTCGCGCCTCGGTGACTTGGTCCACGAACCATCCGAAGATTTCCTTAGGTTCGTAGTCTATCGTGCGGTAGACAGCAGTGATCACTGCGCCATGCTCGACGTACCAAAAGAGGAGAGGTTCATAGAGCAGCAACCTCTTTCCAGAAAGACTCCCAACTAGCTTCTTTTCCTTGCCGCGCTTTCTACCTGTCCTTGCGAGGTAGGCCAACATTTGTGGAGGAATTGCTTCCTTGGGGATTTCCTTGTTGTAGAAGAAGGGGGGCATCTCCTCGAATTTCTTCCACAATTCTTTTGGTATCTCGATATCTACTTCTGCATATCCAAACCACTCTCTGTTACGCAGACATTCGACAAAGTCTTCGGCGGCTGGCCCTGGCTCGTCGTAGTGCACAACCGTTTCTTTTCCACAAGGCATTTCGAATTCCATGGTAGAAAGATATAGGGCGTTGGCATCGTATCCAAGAACTTTGCGACACACCTTGGTTCCACCCTGATGACTACGAATCTTAGTCACTCCTGCTTCGTGACGTCTGGTGAACACTATGCTTGGACCTCCCACGACAGCGCCTTTCAGCATGTGGTAGGCTTCCTCACCTGGAGCGTACATCTCAGCTCCTCTTTCTACACTACCTCGAAGCAGGAACTGTAGCGAGACTCCTGGGATGGACACTGCGTCTTTCAGCATGTCTACTCCCTTCTCGTGATAAAAATCTCGCATCTTTTCGAGTGCCTCTAGGAATGGGACTACGTCTAGATCGTTGTAGTATCGTAGCCAGTCTGCGAAGGTCTCCATTTCTTTATCGAGAAAGGTGCGCTTGCAGTCTTCGAACTCTGACCTAGATAGTAGGTGTTGACCTTTCAACTTCGAACCCCACTCTTGATAATCTGGTAATTCAACGTGATCCAACTTGTCGGGAGAGTCGAACCACTCGTATGGGAAGAAACTCTTTTGCGACTCACATCCATAAGCAGTGATCCAACGTTCGTAGGAAGTTCCAGGTCCAAGGTAGTTCATCACATCGAGGAAACGGAAATCGGGAGTCAAGAGAAACATAGTGGTGTTGGCTTTCTTTGCTACTCTGACTTTCTTGCATGTGTCGGCAATAGATTCTACGAAATAAATTTCTGATCAGGTTGAGGTCATACCTGCCAGAGTTGAATCCCAATACGGGAACTTGGCTGATCCATTCGTCGATTCTCATCCGTTGTGCCTTCGATTGGGTGTCGAAGGAGAATTCAGGTGTCTTGGGGCAGAACCGTTCCGCAACGACTTCTCGGATTGCTTTCGCTCTTCGTTGGAGTTCTTCGACAAAGGCGGCTACAAGTTCTTTTGGATCGCGTCGACAGAGGTGGGTTGGCGTTCGATCGTACGTGTCGGCAATTGATACTGATATTGGGACATGGACGTTTTCGATGGTCAATCGGTCCGTTGGTCGTCTTCCTTTCATTGTATCGAGATAGGCTTCGAAATCGTAAACTATGGCATGTGGATAGGAGGTTTGTGTTGGAGTTGGAACCGGCTCGTTTGTCTTCTTTGTAGAGCAACCCCAAGCCTCCACTACTACATAACCTGCCTCACGTAGCCTCTCGGTTCTTTTGCAGGTCTTACGGTATGAGACTCTATCTCTAGGGAAGCATTTTGGGCAGCCGTGGAAGTAGCATCCATGAAATTGAAAGATAGTTTTGGAAATAGGTTCATAGCCGTCGACTGGTGCTCCTTCGATCCAATGCTCTCCACCATGTCCACAAGCTGCGTGATGAATGTGCTTCTGGATTCTTTCGGATTCGCGTTCCAACCAGCGTAGAGCGGCTTTGCTGGCTTTGTTAGAATCGCTCTCTGGCCAGAAGGCTTTTTCGTATGCCGACTGGGGTACTGTGATTACTTTTCCGGGGCAAACAATCTTCGTTTCTCCACGCCTGCAACGATCTGCATGGCGTTGAAGGTGGCAAGCCTGTGTGAACCGTTGCTTACAGTCATTACATACGTAGATGTGCCCTAGCCTTTTGACGTCCTTGATATAGAAGGCATGTCCTTCGTATATCCCAATCGTCATCGTATGCTTGTAGTGAGCTGCATGTCGCATCAGATGCCAAACGCCAGCCTCCGTAGGTTCGTACACCCGAATGCCGATTCCAAAGTGCAACTCGACTTCCTCCAGCTGGTCTAAGGAAGTTCTGGGAACGTCTTGCGTGGGCGCTGTCAGGCGATAGAAGTCCTGAGCAAATCTTCGAGCTGTGACGCAACACCTATCTACTCGTGCTCCTTCATGCATGGCAAGGCAGCGCCACAGACATAGGTTGTCACCATATCGATCAAGGGCAAGCATTCCTTTTTTCTGGCGAAGCCATTGGGGCAGTGGGCCTGTTCCCAACAGAGGCTGACGATCGATCACGACTTTGACATCCACGTAGATCCAACGCACGAAGGCCCATTGGGTATTTGGCCGATTGATGTTGCCGGGATTCAATCGAGATAGCTCCCTGTCGACCACCCACTCTTCTGCATCTCCTAGGATGTTCACCCATGGAGAGCCGGGGACAGTCTTGGAGAATAGCATCACACGCCCGTCGTTGACATTGCGAATGCGATAGGTGTAGCTGTAGCGCAGGTAGAAGCTGGTGGTTACCTTTGCAACTAACTTTTCCATGATCCTAGGGGTCAAATCTCCTGCCACACCTTGGAAGAAGCGCCATCGAATAGTACGGCGGCCTATCTCCACTCCCTCGAGCATTCCATCTCTCTCATCGAGAATAGCACCTGCCTCTCGAGCTAGACTCCGTGGAAGTGGCTCACTACGCGGCCTCGCCATTCTCTCTTCGGTATAACTATACGTTAGGATATCTCTAACAGTTACTCAAGTTTGGATTTTAGGTGCAAGAATGTCTAGTGACAACTTGGGCTCGCGGGGTAAATAACACACAATCGGTGTCGATATAACTATATGCTAATGATATCTCTAATAGGTTCACACTTTTGGATTTTTAGGTGTCTAGGGACAATTTGGGTGTTGCGAGAGACCCTTATGACCCCAGTAGTATAGGTGGGAGTAAAATGATACAACTTTTTTCTTGCACAAGGACGTCAAAAAGTGGATTTCTGAATTCGCTTTTTGACGTCCTTGTGCAAGAAAAAAGTGGTATCATTTTACTCCCACCTATACTACTTAGCCGATTGCCAATTACTCTTCCGATTCTTCGTGCAGTATAAGAAAAGTTATATATTATTCCAAAAACGTAGTCTATGTATTAAGAGATTGAGTATTAATATATGTATATGGAAAAATTGAATGATAAGACACCTTTTCACTGTATTATTACAGGACCAACAGAATGTGGAAAGACAAAATATTTAATAGACCATCTTAGAGGATCCTTTCGTTACATATTCGAATATATAGTACTATTTTGCCCAACATATGAAAATAATAAAACGTATCATGGTTTTGCGAAGAATGATCCTAGATTTATTGTTTTATCACCTGATGCAAGTAATGTAGATGAGATAAATGATTTATTATCGTGTTGTCAACAATTGTTTACAGGTACTAAGACGTTAATTATATTAGACGATTGTGCCTTTAGTAAAGACCTAAAACAGCGTTCTAATAAGTTTATCAATCTTGGATTTTCAGGTAGACATGAAGGAATATCTATTTGGGTATTAACTCAGCAATTAACCTCAATAGCTAAACCATTTCGCGAAAACGTAGCTTGTGTTGTAGCATTCCATAGTTCATGCCAAACATCAACTAAGACATTATTTGAAGAGTGTGGAGGAGATATAGATAGTGAAGATCGTAAGAAATTCGTAAAATTATTAAAATCTGAAAAATATTCTAGGATATGTTTTTGTTTGCGATATCCATTCCAGTGTTATCTTGAGATACCGAGTGCTGACTTCTAGACGATATCTATTGTCCCAAGGGACTTCTTAGTTCCCAAATTTATGTGAAATGGTCTAAAGAGATAATCCTACAATGTATTATAATGTCACTAGTAATCAAGAAATTCGAAAATGTCGATCTTAGTCTGTCTATTGATGCTTTCATAGATATGATAGTAAGCAGAACGTCTATTTCAAAGGGAAAGATATTGCTAGAGCACTAGGTTATAGGAAAGCTGCAAATGCAATAATACGACACGTAGATGAAGAAGACCAGATAGAATGTGGAAAATTACAAAGGGGTCCCCGTTTCAGGGACCCCTTGAATAATGAGCAACCACATACAATGTTTATAAAAGAATCAGGCTTATATTCTCTCATTATGAGTTCCAAGTTAGATTCAGCCAAAAGATTCAAAAGATGGGTAACATCTGAAGTGCTACCATCTATCAGAAAGTATGGCTATTATAGAATGTTCGACAATCCCAACACATTAACATTCAAGATAGAAGATGAGTACGATCTGCATACAAAAGTTGTCAAATATATTAGAAGATTCTATCCTAATGTCATTATGACAGCTGGATTGGGTGAATTACAAGATAGTTCAACTAAGAGGATCGATTCTTATAAGAAAGGATATATGAAGGGGCAGCCAGATATTATAATAAATAATTGTCATAAATATTATAAAGGTCTATGTATTGAATTCAAAACCCCTATTGGTAATGGTGTCTTGTCTAATGCACAAAAGAACTTATTAGAACGGTATGAAGAGAATGAGTTCAAGTGTATAGTATCAAATGATTACGATCTAATAATAAAAGATCTAAATTATTATCTGAAAGATAATAGAATAAGATGTAGGTATTGCAATAGGAAATTTTGTACAAGTGAAACACTAAGAAACCATAAGAAGTACTTCCATAGAATACGATAATAGAATATGGAAAACTAAGGGTGCGCGATTCACGTACCCGGAAAGATTATAATAATAGATTATTATTATATCATTTCAAGAAAATGGAAAGCACGAAAGTAAAGAATGTATAAAAGAGTTAAGACATCTGTTAAATTTGGATATTATCAATGATAAATTAAACATATCCACAATGACAATAGTGTGTAAGTTCAATGTGAAGATTAACATCGATAACATATCTAAATACCTGAAGTTGAAAAAGGATGCTATAGTTTACGTTAGTTATAATGGTGAAGTGAGATCTTTGCTGAATAATAAATATAGGACAAAGAAGAGTTTTTTCAATCAAGCAACCGTTCTTATAAAATCAAACTATGACAACAAGTACATAAATACGAAGTTGTTTAAGAATGGATCTATACAGATGACGGGTTGTAAAAGCATAGAGGGTACCATTGAAGCTCTTAACACATTGTGCATAGAATTGAGAATAAGAAAGGGAATTATTGATCCAGTAACCACACGCAAGATCATAATGAAACCCTTTGTTGATTACCCAGAATTCTTAACCATTAATAGTGTCTATGATTTTAAGATTTGTATGATCAACTATGGAATGAATATTGGATTTAAAGTAGACAGATTAGCTTTATACGCATTCCTAATGGAAATAGGTGTAGAGGTAATATGTAATCTTGACAGGCATGCATGTGTTAATATTAAGAGGGGTAAGATATCTATTTTTGTGTTTGCAAGTGGTTTTATCATTATTACAGGGGCAACAAGTGCAATGCAAATTGTAGATGCATATGAATACATTTCAATTCTCCTGATTAGCAACTACAAGAAGGTCGTTTTCATTGACATGATGCAAATGATATAAATAGTAGTTGATAATTATAATTCATATGACGTCGATTGTTGAAGAGTGTATTATTGAAGAAGATATCCAACCTGTTGAACAGCCTGTTGAGACAACTACAAGAGCTCCAAGAGAGAAGAAGGTAAGATTCAAGAAGGATCCAACAGTAATCCCAACAGATATAGATGATAAAAGGGAATCCTTATCGATCCTAGCAGTGTTAGGAACTATAAACGAATTCGTTGGAGTCAATATGAGTCTTGGTGATGTTAAGAAGCTGTCAGTAAAAGATGTTGAGAAGTACTACAATAGATACCAAGTCGTAACTGGTAATAGGGTTACTAATGGTCTAGTAGATACTGCTATAAAAGCTACTGTGGAGATAATCTCCCACATGGTTACTATAGATAACAACGATGAATTATGCAAAGATCTACAAACTAATGAATTGGTTAAACAAGAACTATCAAATGCTGCTGGATACATAGTATTAAAAGGAGGTAGAATGGTAGCTCTAGCAAGTGGTTTACTTCAAATAGCAAAACATGTTAAGATTTCTTCTGAGACAACTGTTGATAACACTTCATTGGTTTAAACATTAAAATATACTAATTATAATATGACGGATGATACATTAGATGACGAATATATCGAACGAATTACTAAAGAGTTAGAAAACAATAAACCAACTCCTAAACAGAAAGACCCTAAGAAGGTTGAAGCTGGAAAGAAGTTAGCAGAATACCGTAAGAAAGCAAAGAAAGATCTTGAGGTAAATACAGATGAGGTAAATACAGATCCTAAGTCTTACATACCTGAGTTATCATTTACAACAGTATTAACAATAGTTGGTGTAGGCCTAATTGCTACAGACTTGTATTTTAGATATGGTAGAAAGAAAGAACCAAACATAGTAGAAGAAATAAGACCACCTGTAAGATCACCTGTTCCTAATATAGGCATGTAACAAATTGATTTAAACCTATGATAGGATATATAAATATTATGGCAGAAAATAAACTAGTTAAAACAGCTACAGATGCAGCCGTTATAGTTGGACTTTCAGCTGGTGTTGGTTACCTTAGCAAGAAGATGATGAAAGAATCGTTCCTAAATGACCCCTCATCAAGTATCACGAATTATGGCAAGTGGATCTTAGTACTATCTGGAAGTATATATCTGAAAGAGTATCTTGAAGATAATAAAATACTACCAAAGTCACTTTAACAAGTGTACGTATTGTACAATATAGATGGCAACTATAGCAATAATGATTGGTGGAGCTATTCTAAATGCAACGACATTCGTAGGAGGATCCTATTTAGCAAAGTATCTATCAAGCAACAATTCAGATGAAGAACGAATTAGACATGATAAGGCTCTAGAAAAATACCAACACGATATGGGCGAATGGCAGAAAAGAAGACAAGAATATCAAGATTGGTTATCAGAAAAATATCAAAACAAAATTCGTGCAGATGATAATGACAAAGAGACTGATAATGCTTTTAGACTATATACCCAAACACATCCAGATTTCAATGAACCACAATTATCTGACTATTATAAACCAAGTAATAATCAAAAACAATACGAAATGGCGTATGTGGGAGGTGGTATCATGGCTATAACATATATAGCTACTAAACTGGTATAAAAAGACATTCTATATTATAAATTATAAGATGGATTTAGATCCAACAGAAGAGATTCCAGATAATAAAAATCCTTTCGATCATGATAACGTTGGTTATGATGATGATGATTACGATGCTTATGAAATGGCTCAAATGACATCAACCCATAAAAAACCTTATACTCACACTACTGAAGAAACATCATTTTGGGATGGTGATTCTAAAACACAATTAATAACTAGGGAAGATAAGATCAATTTTGCTTGGGAAAGGATTCAATATAAGTATCATAGCATTAACCAAAGTAAAGCTCCTTTCCTTGCTACTATTGATGAATACGATAGAGTTATGGTAAAAACTAAGAGACTAGGTGGTAAATACTATCCTCTGTTTAATGCAGAAGGTGAAATAAATGAAAAATTACCTAAAACAATTACTAGAAATCTTGGCCCACCTGCTGCAAAAATTGTAGATGACATCAATGAAAAGATATTAAAAACCAAACAAAAAGTTAAACAATTAGAACAAGATATAGACAATATTTCTCAAGCTGAAACTGAAGATGTTATAGAAATGTTAAATAAATCACTTCGAGAACAGATCATAGAAAAAGAAGATGAGATCGAACAGATGAAACATGTGAATGAAGTAATAGAAGGGCGTATGTCTCTAAGAGATCGTATAAAAGCTATATTCAAAAAATATGGTTTTACTGTTATTGCTGTCCTAACAGCTGTTGGGGTTGTTATTGGAGTAATCGTTAACAGTCTAACAAATGGACTATCTAGTGTTGCAAAAGGTATTGGAAATGGTTTGAAAACTCTTGGAAAGAAATTAGGTGAAATACTACCTGGAATGATTGGAGCAATTGCATCCTTTATTTTTAGAACAGCTGGAGAAGTAATTAGCTTTTTGGCTAAGAACGCATGGCTTCTTATTGTAGCTGTGGTAGTATACTTTGTAGAAAGATATAAGAATAAAAGATAGACTATATGGTATAATGGTAGTACTATACATTGAAAAGACAAAATGTGATGAGACCACGTATCTCGAGAATCCAATCGAAGTTAGGAGGTATATTTCACTGATTAGTTGTAATTTTAATAATAATTTATATGATCTTATGAGTGAAGGTACAGTTTCTAATACGCAAGGTAATACATTACTTCGTATTCCCAAAGGAGACTATACTATAGAAAGCTTTAAAATTGTTGTAAGTAATGCCATTTCGATTGGCGATAAGCCAATCAGTATAGAAATTTCAAATGGTAAAGCCTATCTTATTCCTACAGCTGGTGTCATACTAAATGAGAGTCTAGCTAGACTACTTACGATTAACAGGAATTTGAAAATAGGGTCTCGAAATGAGATCCAGATCATGAAGAGCCCTACTGTTTTATATATTCATTGCGATCTAATTGATCCAACACAAGTTATAAAAGAAACTAAATATTCTCAAATATTAACATCATTAGAATTGAATAAAAAAGGAGAAAAGGTATCCTTCACCCCTAATAATTCACCTAATATTAGTATTAGAGAGGTCGACTATATTAATAGCATACGATTGTGGATAACAGATGGTAATCATAATATGATAAGTTCAAAAATATATCCAATGCGGTTTGTGTTAAATATTATTTAGAAAGATATATTATATATGGTAGTACTATATATTGAAAAGACAAAATGCGATGAGACTATATACTTGAAGAACCCTATCAAAGTTAGAAAACATGTTTCAATGATTAATTGTAATTTTTACGATCATTCATATAATCTTATTAATGATGGTACAATTTCCGATATCGTAGGTGGAGAACTATATCGTTTTCCTAAGGGATATTATAGCATAGAAAGTTTTAAAAACCTAATAAATAAAATAAATGTTTATAAAGTAGAAAGAAGGGAACCATTTCATCTTAAGACTATAGAAGGTATAACCTATATTATTCCTAATAAAGATATTATTTTTAATGAGGGTTTAGCCAAGTTACTTACTATTAATAAGGGCTTGAAAATGGGATCTCTAAACAAGATTCAGATCATAAAGGCTATTAATCTCACAAGTGATGGTATAATTTACGATATGCGTGGTAATGAACTATATCGTTTTCCAAAAGGAAACTATACTTTAGAAAGTTTTAATAATTACCTAAGAAATTTCGCATATGGTGCTAATAAAGAAAAGAAAGATATAGGAACGTCTACACAGGGTGGTACGACTTACATACTCATCAAAAAAGACGTCACACTAAACGAGAGCTTAGCTACATTACTTCACACTGATAGAACATTATGGAAAGAGCAACTTCACACCATTCAGATTACAAAGGCCACTAATCTCAAAAGTGATGGTATAATTTATGATATGTATCGTAATGAACTATTACGTCTTCCTAGTGGAGATTATACCTTAGAAAGTTTCAAAATCTTCATAAAGCAGACTAACTTATTATTCTCTATAGAACATTTAGATAATATAACCTACCTAATTCCTAATATAGATCTTTCCATAAGCAAAAGCTTAGCTAAATTACTTACTATTAACAGAACCTTAAAACGTGGGTCTCGAAATGAGATCCAGATATGGAAAGCCTACAACCTTCCAAGTGAAGGTACGATCTCTCACACAAATGGTGTCGTAATATTTAGATTTCCTAAGGAAGACCATACTTATCAGACTATATCTGATATCTTCTATAGTGTCAATGGAAATTCGAATCCATCGAGTAATCCTATTATAGGTCATCCATACCTCAGTAACGAATGGCATATCTATACTAACGACGATCTCGTATTGAATGATAGTATGGCTAAATTCCTCAATATTGGTAAACACATTAAAGCATCGAGTAGGACCCGCTTCTATATACATCAAACCATCAACCTTCCAGAAGATGGTATAATTTTCGATATGGATGACGATGATCTATACCACATCCCTAGTAGAGATTACGACTTACTAAAAATTATAACCATAATGAGCAAGTTTACCAAGCACAAGGATACGATCAATATAGAAACCCTAAATGATAGAGTCTATCTTACTTCTAATGAAGATATCATACTAAGTGAGAACTTGGCTAGATTCCTTACTACGAAAAATAATATTAATAGTTGGTCTAGAACTGAGATCGATATTAACGAGAGCACTAATATTATACACATTCATTGCGATTTAATCAATCCAACGCAAGTCATAGAAGAAACTAAATATTCACAAATCTTAACATCCATTGAATTAGATAATAAAGGAGAAAAGGTGTCCCATACCCCTAATAATCATATTAATACTAGAGGGACCGATTATATTAATAGCATTCGTTTATGGGCAACAGATAGTAATCACAACATGATAGATTCTGGAATATATCCAATGCGAATAGTGTTAGAAATCGTTTAAACGAAAGACATTACTATTAATCATATGGTTGACTACGATTCGATTTATCCAGATATACCTCTACAAGTCACTGGAGAAAACTTTAGACTTCATAAGGTAAATACGGTCCTATCAGAATTAGGAGCTGAAATTAAACATTATGAAAAGGTGCGGAAGAAATATGTTAGAATACGAGGAATAACCCACAATCTTTCTGTAGGTGCTGGTATACTTTCGGTTATCTTAACCAGTTCTGCAGTAGCGACTTCTTTGTCAGGGTTTGGTGCTGTCATTGGACTCCCAGTAGGAGTAGTTGGTGGTTTATGTGGTCTAGTTTCAGCTTCTTCTGCAACAGCTACTAAAGCTCTAACTAAGAAGGTGTCTAAACATGAAAAAACCGTAATGTTAGGAAAAGTGGACCTAGCTATGGATATTGGCCACAACAATTAAACTTTGCTGTATGGTGTGCTACTTCTGGTTGTGGAATAAGCCTACAAGAACACTATCCTCCAGTTGTCCAAGGATTTATCAAGTTTCATGTCTACTATACTATACGAAGAATATTATACGAGTTGGGAACACCATTACCAGATGACAACGTTTTTAATCAAACAAACAATCGGTATAGTAAGGTTGCTTTCCATCGTCTGTGTAACGAATTTAGTATTCCTACCGATCCAGACTTCAGGTGGAAAGGAGGGCGTAATCATGGTCTAGGTGATATATTCCTATATTATTCTGGTGTGGGTTATGAAAATGTTCACGCAATTCGTGAATACGATATAGATGCTAACTTATATCCCAGTCCAGATGGAGAACTATTCTCTGATGAGGGTGGAAAGACCGATCAAGGAAATCTCATTTCATTTATTCGTAACGATGATCACAATGGTAAACAATATTCTTGGTTCGTACCAAGTAAAGATAATGGATTGACTAAAGCTGGAATGGGGAGATTAAACAGATCAGCTGAGGCCTTCGTTTACTGTATATTAGGTGCTCAAGTGAATACTCGATCAAGTATTATTGGAGCTGGTGGAAATGCTGTTGAGACGAGGCAGGAAATGCTAACACTTTTTGAAAGCGCTGTAATTGAGGGTGATATAGCAAAGAGTATACAACGATATCAACTAGCTGTTCAAGAGGCAAAATTAAGACTAGACTTAGCCATTGCACCAGGAATATGGTTAATGCCATCCAATCTCATCATAAATACACAAAGTGTAATAGGATATAATAATAAGTTGTTGAAAGCTACAAGTGATATGACATTTGGAGCTAACGATTCACTAAACAAAAAAGTAGAACCTATAGTATTAAAACATAATATAGGTAAACTACCACACCAATATGGAAACAAACCAGTAGTAAAACCTACAGTAAATAAATCACGAATCGCATCATCCTCTCATGAAACTAATTTAGTTATATTAACGATAGCAACAGCAGGAGTAGGTTGGTATATATTTACCTAGTGGATGTACTTACTACCACATGTACTTACTACCTTTCAAGTATGAAAAACATATTCTTTCTGTCGCCATTTCCTGTAACTCATTCTTCAATTGTTTCTTTCGTATATTAGCTGATTTCTTATAATTTTCTGGCAGTTCATCTTCTTTTATATAATTGAAGATGTATCTACACTTATCTATCTTCGATATACCGCTCTTACAATTGTTCAATCCTTCGCAAACCATCTGAACTATACCAGCATTAATTCCAAGGTGTTGTTGAATGGAATGCATACTATTAAAATATGTAACTTCTTTTGTATCACAATTAGTAGCTCTAACGCACTTCCTATTCTTATGATTATCCTTAACGAATGTATAGTCTCTTCCTTTTGCGGATTTCCCCTGCTGTTGTGTCATCAGTTGAAGATTATCAAGTCTGTTGTTAGTCTTATCATTGTCAATATGGCTAATAACCTTACCATCTGGGATAATACCATTAAAGCACTCCCATATGAATCTGTGAACATATGCTTTATGATTACTATCTCCATGCATCCTAACTACACATGATAAATAACGTAAGTCCTTACCATTTCCTTTGGTAGGAATTCGTTTGACGATGTGTATTACTTCGCCATCTTTACTTCCAGCATATAGTTCATAAATCGGGTGGAGATTGTATGATCTACCACTAATGATAATTCTATCTATAGTAGATTTCAAAATCGGCACATCAATTTCTTGATTTATAATATTATCACTCATCTCAATAATACTATATGTTATTATTTCTTTAGATCTAATCACATAATTTCGAATATAAGGAAGTGTCTTTCTATATATAGATCATAATCTATACTTTAATTTCTTGTTCGAGCTGTTCAATTAGTTGCGATTGCCTGACTTGCCCCTGCTTGAGTCGTTCAATTCGTTCTAACTGTTCAACTTGCTCTTGCTTGAATTGACCTATTCGTTCTTCAAGTCGCTCAGATTGCTCTTGTTTTTCTCGTTCGATTCGTTCTATATCCTTGGAAACTTCCATAAGCTTATCAAACTTATTATTTCTCGTTTGATTCTCTATTTCAAATTCTTTTGCTTTCTTTATAAAGTTTTCTAAATCAATTTTTTCCACTACTACTTCAGTATTTTTCTAGAGCTTTATCATACCTTCCTTTAAACATCGCAATATCCTTACGAACAAATGGTACATTCGCCTGTAAAGCCTTATCAGCAGGGTTGCTTTTCGCTAAACTTAAGAGCTTGGATCTTATGAGAATCTTACTTGACAATCCTACCATCTTATTTTCTACTAGAGACGATTTTTTCATACTATTATATGTTCTTTTAGGTTGTTTTTTCTCTACCATACTAATACTATTTTTAGACGGTTCCTGTTTATATATCTTCCTAGTATTCATAATATCTTTACTCATTTGTCTAACTGCTTTAGATTGCACGTTTCTATATGTTTTCGAGACTCGTATGAATGATATTGTTGCGTTCTTACCACATGTAACACCAATTTATTTCCAAGCTGTACTACCATAAGGATTTTAACATTTTATATTTTTATTAGTATGTAATCAATTTTCACTTTTATATATTATATATTTATATTTATATTTTATTATTATATGTTATATTTTATTTTTAGAATATTTTATTATTTCATGGTTGATTTTGAAAATATAGTCGATTTTCATTTTTCGATTTTCACTCATATATTTTATATTTATATTATACTATATATATTATATTATATATTTTATATTTATATTTTATTATTATATATATTATATTATTTTTAGAATAATATTATATTATTTTATGGTTGATTTTGAGAATATAGTCGATTTTCACTTTTCGATTTTCACTCATATATTTTATATTTATATTATACTATATATATTATATTATATATTTTATATTTATATTTTATTATTATATATATTATATTATTTTTAGAATATTTTATTATTTTATGGTTGATTTTGAGAATATAGTCGATTTTCACTTTTCGATTTTCACTCTTATATATTTTATATTTATATTATACTATATATATTATATTATATATTTTATATTTATATTTTATTATTATATATATTATATTATTTTTAGAATATTTTATTATTTTATGGTTGATTTTGAGAATATAGTCGATTTTCACTTTTCGATTTTCACTTTCAATTTTCACTATATTTAGATCACATTTTTGAATTGCGCTTAGATTACACGTTTTCATACGTTTTCAAGGCTTATGCGAATGACATTGTTGTGTTCTTACTGCTTGTAACATCAATTTATTTTCGAGCTGTACTACCATAAGGATTTTTAATGTTTCACTTTCTCACATTTCACATTTCACTTTTATATATAATATATAAAAGTGAAAAGCGAAAAGTGAAATTTATCCTAAAGTAATATAATATATATTATATTTCATATAATATATATTATATATTAACTATACTAAAACAATAATAATATAAAAATACTAAAACTATAATAATACTAAAACTATAATAATAATAATAATAATATAAAATATAAATGTAAAGTATAAATATAAAATATGAGTGAAAATTGAAAAGTGAAATCTATACTAAAAATACAAAATATATTTCACTTTTCAATTTTCACTCATATTTTATATTTATATTTTGTATTTTATATTTTTAGTATTCTTATAGTTTTAGTATTATTATAGTTTTAGTATAAGTAGTTGTGAAAAGCAGATTTCTGAAGCATTTTCTAAAATGCGTCAGAATCGGCTTTTCACTACTACTAATTTTGATATTATCAATTGTATCAATAAATTGTGTACTGTTTGTGAAAACGTCACTATTACGTCACTATTACCGCCTCCCGGTAAGCTCAGTAGTTAAGCTCCGGTCTGTTGTGCGGGAGGTCGCGGGTTCAAACCCCGGCCGGACCAACACTCATGAAGGGTCTTAAAATAACTGAGTAGAAGGTGCTGCCTTTACATAATGAAATAGGTTAGACCTTCTCATTTTATCGAATAAGGACCTAGATGCTGTAAGGCTTTGTGAAGAATAAAAGTAGATGTAAACCGTAGGACTAAGTAAAGAGAGAGCCGCGTGTTAGATAACTCAACTAGACGTGTTTAATACCCTCTATAGATAAAGCCACGTGACTACTTTATCGGGTCAAGACCAAAATCTTAAAAGTTATGACATTTTGTTTAAATATTGCAAAGTGGCTTCGGAGTTTCGATCGAGACACCTTAAGGGCTAACCAATAGTTGGTGACCATCCATTCTACGGTGAAAGAAATCTCACTAAACAACGTTCCCTCACGACATAATTTGCTCGACGAGGGTGGGTGGTAACTGTGATCAGTCAGTTGATACAACAACGATACACTACAGCGGCCTATTGCTTAATTATGAGACAGATTCTGTGATGTGTTTGTCAATACGTGAACCTCACACTGCAAGATAACGGATGAAGTGTTCAAGGAATGAACTACGTTGTAAAAATGAACAGCACTTGCTTCTTCTCCATTGACAGGATGTGATTACCACGCCTGTATCTGATGCAGGATTCCACTATTAAGGAGATACAGCAAATGCTCGTTTTACTTCCACGATGGTTTTTTGCTTGCTGTTGATGTAGCTTTTGATGCACGGCTAGTCGCTACTGATGACCGACTTGATACTCGCGAGCTAAGGCGACCTAGAAATGAATAAGTTAAAGTTTGTTTATCGTAAACCCAGACTGTTGTAACAAATTACCATTAAATTGTTTGGCAATATACATGGTTGCCACCCATCAGGGAACAAAAAATCCCTGACTTTTCAATGACCAGAAAACAATTTTTATTGACCATAATAAGACTGTTCGACATTCCGTCGTCCAAAAGAAAAGTCATTATCAAAACCTGTAGCCTCCCCTCACAGACACTTTGAGGCATGAGGGGCCATCGTGGCAACTTAAATATAAAACTCCTTGACTTTTTTCTGACTTTGACAAGTAATTTAGAATTGTGTTACTTGGGTAGGAACACTGTCTGTAACTGTATTATAGACAGGCGAAATCGGTCACAAAAATCAGTTAGATATTGTGAATCTGCATCTTGGGGCATGTTGACATTACGGTCACCAATGCAGAAACCAATAATCAGAAGCTCGTTTCTGGCATTGAACAAATTTTCAGCTGTAGAGTAGAATGATGGTAGAAAATCAGCAGGTTTGTTTCTATTGAGCGACCTATATAGCATGCGAAGATCAGGGATGTTGTATTGCTTTGGCCTTTAACATCGATGCAAATCGACTAAATGTCAGCTGGTTCAAGTTTTTGTCTTCTGTAGGCAGTAACATTGTTCCTGATGTAGACAAGTAAGCCCTCACCACCCCTTTTTCGATCTCTCCTGAAGAATCTGAACTGTGATAGGGAATTGCTGAAAGAATCATCAATTTTAGTTTCAGATGGCTAAAATGTCAAATATCTCTTCATTCAGAAGTCACTTAATTTCATAAATCTTGCTATAAATACTGTTAACGTTAAGATGAGGCGTCGTCAAATTGTACTTAATTGTAGAACGACCGAAGATTCTTGAAGTTCATCGTATAGTCAGAATTGCTTGAAATAGAAAAATAATTATTGTAGTTATTAAAACTAGTCGTTGGAGTCAGAAAACCTTGGTAAGCAGCAGACGTTACCGAACCACTGATCGTCCACAGCAGACAGTCGATTATATTCATTGATAGACACTGCACATTTCGCATGAGTCCCGCACAGTTATCACCTGAATTGCACATTGATTTCTTTTACAAGGCTTTCCACAGAAACTTCACAGGCCCAGGATTTTTCTTAATATTAAATAGCACCCTTGACTGTAGGCACTTCGAGCTAAAGCCAACCGAGTCTTAGGGATCCTACAGCAAAGCCTGTCTCATTGCGACTCGGCCATGAAGGAGCGGGCCTACTCATTGCTAGTACGTCCGATGCCAACTTCAGCACGTCTGTGTGGTCCCTGCACTTAGCTAAGGACAAGGCAATAATTGAGTCTACACAGAGGTGTGCCGCAGGTTTGATGTCGCTGACTGCCGCCGTACAAGCAGCGTCACTGGCATGCTAGGAACAACTTGCATGGAAATCCCTAGAAGAACAAAGGGTTCTGAACGATCTTTGCTTGTTTTATGAGATTAAGCATAACGTTGTAAAGATCGAATTTACAGTCGAGGTTCAGCCATACTATAGGTCAAGTTATACCATGATCGCCTCGGATTCTTTTGTTCTCCAGGGCACATTAAAACCACTAATTTTCCCTGATGGAAGGGAAATTTAGTCAGGGCTCTCTGGTTAGGGCCATTGTCTTTGAAATTTCCCTCATTGCGCATGCAGAGGAAATTTAAAAATATGCATTGTCTCGAAATTTCCCGCCGGGAAGAAGACAATGTAGGCTGCAGAGACCAGAGAAAACATGGCCGATCGCTACGCTGTTGTTTGAATTCTGATTGCAACTTTTATTTTATCTAAAAATATGTGAGTATAGGCTACTTACTGTTACTCTCTTGACTAAGCAACTCTTCGTCAAGTGACTCTTGTATTTTATCAAGATCTAGGCACATTGAGGAAAATGCAATTTTCTTTTAAACTTTAATAAATTATTTGGAAGGCTATAAGATGAGATCAAAAACAAAAGAAAAACAATGCCGTTTTAAACCATGTAGTTCAATAAACCACTTTACAAGTAGGCTAAGACAACTCTCGCAAGAAACAAATTTAATGTATATCTGTTGTGGTTCAACCTAGGTTATTTGGTTTCAACCTAAAATAATGTAGGTTGTAAAAAAATTACCTAGGTTGAACCAAAATAAACTCGGTTAAAAAAATAGACTAGTTTGAAAAAAATAACATAGGTTGGAAAATTTAACCTGTCTTTTTTCACCTGCAACATATGTATAATTATATAACTCATAATTATTAGTCAACTTACACAGCTAGGAATGTTCTGCCTAATAGACCAGCTCCACCGAGGTGGATGTTTTATGCAACAGAGCCCTGTGTTGTAATCGTTTGTTATTTTTGTTAAACAATAAATACTCAGAAGACAGATTGATGAACATTTAAATTAAGGACTGTATGTTGAGTTGTTTACTAACTGGTAATACAATTGAGGGGAAAATAACAGTTAAAGTTTCAGCTTGAAACAATATTAAAACTGGCCTGTAAAAGGATACGTTGCAGTGTGAAGTAGGCAATGTGGTGTGGGTAAAGAGGTGCTGGAAATTCAGCTTTGGCAGACCGTGGTTTTCCTGATCCCCTTCTTGTCGGGGGAGGGGTGGGGTGACATGACTGTGGTAGTGTTCCTGTGATCATTCCCTCTGCAAATGTCTTGGCCAACACTTTAAGACCCCCAGATAACATGAACACGTTGTCCACTTCTCGCTGTACAAATGTTGTTGCAGATGGTGCTGCTAGTCTCTCATCTTCATCATAGAGTATTATGATCTTACCAAGTTTGTTTTTCTAAATAGTTAGTCAAGTTCTGTAGCTGAGAATTGAATACTATATAACATTACTGTTACACTAGATTAGCAATACATTATGTACCAGTATCTTAACGATACCTCCATTTATCATATAGTTCATGCAATGCATATACTTTTGCTCCCAAACAATAATCAATTAATAATTTAGTAATTAATTCAGTGCCAAGAAACTACATCTCCTTTCCATAATAACCAAAGCTTGCATGCTCACTGGAGAAAGTTACCATGGTGATGACGATGACACTTGATAAGTAATGCTCCGGCTAAGGACTAACACTGAATGGCATGCAAAAAGTGGATCAAGTTTTATTTTTTTTATCTAACTAATGATGGTTTAATTTCGAAGAATATCGCATGTGGGGAAGTTCTCAAATTTGTTATTGAAACATATTTTGTTTTCTCCCTTTCCGATTGGCTGGATGGAGTCTTCTTTGAGTTTCACAGTAAAAAGAGCCCATAGTTTAAAATTGACTTTATTTTCTGTATGTAGTGTGGATTGTAGACATCTCAGACAGCACTTAAAGAACCCTGTATCCCAGCCCATGAATCATTGCGCAAAATGTTTTGATTAGTTTGATTATGAACGGCTGCCTAGCTGGAAGGCTAGTTTTTAGTCTTACTCAAATACTATTAATTTTTTAGTGGTACACATAGGCTTAGGGTACCAAATTTCATAAGTAGATTAAAGGCCTGATCGAGCCCATGAATTATCGCTGGATGCTGAGCCTTAGATTCGAGTACGAGTGTGACTTTTCACAATCGAAGAGCAAACCATTAAGTACTCATGGTAGCTCAATTTCATGTCTCCAACATTGTTAAAAGTGCGGCTTATGAGCCGTAACCAGAAATCGTTGATTTGGGTACAGTAAAGTGTCTTTAATCTTGTTCAACCATTATTGGACAATTAACACACACACACACGGGTACCCACGCACACGGGCACCCACGCACACGCACGCGCACGCACACACACACACAGTCGATCCAGGAAAGGTTGTCTTACAGAAAACTCAATTACACACATACAACTGTCACGTGTCCGTATATACAGAATATATTAAATTCCCTGAGGTTCATCGCAAGTTGGTAAGACCTGCGGCCCGGAGATATAGAAAACGCGAAGATTAGGAAGCAAGAAGACTCGAGTTCCAGAATAGTTTGGCAGCAAGTATACAGGAGAGAGACGCAAATTGGATAAAGGCAGTATCGGTTTACAGGGAGGTTGCGCCGGTTTTATCTGCATTTGACGACTAAACATTTGCGTTTAATTCTAGAAGTTTAGTCTTGAAGGGAATTATCATGCAGACCGCAAGGACAAACATTGTGTTGTGTTTACGATATTTAAATTCAAGGGGCGATAGGCGAACTCAGTGTTCCTTGAGACCATCCAGATATATGAACTTGTTCAATTTAATACGACGTTTGAATAAATCATATTCGGCCGTGTCGCCGTTGAATGTTCGACTCTACAACACAGTCCTGAAGCGATAGCGAGTTATTCATTTGGCTGAATTTACAACAGCATAGATGCAAGCTCTAGCTTTATTTTTCCGTTCTTTAATTTGTAGTTTGAATATGAAGAAGAAGAACCACTGAATTATATCACGACTCATTCACTTCGGCCGGAGCTGACTGCGTTCAATCAATCTATCAATCAAGCTTTTATTTATACTCATACATTTACATTTACAAAGAGGAATACAAAAACTAACAAAATATAGGAAAAGAGAATAATAAGCTGCTAATAGAAACTTAAAGTGCCACTACGATGAAATTCGACCATTTTCTTTTCTACTTTTTTGTCTTACAAAACGACAAAGTGTCGAGAATATCCAAATCATTGAAAAATATTACCAAAGGACCAAATTAACCTATGAATTTTGCAGAGTTTACCGTCGAAATCACGTCCGCCATTACTGAAGTGTGTTCCAAATACTTCGAGATTTTCGACCAGCGGTTTGCTGTCGTGACGTCATCTTCTCAACGTTCTTGTAAATGCGTGTTTCCATTCAAAACTTCGTTCTTTCCTTTCCTTTTTGGAAAAAATAGTATACACATGTACTTTACTTATAAGTTCGTGCGAAAGTTTGTGTGAAACGTCGCCAGCATGTTGCTGTGTTGAGAAGATGACGTCACGTCCACTGGAAATTAGCTCTGTCATGGCTCTGTCACGGAACGGGTTCGAGTAATGGCGGACATAAAAACTCAAGATTCGGACCCCCAAAAATAAGACTTCGTCGTCATATAAAAAAATATAGCAACTTTACTTTACCAATACTCAAGATTCGGATATAGGCCTCGTATATATATATGTAAGGCGTTAACACGAAAAGGGTTTGAAGTGGAAGCACGAGCGCTTCACGTCAATGCGTTATCAAAGCTACATGTAGCTTATCAAACACGTTACCGAGACCGTATGGACAAAGGGAGCATATTTCTCTCTGGACTAGCGCTCAAATTGGGGTTGAGGCAGTAAGACTGATTTTATGAAATCAGCCTTCATATATATATATTAAGTACATAGAGAGAAGAAACCCATCCTTAATATTAACAATCAGAATAAAGGTGAAAGAGAAAATATGCCCTGAATGGGATTCGAACTTTTAGGAAGCCAATTTTATATAAATACATCAATTTTCCTAATTGTAATAAATTTAGGTAAATCCGATCAAAATGTGCATCAAATGTATCCTTATTTATCTGCATCTACCAGATTAGGGCACACCCTCTCTTCGAGGTTTATGTGCCTGGACAGCGGCTAGATCTTAATGTCAGCAAACAAGATCTTAATGATTTAGCGCGCAGACACCCCTCCGGAAAGATTCAAGAGTGGCGGCTGTGGCTAAAACGGCCAGTATTCCACCCTCAGAAACCTGACAAGGTTCGAGTTGTTTTCGATTGCGCATCCAAGTACCATGGAACATCTCTGAATAACAAATTACTTCAAGGGCCAGATCAGACTAATAGCTTAATTGGAGTTCTCCTAAGATTTCGTCAAGAACCAATCGCCCTTATGGCTGATGTAGAGGCCATGTTCCATCAAGTGAGGGTAGCGCCTGAAGACTGCAACGCTTTGAGGTTTCTATGGTGGCCTGAAGGAGATATGACTAGAAGCCCCCAGGATCATCGCATGTTGGTGCACCTGTTCGGAGCAACATCGTCACCAAGCTGTGCAAATTTATGATAACATAGAGGATCTCCATCAAATGTAAGTAATACCGGCCTTGGTAATTCGAAGATTTCGTCAAGAACCAATCGCCCTTATGGCTGATGTAGAGGCCATGTTCCATCAAGTGAGGGTAGCGCCTGAAGACTGCAACGCTTTGAGGTTTCTATGGTGGCCTGAAGGAGATATGACTAGAAGCCCCCAGGATCATCGCATGTTGGTGCACCTGTTCGGAGCAACATCGTCACAAAGCTGTGCAAATTACAGTTTACGCAAGACAGCTCAAGATCATGGAGGAACATTTGACACTGAAACTATTAACACAGTTAACCGCAATTTCTACGTAGATGACTGTTTAAAATCAGTTGAAACAGTAAAGAAGGCGAAACGATTGGCAGAACAGTTGTCAAGTTTACTATCCAAGGGCGGTTTCCATCTGACCAAATGGGTGAGCAACAACCGAGCTGTATTGGCTGCCATTTCCGAGAATGAGCGAGCGCCATCAGTAGTAGACCTGTGTCTTGGAGATTTACCCATGCAGCGTGCTCTTGGTGTTCATTGGAATGTGGAAGCTGATGTGTTTGGCTATAGAACTGTTGATAGGAAAGCAGTATCTACTAGGAGGGGAATTTTATCACTCGTAAGCTCGATGTATGACCCTCTTGGAATCGTCGCACCCTTTGTATTGCCAGCCAAACAGATGTTGCAGCAACTTTGTGCTCAGACCTACGAATGGGATGAGGAGATTCCTCTAGAGAATTTGAAGAATTTGAAAGATTGGCTTGAAGGCCTTCCAATGTTGCAAGATGTTACCGTCCCAAGATGCCTCAGACACCCAAACTTGGGCGAAATTCGAAGTGTTCAGCTACACCATTTCTCAGATGCGTCAAACGCAGGATATGGTGCAGTTTCATACCTGCGCCTTGTTGATACATCTGGAAATATCCACTGTTCCTTTCTTATGGGAAAATCAAGAGTTTCTTCATTGAAACCAGTGACAACCCCAAGATTAGAATTGACAGCAGCGGTGGTAGCAGTTAAGCTTGACCGTCAAATTCAAGAAGAACTCAAACTACAGATTCAAGAGGCCAATTTCTGGACGGATTCAACTGTAGTTCTTCAGTACATCAACAACGAAGCAAGAAGGTTTCAGACTTTTGTCGCAAATAGACTTGCAGTGATACATGATAGTTCGAAGCCGTCTCAGTGGAGGTTTGTAGATACAAAGTCCAATCCAGCAGACCACGCTTCCAGAGGTCTAAGCACCAGCGACCAGCGGAAGATCAAACATTGGTTGGAGGGTCCAAAATTCTTATGGGAGAATGAAAGCTACTGGCCTATTCGTCCAGATGGACTTAAGGAGCTGCCTCACGAGCAACTGGAATGGAGAAAGGGTGCACAAGAGCCTAACAAAGAGGCCTCAGTAGACGATGCTGCATGCCGCGCATGCTTGAGTGAGCAACAGAAAGAAGAACCTCTAGATTCAATGTTCAAGCGCTATTCCTCATGGTACAGTTTGCAGAAAGGTGTCGCGTGGCTCCTTCGATATTTGCGTTACTTCAAGTACCGTCATCCTAAAGGATCAATGAAATTAACAGGCGTCAGCACTACTACGAATGGTGAATGTATTCAAGGACCCCTGAGAGTGGAGGAAATACGCGCAGCAACGAACAGAATCGTTAGGTACATCCAGCGCCAATCCTTTCCCAAGGAACTCGAAGCACTCAAAGCTGCCAGTCCAGACGTCTGTTCTAAAAAATCACTTGAGCTTGTTTCCTGTGGGAAGGAAAGCGTACGACATACACCGATTGGAAGACAGACATCGGGAAGAAGATTGAGTAAAGCAGTGGGACGTACAAGTGTGCTTCGCAAGCTTAATCCCATCCTAGTAGATGGCGTTGTTCGTGTTGGTGGACGTTTGGAGAGGGCGCCTATTTCGTTCTATGTCAAACACCCGGTAATTCTACCACCCAAGCACCATGTTACAGACCTCGTGATACGGTATTATCATCAGCACGAAGGCCACGCAGGCGCAAGACACGTCCTTACAGCAATTCAGCAGAAATTTTGGATAATTAAAGGCCAAGCTGAAGTACGACGCGTGGTCGGCAGGTGTATCGATTGTCGCAAGAGGAAAGCTCGTCCTGGTGAACAGATAATGGCACCACTACCTGCAGCACGAGTTAGCCCCTCTGGCTCGCCGTTTTTGTCCGTTGGAGTAGATTATTTTGGACCCCTACTCGTGAAGCAAGGTCGTAGCGAGTTAAACGCTATGGATGTATTTTTACATGCATGGCAATGCGAGCAGTACACATTGAGATCTCACATTGGCTAGACACTGAATCCTTTCTTGGTGCGTTCACAAGGTTTACAAGTAGAAGAGGACAGCCAAAAGAAGTGTACAGCGATAACGGAACGAATTTCAAAGGGGCAGATGCAGTGCTCAGAGATGAGTTCACAAAGTTGTCAACAACCAAGGCTCAAGAACAGATCCAAGACCGCTTACGCCAGAATTATATCCAATGGCACTTTAACCCACCTTTAGCCAGCCACACAGGAGGAGTGTGGGAGCGGATGATTCGCTCAGTGCGTCAAATATTGAGGGCCTTGTAAGGGGAGCAGTTAGTGGATGACGAGACATTGCTGACGTTTATGGCAGAAGTTGAAATAATTTTGAATGATCGTCCTCTGACCGGACAAAACAACGATCCCAATGATCTGGAACCACTAACCCCGAGTAAACTCTTACTTCTTCGACCCAACCCCAGTGTTCCACCTGGCATATTCATTGGCGCAGACAAATACAGTAAGTGCTGGCGACAGGCACAATGCTTGGCCAATGCGTTTTGGAAGCGGTGGATAAGAGAATATCTCCCCACACTACAAGAGCGTCAAAAGTGGTTGAAACCGCGTCGAAATTTAGAACTGGGCGACCTTGTCTTGGTCGTCGATAGCAACGTTCCACGCGGACAATGGGCAATGGGACGCGTAGTAGAAGTATACCCGGACATAGAGAGCACAGTGCGGCAAGTCATGGTGCGAACCGCAACGACGCGCCTACGTCGGGACGTTCGTAAATTGTGCCTGTTAGAAGGAGCTGTAGAAGAAGACAACATTACAGAGTGATGCAAGCAGATCTATGAGAGATGATTGTACCGGCGATTTTACGTCAGAAGCAAGTAACTATTGACAGTACGAGAATTAATCTACGTAACAGTGTTTATTTCGTCCTAATTAAAGACCCTTTAGCACGCCCCGTGATGCTTTGCGCGAAACAAGTATTTTAGTGGACCACGAAATTCAGTTCTGGGACCGGCAATGTCTACATGTAAAGAATCTGCTTGCATCGTCGTTGTTACCGCTGATAGTTACTATTATATACGCACATACGATGAATACTCTTCTTAAGAACTTATTTAGGGCATTCTTTTAAATATTGAATCAAAATTTGCTGACATATTTTGTGTGACATCCAACGGCCTAGCAAATCCGAGATGGCGCCAGCGAAGAACAACCGCCGAGAACATAATTCTCACGGTCTGTCTTCCTTCCTAAAACGAAGGTAAGAAGATCATTCGCCGATAATTCTTCGATCTTCCAGTTAGGGAAACACAAGCAACTGCGGTGAGTTTGGAGAGTACTCTGCGTTCTTGCATTTCTGAGTACATTTGTAAATAGCCGGCGGCTTAGCGGATGCCGAGCGGATGACTCTGGCTGTTCAAAGGACTGTCGATTCTCCAACGGTATGATATTTGTGGTTCAGTTTTCTAGTTGCGTGTATATCAGTGGATAAACTCAAAGAATACCTTGCCATTCCTCCGTTGTATCCGTGCTCACTAATTCCGATATTTAGTAGCTTGTAAGTGTTCAACCCGAAGTCAAGTCAACGCAAATACTTTGTAGCGATCGGTCAGTACACACTATTATAATATTCTCCTCAGCGAACAAATAAAGTTATTGCTGCTACTGATTTTCTATTGCTGTATGTTCTTTCTTGACTTATTCCTCATCTAGATTATTAGTTAGATGTGTATTTGATCAATAATCGAACTGTTTGTGCTCTAAAATCTGATATGAAATGCATGTAAGTGTTCGTGCATCAGTTTTAAAATCCGCGCTGAATAATTAAATAACGTCCAGCGTCAAGTTCTCTTCCAAGTTCTACCTTTGTGGATGTTTGATTAATGAATAAGTCTCACCTTTCAACGCTGAATCGATGTTAGGGCTTTCTTAAACTAGGCATTATTTCCGTTTATATAAAGTTTCATAGAGGTCCATATAATTTTGACGACGGTTGTTGAGTTAGGCGCTCGTCACAGTCAGTGAACACGAAATCAAAACAAAAACACGGGTTTCGCGCAAAGTATCACGGGGCGTGCTAAAGGGTCTTTAAGAATTATATCTAGACCTTTGCAAGTGTCCAGATAGGGGCCGGTATGTAAGGCCGAAACTGTTTATTCTGTTGATTTAGTGTAAGTTCTAGTTAAGTTGTTTATTTTAGTCGAGAGCATTTTTTCTATGTAAATTCGTGTACGGTTTAAATGTTTATTTAGCGCAGTGTTATTACGTAACCTTTATGTTTTGAACATTTTTGTATAAAGTCGGTACTATTAGTTGCGCAACTTACCCAGTTGTGAGTATACTTCTTGTTGGAAGGACGTAATATCTCAATGTAAGTGACTAAGTTGGAAAACTGGACAGCCTGTGAAAGATATTATAATGTGAAAATCTGGAAAGCTCAATGTCAGGTACGGCCAATCTTTAACAGTGATTATTTGTATTATTGTATTCAGTTCACGGATTTTTTGTAAACGTATTCTTTGTTTTCGTTAGAAAACCTACCTACCTTAAACTACCGTTACAAGCCACAAGGAGGTTGAGTAAATCGACATATTAAAGCAGATATAACTGAGCTGAGTGTTCGTAATGAAGTTCCTACACAAATTGTTCCACTGTTTAATAGTCCTAGGGATAAAGCTATAGTGGATAGAAGGAAGGATTTAGGGTGCAGGTGTCTTGTATATCTAGTGACTGGAATGAGTTCATATGAGAAGTCTACTTCGACGAGGCCGTTTACTATCTTGTTGAGCGTTATAAGCCTACTGTCAGCCCTGCGCTGATGAAGATTGCATTGCGTCAATATTCAGGATCCTGTATAGCCTGCTTGCAGGCGGTGGAGGGTGTTTTTTCGCGCAGAAAACGGATCATCGAAGCCCCTCCACCGCCTACAAGCAGGCTATACAGGATCATATTCAAGATGCTGTTCCTACAAAGGATCCTATTCAGGATCCTGTTCCTACACACAATCCTTTTCAGGATCCTATTCAGAATCCTATTCCTAGGATCCTGTTCCTATATACACCCTATGCATAAAGGACATTTTCATTACAACGGGATTTCTCCAGTCAGCAATAAATATTTGTGAAAACCAACATTGTCACGTAAAAGAACATGCAAAAATAAGTAATCCTGTGAAATTTGAGTGTCATAAGTTACATTGCTACAGAGTAATAAACTTTTGAAATAAGAGAGATTTGTATGAAAATAGTCAGCCAGGCCCTACCAGCCTCGCTTTCATGTTTTTCCTGAGCGGTAAATGGTAATAACTTTGGAGAAATTTGTTATAAAACTATTAAATTGCACATGATGAATAACTTGTACTTGCTCTTTCAGGTTACAGTGTCAATTTTTCTTCAAATGTTAAAATTCTGAATTTACGTAAATTAGGTTCCAGCTTTATGCATAGGGTCTATAGGATCCTATTCCTAGGATCCTGTTCCTATATAGGATCCTATTCAGGATCATGTTCCTATGTAGGATCCTATTCAGGATCCTATTCAGGATCCTATTCCTGCAAAGGCTGTTCCTGTTCAGGATCCTCAGGATCATGTCCCTGTATAGGATCCTCTCCAGGATTTCCACCAGGGTATGAGATTTCCAAAAGATGTGTTCATCTAAAATTACATTAATTACTCCGAGGAAAAAAACTTATTTCACTTGGTTAATTTGCTGGTTGTTTATGTTTATGGTCGTAATGTTGGTTTAAAATGCGTTACAAAATTACGTCATTTACGGCAAAGTATGCTAATGAGTTGAACATGAATTGTCCTTTCCCAAGTTCTGGGGTTCCTGTGCAAATTTAACATGAAAGCGAGGCTTTGGCTTGGTACAGTGGAACCTCGATTTAACCATAGTTAATAGAGTGGAATGGTTATGAAACCCGGCAAACTTCAAAGGGGCTAACAAAGGCGCTGCGATTTAGGTTGGAAGGAGGCAAGACAAAAGATTGTGCAGGGTCATAGTTCATTAGCGTCCCCTGAACGACTGAACTCACACGTTTCTATTGGCTGATTGATTAACACTTTGGAATTTCTATTGTGTTTTGTGCAGGGTAGTGGTTGAAAAAAAGCTAACAAAGACATATAACAAAGAAGGTCGCTGGGTTTCATAACCATTCCACTCTATTAACTATGATTTAACGAACCTCTATATAACGAAGTCCTCGGTAAAACGAACGATATTCTTCAGCCCGGCAAAATTACAAGTAAAATGTATGTAACAGAACCTCGATATAACGAACCTCGATATAACGATATCCTCGTTATAACGAACACAATCCGGCAGCCTAAACGTAAAATCTACCCCGATATAACGAATAAATGTCAACACGCGACAAAAGATGAATGCGGAACAGACCAACAGCGATGAAAATCCTTTAATCCTGTAACAAGAGAACAACCTCTCAGTCAACAGCTCATTAGATGTGTATATACTGGCACTATCGAGACATCTCAGTACAGATCCGCTTTGTCTCTTATTAGTTCTATTAACTTCGTTACTTCGTTCCAAAACAATTATTAACTATACCTCGATATAACGAACATTTTGGTTGTTTTTCCTCAAATTTGTTATAACGAGGTTTTCGATTTAACGAACCCTCGATATAACGAACCAATTTCCCCAGTCCCTTGGCACTTCGTTAAATCGAGGTTCCACTGTAGTTACAATTATTGTAGCTCGATTAACTCAGAAAACACTTGTGAGTTAATTGCGTAGGATGGCTTGTCTCAAACGTGAACAATTTGAGACAGGCCTACACTCAAACGCTACAGGTAAATGAAAAGGTGAGGGAGAAGACTGTACGCAGGCTAATTAATGGGTGAAATGTCGAAAGGACAAGGCTATTGTTGCATTCCAATATGTCACGTACATTCAAGCGTGATTGTAGATGGATCGAAGCTTTCAGTTTCCATCGTATACCCAAGGAAAACGTCTTTGAAACCTGTTCATGCAAAAATTGAACAATGTACGACAGAAGTGGCATGCCAACGACCACTCGTGTCTGTAGTCGACACTTTATAGGAGGAAAGGGATCCAAACCTTGGTGTCCTGCACCTACCCAACAAAACCAAAGGCAGAGATGCCAACTCTCCCGCTTTTGGCGGGAGACTTACGCTTTTTAGCCTCCTCTCCCGATCTCCCGCTTTGAGTCCAAAATCTCCCGCTTTTTCAACAAATCCACCCAAACACATTCAGATAAAAGAGATGTCAAGGTTGAGGCAAAACTTCCAGAGCTAACAATAGAAGATCTGAGAAGGAAATTGGCGTCTGTGACGATGTCAGTTATTTCCTCATACATGGATACAACTGTATACATGTATGTATTGTACGTATATATGTATGTACGTACATACATATATACTGTCTATGTATGTGACGACCCTATCAGACACAGGTTCTTTAAGGCAGTTTTTATACCAGCAAAATGGTATGTGAGGATGTGCTCATTGTTTTTTTACTACAGTTCTTAGCCGGAGTATTACTTAATGTGTCAAGTACTTCTAGCCGACCCAGAGAGTCAATCCACTATATTCAGGGCCATAGACCCATGATGGGTAAGCCATTAACTTTAGATTGTATTAAACTACCCAAATTAAAGTCAAAGGATACAAAAGTCAGAATTTCTTTGGTAAAATAGTTGTACGACCTTGACAGCATACTAGAAGGATAACTTAGTGCTAAAAAAAAAAAAAAAAAAAAAATGCAATTAATAGTGAATGTTTGTGTACAATGAAAATTTTCTCAGTTTTAATGTGGCAAAAGTTTTGACTAAAGCCACCAGTAGTGATTATGACTCACTTAAGATAGCGCTAATGAACATATTGTAAGCGCAGTTGTAGAATTTAAGTAAAAGGAAATTAAAGCAAAAAATGATTTTGCCTGGTCCACAATTTTCATTGGAAATTACAAGTACCGTACATGTAGTTTTCAACTTACCTCCAATGATATGGCACTGATCATAAGTGTCTTTATCCCTTAAGTCTAACAGAAGATATGGCATGGCCTCTATGTCAGGTGTAAATGGACTAGGTGTAGCTTGGGGTGACTCAGGGTAACATTCCTTGACTTGTTCTTTGATATCTACTTCCCCCATACCATGTATCAAACTGGAACACACAGCGCACATTGATTGCTTATTAAATTAGGCTTTCAAAATACTCAAATGGTCTAAAGAGATCACTGGTACATGCAGATAAGAACTGCATCCTGCGATTGAGGAAATTTAAATATGACATTCAGCTGATTCTAGGCTTTTTAGTACCAGCAGGTTATTGCACATTAAGGGAAAAGGGAAAGTACTTTTTGTCATTTTGCTGTACATTTTTGAAGTACATGTACATTCAGTTGCAAAAAAACTGTGTTGCCAGAAATGTTAATTAAGAACATAGAGAAATTAGTAGCAACCAAACTTCACATAACAAATCGTGTAACCTTTCTATTAGCAATGGTTGATAATTAAACAATATAAATTTGAGTACTTTAATATATCAGGCAAGCATACCTTTGTAGTGTTGATCGAGATGTTTCTGTTCCTGAAGTATCAGGTCTTCCATCTTCTCCATCTAAGTTCAATGGGGGCACATTCTCACCATCTGCAATAGACTCTCTTTCTTCTTGAATCATCATTGACTCAGATGCTGCCAAAAAGTGAACAGGACATAAGACAGTACCTTGCATCGTAAGTAAATCAGGGATTGCAAAAACCACACATTTTAATGCAAAATCAAGTGACCTACATGTAGCTTACATGCTGCGAAGTGGAAAATTGTGTCATGCTATGCAAAATCAAAATAGTGGCCCATATAGGGGTGGCGCACAGGGTGCCATATTATCTTGCCCTTGCTCTGAGGGTTTTTCTCTGGCTTCCCTCCATCCATAAAAGCCAAAATGCTAAATTCCAATTCGATCTGTGGATTAGCCAGGTCCTGACTTTGATCAGCCTGGCTATGGTTGTTTCAGGTCTCATTAGAAATTCAGAATTTTTTTAAGCCACTTCTTTGTTGTCAGGAGTTAGAAGTTTGATAGTTGTGTACTTCCATTTTTCTAGTCAGTGTTTTATTCCATTAATTTGGAAAGCTGAGTCTAACGAGTACAAGGGGTTACTTCAATATCCTCTGCACTCATTACTTTAAGATACTCTTGAGCTCTTTCACAGAAGTCTTCTTCCAGATTCAATGTTAGAGGTGATTTGCCTTTCTTTTGCTTTTCGTTTAGAGCGGATTTCAATTGAGTGTCGGAAGTGTTTTGGTTTTGCGTTTACTAAGCTCTCCTATTGGCTGAGAAAGTAAACCAGCCAATCAGAATCCAAAATAAAACCAAACGCAAATTGGTTTTGGTTTTGCTTTGGTTTGTAATTGGCTCACAGGGAAGCCATTTATGAGTTACTATTACTCGCTCCAATGATTGGCTGGCTGTGGGTAATTTGCGTTTGGTTTTACTACACTCAACTGAAAACCGTTCTAGCTCAGCCTCAGCTGTGATTACTCTGTTGGTTTGGTTGACACAGTTTGTTTCGAAGTACAAGTGTCTTAAATTGCATATGAAGCGAAAATTTGAACTAATTTTAAGATGCTTTTGAAATGAGGAATAATGACATTTGACCCTAATTGCATGAGATGGCAGACTGTTGAAATGTTTTGAAGCAGAGTCCTGAAATGTTCCTTGTACTTATAATGGACCAACTGTAAGTCTGGTAGTAGTGCTAGAGCATTGATTACAAGTGTTTTTAACAATACTGATTGTGAGTATACATGTAGAATAGATGCAACATCACTGAAGGACATAAAAATTATATAGTTATACAATATACATGCTATCGGCCTAATAATACATTGTACATGGTGCATTAATGCAGCTAATAAGCTGATGTGGCCATGCATGTTTAAACTAAACAGTATAAGAATCCCAGTTGACAAGGAGGTATGCAATGGCCTTTTGCAGCTATAGGCATTCACATGATTGTACAGGATTGTACTTCATGGATGGCAAAACAAATCTGAATTCATTTATTTAGAGGCCTTGTACGAGATCGGTATTGTAATATTAGCAAAACCTGTTTGTAAATCCTATTTTTCACCTCCAATCGATTGTCGATCTTTCTAAAACAGTGTTTTTAAAGATCATGGCTTGCCATCCAGCGTCGAGATCCATGGCAATGCCTTTCCCATGGGGATTACGAGCTCATGCATCCGTTAACAAAGTATTACATGTATATCAGCACGTAACTGTTAGCTGCAAAAGGCCTATTCGAATGGCTATTAATTTACACAGTGTCATGGTCAAGCACACAGGCAATCAAACTCAGTCATGCCACCTGGCCCTCTGGCTTTTGGATTAATAGCCCACTAATCCACGATATGCTTTACTTGTCATGCACAAAATTAAATTAATTATTTTCTCTGTGAAAAGAATAAATTTAATTTAGCACGGGGCCTCATATTGAAACCTTTGTGCGTGACAAGTAAAGCATATCGCGGAAGTGAGCTATTATGTATGACATTTTATGTACAGGGATATCACTAGAAATATTTATTCTGGGTCCTGGGACCAATACATTTGTATATTTGTTTGGTTTGGAGTCCCCCTACCCAAATATATGGGTCCCATACCTGGCATTAACATAACAAAAATTATTATTCCTAAAAATACATTTTATCATTTCTAAAGCATTCCAGGGATGCATATATATTGTATATGTCCTTCAGTGATAATTTCAATTGTTGCATCTATTAGATCAAGTGTTAACAGTATTTTCCTCAAATGTGGCAAACGACCCATATCTCCTCTTTTCTATGGATCAATGTGAGTTATTGTAGCTATGAGTCATTATCATAAATATTCATGAGGATGTATTATGCAAATGAGACAGTTTTAGATCTCAAATAGGCAATATTTATATTCTCATGGACAAGCTCAGAACATTTACAATGTAGCCCTCAATGGAGGCTTGTGTAAGGGACTCATTGTCAAAAGCTATTTAGAATTAGAAAAGAATCCTCATTCCATCTCGTCCATGAGGATACAAATATTGTCTCTTGTCTATGACTGAAATGGGGTACTTTAACTTCATGTAGCTGTGACAATATAGCCTAAATTAATTAGCCTAATTAGTGATTAGCTCTAAATACATTAAAACACCCAAAATTAGTGACTTAACCTCTAAACACCCTGAATTAGTGAGCACCTGTTGTTGATGGTTAGGGTGTTTTTTTTAATGTAGGCCAGGTCAGGGTTTTATAAGGGTTTGGGACAGTTTGTGCAGCTACATGTACATGAAGTACTTGCTCTGAAATGAGGAAAGGACTGGGTTCTAATTATATGTTAACAGTGCATCTTGGGTAGTAGTTTGCCAGTAAAGAGCCAACAAATAACTCTTGAATATTACTGAAACCCTAATGGTAAAGGTATTCATTTATATAGTGCAAATTCTATATGGATATAATTATTCAAATGCACTTCACAAGGTTATTTTTGTGATATAAGCTTATAATTATCTAAACATGCATATTGGAAACAGTTGTAAGCTTCATGATCAGCTTTTTCAACTCTGATCCCAACAACAACGGGAACAAGTTCGTTGTTTGAGGTTTATCGCATCGCAGTTGTAAGTTAAATGAAGTTAGAATTATCATAGTATCATGCTTGGAAATCCTGCCGATTAACGATGGTCTACATGTACGTGAGTGCATGAGGGCTTGAAATTGTGACCAACTGGTGACCCATCGATTAAACTTGAGTCTTGGTGACCAGCTGGCAACTTATACCTTTTAATCTCTTACTTCAACTATAGTGCATGAAAACCTATTTAAAGCAAACCACCCTGAAACCAGGTTCCTACAAATTAAGGTTCACCAAACAGAGTTTTAACTTCTTGATCATCATGTTTAATGGGTGGAAAAATTTTTTTTGCAGTTTCTCCCAAATAAAGATAGCATAGGTGCCATTTTTATTCAGTGGTTTCTCCAAAAGAGGTATATCAACACACTTTATAGCAACACATGCTCCAATTGCTGTGTTGTCAGTGATGAATATGTGTGCAAATTCTAGAGATTTATTTAAAGGTTTTATAATGTTGGTTAAAGCAACATGCAGGCAGCACAAGCTGACATTAAGTTATGAAAATATAACTATTTTAATTTATAGGGGTTTGTATGGGAGCGTAACAAACTCTGTTTACTAGCCAGAAATACTGTAAAAAAATTGAATAGGAATGACCTTGCCACTGTGATGTCTTCTGTCATGTTTCTCTCCTTCTTGGGTTGCTTTAAACTGATTTTAGCTGTGTTTTTTTTTCAGAGTCCCTAAGTCTTCCTAAAAATAGGGAAGGCTGCACACTCGATATTGACAATGCTCGCCATCCAGAGTGATAAATCCCACTTCAAAATCATAATCAGAGTTCACAAAACCTCTACGAATTCCAGGCCCAAAGGTTGTTCCTCCATAGAATGCCACTGTTAATCCATTCCTGTATTATCAAACACACATGCACAACTATATTTTCTTTCTCGAACTCCATCCATTTGAACTCCTAACCGCCGTCAAGTATAATTCGACGATACCTGGTTGAAAACCTGGCTGTCGAGCAGCCTCTCCAACTCCTGAAGGGGTTACCTTTGCTGCAAAGGCTAGGCTGCTCAGCCAGCTTTTCAACTCTGGTATCATCAAATTATACTTGACGGTGTTTAGGAGTTCAAATGGATGGAGTTTGAGAAAGAAAAATGTAGTTGTGTGTGCTTGATAATACAGGAATGGATTAACAGTGGCATTCTATGGAAGGAACAACCTTTGGGTCGGGAATTCGTAGAGGTTTTGTGAACTCTGAATGATTTTGAAGTGGGATTTATCGCCCTGGATGGCGAGCATTAATTGTCAATATCGAGTGTGCAGCCTTCCAGCTAAAATCAGCTTAAAACCACCCCAACAAGGAGAGAAACATGACAGAAGACATAAGTAGAGGGGAGGGGTGGGTTGTCAAAAAATATTTTGTAGGGGAGGGGTGGGTGAATTTGTTTTTATTTTTAAATTCCCCCTCAAAAAAACTAAACCCCATTTTTTTTATGAATCCCCCCAAAAATAAAACCCTTTTTAGAACCTCTGATACCAAGAAAAATGTTAAAATTAGATAGGTAGAAAAAACACACCTGGTTGAAAATGTTTACTTAGTTGAATTTTGTTTACCTAGTTAAAAAAATGGTTTACCTTACCTGCCAGACATAAGTTTAGACATACGTTTTACAACCTGATATGAGCGAGGTTCGTCGTCTTCTCTTCGGGACACTGCTTTTCGACACAAAATGCTGCCAGCATCGCTACAACATTTTTAGTACCATTTTGTGTCTTTCTTATATCCTTTTTTAGTAGCTACCAATTTCTCTCTCACGCTTGATAAAGAGGTAAATTGTTTCTTTGGAGTTAGTTCCACTTTGAATGCTTTCTTTTGACGAAAAATGGTCAGCTTTTGATGAAGATCTGGATGTTTTGGTTAACAAATATTTCCTGCCTTTAGCTTATAGCCAGTGGGGTGTGCGACATATCCCACCATCTTCTGTCACGATGTGATCACATGGTGGACAACAATAATTTTTGATGAATTGTTGCCCACGCAGGATACATTGTACATTGGATTTTGATGACTGCCATGTTACACTGAATAAGCCAATGAGAGCATGCATTGTGTCTGGAAACTTATTGCTATGTAACAACCCTGTACATTGTATGTGTTACAGGTCAATTTATTAGCCTGAATTTCAGCCATCTCCTCCGGTTAGTTCCTCCCGAGAGAAACGTCTGAATCCAATAGCCGATAATGCCGTCCAAGTGATGTCAAAGCGGATTAACATTTTAATTTATGCAAATAAAACTGCCACTGCGGCTGTAAAGAGTTTGTTGGGTCACATAAACAAAGCTCTTGCCTTGAGAAATTATTTGAGATTATTATGGGCTACTGGATTTTTGTCACCAATTTCATGCACAGTTTTAGTGAAATACATGTACATGTACCAAGCTGACATTACAGGAATAAGGTTTTTACTGCTCATATGCAAATTTAGACTAGACCGTGGGGGACTGGATACTCAGCTAAGTAGGGACCTTATGACATATTTTGCCGATTTTGAGTTTGGAACAGTTGGACAACTGATTTAGAAAGAATGATTTGCCAAAATTCAGTTCCTAAAGTAGAAAAAAATTGCTGTCCAAAAGTTGCTACTTGAACTGTCACAACAGTTCTAATTTTGTTTACATTTTATCACCCTTGAAAATTATAGCGATCTTGCCATCTTATCTATACAGGAGTTGTTGTGTAGCTTTCAAATTTATAGTACTTAGAGGAAAATGATAAACTTTGTTCTTGTGTTAAGCTTCTTGGAAAACTACTCTTGATCGATCGCAAAAACTTCCTCATGGCTTCCTTTCACAATCCATGCCGACTCGCCATGACACCTCAATTCTCAAACTCATTCTCTGCAGCATAAAAAAATAGCAATCCTCGCTTAAAAATCCTCTCCCAATATGATGTTCTGTCAGTCCAACAATCTCCTCATCACTCCCCTCATCTACACAGTAATTAAGCCTCCATTGCAGTTGTTTTGCAAAATATTCAAGGATAAAAGTTGAACAACAGTACAGTAGTCACACTCAAACCAGGGCTTTCATCATGAATAATTCACAAGCCAGTTTGAAGTCTTTTCCAAACTTATTTTTCATTTTAAAGGCTGTTTCTTAGAAAATGTCTTTCTATACGAATGAAAACACATACTACTAATTACTCTGCCAGTTTTCTTTCATTTTTATCTGATTCAAACAGATCTCTGGAAGTAATTTTGATTCTACTGATTCTTTGGTAGCCTGTGAACTGCTTGCTCTACTAAATTCAAACTGATTTGTCTTAATTTGCACATTTTTCTCAAAATGACGTCATATCCTAATTATTGCCAATAATAATTATTGCCAGTTCAAGTACAATAAATTGAGCAAGGACAGTTGACCATAAATAAATATGGTAATTACCGGCAGTATAGTTGATTATACACATACATATTTATTTTTGAGGTTATCGGACTCGTTTGATGTAAGCTATTTCTGTTAACCTGTACCATAATTTTAGTATTATCCTTTACCTATTGTAATCATCTTATCTGTTCTGGTACAAATAAACATTGTTGTTCAATGTTGCCATTAGAATACACAACTACATGTACATCGTATAAAAGGCTATTTTTAGTACACAAAAATGACCTACATGTACATGTAGGTAAAAAAAATGACCCAGGTAAAAAACAATGACCTAGTTAAAAAAAGTAACCAAGGTTGAAAAATTACCTACATGTAGGTTGAAAAAAAATAACCCAGGTTGGAATTTTTTTTCCTTGGTTGACAAAAACGATGCAAACATAAATTTGACCTGTACAGGGCTTGACATTGCGACCTACTGGTCACCAATGTGACTAAGATTTTTGCCCTGGCGACCAAACTTTTAAAACTGGTTGCAAGCTGCCGACTTACATGTACCCTTTCTCATTGGTGTTTCTAATCATAAAAAAACATATCTAGACTGCTACTCCTTAACCAGTTTCCTATAAGAAGTCCAAAACAATTAGTCCGAATTGGCTTGTATATGTTGTGGTTCAATTATTACCTCTGGTACAAATATATTTGAACCAGTACAAATTTTTTGAACTAGTACCATTTTTTTGAACCAGTACCATTTTTTTGAACCAGTACCATTTTTTTGAACCAGTACCATTTTTTTGAACTGGTTCACTTTTTCAAGATTCTAAAATGGGATTTTTTATTTTTTTTTGGGATTCATAAAAAAAGGGGTTTAGTTTTTTTGGGGGGGATTTTAAAAGAAAAACAAAATTCCACCCACCCCTCCCCTACAAAATATTTTTTGTTAACCCTCCCCCCTTCCCTCTGCTTTCTACCCTCCCTTCCCCAGTCCCATCCCCTTTTTCCCTTGTCCCCCCTGACACACCTTACTGTACCACTTACCTTGACGGTCACCCATCGACTTACTAACCTCGCCCGGTCGGGCTTAACTTGGGCTAAACTAACTTAGGCTAAACTAACGAGGAACACCTGGTAGATGATGATCCAGTCGATTAACGTACTGCGCCACAGAAGCGCTTGTTGATTTTTATACCACCGTTTATTCTAAAGGTGACTAATCGTCGAACCCAGTCCCTCTCCTTATGCTAATTTGTTTCCAGTCTCTTAATATTATTCGCACATGCGCACTGCTAACAAAATCAAACTTGGAAATAAAATTACATGGACAACAACACGGACAAAACTGTATTATACGACCTCTTATACAGACGAAGTTTGTGTTGACTGCATTCTTTTATGAAAACTGCAGCAACTCAGGGGAAGTAAGAAAGCTAAATCCAGAAAAATACATTGTTTATAGATGATCAGATGTACTTTACGGCTCCACTCGTACTTAGAAACAAAAGGGAGACGATTTCCCCCGGGCGTAGAGGGAGGTTGAATTCGTGGTGTCACAGACATAATTACACGGAAAATTATGCTGGGAATTTTTAACTAGCTAAAACCCTACCCTGAACCATAAAAAAACCCTAACCGGTCAGTAAACAAGATCTTACCCACCTAGAGCTAGGGTTCTCAAGAAAAACTCGCAAACTCAACCTCCCTCTACGCCCGTGGGAAATCGTTTGCCGAAAGAAACAAACTGTGTCAACCGAGCCGACTTTTACAGAGTAATCACATGTACAGCTGCGGCTGAGCTAAAAGAAAGCAAAAGAAAAGCGAATCACCTGACTACCATTGTATCTGGAAGAAGACTCCTACGAAAGAGCTAATAAAGAATATCTTAAAGTATTAAACGAGTGTAAATGATCTTGAAGTAACCCCTCGTACTTGTTAGACTCAGCTTACCAAATGGAATAAAACACTGACTAGAAGTAGAAGAAAATGCGAGTACGCAAACAACATACTTCTAACTAATCCACAGATCAAATTGGAATTTAGCGTGTTAGCTGTTGTGGATGGAAGGAAGTCGGAGAAAAACCCTCAGAGCAAGGGCGAGATAATATGGCACCATGCGCCACCCCGACTCAAAGAAATGCTGTAACTATTCTCTTGTTCTCTCATCAAAGAATCACCCACAGAGGATGTGAAAAGATGCAAAAATGGATAAATGATCAAGAACTACACAGAAATAACACAAAAAAAATAAACATTTCTGTTTCACTTTGCCGTTCCAAGTGGAGTTCACAAGGGCCAATAACAAGCAGATTTATTAAAGCCAGTTAGCACTCCTCCCTAACTCCAAGCAAACTCAGTCATTCCTAACACAATCCAAGACCTACATGACTGTACATGTATATAAACCGAACATTAAAAAAAATAACTTCGGTAAACCCAAGTGCTCACTAATTTAGGGTTTTTAGAGCTACATGTAGTCACTAAATTAGGCTTTTTAGGGCTAGATCACTGAACAACACAAAAAGTATGCTTCTTCAATGGTCATATGAGCTAATCCAAACCCTACCCATACCTTTAAAAACACCCTAACCGTCAACAACGGGTGCTCACTTATTTAGGATTTTTAGAGCTATATAGTCACTAAAATTTAATTAGGGCTACATGTAAGTCACTTATGCTTCTTCAATGGTCCAGAGAATTAATCCAAACCCTTACCCTGCATTTAAAAACACCCTATAACCATCAATTTAGGGTGTTAGTTGTATAGTTTGCTGTTTATATTCATATTAAAATACATCACTGCGCAAAGTAACCGTGTTACCAGTACATTTCCAGCTATAAAATAAAAGATGAACACAAACAAGGTATAAAGGTATTTTTTTTCCAAAGTACTTCTGTAGAACTTACTATGCTATTTTCTTACTTGGAAAGCCTATCATAAACCTTACCCCAAACTACAAGTTCACATTTGTAAATAAAATTTGAACTGGTTCAAAAAAATGGTACTGGTTCAAAAAAATGGTACTGGTTCAACAATTTTGTACTGGTTCAAAATTTTTGAACCAAAGATCAAATTGAACCACAACATATACATGTATGTTGTGGGGCAATTTTGATGACCAGGGCAAATATTTTTTAACAATTCTTAAGATTCTAAAAGGGATTTTATTTTTTGGGGATGCATAATAAAAACAGGGGTTTAGTTCTTTTGGGGGGGATTTAAAAAGAAAAACAAAATTCACCCACTCATCCCTCTCTTGCAAAATATTTTGACCACTCTCCCCTCCATCTCTATGGTACTCACCATTCCCCCTCCCTAACCCCTTTTCCATTCCCTAGTCCCCCACAACCAACTCATTAATGACACCTCAATTACTACTTACTTTTCTTTCACTTTTTCATTCACCGGTAGTGGGTCTTGAACCTGCAACCCTTCACTTGGAAGAAATGCCTTGGAAAACCAGAGCTTTACCAACTGTGCCACAGAGACTTGCATTGGAGATCCAGTCACATTTTTGGAATAATATAGCTTTGCTTACGGAAATCAGTTACTAGTACCCTCTCTGCCACTTAATTTTATTCAAATGCTTGCGCACTACTAACAAAGTCGGACTTGGAAAACATCGCTGAATTGAATGATTAGAAGAGGGAAACTGTGAACCAACTAGACTTTTGTTAAAACCGAACTAAAAGAAAGCCAGAAAATATGATTTCACCTCTCACTTTATATTAAAAAGAAAGTTCCTATGGAAGAGTGAAGCGATATATATATCTAAAAAGCGATTGAAAGTAGAGAATCTCTGAAACTCCATTTATAGACTGTCTTCTCTTGATCGAGTCGGAGCAAAATACTTTGACAAGAACCTGACCGCAAAGTTGTGCACAAAGAAATGATTTTCAAAATGTTCTCCTGTCATCAGATCTAGAGAATTATATAGTGCAGGGAGGACAAGAAAAAGTGCCAAAAATGGCAATAAATGAAATCGGTCTCGGGCAGGTATTTAACATACATAAAACTCAAAAAGTTATCAACTGTCACTATCAGTTTTGTAATGTTGCATTGTGTCGTTCTCATACACAACAAAAAATGATTAGCATAGTAAAACCTGAGTTCACTGGCAAGCACCATATTGTCCCTAACTTTGATAAAAGTGTATCTTATGGATTTTAGGAATTATCTTAATTATGTGAACAAAAACATGGAATGAACTGTACACCTACTACACAATAAAATTATTGACTTTTATTTAATACATTAAGTACAAGAAAATCAAAGAGTAACAAAAATATTCCAGCCAATTGGGGCAACTGCAAATAACCAGTACCCAAGCACTGTATGTGTTTCTTCAATCTTCCTGTGAACATATTAATCCAAACCTTAAGTCTCCTTTGCAGCCTTCGCAAGCTCTGTCATGCAACGCTCAGAGCAAAGCTGCAAAAGAGGCTAATCCAAACCCTACCCCTACATTAAAAACACCCTAACCGTCCACAATGAGCGCTCACTATTAATTTCGGGTGTTTAGAGCTATATAGTCACAAATTTAGGGTGTTTAGAGCTAGTCACTAATTTAGGGTGTTTTAAGCGCGCTAGTCACTAATTTATATTCTTAGAGCTTAGTCAATAAACAATAGACAAATATAATGCTTCTTCAATAATTGTCAATTGTGAACTAATTCAAACCTTTATACCCTACATTTAAAAACACTCTAACCGTCCACAATTGGTGCTCACTAATTTAGGGTTTTTAGAGCTTATTAAGTCACTAATTTAGGGTGTTTAGAGCTAGTCACTAATTCATATTTTTTTAGGGCTAAGTAGTCACTAAAAAACAGACTATAACCCTTCTTCAATTAGTCATGTGAACTAATTGAAAAATCCCTTTTTAGAATCTTGAGAATTGCCCCAGTTCAAAAATATTTGCCCTGGTTCAAAACAAATTGAACCAGTGTTTTTAAACAGAATTGCCTCACAACATTAATACATAATTGATCACCATATTCAGCTAGGCATCATTTTGTTTTTGCGGTTTCTCTTTAAAAAGTAGCATGGGTGGCAACCAAAAATGATGATTTGGCAACCAAATATTTATGTTTAGTCGCCAGCTGGTGCCTTGAGAAAAAAGTTAATGTCAAGCCCTGCATGCTGTAACATATATATTGAGCTATCAAGATTGAGACTTGTGTGCAGCCTGCCTGCCCCATCTGTAAGTTATATAAATGTACTTTTGATTTGTAATCAGAGCCATACCATAATTATTGTTCTGCTGCATAATTGGCCCAACCCTTACCTCCTGCAGATATGAGGCTTTCTCTGTCTTTTTCAACTTGTATAACTTGTGCTACTTGTAGAACCTTAGGAAGAAATGACAAAGCATGGAAATCAATACAAAAATTTAGGTATGACATACATGTACAGCAGCCATTCCAAGGGGTCAGTCCCTGGGCAACCCATGGGCAATCCACAGGCATCCCAGCAGGGTTGCTACAGGTCAGAGAAAAGTCAGGAAATTTTTTTTCAAGGTGAGGGAAAAGTCAGGGAATTTTGATCTTGGTCAAGGAAAACTGGTATTTGACTAGAAGTCAGGGAAATTTTGTGAGTATTGTTAGAAGGAAAGGCTGATGAGAAGAATCAAAGATCAACTTGGGAATAAATGGGTGGAAAGGACAACTTTAAGAGGTAGTGGTTGGAGACCATTTTTATATGTCATTTATTTGTGTATTTGGGCAGGGAAAATTGAAGTTCAGTCAGGGAAAAATCAGGGAATTTTCAAGTCTGATCTCTGTGGCAACCATGTCACAGGGGATTAATGTACCAAAACACATGCCCCTGAGACAGGGGCATTAGAGCACTTTTGCATTTCAAGCAAACCTTAACCCCAGGTTTGTAATAGAAATATTTACCAATTGTGCAAATGTAGATGCCTTCATCCTTTTAAAGATTTCATCCTTCTTAAATTTGTAGTCTGAAAATAGAAACAGGAATAACAAGAATTAGTATATACAGTACCACACCAGTGAATATCACTTTTTGCATGCTCTGATTGGCTACTCAAACAGTGAATATGATTTGGGCTGCATCAGGCAAAAAAGGCCCGGACAACATTCAAGTTAAATAATTCCTACAACGGTATTCTTAACGAGAAGCGCTACATTTCATTCCTAACAATAAATGTCAGTTTCAAGAAATTGACAACAAAAATCAGGGGTGAAATTTACGTGATTTTGATGCAAGGGCCCGATTACAAATATGACCACAAAAATTAGGAATCCTGTCAGAGGAGATGATTTTGATGTATGACATTCATTTATACCTGCTGCCATTAAAGAGTAAAAAAAAAAAAGATGAACAAGATGATCACTTTTTGGCCAAAAAATTATTTTCTGTAGTCATTCTACTCCCCGTAGCTCATAATATGATTTTAGCAATAGTACAAGTTACACCTTAAAATAATCGTCTGATGACAAGGAATCATTTGCGCCTGGTAAAATTGTGATCACACCCTTGTGTAAAAATATCGTAAATTTTGTCTTCGATTTCACTGGTCAATTTCATGAAATCAACACTACTTGTTAGTAGCACAATGTGGCGCTCGCAATGCATATTGTAATCGCACCACAAGTATAAAAAATATGGTACAATTTCAAAAAACATTCACATATTATGTCGTCCGGGTCCTTTTTGCCTGACGCGGCCCATTTTATATTCACTATTCAATATCACTTTTTGCGCGCTCTGATTGGCTACTCAAACAGTGAATATATGATTTCTTATTCACCTCCGAGCAAAGCAGTGATCACCTCGCGCAAGTTTTTGTCCATTTGACAGAAAATAAAACAATTATTTGGTGCTGGCTATTCACCTGCAGTGTGGTATATACTAAAACTAAAGTGGCTAGGTAAATATCCACCACTATTCACCGACACTGAGGTGAATAATTGTTAAAGAGTTTTTTTTTTTTTTTTTTTTAAACATATAATGAAGTGTTTACCCCAAAAGTACAATTAAATGACTTTAATCTAGGGGGTTCACACTAAATATTGTACATACTTTTTTTTACGCAAACAGACACAAAAAAAAAACACAATTAATAATAAAATAAAGTAATTAAACATAAGTCACAGAGAAAGGATTTGTAGATAAAATAAAGCTTTGAACTTTGCAAAAAAAAACGACAATTTATATCAAAATCAAAATCTTTAACGCTGTTCAGAATAAACTCCATTTTTTTCTTGTCGCTGCTCTGTGACCATTTCTCACCAAGTAACTGTGCAGCAGAGGCAAAAAAGGAAGTTCGTTGGGCAGCGTAATGGGGACAAAATATAAAATAATGCTTAGGTGTTTCTTTAGCTAGTCCACATTCACATCTGGGAGAGTCACAGCAATTGATTTTGAAAAGATAACTATTCAGGGCACAAAAACCAAGCCTGAGGCGAGTATGAAAAATTGATGCTAGTCTCGAATAGGAATAATCAAGTAACTTATTATAATTAAAAGGAAAAATCACAGATCGCAAATTAAATTTGAAAGAAGAAAGCGAAATTGAATTCCTTACATCCAAACTTAGTGAATTCCAAGACGTGATTGTGGAAGGCAAGAAAGACTGCTGAAACTTAACGGTTCTACAAGGAATAATTGAAAAATCTTCACTTGATCTTAGGTTAAAATGTACACGTTCACCCACAGTATTGGGTAGTAGCTCTCGTAAGTATATGGGAACTAATCCATTTACAATTTTATAAAAATGTATTAACTTATGCATTTTCCTCCTTATATACACTTAAACTCTCCCAAGTAAGCTCTTTTCTCCCGGGGGGGGTACTCCCATATATGGACTATACGGGGATGATCCGCTGGACAGGGTATGGTTTTTCGAGTTTCTGATCTTAGACAGGGTATCCATTTTCACATCGACAGATCTTGAACAGGGTATGGTATTTATCTAGTGCCGTTATTTAGTCTAGTGCTTGCTGAAGACTTATTTAGTTATGACACTCATTATACAAGATCACAATAAACACTGACATCCAAGTATAGATAATTTGTTATTTGTCTTATAGAGGGAAAATTTTAACACTTTGTCTTGAACAGGGTATGAAAATTTGAGTTTTTTTGTCTTAAACAGGGTAAGGGTTTCAGAGCCCCAGCGGCACACCCCTTCCCAATTTTAGGTAGAGTACCCCCCCCCCCCCCCCCCCCCCCCCCCGGGTCTTTTCTCAAGCTTGTAGCACTTGTACCCTTAATTGCTCCGGTTACAACCCTAGCAGCCTCATATTGGACACTCTCTATTAGATTAGCATCTACATCACTACAATTACTCCAGATTATATCTCCATATTCCATTAAGGGACGAATTAAGCTTTTATATAAGCAAGCTAAGGTTGACCTGTCAACCTTGTACTTCAAAGACTTTAAAGAGTTACTAAGATTAATTGAGATTAAAGAATTTGTAAGTTTCTACACTATTTGATAATTTAAGATAGGTAATTAACCAATGAGAATAAGCGTGTTTTTGTAATGTCAAAAATGTGTAACCTCATTATCACTGCAGCTGGCGCCATGCACACTTCGGAATTAGCAATTATATCGCCCGAAATAATATGTAACAAATTAAAGTCCTGCCATATAACTATAAGCTTAAGTTTATATTATGAGAAAGTAAACTCACTTTTACGAATCTCGTCGATTCTTTCCATGTATTTTGAGAGACTCGCTCCTATATGAAATACAAAATACATTCTATAAGACACGAGAAAAGGCTTTCTTATAACTAACTGATACACGTACCTTCGTATTTCTTAAATCAAATCTTAACTCGATCTAACAAACCTGTATCAACGGTCGCTTTGACATGTTTATATTTCGGGTTCTCTGGGATCTTCTTACTTAAAATCTGCAAAACATTTCGCAATTGAATCGTAAGGGCGAGGTCTCTAAAGATGAAACCTTTAAAACGTAAAATTGGATTTGTGTTGAAACTTACATCGACTTTCTTGCTCGACCGACTTGTAGCAGACATTTTCAGTTCTCTGTAGATCGCCTGGTTACAAGGCTGAAGTTGTTTAGTGCGCGGCTACAAAGCCACCATGACAACTGTATACGTTTTTTTAAATATAACTAGTCTTTTCCAGAAGAGAGCATCATCCTATAAGGAAATCCTGTCTTTTAAAGTGATTTCGCTTTAATTGCAAAGACGAAGTTGATACTTATCCATCATTTAAATATCTACAAGCTATACCGCTGAACAAGTAACGCAATGAAGTGCAAGTAGTAAGCATTTTGTTGCCCATAATGCATAGCATCGAGAAAGCCTGGTTGGAATCACCAGTCCCAGTCCTTATCATGTACAGATTGTGCTTTCAGTTTTTTTGTGCTGCTTTCGTCGTGATTGTTGCTGTATTCCTTAATTACCCACCTCCAAAGTTATCTAGGAAACTACAGCAATGGAAAAATAGTGGAAAGTATTTGAATTACCAAGGATATGCCGTGTTTTATAAAGGTGAGCACTGCATATTAAAGATACTTCCCGACGTAATGTATCAGTCAATTCCAAACCCGTGCATGCCCCGTCCCCCCCCCCCCCCCCATCCCCCCCCCCCCCCCCCCCCCCCCCGCCGATTCGATCAAATGCCCCACTACCAAGGCAGAAAAACTGTTCAAATGCCCCACCAGTTTTTCATCCAGGCTGTTCAAATGCCCCACCATCGGGGACCGGATCAGAAAATTTTACAAGGCAAAGACTATTGACAAATAAATGAAATCATTGTTTTATTCAGAATCTCTGACTCAAGCAATTCACAGGAAACACCGACGGTGAAAACCACCTTCAACCGGTCAGGGATGAGAACAATCATTTCTACCGGCTCGATCGTTCTTGGTTTCAGTTATATACTTTACAATAAACGTATTAATGGTTTGAAATTGAATATGTTAGCTTATGTTCTTGGTATATAAAGTATGCAACAGGCACCAATCGGCCCGTCTTTTACTGATATAATAATTAAGTTTTTAACTCGCGCACTGTGGAGGGTCGCAGCAAATTTAGCCTGATTTTCAGACGGTCGAGGTCGTCCGTTCACTTCCTCCCACCTCCTTGACAGAAACCGTGTTCTGGTCATTGTTTCATTTCGACCAATGAGAGTGAAGGTTTCATTTTAGAACAAGTTTCACTCTAGATAATAAAATTTACATTAATTTTCACACACATACCACAAAAAGAAACATCCAATACTACTTTTATAAATTTATAGTACAAGAGTAGGAAAGTTCTGAAAAAAACCACAGGGCTATCGAGTCAGAACTACCTGGTAGGTCAGGTGATAAATATCATTTATAATTACAAGCAAATACGAAAAATTAAAAAATAATTACAAAGTGAGAAACATGCATAGTTCTATTAGTTATAATGTCGAGAGGAGAGAATTGTAGGCAATATAGTTAATGATGTTGACCAAGTTGCAGCAAATGTTTGAATTGTTATTACAGGTATATATACTGAGGTAGGTGAAGCCAAATGGCGGCGATACAAACGGACTTGATTATGGCTTTGGAGAAAGCGTGCGAAACTTTCGCCATTTCAGAATTATTTCCCGAACAGAGAAAGGCATTATTATACTTCGTTTACCGGAAGGACCTTTGCTACCACAGCTGCATGTATAAGGCGACGACCAGGTCGAGAATCGAGAGAGGAGAAATTATGTAGTCTTCTACAACTTCTACAGATCGTCAGAATCACGGCTCTTTCATGCACTGCAGAATATGTTCTACAGCTTCAAACTTATAGAAACAGAACGTGGAGAAACATGTTGTCCTCAGACGTGTACCGGGAAAATCTGATAGGAAGCGCTATCGATATCGCGATGTTTACGAATCTACTAGCTACGGGCTTTGGAAAATCATTAACTTCCTCGACCGCTTTGTATGCCGTATTAAAATGTAATGTCTCCTAGAATGTTGGCATTTAGCTAGAAGACCAAATATTTCATGAAATGTAATGATATTTTTACAGCAGTGAACACACATACTGAGTAATGTCATGGTAATAGTTTCACGACATTTGGGCAATTATTTATGTTTGCAAAAAAATTTACACACTTGATTTTGACAATTTTGCTGTCCTAAAAGCTGAAATTTCTTAGCTTTTTCGCCTTAATAAGACTAAATCTTTCATGGAATGGCATGAATTTTTTACAGGAGTGAACACATATAGTGAATATGTCATGGTAAAAGTTGGATTACATTTGCCTAAATATTTATGTTATCAGAATTTTGAACAGTCTTGATTTTGACAAATTGTAAAGTACAACAAATCCGGTAGTTAGATCATTATTGTGACCATGCGCTTGAAATACTGTACGAAAAATCCTATTTAAAAAGTTCCTGCTGCCCAAAAAACCATAGCAGCTCAAACAGGATATTGTTAGGGTTAGTTCTGAGAAATTGACATAAGTTTGAAGCTGTAAAACATAAGAATTCTGCAGTGCAGGAAGTGCGTGATTCTGGCGAGTTGACTAGAAGGCTACATAATTTCTCCTCTCTCGATTCTCTACCTGGTCGTCGCCTATAGATGCAGCTGTGATGGCCAAGGTCCTTCCGGGAAACGAGGGGTAATATTGCCTTTCGCTGTTCGGGAAATAGTTCAGAAATGCCGAAAGTTTCGCACGCTTTCTCCAAAGCCATATCAAGGTTGTCCTTCTCCACTGCACATTCCACGCATACCTCAGTTTTCTAAAAATAAAACCTTCGCTCTGGTTGGTCGAAATGAAATGACGTCAGGAACACGGTTCTGTCGAGCGGACGACCTGGACCGTCTGAAAATTTCAACTTATCACAAATCTTGTCACGCACTTAAGGTTACCGGATACCTTCAGGGTGCGTTTCCAGTCTAAATTATGTAGCGCCTCGAGGAAACATCGTAGATAAATCATCCATGTATCATTTTAAAGCTTATAAAATTGGCTACAAGAATACATAAAAAGTTTTGAGTTCTTTGAAAATCTCGAATTTTCCGCGATCCCGTTTCTCCGATCTAGTGAGATGGCTTTCAGAAGCTCCGACTCCGAAAATATTTTAAAGTTTTAAAATCTGTTTGCTTTGGCGCATTTCAGAGAAATCGTATTACAAAAGGGTGTCGGGGAATTTCAAAATTCGATTTATTTCAAAAGTTATCGTGAAAAGGCGAAAAATAATCAGAGTATATATGCGGAAAACGCCGTCAAGAGCTATATTTTTAGAATTTTCCAATTCCCCGAAACGGTTTTGCAGCGGAGATATCAATTGACATTTTGTGAAAATTTCAAACAAATCGACTAAATTCCTCTTGAGTGGGACCTTTTTTAAAACTCTATTTTAGTTGAAAATCGAAAGCGTAGAAAATAGCATTTTAGAAAATCTAGCCATCTGTCGTGCGTGAATCTGAAATCCCGCCTCTCCAACAATTAGCGAGCTCTTGGCCAATACATGCATCAGGAGTTCCGGACTTCCGGTTGGATCACACTGCATTCTGGGTAGGTGGGCTCAGAAAAGTGGGCATCAACTTCTAGATCGGCCATATTGGATTTGAGTGCAGTCAATTTTTGCTCCTTTGCAAGTTCAAAAACTTACTACCTAATACACGGAATATCTTACCTTGACAGATTCTTCAGTTGGGAGTTCTAAGTCGATGTTTAATCTTTAGAACGGGATTAATAAAGTTTCCAAGTTGACTGCGCTCAAATCCAATATGGCCGCTCTGGATTTTCTGAGCCCACCTACCCAGAATGCAGTGTGATCCAACCGGAAGTCCGGAACTCCTGATGCATGTATCATTTCTCATCACAGTTCAACTAACTGTCAAGATTTCCCGCCAATGTTGATTTCCGATCAAAGCTACGCGCCGCATCGAGAAAATGTTAATATAGCTGCATGCATGGTTGTTCTAGTTTTCTTGTGTGACTTGAAAAATGAGAGACAGAAAGACCTTGAGGGATAAAGCCAAGGTGAACACCTAGAGACGCCTTGAATGCCAGCATAGTTAGTAGAGGAGACAGCGATTAGCAGGCGGCTGAAACAGCACGGCAATAGCGAGCTAAGATCGTGGTGTTGGTTTCAAGCGTTTCAGAGTCACCGTCAGACTTTACGTTTCCATCTAAGCTTTCTTGGAAACAAATATTCTCTCGGCTGGCTCTTATCAATTTTTCATGTTCAGATGTGGGCCACTCGGCACTCTGTCTGAAAGTGAAAATACGAACCCTTGTCGGGTTTTACGAGGACTCCTATTTGGCTTTGTAGTCGTATGCATTGTTTTCCAAGCTAAGGGCATCCTGCTTGCTTTTTTGAAGGCATAAGGCCAAGAACCGATGGAATCATGTGTGGAAAAACGTTTCTCAATAAACGTAAACATTGGTGCTTTTTTCACACCGGGCGAGTGAGCACTTGTCATGTGTTTATTGATCTGCTGTCAATCAAACGGAACCTTTTACTTCCGGTCAAAAACTTCCTTTTGCTATTTCTCCGTCAACATTAATTTTTATTCAACGGATTTTTTTTTATATGAGACACTACTACTAAAACTACATTTCTGTGCGAAAAAAAAAATCCCATCTTTTTCGTTTTGAAGGTATCCGGTAACCTTAATATCACGCAGTCGGTCAAAGTTCATGAAGCAAAACGTTTATAGGTTTAAACATAAACAATTTACCTTTGAAAGTGGCCTTCAAATTTGGCAGGTTTACTCTATCAAGCCTCTACAAATGCGCAATCATTATCCTGGAATTCCTCGAAGACACGTACGTTCGCCATTTCGATGCGAGCGATGCGAATTTGTAGACAGAAATAATGTATTTTTTGAACACCGATCAAATGCCCCACCCCCACTGTTTCTCAAATGCCCGCCCCTGAGGGCTTAGATTACTCGTCAAATTCCCCACCCTCGGGAGCAAGCCTCTGATCAAATGCCCGGGGGTGGCCCGGGCAGGGGATGCACGGGTTTGGAATTGACTGATACATAACTCGATCATCGAAAAGCTAATCGATATTAATCGATATAATTAGCTGATTGATATCGATTATATAGGTAAATTCCAGCCTAGTAAATACCATCCAGTAGGCCTAGGGACTAGGCTGGGTAAATTCATTGCTTGACGAGGGAATTCCACGTTAAATTTCACGCGAAAAACCGATATCGCACGAATCGCGAAGCGATGAGTGCATATCGGATTTAACGTGGAATTACCGAGTCGGGCAATGAATTTTCTTTGAATCCCATAGCATTTACGAAAATAGTACTATTAAAAATAAGTTTGAAAGTCTTGCTGAAATTGCCGCCACGCGCCAGGAACCCATTGCGCAGTAATGCGCAGTAAACAGAAGAGCGAATCAAGCTAAAATTAGACAGGTAGCCCAAGCTTACGATTTGTATGAGCGATTACAAAGAATGTATGGCAGTTTCAAAAATTAAAAAATCACCATAAATCAAGGTTAAACGGCCCAGGAATCGCCATGGACATGAAAGATAATGACTACAAGGGAAAGCGAAGGTTTTTGAAACATTTTATTAGAGGTAATATCATTACAGTAATAAGCAATAAGCAATAAGCAATAAGCAAAATATATGAAAAAATCTTATATGAGCAATTAATGGAATATATAATTGCGCAGGATCTATTGTCTGAACATCAATTCGGATTCCGACGGTTCCATTCTACTGCGTCTGCGTTGCTGGACTGTACTAATGAATGGTATATCAACATGGATCGAGGCCTTTACAACCTTGTAATCTTTCTTGATCTAAAAAAGGCGTTTGATACCGTAAATCATGAGATCCTCTTGGATAAACTCATGGCTTACGGTATCAAAGGACATGCCTTAGGCCTTATGAAATCTTATTTAAACAATAGAGAGCAAACTTGCCAGGTTAACGGCAAGCTCTCTGGTCATAGAAAAGTAACCTGTGGAATCCCTCAAGGGTCAATTCTCGGTCCACTTCTGTTCATACTATATATTAATGATTTGCCAAATAGTCTCGAGCATACAACCCCTAGGTTGTTTGCAGATGATACGAGCCTAACGGCTGTTGGCAGGTCAGTTAGTGAAGCTGAAGTGGTCCTGAATTATGACCTTAGTAATGTTAAAAAATGGCTATCAGCTAACAAATTAAGCCTGAATATAGCCAAAACAGAGTACACCTTGATTGGATCAAGACCCAAAATACAAAATCTTGCCGCAGAACCTAATGTTCTTATTGGCGTTGACCCAGTGAAACGAGTCAATAATTGCAAGATACTCGGTGTACGCATACGGACGAATTTCTAACATGGGAAAAACACATCGATGACATAGCCAAGAAAGTCTCATCGGGAATTGGGGCAATAAAAAAGCTCAGGGAATTTGTAGACCGTGATACGCTTGTATGCGTTTATAATGCCCTTGTGCAACCCCACTTCGACTATTGTTGCGAGGTGTGGGACACATTGGGAAGCATACTATCACAGCGTCTGCAGAAACTTCAAAACAGGTGCGCTAGGGTGATTATGAAGCGTCCGAACGAAGCTGGGCAATCTGAAATAGCTCTCCGCTCATTGGGTTGGATCACACTTGAGGAGCGGAGAGCTAAAATTAAGGCTGGACTCATGTTCAAAATAATCAACAATTTGGCACCTCAACGGCTCTCTAGCATCTTCAATGACTCGTATGCAGTCAATTGCAACTACGACCTGCGGAATACACGTAAAAAAGTTTCCGTTCCTCTTCCTAAAACTGAATTCCTAAAAAAGAGCCTTAGTTACAATGGAGCCAAAATATGGAATGAATTACCTATAGAATTAAGAACCTCTGAGTCATTAGCCCAGTTTCGCTCAAAGATTTCCCCCGGCCTATTAGCGTAATTATATGCAGGGGTATCTAAATATAGTAGTTAGCAGTTTATAGTATTATTTATAGTATTATTTATCATAGATTGACATGTATTCGGTTAGTTTTTAGCTTAGAACATTATTTTATTTATACGAGTAGTGCACGCCCCTTCTGGAAATCAGCTTCTAGTTGTGAGGGTGCTGCGTGTGTTTTAAATAAATAAAGTTGATCTTAATTAGTGAATTTGTATCCTAAGCTTGGGCTGCCTGTGCTTCAACTCACAACATTTGGTTTCCCGATTTCCGACATCAAAACAGCATTTTTGTGCATGAAAGTACCTGTATTTTATTTAAGTACACTTCATTTCAATCTAATCTTTACCAAGGAAGCGAAAGTGCATTAACTGGAGACAAAATTGTGAATGTTTGTGAAAGACTTAGAAAACCGGCGGCCTGTTGAATCACTTGCTAATGGCGGACGGCGACATAAGTGAAACTGTAAATCCTGACAAAAAGAGCTGTACAAGTATACGAACAAACTTGTAAGTATTAAGTGTTCATTAATTTATAAGCAAATTACCAAATTTGAATGCTGAATTTTTCAGTCTCACAATAAATAAGCTTGTTTTTAAACTGTTGAATGTTGTGTTCAGTTCACTCGTTTCCAACATTTTCCTTGTACTTGTAGTTGTACCATGATTTTAGTAGCATTTTGTAGCCGTGTTCTTTGAAAGCAGTCATTTAAGCTTCTGTGTGTGAATACTACATGAATTAAATCAACAAATCCACAAAGCCCCAGCTTTTTCCGTTCAAAATCACACATTTTTGCTGCAGAGTGCAGTTGTTGTCGATTCCTCGGATAGCGCCAAAACATCATTTGTCGTGAAAAACGGAAAAGAAGGGCCGGGTTGTTCAAAGCCCGATTAGTGCTAATCCAGGGTTAATTTCCATGACAACCAATAGGTTTTGTGCAGAGTTAATCCAGGATTAACACTAATCGGGCTTTGAACAACCCGGCCCTGATTTGGAAGTTTAACATGATTTTGTCTCTGTTCGCGATAATAAAAAATAAACAACAACGCGCGGGCTTCCTGTACATCGTTGAATACAGCTTTTCAAACCGTTGAATTCCACAAAATATTAAACGCTTCGTTAGCCAATCAGCGCGCGAGTTTGAGTCGTGGTATGGGATTTCTATCGATAATCGATAAAAATCGATAGTCAACGTTTTAATGCCTGATCAATCGTTTATTATCGGTAATTGGTAATCCATCAAGTGAGGGCTAGATTAAAATACCATCGGTCAATCATTATTTGTGGTAGTAAAATCAGTGGGCCATATACACATACCACATCTTTTATAGTGCGACAACTTCGGCTAGCCATATGATCGAGGGCCTTTTTAAGGTCAAAGCAGTTCCGCTCCTGCCATCACACGAATCTCTTCATACACTGACTGAGGACTTCATCAATTTTTTCTCCACTAAGATTCAAAAACTGAAGGATGACCTACGTTCGTCTAGTCTGGCGTCTCTGGAACTGTCTTCATGTCATCGCCGAGTTCTCTAAGGTGTCTGAGAGTTACATCCACGAAGTCGTAGCACAGTCAAAGCCAAAATCTTGCATACTCGATCCTGTTCCGACTCATGTTTTGAAGCAATCTGTCGACGTCTTAGCGTCTACCACTCACTGACATTGTCAATGCATCGCTGACCTCGGGTGTTTTCCCGTCATCTCTTAAGAAAGGGGTTGTTCATCCTACCAACAAGAAGACGACTTTGGACCAAGGGGAGTTCCCAAGTTACCGCCCTATTACAAATGTCGCCTTTCTTTCAAAAACACTTGAACGAGTAGCACAGACACTGAACTATTTGATTACTATCGGACAACTAGCTAAATTCCAGTCTGCATATAGGTGTTTTCATAGCACCGAAACAGCTCTTCTTCGTGTCTTCAATGACACGTTGGTTGCTATTGACAGTCAGCAGGAAGTGGTTTTGGTACTTGTCGATCTGTCATCTGCCTTTGACAGTATAGACCATACTGCCCACTTAACACGATTACAATACCGATATGGGAACAGTGTTAGAATGGTTTGAATCATACCTCACGGGTAGAACCCAGGAAGTTTTTATTAAAGATACGTCTTCGTCTGACAGGGAGTTGCTGTTTTGTGCCCTACAAGCTTCTGTACTTGGGCCTCTCCTGTTCTCTCTTTTCTTTGCGCCTCTGGAAGATGTGGTCTCTGCTCATCAACTGGACTGCATGATGTACGCTGACGACACTCAGCTATACGTCACCATCAGTCCCGCCTCTGATCGCACAGTGATTGTATCGGGATTGTATCTAGTAAGCTTGAGTTGTGTATCAAGGAGTATGTTCATCTAGTGCGCTTCCAATGGCCTTGCATGTAACCCAGGCCTAGGAAAACAGAGATTGTCTATCTTTCGTCGCGCTACACGAAGCAACGTCCTGTCTTGGGAATCACCATTAATGACATCGTCATCGCGCCCGTGCCATCTGCTCACGACTTAGGTGTTACACTTGACTTTAATTTGCAATTGACCAAGCATATTTATAATGTATGTAAGTCTGCGTTACTAGCTAGCCATTAGAAACATCGGGAGGATTCGCAAGCACCTGACTCAGGAGAACTGTGAAAGACTCGTCCACGCATTTATAAGCTCTAAACTAGATTCATGTAATAGTATTCTGTACGGTTTGTCGGCTTTTGATATTTGATAAACTGCAGCGCCTTCAGAACACTGCCGCTAGACTTGTTACTCGTGCTAAAAAGAGTGACCACATAACCCCGATTCTTCGCAAATTACATTGGTTTCCTGTAAAAGATAGAATTATTTTTAAAGTGTTGTTAATAACGTTTAAGGACCTCCATGGTCAAGCGCCTTAGTATATCAGTGAACTGTTACAGGAATATCGGCCTTCCCGCTCACTACGTTCTAGTTCTCAGAACTTGCTAGTGGTGCCTAGATCAAGTACTGTAACATATGGTGATAGAGCATATTCTATAGCGGCACCAATACTATGGAACACTTTACCAGAACATATGATACTGTAAGCATGTTTAAATCTAAACTTAAGACTTATCTTTTCCAAAACCTAGCTAGCCAATAAGTAATAAATAATATTATTCATAGTACCATATTTATATATACTATAACTATTTTTATCGTTATTTTTATAGTAGTAGGATAGGACACCTTTGTAAGAGCATCGAGACTCTCGTATGATGCTCCTAATACCTTATTATTGTTATTAACTGTAATTAGACAATGAGAGCTACCCCGGTTTATAGGTCCTCTCATCTCAGTTTATGGGCCAAAACCTCCGAAGAGTGACTGGCGAACCGTTTTCTTCGCGTGACGCTTTCTGATCTTCTCCTCGCCGCTTCATGGCGTTCTGTTCAGAACCTCTGTGAAGCTCGAATTTTCGCCTATTGAGTTTGATGTCTGTGTGGGTGGCCCGGTCAAAGTCGTCACTTTGTAATATAATAGTTACGTTGTTTGTTAAGTTACGGTTCCAAATTTTTTCAACGCTGTTTAAGTTGACATGCTTGCATGAACGAAGCCGTTTCCCGATCAAGACCAGTCTGGAAACAGCCGTGACAGCTGCCGTGACTGGCTTGTCGTCGACCGACACGGCACCAACAAAACCTGCATCGGACCGACCGGATCGGATCGGATCACATTTACGCCGGTTTGCATTCACAAGTTCCATCTTATATAACTAGTCTTTTCCAGAAGAGAACATCATCCTATAATTTACGTGGTCAGTCTACCTTGGCTATACCTAGAGTTAACAGTACTAAATATGGTCTTCACTCCTTTAGGTTTAAATCTACTATCAGGTCTCTTAATTTTTCTAATGCATGTTGCTCCTTTTGTAGCACTTTATAACTGTATTTGATCTGTCTATTTCTCCCCTTCCCACCGACGTCACAACCACTATTATACTAGCAATTGTACATAATTTATTAATTAGCTTATATGTTAATATTAATTTAGTTGTCTTATTTAATTTGTTTTTACTCATAATTGTTATTCTGTTTTTGTGTCTACTGCTTCTTGAGAAGCTGTGTGTTTGTTAACATTGTCGATAAGTGGTCGTGAAGTTTTATTCGGGATCAATTAAATGTATCGATGGATTTCGTGCATTACTCGGAATCTTCATTTAGCGACAATATCCAATCAAAAAATGGCAACGAAGAGGGCGACTATATGCCGATGGTTACGTTTACAGATTATATTAAGTCCTCCACTACTATATCAGCCTTTAAATCTGCTCTAAAAACGTAACTCTAAAAAGAGTCTATATGACGCAGTGACAGTAGATAAGTATTTATATTATGTTATATGTATATATTTTCTGTTATATATACAGTCGCTGCCAAAAAGGTTGTCCAGCAGAACATAATATAATACTTTAATATCCATTGTTTTGGCCTATTGTTTTGGCCTAGACAATAGGCCAAAACAATGGATATTGTAGTATTATATTATGTTCTGCTGGACAACCTTTTTGGCATTGACTGTATCTCTACATGTATACATATATGTGTATGTATATGTATATCAGTCTCTGTTTATGTATATATATTTTACATTACTTCTTATATTAATATATATATATATATATTTATAATATAGGTATAGTTATTTTTACTATAGTTATAGTTATTTTTACTATTTTCTACTTTTTAATATAGTCTTCTCATACTCCATGTAAGCGCATTGAGATTTTTAAATGCGCCATAAAAACCTATAATTATAATTATTATTATTACGTGATCACGAGATCGCGCGTTGGTCTTATCGTTGGGGAGCAAGAGAGCTGGAGTGGTGAGAAATATTCTTATTGTCATGAATTTCCTAAGATTTACAAACTTGATTAGCTACAGCTTTCGCAGAGTGTGTGTAACCGGCCAAATGAAAGGTTTTCAAACGTACTTTCAAGTTCTAGGTCGATGTTGAAATTGAATATCAAAGTGAGAGTGACGGCCTCGTGTACTGGGACTTTCCCTGCTAGCAGAGGTTTCTCTCTGTCTTGGTAAAATGGAAGGCGAGGGAGAGACCTCTGCCGACATCCGACGCTTTCTCTGTCGCGCATGCGTGAAGTTTCCTTGGCAACAAGTGACCCGATCGCACGTGTACGTATGAGCGCACGAAACAACTGTAAAAAGACAACTGACGCGTACAGCAATTTCCGGTAAAACGTGTTTTCGAAACTGGTTTGACTCGGTTCATGAATGTGGACGGCAAGCGTCGGATGTCGGCAGAGGTCTCTCCCTCGACTTCCATTTTACCAAGACAGAGAGAGACCTCTGCTAGCAGGGAAACTGGGACTTTGAACACACCTTTCGTAATTTATAAGCGAGCGAAAGCTGTGGTTATGTATATATGTTATGGACAAAGCCAATAAAAAAGGCAATATAATCAATACGTGAAGCAATGTAAGAGCTTCGGTCGTAAAGTTATGTAGATTCACCATGCGAGAAGTCACTCGAAAGTAAAAAGACAGAGATCGAGAATCCTCTGAATACCTGTTATACCGTTATATAAGCGAAGATGATAAGACTACGAAGACGAAGAAAACGAGACAGAAACTGAAATATATTATCAGGACTCCTAAATGACTTAGATACCGATTATATGTTATGGTATGTAACTTCACAGAAACGACTGCTTTTTTAGTATTTTTTTTAATGTGTTTAATTTTTTTTAAAGCAGACAGGCGTTCAAGCAAACCAGAAAATATTATTAAAGTCCTGTTTATTCGACTACAAATTAACGAATTCAGCTCAGTGTACATTCACAAGTGAAAGATTTTGCGTATCAAAGGTCGAGCTCTTGACCTCTGGTGATATTGAATTAAATCCAGGTCCTACATGTATTCAAAATAGTAGTAATCAAAATACAGCTGTAGTATTATAAAGTTCCAGTGTAATATTACAATTTAGATTACATCAACTTGGATTGAGACCTACATGTAGATGCTGTTTCACACCAGACGGGATGTATGGTGATCCTAACCATCACCTATACATTACAGGTGCAGGTATTCAATATTGGAGGGATAACCCTGCACACTTCATTGAAAGTAATACTGAGAATTCGTGGATGGCATATTTGACTAATATGTCAATGCAAGGCACAACAGCAGCTGGGAGGGGGAGATGGGAGAGCAGAACAACAATAGACTCTAGTTTTGTTTTAATATCAGTTAAAATAATCATTAGGATAGCATCTGCTCTAATAACAAATCCACTTGTAGAAGCCCAGGGCTTATAACCAGGAGTTTATGGTATTATAAAATTATTTTCACACTCTCTACAATTCAATTCAATTCAATTTTATTTTACACTTATCGATAGAGCAATTAAGTTACAATGCGAGAATAGAAGATAATAAATCAAGAGGAAAAATAAGAAAAGAATATGAAAAAATAGTTACATATATAAGTGTGCAGAGGCCAAAGTAGCAGAGCTTCCGAGTTGGCCTCTGCCATAAAAGGGCAATGCTTTTACAAATTATGTGAAATGAAGTTTAAAATAATAATAAAAAATTAAATCAAGGCAAGTACTTATTTGTGGTTTAAATAAATTATCACCTGTGGAATATCTAGTATTATAACTGTATATTTGAGAAGCTGGGACAAGAACATTTTGTAAAATCAATGGAATATTCTGTTTATCATAGAGGATTTTATGAGCTAGAACTGCAGTTTTTAACTTAAGTATGATGTTAAGTTTCAATATCCCCAGTAAATTATAATAAGGTGTAGAGCTTTCCCGGTTTGGAACATAAAAAATACTTCTAATACATTCCTTCTGTTTAGTTGACAGTTTGGTCAGTCGAGAGGTATAAGTATTACCCCAGCTAACTAAACCATAATTTATATAAGGGTAGATCAGGGTATAGTACAATTGTTCTAACATATGTAAATCAAGGTAATGACGTAGTTTATTGATTATGCCAATGTTCTTTGCTATCTTGCTACTGACATGTTTTATTTGGGGCTCCCAGTTTAGTTTCTCGTCAATAAAGATTCCAAGATATTTTATATAGAATTTGCGCTCCAAGTCTTTAATGCTGATATTAACTTTTTTAGCGGGAGAAGTTATAATCATAGGTTTCAAGTTGTTTAGGGTCTTTATCATAATAAAATATATTTGTATCATCAGCAAATATTCGAAATGACAGTTTGCTTGAGGAGTTTGGTAAATCATTTATACAAAGTAGGAACAATAGGGGGCCAAGTGTAGACCCTTGAGGGACACCACACTTAGTAATCATAGTGCCTGATGCTATATGTCGTCTATTTTAACATACTGGGTACGATTTTTAAGATAGCTAGCAAACCAATTGAATGGAGTACCTCTGATACCATAATGATATAGTTTTTTAAGTAAAATCTCATGGTTAACAGTATTAAAAGCTTTGGCAAAATCAAGGAGTATTCCACAAGTAATCTGTTCAGTAGAGTGTTTTTTTCTAAATCCAAATTGATACTGAAATAAGATATTGTGTTTGTCCAAAATTTAACAAGCTGGTTATAAATTATTCTTTCTAGTACCTTACTGAAAGGTGAGAGAATTGCAATAGGCCTATAGTTAGCTGGATCAGTGAGGACACCTCTTATAGACTGGAGTTACTCATGAAATTTAAAAAATATATGGTACAATCCCTGTTGCTTTAGATTGGTTATAGAAATAGGTAAAGGGCACTGCAAGTTGATTAATGGCAAATTTAATCAGTTTATTTGGGATATCTAGTGAGGCCTTGCAAGTTTGAGAACATGTGACTAACTTCTTCCTTAGTAATTTGAGACATAACAAAGCTAGATATTGGTGAATTCCGCATAATTATATTGGAATGGACTTTCATGATCAGCAGTTTCAATTAACCTAGCAAGATCAGAGCCAACTGAGATAAAATGCTGGTTAAATTGTTCTGCAATTTCACGTTTGTTTACGTAGGTTTTATTATTTCTTATAATCCTAGTTGGTATTGTCTGTCCTTTCGTTTTCTGCTTAATCAGAGTACCAATAAGTTTCCAAGTTGCTTTTAGATTATCTTTATACATTTGGAAATGTGCCACATAATATTTTCTCCTACTTTCATTTTTTAACCAGTTAAGCTTATTAGAATAAGTCTTGTATTTTGCTACCTTTTCAGGATTACCACTAGTAGTATATCCGGAGTCAAAATGATACCCGTTTTTGTTGCACAACAAAAAGAATGCTATGGAGGTCTTCGCTTGTTTTTGTTGAAAACAACGACAATTTGTTGAAAAACGTCGAAAAATACCTACCAAATCGTTGAAAAACATCGACAAGGACGGCCCTCCCTTCGGTCGTTCCGTCCTTGTCGATGTTTTTTTTCAACGATTTGATAGGTCTTTTCGACGTTTTCAACATTGTCGATGTTTTCAACAAAAACGAACGAAGACCTCCAAAACATCCTTTTGTTGCACAACGAAACCGGGTATCAGTTTTGACTCCGGATATACTACTGGGATCATAAGGGTTGAAATTCTCTCGCAACACCCAAATTGTCCCTAGACATTCTTGCACCTAAAAATCCAAAACTTGAGAACCTATTAGAGATATTCATTAGCGTATAGTATATCGACACCGATTGTGTGTTCTTCGCCCCGCGACATCGACGTTAGTATCATAGATCATGAAGCAGATCGCTGATTCGAATGCGAAGACCGAGGATGAACCTAGACCATCCACACCCGACGAACTACACGACGTTGAGGAGACAGACCCCTTACCTAACGGTCTGGAGGATCTCGAAGATGAGGAGCTAGAACCCACGTTCGTAGGACTGGAAATCGATTTGGTCGCAGAACTCAACGCCATGGCACTCCAAGATCCCGAGAGCGAGGAGATTTGTGCGATCTTGCTGGCGATCTCCGCCGACTTCGAGATCGCCCTCATCGAGTTGGAAGCACAAGACCCTGCCGCTCGAAGTTTCGTACACGACGATACCATTCTTTGACCTATTTATCTATTCGATTTCGTAGACCATGAACGAGAAACGAAGACGAAAAAAAAGAACGAAGAGAAACTGTCATTTCGTCTCTCTTCATTCTTTTTTTTTTTTTTTTTTTGCTATTCGAAATCTTTTAGCGAGCCCTCTATGTCTCTATGAATCTTACGGTCCTTCAATTCTGTCAATACTTTCGAGAAGCAATTCTTGATTTTGCGTTTCTCTTTATTAAGTTCATGTCGTCGTGGTAAACCACACATCGTACAAAGTCCGTAGCTAGTTCGACAACCACGACCGCATTTGGAGCATGGAGCAAGTGGGGTGCTTCCTCTTAGTATCTGATAGTTGTGCTGAGCACAATATTCTGACACTTTGGAAGGCTTCCTCGCGCACTTCGTGTCCTTACCACGCATCAACCAAACGCAAGTTACTATCTCGGCCATCGTGTGGTATGACTTCGTACTATTTGTCTTTAATTGATGTTTGAATGTGATAATAAGTTGGGTCGAAATTTGCATACGAACCGAAACAACGCGGTAATTTATACGAACTAGGTACAGCTGCTTTTAGCGAAGTGAAAATAAGATCCACGCTGGTTCCTTTCGTAGGAGATGTTGATTCTTATCCCACTAGACTGCCAAGTTTTGCTCTCATTTCCTTTCGGATCTCTGATCGAAGTTCTTCTACATTTTTTGACCCTCTTTCTTTCCTGTTTCTTTGCCGTATTTCGAGCTTAAGCGATTCATATTTCGATTTTTCACCAATAACACTTCCGAACTCGGCTTCTGAAATGTTACCATCGGCTAGAGCTTTTGAGACTTTGACTTCCACGGAATTGGCCTTAGCCTTTGCCAACATAACGGTCTTTTCGTGCTTCGAGACGCGAATGCCAAGTTTCTTACTGGCAATGGCCATCAAGGACGAAATGACGGCACAAATAAATCCAATTCCTCCTAAGGAAATACCCACAGGTATCCCGATTCCCGTAAATGTTAAACCTAACGCCGTAGCAGATAATGCACCACTCAAGCTACCTGTGGCCACAGCGACCCCGTGAACGATACCACGCGCTCGGGCATATTTTTTACGAACGACTTCGTAGTGCTTTGCCTGCCGTTCGAGTTCGGTAAGCGTATCTCCAGACAAAACAGTTTCAGATGAACGTAGATTGGGATAGATCGGCGCCGTTGGAATTGTTTGACTCGAATCGCTTGCCATCGCATATTATACATATGACTTACTCAATCTTCAATACGTATCGTATGGGTCGACCACGGAAGTCTACCACGTTGCCTTTCTCATCACGAATTGTCAGACGAAGGCTGTTTCGTGTTGTACCTAGAGCTTGCAGGGCTTGGGGATTTGTTAGAGGATAGGTTGTTTTTTGAAACCAAGGACCTCGGACCTCTATGCTAGCCAAGACTTTCGATTATTTTCCCTCTAGAAGTGAGAAACCGGAATCCACCGCATCGCAACAGACATACATTGTGTAGATATCTTTGATCTTAATAGGGTAATTACCAACTTTTAGCAGAAACTCGTTATTCCCTTCTTCTCCACCTTCGACACCTAATAGTGTGTAGAAATTTTTATCGAACTTGATTGGTTTCTTAACTACTATAGCGTGGTCCCTAAGGAGGGTATTGCTCTTAAATTCCACGATACCAGCACTACTTGCAGGCTTTAAGGCACTCTTGATTTTCTTAAAATTGTAAGACCCTACAGCAACATCGTGTGGGAACATAATACTACCGGCATTCCACCTGAACGAGCTCGCCTCTGTTAGGTTCCACCAACTGTTCTCAAAAGTGACCTCAACTAGCGAAATATTGTTGATACGAATAGGTCGATCGAAGTAGACCGTATGGTTGGCCGAGGTGGTGGTGACATTTAAGATCACCATCGTATATATTAAAGACATAAACTTTATATGTCATACTTGCAATAGCTTCAATAGTTACGATGCCTCTAGTTTTACCAGACGAAGATGATGATCTATCTGCTGAGGACATGGCGGAGATTGCCAGGGGTGGCCCAAGGCTTTCGAAAGCTGAGCAGACAGCGCTCCTTGTCGATGAAAACGCCAGGATTGCCAAACTGAATACCGATTTGTTGACAAAGTTCAAGAAAAAATACCCACAAGCAGACTTTCACCAGTTTTATGCCTCTACAGACATAGATGGTCCAGGCAAATATTCAACGAGCATCGTATTTCAAGATGGAGATACTAGCTACAACGTTTACGGTGATGATGTCAACAAGCTACCTGCAGTCGTTCGAAAACGTATTGATGATGCACTGCAGGGGGGTTTCCCACCAACCATGGAAAAGACAAAAGCGAAGTATCCAGTTCCAGCCGTTCTATGGGGGGACGACACAAAAGACATAGTCCCTATCCTACGAACGCTCAAGATCTACGTAGCAAAGGATCGGTTCTTCATGCTGACGCCACGAGATATCTTTCAAGAGCTGGACCAAGTTTTCTACACCGTAAAACAAGCAAATGAGTGGCTAGATGCTCCACCAATGAGACATTGGCAACAACAGCTATGCTTCGTCCTTTGGTGTGCAACGGCAGGCTGTGGGGTGTCGTTTGACGACCATCTTTCAGATGATGCACCAATCATCGACAACGTCAGGAGCTTTTACCGCTTCCATGTGTACTACACAATCAGGCGATTACTGTTCGAATTGGGGGTCCCACTTCCCAGAGATTCGGCCTTTAATAAGAACAACAACGCTCCATGGAGTTCCGTCGTTTATGACAGGCTCCGGATAGAGTTCGGAGTCGACGAAGTTGACTTTGCCCTGCGCCGAGGGGCCAATGGGGGATTAGGAGACGTATACGTATACATCCATGGAGGGCTGGTGAATGCTCAAGAGAAATGGGGGGCACACAACACTTCATATGATTCGAAGTGGCCTGGGGGCAGTTTCAAATTTCCTGAGGAGAGTCGCACTACGTACGAATTTTTGTTAAGGTTCATTCGTAACGATGTGGTAAAGAATCAACACAATTGGTTCGTTTCACAAACTGGTCACGGATTGACGAAGGCCGGGCTAGCCCGAATCAACTTATCTGCAATGGTCTACGTATATTGTGTTCTAGGATCCCAGGCTTCTTTGCGCAATTCAATCATAGGGACAACGACCTTATCCCTCAATGTTCAGGCCGATTGTGGTGTAAAGTTGGAAGAGGTCATCGCAGAAAAGAAGGTCGATAGCCTTTTACGATATCAAAAAGCTTTGCAGCTAACACGCGTTCGTCTCGACCTTGCAGTTGCTAAGGACTGTTTGTTAATACCCAGCCGTATGATTATTAACAATGAGAGCGTATTAGGTTATAACAACGAACTACAATTAGCATCCGCATCTAACGTCTACTTTGGAATAAATGACCATATCAACCATAAAGGAAAGCCCCCGAAACCACCACATATGGAAGGTAGTTCACAAAAGAAAGATCTACCGCATCAAGATGTCGTTGCTGTGAAGCAGCCTATCCCACAAGTAACGCAACCTCGTAGTACCGATGCTGTTGTGACAAAGCACGAGATCAATTTGGGGCTGATGGTTGCCACTGCAGCTGGAGCCGCATGGACGTTATTTCGCTAACGCTGCCGCCCCGACTTAAATTGCTCTATTACGATCACAACTACAGCTACAATCAACATCCAGATGTTCTTTGCTAAGAATCCTAATACCTCGCCAGCCGTGCGAAACAAAAAGTTAGCAATTGCACCAACCATTCCAGGTAGAATCTGCCCTAGCTTCTTTCCTAGACTTTTCAACGCATTGCCGACCCTCCCGGCAACGTTAGCACGGCCCCTAGATAGCATGGAAGCCACGACGCCAATCACGGTGCCTGCAGCAATCGCAATTCCAAGCACTCCAACGCCATACTTTTTGAAGATAGTCTTCACGCGGTCTCGCATGGACATACGCTCTTCGATGTTTTCAATATTTGACTCAATCTCCTGTATTTGGTCGTCTATTTTCGCCACTTCTTCCTTCGCTGCACGTCGACAGAACGTGCTTCCTTCGCTGCACGTTCTGTCGACCCCTGTTTGGATGACTTCACGGTTTCTATTTCCTTAGCTCTTTCTTTCTTAAGTTCGTTGACCTTCGCTTCTCCTTCCTCAATCGCCATTTTCACGGAGGGCCCTAGAGCGTCTGTGATCGTTTTAGGCAATTTTCCATTAATATTACCTTCGGCGTCATACAGATTGTGGTATTTGGAATTAGATTTGTTCAGTCGCACCACGACCTCGTTGTATTCATTCAAGGTAGTAGTGAACTTGGTAGTGTCTACACTTGGATACTTGGCATCGATGCGTTCCCAGGCCTCATCGCGCCGATTGGCTTTTTCAGCTAGTATCTGTTCCCCCTCAGTGAATGACGTTTCCGCGGTATTGCCGCTTGGCACTGCACCATCATCACCTAGATTCACCAATTTGATGTACTCAGATGGGCTGTACCCCCATTTATTCCGTTTGCTCCAAAGATTATCCTGAAAGCTTTTGGATCTTTCTCCTATTTTGGCCTTAACTCTATCCCACCAAGTACTTTGGCCTTCAGTCTTACCTGGGCCAAGCTCGTTCCATTCTTTGGCAGAAAGATTTTCTATATCAGCTTGACCTTCCTCAGTCAAAGGCTCGAAGTCTGCATTCTCAGCCATGTTGAACAATAACTATGTATATCCACATATTCAGCATGATACCGTCGATGTTAGTTCCTGCAAAATCGCACAGAGAGCATCGGGGGTTGAAAGCTCTACACAACGTAGATAGAATCACCTTCACTCCATCGACAGCCAATCCAGGAGAGACTCTCTATGTGAAAGTACCAATACTAGGGGAAAACGTCGTCCTCGTCCCGGGTAGTCTCGCGCTCTTGGCTGACCTTACGTTGTCTGGTGGACATGCTAACAATCGCGTGGTGGCTAATGTCGGGCGTTGTCTGGTCTCACGTATAGTTTTCAAAATAGGAGCTGAAACAATAGAAGACCTTGCCCGACCAGATCTTCTACAGACATATTCCGATCTCTATTTGCCCACTATAGAGCGAGATGCGCGCGTGGGACAAGGTATTCAAACAGAGAACACGAACAAGCTACGCTCGAATGCTGGTGACAAAGGCACTTCGGATACTGGAGAAAACTTGCTCCTAGCTGTGTATGGTTCGAAATACCGAATCCCACTAGATGTAGACGTCCTGACGCAAAATGGAGCTCTTTATCCCTTTGCTCTTCACAAGACCATTTCGCTCGAGTTGACTCTATCACCTGCTAGCGACGTGGTGGTAGGATCAGATACTACCAAGATAGGCACATACAAGCTAAGCAACATCCAGCTAGAGTACGAAGTTGTCGAGAGTGGGGTTGTCGCCAAGCAAGCGAAAGATGAATATGTCAGTGGCGCCGTCTTCCTGTTAAGGCACGCTGTTCACTTCAAAACCGTACCTATCGACAAAGCGTCCGACACTCTGATATCCCAGCAAGTTGACGTTCCAAGGTTGTCCTTCACTGGACTGTTCCTCCTCTTCGTGGCACAACATACCCACGGCACACGAGACAGCGAGGCGTTTGACTATCCAGGAATCACGAAGGTCGAGATCGATATCGATGGAAGGCCAAACAGGTTCTTTCCTGGAGGCATGCTACCATCAGACTTTTGGGAGGCTGCCAATGGATGGTTCGGCGCTGGCAAAACGTCTATGACCCCGATCAAGTTCTACAATAATAAATTCGCCATCCTGGTTGACTGTCGCACAGTAAATGATCCAGTTGTCCATGGCAATGGCTTGAATCAAATGGGCAGTGGAAAGAACCTCCAGATCCGCATCCATAGGACTGGAGGCAGTGGAACTGTGAACATGCACATCTTCGTACTTGCCGATGCTCAGATCACGATATTGAACGGAGCACTGGAAAACGTATCGTACTAGCTTTGACATTTAACCATTGATATGGACGCTTTAGTAACTGAAATCCCATTCAACGCTCTCATAGTGGGACCAACGAATTGTGGAAAAACGGCCTTTCTCGTAGAGCAGCTTCGTGGAGCATTTCGTGGTAAGTTTGACTATATAGTACTCATATGCCCCACGTATGCCCACAACACTACCTATCGTGGATTCGCACATCTAGATCCTCACTTCTTCGTCATGTGCCCCTCACAAGATGCCATCAATGCCGCGCTACGAGTTTGCTCCACCTTTTGGGCAGGAACCAATACTCTTTTGATACTCGATGATTGCGCTGCATCGAAGGATGTAAAGATGAGAACCGATAAGCTCGTGGAGATGGCCTTTTCCGCTCGCCACATAGGCATTTCTATTTGGGTGTTAACTCAACAGTTGACAAGCATATGCAAACCTTTTCGAGAAAACGTGGCTGTGGTCGTAGCCTTTCATACGGCGTCAGCTCTTGATGCCAAAGCACTATTTGAGGACTACGGTGGTGGGTTGAAGGTGGATGAGAGGAAAACGTTGACCTCAGAGCTCAAGACCCACAAGTTCGCTCGCACATGTTTCTGTCTCCGTCATCCTTTCGAAGTAGTATTAGAGCTTCCCGCACCCGAAGCATACTTCAATGGTATACCATGGATGAAGAAGTCAAAGAACTGCTAGGCGAGTGCGCCGTCGTTTGTCCGCCGGTCGTACTGGAACATCCATCCAAATCAGAGGATGTCGAAGATCGTAGGGAGGCGCTTAAAATTCTAGCAGCAATGGGTACGACGAAAGAATACCTAGGGCGGGACTTTTCTCTAGGAGATATATCTAAACTACCCGAGAAGGACGTTATACGTTTACATAGTAGGTACCAGGCCGTAGTAGCAAAACAAATAACGGGTTGTCTAGTAGACGGAGCACTGCGCCTAGCAACTCGTGCAGTTGGGTACGTAGTCCGACTAGACAGCGAACAAGCACTTCTCCTAGATCTACAAGAAGACCACCTAGTTCGCAACGAGATATCTGCTGTGGCCGGCTTGTTGTCTCTTAAAGCGGGTCGCTTTGTGGCTCTAGCTAGTGCCTTGTTCCATGTAGCTGACCACATAGTTCCACCTAGCGCACCAGGAGAATTGGAAGGGGGCGAAAAACGTAGAGCTACTGATCCTGTGTGGAGTTTACAGATATATATTATTTCGCGAAGTGTAGTATCTTCGGGACAGCCTGTGCTGTACTACCTTGCGAAGCGAGAAGGGGAGAAGGACGCACCCAAACGTGGATTCGTTCGTGAAGAGCTACAAGTCGTTCCTAGGGATACGGAACTGCCCCCAAAAGGAATTCTGTTCGTACCCAGACGCTAGACAGCGTACTCTATAGGCTCGGTGTGGATACCATCGGGCAGAACGTATATTTTGTCGTAGTAAGCTGAAAGCCCAAGCTTCTGTTGTTCGTTGGTTGCCATACCTTCTGGCAATAGTCGGAAGCCTCGGTTCTTCGCCATGTCGGTACTACCTTGGAGCGCTGCTTCGAATCTATCCCACGAGATGTCGTTGTGCCTCTTCGACATTCCTTTGGTCGAGCATTTCCTGCTACCACCCGTATCGACGTAGTAGGCTTTCGAGCATAGGGCAATGGCGCGCTGTCCTTCGAATTCGAGTTTGAAGAGACCTGGTGTACGACTGCTCCACTTATCCCAAGCTAGCCAATCTCTTCTGTGGGCTGAGAAATCCTCTCGCAGTTCTGATCGTACGATTTCGTCGATGCTGTTTCCAGAGATGGCAATGTACGCGCTGTCCGTGTCCATCTGTATGTATTCGAAATCCTTGCGATCGACGTACTTATCAAGGAAGTCGTAATAGAACTCGAGCATACAAAGCTTGGCGAGTTTATATACAGCGATACCCACTTGGAAAGGTCGCTTGATGCGAACCTGATTCTTCCTACTCTCGAGTTCGTATGCGTCGCCAATCTCTTCCAGGTCTTCGAACCAAACGCTTCGCAAGGATTTGTCCACAACCTTCTCGTCTTTGGTATAGACGACATTAGTTTGGCGTCCCAAGTCTTTGATCAACTTTCCATAGGCGCTGTTTCCAAGTAACTTGAATACATCTGCCAGCAAAGCTTTACTCTTGTCTACATCTCCTGTACGGCGTGCTTCGGTGACTTGGTCCACGAACCATTCGAAGGGCTTCCCAGGTTCGTAGTCTATCGTACGATACATGGCAGTCAGGACTGCGCCGTGGTCGAGGTACCAAAGTAGGAGAGGAGCGTAGAGTAGCAACCTCTTTCCAGAAAGACTTCCAACTAGCTTCTTTTCCTCGCTTCGCTTTCTACCTGTCCTTGCGAGGTAGGCTATCATTTCTGGAGGGATTGCTTCCTTGGGGATTTCCCGATTGTAGAAGAAGGGGGGCATCTCCTCGAACTTCTTCCACAACGCTCTAGGGATCTCGATGTCGACCTCAGCGTTCCCAAACCATGAGCCTCCTTGTAGCCGTTGGGTAAGCTCTTCGGCTGCTAGTCCTGGCTCGTCGTAGTGAACAACCTTTTCTTTTCCACAAGGCATTTCGAGGGCCATGGTGGAAAGGTACAGGGCGTTGGCATCGTAACCAAGAACTTTGCGACACTCCTTGGTTCCACCCTGATGACTACGAATCTTAGTCACTCCCGCTTCGTGGCGTCTGGTGAACACTATACTTGGACCTCCCACGACAGCGCTTTTCAGCATGTGGTAGGCTTCCTCACCTGGAGCGTACATCTCGGCTCCCCGTTCTACACTACCTCGAAGCAGAAACTGTAGCGAGACTCCTGGGATGGACACTGCGTCTTTCAGCATGTCTACTCCCTTCTCGTGGTAGAAATCTCGCATCTTTTCGAGTGCCTCTAGGAATGGGACTACGTCTAGGTTGTTGTAGTACCGCAACCAGTCTGCGAAGGTCTTCATTCCTTTGTCGCGAAAGGTGCACTTGCAGTCTTCGAACTCTGACCTAGATAGTAGGTGTTGACCTTTCAACTTCGAACCCCACTCTCGATAATCTGGCAATCCAACGTGATCCAACTTGTCGGGAGAGTCGAACCACTCGTATGGGAAGAAACTCTTTTGCGACTCACATCCATAGGCAGTGATCCAACGTTCGTAGGAAGTTCCAGGTCCAAGGTAGTTCATCGCATCGAGGAAACGGAAATCGGGAGTCAAGAGAAACATAGTGGTGTTGGCTTTCTTTGCCACCCGGACCTTCTTACAGGTGTCGGCAATGGTTCCTACGAAGTGCTCCCTGATCAGGTTGAGATCGTACCTGCCAGAGTTGAATCCCAATACGGGAACTTGGCTGATCCACTCGTCGATCTTCGCTTGTTGTCCCTTTGGTAGGGTGTCGAAGGAGAATTTGGGCGTATCGAGCCGGTACCATCTTGCCATGGCTACTCGGATTGTCTGTGCTCTTTGCTGGAGTTCTTCGACGAAGGCAGCTATGAGTTCCTTCGGATCGCGTCGACAGATATGGGTTGGTATTCGGTCGTACGTGTCCGCTATGGAAACGGATACTGGGACGTGGATGTTTTCGATGGTCAAGCGTTCCGTTGGTTGTCGGCCTTTTGTTCTATCGAGGTAGGCTTCGAAGTCGTACACTATGGCGTGTGGGTAGGCAGTTTGCGTTGGCGTGGGAACCGGTTCGTTTGTCTTCTTTGTAGAGCAGCCCCAAGCCTCCACCACTACGTAACCTGCCTCGCGTAGACTCTCCGTTCTTTCGCAGGTCTTGCGATAGAGCCTCCTTTCCCTAGGGAAGCATTCCGGGCAGCCATGGAAATAGCATCCATGAAATTGGAAGATGGTCTTCGAAAGAGGTTCGTAGCCGTCGACCGGCGCTCCTTCGATCCAATGCTCTCCACCATGTCCACAAGCCGCGTGATGGATGTGCTTCTGGATTCTTTCGGATTCGCGTTTCAACCAGCGTAGAGCGGATTTGCTGGCTTTGTTAGAATCGCTCTCTGGCCAGAAGGCTTTTTCGTATGCCGACTGGGGTACTGTGATTGCTTTTCCGGGGCAAACGATCTTCGTTTCCCCACGCCTGCAACGATCTGCGTGGCGTTGAAGGTTCGAGGCTTTTGTGAACCGTTGCTTACAATCGTTGCATACGTAGACGCTCCCTATCTTGTTGATGTTCTTGATGTAGAAGGCATGTCCGTCGTATATCCCAATCGTCATCGTATACTTGTAGTGGGGTGCATGTCGCGTCAGATGCCAAGCGCCATCCTCCGTAGGTTCGTACACCCGAATACCGATTCCAAAGTGCAACTCGACTTCCTCCAGCTGGTCTAAGGAAGTTCTGGGAACGTCTTGCGTGGGCGCTGCCAGGCGATAGAAGTCCTGGGCAAGTTTTCGAGCCGAGGTGTTGCACTTGTCTGCGCGGGCCCCTTTGCATACAGCAAGGCAGCGCCAAAGACATAGGTTGTCACCATATCGATCAAGGGCAAGCATTCCTTTTTTCTGGCGAAGCCATTGAGGTAGTGGGCCTGTTCCCAACAGAGGCTGACGATCGAGCACGACTTTGACATCCACGTGAATCCAACGAACGAATGCCCATTGGGTATTGGGGCGAACGATGTTGTCGGGATTCAGTCGAGCTAGCTCCCTGCCGACGATCCACTCCTCTGCGTCTCCTAGAATGTTGACCCATGGAGAACCTGGAACAGTTTTGGAGAACAGCATCACACGTCCGTTGTTGACATTGCGAATGCGATAGGTGTAGCTGTAGCGCAGGTAAAAGCTGGTGGATACCTTTGCAACCAACTTTTCCATGATTCTAGACGTCAAATCTCCTGCCACACCTTGGAAGAAGCGCCACTGGATGGTACGACGGCCTATCTCCACTCCCTCGAGCATACCATCTCTCTCATCTAGAATAGCACCTGCCTCTCGAGCTAGGCTCCGTTCTAGGGGCTCGCTACGCGGCTCTTGCAGGAACCGTCGGAAGGCTCGGCGTTTGTGGGGCAAACGTCTTCGAGGATTCGCTATGGACCTTTCTTCGTCGGCCTTTGCCCTTAGACTTGCCGTGATCTCCTCATTCAACTGTTGGATTTCGCGTGCACGTTGAGCGCGTTTGTGTGGATCTTCAGGATCACCTCGAAGGGCTGGAAACCTACCTGTTCGATCGGCTCGTTCGATTCTATTCTCCCATTCGAGAGCGCGAGCCTCAGCTATTGTCTGGGCGAGCCTGGCTTTGTCGAACCTAGAAGTACCTCGCAACCCAAATTGCTTTGCTTGCGCACGCAGTTCTTCTAGGGTGACCATCTTCTACCTTGCGTGTCGACGAACGTCGATGTCGCGGACAATCGGTGTCGATATACTATATACCAATGAATATCTCTAATAGGTTCTCAAGTTTTGGATTTTTAGGTGCAAGAATGACTAGGGACAAATTGGGTGGACGCCACTTTGGGTGTTGCGAGAGAATTTCAACCCTTATGATCCCAGTAGTATATCCGGAGTCAAAACTGATACCCGGTTTCGTTGTGCAACAAAAGGATGTTTTGGAGGTCTTCGCTCGTTTTTGTTGAAAATATCGACAATGTTGAAAACGTTGAAAAGACCTATCAAATCGTTGAAAAAAAACATCGACAAGGACGGAACGACCGAAGGGAGGGCCGTCCTTGTCGATGTTTTTCAACGATTTGGTAGGTATTTTTCGACGTTTTTCAACAAATTGTCGTTGTTTTCAACAAAAACAAGCGAAGACCTCCATAACATTCTTTTTGTTGTGCAACAAAAACGGGTATCATTTTGACTCCGGATATACTACTCCACTTAAAAAGTATGTACGATATAGACTATGTTTCGTTTTTCCATTTGTTATCCAGGGCTTTGATAATTGTTTAACTTTACTTCTTGGGACAGGTTTAACTGGTGCATGTTTATTGACCATGCTCTTAATAGTAGTTATTGTTAAGTTAGCAGCTTGGTTTAAGTTAATATTATCACACTGGATGAGAAGCTCATCCCAATTAACAGAGTCGATATCCTTCAAGTATTCCTCTTTCGAGCTATGGCAAATAAAGACAAAGACATCACCAGTGAAAAAATCCAGCAATACAACATACTTCACTGCACATCTACAAAGTTCTGAACAAAACGTAATTAAAGCTGTCTGCTTCAATCCAAACAAGAGAGACATTGTCTATCATCACGAACAACAGAAATCACCTGTCAAATTATCAAAATAAAGAAAAAGCACCAAGGATGGTCAAAAGGATACTAACACCACTTCAAATGTACCACAAATTAATGATGTCGCACAAGAGCTCACAAATACTGTAACATTATTTACTATCATTAAAATGGTATTGCAATAAAACTTGTGGCATATTCATTGCATATTAATGTAATAATACTATTGATCATTCCCAATTCAAGCCCAGTTTAAATATATATTTCACTCATCATATAGCAAAGAGTGTACTTTTTATGAGGTAGATAAAATATGAGTGGACAATCTTTATGGTCATTTACAATGGCGAGCCGCTTCAGCGAGCCATTGTAAATGACCATAAAGATGGGACGTGAATATTTTATCGTGCTTGTGAAATGAAACAACAATTGGAATGCGCCTTATTGTTATGTGATTATGTGTTATTATAATTATGGAACTTGAAATGATCATGTATGTCCCATAGGAGTTACAGATCTTTATCAAAAGTTATGCATACTTATTAGCTGAGTACGAAATCTTTATCATTGAAAAGTTAATTTACTCATTAATAATTTTATTGGGATTTACAGCACTCGGTGCATGTGAACTGAATACTGAGCTGGGATTGGATTTCACCCTCATTAATTATTCATGAATGTTGAATATACAGTAGACACAATATACAGGTGTCTACAATATACAGTAGACACATGTACCCATTGGGTACCTATTTTTGGAGATATTAGCATGTATTTGCTATCTTAAATTCGAAGCAAAATAAAGGTTATTGACTGATTGATTGATTGATTGATTGATTGATTCCCGTCACAACAATTACGACCCGTTTCGTTCATATATCACGTTTTATTTTTTTGCTTTGACAGCTAAGTATAAAATACAAATGTGTATCTTTATATTTTGCCCTTTGACAGTCATTTCCTCCGGCATTCCCCCCAAATTTCAAGCGAAACCTTTCGTGGTGTGAGTGTAGTGTTCCTACACACTTCCTGTGCATATGTTAATGAGCCATGATGTTTGTATATCCGGGACCTAATGTAGTATTCGTGACGAGCCAGAGTGTGCGACTCCAAGACGCTCGTGTGTAAGATGTATACCGAGTAGTTTGGCCTTTGTGGCCTCAATAAACACCACAAATTGGCGACGAGGATGACAAAAAAAGTGGACAGGAATGTCAGCAAAAATTCTACCGGCATTGGACCTGTCAGGATCTGCCTCGCAAGTGGCTGAGCACTGGAGGAAGTGGAAACGAGCATTTGTGTATTATTCAAAGTCAATTTGAATATGTAAATTACGCCTAGGGAATTAATTAATGAGAGTGTTGTTTGCAAGAAACCAGAAGACGAACAGTAGTTCTGCTTCTCGTCCAGCAACATCAACTCCGGCTAGCTTGCTGGCTCTCGAAGAAGTATGAGGGAAAAAAACCTGAAGCCTATGATATAGCCACGGTTCTTCAACAGTTCTTTTGAACTAATACTACTACTAATAATAATTTATTGTATTTGTAAGAAAAGCAAAATTTTTACATGAAAATCAGTAAAGAAAAGCCGAAGCCAGAGGCTTATATGGCAAAGGGTCAGGGTGCTGTTATGTATAAATATAGATAACGAAAGAGTATTAAAAGATGGACACGCAGTTTTAAGTGTTACAGTACTAGCTACATACAAAACATACAAAAAAAATACTAGTTTACAGGATTATAAGTTGACAAGTTACAAAGCAAAAAAAGAACATATAGCTATATATATAATTAATTAAACATATATTGCACACATACAGAAAGGCAGTTCATCAATTACTTATATAACTAGTTATTAATAAGACAAGAAGTGAGATTTTAATTTCATTTTATAATTAAAAGGTTTTAGTGATTCACGGAAAGATGTTGGTAGACCATTCCAGATTTTGGGTCCTTGTGAACGGATTGAGAATTTATATTTAAAAAAAGGTAATGTAGATTAAATCTATGTCTTGTAAAGTGATCATGGATTTCTAAATTAAATTTGAAAAGGGCAGATAGAGAATCAGGTAAGAGGTTATTGATGTGAGAAAAAACAAAGCATGAAATCTGGAACTTATGAATATCATGGATGGTTAGTATTTTGAGCTTATCGAATAAAGGTTTAGTGTGAGTACGAGGGGGGGAATGAGTAATGATACGAATTACCTTTTTCTGCAATAAAAAGATAGGTTCAATATGTGTGGGATAAGTAGAAGCCCAAATAAGGGTACAATATTGTAGGTATGGTAAAATAAGTGAATTATATAAAACTTTGAGAGAATTAAAAGCCAAAAATTGACGTGATTTAGTAATTATACCAATGGCTTTGGAAATCTTATTAGTAATGGCATGAATGTGGGGTTTCCATGATAAGTTTTGATGGATAATCACTCCTAAGAATTTAGTACATTCAGTTCTATTAATTGTATTACCATTGATAGAAATAATGATGTCATTAAAATTTACTTTCTTTTTAGTAGGAAAAAATATTATGAACTTGATCTTATCAGGGTGAAGGGTTAATTTATTAGCATTAAACCAAGATGCAACATGGATAAGCTCATTGTTTAAGATATTCACTAGATTAGCAATGTTTTTGTGACTGTAAAAAATATTGGTATCGTCAGCAAAGAGAACAAATGATAAATGTTTGGAGCTGTGGAATAAGTCGTTTATATATAACAAAAAAGAAGGGGGCCTAATACTGAAGCTGAGGTACTCCACAACTAATGTTCATGAGTGGAGAGTTAAAAGTTATTAACTACAACATACTGTTGTCTATTACTCAGATAACGTTTGAACCAGTTTAAAGGTGTACCTCTAATTCCATAAAATTCAAGCTTATTTAATAAAATAGTGTGATCCACAGTACTGTCAAATGCCTTTTTAAGGTCGATAAAAACACCTAAGGCTCTCTAGAAAGCCAAGAAAGCCCATCCGCAATTTTGAATGACTGGTACTCGTGAAGTAGTGTAATTGGTATGACATGTGCTCGTTCCTTTACGGGGGCGTTGTGAGAGCTCCTATTAGTTTGTATTCGGATATAGTTGTTTTGTATATTATGCTCGGTGGTTTATGCTGTTCACCTCGCAGTTCAGTTGTTGTACGGATTTTTCACTTTTCGGTTGTAGTTTAAATTAAGCTTTTTTTTGCGATTACCACGTGGTTTTCTATATTGTGGTACCGATGGCGGGTGTATTTGGGAAAAGTGCTCTCAAACTGCATATCTGCTGCTAGAACATCCATTATTATTGTAAGGTTTTTGTAGCTTAGTTTTAGCTAGTCGAATTATATACATGTTCATGTATTATTTTATTGTGTGACTCGTATGCGCGCCGACATCAGAATGCGTGTTTGGCTAGGTTATAATTATATTTTGACTTTTATTTGTCTAAAAGAATGCCTGTGCGACTGAAGGAAGGCCTGTGGGGCTAAAGGAATGCCTGTGGGGCTAAAGGAATGCCTGTGGGGCTGAAGATGAATGCCTGTGTGGCCAAAGATAACTGTGCAGAGGCGGTTAAAAAAATGCCTGTACGGCTTTCTTTTTTATTGTACGTCTGCGGATAGAGGAATGCCTGTGTGGCCAAAAAGAACTGTGCAGAGGCGGTTAGGAAAATGCCTGTGCGGCTTTAAAAAAATGTCCCTTTGCGGATAGAAGAATGCCTGTGTGGCCAAAACGAATTGTGCATAGGCGGTTAGAAGAATGCCTGTGTGGCTAGGATAATGCCTGTGCGGCTAAGAGAATGCCCGCGTGCGGCTAGAAGAATGCCTGTTTGGCTAAGAGAATATTTTGCCTGTGTGGCTAAGAGAATGCCTGTATGGCTAAGAGAACGCTTATGTGGCCTTGAGAATTATGCATGTGCAGCTAAAATATAATGCATATGTGGGTATAGAGAAATCAATGTTATACTTGTGTGGCTTGTTCAAGCGAAGTATGCTTGCCGGTCCGTTTATGCTTATTAGGAAAATGCTCTCAGATCAGGGCAAGTAACTCGCATGGGCTACCTCAATAACTGAGCTGCCTGTGGACGTTCCGTTTTCGGGCGTTGGAAGTTGCTTTCTCCTGATCGGGGACTCCATCCTTTCTCTTTTTCTGTACATTAATCATGTTTTCTTTGTAATAGCACTGCCTTTTTCCGGGATTGCTCCATGTTTATTTACATCTCAGTTAACGTGGATGGGGTTCCCATTCAGGAGAGAGTGAAGATAAGGTTTGGGAAGGGAAGGATTCAGTGGTAGCTGTTTTACGTGCCTAGTATGAAGAACATTGTGAAAGAAATGTACGTAACTACGAGTATAGCACCTTGATTAGGGTAATCTAACAATTAACTGGTTTAATTACCAATGGTGATATAATGACAGTATAAAAGGAAGAACAATGCTCTCTACAGGTGTTGTTTGCAAGAAACCAGAAGACGAACAGGTAGTTCTGCGACCCTCCATGCACCCACCCTCACTTAGCCGGATCGGAGTTGATGCCTGGGCCATCATTCTCATCTTTCGCTCTTCGCCCTGGGTTTTATACAGGTCGGAGTTGCACCCCATACCTCATTAATGACTGTACTAGGCGGAATATGCGCTATGCAGAAGGCAAGGGAGTCGAGAATGCTCGCAATTACTTCATTTCGCTGGAAGTACAAGATATTTTCGAATATTGACAAGACCCAGGACCGATTCCAGCGGAGGGAGACAGTGTGTATTTGTCAGCGATTCGAAAGCTAGATTCGTATTTTAAAACGGAAGAGAACATCCCCTACGAGCGCCACGTTTTTCGACAACTACTGCCGAAGGAGGGGAAACCGCTGACCAGTCCATGGTTCGTCTACGAAAGCAAGCACGGCATTGTAATTTCGGAGGAAGTCTAGAAGAAAACTTAAGGGACCAGCTGATAGACAAGCTGAGGAACTATGAACTGAAAAGGAAGCTCTTGAAAACTAGAAATATAACGCTAACAGAGGCATTAAATAAATATCGCGCTTGGGAGTTAGCCGGTTTGCTGGCTCAGAATATGACAGAACAACCGAGAGAAGAGATGGAAACTCGAATGCAGTTGGTTCAAGATCTAGGAATATAGACACTGGGACACGGGGTAAAATCTGTTTTAACCGTAACAGAGAAGGACATTTTGCTCGGGACGCTAAATTCCCTGCAAAAGGACTAAAGTGCAAGAAATGTGGGATATATGGACATTTCGCTGTCTGTTGTAAAGGGGAAAGGAAAGAGCATAAAACAGAAACTCAACAAGCAAGTCAAGGAAGTACCTGACGTCGAGGAGGCAGAGGTCGACAAGCGAATTGTGCTGAGGGCCAGGAGACAAGTGAGGATCAGGACAGTTTTGCATTTTCTGAACAAGAGACCGAACAGGCCTTTGCTGTTTCGAGTTCTGTGGAGCCAAACATTGAAGTAAAGATTAATGGGATTACCAAACAAGTACTTATTGACTCTGGATCAGTAAACAACCTGATAGGAGAGGAGGAGTTCAAAATAATCAGGAATCAGGGACTCAGAGTAGAAGTGAAAGACTGCTCAAAGAACTTATATGCCTATGGAGAAAAAAAGCTGAAGGTTCTAGGACAGTTTGAGACAGGTAGCAGTGGATGCAGCAAGGACCATTACAAGTTTTGTTTAAGTGGAAAAGGGACGTTGTTTACTAGGAAGTACAACATCCAAGGACTTATGGATTCTTCGAATTGCATGGGCTTGGAGCTGTTCCTAATACTTGTAATGCAGTACATGATGACTTTGGAGAGCAAGTCAAAGCAAAGTACCCAAATGTTTTCGAGGGAATAGGCAAGAATTATAAGTTTAAACTACATATTGATCCAACTGTGGTCCCAGTAGATCAGAAAGTAAGGCGAATACCGTTCTCACTTCGGGACAAAGTGACAGCTAAGGTGAAAGAGTTATTAAGAGAAGATATTATAGAAAAGGTCGAAGGGCCTACAACATGGGTGAGCCCAGTTGTTGTCGCACCAGAGCCTTCGAGAGAGATAAGATTGTGTGTGGACATGAGACAAGCAAACGAGGCAATTGTTCGGAAGAGAGTTCCGATACCCACAGTTGACGAAGTGCTGGAGGAGTTGAATGGGAGTGCAGTGTTTTCCAAGTTAGACCTAAAGTGGGGATTTCACCAGGTGGAATTACACGAAGACTCACGGGACATTACAACTTTTGGAACGTATGACGGATTGTTCCGTTACAAGCGACTAAGCTTCGGAGTGAATGCTGCCCCAGAGAAATACCAACACCGTAAGCCAGACTGTCTCAGACTTGGAAGGTGTAGTTAATATTGCTGATGACCTGGTAGTGCATGGAAAGGATGTGAAAGAGCATGACAACAACCTGCATAAGGTATTAAAGAGATTAGAAGAGAAGTATTTGACGCTGAGAGTGGATAAGTGTACTTTTAGGATGGACAGAGTACTAGTATTTATGGACTACTACTGACAAAGCATGGCATAAGGCCAACGACAGAGAAAGTGCGGGCAGTTGTTGAGACTAAATGCCCGACATCACCTTCAGAGGTACGCAGTTTTCTAAACCCTAACCCGAACTTAACCGGACTTTTCTACACGTGCGGAACCCTTGAGAGCTATTTTACGCAAAGGAGAATAGTTTGTGCAGGGCGAGAAGCAAGAACAGGCCTTTGTTAAAGGGATACCCGAGTGAAAAACACATTGGGGCTCAAAAGAATATTCAACATGTTCTTTGTTCAGAAAATGTATTAAAATTTGATCAAAGGTTTTTAGTATTAAGAACGAGCACCTCAAAGTTGGCCCCGCGAAGACATGGGCGCCGCCATCTTTGTTTTCATTTACGGAAGTGACGTCACTTCGTCCCACCAGCGTATCGCGGCTACTTGTCTTTGTATGATTTTCACACGCTCGGAATTAAAGTGGATATATTTTCATCGAGATTGCAGAGGAATTCTTACAGAAACCGGAATTATGATGAAGACGACATTATGAGAAAAGTTCAGAAGACTGGGAGGAGGAAGAAAAGCATTGGGAAGGCGAGAAATTATCAGACGAACAACAAGGTCTCGTAACTGCCATTTAATAACAGCAAAACAACATGGCTTAAAAGACTCGAGTGACTTCTGAATAAGTATAAGAACTACAATGTATGTGAGGTACAGTTAAGGCGTTTATCTTCCTAAAAACACCTAATAAGTGAGAGAGTGAGAACGCTGGTGGGACGAAGTGACGTCACTTCCGTAAATGCAAACAAAGATGGCGGCGCCCATGTCTTCGTGGGGCCAACTTTGAGGTGCTCGTTCTTAATACTAAAAACCTTTGATCAAATTTTAATACATTTTCTGAACAAAGAACATGTTGAAGATTCTTTTGAGCCCCAATGTGTTTTTCACTCGGGTATCCCTTTAAGCTTAAGCGGAAACTAGCTGTTGCATCAGTGTTGGCTTATTTTGACAAAGAAGCACATACAAAAGGTATTGCGGATGCTAGCCCGGTGGGACTCGGGACTGTGCTAGTCCAGTCGTGCTGTCTGTTATGCTAGTCGAAGTCATGCTGTGTGTTATGCTAGTCGAAGTCTGAGTGATGTAGAGCGTCGTTATAGTCAAACGGAGAAAGAGGCACTGGCACTGGTGTGGGCCTGCGAAAGGTTCAACCTGTACTTGCAGGGACTGCCAGAGTTTGACTTAGTTACGGATCATGAGGTACCGAGGGTTCTCTATTCAAGAAAGTCAAAGCCATCTGCAAGAGTGGAGCGATGGGTTTTGCGCTTGCAGTCATACAACTACAAGGTGTGCTGCGTGTCTTCGAGTGAGAACATTGCGGATGCACTGTCGCGTTTGACTAAGATATCGGCAACCAACGAGTTCTTACGGGATGACGAGTGTGTTCGTGCAGTTACCTTAGAATCGGTACCGGTAACTCTCAGAATTCAGGAGATAGAGAGAGCACGAGCACAGGATGATGAGTTGCTTGCAGTGCGCGAATGTTTGATACATGGGAACTGGTAGAAAGCTCCCAAACACTACCTGATGGTACGAAGCGAGTTGAAATTAATCGGTTATGTAATTCTTCGGGGTACCAGAATCGTTATTCCTGCTGAGTTGCGGAAGAGAGTGACTCGCTTGGTACATGAAGGGCACCAAGGTATCATAAAGACCAAAGAGAGATTACGGTCGAAGGTATGGTGGCCGGGGATTGATAGAGAGAAGATGCAGGGACTGCTACGGTTGTCAGCTAGTTACTAAGCATGTACCACCACCACTAGTTAAGCCTACAAAGAAGTATATTCAACGTAGCGGAGTAATTCTTGTTCTCACCTTCGGGCACTAGGGTGAAGGTTAGGGTTCTTCAAGTCCTGCGTGCTGTGTAACCAAAGGCCTTGTTTCTGTGGGTCATTCGAAATTCCTTTTCCCGCTAAATACAACTGAAAGCTCGTTTCCATTTCTTCCAACGCTGTGAAACGAAGTGTGGATCCCCTTGAACTTGAAAAGCCTGTAAACTACCGATTTCCACGGCCACGGGTCCCGAAGACCCGCTGCTGCTTGCACTACTTGCACTACTGCTGCTTGTAGTCGCATTACACGTTGAACCACTGCTAGTTATTGTTTCACTCGATCCCTCCGGCATATTACGGTAATACACATTTGCTAGACCACGCTAGAAACACTCTACGAATCTCCTCCTCGTCTCCAGATGTGATGTCCACTTAGTAATACACAAACACAAGCCGATGTTTCTGGATATAAACAATTACTAACAAGAACATGTAACTCGCTACAACATGGCCGCTTCCTTCGACCTCAAATGCTCGTAAAGAATCATGGGATATTGACTACTTCCGCTCAACATAGACTTCCGGTATTAGTACACTACACTCATTCCCTCAGGATGGCCGCTGATAAGTGCATTACACGCGATGAATGGCTACAATTCTACAAATCACTGCCAAAAACAAATAGAAGAAACTAATAGAAATTGTATTAAACACTTACATGTACGTCTGGTTGTGGACTCCTAAAGCTTGCTAATTTAAGGGAAAAAGGGATAAAATTACAAACGTGACTCCAATGCACTAGCTTTGCGAAGACTGAAATCAACAAGGTCCGAGGCAAAATTCCGGATGACAGTAAAGTCGCACATGCGACAGAAAACATAAACAATGTTAAAGTATTATAGTTTCTTAGTTGCTAACTGAACAAACGTAACAATAACATTGTAGATATTTTAGTTATTTCTTATTATGTAAGTGTTCCTTAGTTTATAAATACGATTGCCAATCAATTGCTTTCGAATTTGATTGGTTAGTTATCCATGATTGCGTTTACTTTGCCTCGTGATTGGTTGAAGTAAAACCAATCGTGAATCACTTCAGTTCGTGATTGGTTCATTGATGTTTTTACTTGCTCCTATGATTGGCTCACTGATTTTTGTTTTACGACACTCAATTGAAACCCACTCTAATAAGTTATACCTAATCTGTAATTGTTTTAACTTTATTGTTTTAACTTTAACTTTATCAGTGAAGTTAATTTAGCCTCTGGCTTATCGCTATATTGAATAAAGTTATTATTATTATAATGAATGATAGAGATTAGTAGTGCTCATGCCTTACTTAAATTAGTAGAGGCAGTGAGTGTTACATCCCGTGGGGCAGCCTTTTATTTTACTGGGAGTTAAAACTGAGCATTTAAAAAAGTGTTTCACTAATAAGATGTGTAAAACTGTTCACTTTATGATTATTAATTAAATGAATACGCAGTTCAAGTGGTAGTTAACTGATTTTGTGTTAGGTTTAATGTTATTTATACTCTGAATGTAAACTATAATATCAGTTTGGAGTATTTCAATAAAGACTATCATTATTATTATTATTATTATTATTATTGTCTGTTAATAAATTCAATACAGCAATGATTTTTATCAGATCTTGAAAAAGTATATGTCCACTTTCAAAACATACTAGATGACACGCTTGTCTTATGGTCTACATACCTAGACATGTGTTCTATTTCAGTATAATTAACAGAATGCATATACAACATGCCATTACATTAATAATTAGCAAACTAAAATGATGCGCGCGCATCAAGAAGAAGAACAAACTTTACAGAAAACTTGTTATCCATGCACACTGCCTAACATGTTTCTAGCTAAGACAAAAAATAAACAATAATTACATGTTCATAACAAAGTGCTCCAGCCCTAATTTTGAATTAAATAAACCTGTTTATGCAAATAGACTGAAAATAATTATTATTCATAAGTGCATGCAAACGAAATAATAGCTTTTATATTTTGGAATTCAAATTAGGGGGTCTTAATTCCTTTTAAAATGGACTTTTCAAAGCCTTCACATGGATTTGGAGATTCAAGTGACAGTTTGAAATTTACAATGTGTCGGGAAACTACAAATGCAACTTTTTGCATCAAAATAAACTCCAACAGTACTAGTGTATCAAATCTTACAGAATGAAATGACATACTGATTGACAACATTCCTTTTTTCTCTCCATTTGCTGTCGTTTTTTTTAGTCTATATGTATTTTGTATGCAATTACTGGTCACATGTGACATCACATACATGTAGCTGTGTTGTAAGTTCCAAGAAAATAGTACACACATAATAATAATAATAACAATATTTCTACAGGAAAAACTCCCTCACGTACTGTGATTTTCAGGGAGGTCCTGCATAACTAAAAGTAATAATGAAGACTAAAAGGCTATAAAAGGTTAAGAACTAGAGCTAAAATGCTAAGAATACTAATGTTAGACAATAGTGCTATTACTTAAAAAAACTTTTAAAAACGATCAAATTCTCAGCGATCTTCGAATTGAGGTCTAATGCGTTCCAGTCTTCGATTGCTTGGAACGTAAAGCGCTGCTTTCCCCAATTTGTGCGGACGCGTGGGAGATGTAAATCTCCACTGCGGCGCATATTGTAATTATGGTATGCATTATTCTTTTTAAGATTAAAGTTAAAATTAATAAAGTTATTCAAACACTTAAAAATAGCTATACAGCGATGGTTGTGACGACGACGACTTAATGGCTGCCATTGTAGTTGTTCTATAGCTTGTGTTCCTGAAGAGTATCTAGGTAGGTCTAAGATTGTTCTGGCAGCATTATTTTGTAAAATTTGTAAATGGCCCATGAGAACTGCATTGTTTTTGTCGCCCCATACTAAATCGGCATAGTCAAGTAAAGGTAAAATAAGGCTATTATACAGTGTGATACGGGCATCTAATGGAAGCAAGGTTTTCACACGGCAAAGTACTCCAAGCCTCTGACAAACTTTCTTGCTTAGGGCATCAATATGTTCAGCCCAGCTCATATTCTGTTGTATTTGTATACCGAGGTATTTAAAAGATTCCTTCCGTTCTAGGAGATAACCGTTTATCTCTAGCGATAAACCACTAAAGGAACTTAACTTAAATTGTCATTGAACCATTTGCTAAAAACCTTCAGGTCCGAGTTCAATTTGTCTGTAAGGTCCTTTACATCGTTTGAAGAGTAATATATGACTGTGTCATTAGCGTAAATGCATGTAAATGCATTGGCAATGCATGTGTTCAAACTTCAATTTCTCACAAAAAAATACTACTGTCAAAGTTTCCACATTCTTCTGAGAGGTAATACTTGTAAGTCTCAAATTTTACTAGCCACAGGTATGCAAATATGTTGAAAAGTCTCCAGTTTCCCCAGATACATGCATGTACAGCCAGGTGTATCCCCTCATGATAATCCTGTTAATTTTCTGATCCTCTATCAACTATGCTTTTTTATAATTTTGAATTGTTTATATCTATACAATCATGTGTAATGTTTTCATCCTGATATAGATCAACTGGGTAACAAAGATCACAACACAGTTCTATTATGTATCCATGGATTCCCAACATCTAGCTTTGATTGGTCTAAGGTAATATACATTAAACACACTCGTGAAAGATTTGACATAAGTACATGTAGAATATTGTCGGTTTCTTGTGCAACAATACAAATGTATGTACATTGCATTTTGTGGGTGTTGTGGTGGTCCTCTACCAGTAAAAAACGTAGATCGATCCAGCCATCGGCTAGATTTTATGTCATCCTTTTTATGTTCACATGACATATACTGGCCTTTAAAACCTACCTTCTAACAAGTAAATATGCAAGTCACCTTCTAACACCCTGTGGTTTCACTGGGCCTCCTCGCCACTCTTTTCCTTTCCCCTTATTTTTCTTTCTTCTTTTACAGTACAAGTATTCACCTTATCTAGATACTATCTCTGTAGCTTAACTTAGTGCATTCACTTTAATATTTTCTATGTTTGTAACTGTTATGTACTGTAGGCAATTCTGTATGGTGAAATAAATAATAAGTAAATATGCAAGCCACCTTCTAACAAGTAAATTAATTATGCAAGCCACCTAACAAGTAAATATACAAGCCACCTAATAAGTAAATATACAAGCCACCTAATAAGTAAATATGCAAGCCACCTAACAAGTAAATATGCAAGCCACCTTCTAACAAGTAAATATGCAAGCCACCTAACAAGTAAATTAATTATGCAAGCCACCTAACAAGTAAATATACAAGCCACCTAATAAGTAAATATGCAAGCCACCTAACAAGTAAATATGCAAGCCACTTTCTAACAAGTAAATTAATTATTCAGCCACCTTCTAACAAGTCAATATACAAGCCACCTAACAAGTAAATATGCAAGCCACCTAATAAGTAAATATACAAGCCACCCTCTAACAAGTAACTAGCCATCTTCTAACAAGTAAATATACAAGCCACCTAACGAGTAAATTGCAAGCCACCTTCTAACATGCAAGCCACCTAACAAGTAAATGTACAAGCCACCTTCTAACAAGTAGATTAATTATGCAAGCCACCTTCTAACAAGTAAATATACAAGCCACCTAACGAGTAAATATGCAAGCCACCTTCTAACAAGTAAATATACAAGCCACCTAACAAGTAAATATACCAGCCACCTAACAAGTAAATATGCAAGCCACCTTCTAACAAGTAAATATGCAAGCCACCTAACAAGTAATATACAAGCCACCTAACAACTAATATACAAGCCACCTTCCAACAAGTAAACATACAAGCCATCTTCTAATAAGTAAATATACAAGCCATCTTCTAACAAGTAAATATGCAAGCCACCTAACAACTAATATACAAGCCACCTTAGAAGTAAATATACAAGCCACCTTCCAACAAGTAAATATGCAAGCCACCTTCCAACAAGTAAATATGCAAGCCACACAACGATTGAATATGCAAGCCACCTTCTAACAAGTAAATATGCAAGCCACCTAACAAGTAAATATGCAAGCCACCTTCTAACAAGTAAATTAATTATGCAAGCCATAAATATGCAAGCCACCTAACAAGTAAATATACAAGCCACCTAATAAGTAAATATGCAAGCCACCTAACAAGTAAATATACCAGCCACCTAACAAGTAAATATGCAAGCCACCTTCTAACAAGTAAATATGCAAGCCACCTAACAAGTAATATACAAGCCACCTAACAACTAATATACAAGCCACCTTCCAACAAGTAAACATACAAGCCATCTTCTAATAAGTAAATATACAAGCCATCTTCTAACAAGTAAATATGCAAGCCACCTAACAACTAATATACAAGCCACCTTAGAAGTAAATATACAAGCCACCTTCCAACAAGTAAATATGCAAGCCACCTTCCAACAAGTAAATATGCAAGCCACACAACGATTGAATATGCAAGCCACCTTCTAACAAGTAAATATGCAAGCCACCTAACAAGTAAATATGCAAGCCACCTTCTAACAAGTAAATTAATTATGCAAGCCATAAATATGCAAGCCACCTAACAAGTAAATATACAAGCCACCTAATAAGTAAATATGCAAGCCACCTGACAAGTAAATATGTAAGCCACTTTCTAACAAGTAAATTAATTATTCAAGCCACCTTCTAACAAGTCAATATACAAGCCACCTAACAAGTAAATATGCAAGCCACCTTCTAACAAGTAAATATGCAAGCCACCTAATAAGTAAATATACAAGCCACCCTCTAACAAGTAACTAGCCATCTTCTAACAAGTAAATATACAAGCCACCTAACGAGTAAATTGCAAGCCACCTTCTAACATGCAAGCCACCTAACAAGTAAATGTACAAGCCACCTTCTAACAAGTAAATTAATTATGCAAGCCACCTTCTAACAAGTAAGTACACAAGCCACCTAACGAGTAAATATACAAGCCACCTAACAAGTAAATATACAAGCCACCTAACAAGTAAACATACAAGCCATCTTCTAACAAGTAAATTAATTATGCAAGCCACCTAACAAGGAAATTAATTATGCAAGCCACGTAACAAGTAAATATGCAAGCCACCTAACAAGTAAATATGCAAGCCACCCAACAAGTAAATATGCAAGCCACCTTCTAACAAGTAAATATGCAAGCCACCTAACAAGTAAATATACAAGCCACCTTCTAACAAGTAACATACAAGCCATCTTCTAACAAGTAAACATAGAAGCCATCTTCTAACAAGTATGCAAGCCACCTTCTAATAAGTAAATATACAAGCCATCTTCTAACAAGTAAATATGCAAGCCACCTAACAACTAATAGACAAGCCACCTAACAAGTAAATATACAAGCCACCTTCCAACAAGTAAATATGCAAGCCACCTTCCAACAAGTAAATATGCAAGCCACCTTCCAACAAGTAAATATGCAAGCCACACAACGATTGAATATGCAAGCCACCTTCTAACAAGTAAATATGCAAGCCACCTAACAAGTAAATATGCAAGCCACCTTCCAACAAGTAAATATGCAAGCCACACAACGATTGAATATGCAAGCCACCTTCTAACAAGTAAATATGCAAGCCACCTAACAAGTAAATATACAAGCCACCTTCCAACAAGTAAATATGCAAGCCACCTTCCAACAAGTAAATATGCAAGCCACACAACGATTGAATATGCAAGCCACCTTCCAACAAGTAAATTTGCAAGCCACACAACGATTGAATATGCAAGCCACCTTCCAACAAGTAAATATGCAAGCCACACAACGATTGAATATGCAAGCCACCTTCCAACAAGTAAATATGCAAGCCACACAACGATTGAATATGCAAGCCACCTTCTAACAAGTAAATATGCAAGCCACCTAACAGGTAAATTAATTATGCAAGCCACCTAACAGGTAAATTAATTATGCAAGCCACGTAACAAGTAAATATTCAAGTCACCTAACAAGTAAATATGCAAGCCACCTAACAAGTAAATATGCAAGCCACCTCTTTTCTTTGGATAAAAAAGGGTGTCATTACAATCAACATTTTGCTACTTTTGTTTTGTTAAGTTATATTGTTATTAACATACTTGTAATAAATTACCATAGATCTGGGATAAACTTAAGAAGAACTTTGGTAGAGTTATAGCAGTTGACATGCTTGGATTGGGATTCAGTGACAAACCTGTAAGTACTTATCCTTATTATTATAAGTAATAGCATGACATGAGGGAAATTAGTGATAAAATTTCCCCGAAAGCCGAGGGAGGATTTGTGCGGCGTCGGGACTTTTACAGATCCTCTCGAGGCTCGAGGGGAAGTTTAATCATTAATTTCCCGAAATGTGATGCTATCACTTTGTTATACTATTATCATAGAGGAACGGAACAAATGTCTGAGTTTATTTTTCTCTGCCTAAACTAAAGACTTCGTAGTAGTTGAGTTGCTTTTGAAAACGTTTTGTTATTATGCTTGATCGAGCGCCATTGATTGAATGACCCTGACTTCCCCTGGGGACGAAGGATGTTGTTTTAAGAAGAAAACACTAAAATACAATATAATTATGTGGTTGACTAAATATTTAAAGAGCATGCATGGAGTTTAATATCTTTACGTTTATGGCTTTAAGTATCCCACATGGAAGAAGTGGGTTTGAGAAATGAGAAGAACTTTCTTGAACCACAAAATAGTAATATATGCTCGCTGTAATTAAGTTATGGGCGAGATCCGCTCCTGTCCCTCTCCGAGGATACAGGATGGGACGTTATGGTCTCCCAAACCCGGGGGCTACCCCAAACCTATCCATAATGTCGTATTACTACTAGACTTGTGTAAGACGTGATGGCAGCAAATGCACCTCAATTCCACTAAATTAGGCAAGCCAACACGTATACGATCCTTACTTTAAATAATAAACTTGGTAATAATATAACAAAACAATCAAATGTCAATATCTTGGAGGTTATCCGGGTTAGTGACACGTAGTCGATGCTGGAGGCCAGCCGAGGAGAGGTTGGAGGCCAACTTCTCAAACAGGGAAAGCACTTCGGGTGTATCTGAACTACGAGAGTAAAGTTCCGCCATAGACGTGCTGCGCCAGCCAATGTATCTAGCCAATTCATCTGGTGAGCAACCCAACTGCTTCAGCGTGTTTGAGAGACCACGCGGAAACTGTGCGACGTCTCTCCCCCGTCAATGCCCGCGTCGCGTAAATATTTGAGCAGACGGTTATTGACCGCGGACGCAATGAAAGGCTGGTCACTAATAGTAGTTTTACACTGCGAAACTCTAAAGAAATAACCAGACGCCAGCGTAACCCCAAGAGCACTGCAGGCCGCGATGTAGTAGTCGACCCAAAGCACTGGGCAAACGTCCTTGTGGGGTACAGGAACTAAGGCAAACGGGCGAGTGCGTCCTTTTGTCCTCGTTTTTCCAAACGTGAAGTTGAGAAGGTATCCTTCTCTGTCCTTGAGTGTAAAAACTTGTTCTGTGCGGATGCACCCTATGTCGGGCGCTCTGTCTCCCGTAAAAAAAATCGACGACAAAGAAAGTTGCATCTCGAGCCCTGATGTATTGTCAATGAGGCCGAGGTTTGACCATTAGCGATGAGGTTCATGAGGTGGGATACCAAACACCGGAACTTAGTGAAAAATAGGGGCACCGCCTGGGAAGGGGTGATTGCTTTCAGCTTGTTCCTCACGAACAAATTTGAGATAGTCCTCATAGGGATGAGAAACAGGGTTCGAGTCATTTGTTCGCCCTATGTTATTTTAAAAATATTGTCCGAATTTTCCCTAGTGAAGAGTCAATCGTTCCGACGGCCAAACGCCTTGGACAAGTGCAGTTTGCCCTTGGACACGAGGGCTCATGGACAATGGTTTTACCACCTCGATCCCGGTAGCCTGATTTTCAGACGGTACGAGGTCGTCCGCTCACTTCCTCCCACCTCCCCGTCTGATGGACTTTGGCAGAAACCGTGTTCCTGACGTCATTTCATTTCGACCAATCAGAGCGAAGGTTTTATTTTTAGAGAACTGAGGTATGCATGGAATGTCTAGTGTAGCCTGCATGAAGGAACGATACAAACGGACTTGATATGGCTTTGGAGAAAGCGTGCGAAACTTTCGACATTTCTGAATTATTTCCCGAACAGAGAAAGGCATTATTCTACTTCATTTCCCGGAAGGACCTTTGCTACCACAGCTGCATCTATAAGGCGACGACCAGGTCGAGAATCGAGAGAGAAGAAATTATGTAGTCTTCTACAACTTCTACAGATCGTCAGAATCACGGCTCTTCAGTCATGCACTGCAGAATATGTTCTAAAGCTTCAAACTTAGAGAAACAGAACGTGGAGAAACATGTTGTCCTCAGACGTGTACCGGGAAAATCTGGTAGGAAGCGCTATCGATATCGCAATGTTTATGAATCTACTAACTACGGGCTTTGGAAAATCATTAATCTTCCTCGACCGCTTTGTATGCCGTATTAAAATGTAATGTCTCCTAGAATGTTGGCATTTAGAAGACCAAATATTTCATGAAATGTAATTATTTATTTACAGCAGTGAACACACATACTGAGTATGTCATGGTAAAAGTTGGATTACATTTGCCTAACTATTTATGTTATCAGAATTTTGAACAGTCTTGATTTTGACAAATTGTAAAGTACAACAAATCTGGTAGTTAGATCATTATTGTGACCATGCGCTTGAAATACTGTACGAAAAATCCTATTTAAAAAGTTCCTGCTGCCCAAAAAACTATAGCAGCTCAAACAGGATATGGTTAGGGTTAGTTCTGAGAAATCGACATAAGTTTGAAGCTGTAAAACATAAGAATTCTTCAGTGCAGGAAAGTGCGTGATTCTGGCGAGCTGTACGAGAAGGCTACATAATTTCTCGATTCTCTACCTGGTCGTCGCCTAAGATGCAGCTGTGATGGCCAAGGTCCTTCCGGGAAACGATGGGTAATATTGCCTTTCTCTGTTCGGGATATAATTCAGAAATGCCGAAAGTTTCGTACGCTTTCTCCAAAGCCATATCAAGTCTGTTTGTATCGTTCGCCATTTGGGTTGTCCTTCATGCAGGCTCCACTGGACATCTGAAAATCAGGCTACGATCCCGGCTAATTAGAAACCTTATGACATCGTCCGCTGTACAAGAAGTGATCGCCTTAGGAGGCGTCAGTGACAGCAGAAATTTGGAGAGATGGCCCTGCATACTTTGTTTCTGGTGCTGATAAGGCTTGTTGCGATAAACAGATGTAAACTCCGTAAATCGTCTTTTGATCTCGGAATGATCAATGTTGAGAGCGCCTGCCACGGCTGGGGGTGATTGCTGAGATGTGCCATAAGCCTGACAGAAGTTGGCGTCCCGATCATTCGGGTACAAGCAGGCCTCGCAACGGCGAGCATGATACAACGGGTAATGTCTAGTAATCAGTTGCAGAGGCCGCGAAATGCCCACAAATGCCATTGAAGAGCCGGGAGAATGGCGTGATGGGAAAAACAATGTCTTCGTGCACCCTCGTAGGCCAATGCGATATCGACTGAAATAGATTCGAGTAACGCCCCACTAATAATGTCTGGGGCGAAGATCAGGGACAATCACCGTGAAGCCAACATGTCTTTCCTGGTCGATGAAGAAGCGCAATAAGGGGCCCATTAACACAAAAGGCGGGAAGACGTAGATATTATCCTCAGCGGGTACAGACTGGGCAAACGCATCGACGCCAGAGGTACGAGGGGACGGCCATGGATAGAAATGGGGCAGAGGAATTCCTTTGTTATTTCTACGGCAATTACTGTCCAGAGCCATAAGGTCAAAGGTGTGCTGACTCTGACAAAGTGCAGTCTAAGTCGGAACATTCTCGTGAAGGGTAGTCGGCAGGATTGTCTCGAGAAGTGACATAATCCATCTGAATGGTAAAGTTAAACGCTCTCGAGCAATAAATAATATCTTTAAAAATGCTGTTGATTTGGGAATTCTTACATCCTTCTTTAGACCATGAAGCAAGGAGTACTTTGCTGTCCGTGAAAACAACCACTCTTGAGTTCATTATGCGTTCTTTGAAGGAATCTAAGACCTGCTACAACGCCTTGACCTCAAGAACATTGATGTGAATAGACGAGTCAAAAATGTAATCTCGGATTTCTTGTCGACATCTATTTCCCACTACAATACCTCCCCAATCTCTCGTATATGCAAATGTGGAAATGAATGTGGAAGTATTAGTGCCCAAGTCAGCACCCGAAACCCTACTCCAAATGCTCAGCAGAAAACCACGATTCCTTCAGCGTCAACTGTAAACACCTCTAGAGAGAATTCAGAAATGGCGAATCCAGTGGTGACCTCAAACAGTTCAAACACCTCCGAGAGACGGAAACGCAGAAAGAATAAGAACAAGAAGGCGGGTACAAGTCCAGCCAATCCCACGTCATCTAATGTCAATAACACGGAACGTAACGCGGCGGCGAGTGGTGCTATTGCAGAACCCAATGATTCGTTTTCAAGCAGAAAGAAAACAGTGGTCATTGCTGGGGATTCGATTGTAAAGAACGTCGTTGGCAGGAATATGGCAAATCTCGACCGGGATCATTATTATGTAGTGAAGCCATTCCTTGGTGCTAATCTAGAAGATATGGAGGATTTTATAAAACCTCTCACCAGAAGGATGCCTGAAAAGATGGTTCTACATGTCGGAACTAACGACCTCAAGTCATCGTCTCCTCAAGCAATTGCTGATTCCATTCTTAACCTCGCTACACAGATTAAACAAGATTCTCCAGGCACACAGGTTGGGATCTCGGCTCTACTAGTTAGAACGGATGGAGATGGAGGTTTAATGGAGAAGGTAAATCAAGCTAATAGAATTTTACAATCACAATGTAACCGCAATAAACTTGCGTTTTTAAGTAATGACAATTTAAATGAAACACACTTGAACCCTAAGGGTCTACACCTTAATTATAAGGGTAGCAAATTACTTCAGTCGAACCTAGTTAATTTTGTCAATGATACGTTTAATCACTGATGGGCCACGGCTAGTAAAGGGTTATCGAATGTGGAATTGAGCGCTGTTCCAAATACAAAAGGTTTTAGGATGGCTATGTTAAACGTAGTCAGCCTTCCTAAGTATCTAGATGAAATATGTCTCCTACTAAAGGATAATCACTTGGATATTCTAGCACTGAACGAAACACGTTTGGATTCTACTTTTTCGGATGGGGAGTTAGGAATTGACGGCTACGACATTGTCCGTCGTGATCGCTCGCGTATGGGTGGAGGTGTCTGTATCTATGTTAGACGATCCATCTCCTATTCTGTGAGAGCTGAATTAATTCCTGAACGGCTCGAAGCTGTCTGTATTGAGATTAAGAAATCAAACAGCCGACCTTTTGTAGTTGCAACAATATACAGGCCGCCTAGTGCGCCTGCTGAAGTTCTCTCTAAAATCGAACGTTTCATTGAGCTGGTAGACAATGAAAGCAAGGAGCTGTATATTCTAGGTGATTTAAATTGTAATTTATTACCTGATCTCATGGATCAACCTACAAGGTCATTGTCAGCTGTTCTGGAATTATTTCAACTCACTCAGTTAATTGAAAAGCCGACTAGGATTACAAAAAGTACGCGTTCTCTGCTGGATGTTTGTATTACCAACACCCCAGAAAAAATCACTTGTTCTGGTGTAGTTCATGGTGGTAGTAGCGACCATAGTTTAATTTATGCAATCCGGAAAATAAATTCAACTTTGAAGGGAAACGATTCTCAAAAATACATCCAGCACAGAAATTTCAAACATTTTAATGATCGAGAGTTTTTGACTGACCTTAGTTACCAGCCATGGCAACAGGTTTACGCAAAGGAAAATGCCGATGAGATGTGGGGGTGCTGGAAAACACTTTTTCTAGACGTACTTGATAGACATGCTCCAGTGAGAACGTAACGAGCTAGGAAGCGGAAGAGCCTTCCATGGATATCTAGGGACATTCGAATTAAAATGTTTGAAAGGGATCAATTAAAGGGAAGAGCTATTTCTACAAATAGCGAGTCTGATTGGAAAATGTACAGGGCGGTCAGAAACGAGATAACGATCAAACTGCGGCAAGCTAAAATAGAATATTATCAGAATCAGATTGATAATGAATCAAATGATCCTAAACGAGCCTGGAGAACAGTCAATGATATCTTAGGGAGAAACAAGAAGGACACAATTATAAATGAAATTAAGACAAATGAGCAAGTCATTACTTCGCCCAAGGAGATTGCGGAGTGCTTCAATCAATATTTCACAAGTGTAAGACCGAAACTTGCGGAGGCTATAGTGAATGACGGACCTAACTTTGAAAGTTATATCGAGGAAACGGAGACTCGCTTTAACTTTGGGCCTGTAAGTACATCGAAAGTGTCCCAAATAATCAACGCACTGTCTGTTCGTAAGGCCACTGGTGTTGATCATATCTCTGTTAGAGTTCTGAAATTGGCGCTGCCTGTTGTCTCAAATTCTCTGACTCACATTTTTAATACAGCCATTATTTCAGAATACTTTCCACTCGAATGGAAAATTGCCAGGGTTACTCCAATTCACAAAAAAGGCCAAAAGAACGTGTTGGACAATTATCGACCTATTTCCATCCTTCCCGTACTAAGTAAGGTATTTGAAAAGATTCTTTTTGAACAACTTTACGAATATCTAACAGTGCACAATTTACTATCTGACCAACAATTTGGTTTTAGACAGTTTCATTCTACTGCCACTGCACTTTTAGATAGTACAAATGAATGGTATATAAACATGGACCGCGGGCTCCTCAATTTGGTTATTTTCATTGACCTGAAAAAGGCGTTCGATACGGTGAATCATGAAATTCTAATACGCAAACTTGAAATGTATGGAATTAAGGGAGGCGCTAGAAACCTCATGTGCTCCTTTCTCTCTAACCGTGTCCAGAAGTGTCAATTAAATAATGCATCATCAGGTCAAGAGAAAATAACCTGTGGAGTTCCACAAGGATCGATTCTCGGGCCGCTTCTATTTCTTCTATACGTAAATGACTTGCCAAACTGCTTAGACGCTACAACTGCTCGACTCTTTGCCGATGATACGAGCGTAACAGCTGTTGGTAAGTCAATCGAGGAGATAGAGGCGACAGGAAATCGTGATCTAATTAATCTGAACAAATGGCTGTCATCAAATAAACTAAGCCTTAACGTCGCCAAAACCGAATATATGCTGATCGGATCTAGGTATAACCTGAGTAATCTTCCAAGGCAACCCGAGGTGAACATCGGCGGCCAACCAGTCAAACGGGTTAACAACTACAAGGCACTAGGTGTTCAAATTGACCAGTTTCTTACATGGGAAGATCAAATCGACCATATAGCTAAAAAGATTTCGTCAGGAATTGGCGCCTTACGGAGGCTTAGGGAATTTGTTGATCACCAAACGCTCGTGTCAGCCTATAACGCACTAGTTAGACCCCACTTTGACTACTGCTGCGTCGTCTGGGATCCAATAGGCAGCGTTCTATCAGAACGGCTACAAAAGCTACAAAATAGAGCTGCGAGAGTTATAATGAAGCAGCCGAATGAAGCCGGACAGTCCCAAATCGCCCTTGACGCCCTTGAGTGGCATAATCTAAATGAGCAGAGGACGCAAATGAAGTCAAACCTTATGTACAAGACATTCCATGGTCTAGCTCCAACACGACTTTCGAATCTCTTTCAGAGACTCGATAAAACTAGTTATTGCAGTTATAACCTCCGAGGCTCTTCTACCAAACTGGTCATGCCTCAACCAAGAACTGAGTTTCTAAAGAAAAGTTGGAGCTACGATGGAGCAAAAACATGGAATGCCTTGCCGAGTGATTTAAGAGACTGCGACTCTTTTTCCAAATTTTCTGATAAATTTCATAGTTATCTTTATTAGCCGATCATACAGAGCCTTTACCGATAGACTGTAGACAATTGGTTTATATCACACACGATTTTAAAATATTTTTATCCATTGTATTAGTTTATATCAGTAATTTATATTTAGTAATTGTAATTTCATGACATGCCCCTCATGGAAATCAGCTTTTATCGTTGTTGGGGCTAGCGTGGTTAAATAAAGACGATTGATTGATTGATTGATTGATTGATTGACCTGCACCCCGGGATCGCGAGGCTAAATGTGATGGCTTTACCTGCGAATCTCTGTAATGTTCGAAGATGAACCAATTTGGAGGCGAGAATTTCTTCGCACAAGCGTATAAACTTTTCTCTCTTATCTTCGGGGACTCGAAAAGCCTGATTTACTGAGTCGGAGATAAACCCCAGGAATCGCACCGAGGTCGACGGCACAGGGTGACTTTTTGTGAGACCCAGGTAGTAACCTGCCTCTATCAGTAGATAGTTGACAAGATATAAGCGGCGGCTTCGGCGTGTTGGACGTTCGGGGGAAGGGTTTGTCCAGGACATGTAAGAAGCTGGCCCACGTGGCGGTCGTCTATGTACTGTGAGACAGGTACTCCGAGCGACCGGGCGGCGCTGGATACTACAAGACCAAGGTTATGGTACAGATACGCGCTTGCTTTCCATCCGAATGGCAGAACACAGAGTACATTACACCACTTAGGTCCAGAGGCTATTTCGGTATGCAGAAGACGGAAGAAGAAATCCTTTTACGTATATATGTATTGTATGGAAAATAAATGAATATAAAAAAAAAGGGAATATATATTAAAGCATTGATAAAATGCAAGGGGAATATATATTCCCCCGTAAAGAACAAAGAAAAAAAATACCGAGATGCACCCTGGTGAAAGGATAAAGCGCATTGAGAAAATGGATATGAGGATCCCCAGCCTCCTATTGACCCCAGGCTCCAATCTTAAGACCAGAATTGAGGCACTGAGAAGGTCCCCCTTTACCCACGGGAGGGTCTATCAGATGCACATATTTACAATAAAATACGGCTAACTGTTTTACATATACGCCGTGCATATATAAAAAGATCTGGAATAATAGTGTAAAATAGATAAAATTGCACAAAAATAGTCAATCACTGATGATTAACCCTGATGACAGATTGCTAGCTGTTTAGACTTCCTTAATAGAGACTTGAAAGAGGAGAGCGATTTTGCTAGTCGCATCTCCTCAGGTAAACTATTCCACACGGAAGCTCCACTATACCTAAGGCTTTTTTAAAGTAATTAGTTCTTGGAGCAGGCAAAGCAAGTTTGGCTGACATGTCTCTTAAATTGTATTCTGTGGTGTCAACCACAGTCTAAGATATTCAGGAAATAAGCCATTTAGGATTTTATACATTGCGACACATTTCAGCTCACTCTGCCTTTCTCTTACGCTCACCCAGTTTAGTTTTAGTAGCAGCTCTTTACTACTGGTGTCATATCGAGATCCAGTTATAATCCGTGCCGCTCTGTTCTGTAATTTTTGAAGTTTGTCGACCAGCTATTTGTTGGTACTGTCCCAAACGGGAGAACAATAGTCGAAGTGTGGCTGAATTATCGACTGATATATTAATTTTACAGCATGTTTGGGGACAAAGGGTTTTACTCTTCTAAGCGCACCAATACCAGATGCAATCTTCTTCGTTATGCTGTTCACGTGATCAGCCCACGAAAGATTTTCGTCGATAATGACACCGAATTATTTACAGCTCACTACCCTCTTGACTTCACAGTTTGCAATATTTATATTAAATGTGTCTTTGACTGTGGCCAGCCTCTGCCTAGATCCTACTAGCATAAACTCAGTCTTTGCGACATTCAGACTTAATTTGTTTGCCTTAAGCCACTCATGAATGTTCATTAGATCAGCGTTTATCATGCTGTTGATTTTACTATAATCGTCTGACGATACAGTAAGATTGGTATCGTCAGCATACATTCGTGGAATAGCAAATTCTAAACAGTTTGGGAGGTCATTTACGTATATTAGGAACAGTAAAGGTCCTAAAATACTTCATGTGGGACGCCGCAATTAAGTGGACGTGGTTTGGAAAGTACTCCGTTAACATAGCATTGCTGAGAACAATGTGATAAATATGACCCAAACCATTTTAACGCTGAACCCTTAAATCCATACTTCTGAAGTTTTTCAAGAATCATTTCGTGATTGACGGTATCAAATGCTTTGGCCAGGTCGATGTAGACTATTGCATTAATTAGACCCTGGTCGATGCTAAGGTACCATTCGTTGGTTGCTTCTAGTAAAGCGCTTAGGGTGGAATGGAGAGATCTAAAGCCAGATTGGCAATGACTGAGAATGCTGTTATCATCCAGATATTGAAGTACTTGATCAGACATAACTCTTTCACACAACTTTGCGATAATAGGTACGACCGAGATTCAGTTGGCCTGAAGTTATTCATGTCTGATCTTTTCACTTTTTTAAAAATGGGTGTAACTTTAGCAAATTTCCATTCATTAGGGAAAATGCCAGTTTCAATTGTTAGATTTATTAGATTTGTCAAAGGGGTGGAAATGATATCTGCAGATAATCTCAAAAGCAAGGCAGATACGCCATCTATACCGGTTGCTTTCGAAATGACCAGACTTTGAAGAAGTTCTAATATTCTTTCATGACTTACTTTCTTAAGCTCAAAAGAGCTTTTGGGATCTTTGACAAAATCTAAGAAATGAAGATAGAATATTAAGATGAAGATAGAATAGTGCTTGACAATTTAGTCCCTATCTCAGTAAAGTGCTTGTTGAATTCATCACAGATCTGTTCAGCCTCAGTAATCTTTTTATCGTTGACATCGACTGCCAGAATGGCTGTATTGTTGGATTTACGCGAGGTAAGCTCATTTATAGTAGACCAGGTTGAACGCACATCTCCTTTGTTCTTCAACAAGCGCTCACTGTAATGCGAAGCCTTTGTCCGCTTTATTTCTGCATTTACTTTGTTACGCAATTTCCTATAACAGTTCCAGTCGTCTATACTACCTAATTTAATAGCCCTTCGTTTAGAAGCGTCCCGGGAGAGCATGAGCAATTTCAATTCTTTTGTTATCCACGGGCTTTTTCTGTTACGGACTCGTTTCCTTTTGCTGGGAGCATGTTTTTCAACAATTTCCATGAATTTGTTTTTAAACGAAAGCCACATATCATTAGGATTTTTCGGTTGTTTTAAGGCGGACCAATCGCATTGATCAAGATCGCTCCTGAATTGGGTATCGCCAAAATTCCTAAAATTTCTGGCAGATATTATTTTTGGTCTACTTTTGTTAGGTGTGATTTTCCTGACAATGTATATAAGATTATGGTCGCTAATTCCGATATGCTTCACCCCGCTAGAAATAATTTTGCGAGGCTCGTTAGTAAGACAGACATCTAACAAAGATCGAATACTTTCAGTAATGCGTGTAGGTGCTTTAATCATTTGCACAAGGCCGTAAACATCGCAAATAGAATTTAAAGCTGTTAAATCAGAATTTTTATCTTTGGAGATAAAATTGCAATTTAAATCGCCAAGTAAAATCAATTCATAATTTAGGGAATCGATGCGATCGATAGGTTTTTCAAATGCATCAAATAAATGTGCAGGACTGTTTGGCGGCCTGTACCAAGTCGATAGAAGAAAGGGCTTACGGTGTGGCTTTTGTATTTCGACGAATATTATTTCTAAAGAGTTATCAGCTAGATCAGAGCGGATAGTATAACTGAGGCTGTCCTTAATGTAAAGGCATACTCCTCCGCCTCTTCTATTACGGTCCAATCGAATTATGTTATAGCCATTTATAAAAAATTCAGTATCTGCAATAGATGAATCAATCTTGGTTTCATTAATTGCCATTACATCAATATACTGATCAATCAGCAAGATTCTTAACTGGTCTATGTGTTTAACAAGACTATTTATATTGAGTGTGGCACACTTGAAGCCGCGACAAGGAGGAATGAGCCTAAATGCATCACAATTAATAAAATCAGAAGCATTCTTCATCTGGGGCAGCCATCAGTGACTACTTTGACGGATGTGCTTTATAAAATTGCCTGCTAATTTACTAGTGCCTACAGTATTTAAATGAAGATAGCCACGATTCAAACAAGAAGAATCAATGTTGCTATTATCTATAAAAGCGTAACCGCATAATAGCAAGGGTCGAACAAAGAAACGAGGTGAAACATAACACACAATTTTATTAAGTGAACCGATGCGTTCACAAGCTATTCCTACATCAGAATAAGAGCCAGGTGCATTACCCGAACAGAGGCCTTCCACGACCACGGCGGCAATTCCGATAACACCGAGCAGACGCTTCGCCGTACGGGCCATCACGGCGAGAATAATGAGGACGTGAGGGGCCAGCTTGGGCTGACGGAATAGGTGCCTTGCCGAGACCTAACAACAGACGATGGAGGGAAGCCGGAGGAAGAGAAGAGGTGCGGGCTTTTACCTCGTCCAGCACGGCGGCAAACTCGTCTGCTTTCTCGTCGGCAAACTTTCTATCCACTCTAACTAAGGCTTCCAGAAGCTCAACGGCTTCGAAGAGTGAGCCCGGTCTGTTGATGTAGCGGCATAATGATGCTAAAGCAGGAGAGACGCTTTCTTCGTTCTGCCGAGCTTCAAGTGCATTCAACTTTTTCTCCAATTCTGCAGTCCTGCCCATTCTCGTTCGAGTCAGGATCCGAGTTAGGATATCGAGTCAGGACCCGAGTCAGGCGTTCGAGTCAGGAATCAGGATTCGAATTTCGAGTCAGGATTCGGTATAAAGGATCCGAGTCAGGGAGTCAGGGAGTCAGGAATTCCCAGAAATTTATAATTACCTCTAATCAGCATACGAAGGTAGGGGGCTCGTCAAATAAATGAATGCGAAACCGTGAGAAACATGGCATTTTAAATATCGTAGGATTGTTCAAACACTGTACCGTGATCGTGTGAAAGTGTCGATTTCATTTATTCACGAACTGATTCCCTTTTTGTTTGCCCGTTTATTAGGTGGAAAAATGCTAAAATACTAAAAAACTTAAATTAAATTGCTATAAATGAGTTGAACAGGGAAGAGCCCTGGGGAAATATATAAAGCCGAGAAAAGTTTCGGGGGAAACGGGAACTTTCATTCTGCAGCGCACTCAATTGTCGACCAAGTTTACTGCTAGTTTTAATTTGTCTCGTCAGTTGTTCCGTTATTTCTCAAGTTGTGGTTGAATAATTAAGCTTACTACCATTTAACTGCATGTGGTTTTTCTTTTTTTCTTTTTGGCATTCTTTGCAGCGAGCTGTTATTTTTCTTCGGCGAATCTTCGTAGACAGAAAATATGAAAGTTTCCAATGAGCATTTCTTTCAAGAACTGTTGGCTTATGACATTTGTTAGATTTGTGATCGAACACTTTACTAGTAGTTTCAACTTCTGATGCATTTTTGACTTTGAAATTAAGTTTGTAGATACACGGCTGGATATTTTTTATGCGATTTTTATGAGGGCTTCGGGCCAGTATTAAAATTATATATTGAATGTATAATAGTAGTATGAGAGGGATGGAATTAGCCCTTTTTTTTGCGGTGTTATGCTATTTTTTTGCGGCGCTCTCATGAATAAAATGGGGATGATTAAATTGTCTATTGTCTTGGACTCATGAATAAAGTGGTGAGCTCATGAATAAAGTGGTGCGCTCATGAATAAAATGCGGCGCTCTCATGAATAAAATGCGGCGCTCTCATTATCTATTGTTCCTTTGGATGAGGTCATCGATCTATTCGGGCATGTTTGGGCAAAGCCTATTGTTTGGTGCGGACATAAAGCCAGAAGCGGCCGCCTCCAAAGCCATTCAAGAAATTGAGTAGCAACAAGATCGATCGACCCTGAAACCATTCGAAGTTGAATAAAAATAAATAAAACATACCTCGCAATATCTAAACCCCTTTGTAGTGTAAATAGTAAGAACAAACTACTCGTGATAGGCTCTAAACTGTCTTTATTATTTTCCTTTACAGTTAATAACTCAGAAGATAATTGTATACAAAATCCACTATGATTCATTAGAGAAATTTTGCTATTGTCCTTAGGGATTAACGATAACTGAAGAGCCTATTGTTTGGAGGAAAACTCTTGTGATGCAAATTCTTCTCTAAAACTGAACTATAATTACCATAATCAACAAAACAAACTACTCGGAACAAGATTTTATTGATTTAAACCATGATAAGCGATACGATTTACAATGCAAATTTAGCCCCAAATCCACTCCACCGTGTCCCAACGCTAACTGTCTCCAGCTCTAATACAATGTTTAATACTTGTAAGGCTTCCGAATTCGCATTGATCGTCTGATCCGATCGGCTTTTAGATAAGGTCCAACATTTTCTTCGGCATCATCATCCAAGTAATTCTTGAGTTCCAAACGTCGGCGTTTTCTTCTTTTTCGTAGTGGGGAGAGTAGCTTTTTGGTTGATGAGTTCAAAGAAGACAAAGAAATATTAGGAAATGGGGATTCGTATGTTTTCTCTGAATTGGGCACTGTGGCTGGTTCAGACGAATCTAGGTGTAATTGTGGCGGTATGGTTGGTGAGCTGAAAGAAATGTTCGTGGCTGGGGACTGATATACTTTTGCTGAATACGGCACTGTGGCTGGTTCAGCTGAATCTAGGTATACTTGTTGCGGTGTGATGGGTGTATCGGCTATTTCTTGTTCTTGGGGTTGGGTTGTGATACCAGGTGAAAGAGTTGTAGGAGGTACAGGATAGTAACTCATTTGGTGTTTATACCTCATAAAGTTGTTTTGAAGCTGGACATAATTTCTTGCTTTCTGGGTCTGACTGAGATCATTACGGTTTAATACCCTATTCATATCATCCTTCAAGCTTTGCATTTTTTGTACTTGCGGGGAAATTGTAAAGCTCTGCTGTTCGACGTACTTACGCAGTAACGTTAGAAATGCTATCCTCGTTATATATCTCTTCTGGTTGTTGCTGTTCACTGGGTAAAACATTGGTCCTTAACCTACAGCCCTCCGGTGTATTTGGTTTTAAGTCGACAAACAAATAACCATAAGGTCTCCTAACAGCCTTTTCGTACTTGTTGAGAAAATACTCCGTCTGCCTGGGATACATTTGCTTGGCCAGTGTTAAAATTTGTAGTTTGTCACGTGGATTCTTAAACAGCACTAAGTAATGACTGTTTAAACTGATGCTGCGATTGCCTTTACCCTGATGGAATAGGTTCTGTAAAATGTAGAGGACACTCAGATTCCGGTGATGAGATCCTTTGGTAAACAGGTTGCCAATTCTATTATCATTTCCCGTTTCAGTCATCTGGTCATCAATGACAATCAGGTTTCGTAAATGTACATCAAAATAGTGATCTTGCTCGATATCAGGGGGGATTCCTTTCACAAATTCGATATCAGGTACCGTACTAAGGAGTGCTGTATACGCAGGCTGCCACTGTGAATAGCACCACACAATTATCTGGGGTGGACGGGAAATTGTTTGATGGGCTTCTTCAAGTAACTTCTGTACCCAGACCGTTTTACCACATCCTGTCATACCAGCAACCATACAAGTAAACGGATGAATGAGTTGAAAAGAGCTACAAATGCCCTTCGTACTTTGAAAATCATTGTTCTGTGATGAAATAGTGGTATGGAGTCCATTCGATAGAGCTTCAGTAGGATGAAACTTATTTTGATGACGTTTTAAATCATATGGTCGGGAGAAGCCTCCATGACAACTAGGACAGAACATTTTTTTTGACATGTTGATGCTTCAAGAGATTAAATAAAATGAACCCCACGGCGATGGTATACTCCCATTTATGCTAACAGTTCTGCCGCCGCCCGTCAACGCCCGCCGCCCGTCAACGCCTGCCGCCCGTCAACGCCCGCCAACGCCCGTCAACGCTCGCCGCCCGTCAACACCCATCGGTCGCCCTAGCGCTATAAATATCCTAGCGCATTCAAATCGTAGATCAGTTTCAACCATGTCTCGTACAGTAAAGAGAAATCGTGGCTTTCTCCATCTCTTAGCTTCTTGCCCCGACCATCAACGTCAATTTCTCCTCGAAACGGCATCTCCAGAACAAGTACATTCGCTCGTCCAAGCGACACATAATGTTGTTAGAGGATATGTACCTATCAGTGAGGAAGACAGGCGAAGACTAACTCCACACAGATAATCTATTTATACACTCGTGGATCCAGAGGTTCCATTCAAAGAAAAGAAGCAACTACTAGTGCAAGAGGGAGGTGGATTTATTGAACATTTGTTAGCCCCTATTCTCACTGGGCTTCTGATGGTATAAATAGGGGAGTCTTAGGTCTTTCAAGATCATTCGCTACTGAAGTCACTCTGCGGTCAACATGAACAGAAACATTGACATGGAAAGTGAAGAAAGTGACACATCGAATGATGAGAGTGAGGATGAAGAGGAACCAAGAATTAAAGATGTTTTGGATGATCTTCCGAGAGCCGTCTCCCATAAAGATGCTTCGGATTTATTGCACAGTATGGCCTCTTCTAAGGATATTGTATTTTGGACGCCAAGAGGAGAATTGCTTCGTAGCAAGCGTAGAATTCCGGTGACGAATATAGCAGCCCTGGTATAATATGTCTTACTTCCCTATAACAAAGATATGCTGAGACCTCGCGCTCTCAATACATTTCTAGAGGGTCTTGCTGAGCTAGGAATCAACAAACGTCTAATTCACAACAAAAAGGTTTTGAGCGATATTATCGAAAAAGAAAAAACATACCAGCAAAAGGAACCTGAAACTAGCAGCAGTGAGCAAGAAGAGAGTCAAAACGATAACGAGTCTCAGGAGAGTGACAATAACAGTGATGCCGAAAACCAAGATAGTACTATTGCAAACGAGGAAGAACAGAGTAGTGATGAAGAGGACAGTGAAGATAACAACGAAAATAAAATCAATGCCTCTTGTGATCATTGTAACTCTACCAATGTTCACGCAATGGGTGTTGTTGGCTGCCCCAAATGTCTATGGCATGATATTTTACTTGACCCGATTGTTAAGAATGCCATCACCACATGTACCATTTGCGAGAATGAGTTTCCATTGACAACCAAGTCGGTTAAGAACATTTTGGTACGATGCCAACATTGTCAAACAGTACGGCATATTCATCCCAAAAGTAAAAAGGAAGAAACTTATCACCCAACAAGTGATGATGAGGACTGATTGTAAATAAACCTTAAATGCTAAAATACTCTTTAGTTTTTTATGCCTCATTGTAAATCGTATCGCTTATCATGGTTTGAATCAATAAAATCTTGTTCCGAGTAGTTTGTTTTGTTGATTATGGTAATTATAGTTCAGTTTTAGAGAAGAATTTGCATCACAAGAGTTTTCCTCCAAACAATAGGCTCTTCAGTTATCGTTAATCCCTAAGGACAATAGCAAAATTTCTCTAATGAATCATAGTGGATTTTGTATACAATTATCTTCTGAGTTATTAACTGTAAAGGAAAATAATAAAGACAGTTTAGAGCCTATCACGAGTAGTTTGTTCTTACTATTTACACTACAAAGGGGTTTAGATATTGCGAGGTATGTTTTATTTATTTTTATTCAACTTCGAATGGTTTCAGGGTCGATCGATCTTGTTGCTGCTCAATTTCTTGAATGGATTTGGAGGCGGCCGCTTCTGGCTTTATGCCGCTCCAAACAATAGGCTTTGCCCAAACATGCCCGAATAGATCGATGACCTCATCCAAAGGAACAATAGATAGTGAGAGCGCCGCATTTTATTCATGAGAGCGCCGCATTTTATTCATGAGCGCACCACTTTATTCATGAGCTCACCACTTTATTCATGAGTCCAAGACAATAGACAATTTATTCACCCCCATTTTATTCATGAGAGCGCCGCATTTTATTCATGAGCGCCTTAAAAATTAGCATAACACCGCAAAAATTAGCATAGCACCGCAAAAAAGGGCTAATTCCATCCCTCTCATACTACTTATAATAAACCTTGGTTTTTATTTTTTGGCCAGTTCGGAAGATGTTAAAGTTATAAAGACCTCCAAAATTACTAAGACCCAGAAACAAATATAACGGGATAGCATCGTTATGCAACATTCGTAAATTCACATCAACTATTCCAGTTTTAACACATCAGATCTTTTGGTTTGTTAATTGTAATTAACATTTCTTTGTTTGCCTCAAATGTATCTGCTTCACTAAATTGCTTGCGCAGCTGGCGTGAAATTCGCTTTCAGTTTTAGGGCGCGTTCGATTGACCGAATAGATCAGTGGAATAATCTCTGGAAATCACTGGTTCAGGCAGAAATATGATATTCAGGATACATCTTGTATTCCATAGACTAAAAATTCCCGAAATAAGCGATTTGTAGTTATCATTCTGTGTATTCTTATTCCGGAATACGGTCAATCGAACGCACTCTTAGTTTCAAGTTTGAGACATCGAAAGTGATGGATTAACCCGCGAATTGATCAGTCTCCTCGGGTGATTTCTGGGATATTTTCTATTACCCTTTAAAAATAAATAGGATAGTTAACCTCTGCCAGGGCAGGGGCGTAACTGCCTACAGGCCCGTTGACCGGTTAACTATGACTATACGAAGGGTTACAGACTTAACCCCGTGGTAGCGCTATCCCAGGGATAACGTTAGTAAACCAGGTCCTGGATGCCAGAGGTCCTTCTCGCTATAAAGTTTACTGTCAGTAAACTTAGCTTAGCAAGAAGGCCCGGATAATTCCTAAGCATGAAAGTAGGCGAAAACACTATAACGTTATCCTAAAATCCTGACTCGGAATCCTGACTCGGAATCCTGACTCGGATCCTGACTCGGATCCTGACTCGGAATCCTGACTCGGATCCTGACTCGGAATCCCGACTCGGATCCTGACTCGAAATCCTGACTCGAAGGATAGGTACCCTCTCCCACTCTGTAATTCATCCAAGTCTTGTGCTCTTCATGATCAGGTGTAACTTTATAGGGATATAACGATCAGTTAAACAGTATAAATAATTATACTATAAAATTGTCTTGTAATCTGTGCCAATTAATCTATGCTTCATACCTCATCGCAGCCAATGATCAACCTAACCTCTCCTTTTTACTGATGATGGATTTTATGTACCAGTGATTTATAGTACAAAGCAAGTCTTATAGCAATATTGAGGACCAGTAATAAACAGATGTCTTAGTGTGACAAACAAGCCAGTTGAATTAATACATGAAATTGGCCAAATATGAGAGTTTCTCTTAATGCCCTGGCCTACATCAAGCACAGGTTGGGAGTCTACATTGGATAAGGGGTGTGACCAAGTTATAGTCTTAAACTGACTGAGAAGTAACTAGGCAACATATTGTTTTAGCCCCACATCCCACGTGGCTATGCCATTCCTGTGAACCTAGGACAAATGCATTAGCAGTGCAGAGATCTTTGCAGGAAATAAAGCTTGGGTAACTTGAAAGGCTGGTACAAATCTATCAAATAGAAAATCAAATCATGAATTTCCCATATGAGCTAGAAGTTTTTATATCCCTTTTGAAGCTTACGAAAGCTTATTTATATGACATGGGGAGGTGGGAGGAAGGGAGGAGGAAGGGAGGGTGATGAAGTTATTGACATTGGGAGTGTCCAATGTCCAATATCTCCTTTCCATCTCTTCAGCTTTTTAAGCACCCCCACCCCTAAACAATCCCAAGCCCCTCTTGTAACTCCAGTCACTTTCAGGAGCTCCCCTTTTAACTGACCAAACTATTTATTATAATGAGCCCACTCAATATATTCACCCACCCCCCATAAAGTTTCCCTCGTTATACTTATTCAAGGAAAAACAATTCCCAAGATAGTTTAAGTTCACACAGGGTATATTCAGTTGTGTTCATACAATAGTCCTATTTATAATTCTGGGACCACCATTTAAAAGGCAACCAAGCCTTTTGTGGCATTGAGGCTGGAGTTGATTCAGTTTAGAGACTTGTATCTAGTTAGCATGATAATCAAAAGCTATCCATATTCATAGAAAGAGGGTTTCTATCAGTGCAGGCCGGTCAAGTCCATCCGCCATACCATAAGATGTCTATGTCTATACTAAATAGCAGATCTACCAGATTTACTGCAAAGTATATCCTTTTCTTATAAATGCTGTCACTTTTTATATTTAGAAGTTATGGGCAGTGAACTTAATGTAATTATAATGACACTTAAAAGCCTGTTGATGATGAAAAACCTGATAGTCTGAATCTATTTGTCAAAATTAAAACAATGCAATTTAGTCCTATTTTCTTTGTAAAAACAGTTATGTAGAGGCCATAATTTATAAAAAAATTGGCTAAAATTGTATATGGCCACCACAAGTTTACTTGTTTAATGGTATATATGCCAGAACACACTTAGGGACCGGTCATTATTTATGAAGGAGGGGGGGCAGGGAATTTTTTTTTGTTAAAGACAAAATTCACTAAAGCCCCCCTTCCTCAGGCCTGAAAATGACAAGCTGACCGCTCTCTCAAAGTCCATGAGAGGGGGGATCCCCCAACACACACACAACACACATCGTTGCGGATAACCATTCTAATAGGTATTGGGTGCGTGGAGCAGGGCTGGCACTAAGAGACCATGTCGTAAGCGATAGTACGTAGTGATCTTACCTGTGGAACACTGTTGGAAGATGTAAATCTACAATAGTGTTGATAGTCAACTAAGTTTAGTACTGCACATAATCTGTGTATCGTGTGGACCAGTGTCCCGTTCTGCGTCCACTTCGGGTTGTTTTCTCTGTTGGTGGTAATAAAATTTTGCATCACAATCCCCCCCCCCCCCCCCCCTTCTTTACTACTCAGAATAACATGACCCACCCCTTATTGACTAAATAAAATGCACATGACCCACCCCTATTTCTCCCCCTCCCCACTCCTTCATAAATAATAACCGATCCCTTTGATTTCTAAACCCATATTTCTAATGTCTTGATAACATTTAACTACTGAGGACCAGCAGGAGAGACTCCTATTTGGAGCACGTATACTTTAAGTAGTTATTCAAAATCTTGTTCACAAATTGCGTTTAACATTTGATCGAATTTATACAATGTAGTACAATGTAGCCTGTCGAGAATTAAACCTTGGCCCTGTTCTTGTGTAATATTCCCGGATCAACCAAATAAACTCGCTCGAAAACTGTGCTTTTTGTCCTTGTTTATTCTCTCACATGCCACATGGTTCCGTCTTACAAACCCGCCACGTTTTTAACATTTTTGCACGAAAGTGAGGCGCGTGTGACGCGAGTCACGCCCTACATCATGTCATACAATTACATAAATCCAACTTCCGGACACCCCCCATTTCAGTTTCTGAGAGCTGAAATGTCTCTCCTAATCAGCTTCTGCTTCCTGACGTAGGATGTCCCTCATCTGATCCTTGGCAATCTCCTTCGCCCGCCTCCCCGGTCCAACTCTAGGGACGAATTCTGCTGCCTCCGGGTTCAGTCTCATAAGCGTTGGATCTTCACCTCCTATCTCTAGGTACCACACAAGCTGCAGTGATCGTTCCACTGTGTAACCATTCCCCAGTTTCAGCTTCAGGCTACGAACCACTCCATCCTCACCAGTTACCTTCTTCACGACTCGCTGCCACTGAGTCTTGTGCTTTACATCACCTTTAAGCATCACAACAGCTCCTATCTCTGGTACGTGATTCTGGTCGTAGCTTCCCTTTGACTTCTGCTGCGGTCTCTCTTCTAGAGCTCGGACATACTCATTCATGAACCTCTTTCTGAGGTGTTCCTTGCTTCTCTGTAGAATCTTCAGTCGTTTCGTGACGTTCTCGTCGCCAATCTTCTCTAGGTCCTCCTCTAGAATCATTGTCGGCCTTCCTCTCAGCAGAATGTTAGGTGTGATAATTGGCTGCTCAAATTCCTCTCCTTGATACAGCAGTGGTCTGTTGTTCATAGTCGTCTCGATATCCAGCAACACTCCCTCAACTCCTTCCGATGACCTTGGAAAGTGTGCTCTTCATGATACCACTAGACGTTCAAAGAAACCGCCCCACCGTGGGACCCGTGCCAGGTTGAACTTCCACTGTATGGCTTGCTTCCCCATGTAGTAGGCCAAGTCCTGGTCTTTCTTCAACACTGATAGCCACTTTTTGGTAGCAACGAATGTCTTCCCATTGTCGCTTACTAAGGTTTGCGGACAGCCCCTCCTAGCCACAAATTCTTTCAGTGCTCTCTGGAATTTCTTTGCAGACAGATCGCAGCAAAGTTTCAAGTGTACTGCTCTTGTACTCGTACAGGTAAATAAGGCGATGTAGGCTTTCCCTGTTGTGGATTTCTTGACTCTGTAGTAGACTGGCTCAGCGAAGTCCACTCCTGTGACAGCAAACGCGTCTGTCAACTCAACTCTGAACACCGGTAGTTTGGAATTAGTACAGCTTGCAGTGGACAAAGGTTTCAGCCTATAGCGCGTACAAATGTTGCAATGATGAATCACCTTCTTCACCAGTGCTCTCAACTTGAGTATCCAGAACTTCTCTCGAATACGACTCATAGTGGTTGCCACTCACCCATGCAACATCTGCTCATGATTCTGCTGAATAAGCAATTTGACCAACTTGTGATCTCGTGGTAGGCATATTGGATGGTAGCCTGGTACTCTACCATCACATCTCCACACTCCATCTTCTCCCTTTCTCAATTCTACACTTGCTGTCATGGTCTTAGCCTGCGTTTCATCCGAACAAAACCTTGTTATTGTCGTCTGCGAACCAGCGACGGAAAGCTTGTTCTAGATCCCCAGCAGCGTACCGTGATTTGAGTACGCGTTCTGATTGGCTTTTAAAAATGCTTTTTCTCACACGCCTTCTGACTGGCTATTTTGAAATGACTAGGATCGTCACGCCATGCGATAGCTCCAACAGCTGGTTACATCAGCACGACATTCCATTCCCCATTTGTCTAGACCAATTACAGCGTAAATGTACAAATTAAATTAGCAACGACTCGCTTTTGTCGGCATTTTACACGAGCTCACTAGTTCAGCCTAAAAATAAATGAGTTCTTCCAAAATATTTGTTATTTCTTGATAAAAGCTAAGAACAGAATATATACGAAGCTATTTGAACCGATTGTACATCCATATTTTTAAGTTTAGCCTCTAATATTTCCACTAACGATTTCCTGCCAGACGAGTGTTCTGGCGCGAGTGGTTCTTGGATTCTGGGGAGACTAACAGGTGACAGGCTGGTGACAGTTGAATGGCAAGTCAGAAGACGTGTAAGAAATGAGCATTTTTAAAAGCCAATCAGAACGTGTGCTCAAATCACGGTACGCTGCTGGGGTCTAGAACACGGTTTGTGTCGCTGCTTCGCAGACGGACTATACCAGAGAAAAGTCCGGATGTGACGCAGGCTATCATGGTCTTGGATGGCTGTGCACGGATTATCCAAAACCTTTCAGCTTCTTGAACTTCATCTGTAGTTATCACCCCCATTTTCATAATTTCTGTAGCTTCATGTTTGAACTTCACTAGTTGCTCTTTTTCATCACCCCCTGACTGAGCATCATCAACATAGGTATTCTTAAGCAGCTCTTCCACCGTGTCAGGGTATCTCTCTGCATGTTGACTGACATGCTTCTGTAGGGTGGACCCAAGAATGTATGGGCTAGGGCCTGATCCAAAAATTACTCTGGTAAAACGATACTCGACAATGTTCCTATCCTCCAAGTTGTCGTACTAAAATAGCTGCAGCACGTCTCTATCTTCTGGGCCAACCTTGATTTGAAAGAAGGCTTTCTGTATGTCTCCTGTGATGCATAACCGGTTCATTCTGTTTCTGAGTAAGATGTCGAATATCCTCGGTTGTAAAGGAGGTCCTACTTCCAAACAATCATTCAAACTTGGAGTCTGAAGGTCCACTTTCGCTGAGCAGTCATAATACACGATCCTCATTTTAGTAGACTCTGCGTCTTCTCTTATTACCGGTTGATGTGGTATGTAATGGACTACTTCCCCAGACTAGGCGTCTCTGGTATGGGCTCCACGATTCCTTCCGCTAGCTGTTCCTTCATGACGGCATGATACTCTTCAAGTCTCTGTCTTCTCTAGTCTCTGTGTTGTGCTGTTTAGCCTTGTTAGTGCCAGTCCCTTATTCGAAGAAAGGGGTGGACAATCTGGTTTCCATGGTAACCGTGTTGAGTAAGTTCCATCCTTAAGCCTCTGTAACTGATCTTTGAACTCCTCATGAAAGGCTTTGTCATTATCCTCCACATCCGTTAGACCTAGTACTTCCTGAGAGCACATTCTGTTGAACTCCTCGTGGCTGCTGTTCAGAAAGAAACCTTTCTCTGTCTCTGTGCTCGAGGTCGAGGCTTTTCCACCAATTACCCATCCAAGTGTTGTGAACTCTGCTCCGGGATCGATATCTGGGTTCGCTCCGAGAACCGCTGGCTCCGTCGTCTTTATTTTCTGAAGGTCTACTGCACCAAGAATAATATGAACTGGTAGCTTATCTTTGGTCGCTACTTCATCACTAAATGTTAACCTCTTCAGTCGGCTGTATTTCTTCTTTAGTTCTGGAATTCTGGGGTTTGGTAGGTGAGTCAACACCGGTTTCTCTGCATTGATACACTGAATCTCTATGTTGAAGTCGCTGCTCACCTTCGACCCTAACTGAACTTTATAGATCTCAACCCGCCTGTCCACAGTTCCATACATTTGTTCGATGACTCTCCGCTCAACCCTGCTTGGCTTCTAATTCAATTTGGTTAGTAAGTTTGAACTTATGTATGAGCTTCCTGCTCCACTGTCTAACATTACTCTAGCTGGTATCCCATTAATGTTAGCAATGACAGTAGCATGCAGTGTGGTCATATCAAGTGCACCATACACGACTTTCATAATGGCCGCCTCCTAATTTGCATATGTGATTTCCTGTTTCGGTAGTTTATCCACATGTATAGAAAATATAAACATTGCCATGTGAAAGAGCATGTTGACATTAGTGAACTTGTGAAAGTTGAGTGCTGTAGCTTATAAAGCAATGAAGTTACATCCAGTTGAAATTAGAGAGATTTGTATGAGAAAAACAACGGAGGCCTTCCTAGCCTCGCTTTCATATTTTTCTGCATTACAAATGCTTATAGCTCAACAGCAATTTTCCACATTGCTCCAAAACTCAAAACAATTACTAGTTATAATGTAATCTTTCATGTGGTAGCATTGGTTTCCCCCTACAGATTTATCTTCCAAATTATGCAAATTAGGAGGTGGCTAGCGGCGGCCATTATGAAAGTCGTGTATAATACCGGTCAGTAGGGTTATCAGGTTGACTGGGTGGACGGGGACTTGGCGAGAGTGTACTTTGCATTCTGTCACATAGAGAGGTGTGATGTCTGGCATTGCACCTGATACACCCCCTTGCCTTACATAAGTGTGCCATGTGACCCCTCTTGGTGCAGTTATAGCACAACTTGTGTTGTTTGATTATTTCTCGACGGGCTGCAATGTCAAGCACCCTTGTGCAATCCTTGCTCTTGTGACTGTTTCCTTTACAATAGACACACAGTGGGGAGCTTTGTTTCTGTTGTGTGTTAGAACCAGTCATAAGCATTTTGTCCCGCTTTAGACTTTCACCGCCCCAACCCCCCTTAGTGCAGTCATTACTAGATGTTGACATGTCTAATATAAGTAGGGGATTTCTGTCCACATACCTTCCTATGTGTTCTACCATTTCTTCGAGCCCCCATTGTTCCCACTCATCATCCTTTTGTACTATCACCTCTCGAACAGGTCCAAGTTTATCCAAAAGAGTGTAAACCATGCTTTGTGCCGTCATTAGTTTCTTCATAGTAGCGAGTGTGCGTACAATTCTGGACAGTCTATTGTAAAATATATGAATACTTTGCAGTTTCCGGGCATCGGTTATCGTTGGAAGCTCTTCAAGCTCTTTAATCAGGGCTTTATGAACCCTTATATCTTTACCATATGTTTGCTCCAGAATCTTCTTGGCTTCTTTATAACCCTCCACAGTGTGTGGCAGTCCCAATCTATCTTCTCTTGGTTTTCCTTTTACCAGCTCTAACAGATAATTGAACTTACTGATATCTGAGATGTTTGACCCATCTACTTCCACAGTGAATTGGTTCCAAAAGCGCAGCCAATCCTTGTAGTCCCCAGTAAAAGGAGTAATGGTATATCTCTGTAGTTTGACCGACTGTGGGATCACTGTTGGCTGCTTTGTGGTTGTAGCAGATTGCTGGGGATTCTCCTTTGCCATGCGTTCTGCCTGTTGCTCTCCTAATTTTTTCTCATAGTCAAGCTTCCGCTGATACCATATATTCTCACGCTCTTCAATTTCCTCCTGGTATCTCATTTCTTCTTCCCTTCTCTTTCTTTGAATAGCCAATTCTTTCTCAAGTTTAAGTTCAACTTGCCTATCCTTTCCTTTTTCCAGACGACTTTTCACCACGAGTCTCGCCTCTCGGAATGGCTGCACAGCACCCTTAAACTTTTCAGTCCATTCTTTAACGTAACTCAACTCTTTATCCATTTCCAGCAAATAACAGCTGTCGCATCTTTAGCTTTGTTTAGCCGCTTAATTAGCTCTTCTATGTGCTCATAAGCTCGTATTAAATCCCCTTCATCTTCGCTGTTGTATGAAAGTTCCTTTAGTTCTTCAAGTTTGAGGTTGGCTATCGATTGTTGTTTTGCAAACTTCTCTTCGGTAGCCATGTTTCCAAAGATCCAAACTCCAAATATTTCGGTTTCAAAATGCAAATAATCCCAAATACGAAATCCAAACTGACCGTAACACAATTAAATAAATTGATGAATGAATCCCTGGTTTGAACTCGCTTTGAAAATCCCTAGAATCTCAAGTAAACACACCTGTTGTGTAGATCCACTGAATGACGCTGAATGTTCGAAACTCGTCGCGACGAAACACTCGCTTGTAAATCCCTAAAATCTCGAGTAAACACTCCTGTTGTGTAGATCCACTGAATGACACTGAATGTGCGAAACTCGTCGCGATGAAATCAGTAAAACACTTGCTTGCAAATCCCTAAAATCTCAGTGTGTCCTGGCAGGGTCGCCACTTTTGGTGTCGAGAATTAAACCTTGGCCCTGTTCTTGTGTAATATTCCCGGATCAACCAAATAAACTCGCTCGAAAACTGTGATTTTTGTCCTTGTTTATTCTCTCGCATGCCACATGGTTCCGTCTTACAAACCCGCCACGTTTTTACATTTTTGCACGAAAGCGAGGCGCGTGTGACGCGAGTCACGCTCTACATCATGTCATACAATTACATAAATCCAATTTCCGGACAAGCCTGACCATCACTTGGGCAAGGGAAATTACCTCATTTCAAGAAAACTATTTTTATCCACACAAACCTCTGACTTTACTTGTTGTATAAAGTAGAAAAATAAGACAATGCCAATTATACAAAATAATGGTACAGCAATCCCAGTACAATACAAATCCACTTTGCACTCAGCTTGAATTATGGCAACTTCAGCCTCATAATCATATATTGTTATAAACTGCTGTTATCAATGGCAAGGCCAATTAAGGCACATATTCTCAGGGTGTTTCAAATTACCGTAACTTCAAAGTCCTCAGCAATCCTCAACACAGCACACTGAAGTCCTTTCACCCTAAGTTTAGAAATTTGCTCCTCGATAATTGCGTTAAGGGGAGATACAACGACCACGATTGAGTTGGATGATCCTTGAACTTGAAGTACATCAAACACAAACTGTAAACTTTGGTAAATAAACGACTTCCCATAACCGGTCTGAAGTTCACAGAATCAGTCCTTATCTAAACTAATTACACGAATAGCTTCCAACTGCTTACTTAAAAAAAAAACTATATTTAGCTTTATAAGTGCGAAATGAATAGCTTCGATGAAGTCCGCCATTACTGAGAATGCTAAGAGCATGCGCAGTTTCAATGTCCTAGAATCTAGGACATCCGGTTTTGTGACTTACCAGAGCCTCCGATTTTTCAGTTAGTTGAGGAGGCACTGGGAACGAGAATGCAGTCCTGCCTTGCGGCTGAATAAAAGCCGAAAGAAAAGTAAATAAATCAGGTTGACTGAGCGACGTGCTAATTAAGGTGTAGCTATGGAGAACAAAAGGCTTTGTTAATCTAAAAACGCCGCAAAGTCAACCCCTTTGCAAAAATACGCCTCCAACGAACACCCACTGGAAATGGACAAACAAGGATTTTACAAAACTTGCATAAATACAGCCTGACCAGGCAACGCTACTACTAAATTATGCAAAACGAGCATCATAACCCTATGTCTTGGAAGTCTGTATGTTTGAAATGTCACCAGGCAAGACTGTTAACCGCACCTCTTAAATGCTGCTTTAAGTATTGTAATTAGAACATTTATTGTAATTTCATTTTTCATAGGAAACCAACATAATTGGCTAACACTGTGTTGGTTCTCCTGGCCTCTGTGTTTTATTTGTTGTATATTTTACTTTATTCTATTTTGTATCTTTTATTATGGTCATTCTAATGTTCTCTCTTGTATGTCAATGAGGGAATATTAGAACGAGTATGCATGTAGGCTCGGTTTCAGCCGTTGGGGTGTCGTTTCTCCAAAGCCTCCCCCCACTAACGGCTGGGCGCGCGGTCAACACACCGTGTCCGTGACGTCATCTGATTAACTTCAATATTATTCATTTATTTGCGTGTAGCGTAGGTTCGATTCCGCGTAAACTTTCAAAACACATTGGAATTCTTTAAACTAAAACTTCCAAGTGTGAAATTAATTCGACGTAGGTAAAGGTTTTATTTAAAGGGGCTGTGTCACGGTAAGACTTTACATTCGTTTTTCCGGGCCGGAAAGAGCTATTTCCACCGATTTTGATATGAACTAACGAACCTCTCTGCCATGTGGGATGCATAAATTGAAAGCAAATATACAAAAATGACTAACAAACAGTGTACATAAAAAGTCTCCAAGGAAATTATTGAAAATCCTTTCACTCAAGCATTGAGGGAGGGAAGTTTAATTGTTTGTATCCAATTAACAGCCACTAAACGAGCGATTACTCGATACATGCGCAGTACCATGACATAGCCCCTTTAATACCTGTTATTATTAGCTCTCATGTTCACAGTCCAAGTTTTCAAAGAAAGCCCGGCTGTTGAAACCAAGCTATTTGTTGACACTAGATGACAGGAATTAATAGCCAAAATTTTATACGGGGATAAAAATTAAGTTCAGATGCCATCTCGGAACTCTGAGCTAGAGTCGAGTATTCCCGCTTAGTACTTGTGTAGAGTATGTCTTGGAGACATAAATTGTACAAACTTAGTACATAGGATTGAAGAATTGTAAAACTCATTTGATGCAGCGATTTTCAAGTGAATTGTGATTGCAGAGTTAAACGCATAAACATGCATGGCCTGCGTCAGACGTGATTTCCTCTCTTCTATAAACTCTTTTAATATGGACTCGTCCGTCTTTTCTTCTCCGATAAAGGCAGCACTAATTTTCTTTGAAGTAAGAATAGCCGGGCTACCTTGGTCTTGCATCGGTAAAGTTAAATGAGAAATGACTGAACATTACGAGCTTCACGACCTTTGAGCTGACGGTTTCCCAAGTGACTTCCAGAGCCAGTGCGTTTACTGACAAAGTGTCTTCACCCGAAAATTAACTCTCTTACTGCTTCTTTGTGTGAATCCTTGAATTCTTCGAAACCAAACTTTTCCAGAGCAAATTTAAACGCATTTTGGAACAGCAATCGAAAGCCTTTCGTCCGGCTTTCAAAAGTTTACAATGTAAATTACGCAAATCAATTCAGCGACAGGATTTGAGTGGCAAGGTTTTGATTGGCTAAAAACCAACAATGTCTCAGCTCGCGCGCCCAGCCGTGAGTGGGGAGAGGATCGCGGGCTCACCGAAACCCCCACGGCTGGAAACCGAACCTAGTATGCATGCTGATGAGGGAATTTAGAGATTAAATGTCCCTGAACAAACAAAGGACACCGAGGGGATCATGGTATTATTGTTAGTAAATATATTAATTTCTCTTGTAATGGACAATGAATGTAATGAATAGCCCACTTCCGAGATATGCCTGACTTCCTACGTACAAAGGAATCAATACGAGGCTCTGTGCATAGTGCTCAGTCGTTCGAGACAAGACTTAACAGCACTTCTCTATAGTTTGTCACGAACGACTGAGCATTATGCACGGAGCTCGTATTGATTCCTTTGTACGTAGGAAGTGAGGCATATCTAAGGAAGTGGGTATTGGTAGTGCAAAGAGAAATAAGTTCCAACACGTATGTGGACGAGAGGTCCTGGAGTGCTGTTGTTATGGTAATTAGGGTTATATAACTGTCAAGAGACAGAGTCAGTTCATTGTGGTTCTGACTCACGACTTGTATACTACGTTAATTTTTAACAGAGCAAAAATTGCTACATGAATGTTAAATAACTAAGCAAGTTCAAGAATTAAGGCATGTTTATTCACCCCAAGTACAAACTGTATAATTATTATATATAAAACGTATACACCAGTAATAAGGGACATTAAATTGTGGATCTGGTCCCATCACCAGTACATTGTATATATCATATTTTATAATACCAGACACGGTAACAATATATCAGAACACTCTCGCTCATGTTGTAAACACTACAAGAACACTATACCGTCACAGTCCCGCTGGTTTCCCAGGCTATTATACATGCAGTCACGTTTCGCTTTCCTTCGGATAAATTGTATTCATTCGAACAGAAGTTCCTGGCGTTCGTTCGTAAATCAGAAAAGAAGAAAGATAGAATACTTTGAATCGGTTAGAATAATTCTGTGCTTCGAAATTCTATGAAAGTTTAATTTTTGACTGCCGGGCATTTAGTCCATTCAAGGCTTACCTAATTATAATTTAACATGGCGCTCAAGCTTGGAAAATCGGGCCACTTCAGAATCACAACACTCATTAGAGTCGCTAAACAAATGTAGAATACTTTGAATCGGTTAGAATAATTATGTGCTTCGAAATTCCATGAAAGTTTTTGACTTCCCGTGAGTCTTACATTCTTACCTGAATTTTTGTGCCACGAAAATGAGTCAAATGGCGATTGCATGGTCTGCCCAGGCTAAAGAAATCGGCTTCAAAACCAAAACACTCACCAAAAACGCGTCCCACTTCCAAACAAAGATAGATTAAACAGGTTAGAATAACATTTTCCCTTGAAATTTTGTGAAAATCGAAAACTGCCGGACATATAGTAAATTTGAGACCGTTCCCGGCTGCCGGGCATATAGCCCTGACAGCGTTTAAAGTTTGCTAACTGGGTGGAGATCCAAACTTGTTTTGGAAATTGTCTAGAAACATTTACTGAAAATATATCTGAAACTCTGACTACTGTAAGTTCTTCTTCCCCTTTTTCTTATGGTAATACTTTGTTTTCTCAAACCAGACTGATAGAATGTATACAGTGATGGAGCAGGCACAAATTCATGAGCTGTTACTCAATTATCTTGGGATCAAGAATGTACACATTGTGGCTCACGATCTGGGAGATACTGTAGCTCAAGAAATGCTTGCAAGGTAGAAAATTATTAATCGATTTAAGCGAATAAATATAATTTAATTAGTGTGGATAATTGAATTAATTTGTTGAAAGAAAATAATTTGGACAGCAGTCAGAATTATATTAATATAGTTGAACAATAAATCTGAGGGTCAACCATTCTTTTTGTCAATCTTATAATAATTACTCAACAAAATATCTGGATTCTGATTGGTCAATGACGAGTGCATCTAAAGATCATAGAGTGCACAGTCGCACGCTCTCAGCAAATGTTTGCTCAGTATATTGAGTATAAACAAAAAATCGCATGAACTGCTCGTGCTATACTTGATTTATAGTCACTGAGTGATATTTTGAAAGTTCTCATATTGCACTTGCCTAATTAAGGCTTATGTAATTATTAGAACTTTCAAAATATCACTCAGTGCCTATAAATCCCATATACATATTGCACTCGTGTTCTTGCGATTTCCTCTACATATCCAGCATTGTTTTATTTGGTAAAAAAAATTTACATTCTTCTTCTTTTAGATTCGAGGAAAGGAAACAGGAAAATATACAAGCTGGTCATGTTAGGATAGAGAGTTTGTGTCTTTCAAATGGAGGTAAATGGCTTATTATTTAAGATAAACTAATAAACTACATGGTTTTCAATAAGTTTTCACATAACTCACACACTTTGTGAAGTAGCGAGAAAATTACTGTAAAATCTCCACTGTTCATACTGTACTGTTGTTTCTGCCCTTAGAATGGCCTTATTTAAGAAGTGCTTACAATGGTAATATGCTAATTAGTTGTAATCACTCAGTCTCGCCTGTATTGCTATTTAATTGTATTTTTCTAGATCTGCGGCAGTGAAACATATTGAAACTGTGTTCAACGTTCAAAAGATATACAACGCTTGTTAGACTGTTAGTCTACCGCAAATGAAATAAACAATAAACATATCGCAAGTAAACAAACTGAACATAACTGAACATAACTGAACATAACTGAACATAATCTGCAAATCTGACAGGGGGATTGTGCCGCCTTTGCGGTCGCCTCAGAATGTTTGGAGTTTGTGATTTCTGTTCTCCTGGTTGTGTCACAGGTGATTTTCGTAGTTGCGCTGGGATTTCTTCAACTTCTTTCTGTTTGTTTATATTGTTTTCAAGTCCTATTTGGCATGGTACAACTGTGATGAGTTGTGTGTTATGGTCCCGTTGCTCACTGTAACAGGCATAGATCCTTCTCAACAACGTAGGGTTTCGGGTTAAATGGGATATACTCAGCTTGTTTGTTTTTGGTTGTCTCATCAAGACAGTTTTTCCTTTTTTGATGGTGCTTTCTTTGGTACATGCCCTGTTGTCTGCATACAACTTGGGCTTCTGAATTGCACCCCTCTTAGCATTAGGTCCTTCTGAATACCTTGAGCCGTGTCCTGCTGTTGTCTTGCATGTAGCTTTGCAGGTGATATGGTGGTCTAAAGCTTTATTATAAGTAATACCATGGCAATTCAGGGTATTTAGTGATTAAATTACCCTGCGAGCCGAGGGAGGATTTGTGGAAGTCCCAGTGCCGCAGATGGAGGGACTTTTAAAAATCCTGCCGAGGCTCGAGGGGCAATTTAATGGCTAATACCTGAATTATAAATATACCATTGTATAGACCCTATGCATAAGTCCTGGTAACTAGCATGTCAACGAGGCCGGTAGGTCCTCTGGAATGTTGAAATTGAAGCGCCCGGGGAGATTGTGAAATGCACTGAAGGAATGTTCAGTGAAACAATGCCGTTAATTTGATATGCGCCTGGCTGGTTGCATTATAAAGAAACATTTTTCAACTAAACAATCATGTTCAATACGTTTCACACCTCCTGCTAGTATTTCAACTTCAACATTCCAGAGGACCTACCGGCCTCTTTTTCGTGTAGTGACCGCGCGAGTTATGCATAGTGTGTATAAATTTCTAATACTATGTTCGCCGAGAAAGATAACTTTTATTGGTATATACTGAGTTTAGTTGGCGAGATAATGGAACAATAGGCACCAGCGACACTTCGCGGTCGTGTTTTGAACAAAGAGCAGCAAAAGCCCCAGAGACGCATGCATGCATGCATAGCTCGAGAATAGATGAAAAGCGATTTGAATAAATTAGTTAAGGAAGTAAATTATTTCTTGGTACACATAATTTGTTGTCTACGTTTCTCTTATTCACTAGAGATACTCCACTTGTAATGGACTACTCATGAGTCAACACACTCACCTCAATGGATTAGTAGACTCTAATGCATTCATTGCTCTCAGAAGGTTTTCTGCGTCGAGTAATAAAACAGATAATGCAACCATTAACAGCCTTAACTGCGGGATATTATTTTACACACGACCACATCAGCAATTGTGCTGCATTTAACAAATCGTGTTTAAATAAAAGTGTTTGTATTGTAGTGCAGTGCAGTGCAGTGCAGTGCAGTGTATTGTATTGTATTGTATTGTATTGTATTGTATTGTATTGTATTGTATTGTATTGTATTGTATTGTATTGTATTGTATTGTATTGTATTGTATTGTATTGTATTGTATCGTATCGTATCGTATCGTATCGTATCGTATCGTATCGTATTGTATCGTATCGTATTGTAATAGTTACATTGGTGTGGCATCTTGAGGGTTGGAATCAGCACTCTAAATCTAAAGAAGCCAAACTCATTCGTCTACTACTACTGTACTGTATTATTGGCAATCCATTCACTCATAAAACTGACACCATGAGGCCCAGCTTGTAATACAAAACGTGTTCTGAACTTTATTTGTAATTCACCAATTGACAGTTTAGAAGCATCTTCGCTGAGTGGATCCACTGCAGTTAATGGCCATGTTATGCCAAAAAATAAGTAACTTCAATTGTCTTGTTTTTCACAACAACAAACCTATAGGGCTATTTCAAGAGATCTATCGTCCAAGACCAATTCAGAAGGTGATAATTGTTGCAGTATCAGTCTATATTACCTCATCATCTAACTCTGTCTTGTCCAATGTACAGGAATCTTTCCTGAGACAAATTATCCAAGGCCTGGTCAGAAGGTGAATTATGAATTAACACATGGGCAACATACTTCTGTACATGTATTACATTGTTACATTTAAATCAATTAATGGCTAAAGTGAACAATCTGCACCATAAAAACGTGGTCAGCTAACCACTTACCAACAGTGTGACAGTGTTTTTAGAACCTGTACAGCCTTTATGATACTTAAGTGCAGGGTGTGCACAAGAGGAAGTGGCATGGTGTTTAATTAAGCATGTCTGACTCACAATCCAGAAACAATAATGCATTTAATTTGCTAACCTGTAGGTTCTTGTAGTCCCATGGCTTGGTCCTCTTCTTGCACGATTTGTTAGCTATCCACTCTTTGCCAGGAGGTAAGTGTGTGTCATGCTTGTAAAGAAAATAGTTTGTTACTCACTATACCTGCAGGATAGTAAATAGTAACCTACTGAGTAGATAATATGGGCTGATCTTCTTGCTTACAGCTTTTCTGGTATTTTTGGTGAAGCTTCTAAACCAACAGATGATGAGCTAAAAGATTTTTGGGCTTGTGCAAGATACAAGGATGGCCACTTGGTCATATCAAGGTACATGTAGTCAGAGACTTCAATGTTTGAACTGAATCAATGAATTAAAATTAGGTACTAAGTCATACTAAATATTAACCATTTCCAAATATATATATTTGGCCTTCTACAGAAAGCTTTGCAAAATGAAATCAACAGGAAGAAAGGTGTTTAGTATCAGAAGCTCCTTGATGGTTTGGAAAATTGTCTTGAAAGTTTTACTGAAAAACGTTTGAAGTATGGAGTATGCACCCACTGTGAAAGTTTGTGATAGACTGCATCGGACGAGGGAAGTATAACAATAATACTGCACTAATTATAACAGTGTGTGCTGCTCGAGGGGAATGGTTAATAATTATTGTTAATGTTTAATTTGTACTACATGCATGCATTTGTAAATTAGAGGAATCATAACATGCTTTGGATTAATTTTTGTTTCTATACAAATGTTAGGCTTCTTAAATACATTGAAGAAAGGCAACAGAACAAGGGTCGATGGGTTGGTATACTTCAGAGCACCTCAGTACCAGGTACTCCATTTATTTTACATTGTAAAGTACAGTCATTATTTAAAATAAACACTGTTGCCATGGTATTGAACAGTACAGTCAGTTGTTGACAATAATCTTTAATTTGTGAAGGAACACATAATTCTTACAAACATTTTAAATGTATAATTTTAATGGAAAATTCATACATATAAATATAGAATGCATGATGCTTACCATTGAAACGGATAAAATAGAATGCATGATGCTTAACAATGGAAAGTATAAATATAGAATGCATGATGCTTACCAATGGAAAGTATAAATATAGAATGCATGATGCTTACCAATGGAAAGTATAAATATAGAATGCATGATGCTAAACAATGGAAAGTATAAATATAGAATGCATGATGCTTACCAATGGAAAGTATAAATATAGAATGCATGATGCTTACCAATGGAAAGGATAAATATAGAATGCATGATGCTTACCAATGGAAAGTATAAATATAGAATGCATGATGCTTACCAATGGAAAGTATAAATATAGAATGCATGATGCTTAACAATGGAAAGTATAAATATAGAATGCATGATGCTTACCAATGGAAAGTATAAATATAGAATGCATGATGCTTACCAATGGAAAGGATAAATATAGAATGCATGATGCTTACCAATGGAAAGTATAAAATAGAATGCATGATGCTTACCAATGGAAAGGATAAATACATACATATAAATATAGAATGCATGATGCTTACCAATGGAAAGTATAAATATAGAATGCATGATGCTTACCATTGAAACGGATAAAATAGAATGCATGATGCTTACCAATGGAAAGGATAAAATATAGAATGCATCATGCTTACCAATGGAAAGGATAAAATAATATAGAATGCATGATGCTTACTGTTAGTAATAAATTACTAATTAGTTAGTAATTACTTACTTAATTCCCAGTTCGCCAGGTCAACCACCGTGAAGTACGAGACGGGCAGCAAGAATGTGTTTATTTAGAACCAGGCTAAGCCGACTATGTACAACACATGCGGTGAAAACTAAAATGAATACACAATTATCTAAGTTTAAAGGTACAAAAGGTACAAGTTTAATGCAATCAAATAAACAAAGGTTAAAGGTGTACAGGTTGTGACTTACGTCTGATCTTGACTCCGGGAGCTTGTTAAACTCCAACAAACTCCTATGAACTCTGTATAACTCCTACTACATGTAGATGCTGTATAACTCCGGACAAGAAACGTGCTCTGAAACTGGATCCTAATTACATTCCTAAGTTATTAGAAAAGGAGAAAGGAATTATTTGGCATCTAGCCACGACAGACAATTAGCTAATCAATCAAATCAAAAACAACTAAAAACAGAACAAACTGTCTTTTGTTCTTTCAAAGTTTTTGAACTATCATCATCACACTTACCAATGGAAAGTATAAATATAGAATGCAGGATGCTTACAAAAGCTCCAAAATCGAGCAGCGAGGATTATGACAAACTCCCCATTTGACGCCGGTTTCAGGTCGATTACTTAAACAATTAGGGTGGGACAGGCTGTCAATCCATAGGAATAAACTGCTAACTATAGAAATGTTTAAGATTTATTAATAATCAAGCGCCCGCTTACCTACTGCAAAAAAAATACAAAATTACGGACGCCATACAGCCTCTGAGGCTCTTCATCAAAATTCCCATCAAAATTGACTTACAGAATAGTAAATCGCCAAATTGATTTAAAAATGGTTTAAACAAGTTACCTTCCTTCTTCATCGGCTCACTGTAAACACTTAAAATTTGCAGCTTTTAACTTTATTATGTCAATTACATTCAGAATTTACGTAAAGAAATAATATCTATCGATCGTAATATCGTGTTTCTATATTATCTTTGTATTGCCATACACAGCTTTTATGTAAACCAGTTTCAGACTGATAAACCACCATGTTGAAATAAAAGATATTGGATTGGATTGGATAAATATAGAATGTATGATGCTTACCAATGGAAAGGATAAAATTAATGCATGACGCTTACCAATGGAAAGGATAAAATTAATATAGAATGCATAATGCTTACCAATGGAAAGGATAAAATTAATATAGAATGCATAATGCTTACCAATGGAAAGGATAAAATTAATATAGAATGCATAATGCTTACCAATGGAAAGGATAAAATTAATATAGAATGCATAATGCTTACCAATGGGAAGGATAAAATTAATATAGAATGCATAATGCTTACCAATGGAAAGGATAAAATTAATATAGAATGCATAATGCTTACCAATGGAAAGGATAAAATTAATATAGCATGCATAATGCTTACCAATGGAAAGGATAAAATTAATATAGCATGCATAATGCTTACCAATGGAAAGGATAAAATTAATATAGAATGCGTAATGCTTACCAATGGAAAGGATAAAATTAATATAGAATGCATAATTCTTACCAATGGTAAGGATAAAATTAATATAGAATGCATAATGCTTACCAATGGAAAGGATAAAATTAATATAGCATGCATAATGCTTACCAATGGAAAGGATAAAATTAATATAGAATGCATAATGCTTACCAATGGAAAGGATAAAATTAATATAGCATGCATAATGCTTACCAATGGAAAGGATAAAATTAATATAGAATGCATAATGCTTACCAATGGAAAGGATAAAATTAATATAGAATGCATAATGCTTACCAATGGAAAGGATAAAATTAATATAGAATGCGTAATGCTTACCAATGGAAAGGATAAAATTAATATAGAATGCGTAATGCTTACCAATGGAAAGGATAAAATTAATATAGAATGCATAATTCTTACCAATGGTAAGGATAAAATTAATATAGAATGCATAATTCTTACCAATGGAAAGGATAAAATAATATAGAGTAGCAGGTGCCCTGATGTATAAACTGATAGTAGCAAAGTTTGTGAACTGTATCTAGTATACAACTGGATCTAAAGTACCATTTCAAATACACTTGAAATATTATTGTTTTGAAAATCAGTGTAAAATACAACTGATCCTGAGTATATTATGAACGGTTGTCAGCTGACTGGTGCCAGTAAGCTGTGTTTCTTTTGTTTGTTTGTGTATTTGAGACATTCCGACCAGAGCCTGATCCGACGCTGATCATGGGAGTACAAACAATAGGACTCAAGGTCCCTTCTAGGCCTGCCTCCGTCAGTGGACATACATTGTACATGTACGATTTTGCGTCCTCTTCCGAGAAGACGTGAAGGTCTAACCATTTGCAGTTGTTTCACAAAGGCAGCACCTTCTTCTCAGTTATTTTAAGACCCTGAGTGTTGGTCCAGCCGGGGTTTGATATGGGTAATATGGCTGAACTTGTAGTTACTTTGTACATTTTCTTTTTGTATGCAATGTAAATACTGTATCGATTAACGTATATTGACCAACATTTGCTATTATAATAGATTCATAACATCCATGCTGTTATAGTACATTAGTACTGTATACTGTGATATCAGTCACACTGTATACATATTCCCATAGGCTTGGCGTGTGCAAGCTATCGTAAGGAACCAACTACTCCTGATTCAACGGGTGATCATTGCTTATGAGAATTCATTCTCGTAAGCGACCAGCTCTAGTTATGGCCACCTTTTTCCTGATTCCCAGGGTGGTCGCTTACGAGAGCTTCAACTGTATAAGATACCTGTATAATAATATTACCTGGTATGTTGTCATGCATCGTTATTAAAACAAATTTCAGTTTTACATGCATAAAGCAATCATTTGACATACTCATTTGATGCAATCATTCGACGCAATCATTCAACATGCTTAGTAACCAGGCTCACTGGTTGTCACTGGTATTAATCTAGGTGTGCTCTAGCTTTCATATCCAAAGTAACTCAACAGGCTTCGCCAACATGTGTTGCCGATCAGAAATGTGCACAGAATGAGTGTTGAATGATTGTCTCTAACACTTGAAATGCTGCCTATGCACATAACACTGAAATCGGTTGTAATATAAAATCATGATCATGTTTACTGCTGCAGTTCATCTTATATATTATGGGCCTTCTGATCATGTTTACTACAGTTTGTCTTATATATTATGGGCCTTCTGATCATGTTTACTGCAGTTTGTCTTATATATTATGGGCCTTCTGATCATGTTTACTGCAGTTTGTCTTATATATTATGGGCCTTCTGATCATGTTTACTACAGTTTGTCTTATATATTATGGGCCTTCTGATCATGTTTACTGCAGTTTGTCTTATACATTATGGACCTTCTGATCATGTTTACTGTGCACAGTTCATCTTATATATGGGCCTTCTGATCCTGTTAACCCACCTGGAATGCTGGAGAGATTTAGGTAAATCAATGTATTTATTTAAGATTGGGATGTTTGAAATACAAGGAAAAGCTGATTGTCTGCAAGGCAATAAAATTACACACCTTCTGGTATTACAATCAATCACATTCAAATATTCCAACAATGAATTCCAACAGTGAATTGATCACAGCATTTTAAATTTCATGGCAGGTTGTTTAAAATTGCATACAAATTCAATTTGTTCGAATATTTGCTTGTCATTTGCTAAGTAATGTTTCATATACAACAACAATAACAAACTTTTATTAGCATTTCCACAAACATACAATCGTCATGTAGATGGTATTGCCATAAAATTATATTAAGATATATAAGATAAGGAAAATTGAACCCATTCTAAGTAAAATATAATTTAATTAACTAACTAAATTAACTAATTTTTGGGGCCATTTCTAGTAATAGATTGAGTCCGTAATTCAAAAGCTTCAAAAATGAAGTGACCTAATTTCTTACAAACAACTAATATTGTTATTGAAAAGAAATAAGGTTTTTTCATTATGAAGTATTTGTATTTACTTCAAAAACTCATGAATAATTAATGGTGCAAAAACAAAGGAAATCAATGACTGTGAAGACATTTTATACCTGATAAAATTTCATCCTAATTTACATAAACTTTTAGCTTGGATTTTCTCGGCAAAAATAAGTCGTATCGCCAAAATAACTGATAAAAAGGTATCTTTACCCTCTTTGCGTTTAATAAACTCGCAGCAAATTTTGGGCCTTGATCAGTTAATTTCTAACTAGGATGAAACTTTATATAAAATTTCATCTTACTAAATATTATTTTCTTTATGTCATTCCCTTGAAATGTGGTCTTTCTTTCATTGCATTCTTAAAGCGCCCTCGAATTTTTAAACTTGATAAAACACTGCTGTTCGTGTTTTAAACAGTACTTAACTGTCATCATGGAATGTCTTTCTAATATTATTATATAATTTGCAAGTGAATGTGAAATGAATTTCATTCTCTACTTCATTTTAAAGGCAGCTTTGACATGTTCTTAATGCTTCAGGTATTTTCGGGTTAAAGTGTCTATCAGTTTCTATTCTTAAGTTGTGATTTCCAAATCTTAGTTTTGCAATGATTCTTCTATGATTCATATTTTAGACAAGAACCTCTTGTATCATGTTTAAAAAGTGAATAAAAAGTAAGAAATTCATCGACAGTAGAGAAGAAGAACAGCGGAAACAAAAGATGTATTGTGATAGGTCTACCAGACCACTTCCGCCTCTACACGAGGGAGATCAAATGCGGATGAAGAAAGATCCCGAAGTGAAATGAGAAACAGCCACAGTCATTCACAAGCACGAAACTCTGAGATCATACATTTTACCCGAAAAACTGTGTAAAGTCAGTAAAGTGGACATGCAAGCCTGCAAACCTGCCCAGTGCTGCAGAAGAGGGGAAACTCATCGAAGAAAGAACAATCCCCTGCGAAATGAATTTCTAGGAATTCCTAACTATTCCAAGTGATGCAAATGAGTGTGAGTCCACAAGGTTTGGAATTGCTGGGAATTCCTTGGAATTGTAGATAACAAATTAGATAAGGCTTGGAATAGCTAGGAATTCCTAGGAATTCCCAAGATTTCTAAGTCATGCAATTAAATTTAGGAAAGGTGTTAACTTTAAAGCATGGAATACCTGGGAATTTCTTGGATTTCAAATTTATGATTTTTGGGCAGCTTGGAATAGCTTGGAATTCCTAGGAATTACCAACGTAATACCATAAAGGATATTAAATTACTCCATAATTTCGACATGAAATTTCGCTGCAGGCCAATGCTAAAATTAATCTCGACCATATAAATTTACCCTCTAAACATTTTTAATCTTTCTAAGTATACATAGTCATAGAACTAGAAAGCTCAATAAATCACTCGATCACAAGAAATCACTCAAAATCGATCATCATTTAACCAAATGATTTATTTCTATACATCTTTTTCAAACGATCTAAATTACTTACAGAAGCGTAGATTTCTCCGGGACATTAAAGGAACTCTGATGATTGCTCCGAGCCCTGGACTCTCGAGTCTCGGTTCTCCGGTTTTCCTTCTCCACAAAAACCATGCAACGCTAAATTTATTTCCAATTCGTTGTCATTAAAAAAATCAGAGTTCAGAGTCGGGTATTAAAATGGCTTTCCGTGCTTTCCCAGGCAGACTCGGCAAAACAGTTGAAGACAAAGTTGGTTGACCATTTCAAGTGTATTAGATCCTCAGTTTGCCAAATAAATTAATCCTCAGATGAAGCACTCTCAATCTGCACTCAAAACATGGCGGCTGTGAACTCACAGATCCCAAGATGCATTGCTTTAATCTGAAGACCGCCGACGAAAATTGTGCGGGCGTACTCACTCTGCGCGCCATTTCGCTTTTCAAAAGCCAACGGCTTTTTGACGGTGGCTGACATACCAGCTTATAAAGTTAGTGGCTTAAGCTTTATGCTCTTCACAGGAAACCAAGCTCTGTCCCTGTTTGTGTTTACTAGAAAATAACGAGAGATTTATGAATAAAATTCCTTTAGTTAAAGCAAGGTTAAACCTTGCTTTAACTAGGTTGATATGAAGCGATCTCAGCGAGTATTCGAAATTATTCATTTGGAAGCAAAGTATTATTTACCGGTATTATTAAGACTAAAGTATTAAAATTTAAATATCTGTTATATACATGTAGGCACTGAGCACGACCTTGCTCACTTGATGACTCGCAATTGTTGTAGCTGATTGAACAAGAAGAGGTCTATCAGTTGTAGATTAGATCAAGTTCATGAGCTGGAAATTATTCCAGGCAGGGGGATAATTTCAGTGTTTGGCGACTGAAGCTCTCATGCAATGTAATGGACATTCATACAGTTAATTTTGTAGTTGTAATATTTTCTGTCGTGTTTTGAGGTAGGCATTTGTAATTGGATTGTACACATGTATGTTAAATCTTTATTAAATATACCGAGTCCTTTAATAATATGCTGTCTTAAATAAAGGCAGTATAAAAACAATTGTTTGAGGTGATTATTGTTCCATATGAACAGCAGTTCATTTAATAAGTAAAGTATTTACTCCCATTCCTTGAATACCAAGAAACGCCTAGGAATTCCTTGGAATCCAAGCCACCCTGCAGGCAACAATACTATTCCTAGGAATTCCTAGGAATTTTTCCAAGCTCCTCAGAAGATAAACTAATCCTTGGAATTCCTAGGAATTCCATGTTCCAATTTACCTCGGAATTCCTAGGAATTCTCAGCTTCATTTCGCAGGGAATTTTTTTTACGGCCAAACAGGAGAATGTGCAACCCAACCAGTCTGATCTAACAAGCAGCCCAGCCACTACGAAGCCTTGTGTCAGCTGCTATGGACGCGTCATCAAGCCTAACCGGAGATATGAGAACTGATTTATTTTAAACAATCTGACATATGAACAATCTGACATATGAACAATCTGACATTTCCAAAAAAGAGAGATGTAATATATGTCATTGCTATATGTTAATCAACACCTGATTATAATCTAATACTAGAGTACGAGATGTGTGATGTACAGGCATGAACTGGCAGTTGTTGCTACATGTATGTTGAGCTAGAGTGACACTAAGTCACTCTCGTTTATATAACATTACAGCAATGATGCAACCTGTCAAAATCGACCAATCAGAGGGTGTACCAGGAGCTGGAATGACAGCTAGTTTCTGGAAAAGTTTTACAGGATCTCCTTTTTTCCTTATCTCTCTCCCAGTCTTCCTCTCCTTTCTTTTCCACTCGCTTCCCTACTATTCCCTACATGTATACATGAAATACATGAAATACATGAATATTCCATTTCTATATTTGTAAGCTTATAGTTAGGAGCTATTATGGTATCTGAATATACTAACACATCTGAGACTGGAGCTAGTGTAATCTCAAAGATTAGTGGATGAGGTAGTGCCTTTGGATAAAATACTCCATGATTGTTCAAAATGGAATGATCGAGTGGTATCTTATACTTAGTGCTATGTATTGCTGCTAGAGCAACGTCCTTAGCAACATCAGTGGGCTTATCACCAGCATCTGCTCGCATCTTTCTCATGAAGAAAGATATACCCTGCTTTATCCTATTTTCACGTTCTTCTGTCGATAGGTATAAATCGTGATAGGTGTGGAAAAGATCATGACGTTGTGTATCCTGGAGAGTTTCTCCACCAAATATGACTTTTTGTCTATATACTAGGTTCCTGCCTACATTATTAACGAGTCTCTTATTTACATGTCTTGTAGTGACAATATCAAATAGTATAGCTATGCTACCAGGAACAATAACAACATTCTCTGATAATTGTGGAATATTAACATACAGAGTCTCTCCTGGACTTGCAGAAGATGGGTTCATAGTTATTCGATTTAGACTACTTTCTGCTTTCAATCCATATGGATGTTTATAGACACGACTGACATCTAGCTTTTCTGAAATCGTTTGCATACTACTATAAGGAGTAAGCTATTCTTTTATTTATATATGTTTAGTAAGATCTATTATTCAACCAATGGTTATTGGAAAGGATATTCAGCTATTTATAAACTAGCACAGGCTGCTAACATAAGTGAAGATGCCGCAAAGAAGTGGCTTGAGAAACAATCGATTTGGCAGATATACTTACCAGCTCCCACATATGTTCCAAGACCTCACTGGGATATATCAAAACCTAATCAGATCCATCAAGCAGATCTATTATTCCTTCCACATGATACTGTCAATAGAAGAACTTACAAATATGCTTTGGTTGTTGTTGACATAGCTTCTAGATATGTTGATGCTGAGCCCTTGACATCTAAATATTCAACAGAAGTGTCAAAAGCTTTTACTAAGATCTATTCTAGAAAACTAAAATGGCCACAAACATTGATGGTAGATCCTGTAACGGAATTCATGGGCGAAATGAAAAAGCATAATATTAAAATTCAAAGAAGTGAGGCTGGTAACCACAGAGCACAGTCATTAGTTGAAAGAGCTAATAGAACTATTTCCGAAAAACTATTCAGCCATCAATATGCTCAGGAAATGATAATGGAAAATGATCGATCAAGAAAGTGGGTTAAGATATTACCTGGTGTTCTGAAAACTATTAATAGTTCTGTTAGAAGAATTACTGGTAAAGAACCTATAAAATTAATAGGCTCTAAAGAAGTCAAAAACAATTTAGGAAAGGTGTTAACTTTAAAGCATGGAATACCTGGGAATTTCTTGGATTTCAAATTTATGATTTTTGGGCAGCTTGGAATAGCTTGGAATTCCTAGGAATTACCAACGTAATACCATAAAGGATATTAAATTACTCCATAATTTCGACATGAAATTTCGCTGCAGGCCAATGCTAAAATTAATCTCGACCATATAAATTTACCCTCTAAACATTTTTAATCTTTCTAAGTATACATAGTCATAGAACTAGAAAGCTCAATAAATCACTCGATCACAAGAAATTACTCAAAATCGATCATCATTTAACCAAATGATTTATTTCTATACATCTTTTTCAAACGATCTAAATTACTTACAGAAGCGTAGATTTCTCCGGGACATTAAAGGAACTCTGATGATTGCTCCGAGCCCTGGACTCTCGAGTCTCGGTTCTCCGGTTTTCCTTCTCCACAAAAACCATGCAACGCTAAATTTATTTCCAATTCGTTGTCATTAAACAAATCAGAGTTCAGAGTCGGGTATTAAAATGGCTTTCCGTGCTTTCCCAGGCAGACTCGGCAAAACAGTTGAAGACAAAGTTGGTTGACCATTTCAAGTGTATTAGATCCTCAGTTTGCCAAATAAATTAATCCTCAGATGAAGCACTCTCAATCTGCACTCAAAACATGGCGGCTGTGAACTCACAGATCCCAAGATGCATTGCTTTAATCTGAAGACCGCCGACGAAAATTGTGCGGGCGTACTCACTCTGCGCGCCATTTCGCTTTTCAAAAGCCAACGGCTTTTTGACGGTGGCTGACATACCAGCTTATAAAGTTAGTGGCTTAAGCTTTATGCTCTTCACAGGAAACCAAGCTCTGTCCCTGTTTGTGTTTACTAGAAAATAACGAGAGATTTATGAATAAAATTCCTTTAGTTAAAGCAAGGTTAAACCTTGCTTTAACTAGGTTGATATGAAGCGATCTCAGCGAGTATTCGAAATTATTCATTTGGAAGCAAAGTATTATTTACCGGTATTATTAAGACTAAAGTATTAAAATTTAAATATCTGTTATATACATGTAGGCACTGAGCACGACCTTGCTCACTTGATGACTCGCAATTGTTGTAGCTGATTGAACAAGAAGAGGTCTATCAGTTGTAGATTAGATCAAGTTCATGAGCTGGAAATTATTCCAGGCAGGGGGATAATTTCAGTGTTTGGCGACTGAAGCTCTCATGCAATGTAATGGACATTCATACAGTTAATTTTGTAGTTGTAATATTTTCTGTCGTGTTTTGAGGTAGGCATTTGTAATTGGATTGTACACATGTATGTTAAATCTTTATTAAATATACCGAGTCCTTTAATAATATGCTGTCTTAAATAAAGGCAGTATAAAAACAATTGTTTGAGGTGATTATTGTTCCATATGAACAGCAGTTCATTTAATAAGTAAAGTATTTACTCCCATTCCTTGAATACCAAGAAACGCCTAGGAATTCCTTGGAATCCAAGCCACCCTGCAGGCAACAATACTATTCCTAGGAATTCCTAGGAATTTTTCCAAGCTCCTCAGAAGATAAACTAATCCTTGGAATTCCTAGGAATTCCATGTTCCAATTTACCTCGGAATTCCTAGGAATTCTCAGCTTCATTTCGCAGGGAATTTTTTTTACGGCCAAACAGGAGAATGTGCAACCCAACCAGTCTGATCTAACAAGCAGCCCAGCCACTACGAAGCCTTGTGTCAGCTGCTATGGACGCGTCATCAAGCCTAACCGGAGATATGAGAACTGATTTATTTTAAACAATCTGACATATGAACAATCTGACATATGAACAATCTGACATTTCCAAAAAAGAGAGATGTAATATATGTCATTGCTATATGTTAATCAACACCTGATTATAATCTAATACTAGAGTACGAGATGTGTGATGTACAGGCATGAACTGGCAGTTGTTGCTACATGTATGTTGAGCTAGAGTGACACTAAGTCACTCTCGTTTATATAACATTACAGCAATGATGCAACCTGTCAAAATCGACCAATCAGAGGGTGTACCAGGAGCTGGAATGACAGCTAGTTTCTGGAAAAGTTTTACAGGATCTCCTTTTTTCCTTATCTCTCTCCCAGTCTTCCTCTCCTTTCTTTTCCACTCGCTTCCCTACTATTCCCTACATGTATGTATGTACTATCTGAGAGCCTGAGACAAGCTACCACTATGTATAGTTATTCTGCTCATGGATTTGTATTCTTCTTTGGACCAGAGAGTTCAACAAGCGATTCAATAGACTGTGTAGTTCTGAGAAACGTGGTTCAAATCCCATTAGAGGCATTTTTTCTTTCGATGTCACTTCAACTTCTTTGGTATTGACATGTTAAGTTGTCCAGTTATTATGGACAGGGCTTAGACATTTCAAAGTCCGTATTAGTTTGAATCTCAAAGTCTTCAGACTTTGAAGTGTAGTTGAACTCTTCATGAGAGTATTCTATGGCAATGACCATCAGTACATGGTACAAATTCAGAATTGGGATTTAGTAGTTTCCCTCATGAATAATTAGTGAGTATAGTAGAATTAGTTTTAAAATTTGCTTGGGTTGCCTTGGTTAGTGGTGTGCTTGCACACTACATGGGTATATGCTTACATGTAGCCATGCATTGTTATTTATAAGACCCTTTGTATGGTATTTCCTTTCCATATAGGGTAGTTGTCCCACATGGTACCTTCACAGAGCTTCAAGGTATTGGCCATTATCCACACTGGGAGGATCCTGACAGATTTATTTACAGCTATCTTGTATTTCAACAAGCCACCAATCAACAAGAACTTCAACAATGAGGTAGGATATTTTGAGATATTAGATTGAGATAGAGATATCAGATATTAATTATCCTATAAGTATTATATTTCAGCCAATCAGAGCTCAGCTTTAATATGAAATACAGGGCGGTATTTCATGGTTTTTACATGATTGATTGGAGTTCGTTATTCATAAGAGTGAACAAAGCATCAGCTACTACAAACATGTAACAGGTAACTGCAGTTCCAGTCTTCCTTCTAATCTCTAGTCTTACACCATCTCGTGTATTATTCAACATCAATCCTCCTCCATGAACATCATTATCTGCAAAAGTCCTCAAATCAACCCACAATGCAAACTTATCACTAGCATAAAAGTCGTTCTGTTTTACACCTTCTAATCCTGCAAAGCGTTTCCTTATAGAATCCCATAGATCAGAAGGCAACATACCTTTAGAGTATAGACGATTTGGCATTCCATCGATATCGATAATTACAGTTTTAATCTTAGGGTTAACGAACTTTTCAGAATCTCGTGCACCTGCAACATAGGTTTCCGTAAACAAGAACAATACCCCAGTCATAGACCTCCGTGGTAAATTAATATGTTCGTTAATCACACTATCGTTAGTCCTAATGTTGAATGTTTTATATAGAATTATATTCTCATAGAAGAAGCCTCTACCTCCTCGATATGTTGATGCTGCACCACTTGCTAGTAATTCACTTGAAATACATGAATATTCCATTTCTATATTTGTAAGCTTATAGTTAGGAGCTATTATGGTATCTGAATATACTAACACATCTGAGACTGGAGCTAGTGTAATCTCAAAGATTAGTGAATGAGGTAGTGCCTTTGGATAAAATACTCCATGATTGTTCAAAATGGAATGATCGAGTGGTATCTTATACTTAGTGCTATGTATTGCTGCTAGAGCAACGTCCTTAGCAACATCAGTGGGCTTATCACCAGCATCTGCTCGCATCTTTCTCATGAAGAAAGATATACCCTGCTTTATCCTATTTTCACGTTCTTCTGTCGATAGGTATAAATCGTGATAGGTGTGGAAAAGATCATGACGTTGTGTATCCTGGAGAGTTTCTCCACCAAATATGACTTTTTGTCTATATACTAGGTTCCTGCCTACATTATTAACGAGTCTCTTATTTACATGTCTTGTAGTGACAATATCAAATAGTATAGCTATGCTACCAGGAACAATAACAACATTCTCTGATAATTGTGGAATATTAACATACAGAGTCTCTCCTGGACTTGCAGAAGATGGGTTCATAGTTATTCGATTTAGACTACTTTCTGCTTTCAATCCATATGGATGTTTATAGACACGACTGACATCTAGCTTTTCTGAAATCGTTTGCATACTACTATAAGGAGTAAGCTATTCTTTTATTTATATATGTTTAGTAAGATCTATTATTCAACCAATGGTTATTGGAAAGGATATTCAGCTATTTATAAACTAGCACAGGCTGCTAACATAAGTGAAGATGCCGCAAAGAAGTGGCTTGAGAAACAATCGATTTGGCAGATATACTTACCAGCTCCCACATATGTTCCAAGACCTCACTGGGATATATCAAAACCTAATCAGATCCATCAAGCAGATCTATTATTCCTTCCACATGATACTGTCAATAGAAGAACTTACAAATATGCTTTGGTTGTTGTTGACATAGCTTCTAGATATGTTGATGCTGAGCCCTTGACATCTAAATATTCAACAGAAGTGTCAAAAGCTTTTACTAAGATCTATTCTAGAAAACTAAAATGGCCACAAACATTGATGGTAGATCCTGTAACGGAATTCATGGGCGAAATGAAAAAGCATAATATTAAAATTCAAAGAAGTGAGGCTGGTAACCACAGAGCACAGTCATTAGTTGAAAGAGCTAATAGAACTATTTCCGAAAAACTATTCAGCCATCAATATGCTCAGGAAATGATAATGGAAAATGATCGATCAAGAAAGTGGGTTAAGATATTACCTGGTGTTCTGAAAACTATTAATAGTTCTGTTAGAAGAATTACTGGTAAAGAACCTATAAAATTAATAAGCTCTAAAGAAGTCAAAAACAAAGAAGATGAATACAAAAGACCTGTTGGATTAGACGAAAAAATATTACCAGCAGGAGTGAAAGTTAGGTATTTATATGCTCCAGGAGAGCTCGAAGGTGGTGATAGATATAGATCGACTGATCCAATATGGAGTCTAGATATGTATGATATTTCACGTAGTACCATCTCTACAAATCAACCTGTCTTATACTATTTAATAGCCGGCCCAAAACGAGGTTTCGTAAGCGAAGAATTACAAACTGTACCATATGATACCGAACTGCCACCTGATAGCGTTTTGAAATAGATTACACGTTTTCAAGGCTTGTATGAATGATATTATTATGTTCTTACCACATATAACACCAATTTATTTTTGGCCTGTACTACCATAAGGATTTGGCTTATTTATCATAATTTTTTCATCTATATTCTTGTAACCATATGCTTGAGTATGAATACCATCAGAATCGATATTCCGTTTATCGTCATCTCTAGATAATGCTACCTTATTGACTTCTTCTGTATAGATTTCATGTAAGTAACTTCTGATCACATTCATCTTTCTCATCTGAGGAATGCCATCAAATAAGCAGGTTTTATAATTGTCAAATGTAATATCATTCTTAATGACTGCCTTCTTCACACCCTTACATTTCTTCTCTTCTATATCACAGTATTTGAATGCATATAGTTTTGCCCTCAGTCCAACAAACTCGGTAATAATCTTACCACCTGCTTCATCCTTGAACATTCCTATGACTTTTTTGTTAACACCCGCTTCTATACCTGATGGATGATCATTTGGGTAATTACTTGTGTCGAACTTTTCTATCACATCCACCAAGTTCTCTGAGAATATGGTTCTATGTTGGTAGTTCGGTTTAGACACAAACTTCTTTGCTTTCTTCTCAGATGTAATAAGTTGGATGTCGACTCTTACGTATATTTTCCATAGTCTTACCAAAGGTTGAGTTGTTCATTAGTTTGAAGAAGTCTTTTTCAAACTCATTCTTAGCAACCTTTCGTAGCTCTGTATTCAAGTTTATGTATGGAGCCATCCAAGCACTCTCACTAAATGTTATACCTCTATGGATCTTAGTAATTTTCAATCCCATGCTCTCATATACTTTCAACGTATGGTGGTGGATGATGTATTTGGTTTTATTACCTAGATTTGGAATCAATTTCTCCACATCATTTACTGTTAGTCTTTCTGGAGCTAGAGGATAATCGTTATGGTAGTTGTGAAGTTCTATCGGATACTCTAAATCTACTTCCAAAATAGAAGGGTATTTGCTCCACTTCTTCAACTCTGTCTTGTTCATCCATTTAAAATTATGTGTTGGTAGTTTCCTACTCATAGCCCACCCATATAAATTATTTGCATCTACATGTAGGTATTGGATAAACTTTGATGGCTCTAACCAATTGTAATTCTTCATATACATATTATTAGCCTTACTATAACGGGTCGAGATCATTGATATCCCACCTCTAATACCTTTCTCAACCATATTTATCATATCAATATCATGTAGTAGTTGTAACTTGATATTAGTCATTTTCAAACAGGCATCCCACGACAATCCTGGCGATGTGTAGTACCATGCTGGATCTAGATTATAGTTCTTCAAACATACATCTCTAAAGTTCTCAAACACATCTGCTAATAAGATAACATCAGATTTTAGATATGTGTTGTGGTAGTCTTTCATAGATTTCATATTGAAGTTCTTCCAAACATTATTAGCATGTTCATAATCTTCTTCTGAGATTGATGCATCATTCAGCTTTGAGTAGAAGGCTTCTATTGGTGGGAGACTTGTATCAGCCAACTTTTTAAAACTATCTACATAATCATAAGGATAAACTCCTTTCCTCAACAAGAGGTCTAACTTCTTTCCTTTGTAGAATCTTTTCATATTCTTACAACTAGACTTGTCAAGATTACTCACAAGATTTGCTAGACTCATTTGCATAAATTTGAAGCTGTCAATGAATCTGATATCTCGTGTAATATTCTTATTCTTTCCATCCTTCATAAAGCTGTCCACAACTATCTTCTTTGTAAATGAAATATACTTCTCATCTGTGTTTGGTATACAATCTGTCTCACCTTCTGTTATACCTAGGTTCTTGATGAAAAGATGTGCATCATATCCAGATAGATTATGAAATACGACAGGAAAGAACTTTGGAATTTTATAGTTGATATTACAATCATTGTGTGCAGCACCTCTGTACTTACCTGTTAGGTGACAATGATCTAATACCTTATCACTTACCAACTCTTTACCACAGATATGACAACTAGTAGCTCCCTTGTAGGTGATCTCATCTTCTTCTGTCATACATACCTTCTTAGTGAATTTAAATTTCTCATAGATTCCTTTTATGGAATTCTCAAGGTAACTTATGAATGTCTGTGCAACATCATCATCACATGACTTAGCTGTGTATGTAACTAGCTTTGGTTTCAATATGTTATCATCAAAGCATTTTATCAAGTAGCAGAATCCTGATGGTTTATGCTTCTGATATTGTTTTGTATAACTATTACTATCATTAGGACTGCAAGTTGATATGCTCTCTGTAAAACATTCAAAATCGGCATAAATTACAAATGGAACTCTCATAGATCTATTATAGTTCTTGAATGTTAACATAGTTCCTTTTTCAGGTAGCACTATCTTAACAGCATCATGATTGGCACAGTATTCTATATGCTTGTTTAGTGATTCCTCTGATTCGAACGAATTCAAGCATCTGTTGCAAAAATACCTTTCATGTCTATTTTTACTAACCTGTGATGATAATAGTCTACTAAGATTCTTAATCCAGCAATAATGATTTGTCTCATCATTTGATATCATTAATAAATTAATAGTTTGGTCTCTATTGCATTTACTAATTCTTATAGGATATACTTCACTGCCATCATATCCAAAAACATTGATCGAATGTTGTGTTATTCTTTTCAAAATGATCTATTTGTCTTAGTGAAACTGGAAATTCAATATCACTCCAATTAAACTTTTCTGAGTTCTTTTTCATTTCCTTTGTAATACGTTCTTGATCTTTCTTCTTAGGATATACTGCCTCAGTCACACACCATTTGAAACATTCGTTATCCGTATTTTCCATATTTATAATTGCTTTCTTCATAGCTAAATTCTTAGGAAGAGGTATATATGAATTCGCACCAATAGGTATATATTTATCAATATGTATATCTAAGTAGGATACCTTTTTGAACTTCCATCCAGATCCTTCATTTTGAAATGTTTCTAATTTTTCAAGCATTTCTCCCACCATATCATCATACATCTATTGCTTCTGTAATTATCTCTATTCTAGAATGGAAATTCCCAACAGTAGTAATAGACAATCTCGTATTCATATCTTCTTTTGTAAACTCACATGTAAATATAAATTTCATTTTAATTGGCTTATCTTGTTGACTTATTAAGTTAATGACTCTTTGTTTAATATTATCAATAAATATCTTATAACCAATCTCTTGTCCTTCTATTCTGAACGTTTTCAAAAACCCTTTTATTGCAGTCTTGTATGGCTGCGGCTTATCATCATATATTTTATTTATTTCCTCCAATTTTTCAACACGTTTATTTGTTGTTTTCTTAATAGCCTCTGGAACATCTGATATAATCTTATTAAAAAAATTACTTATTCTCTTATTTATTAAATCGATAGTATTCTTAGACATCTTAGCTCTCGGCTTATTACCTACTGGTTTCAAAATCGGCACATCAATTTCTAGTATTTCTTGATTTATAATACTATCACTCATCTCGATAATACTATAATGCGTCATCTTCTTAAGCCCTTTTACTATCTGAGTTTCTTAAGGAAGTTCCCCCTGGGATTATTCTATAGGAAATATTAAATATATCACATATGTTTTCGGAAGTAAGGTTTCTAAGATTTTCAGGTTCTATATTATTAGAAACTAAGAATACTTTATTTAGTTCATACTTTTGAATTGTGTTCTAGATTGCATGTTTCTATATGTTTTCGAGACTCGTATGAATGATATTGTTGCATTCTTACCACATGTAACACCAATTTATTTCCAAGCTGTACTACCATAAGGATTTTAACATTTTACATTTTTATTAGTATGTAATCGATTTTCACTTTTCACTTTTATATATTATATATTTTATACTTTATTATTATATATTATATTTTATTTTTAGAATATTTTATTATTTCATGGTTGATTTTGAGAATATAGTCGATTTTCACTTTTCGATTTTCACTTTCAATTTTCACTCTTATATACTTTATATTTTATATTATATTATATATTTTATATTTATATTTTATTATTATATATTATATTTTATTTTTAGAATATTTTATTATTTCATGGTTGATTTTGAGAATATAGTCGATTTTCACTTTTCGATTTTCACTTTCAATTTTCACTCTTATATACTTTATATTTTATATTATATTATATTATATATTTTATATTTATATTTTATTATTATATATTATATTTTATTTTTAGAATATTTTATTATTTCATGGTTGATTTTGAGAATATAGTCGATTTTCACTTTTCACTCATATATTTTACATTTTATTATACTATATATATTATATTATATATTTATATTTTATATTTATATTTTATTATTATATATATTATATTATTTTTAGAATATTTTATTATTTTATGGTTGATTTTGAGAATATAGTCGATTTTCACTTTTCACTCATATATTTTATATTTATATTATACTATATATATTATATTATATATTTTATATTTATATTTTATTATTATATATATTATATTATTTTTAGAAAATTTTATTATTTTATGGTTGATTTTGAGAATATAGTCGATTTCCACTTTTCGATTTTCACTTTCAATTTTCACTCATATACTTTATATTTTATATTATATTATATATTTTATATTTATATTTTATTATTATATATTATATTTTATTTTTAGAATATTTTATTATTTCATGGTTGATTTTGAGAATATAGTCGATTTTCACTTTTCGATTTTCACTTTCAATTTTCACTATATTTAGATCACATTTTTGAATTGCGCTTAGATTACACGTTTTCATACGTTTTCAAGGCTTATGCGAATGACATTGTTGTGTTCTTACTGCTTGTAACATCAATTTATTTTCGAGCTGTACTACCATAAGGATTTTTAATGTTTCACTTTCTCACATTTCACTTTTCACTTTTCACTTTTATATATAATATATAAAAGTGAAAAGCGAAAAGTGAAATTTATCCTATAGTAATATAATATATATTATATTTCATATAATATATATTATATATTAACTATACTAAAACAATAATAATATAAAAATACTAAAACTATAATAATACTAAAACTATAATAATAATAATAATAATAATATAAAATATAAATGTAAAGTATAAATATAAAATATAAGAGTGAAAATTGAAAAGTGAAATCTATACTAAAAATACAAAATATATTTCACTTTTCAATTTTCACTCTTATATTTTATATTTATATTTTATATTTATATTTTGTATTTTATATTTTTAGTATTCTTATAGTTTTAGTATTATTATAGTTTTAGTATTTTTATATTATTGTAGTTTTAGTATAAGTAGTTGTGAAAAGCAGATTTCTGAAGCATTTTCTAAAATGCGTCAGAATCGGCTTTTCACTACTACTAAATTTCTAACCTTACTGACGTTGTCAAAGTTGAAAGGACTGTAGCATTCTGTCAATAGAAGTAATTAGAATCCAAACTGATAAAAACTATGCCCAAAATCTTGATGCCAAATAAAAACAGAAAAAAAGTTGTGAATATTTCTTTCGAGAGAGCAAAAAGTCGAACATTTCAGGTTTTTTATAAAACCGTTGGAGAGAATTTTTTTAAAGTGTTGAGCATTAAATTCAGTCTTTCATAAGAATAAGACACCATATCCTATTACTGAAAAATATATACAATTGGATACATGATTTTTCAACGAGAAGCACATCAGAGCCAAGGTTTTGGATAGTGCTTTGTGCACATCAAGAGCGGCCATGGCTGACTAACGGAATAGGCACGTGCATTTAAAAGTCGCGAAATTAGCATTATGACCAGGGGGTACAATGCACACCCAGTTTCTGTAACAACCTACACACATTTTGACAGAAATTAGTAAACTCTGAATTGAATTTCTAACGAGACCTGAAACCACCAATCCACAGTTCGAATTGGAATTTAGCATGTTGGTTTTTGCAGAGGGAGGAAAACCGGAGAACCCGGAGAAAAAGCCTAGGAGCAAGGGCGAGGTACCTCAACTCTCATATGGCGCCCCGTCCGGGAATCGAACCTGGGCCACAGAGGTGAGAGGCGAAGCGCTTAACCACTGCACCACCCTGGCTCTCCATGTAGTTATCCCTTGTACCCCCTGGTCATTATGATAATTTATCGACTTTTGAATGGACGATTCAATCAGTAACAGTATCAACATGTTTTCAACACAACAGGGAGGTTTTGATCTTGGGGGGCATTTATGGCCCGGCCGTCGAATTTTAATAGAGAAATTGTTGCGCGAGCGCGATAATGTCCCAATCTCGCACTGTGGATCATATCCTTGACCTTACCAGTTTACATTACTCACTTTGTTCTGCTACCGTACATGAGTTCCATGGGAGACGAAGATCAAACTGTTACAAAGAAGGACCTATCTGACTTTAGAGATTTTGTGGTTGGACAACTTGCTTCCCACAAGAAAACGCTTACTGTCGAATATACCAAAGCTCAGGAGGTTGCTTTTGAGGCTTTAACCACTTCTAGACAGTTGAAGGAATTCAATGAACTTTCGTTTAAGCGTCCTGGTAACGAAAATAACTTCACATTTAACCGCGAGGTTATCGAGAAGCTCCAAGCGCTTCGACTACAGTTGGTTTCACAACGAGCGAGCCAAGACGCTATTACTACTGTCCAAGAAGTTTTGGACCTCCTAGAGGAGAGGAACCGAAAAATCCGAATCGCTGACAACTGTGACGCGGGCTGGCTTACAGTCAAGCACTACGAGGCCAGTCCGGTTTCGCTCGGCGAAGAGGTCGATAAAAAGATTCGCGCCGCGGAAAAAGAAGCTCTGAGGGACCAAGAAAGACAACGCCGAAAACGCTATGCTGAAAAACCTGCATTTAGAAGTCAGCGAAATTTTCAACAGTCAAGTTACTCCAGCTACAGACCCAGACAGTTCGCTTCCCCACAGCAATGGCAGCCCTATCAGCCTTCAACCTTTACTGCAGCCCCATACCACCCAGCAGTCTCGCGAGTTCGGCCAATCTGCCAGCAGAGGCGTCTGCAGATATTGTGGCTCAGCATCCCATTGGTGGAGGGACTGTCCAGTACGGCTTGGAAAGTTCCACGTCGGCTCCGGCACAGGTCGTTCCTGAGTTTTCCTTCTGGAAGTCACTGAAGTCCAACGTTGCTGGTGTTTTGGATGTCCATTCAGTTGATTCAATTTCATCCACATCTATTCAAGATTGTAGTTTAGAAGCGGAGTTTGGAGAGCTTTTGAGCCAAGATAAGTATCAGGTTGATGAACAGTTAATTTTAGCTCATAACTTGTATGAATACGAACAAGGGCTCACAGCATTAATAGGCTTAAGAGTTGTGCTGCCTTTTGGGCCGCCATTGGATCGCGCCGCTCGTATTGTTAGGCAAGATCTGTTTCGCGCTGTTGTTGTCTTTAACAGTGTTACGTCAATTTGGATTCCTCAGCAGTCCCTAGAATGGCTCGGTTTGGTTTGGGACTTGGTTTGGTTTGGGACTTGGTTTGGTTTGGGAATGCTATAGATAATCTAAGTCTCTTATTTCTCCTCGTAACGCTTCACAAGGTCGCTTCCGTTACCGGTAAAATTGTTTCTTTGGCGCCTGGTGTTGGTAGTATTACTTTTCTCATGTCCAAATTTCTGCAGTCTTTCGTTAAATTGCATGACAATTGGGATATTGCATTGGACTTCATGTCCTATCAGTTCTTTGTTGAATGTGTACGTGAGATAGATTTTTGGATTGAGAACTGCAATCACCTTAATGGGCGCGCACTCACCCAGTACACAGCACCAGTCACTTTAGTTTATTCCGACGCTAGTGGTGTGTCCTGCGGGGGATGTATTTTGCGTGTCGATTCAGAAGAATTTTATCAAGCGTTTTCTTCTCAAGAGGTTAATTTAGATAGCAATACCAGAGAGCTCATAGCCATTCTTTATGGCCTCAGATCATACAAGTCGTTTATTTCTGGAAAAACGGTCAAAGTATTTACGGACAAAAAAACGCTGCTACCATTTCTGCTAGAGGCAGTAATACAATGCGTTTACATTATTTGGCAATTAATATTTTTAATTTCTGTTCAGTCAATAACGTGTCTTTGGAATTAGAGTGGATACCTCGTTCCCTTAATGAGTATGCCGACTCAATTAGTCGTATTGTAGATTATGATGATTGGGCGCTTTCTAACGCCTTCTTTTTACATATAGACCAACGTTTTGGTCCTTTTCAAGTGGACCGGTTCGCTTCATTGCGTACGGCTAAATGTAAGCGTTTCTATTCCAAGTTCTGGTGTCCCGGATGTGAAGGCGTTGATGCGTTTTCCACTTCCTGGGCAGGTGTCAACAATCTCCTAGTTGTACCTCGTCGAGCGTGCCATATTTCACCTCGAGGTTTGTCACGCTTTTGGCGTACTCATTGTTCCTATGTGGGAATCATTCAGTTTTTGGCCTTTTCTTTACCCATTTGGCGTTCCTAGGTCATCGGTTTCGCACATTGTGGAATTTTCTGATGCCAGAGGCATTTTTGACTCTTCGCATCTTAACTTTCACACTATTTTTGGACCTTCATCTTTTCGTTCACCTGTTTTAGCCGTTTGCTTTGATCCACAGTCTCTACCATAAGCTTAGAAATGTTATTTTATTGTATGCATATGTAAATGCAATAAACCGCTGCATAGCGTGAAACGACGTAATCGCTGCATAGCGAATTTGAAATGTGTTACCGCTGTATAGCGGAGGGAAATGTTATCGCTGCATAGCGGAGGACAATGTTATTGCGACATAGCGAATTAAAAATGTGTTTATATCTCATACTGGAGATCAACATAGTGAATATCTAATATTACTAGTGAATATCTGGATATGTTGTATTCTAATTTTTGTTTTCCTATTATCACTCAACCAACTCGCATTACTAACCACTCAAACACATTAATAGATCATTTTTATACCAATGCCTTAGATAAATACCTCACTGCAGGGATTTGTCTGGCAGATATTTCAGATCACCTTCCAATTTTTTTGCTTATAGAGGAGATGAAAATTAACATTAGGCCTAAGGACAAAGTCAAAAGAGATTTTAAGAATTTTGACCCTGAATATTTTTGCAATGATTTACAAGAAATTAATTGAGATCTTTTTACTGATCCTAAAGATGCTAATAGCTCTTGTTCAAATTTTATTGATATTTTTTTAACTACAGCAAATAAACATGCACCATATAAAACATTATCTAATCAAGAGCATAAATTATCACATAAACCCTGGTTACCCCTGCTATTTTTGTTTCTATCAAGCATAAACAATGTCTTTATTATTCCCATTTTCTGAAAGGAGATGTGATAAAAAAAAAGGTTTTCTAAACGTTATGCCAACAAGCTTAGTCACATAAAAGAATCAAGTAAACGAAGGTATTTTAAAGACAAAATTTGTAAACTTCGTCAAAACACCAAGGAAATCTGGAAAATTTTAAATCAAATAACAAAGATTAAAAGTAAAGTATCCAACATTCCACAAAGTATTAATTGCAATGGAAGAGAATTGAACAATCCGTTAGATGTAGCCAATCATTTTAATAAATACTTTAGTAATGTTGGTCTTAGTTTAGCAAATAAAATTCCACCAAGCACAAAATCATATAGAGATTACTTAGATCCCTTATTAGGTCCAAACATTTTTTTTTATTAATCCTACTAATGAAAATGAAGTTTTGACACTTTTGTCAAACTTAGACACATCCAAATCCAGTGGTCCTTATGATATTCCAATATACTTAATAAAACTAGCAAAACACATCATAACTAAACCACTCACTACAATTTTTAATTCTTCATTTGTAACTGGAACTTTTCCTCAGTACTTAAAACTCTCTAAAATCATACCACTACACAAGGCCGATTCCCCATACGAAGCAACTAATTACAAGCCCATCGCTTTATTAACAGCCTTTGCTAAAATTTTAGAGAAACTTATGCATACAAGATTTATCATTTTTTTTAATAAAAACAACTTATTGTATAAATACCAGTTTGGATTCAGAAAAAAACACTCCACAACACTTGCTCTTATTGAAATCATTGACAATCTCCTAGAATCTATTGATAATGGCCTATATACTTGTGGTGTTTTCTTGGATTTCTCTAAGGCCTTCGATACAGTCAATCACAATATCCTATTAGGAAAATTGAACAATTATGGAATAAGAGGAACTGCCCTAAACTGGTTTAAAAGTTATTTAACAAATCGTAAACAATTTGTTGCCATTGGTAATGTCCATTCTAACCATACCGATATTTATTGTGGCATTCCTGAGGGATCAACACTTGGCCACCTAATGTTTATTATTTATATTAATGACATAAATAATAGTAGTAACCTTTTATCAATAAGACTGTTTGCAGACGACACTAACATCTTTTATTCAGACAACAATCTTAATAATCTTCAAGTACTAGTAAATAAAGAGCTCTCCAAATTAGCAGAATGGCTTAAAGCCAACAAATTATCACTTAATATCTCCAAATCAAAATATATGTTAATTTGTTCTTCTCGTAAACTAAAAACTAATTTAAATATCCAATTAGGTGACATTGTATTAACACAAACTGAATATGTAAAATATTTAGGTGTATACTGTTGCAATGTTACTTCCGGTCTTACATATTTGGAAGACCTGGTCATGTGATCATCAGCCATGACGAATAAATCAAGTTGAATTAACACGAACCCGCGTTCAGTCTTGTTGAGAAACATGGTGTCAGAAAAGTGGATTTTAACTTAGTTTAGATGAGCTAGCTACGCTCAAATAAGTTAAAAAAGCTAGTTAAGGTTTCAGAGAAGATTTCAAAGAAAAAATCTCCGGTGGAAATCGGCTGAAACAGCGAAATTTCTAGCGAATCGTGCACGAGCACATGGCAAACAAATGTCTGACTCAGAGGAAAACACGCCGTCAACTTCAACTTCAACTCAACCATCAACAGGGGCAGCAACACAGGCTCCCATCAGCAGCAGCTACCCGTCAAATTTCCCGATACCGAGCCAGATGGTATGTAGAGGAGATTTAACAAGCAATTGGGAATTTTTTAAACAGCAATGGAGCGACTACGAGATCGCCACAGGGCTAAATCAGCGACCCGAATCAGTGCGACTGGCGACTCTCCGTTCTGTCATGGGAAGGGAGTGTTTGCAAATTTTCCTTAACCTTAATTGTGGTCCAGAGGAAGTCACGATTAACACAGCTTTAGAAGCGCTGGAGGGATATTTCTTACCCAAGAGAAACGTGGTATATGAGAGGTATGTGTTTAATTCATGCGTTCAAGGAAATGATGAAACTGTTGATAACTATGTTAACAGACTGAGAAAACTTGCCTCTTCGTGTGAATTTGGCACGCTTTCCGATGAAATGATTCGAGATCGATTAGTTATAGGCACAAGTGATCACATAACAAAAGGCAGAATGCTAAGAGCGACGGCACTTTCTCTTAACAAAGCTGTTGAAATGTGCAAATCAAGTGAAATAACAAACAAACAGCTGAAAAGTATGAAATCCGAAGACGGCAAATCGAGCGAAGATCTCCATTACATGAGAAACGACCAACGTCGGTCACGTTTCAAAACGAAAGGCAAGCAATCTCACACTAACCGTAATCCAAGCCACAAGGCAAACCCTAATGTAGATGACAAATGCAAATATTGTGGAAGAAAAAGTAAGCACAATAAGAAAGAGGATTGTCCCGCCTTTGGCCAGCAGTGTCGTAAGTGCAAAAGAAAAAAATCACTTCGCAAGCATGTGTTTGGCAGACAAAGAAAAAATCCATGCAACTCAGCAACAAGAAGAGTATGATTCGGATGAGTCATTGCTGAAAATAGGGAAAATAACTGCACTGAAGGGAAATGGAAAGCAGTTACTAGCTAACCTAACATTTTGCACAGAAAAAAATCACAGAGAGAAAATTGTGTGTCAGCTGGACACAGGAGCGACTTGCAATGTGATAGGTTACAGAGATCTTGCACAGCTCTTACAGAATGGTGATCCACCGCTGACTAAGTCAAAAGCCAAGCTTAAGTTGTTTGATGGCACAATAATGCAGCCAATGGGAGAAACCACTTTAGTAGTAGAAAGGAAAGGGAAGCTCTCAGACCTTAAGTTTCAAGTTGTCAATATCTCGAACAAGCCACTGATCTCAGCAGAGACACGTGAACAGTTAGAACTACTCAAAGTTGAGTTAGACTCAACAGAGTCCGTGTTTGGCCTTGAAAACAAAGAGAGTAGCTACCTCAGCAGAGAGCAGATACTGACAGAGTACAATGATGTTTTTGAAGGGTTGGGTCATATTGGTGACACAACAATCGTTGTAGATCCAGGGGTGAAACCAGTACAGCACACTCCTCGCAGGGTACCAGTAGCCCTGCAAGACAAAGTCAGATCCAAACTAGAAGATTTGGAGAAGAAGGGTATAGTGAAAAAAGTCACTAAACCAACCGAGTGGATCAGTAGCATGGTAATAGTCTCCACTCCGAAGAAAATTAGAATCTGTCTAGATCCCAAAGATTTAAACCGAGCAGTACTCCGCCCAAAGTACCAAATGCCTACTTTAGAAGAGGTATTGCCAAAACTAAGCCAAGCCAAGGTTTTCAGTACCCTTGATGCGAAAGATGGCTATTATCAAATTGGCTTAGACGAAGAAAGTAGTCTAAAGACAACATTCTGGACGCCATTCGGAAGATACCGATATCTTCGAATGCCTTTCGGAATAAACCTAGCACCTGAAGAGTTTGAGCGAAAGCTCCATGAGAAATTGGATGGTCTCCCAGGCATCGAGATCCTAAGAGATGACATTCTAGTAATGGGCTATGGAGATACCCAAGAAGAAGCTCAGGAGAACCATGACGAAAACCTGGTTAGGTTATTAGAGGAAGCACGGAAAGCTAATTTACGCCTAAATAGCAGCAAGATGAACCTCAGGAAGACAGAAGTGCAGTTCATGGGTCATTTGATCACCAAAGATGGATTAAAGCCAGACCCTGAAAAAGTAAAGGCCGTGCAAAATATGCCTAAGCCGACATCCAAGAAAGAGCTGTCGAGCCTTCTAGGCTTTGTGAACTATCTGTCTAAGTTTTTGCCAAGGCTATCAGAAGTAGCGCAGCCTTTGAGAAATCTGACAGCTAAAGACATGAAGTTTGTTTGGTCTAAGCAGCATGACTCAGCATTCAAAGAAGTTCGAGAACTTGTAGTGAGTCATCCAGTTCTCAAATACTATGATCTGAATGAAGAAGTTACAGTGCAATGCGACGCCAGCGAGTATGGACTAGGAGCAGCATTAATGCAAAATGGTCAACCCGTTGCATTTGCTTCTAGGTCTCTTTCACAGACAGAGAGACAATATGCACAAATTGAGAAAGAATGTCTCGCCATAGTGTTTTCTTGTGAAAGGTTCAGTCAGTACCTAGCAGGTAGAGAGAAAATCACTGTAGAATCTGACCATAAGCCTTTGCAGACCATATTTCAGAAGTCAGTACTCTCCGCACCATGCAGATTGCAGCGAATGCTACTAAGGCTACAAAGATATCATCTAGATGTGAGGTACAAGCCAGGCTCACAGATGTATGTCGCAGATCATCTATCGAGAGCATCACTAGCCAACCAAGGGAAGATGCTTGACAATTTTCAAGTTTTTGCTTTAGAACTTGAGACCATGAATCCCTTAGATGCCATTAAGGTAGCACCAGACCGACTGAAGCAAATTCAGAAATGTACAGCGCAGGATCTTGTATTGGAAACTTTGAAGACCACAGTCCTAGCTGGATGGCCGGAAAGAAGAGAAGACGTTCCTGTACAAATCCGAGACTACTGGACTTACAGAGAAGAGATATCACTGCACAACGGCGTTCTCTTTAAGAGTCAACGTGTGATCATCCCGAAAGCCATGAGATCTGAAATTCTCTCCAGAATTCACTCAAGTCACCAAGGAATAGCCTCATGCATGCGAAAAGCTAAAGATGTAGTTTTCTGGCCGGGAATGAGTTCTGAAATCAAAGAGAGGGTTTCCCAATGTTCTGTTTGTGCAGAATTCCAAGCAAAGAATGCTAAGCAACCAATGCAAACACATCAACTACCGGATAGACCATGGAGTAAGCTAGGAACAGACCTGTTCTCACTGAAGGGTAAGAGTTACATTACTGTTGTTGATTACTACTCAGACTTTATTGAAGTAAATGAACTTGAGGACACAACTTCTGCTACAGTAATCCAGACACTGTTGTGTCAGATAATGGTCCCCAGTTTACTAGCCAAGAATTTCATGAGTTCTCACTGAGTTGGGAATTCAATCATGTGTCATCTTCACCACACTACCCAAAGTCAAATGGGAAAGCAGAATCATCGGTGAAGATAGTCAAACAGTTGTTCCAGAAAGCTGATCGAGAAAGGAAAGACCCTTGGTTAGCTTTATTAGACTATAGAAATACCCCTACAGAAGGTATCGACAGCAGTCCAGCACAAAGGCTAATGTCGCGTAGAACCAGAACACTGTTGCCAACAGCATCAAGTCTGTTACAACCAGAAACAGTCCACGGAACAGTAGATAAGATGAAGCAGAAGAGAGAGAAAGCTAAGTACTATTATGACCAGACTGCGAAGAAGCTACCAGAACTAGAAATAGGACAAGAGGTACGAGTAGCACCATTAAGGAAGAACCAATCATGGAAACAAGGCACTTGTGTTGAAAAGCTCTCAGACAGGTCATACTTAGTAGAAGCAGGAGGTGAGACGATAAGAAGGAACAGGCAATCACTGAAACCTGCAGCAACACCATCACACAGACCACAGCAGAAACAAACAGAAGAGAAGGTACAACAACTGCCTACACCCTCATCAGCGAGTACATCAGTCAAGTCCAAAGAGGCAGTAGCTAAACCAGTAACCCAAGCTTCGGCAGAAAGTACTACAGAGACCTCAACACATGGAGACAGTATTCCCCAGACGAGTTCTGCAACTCCACCAACAACTAGGACAAGGACTAGGAACATTAGACTTCCAACTCAGTACAAAGACTTTATCATGTCATATTAGAGTTTACATATGATGGACGATAAACTGTTTGATCAAGTATAATTACATTAGTCAGCAAGACTTTGAACAATTTATGTTATTGTTGAACATTTTACTAATCAACCAAAAGATATTAGCAAGACTTGGTTGCAATGCTAGTTTTAGCAATTTTTATATTTTATAGGGAATCTTTGTAACAATTGTTTTTACTTTTGAAAGAAAGGGAGATATTGCAATGTTACTTCCGGTCTTACATATTTGGAAGACCTGGTCATGTGATCATCAGCCATGATGAATAAATCAAGTTGAATTAACACGAACCCGCGTTCAGTCTTGTTGAGAAACATATACATAGATCAAAACTTAACATGGAAGCCTCACATAAGCTATATATCTAAGAAAATATCCAAAAATGTTGGTATTATATCCAAACTACGACACTGTTGACTTAGGCACCTTGATGCAAGTCTACTATTCTCTTGTTTATCCATACTTACAGTATGGTGTTAGCACTTGGGGAAATACCTACAAAACACATCTATCTCGATTAAACACATTAAACAACAAAGTTATCAGAATAATGACATTTTCAGATTTCCAATCCCATGCCCCGCCACTTTTTAAGTACCTTGGCATTCTACAAATATCAGAAATTAATTACCTACATATTGCTCTATTTATGCATGATTATATTAATAATCAGTTACCTCAAGCCTTTCAAAATTATGCAAAACCAGCCTCCAACATACATAACTATAATACTAGACATGCTTCAAAGAACCTCTTTGTCTTACCAGCCTCAACAAATTATGGAAAATTTTCTATTAAATCAACTGGTATTAAACTCTGGAATAATTTACCAACTAGCACAAGAGATTTCAAACGCTCAAAATTTAAAAGTCGCATAAAATATAACTGTTTAATGGCCTACGTGTAAATTTTCACCTCCTTTCACTTCACTTTACTTGTGATGAAATTATGATTAATCAGATGATACAGCTTAAATGTATTTATGCTCGGGACTGTTATTGCAGTGCAATTAGATTACGTAAGAGTACATTCCACACTTGTTTATACGCTTTTGTTATTCAAACAGATATAAGTCATGTCGCAATCAAGTTTTATACTCTTAGGACAGTCAGTGTAACGGATCAAACGACAGTTAATTTGTTCCTTAATATCATGTCAGATAGAGGCGAAGAAGAAGATTCTATTCCACATGCTTCCCGAGATCAAACTGACAAGACAGTTTTGCAACTGAAATCATACTTCGATTCAAAGTTTTTGTCATTGAAGCGTGAACTATCACAGGACCAGATAAAGTCGTCTTCCTCACTAGCAAAGAAGCTTAAATCCGAAAGTAGTGTGAACTTCAAGTTCAACGGTAACAAGAAACAATTTGATTTTAACACGCAAACTTTGGACCAAATTTCTCATAGTTCGGATCTTGTAAACTCCTTGAAACACCTCGTCGACCTTGAGGACCCAGACAACCAGGAGGTTACAGCGCTGATTATCAAGCTCGACGAATCTCTTAAATTTACTACAAAGTCGGTAGATCGACGGAACAAGCTCATCAGAATCGCCGATAAGTCGGAAGCGGGTTGGGCTGTAGTCGACGAGTATCTGTCCGACGAAGTCGCCTCTGGCTCTGAAGACGAGAAGAAAATCCGTGCGGCGGAACAAAGGGCAATAAAAAAGAAAAGAAACTCCCGTAAACAGCAAGTGGGACAGAAGTTAAGTATTAGTGTGTCCGTTCGTCTTTGATTGACATTTTTAGTGTTTTCGCGCTATTTTCTACGGCCCGTTCTTTATATTCTTAACTATGCTTTTTCAGTTTCGCATCCTAGCACTGCACATATCCTATCCTACCAATAATAATAAAGTATTATGGTTAACATACAGGTGTTCTGTGTTTTATACGGAGATAAAGGTTTAGAGCATAAAGGAGTTATTGTTGGCACGGAGTATAGACAATAAATGTATTTATGCTCGGGACTGTTATTGCAGTGCAATTAGATTACGTAAGAGTACATTCCACACTTGTTTATACGCTTTTGTTATTCAAACAGATATAAGTCATGTCGCAATCAAGTTTTATACTCTTAGGACAGTCAGTGTAACGGATCAAACGACAGTTAATTTGTTCCTTAATTTCCATAGATTATAAGAAGACAAACGCCCCCTACTGGTTTAACTGCTGTCTCTTCTATTTCACCGGGAAATTTCAATAATTTTCGTCCGTCAACAACGAGAAAAGTTTTTGGTAAAAGCCAGAACGACGTCTGTTTCGCCTGTGGCAAGACAGGTCATTGGAGGAACAACTGCCCAAACTCCAGTGCTTACTTCTCACCATTACCGTCCTACACGTACAGTAACTACAGGGATTATACAAACAAGACCAGCGGTACAAGTGGGCAGCACTAAATTCATCGCCCAGAATAAAGTAGTAAGAGGTAACCAGTATTTTCAGTACGTTAATGGGAGAGATTTCGAATTTGAGGGCAGTTTGGATACTAATCCTACAGGCCTTACTGCCTTAACAGTTAAAGGCAGGCTCAGAAAACATATCAAGTTTTGGAAGGATACGCTTACAGCTAGTAACTTCATTATCAATACTATTGATAAAGGTTATGTTATTCCGTTCATTAACACGCCACAACCTGCTAGATTTAAGAACAATAATTCGGCAAACAAGCATTCTGAATTTGTAACTGAATCTATAATAGAACTTGTTCAATCAGGCTGTGTTATAGAAGTCGTAATCCCTCCGATCGTGATAAACCCATTATCTGTATCGGTACAAACGTCGGGCAAGAAAAGGTTGATCCTCGATCTAAGACATGTTAACTTCCACTATGGAAGCAAAAGATCAAGTTTGAAGATATCAGAGTAGCCAATAATTATCTTCCGTATGATAATTTCATGTTTAAATTTGATCTTAAGTCCGGCTACCATCATATCGATATAATGGTAGAACATCAATCTTTTCTTGGATTTTCTTGGTGTTTCAATGGAGTATGTAAATTCTTTGTTTTTACGGTTCTTCCATTTGGTCTTTCGTCTGCTCCATTTATTTTCACGAAAGTGGTCCGTGAATTAGTTAAATATTGGAGAAAGCATTTTGTCAGAATTACAGTGTATCTCGATGATGGTCTCAGTTCAGCTAGAGATTGGGCAAGTTGCGAGAGGTCGTCTAATTTTGTAGAGAAGGTTCTGAAGTTGTCGGGTTTTCTGCCTAATGATAAGAAGTCGGTCTGGCAGCCTACAACCAAATTAGAGTAGTTGGGATATATGATAGATTTGTCTACTCACGTTATTGCTATTCCCACAGATAGAATTCACAGTACTCAGCAGATTATTGATAATATTCTTTTGCATTCTTTCAGTACAGCCAGAAAAGTGGCACAATTCGTAGGAAAAGTTATTTCCATGGGTTTTGTACTTGGTAATATTACTCGTATTATGACCAGATATTCTCATTTCGATATTTTGAGAAGATTTTCGTGGGATACGAGGATTGAATTATCGAGCTCTACTCTAATAGAGTTAACTTTCTGGAAAAACAATCTATTGTTGTTGAACAGTAAACGCATGCTTAAGCAGCAATTTGTTTATTCTAGAATATGTTATTCTGACGCGAGCTCTACCGGTTGTGCAAGCTACATCTTAGAATTTCATAACGCAATTGCTCATAAGATGTGGAGCGACATGGAAGCTCAACGTAGCTCTTCTTACAGAGAACTTTATGCCATCTCCCTCGGTATGGAGTCCTTCATTAATATGTTGAAAGGTCAAACGATTATATGGTATACCGACAATCAAAGCGTTTCGAGAATAGTCGAAGTAGGTAGCATGAAGGAAGACTTGCAATGCATCGCTCTTCGTATTTTCAAGATATGTGTACAACATAATATCCGACTCCAGGTGGAATGGATCCCTAGATCACTTAATGAAAGAGCAGATTTTTTGAGCAAAATCGTAGACTACGACGATTGGCGAGTTAGATCGAGATACTTCTGTGTGATTGAGGACAGGTGGGGTCCACATTCTGTGGATAGATTCGCTAATCATGAAAATACACAATTACCTCGTTTTAACAGCAGGTTTTGGTGCCCGGGCACTGAAGTAGTAGACTCGTTTTCGGTTTCTTGGGCGAATGAAAATAATTGGGTAGTCCCGCCTATTTTCCTCATCCCTAGAGTTATTAATTACATCATTGCCACAGGGTGTAGAGGTACCCTTATGGTACAAAAATGGCCTTCTGCCGTATTCTGGCCTATGGTGTACACAGATAGAGGGTTATCGTGCATATTTACTGATATATGTGAAATCCCGTGTGGTACAGAGGTGTTTGAATTTGGCCATAACAAGAAATCTTTGTTTGGTTCACCTGAATTTCGCTCCGGTGTCCTTTTCCTAAGGTTTCATAGCAGAACTGATTGACGAGCATCGGAGGACAATTATCTTGCATAAAGTTGCATGATCATGGTTTGCGGTATTTAGTTGGATGTTTCAGATCAAGCGCCCACCTGGACGTTATCTACGTTATATTGATACGCAATAACTAGGGTCCACTTGGAACCTGACTGAAATATGTAAATATTACTACTTTGGTACTTATACATGTACGACTTAGCGAGATCATTTGATATTTTGAACCTGAGCTACCTGGCATGTTAACCACTTGGTGTTAGTTGACACAAGTCATATCGGATTCACCTGGATCCTAGTTTGTTGAGTAAGTCGAAGAAACTACTTAGTTTCCGTAATTAATTAATTATATTATTTGTATGCATTTACTGGGACCACCTGGTCATTATTGTTTTATCTGTAAAGTCCCACTTGGGTTGTAATCAAGATTGAAGTTCAATAACAACAACAAAAACAAACACAACAACAACAAAAATCCCACTTGGGTTCTCAGATTTACATCTGTTATCTAGGTTACTATTGGCGACACCTGTTTGGGCCGCCTTTTGTTTGAAACGAAAGATAGAGTACATCGACAACCGATATAATCTCTATACAATTACATTGTTTTCGTTTATATATCCCTTTAGGTATGGTTAAAGGTATATTTATGATTAATATATTCTTATTATTATATTTTGATCAGATATTACTTCAGCTGTATACCAGGAAGGAAACGGTCAGACGGATCAGAAGTTGTGGTTCCTTGCCTTAAATTCTAGAGCAGATAATACTGTTTTGTCTTACTGTAGAAACTTTTGTAAATTCAAATATTGGTGTAAACTCAGTAATATGAGAAATTCTTTCCTTCCCGCTACACCTACTACAGTTGCTATGTATCTTAAATCAATGTTTGAAGAAAATAAGGCTAAGGCAACCATACACAACATGTATTATGCAATAAATTGGATACATAAGTTGGCAGGATTCGAGGATAGAAATCCTTGTAATAAGTTTCTTGTAAAATCAGTTGTAGAGGCTTCAAACCGTATTAATTGTAAAGCTGTTAAGAAAGCTGAACCAATAACCCCTGAGGTTCTAAGGATACTTTGTAAGCGTTATGGGGATAGTAGTAACTTAGTTGACATTAGATTCATATGTAGGTGTTTACTTTCTTACGCGGGGTTTTTCCGCATTTCTGAATTATTGAATATTAGGAGGAATAATATTGTAACCCAAGACGAGTATCACAAGATCCTCGTAGAAGTTAGCAAAACAGACAAATACAGAGAAGGCTCTTGGGTTTATATTGCCAAAACGGGCAATGATACATGCCCATATACCTTTCTCCTTAAATACTTGAGTGCTGCAGAGATACCTAACAATTCACAAGGTTTCATATTTAGATCAGTAAGATATGACAAACAAGCCAAAAGAAACGTTCTTTCTACAAAAGTTCTTAGCGCCAACAGATCTAGAGAGATACTTAAAGCAAATCTGGTATCTGTTGGAGTAAATTCTTCTGGTTTTAGTAACCACAGTTTTAGGTCTGGAGGGGCTACCGCAGCAGCGAATCTAAATATACCAGACAGATTATTTAAAATCCACGGTAGGTGGAAATCTGAGTCTGCCAAGGACGGCTACGTGTGTGACAAAATCGAGGCACGGCTAATAGTGCCTAAGAATATTGGACTGTAAAGTATTCTCAAAGTAATTGTAACTGATGCTTTTTCAGTTTCGCATCCTAGCACTGCACATATCCTATCCTACCAATAATAATAAAGTATTATGGTTAACATACAGGTGTTCTGTGTTTTATACGGAGATAAAGGTTTAGAGCATAAATGAGTTATTGTTGGCACGGAGTATAGACAATAATGTACATTTCTTAGTTGTTATTGTATTTTTTTACCATACATTAACAGTCCTTAACTTCTTTTCAATTTTTTTAAAATTATTATTTACTATATGACTATGATTACTTGCATTTATAGGCAAAGGCAGATCACACTACACATATTTATTTCACTTAATGGGGAGTTGACTTGGAAAACTTTTAGTTCCTTCAACTTCCCTGCACCCTTTCCTATTATATATTTTCTTCTTTCCCCTTCCCCCCATATCTATTATCATAATTATTAAGTGTATGTCTGTAAACTACCCAAATGTAAAGTAACGAGTGTGAAATAAAGAAAGATAACATTATTGCTGCATAGTAAAATTTTGTAACCGCTATAGAGCGATCTTTACATGCATTTAAGTTTATTAAATAAATGGTGTATAATACATGTACTATTTGTTTAATAATCAATCTTCTCACTTACATCTTTTGATTTATATTTTACAAATCCTAGGTCTGATGGGGCCTTCTCCCAGTTGCAGGAACCCAGTTTGAAAGCGCTTGCGTCAACAATCCCAGCCTTCTTGGGCCATTCCAGGGCATCCAATACCCTCAAGAGTTACCATGGATACTTTAACAAGTGGAAATCTTGGTCGGGTTGTTTCCCAGAAATTAGTTATTTTCCTGCCAAGGACACCCACGTTGCTCTGTTCTTAATATCATTAGTACAGTCAGGATCTTCGTTGTCAACTGTCCAGCAATGTTTCTACTGTATAACAGCTTGTGCTGTAAATAATCCTTGCGAAAGTAAATTCTTGCGCTGCGTTTTTGAAGGCTGCAAGCGTCTCTCAACTAAGCCTAGACCTTTAAATAGACAGCCTGTTTTGCCAGAACATCTTGCCAAGTTACTGCATAATTTTGCTTCAGAAAGTGCAACTTTAGCTGATATTCGCGACGTAAGCTTTTGTCTTCTAGCGTTCGCGTGTTTTCATCGTTTTGATTAGGTTAGTCGCCTTCGATGGTGTGAATAAAAGCAAAAATGACCAATTAGGCAAAGGATGCAGGCGTATAATGGCCAAGACAGGTAATCCCACTTGCCCGTGCTCCATGCTAAGTAGGCATGCCGAGTTCACTAAACGGAGTTTTTCTTCTTCTGAAATATTTACCAGAAACTTTCTTTAGGTAAAATTCAAGGCTATTCACTTCAGCCCGGTACCCAACTTTCTTACTCCAGAGCCAGAGAGGTAATATTTTCTAAATTCCAAGCCTTCGGAGTCCCCTCTGGTTCTATTGGTTTACTTTCTCTTAGGATAGGTGGTGCATCTGCGGCCGTTAACAACGGCGTTCCGGAAGACATCATTAAACAACATGGCAGGTGGAGGTCTGACAGCTAAATATTTATATTGTCGTATGACGGCTCCGCCAACACAGTTATATCCGCTACGGCTTGCTCCGACTTTTGAACACTGTAGGGTACTCTACCTAAAATTGGGTAGGGGTGTGCCGCTGGGGCTCTGAAACCCTTACCCTGTTTAAGACAAAAAAACTCAAATTTTCATACCCTGTGCAAGACAAAGTGTTAAAATTTTCCCTCTATAAGACAAATAACAAATTATCTATACTTGGATGTCAGTGTTTATTGTGATCTTGTATAATGAGTGTCATAACTAAATAAGTCTTCAGCAAGCACTAGACTAAATAACGGCACTAGATAAATACCATACCCTGTTCAAGATCTGTCGATGTGAAAATGGATACCCTGTCTAAGATCAGAAACTCGAAAAACCATACCCTGTCCAGCGGATCATCCCCGTATAGTCCATATATGGGAGTACCCCCCCCCCCCCCCCCCCCCGGGACTGTACTTCATTCATTCACGAAAACCTTTCAGGTAAACCACGAATAATACTTACAAATTAAAACTAGCCGGTGGCCGGTGGACACGCATAAAACTAGCCTGAGAAAACAGCCGACTCATATCGCCTCTCTGGCTAGCGTAAACCGGAAGTCAATGGGCCCTTAACTACTGAGCTAACCGGGAGGCCGAGGCGGTAATAATGACGTAATAGTGACGTACACAATTTATTGATACAATTGATAATATCAAAATTTCTAACCTTACTGACGTTGTCAAAGTTGAAAGGACAGTAGCATTCTGCCAATAGAAGTAATTAGAATCCAAACTGATAAAAAGTATGCCCAAAATCTTGATGCCAAAAATAAAAACGGAAAAAAAAGTTGTGAATATTTCTTTCGAGAGAGCAAAAAGTCGAAAATTTCAGGTTTTCTATAAAACCGCTGGAGAGAATTTTTTTAAAGTGTTGAGCATTAAATTCAGTCTTTCATAAGAATAAGACACCATATCCTATCACTGAAAAATATATACAATTGGATATATGATTTTTCAACGAGAAGCACATCAGAGCCAAGGTTTTGGATAGTGCTTTGTGTACATCTAGAGCGGCCATGGCTGACTAACGGAATAGGCACGTGCATTTAAAAGTCGCGAAATTAGCATTATGACCAGGAGGTACAATGCACACCCAGTTTCTGTAACAACCTACACACATTTTGACAGAAATTAGTTATCCCTGGTCATTGATAATTTATCGACTTTTGAATGGACGGTGCAATCCGCAACAGTCTCGACATATTTTCAGGTAGGTTTTGATCTTGGGGGGCATTTATGGCCCTGCCGTCGAATTTTAATAGAGAAATTGTTGCGCGAGTGCGATAATGTCCCAATTTCGCACTCTGGAACATACCCTGGCACACAATAACATCACTTTCTATAAATCATTATAAATCTTGTTTCCCTGGTTTATTGATCCTCTTCCTCAGAATGAACAAAGAAAAGCGAACCATGTGAAAAATAATTTTAATTGCCGCTATTAAAATGCTGTACTCTTATCAAAAGCAAAAATAAGTAAGAGATAAATACCGAGAACCGAGGCACTAAGCCATATACAGCCATTAATTTGATCCCACACCTGAGGGTCAGTCTAGTGCTGTTGCACGTGTGCAAGCCTGTGTGGGTGAGATTGATTCCTGGATGAGACGTAACAAGTTGAAGCTAAATAGGGACAAGACGGAGCTCTTGATCCTAAGTGCTCACCATCGTCCACGCCCATCGATAGACTATATCGATGTCTCCACCGAAAGGATCTCGTCATCCACTTCTGCCAGGAATATTGGTGTCACCTTCGACCAACATATGTCCCTTGAAGTACATGTCACTAATGTCTGTAAAACATGCTACTATCACCTACGTAATATAGCTAGAATAAGGGACTGCCTATCACAATTGGATACTGAAATCCTAGTCCATGCATTTATCACTTCAAAGTTAGACAGCTGTAACTCACTATTATATGGACTACCTAAATTTTTAATTGACCGTTTTCAGAATGTTCAGAATTCAGCAGCTCGTCTCGTTACGCGTACTAGAAAATATGACCACATCACACCCATTATGAAGCAATTACACTGGCTTCCAGTGTGCCAACGCATTGTTTTTAAATTATTATTAATTACCTATAAGGCACTTAATGGCTTAGCCCCTACCTATATTAGTGACCTTATACAGCCATATGCTCCGTCTAGGAACTTAAGGTCTTCTTCTAAAAACTTACTTAAAGTACACGTAGCTAGACTAGCTAGTTACGGTCATAGGTCTTTTGTATTTGCCGCGCCTAAATTATGGAACTCTCTACCAGATTTTATCCGTTCTAGTGATTCAGTAGCCAGTTTTAAATCAAATGTTAAAACACATCTTTTTAAGAAATTTTATAATTAGATAGTTTATTTGTTATTAGATAGTATAATGTAAATTTGTAATATTTATGTACATATATTTCCATACCTATCATATCTTAAATTAGTATTTTTATACTTATTTTATTAGTTCGTTAAAAAATTGTAAAGCGCTATTGAGCTATAGGAAATAGCGCTATATAAATAATTCATTATTATTATTATTAAGTCCTATACAGCCCGAGGGCCGTAGATAAGAACCGAGGCATTAAGTCCTATACAGCCCGAGGGCCGTAGATAACCGAGGCATTGAGTCTTATACAGCCCGAGGGCCGTAGATAAGAACCGAGGCATTAAGTCCTATACAGCCCGAGGGCCGTAGATAAGAACCGAGGCATTAAGTCCTATACAGCCCGAGGGCCGTAGATAAGAACCGAGGCATTGAGTCTTATACAGCCCGAGGGCCGTAGATAAGAACCGAGGCATTAAGTCCTATACAGCCCGAGGGCCGTAGATCAGAACCGAGGTATTCAGTCATATACATCCCGAGGGATGTAAATTAACAAAGCACTGAATCGTACAATAGAATAATTATTTCGGCGTTAAGGTTACGTCACTAACATGCGCAGTTGGAGTATGTTGGAACAAATCACGGCCCATAATGATAAGACGGCTCGCGTTCTTAAGGTGCCGCTACGATCAGATTTTGACATAAATGTTTTTGCATATTCATAAAATAGGGACGATATATTATTACCAGTTCAAATTGTTTTTCGATACAACGACAGGAAGTCTTATTTTTTGAGCTCCGAATATTGAATCTAAACGTCTGCCATTACTGGAGGCCGTTCCCTTTGTTCAGGTTTAAACAAAGGTTTATTCAGCGAAAGTGATGTCATACACTTAACGCTCGCCTGCAGAACAACGCCTGGAGGCATATTTCTACTAAAAACGTCTTCACGTACATAGGAAGAAAGTAATATATTCTCACCGAGAGCATCCGCAAACAATGCCAAGGGTGATACTAAGATATGGGAGAGATCAGCCCGAGGCGGTTGAGAGCGGGTAGCTCCCAGTGAGAGTAAAGAGGTTCATCGCTACGGGGAAGGGGCGGTGCGTAGCAGCGGACATGCGTGTCTAGTTGACAAGACTAAAGAAGAGTTACTAACAAGGTGAGGCTCTATATATACGGAAAACGTCATCTTGTTGCGTAACACATTCCTAAGGACCGAATTCCTCATGCCCGGGTTATGTAATAAGTATTAATATGGCCATTGTATGCGGAGCTCCCGGTGAGAATAGTCGAGAATGGCGATACCTATTTTATCGTGAGAAACTTGGCGTACTTACCATACTCGGCTGCGCTTACATTCCAACTTTATTTAAAAACACGGAGAATTCTAACAGATACAATCTGATTTCCATAGAAGCCGTGTGGTAAAAAATATTCTAATTACAAAATTGCGATATATCTAGGCTAAGCTAATATATTACAATTATTTTTTATTTACAATTTTTCTGGGTCATAAATGATTTAAATAATTATAAAAGATATCCTATCAAATGATAACTACTAGATAAATAAATAAATAATTACATTAGTCACTAAGGAGAGTGGTGGTCGCAACTTGTTTCTTAAAAGAAACAAGAGACTTTGTTTCGCGTAGTTTGGCTGGAAGCCCATTCCATATTTTTGCACCATTGTATGATAAACTTTTTTTCAGGAATTCAGTTCTTGGTTGAGGGAGGCAAAGTTTTGTGTCAGATCCTCTTAAATTATAATGAGTCGAGTTTCCAACTGTTGTAAATAACTCGGTAAGGCCTGTTGGCGCGAAATTATTTCGGATTTTGTGCATAGTGACCGCTTTGCGTTTAGCCCTTCGTTCATCTAGTTTATCCCATCCTAGGGTATCTAAAAGTAACCTGGAGGTCGTATTATAGTCTGCTCTAAGAATTAGTCTAGCGGCTCTGTTTTGAAAAATTTGTAGTTTATCTGAGAGGAATTTTCCAAAATTGTCCCAAACTTCGCAACAATAATCCATGTGCGTCTGAATAAGGGAATCGTAAATTGTCATAAGTATATCTTGGGATACGAATGGTCTTATCCTTTTTAGAGCCCCTAGACCAGAAACTATCTTTTTTGTTATGTAATTAATGTGTTCTTCCCATCTTAGATTTTCGTCTACCACGACTCCAACTGTTTTACTTTCGGTTACTCTTTTTATTGGTCTATTTCCAATTTTTAATGTAGGCATCTTATCTAGATCAGATAAGCGTTGTCTCGAGCCGATTATCATGAATTCAGTTTTGGCGACATTCAAGTGTAATTTATTGGCTTTAAGCCAATGGTTAATATTTTGAAGTTCACGATTTGCTCTTGATTCGACATCACTTGTATTCGAGCCACATATTGTTACATTTGTATCGTCGGCAAACAGACATGGTGTCGATCTTTCTAGACAATTTGGTAAGTCATTTATATAAATGAGAAACAACAGGGGGCCAAGGATTGTACCTTGAGGCACTCCAAATGTGACTAATCTCTCATTTGACTTAATATTTTGAACCGAACATGACTGCATTCTGTCTGATAAATAAGATTGTTGAAATAAGATTGTTGAAATAAGATTGCTGAAATAAGGAAAACAGTTTTTACCCGAAAGTTGACCCCTGAACCAGGCCTTAACATGCTTGAGGAGCTGATTACCTAATCCGAGTAGCAATACTCCATGAGCCTGATCATATCGTGGTTGTGCTAATGTAGAATGGAATTGTGATGAACATACATTTAGTCGGCACGCCTATCCGTACGTTACTCAATGAATGCAATGAATAAGCTCTGAGACCATACAGGACGAGGGCGCTGGAGTTGCAACACTTGGGACTATACTCCTCCATGCAATCACGCCAGTGCATAGACGTAAACCGAACATAGAAAATCATATCGAGCGAAAATCAATACATATGTAGTCCTCACCGATGCACTGAAAAGAATGAAGGAAGAGTATAGCCCTGAAGCGAAGCAACTCCGAAATACCCCGTCAAAGGACCGGGTAATGAAGGGTATTAGATAACCCCATCGGAGAAGCTTTACACCGGGAAACCATACTGAAAATATATGCATGAAAAAATGTAAAAACAAAATTGTACTATGTAGTGCAAAAACTAAACTCTACGAAAAACAGGCTGTGTGACGTAATGGCTCAGAATACTCCATAGCGACAACAACACCGTTCTTCGCTCCTTGTACGGCTAGCGAAGCACGTGCCAAACGAGAAACGTAAACCAACGTGTTAATTAAAGTTAATGCATGCTCATGGTTACTTATGCAGTTAACGTAGTTGTGATACAGACGTTTCGCTTTCCCTACTAAGCGAGACACGCTCGCTCCCCGTAGCTGAAGAGCGAGGCACAACCGACTCCTAGCTATACAATACAACGGAGGCCCAAATGGGTGTGAACTAGGTATGGCAGCAGAGAATAGGATACTTTTGTATGGCGTAATATACCGTTCAAAATTCTGTTCTAGGAACGTAGCACAGAGAAATTACTGACAAAGCGGAGCTGACTCTACTCTACATATTTAAGAACATTCTTAGGGCGCTATAGGCATATCTTCTACCATAAATAAGAGGCAACCCTGTTCTTTTCAGAACAAACAAAAATCTGAAAGAGAGTTAAATAAGCGAGGACAACTATCGCTCTCTGAACAAAACCTGAAATGAATATAATGAGCGGGGTCGCCCCAGTCGTTAGACAGCATTTCTAAAACGAATAAACTAAGCGCGGTCACCACAGGTGCTTCGTGCACGAAATTCTAAGCGAATTAACTGAGCGAGATCACATCTGTCGGTCTACACAACAATTCTAAGCGAATTCACTGAGCGAGATCACCTCCATCGCGCTACACAACAATTCTAAGAGAATTAACAGCGAGATCACCGCTATCGTTCGACACAAAAACTCTGAGCGAATTAACTGATTGAGATCACCTATCGCTCGGCTCGACAAAAATTATAAGCGAATTAACGGAGCGAGATCACCGCTATCGCTCGACACAAAATAACGGAGCGAGATACATACATTCGCGTTCCCTACATCAATTTAGCCAGACACACTAGGCGGCTCCCGTAGCTGAAAAGCGAGACACAACCCTCTCTCGCTTAACAGAGAAATACATTCGCTTAGCGAGCCCGATACTCGCCCAAGGTTAAACAGCGAGACACCCTCGCTCGCGAGAGTAGTAGGAGAGGCATGGAATTAGCCTCCTTTTTAAGGCGCTATGCTAATTTTTAAGGCGCTCTCATTGATTCAGATGACGTCACAGTCTTATTGTCTTAGGTCATGCATAAGTTAATTAGGGCGTACGGCCCTTTTTAAGGCGCTATGCTAATTTGTTAAGGCGCTCATGAATAAAGTGAGGCGCGCTCATGAATAAAGTGCGGTAAAGTGCGGCGTCTCATGAATAAGGTGGAATCTCATTAACTCAGAGGTTTATCTATTATTTCTGTGAATGAGGTCATCGATCTATTCGGGCATGTTTGGACAAAGCTTGAGCGGCTATAAAACCAGAACCTGTGTCTTTGAGTGAGTACAACCCAAAGTGTAAAACCAGAACCTGTGTCTCCGAGTCAGTACAACCCAAAGTATAAAACCAGAAAACTCCAACTACAAGATGGCAAGGAAACCTATATCAGAAGACACTATTTGCATCGATGAAGTTGAAGTTGTCGAAAGAAACAGAGCATTTCACAGGATATCAAGTACAATACATTTGGTGTATGCTGCACTCTGTGAAAAACCAATCTATGCCGAGAAAGAAAGACAATGTGAAACAAATCGCCCAAGCCAAAGACAGTACGATTGCTTGATGTTATCCGAAGAGGAAGCGTGGAATTTGTTCTACAACAATGCAAAAGACGAAGTCAAACCAGAGAGAGTGTGGGAGATTGTGAACGCTGTTTGCTACATGTTGAACATTGAAATTCATCGATCATGGAAAGTTTACCTATCTGAACTTTACAAATTACCCTGGACCACAGTGTATCTCTTACATCTTCAGTTCAGTAACAACGGATCTTCTATCATTGATCAAGTGCTTGAAGTAGTGAGACGTGAAATACATCCACTGAATGACATTGAACAACACGGCTTTGCCTCAATATATTCTGTGTCTGTTCCAGAACAATTTTTTAGAAAAGATGAAGAGTTTATGGAGATTGATTGACTTTGTAATTACTTTAACGTTTAAATCAATAAAGTTCACTTGTTTTGATTGAACAGGTTTGGGCAAATCTTTGTTGTGAATAACAATACACTATTGGTTTGGTAATCTGCTCTATAGTAACCCAACGATATTTTTTATATCATTCACAACTCACTCGTAACGTAATTCTGAGATCAGAACATTTATAAACATTTACTAATAACAGTAAATCCACTGTGACTCATAAGATCAACTCTGCTATTGTTCTTAGGGATTAGCGATAACTGTAGGGCCTATTGTTTTGAGGAAAACACTTGAGATGCAAATTCTTCTCTAAAACTGAACTATAATTACCATACGAATAAAAACAAACCAGATAAATTAAACAAAGTTTATTCAATCTCAAAAACACCAATTTACAGTTCGTTTTCCTTATCGTCGTGGAGTTGGTAACTTTCTTATTTCTCAGTTCTTGGGTTGGTATAATGTACCGTGTTACAAGATTACACTGATTTATGTTTCATTGATTTTTTCTGATTGCTTATATTAAAACGATGACAAGAGGAAGAATATTTTTAAAGACATTTATTAATAGAAATCGACTTAATAAAACTTATTTCTAAAAGGTACAAATGCATTGTTCATCACTCGTTGAAAGTTAGTATCAAATAGCACAAATCTACTTGATCGTCCCTTTTATCTCCTTTCATTAAAAAAAGAAAAGGCGGGACAAGAGGCGACAAAAGGGATGAAAAGGATGAACGGAGATAGCTATATCCGAATGTGGAAACGTCTCTTGTCAGTAGGCCCTTTCATCCCTTTTGTCGCCATTTGTCCCGCTTTTTTTTTGTTTTATCCCTCTTTTTTTTTATTTCAAAAAGAAAAAAAGAGGGACAAGAGGCGACAAAAGGGATGAAAGGGCCTACTGACAAGAGACGTGTCCACATTCGAATATAGCTATCTCCGTTCATCCTTTTCATCTCTTTTGTCGCCTTTTGTCCCGCTTTTTTCTTTTTTTTATCCCTCTTTTTTTAATTTCAAAACGAAAAAAAGAGGGACAAGAGGCGACAAAAGGGATGAAAGGGCCTACTGACAAGAGACGTGTCCACATTCGGATATAGCTATCTCCGTTCATCCTTTTCATCCCTTTTCTCGCCTCTTGTCCCGCCTTTTTCTTTTTTTAATCCCTCTTTTTTTTATTTCAATACGAAAAAAGGCGGGACAAGAGGCGACAAAAGGGATGAAAGGAGATAAAAGGGACGATCAAGTAGATTTGTGCTATTAGATACTAACTTTCAACGAGTGAACATGGAAAATCGGACTTTGAAAAACTGCCCTGTACCTAATTGTGGATCAAAGTACGGTATCTTGTTAAATTATCCAACCACTTGGCACAAGTCCATAGATTATCAACTCAAGAACGTAAACCATATTTACAAGAAGCGAAACTTCAAAAAAGAAAGTTTTTGTCGAGGAATGTAAATCCAGTTGTTGATAATGGGAAATATGTTGGTTAGGAATCCTGCTTATAATATTGGTCTAACTGAGAGACCTTAGCTAAATTAGCTAATCGACATTTGTTAAACTTAGTGACCACACCAATTTGTTTTCTATAAAGTTGGAAACTTTTAAGGGTCTGACATTGTACTCCCGATCCTTGAAGAGTAAAGATATAAACGATGGCTGCTAATCGTTCCAACTCAGATGATGAAATGACTGAAGATTCTTATCAAAGCTCTGATTCTCAGGAGAGCACGGACTCCACTGATGATAGTTATGACGGAGAAGAGGATGTTTGGGAAAGAATTCGAAACGAAGCTAAAGAACGGCACCAGGAAGATTGGGAAGCGTTGGTTCAAAAGTATGAACAGGATGCGGATAGTCATGAAGTTGCTGAAATCACAGCCAGTAACGCTTTGGTTCCTACCTATAGAAAAGACCCAAGAGAAGTGTTGTTCGAAGATATGAAATGGATTCACAGCTTAAGAAAATATCCTGATTTCCGAAAAATCTTGGAAACAAAGCAAAACTTGATGAACATGGAAGATTATGGATGGAAAGAAGCGACCGAGGCTGCAATTCACCACCGAAAATTCTTGTTGAATAAACAATTCCAAAAACAACCTATTCCGGAACAGAGTGTTCCCGTGATGAATAATGCATTTGTACCTGTTAGAAATAAGTTTTATTAAGTCGATTTCTATTAATAAATGTCTTTAAAAATATTCTTCCTCTTGTCATCGTTTAAATATAAGCAATCAGTAAGCAGCATTTGTCAACAAGAAAAAATCAATGAAACATAAATCAGTGTAATCTTGTAACACGGTACATTATACCAACCCAAGAACTGAGAAATAAGAAAGTTATCAACTCCGCGACGATAAGGAAAACGAACTGTAAATTGGTGTTTTTGAGATTGAATAAACTTTGTTTAATTTATCTGGTTTGTTTTTATTCGTATGGTAATTATAGTTCAGTTTTAGAGAAGAATTTGCATCTCAAGTGTTTTCCTCAAAACAATAGGCCCTACAGTTATCGCTAATCCCTAAGAACAATAGCAGAGTTGATCTTATGAGTCACAGTGGATTTACTGTTATTAGTAAATGTTTATAAATATTCTGATCTCAGAATTACGTTACGAGTGAGTTGTGAATGATATAAAAAATATCGTTGGGTTACTATAGAGCAGATTACCAAAACAATAGTGTATTGTTATTCACAACAAAGATTTGCCCAAACCTGTTCAATCAAAACAAGTGAACTTTATTGATTTAAACGTTAAAGTAACTACAAAGTCAATTAATATCCATAAACTCTTCAACTTTTCTAAAAAATTGTTCTGGAACAGACACAGAATATATTGAAGCAAAGCCGTGTTGTTCAATGTCATTCAGTGGATGTATTTCACGTCTCACTACTTCAAGCACTTGATCAATGATAGAAGATCCGTTGTTACTGAACTGAAGATGTAAGAGATACACTGTGGTCCAGGGTAATTTGTAAAGTTCAGATAGGTAAACTTTCCATGATCGATGAATTTCAATGTTCAACATGTAGCAAACAGCGTTCACAATCTCCCACACTCTCTCTGGTTTGACTTCGTCTTTTGCATTGTTGTAGAACAAATTCCACGCTTCCTCTTCGGATAACATCAAGCAATCGTACTGTCTTTGGCTTGGGCGATTTGTTTCACATTGTCTTTCTTTCTCGGCATAGATTGGTTTTTCACAGAGTGCAGCATACACCAAATGTATTGTACTTGATATCCTGTGAAATGCTCTGTTTCTTTCGACAACTTCAACTTCATCGATGCAAATAGTGTCTTCTGATATAGGTTTCCTTGCCATCTTGTAGTTGGAGTTTTCTGGTTTTATACTTTGGGTTGTACTGACTCGGAGTTTTATAGCCGCTCAAGCCAGTTGCCCAAACATGCCCGAATAGATCGATGACCTCATTCACAGAAATAATAGATAATCCTCTGAGTTAATGAGATTCCACTTTATTCATGAGACGCCGCACTTTACAGCACTTTATTCATGAGCGCGCCTCACTTTATTCACGAGAGCGCCTTAAAAATTAGCATAGCGCCTTAAAAAAGGGCCGTACGCCCTAATTAATTTATGCATGACCTAAGACAATAAGACTGTGACGTCATCTGAATTAATGAGAGCGCCTTAAAAATTAGCGTAGCGCCTTAAAAAGGAGGCTAATTCCATGCCTCTCCTACTACTCGCGAGACCAATACTCGCCCTAGGTTTAACAGTAAGACGTGCACTGCTATCTCGCATGCGAGACCGAGACTCGCTCCCTGGTCTAAATGGCGACACACTCGCCAGCGAGACCGAGACTCGCTCCTAGTCTAAATGGCGACACACTCGCCAGCGAGACCGAGACTCGCTCCCTAGTCTAAATGGCGACACACTCGCCAGCGAGACCGCATCGCGCAGAATGAATGGACATATCTCGTTAACGAGGGCTAATTTGCGTATGAAGTGTTCACTCAAGCGCGCGGTAATTCAAAACTTTAATCAGATTTACAGAAGAACGGGCCAAATTTGAGCGAGGTCTTCTTAATTTTTATTTTTTCGGCACTCGATTTGGAAAGTATTAAAGTTTCACTGGACTTATGTGAGATAAAGGGCCAACGAAGCTTTTTGGAAAGTATTACGAAGGCTGAAGCTCACTAAGTAGTATCGCTTTCCGTCAAATATTGGGTAAATTTGACCAAAATTTGACTGAAGTAGTCTTGAAGTGAAGTTTTGGGTGGCTTTTTCTCGGTCTGTGTTGGAAAATGTTTCAAGTTTCACTCGGCAAATGAAAGATATAAGTCAACAATCAGTCTCAGTAAAAAAAATAACTTGAACTTAGCATACAGGCATACAGAACTTAGCATACAGAACTTAGCATACAGGCCTCCTCTTAAGAGTCCTGGCCTACATTCAGCTCACTCCTCACCTAACGATGGCTAAGCAGAAATTTCCTTGTGGAATCTGTACGAAATCTGTGAATCAAAATCACAAAGCTGTTTAATGTGGTATTTGCAACTATTGGATTCATATTAAATCATAGTTAATAGAGTGGAATGGTTAGGAAACCCGGCAAACTTCAAAAGGGCTAACAAAGGCGCTGCGATTTAGGTTGGAAGGGGTAAGACAAACGATTGTGCACGATCATAGTTCATTAGCGTTCCCTGAACGACTGAACTCACACGTTTCTATTGGCTGATTGATTAACATGTTGGAATTTCTGTGTTTTGTGCACGGTAGTGGTTGAAAAAAGCTAACAAAGACATATAACAAAGAAGGTCCCTGAGTTTCCTAACCATTCCACTCTATTAACTATGATTAAATGTAATAATCTCTCATCTAAAGACTATCGACACCTACAACTAAGTAATGAGGTATGGTTTTGTAAAAAATGTATATGATATATTTCCATTTTCTACATTAGAGGATATCGAATTGTATAATCTTAATAACTGTAAACTACCATCTCATTTTGACTTATTGCCTTCTCTTGATATACTATCCAAAATTTCTGGATTACCATTTCTTGATAATTCTGATATAGACAACAATATTCCAAATCCAATTAATTCTCGATATTATTACCCTAAGGATTTTGATAATTTAGTCTTATCTCCTGGACAACCACATTTTTCTTTATTTCACATTAACTTGAATAGCCTTGATGCCCATTTTGATAACCTTCAAGCACTCTTTCCATGTTGGCTTTTCCATTTCAAATAATTGGAATTACAGAGACTAGAGATCGTATTACCTTAGGATTTAAAAAGAACAATAATTTGGAAGGTTATGATTTGCTTACCCAGCCTTCTAATTCAGCAGCAGGGGGTGTAGCCATTTATGCTAGTAAATCACTGGATGTCAGTAAAAGATCTGACCTTAGTATAACCGACAATGATTTTGAGACCATTTGGTTTGAAATTAATAACAAAAAAGCCAACAATACTTTGTTGTTGTGCTTACAGACACCTTTCGTCCAATCCGATAAAATTCAGAGAACACCTTGAGTCAATTTTTCACAAAATATCTAGAGAAAATAAGAACATATATATTATGGGGGACTTTAACATGAATCTGTTAAATTATGAGAGCCATGTAGAAACCAGTGAATTCTTTAACACAATGACTTCTAATTTCCTTCTACCTTATATCCTCCAACCTACTCGAATTACTGACAGAACTGCTACCCTAATAGATAATATATATGCTAATACATTTAATTATAATGCTATCAGTGGTAATATTATTACTAAAATTGCTGATCACCTTCCACAGTTTCTAATTGTAGAAGATTTCAAAATTAATTATAAAAGTTTATATTAATATAAAACTGATTATTCAAACTTCGATGCAAATGCCTTTAGCAACAATTTTTGCCTTCTTGATTGGTCATTCCTGAGTAATAATAACTTGGATACTGATTCAAAGTTCGATACATTCTACAACAAAATCTCTTCTTATGTTGACCTTCATGCTCCTCGCAGAAAGTTATCAAAGCAAGAAATCAAGTTAAAATCTAAACCCTGGATAACTACAGAAATATTGAGAATGATTAAATATAGAGACAAATTATATTCTAAGTTATTTAAAAAACCGAATGACCTTAACCTCACATACTTATTTAAGAAATGTAGAAATCGAGTTGTTAATGACATTAAAGAGAGCAAAAGGAAGTATTTAGACAATACTTTCTTTCTAATATGACAAATATGAAAAAACTCTGGTCAGGTATCCGATCAATTATTAATATTAGTAAATGCAAAATTAGCTCTGTTCCTACATTATTGGAAAATAATAAATCCATTGACAATCCATATGTCAGCAAATATCTTCAATAAGTTTTTCGTCAACGTTGGTAAATCAACTGATAAAAATATCCCTAAAGGAAATCATAGTGCCTCATTTTACCTTAAAGGTAATTATCCACAGTCATTTTTTTTATCACCTGTAGTTCCACTAGAAGTTTCACTAATTATTTCTAAAATGGATAATAGTAAATCTGTTGGGCCAAATAGTATTCCAATTCCCTTATTAAAAATTCTTAATGATCATATTTCTAAACTATTAGCACTATTAATCAATGATTCCTTTACCTCTGGAATCTTTCCAAGTAAACTAAAAATAGCTAAAGTTACTCCTATTTTCAAAAAAGGATCAAGACTGGAAAAGTACAATTATAGGCCTATATCAGTTCTATCTATCTTTAGTAAAAGGTTTGAGAAATTAATGCATCAACGTCTTTATTAATATCTTGAACAACACAGTATTCTTTATTCCCTTCAGTTTGGGTTCAGAGAGAAGTGTTCAACATCTCATGCTCTTATTAGTATAACTGAATTGATACGAAATTCAATTGACAGCAATGAATATGGATGTGGAATATTTATTGATTTGAAAAAGCTTTTGACACTGTTAATCATTCAATTTTCAGTATTATCTAAAATGAATCACTATGGTATAAGAACTGGTTTTTGTCTTATCTTTCTAATAGAGAACAATATGTAACTGTTAATGGCCATAATTCTGTTCCTTTACCAATTAATTGTGGAGTGCCCCACGGTTCCGTGTTAGGCCCATTGTTATTTTTGTTATACATTAATGACCTACCAAATGCTTCAAGTTTGCTTAAATTTCATTTATTTGCTGATGATACTAATATCTATTATTCTTCTAAAAATCTTGAACACCTCCAACAATTAATAAACAAGAAGCTGCACGCAGCTTGAACTCCGGCGTATCATTTACAACGCGGATGCTCTCATACACCTCAGTGCGTGTTTGGCACATTACGAACGCACAATTAGATGCGAAAGTAGGCAGAGACAGTCGATCTGATCTAAAACTCCACGAGTTCATTAGAACTCGAGTAAACACAAGTACAACACGAACACAAGTAGCACATGAGTGAACACAAGCGAGGTTAAGTAAGCCAGGATACTCTTGGATAACATGCACAGATAGCCCAAAAATACTAGGATACAAATGCTGACGAACTGCATGATCTAAAACTCCACACGAGTCAGAACCCGAGTGCACTAGCGAATCATAATTTAATTAACAAAACATTATAGTAAAAAAATCAATAATAAAAATTGTGTTATCATCTTAGTTGTTTCGGGTTAACTGTTCTTAGCTTACCCATTCACCTGCGTGTTTGGCACTTTATGAACGCACAATCAGTTGTAAAAGTACACACGCACAGCTGTCGATCTGACCTAAAACCCACATGTGTCAGAACACGAGTGAAGACGAGTGAAGACGAGCGACTTCAAGTAAGCTAGGGCACCCTAGTATAACACAGCAAGCTAAAAACTACTAGGATCCAAATACTATGATGATCTGATCTAAAACTCCACATGAGTGCACAGCGGTTCATAATTATCAAAACATTATAATAATAATAAAAAAACATTTAATTGTTTTCTCGTCTTACTTGTTTCGGGTTACCTGTGTTATCAGTGGGGTACCCGCTTTTTGTATTTTCGGGTTACCAGTATTATCCTAAGCTTGGCTCAGTTATGTCGGGTTACCTGTGTTTTCAGTAAGGTATTTTCGGGCTACCTGCATTCACATCGTTATTAGTATGCACATAGCCAGATCACTGTTTATAGTACACATGTACAATCACTCAAGACAAATTGGATTGGACTATCAGATGCGAAAGTATGCACGCACAGTCGCATCACGAAGCAGCACCAGAGTAACAAGAAGCTGCACGAACTCAAGCCTAAAATCAACTCAATGTCTATGCAAAGATGTATCAGAAATATATAAATTGTGCTGTTTATTTTTTCTCTGTTACACGTCTATGAAGAGAAAATCTGAAACCTTTCTCACAACGTCCGCTCAGACGGCTCAAGTCTATTTTTTACTGGACTAACGGCTCCTAATTGCGAACCATTGTGTTTTCTTTGTGTTGGAGGTCGATATGGTAAAATTTGCTTTGAATTGAGCCGCCACACAATCTAAATTGATCAGCGGAGAATCGAACTTGAAAACTAATTTTCTCTTCAGACGCGCAACACAGACAAATATAATAGCAGAACTTATATCTTTAGAATACATGTTTGTTTAGACGTTGTGAACAACACAAGTAGAACACGAGTGAACACGAGTGCACGCAAGTAGAACACAAATAAACACGAGCAACCGTCACGTAATAAGCCAGGGTACCCAGGATTACACAGGTAGCCCACAAATACTAGGATCCAAATACCAGTAGGATCTGAAATATAACTCCACACGAGTCAGAACACGAGTGAACATGAGTGCACCAGCGCTTCATGATTTAATTAACAGAAAAGCATAATAATAAAATAATAAAAATTGTGTTATCGGCTTAGTTGTTTCGGGATATCTGTGGTATCAGTGTGTGTACCGTCTTTGTATTGTCGGGCTATCTGTGTTATCCTAGGGGAACGCCATTATCATGATAATAATAAAATAATAAACTTAGTTGTGTTGTCCTATTGTTATCAATGCAGTACGGTGACCGGTACGGTACTATACTCTATGTATTTTCCGTCTAACTACAACTAGATTTATCAGCGGACATTCCAACATGAAAACTCTTTTTTTCTTCAGACGCGCAACACAGAACAATAAAATAGCAGAACTTAATTATGTCTTTTGACGTTGGGTTGATTTTAGAGTTCAGTTCCCCTTTTACTTCGGCCCGGTTTTTTTTCAAATCAACTTTGACATTGTTCGAAAGCTGAATGAGTTTTTTTTTAATCTATTTGTCCCGACGAACGTGAACTAACGCCAAAATGTGTGAATGCAAGGCGAGACTGACTTCCGTCTTCCAGTTACTTTGCGTGACCTGGCAAATTAATAAGTTTTCTATTAGGCTTTCACTATGCGAGCGGATGACCTTTCACCAGTTTCATTCCAGTCTATGGCGGTGCTAGCTAGCTTTTAGTCCAACTTTATACTAATTCTCTTGATTGGTTATTAGTTTCCTGAAAGAATATATATATATGAGGCATGTTAACACAAAAAGAGTGTACCTTGCTAAGGCGCCTTTTGTGTTGACATGCGTCAATATGTGCACCGTTTCAGTTTCAACTGGCCGCTGTTGCTCGAAATCTTGATGGATTTTAATGCGGTTTGCAGCAAAAGAACCGTCTTTGTCTATAGAACAACTGTTGACTGCGTTTTAGCCGCACCTGGGCATTGGAAACACCCCAAAATGTCACTTTTAGTTGATCAACTGGAAAAAGGTGATAAGGTAGAAAATCTCGAAAAATTCCAAATCTCAAACAAGGAAATTATGGGATAGAAAGGCTATACATGGAAGCAAGTGTCATTTTACAACCATTGAAACCTAGACTATCAGTTATCAGCGCTTTAAACTGAGGAAATCGAGAATTCCACACAAGATGAGGCATGTTAACACAAAAAGAGTGTACCTTGCTAAGGCGCCTTTTGTGTTGACATGCGTCAATATGTGCACCGTTTCAGTTTCAACTGGCCGCTGTTGCTCGAAATCTTGATGGATTTTAATGCGGTTTGCAGCAAAAGAACCGTCTTTGTCTATAGAACAACTGTTGACTGCGTTTTAGCCGCACCTGGGCATTGGAAACACCCCAAAATGTCACTTTTAGTTGATCAACTGGAAAAAGGTGATAAGGTAGAAAATCTCGAAAAATTCCAAATCTCAAACAAGGAAATTATGGGATAGAAAGGCTATACATGGAAGCAAGTGTCATTTTACAACCATTGAAACCTAGACTATCAGTTATCAGCGCTTTAAACTGAGGAAATCGAGAATTCCACACAAGATGAGGCATGTTAACACAAAAAGAGTGTACCTTGCTAAGGCGCCTTTTGTGTTGACATGCCTCAATATGTGCACCGTTTCAGTTTCAACTGGCCGCTGTTGCTCGAAATCTTGATGGATTTTAATGCGGTTTGCAGCAAAAGAACCGTCTTTGTCTATAGAACAACTGTTGACTGCGTTTTAGCCGCACCTGGGCATTGGAAACACCCCAAAATGTCACTTTTAGTTGATCAACTGGAAAAAGGTGATAAGGTAGAAAATCTCGAAAAATTCCAAATCTCAAACAAGGAAATTATGGGATAGAAAGGCTATACATGGAAGCAAGTGTCATTTTACAACCATTGAAACCTAGACTATCAGTTATCAGCGCTTTAAACTGAGGAAATCGAGAATTCCACACAAGATGAGGCATGTTAACACAAAAAGAGTGTACCTTGCTAAGGCGCCTTTTGTGTTGACATGCGTCAATATGTGCACCGTTTCAGTTTCAACTGGCCGCTGTTGCTCGAAATCTTGATGGATTTTAATGCGGTTTGCAGCAAAAGAACCGTCTTTGTCTATAGAACAACTGTTGACTGCGTTTTAGCCGCACCTGGGCATTGGAAACACCCCAAAATGTCACTTTTAGTTGATCAACTGGAAAAAGGTGATAAGGTAGAAAATCTCGAAAAATTCCAAATCTCAAACAAGGAAATTATGGGATAGAAAGGCTATACATGGAAGCAAGTGTCATTTTACAACCATTGAAACCTAGACTATCAGTTATCAGCGCTTTAAACTGAGGAAATCGAGAATTCCACACAAGATGAGGCATGTTAACACAAAAAGAGTGTACCTTGCTAAGGCGCCTTTTGTGTTGACATGCCTCAATATGTGCACCGTTTCAGTTTCAACTGGCCGCTGTTGCTCGACATCTTGATGGATTTTAATGCGGTTTGCAGCAAAAGAACCGTCTTTGTCTATAGAACAACTGTTGACTGCGTTTTAGCCGCACCTGGGCATTGGAAACACCCCAAAATGTCACTTTTAGTTGATCAACTGGAAAAAGGTGATAAGGTAGAAAATCTCGAAAAATTCCAAATCTCAAACAAGGAAATTATGGGATAGAAAGGCTATACATGGAAGCAAGTGTCATTTTACAACCATTGAAACCTAGACTATCAGTTATCAGCGCTTTAAACTGAGGAAATCGAGAATTCCACACAAGATGAGGCATGTTAACACAAAAAGAGTGTACCTTGCTAAGGCGCCTTTTGTGTTGACATGCGTCAATATGTGCACCGTTTCAGTTTCAACTGGCCGCTGTTGCTCGAAATCTTGATGGATTTTAATGCGGTTTGCAGCAAAAGAACCGTCTTTGTCTATAGAACAACTGTTGACTGCGTTTTAGCCGCACCTGGGCATTGGAAACACCCCAAAATGTCACTTTTAGTTGATCAACTGGAAAAAGGTGATAAGGTAGAAAATCTCGAAAAATTCCAAATCTCAAACAAGGAAATTATGGGATAGAAAGGCTATACATGGAAGCAAGTGTCATTTTACAACCATTGAAACCTAGACTATCAGTTATCAGCGCTTTAAACTGAGGAAATCGAGAATTCCACACAAGATGAGGCATGTTAACACAAAAAGAGTGTACCTTGCTAAGGCGCCTTTTGTGTTGACATGCCTCAATATGTGCACCGTTTCAGTTTCAACTGGCCGCTGTTGCTCGAAATCTTGATGGATTTTAATGCGGTTTGCAGCAAAAGAACCGTCTTTGTCTATAGAACAACTGTTGACTGCGTTTTAGCCGCACCTGGGCATTGGAAACACCCCAAAATGTCACTTTTAGTTGATCAACTGGAAAAAGGTGATAAGGTAGAAAATCTCGAAAAATTCCAAATCTCAAACAAGGAAATTATGGGATAGAAAGGCTATACATGGAAGCAAGTGTCATTTTACAACCATTGAAACCTAGACTATCAGTTATCAGCGCTTTAAACTGAGGAAATCGAGAATTCCACACAAGATGAGGCATGTTAACACAAAAAGAGTGTACCTTGCTAAGGCGCCTTTTGTGTTGACATGCCTCAATATGTGCACCGTTTCAGTTTCAACTGGCCGCTGTTGCTCGACATCTTGATGGATTTTAATGCGGTTTGCAGCAAAAGAACCGTCTTTGTCTATAGAACAACTGTTGACTGCGTTTTAGCCGCACCTGGGCATTGGAAACACCCCAAAATGTCACTTTTAGTTGATCAACTGGAAAAAGGTGATAAGGTAGAAAATCTCGAAAAATTCCAAATCTCAAACAAGGAAATTATGGGATAGAAAGGCTATACATGGAAGCAAGTGTCATTTTACAACCATTGAAACCTAGACTATCAGTTATCAGCGCTTTAAACTGAGGAAATCGTGAGGCATGTTAACACAAAAAGAGTGTACCTTGCTAAGGCGCCTTTTGTGTTGACATGCGTCAATATGTGCACCGTTTCAGTTTCAACTGGCCGCTGTTGCTCGAAATCTTGATGGATTTTAATGCGGTTTGCAGCAAAAGAACCGTCTTTGTCTATAGAACAACTGTTGACTGCGTTTTAGCCGCACCTGGGCATTGGAAACACCCCAAAATGTCACTTTTAGTTGATCAACTGGAAAAAGGTGATAAGGTAGAAAATCTCGAAAAATTCCAAATCTCAAACAAGGAAATTATGGGATAGAAAGGCTATACATGGAAGCAAGTGTCATTTTACAACCATTGAAACCTAGACTATCAGTTATCAGCGCTTTAAACTGAGGAAATCGAGAATTCCACACAAGATGAGGCATGTTAACACAAAAAGAGTGTACCTTGCTAAGGCGCCTTTTGTGTTGACATGCCTCAATATGTGCACCGTTTCAGTTTCAACTGGCCGCTGTTGCTCGAAATCTTGATGGATTTTATTGCGGTTTGCAGCAAAAGAACCGTCTTTGTCTATAGAACAACTGTTGACTGCGTTTTAGCCGCACCTGGGCATTGGAAACACCCCAAAATGTCACTTTTAGTTGATCAACTGGAAAAAGGTGATAAGGTAGAAAATCTCGAAAAATTCCAAATCTCAAACAAGGAAATTATGGGATAGAAAGGCTATACATGGAAGCAAGTGTCATTTTACAACCATTGAAACCTAGACTATCAGTTATCAGCGCTTTAAACTGAGGAAATCGAGAATTCCACACAAGATGAGGCATGTTAACACAAAAAGAGTGTACCTTGCTAAGGCGCCTTTTGTGTTGACATGCCTCAATATGTGCACCGTTTCAGTTTCAACTGGCCGCTGTTGCTCGAAATCTTGATGGATTTTATTGCGGTTTGCAGCAAAAGAACCGTCTTTGTCTATAGAACAACTGTTGACTGCGTTTTAGCCGCACCTGGGCATTGGAAACACCCCAAAATGTCACTTTTAGTTGATCAACTGGAAAAAGGTGATAAGGTAGAAAATCTCGAAAAATTCCAAATCTCAAACAAGGAAATTATGGGATAGAAAGGCTATACATGGAAGCAAGTGTCATTTTACAACCATTGAAACCTAGACTATCAGTTATCAGCGCTTTAAACTGAGGAAATCGAGAATTCCACACAAGATGAGGCATGTTAACACAAAAAGAGTGTACCTTGCTAAGGCGCCTTTTGTGTTGACATGCCTCAATATGTGCACCGTTTCAGTTTCAACTGGCCGCTGTTGCTCGAAATCTTGATGGATTTTAATGCGGTTTGCAGCAAAAGAACCGTCTTTGTCTATAGAACAACTGTTGACTGCGTTTTAGCCGCACCTGGGCATTGGAAACACCCCAAAATGTCACTTTTAGTTGATCAACTGGAAAAAGGTGATAAGGTAGAAAATCTCGAAAAATTCCAAATCTCAAACAAGGAAATTATGGGATAGAAAGGCTATACATGGAAGCAAGTGTCATTTTACAACCATTGAAACCTAGACTATCAGTTATCAGCGCTTTAAACTGAGGAAATCGAGAATTCCACACAAGATGAGGCATGTTAACACAAAAAGAGTGTACCTTGCTAAGGCGCCTTTTGTGTTGACATGCGTCAATATGTGCACCGTTTCAGTTTCAACTGGCCGCTGTTGCTCGAAATCTTGATGGATTTTAATGCGGTTTGCAGCAAAAGAACCGTCTTTGTCTATAGAACAACTGTTGACTGCGTTTTAGCCGCACCTGGGCATTGGAAACACCCCAAAATGTCACTTTTAGTTGATCAACTGGAAAAAGGTGATAAGGTAGAAAATCTCGAAAAATTCCAAATCTCAAACAAGGAAATTATGGGATAGAAAGGCTATACATGGAAGCAAGTGTCATTTTACAACCATTGAAACCTAGACTATCAGTTATCAGCGCTTTAAACTGAGGAAATCGAGAATTCCACACAAGATGAGGCATGTTAACACAAAAAGAGTGTACCTTGCTAAGGCGCCTTTTGTGTTGACATGCCTCAATATGTGCACCGTTTCAGTTTCAACTGGCCGCTGTTGCTCGAAATCTTGATGGATTTTATTGCGGTTTGCAGCAAAAGAACCGTCTTTGTCTATAGAACAACTGTTGACTGCGTTTTAGCCGCACCTGGGCATTGGAAACACCCCAAAATGTCACTTTTAGTTGATCAACTGGAAAAAGGTGATAAGGTAGAAAATCTCGAAAAATTCCAAATCTCAAACAAGGAAATTATGGGATAGAAAGGCTATACATGGAAGCAAGTGTCATTTTACAACCATTGAAACCTAGACTATCAGTTATCAGCGCTTTAAACTGAGGAAATCGAGAATTCCACACAAGATGAGGCATGTTAACACAAAAAGAGTGTACCTTGCTAAGGCGCCTTTTGTGTTGACATGCCTCAATATGTGCACCGTTTCAGTTTCAACTGGCCGCTGTTGCTCGAAATCTTGATGGATTTTAATGCGGTTTGCAGCAAAAGAACCGTCTTTGTCTATAGAACAACTGTTGACTGCGTTTTAGCCGCACCTGGGCATTGGAAACACCCCAAAATGTCACTTTTAGTTGATCAACTGGAAAAAGGTGATAAGGTAGAAAATCTCGAAAAATTCCAAATCTCAAACAAGGAAATTATGGGATAGAAAGGCTATACATGGAAGCAAGTGTCATTTTACAACCATTGAAACCTAGACTATCAGTTATCAGCGCTTTAAACTGAGGAAATCGAGAATTCCACACAAGATGAGGCATGTTAACACAAAAAGAGTGTACCTTGCTAAGGCGCCTTTTGTGTTGACATGCGTCAATATGTGCACCGTTTCAGTTTCAACTGGCCGCTGTTGCTCGAAATCTTGATGGATTTTAATGCGGTTTGCAGCAAAAGAACCGTCTTTGTCTATAGAACAACTGTTGACTGCGTTTTAGCCGCACCTGGGCATTGGAAACACCCCAAAATGTCACTTTTAGTTGATCAACTGGAAAAAGGTGATAAGGTAGAAAATCTCGAAAAATTCCAAATCTCAAACAAGGAAATTATGGGATAGAAAGGCTATACATGGAAGCAAGTGTCATTTTACAACCATTGAAACCTAGACTATCAGTTATCAGCGCTTTAAACTGAGGAAATCGAGAATTCCACACAAGATGAGGCATGTTAACACAAAAAGAGTGTACCTTGCTAAGGCGCCTTTTGTGTTGACATGCCTCAATATGTGCACCGTTTCAGTTTCAACTGGCCGCTGTTGCTCGAAATCTTGATGGATTTTATTGCGGTTTGCAGCAAAAGAACCGTCTTTGTCTATAGAACAACTGTTGACTGCGTTTTAGCCGCACCTGGGCATTGGAAACACCCCAAAATGTCACTTTTAGTTGATCAACTGGAAAAAGGTGATAAGGTAGAAAATCTCGAAAAATTCCAAATCTCAAACAAGGAAATTATGGGATAGAAAGGCTATACATGGAAGCAAGTGTCATTTTACAACCATTGAAACCTAGACTATCAGTTATCAGCGCTTTAAACTGAGGAAATCGAGAATTCCACACAAGATGAGGCATGTTAACACAAAAAGAGTGTACCTTGCTAAGGCGCCTTTTGTGTTGACATGCCTCAATATGTGCACCGTTTCAGTTTCAACTGGCCGCTGTTGCTCGAAATCTTGATGGATTTTATTGCGGTTTGCAGCAAAAGAACCGTCTTTGTCTATAGAACAACTGTTGACTGCGTTTTAGCCGCACCTGGGCATTGGAAACACCCCAAAATGTCACTTTTAGTTGATCAACTGGAAAAAGGTGATAAGGTAGAAAATCTCGAAAAATTCCAAATCTCAAACAAGGAAATTATGGGATAGAAAGGCTATACATGGAAGCAAGTGTCATTTTACAACCATTGAAACCTAGACTATCAGTTATCAGCGCTTTAAACTGAGGAAATCGAGAATTCCACACAAGATGAGGCATGTTAACACAAAAAGAGTGTACCTTGCTAAGGCGCCTTTTGTGTTGACATGCCTCAATATGTGCACCGTTTCAGTTTCAACTGGCCGCTGTTGCTCGACATCTTGATGGATTTTAATGCGGTTTGCAGCAAAAGAACCGTCTTTGTCTATAGAACAACTGTTGACTGCGTTTTAGCCGCACCTGGGCATTGGAAACACCCCAAAATGTCACTTTTAGTTGATCAACTGGAAAAAGGTGATAAGGTAGAAAATCTCGAAAAATTCCAAATCTCAAACAAGGAAATTATGGGATAGAAAGGCTATACATGGAAGCAAGTGTCATTTTACAACCATTGAAACCTAGACTATCAGTTATCAGCGCTTTAAACTGAGGAAATCGAGAATTCCACACAAGATGAGGCATGTTAACACAAAAAGAGTGTACCTTGCTAAGGCGCCTTTTGTGTTGACATGCGTCAATATGTGCACCGTTTCAGTTTCAACTGGCCGCTGTTGCTCGAAATCTTGATGGATTTTAATGCGGTTTGCAGCAAAAGAACCGTCTTTGTCTATAGAACAACTGTTGACTGCGTTTTAGCCGCACCTGGGCATTGGAAACACCCCAAAATGTCACTTTTAGTTGATCAACTGGAAAAAGGTGATAAGGTAGAAAATCTCGAAAAATTCCAAATCTCAAACAAGGAAATTATGGGATAGAAAGGCTATACATGGAAGCAAGTGTCATTTTACAACCATTGAAACCTAGACTATCAGTTATCAGCGCTTTAAACTGAGGAAATCGAGAATTCCACACAAGATGAGGCATGTTAACACAAAAAGAGTGTACCTTGCTAAGGCGCCTTTTGTGTTGACATGCCTCAATATGTGCACCGTTTCAGTTTCAACTGGCCGCTGTTGCTCGAAATCTTGATGGATTTTATTGCGGTTTGCAGCAAAAGAACCGTCTTTGTCTATAGAACAACTGTTGACTGCGTTTTAGCCGCACCTGGGCATTGGAAACACCCCAAAATGTCACTTTTAGTTGATCAACTGGAAAAAGGTGATAAGGTAGAAAATCTCGAAAAATTCCAAATCTCAAACAAGGAAATTATGGGATAGAAAGGCTATACATGGAAGCAAGTGTCATTTTACAACCATTGAAACCTAGACTATCAGTTATCAGCGCTTTAAACTGAGGAAATCGAGAATTCCACACAAGATGAGGCATGTTAACACAAAAAGAGTGTACCTTGCTAAGGCGCCTTTTGTGTTGACATGCCTCAATATGTGCACCGTTTCAGTTTCAACTGGCCGCTGTTGCTCGACATCTTGATGGATTTTAATGCGGTTTGCAGCAAAAGAACCGTCTTTGTCTATAGAACAACTGTTGACTGCGTTTTAGCCGCACCTGGGCATTGGAAACACCCCAAAATGTCACTTTTAGTTGATCAACTGGAAAAAGGTGATAAGGTAGAAAATCTCGAAAAATTCCAAATCTCAAACAAGGAAATTATGGGATAGAAAGGCTATATACATGGAAGCAAGTGTCATTTTACAACCATTGAAACCTAGACTATCAGTTATCAGCGCTTTAAACTGAGGAAATCGAGAATTCCACACAAGATGAGGCATGTTAACACAAAAAGAGTGTACCTTGCTAAGGCGCCTTTTGTGTTGACATGCGTCAATATGTGCACCGTTTCAGTTTCAACTGGCCGCTGTTGCTCGAAATCTTGATGGATTTTAATGCGGTTTGCAGCAAAAGAACCGTCTTTGTCTATAGAACAACTGTTGACTGCGTTTTAGCCGCACCTGGGCATTGGAAACACCCCAAAATGTCACTTTTAGTTGATCAACTGGAAAAAGGTGATAAGGTAGAAAATCTCGAAAAATTCCAAATCTCAAACAAGGAAATTATGGGATAGAAAGGCTATACATGGAAGCAAGTGTCATTTTACAACCATTGAAACCTAGACTATCAGTTATCAGCGCTTTAAACTGAGGAAATCGAGAATTCCACACAAGATGAGGCATGTTAACACAAAAAGAGTGTACCTTGCTAAGGCGCCTTTTGTGTTGACATGCCTCAATATGTGCACCGTTTCAGTTTCAACTGGCCGCTGTTGCTCGAAATCTTGATGGATTTTATTGCGGTTTGCAGCAAAAGAACCGTCTTTGTCTATAGAACAACTGTTGACTGCGTTTTAGCCGCACCTGGGCATTGGAAACACCCCAAAATGTCACTTTTAGTTGATCAACTGGAAAAAGGTGATAAGGTAGAAAATCTCGAAAAATTCCAAATCTCAAACAAGGAAATTATGGGATAGAAAGGCTATACATGGAAGCAAGTGTCATTTTACAACCATTGAAACCTAGACTATCAGTTATCAGCGCTTTAAACTGAGGAAATCGAGAATTCCACACAAGATGAGGCATGTTAACACAAAAAGAGTGTACCTTGCTAAGGCGCCTTTTGTGTTGACATGCCTCAATATGTGCACCGTTTCAGTTTCAACTGGCCGCTGTTGCTCGAAATCTTGATGGATTTTAATGCGGTTTGCAGCAAAAGAACCGTCTTTGTCTATAGAACAACTGTTGACTGCGTTTTAGCCGCACCTGGGCATTGGAAACACCCCAAAATGTCACTTTTAGTTGATCAACTGGAAAAAGGTGATAAGGTAGAAAATCTCGAAAAATTCCAAATCTCAAACAAGGAAATTATGGGATAGAAAGGCTATACATGGAAGCAAGTGTCATTTTACAACCATTGAAACCTAGACTATCAGTTATCAGCGCTTTAAACTGAGGAAATCGAGAATTCCACACAAGATGAGGCATGTTAACACAAAAAGAGTGTACCTTGCTAAGGCGCCTTTTGTGTTGACATGCGTCAATATGTGCACCGTTTCAGTTTCAACTGGCCGCTGTTGCTCGAAATCTTGATGGATTTTAATGCGGTTTGCAGCAAAAGAACCGTCTTTGTCTATAGAACAACTGTTGACTGCGTTTTAGCCGCACCTGGGCATTGGAAACACCCCAAAATGTCACTTTTAGTTGATCAACTGGAAAAAGGTGATAAGGTAGAAAATCTCGAAAAATTCCAAATCTCAAACAAGGAAATTATGGGATAGAAAGGCTATACATGGAAGCAAGTGTCATTTTACAACCATTGAAACCTAGACTATCAGTTATCAGCGCTTTAAACTGAGGAAATCGAGAATTCCACACAAGATGAGGCATGTTAACACAAAAAGAGTGTACCTTGCTAAGGCGCCTTTTGTGTTGACATGCCTCAATATGTGCACCGTTTCAGTTTCAACTGGCCGCTGTTGCTCGAAATCTTGATGGATTTTATTGCGGTTTGCAGCAAAAGAACCGTCTTTGTCTATAGAACAACTGTTGACTGCGTTTTAGCCGCACCTGGGCATTGGAAACACCCCAAAATGTCACTTTTAGTTGATCAACTGGAAAAAGGTGATAAGGTAGAAAATCTCGAAAAATTCCAAATCTCAAACAAGGAAATTATGGGATAGAAAGGCTATACATGGAAGCAAGTGTCATTTTACAACCATTGAAACCTAGACTATCAGTTATCAGCGCTTTAAACTGAGGAAATCGAGAATTCCACACAAGATGAGGCATGTTAACACAAAAAGAGTGTACCTTGCTAAGGCGCCTTTTGTGTTGACATGCCTCAATATGTGCACCGTTTCAGTTTCAACTGGCCGCTGTTGCTCGAAATCTTGATGGATTTTAATGCGGTTTGCAGCAAAAGAACCGTCTTTGTCTATAGAACAACTGTTGACTGCGTTTTAGCCGCACCTGGGCATTGGAAACACCCCAAAATGTCACTTTTAGTTGATCAACTGGAAAAAGGTGATAAGGTAGAAAATCTCGAAAAATTCCAAATCTCAAACAAGGAAATTATGGGATAGAAAGGCTATACATGGAAGCAAGTGTCATTTTACAACCATTGAAACCTAGACTATCAGTTATCAGCGCTTTAAACTGAGGAAATCGAGAATTCCACACAAGATGAGGCATGTTAACACAAAAAGAGTGTACCTTGCTAAGGCGCCTTTTGTGTTGACATGCGTCAATATGTGCACCGTTTCAGTTTCAACTGGCCGCTGTTGCTCGAAATCTTGATGGATTTTAATGCGGTTTGCAGCAAAAGAACCGTCTTTGTCTATAGAACAACTGTTGACTGCGTTTTAGCCGCACCTGGGCATTGGAAACACCCCAAAATGTCACTTTTAGTTGATCAACTGGAAAAAGGTGATAAGGTAGAAAATCTCGAAAAATTCCAAATCTCAAACAAGGAAATTATGGGATAGAAAGGCTATACATGGAAGCAAGTGTCATTTTACAACCATTGAAACCTAGACTATCAGTTATCAGCGCTTTAAACTGAGGAAATCGAGAATTCCACACAAGATGAGGCATGTTAACACAAAAAGAGTGTACCTTGCTAAGGCGCCTTTTGTGTTGACATGCCTCAATATGTGCACCGTTTCAGTTTCAACTGGCCGCTGTTGCTCGAAATCTTGATGGATTTTATTGCGGTTTGCAGCAAAAGAACCGTCTTTGTCTATAGAACAACTGTTGACTGCGTTTTAGCCGCACCTGGGCATTGGAAACACCCCAAAATGTCACTTTTAGTTGATCAACTGGAAAAAGGTGATAAGGTAGAAAATCTCGAAAAATTCCAAATCTCAAACAAGGAAATTATGGGATAGAAAGGCTATACATGGAAGCAAGTGTCATTTTACAACCATTGAAACCTAGACTATCAGTTATCAGCGCTTTAAACTGAGGAAATCGAGAATTCCACACAAGATGAGGCATGTTAACACAAAAAGAGTGTACCTTGCTAAGGCGCCTTTTGTGTTGACATGCCTCAATATGTGCACCGTTTCAGTTTCAACTGGCCGCTGTTGCTCGAAATCTTGATGGATTTTAATGCGGTTTGCAGCAAAAGAACCGTCTTTGTCTATAGAACAACTGTTGACTGCGTTTTAGCCGCACCTGGGCATTGGAAACACCCCAAAATGTCACTTTTAGTTGATCAACTGGAAAAAGGTGATAAGGTAGAAAATCTCGAAAAATTCCAAATCTCAAACAAGGAAATTATGGGATAGAAAGGCTATACATGGAAGCAAGTGTCATTTTACAACCATTGAAACCTAGACTATCAGTTATCAGCGCTTTAAACTGAGGAAATCGAGAATTCCACACAAGATGAGGCATGTTAACACAAAAAGAGTGTACCTTGCTAAGGCGCCTTTTGTGTTGACATGCGTCAATATGTGCACCGTTTCAGTTTCAACTGGCCGCTGTTGCTCGAAATCTTGATGGATTTTAATGCGGTTTGCAGCAAAAGAACCGTCTTTGTCTATAGAACAACTGTTGACTGCGTTTTAGCCGCACCTGGGCATTGGAAACACCCCAAAATGTCACTTTTAGTTGATCAACTGGAAAAAGGTGATAAGGTAGAAAATCTCGAAAAATTCCAAATCTCAAACAAGGAAATTATGGGATAGAAAGGCTATACATGGAAGCAAGTGTCATTTTACAACCATTGAAACCTAGACTATCAGTTATCAGCGCTTTAAACTGAGGAAATCGAGAATTCCACACAAGATGAGGCATGTTAACACAAAAAGAGTGTACCTTGCTAAGGCGCCTTTTGTGTTGACATGCCTCAATATGTGCACCGTTTCAGTTTCAACTGGCCGCTGTTGCTCGAAATCTTGATGGATTTTATTGCGGTTTGCAGCAAAAGAACCGTCTTTGTCTATAGAACAACTGTTGACTGCGTTTTAGCCGCACCTGGGCATTGGAAACACCCCAAAATGTCACTTTTAGTTGATCAACTGGAAAAAGGTGATAAGGTAGAAAATCTCGAAAAATTCCAAATCTCAAACAAGGAAATTATGGGATAGAAAGGCTATACATGGAAGCAAGTGTCATTTTACAACCATTGAAACCTAGACTATCAGTTATCAGCGCTTTAAACTGAGGAAATCGAGAATTCCACACAAGATGAGGCATGTTAACACAAAAAGAGTGTACCTTGCTAAGGCGCCTTTTGTGTTGACATGCGTCAATATGTGCACCGTTTCAGTTTCAACTGGCCGCTGTTGCTCGAAATCTTGATGGATTTTAATGCGGTTTGCAGCAAAAGAACCGTCTTTGTCTATAGAACAACTGTTGACTGCGTTTTAGCCGCACCTGGGCATTGGAAACACCCCAAAATGTCACTTTTAGTTGATCAACTGGAAAAAGGTGATAAGGTAGAAAATCTCGAAAAATTCCAAATCTCAAACAAGGAAATTATGGGATAGAAAGGCTATACATGGAAGCAAGTGTCATTTTACAACCATTGAAACCTAGACTATCAGTTATCAGCGCTTTAAACTGAGGAAATCGAGAATTCCACACAAGATGAGGCATGTTAACACAAAAGAGTGTACCTTGCTAAGGCGCCTTTTGTGTTGACATGCCTCAATATGTGCACCGTTTCAGTTTCAACTGGCCGCTGTTGCTCGAAATCTTGATGGATTTTATTGCGGTTTGCAGCAAAAGAACCGTCTTTGTCTATAGAACAACTGTTGACTGCGTTTTAGCCGCACCTGGGCATTGGAAACACCCCAAAATGTCACTTTTAGTTGATCAACTGGAAAAAGGTGATAAGGTAGAAAATCTCGAAAAATTCCAAATCTCAAACAAGGAAATTATGGGATAGAAAGGCTATACATGGAAGCAAGTGTCATTTTACAACCATTGAAACCTAGACTATCAGTTATCAGCGCTTTAAACTGAGGAAATCGAGAATTCCACACAAGATGAGGCATGTTAACACAAAAAGAGTGTACCTTGCTAAGGCGCCTTTTGTGTTGACATGCGTCAATATGTGCACCGTTTCAGTTTCAACTGGCCGCTGTTGCTCGAAATCTTGATGGATTTTAATGCGGTTTGCAGCAAAAGAACCGTCTTTGTCTATAGAACAACTGTTGACTGCGTTTTAGCCGCACCTGGGCATTGGAAACACCCCAAAATGTCACTTTTAGTTGATCAACTGGAAAAAGGTGATAAGGTAGAAAATCTCGAAAAATTCCAAATCTCAAACAAGGAAATTATGGGATAGAAAGGCTATACATGGAAGCAAGTGTCATTTTACAACCATTGAAACCTAGACTATCAGTTATCAGCGCTTTAAACTGAGGAAATCGAGAATTCCACACAAGATGAGGCATGTTAACACAAAAAGAGTGTACCTTGCTAAGGCGCCTTTTGTGTTGACATGCGTCAATATGTGCACCGTTTCAGTTTCAACTGGCCGCTGTTGCTCGAAATCTTGATGGATTTTAATGCGGTTTGCAGCAAAAGAACCGTCTTTGTCTATAGAACAACTGTTGACTGCGTTTTAGCCGCACCTGGGCATTGGAAACACCCCAAAATGTCACTTTTAGTTGATCAACTGGAAAAAGGTGATAAGGTAGAAAATCTCGAAAAATTCCAAATCTCAAACAAGGAAATTATGGGATAGAAAGGCTATACATGGAAGCAAGTGTCATTTTACAACCATTGAAACCTAGACTATCAGTTATCAGCGCTTTAAACTGAGGAAATCGAGAATTCCACACAAGATGAGGCATGTTAACACAAAAAGAGTGTACCTTGCTAAGGCGCCTTTTGTGTTGACATGCGTCAATATGTGCACCGTTTCAGTTTCAACTGGCCGCTGTTGCTCGAAATCTTGATGGATTTTAATGCGGTTTGCAGCAAAAGAACCGTCTTTGTCTATAGAACAACTGTTGACTGCGTTTTAGCCGCACCTGGGCATTGGAAACACCCCAAAATGTCACTTTTAGTTGATCAACTGGAAAAAGGTGATAAGGTAGAAAATCTCGAAAAATTCCAAATCTCAAACAAGGAAATTATGGGATAGAAAGGCTATACATGGAAGCAAGTGTCATTTTACAACCATTGAAACCTAGACTATCAGTTATCAGCGCTTTAAACTGAGGAAATCGAGAATTCCACACAAGATGAGGCATGTTAACACAAAAAGAGTGTACCTTGCTAAGGCGCCTTTTGTGTTGACATGCCTCAATATGTGCACCGTTTCAGTTTCAACTGGCCGCTGTTGCTCGAAATCTTGATGGATTTTATTGCGGTTTGCAGCAAAAGAACCGTCTTTGTCTATAGAACAACTGTTGACTGCGTTTTAGCCGCACCTGGGCATTGGAAACACCCCAAAATGTCACTTTTAGTTGATCAACTGGAAAAAGGTGATAAGGTAGAAAATCTCGAAAAATTCCAAATCTCAAACAAGGAAATTATGGGATAGAAAGGCTATACATGGAAGCAAGTGTCATTTTACAACCATTGAAACCTAGACTATCAGTTATCAGCGCTTTAAACTGAGGAAATCGAGAATTCCACACAAGATGAGGCATGTTAACACAAAAAGAGTGTACCTTGCTAAGGCGCCTTTTGTGTTGACATGCCTCAATATGTGCACCGTTTCAGTTTCAACTGGCCGCTGTTGCTCGAAATCTTGATGGATTTTAATGCGGTTTGCAGCAAAAGAACCGTCTTTGTCTATAGAACAACTGTTGACTGCGTTTTAGCCGCACCTGGGCATTGGAAACACCCCAAAATGTCACTTTTAGTTGATCAACTGGAAAAAGGTGATAAGGTAGAAAATCTCGAAAAATTCCAAATCTCAAACAAGGAAATTATGGGATAGAAAGGCTATACATGGAAGCAAGTGTCATTTTACAACCATTGAAACCTAGACTATCAGTTATCAGCGCTTTAAACTGAGGAAATCGAGAATTCCACACAAGATGAGGCATGTTAACACAAAAAGAGTGTACCTTGCTAAGGCGCCTTTTGTGTTGACATGCGTCAATATGTGCACCGTTTCAGTTTCAACTGGCCGCTGTTGCTCGAAATCTTGATGGATTTTAATGCGGTTTGCAGCAAAAGAACCGTCTTTGTCTATAGAACAACTGTTGACTGCGTTTTAGCCGCACCTGGGCATTGGAAACACCCCAAAATGTCACTTTTAGTTGATCAACTGGAAAAAGGTGATAAGGTAGAAAATCTCGAAAAATTCCAAATCTCAAACAAGGAAATTATGGGATAGAAAGGCTATACATGGAAGCAAGTGTCATTTTACAACCATTGAAACCTAGACTATCAGTTATCAGCGCTTTAAACTGAGGAAATCGAGAATTCCACACAAGATGAGGCATGTTAACACAAAAAGAGTGTACCTTGCTAAGGCGCCTTTTGTGTTGACATGCCTCAATATGTGCACCGTTTCAGTTTCAACTGGCCGCTGTTGCTCGAAATCTTGATGGATTTTAATGCGGTTTGCAGCAAAAGAACCGTCTTTGTCTATAGAACAACTGTTGACTGCGTTTTAGCCGCACCTGGGCATTGGAAACACCCCAAAATGTCACTTTTAGTTGATCAACTGGAAAAAGGTGATAAGGTAGAAAATCTCGAAAAATTCCAAATCTCAAACAAGGAAATTATGGGATAGAAAGGCTATACATGGAAGCAAGTGTCATTTTACAACCATTGAAACCTAGACTATCAGTTATCAGCGCTTTAAACTGAGGAAATCGAGAATTCCACACAAGATGAGGCATGTTAACACAAAAAGAGTGTACCTTGCTAAGGCGCCTTTTGTGTTGACATGCGTCAATATGTGCACCGTTTCAGTTTCAACTGGCCGCTGTTGCTCGAAATCTTGATGGATTTTAATGCGGTTTGCAGCAAAAGAACCGTCTTTGTCTATAGAACAACTGTTGACTGCGTTTTAGCCGCACCTGGGCATTGGAAACACCCCAAAATGTCACTTTTAGTTGATCAACTGGAAAAAGGTGATAAGGTAGAAAATCTCGAAAAATTCCAAATCTCAAACAAGGAAATTATGGGATAGAAAGGCTATACATGGAAGCAAGTGTCATTTTACAACCATTGAAACCTAGACTATCAGTTATCAGCGCTTTAAACTGAGGAAATCGAGAATTCCACACAAGATGAGGCATGTTAACACAAAAAGAGTGTACCTTGCTAAGGCGCCTTTTGTGTTGACATGCCTCAATATGTGCACCGTTTCAGTTTCAACTGGCCGCTGTTGCTCGAAATCTTGATGGATTTTATTGCGGTTTGCAGCAAAAGAACCGTCTTTGTCTATAGAACAACTGTTGACTGCGTTTTAGCCGCACCTGGGCATTGGAAACACCCCAAAATGTCACTTTTAGTTGATCAACTGGAAAAAGGTGATAAGGTAGAAAATCTCGAAAAATTCCAAATCTCAAACAAGGAAATTATGGGATAGAAAGGCTATACATGGAAGCAAGTGTCATTTTACAACCATTGAAACCTAGACTATCAGTTATCAGCGCTTTAAACTGAGGAAATCGAGAATTCCACACAAGATGAGGCATGTTAACACAAAAAGAGTGTACCTTGCTAAGGCGCCTTTTGTGTTGACATGCCTCAATATGTGCACCGTTTCAGTTTCAACTGGCCGCTGTTGCTCGAAATCTTGATGGATTTTAATGCGGTTTGCAGCAAAAGAACCGTCTTTGTCTATAGAACAACTGTTGACTGCGTTTTAGCCGCACCTGGGCATTGGAAACACCCCAAAATGTCACTTTTAGTTGATCAACTGGAAAAAGGTGATAAGGTAGAAAATCTCGAAAAATTCAAATCTCAAACAAGGAAATTATGGGATAGAAAGGCTATACATGGAAGCAAGTGTCATTTTACAACCATTGAAACCTAGACTATCAGTTATCAGCGCTTTAAACTGAGGAAATCGAGAATTCCACACAAGATGAGGCATGTTAACACAAAAAGAGTGTACCTTGCTAAGGCGCCTTTTGTGTTGACATGCGTCAATATGTGCACCGTTTCAGTTTCAACTGGCCGCTGTTGCTCGAAATCTTGATGGATTTTAATGCGGTTTGCAGCAAAAGAACCGTCTTTGTCTATAGAACAACTGTTGACTGCGTTTTAGCCGCACCTGGGCATTGGAAACACCCCAAAATGTCACTTTTAGTTGATCAACTGGAAAAAGGTGATAAGGTAGAAAATCTCGAAAAATTCCAAATCTCAAACAAGGAAATTATGGGATAGAAAGGCTATACATGGAAGCAAGTGTCATTTTACAACCATTGAAACCTAGACTATCAGTTATCAGCGCTTTAAACTGAGGAAATCGAGAATTCCACACAAGATGAGGCATGTTAACACAAAAAGAGTGTACCTTGCTAAGGCGCCTTTTGTGTTGACATGCCTCAATATGTGCACCGTTTCAGTTTCAACTGGCCGCTGTTGCTCGAAATCTTGATGGATTTTATTGCGGTTTGCAGCAAAAGAACCGTCTTTGTCTATAGAACAACTGTTGACTGCGTTTTAGCCGCACCTGGGCATTGGAAACACCCCAAAATGTCACTTTTAGTTGATCAACTGGAAAAAGGTGATAAGGTAGAAAATCTCGAAAAATTCCAAATCTCAAACAAGGAAATTATGGGATAGAAAGGCTATACATGGAAGCAAGTGTCATTTTACAACCATTGAAACCTAGACTATCAGTTATCAGCGCTTTAAACTGAGGAAATCGAGAATTCCACACAAGATGAGGCATGTTAACACAAAAAGAGTGTACCTTGCTAAGGCGCCTTTTGTGTTGAGATGCCTCAATATGTGCACCGTTTCAGTTTCAACTGGCCGCTGTTGCTCGAAATCTTGATGGATTTTAATGCGGTTTGCAGCAAAAGAACCGTCTTTGTCTATAGAACAACTGTTGACTGCGTTTTAGCCGCACCTGGGCATTGGAAACACCCCAAAATGTCACTTTTAGTTGATCAACTGGAAAAAGGTGATAAGGTAGAAAATCTCGAAAAATTCCAAATCTCAAACAAGGAAATTATGGGATAGAAAGGCTATACATGGAAGCAAGTGTCATTTTACAACCATTGAAACCTAGACTATCAGTTATCAGCGCTTTAAACTGAGGAAATCGAGAATTCCACACAAGATGAGGCATGTTAACACAAAAGAGTGTACCTTGCTAAGGCGCCTTTTGTGTTGACATGCGTCAATATGTGCACCGTTTCAGTTTCAACTGGCCGCTGTTGCTCGAAATCTTGATGGATTTTAATGCGGTTTGCAGCAAAAGAACCGTCTTTGTCTATAGAACAACTGTTGACTGCGTTTTAGCCGCACCTGGGCATTGGAAACACCCCAAAATGTCACTTTTAGTTGATCAACTGGAAAAAGGTGATAAGGTAGAAAATCTCGAAAAATTCCAAATCTCAAACAAGGAAATTATGGGATAGAAAGGCTATACATGGAAGCAAGTGTCATTTTACAACCATTGAAACCTAGACTATCAGTTATCAGCGCTTTAAACTGAGGAAATCGAGAATTCCACACAAGATGAGGCATGTTAACACAAAAAGAGTGTACCTTGCTAAGGCGCCTTTTGTGTTGACATGCCTCAATATGTGCACCGTTTCAGTTTCAACTGGCCGCTGTTGCTCGAAATCTTGATGGATTTTATTGCGGTTTGCAGCAAAAGAACCGTCTTTGTCTATAGAACAACTGTTGACTGCGTTTTAGCCGCACCTGGGCATTGGAAACACCCCAAAATGTCACTTTTAGTTGATCAACTGGAAAAAGGTGATAAGGTAGAAAATCTCGAAAAATTCCAAATCTCAAACAAGGAAATTATGGGATAGAAAGGCTATACATAGGAAGCAAGTGTCATTTTACAACCATTGAAACCTAGACTATCAGTTATCAGCGCTTTAAACTGAGGAAATCGAGAATTCCACACAAGATGAGGCATGTTAACACAAAAAGAGTGTACCTTGCTAAGGCGCCTTTTGTGTTGACATGCCTCAATATGTGCACCGTTTCAGTTTCAACTGGCCGCTGTTGCTCGAAATCTTGATGGATTTTAATGCGGTTTGCAGCAAAAGAACCGTCTTTGTCTATAGAACAACTGTTGACTGCGTTTTAGCCGCACCTGGGCATTGGAAACACCCCAAAATGTCACTTTTAGTTGATCAACTGGAAAAAGGTGATAAGGTAGAAAATCTCGAAAAATTCCAAATCTCAAACAAGGAAATTATGGGATAGAAAGGCTATACATGGAAGCAAGTGTCATTTTACAACCATTGAAACCTAGACTATCAGTTATCAGCGCTTTAAACTGAGGAAATCGAGAATTCCACACAAGATGAGGCATGTTAACACAAAAAGAGTGTACCTTGCTAAGGCGCCTTTTGTGTTGACATGCGTCAATATGTGCACCGTTTCAGTTTCAACTGGCCGCTGTTGCTCGAAATCTTGATGGATTTTAATGCGGTTTGCAGCAAAAGAACCGTCTTTGTCTATAGAACAACTGTTGACTGCGTTTTAGCCGCACCTGGGCATTGGAAACACCCCAAAATGTCACTTTTAGTTGATCAACTGGAAAAAGGTGATAAGGTAGAAAATCTCGAAAAATTCCAAATCTCAAACAAGGAAATTATGGGATAGAAAGGCTATACATGGAAGCAAGTGTCATTTTACAACCATTGAAACCTAGACTATCAGTTATCAGCGCTTTAAACTGAGGAAATCGAGAATTCCACACAAGATGAGGCATGTTAACACAAAAAGAGTGTACCTTGCTAAGGCGCCTTTTGTGTTGACATGCCTCAATATGTGCACCGTTTCAGTTTCAACTGGCCGCTGTTGCTCGAAATCTTGATGGATTTTAATGCGGTTTGCAGCAAAAGAACCGTCTTTGTCTATAGAACAACTGTTGACTGCGTTTTAGCCGCACCTGGGCATTGGAAACACCCCAAAATGTCACTTTTAGTTGATCAACTGGAAAAAGGTGATAAGGTAGAAAATCTCGAAAAATTCCAAATCTCAAACAAGGAAATTATGGGATAGAAAGGCTATACATGGAAGCAAGTGTCATTTTACAACCATTGAAACCTAGACTATCAGTTATCAGCGCTTTAAACTGAGGAAATCGAGAATTCCACACAAGATGAGGCATGTTAACACAAAAAGAGTGTACCTTGCTAAGGCGCCTTTTGTGTTGACATGCGTCAATATGTGCACCGTTTCAGTTTCAACTGGCCGCTGTTGCTCGAAATCTTGATGGATTTTAATGCGGTTTGCAGCAAAAGAACCGTCTTTGTCTATAGAACAACTGTTGACTGCGTTTTAGCCGCACCTGGGCATTGGAAACACCCCAAAATGTCACTTTTAGTTGATCAACTGGAAAAAGGTGATAAGGTAGAAAATCTCGAAAAATTCCAAATCTCAAACAAGGAAATTATGGGATAGAAAGGCTATACATGGAAGCAAGTGTCATTTTACAACCATTGAAACCTAGACTATCAGTTATCAGCGCTTTAAACTGAGGAAATCGAGAATTCCACACAAGATGAGGCATGTTAACACAAAAAGAGTGTACCTTGCTAAGGCGCCTTTTGTGTTGACATGCCTCAATATGTGCACCGTTTCAGTTTCAACTGGCCGCTGTTGCTCGAAATCTTGATGGATTTTATTGCGGTTTGCAGCAAAAGAACCGTCTTTGTCTATAGAACAACTGTTGACTGCGTTTTAGCCGCACCTGGGCATTGGAAACACCCCAAAATGTCACTTTTAGTTGATCAACTGGAAAAAGGTGATAAGGTAGAAAATCTCGAAAAATTCCAAATCTCAAACAAGGAAATTATGGGATAGAAAGGCTATACATGGAAGCAAGTGTCATTTTACAACCATTGAAACCTAGACTATCAGTTATCAGCGCTTTAAACTGAGGAAATCGAGAATTCCACACAAGATGAGGCATGTTAACACAAAAAGAGTGTACCTTGCTAAGGCGCCTTTTGTGTTGACATGCCTCAATATGTGCACCGTTTCAGTTTCAACTGGCCGCTGTTGCTCGAAATCTTGATGGATTTTAATGCGGTTTGCAGCAAAAGAACCGTCTTTGTCTATAGAACAACTGTTGACTGCGTTTTAGCCGCACCTGGGCATTGGAAACACCCCAAAATGTCACTTTTAGTTGATCAACTGGAAAAAGGTGATAAGGTAGAAAATCTCGAAAAATTCCAAATCTCAAACAAGGAAATTATGGGATAGAAAGGCTATACATGGAAGCAAGTGTCATTTTACAACCATTGAAACCTAGACTATCAGTTA